>OY987205.1:23219549-25619549 GCA_963920795.1 Eutolmus rufibarbis
TTCTTATTGTTGACTGTATTGAATTTCCATATGAATAAGACAAGCTTTTGCCCGACATTTCTTCTTGGCTCGGATCTGTCGCCTCTTTTGAATCGAACAAGTGCAAGAGCCGTCTCGTCGAATTGTTGAAAGTTGGGCGGGGAGTTGGTATCACTTCTTTACTTGTTTTGCAAGACGGAAGGCAACTTTCATTATACGGGCATTTGTCGAGCCTTTTTATTATGTTAATTATTTATTTATAATATAATTTATGTTAAGTAAGTTCCCATTAACTGAATGTTTTCCTTTTACAAATACCCATTGACTTTCCTTATACTAAATGCCTATTGACCGTGTATTTTAGTTATATATAACACTATTTAAACACCACTTTAGATCTTATCTCCTATGCTTTTACCGAAAGCCAAGAACTGGAGAACTATTTATCTAACTGCCCAATTATACATTTTACCACTCAAACAGTAATTTTAACCTACCGCTCAAGTAAGTTTTGTACTTCCGCTGTAGAATTAAATAACTAATCAAATTCTTTTATATTACTATAGTTACACTAGTGTGCAAAACAAAACATTGGCAATCTTCGACGACTTTTCAATATAGGTATACCTACTATTTAATTAATTGCAAACTTCATGTGAGTAGTAAGCGCAATAAGCGGCTCTGTTAATCTATCCTCGCTCTTAAAAATCAAAACATTTCATTCGTTAGTTTACAAGTTATAAAAATAATTGCTCTAGAAGTCAGAAAGAGGTGTTTTCTAAAATAATAACAGTATTGAAATTTATTTAATAATGCTTGTGGTGCATTTGATCACTTCAACCGGGCAAAAATTGCTCATTTTTGTGGGTAGTAGCTAAATAATTTCAGTAAATAGTTAATTTTTATTCATTTGGCTCTATATCTAAAAAAAACAATTATTCGTTCATAAAATAAGTATATACAGTTTTAAGGCGTTTAGGCATGGGTATGCTTCCCAGAAGTAACGCGACCTAAAAAGATCTTTTGTGCGAACCCTACTTGATCTATACCCCACCCAGATTGAGACCTTTATAGAAAGCTATAGTATCTTGGGCAACCGCCTTCGATACATACAGACGAGTTTACTATGCAGCCTCCGAAGTATACATATCAGTCTTTAGCGGTAAAGGGCTGGGCATTCGCAGAGTATCATCGTACGCGAGGCCTATCGTTTTAACGTAGGATTTCAACGGACAGTGACCCATGTATAGATCAGTAATGATTTTTAGTCCCGCTTTGTCGAGCGAGAGAAGATTTATCGTCCTTTTCCAAGAGGGCTTAATGAATCTTTTTGATTGTTTAAGTCCAGGTTGGTTCAACCAGAGCAGTAATTTTTGCTCTTCCTCCCAACCTTTTAGGACGGAATCCGTATAGCTCCTAGTCAGACCACAGAAGGGTTGCGATCCAATGAATGGGGTTTCCGCCCCCTGTCTCGCGAGCTTATCCGCCTTCTCATTTCCGTCTGTTCCTTCGTGGCCTGGTACAAGTACATGTATACATATAGTTAATCATCCTTGTAAAGAGGTTTTTGTACAAAATTTTTGTAATGATGCGTTCAACCAATAGAAAACGAGATATTCATGAATTTTCCTACGAAATTCGCTTAACGAGATTTTTTGCACTCTATTTGTAATGTCAAAATAATTATAATCTTAAGAACCAAACTTCATCAGTATTTACTTAGAAATGAAATCCTTAGTCACCTAAAACATAAGAAATTAGAACAACAATAGCCGTTATTGACTGATACTATTACATAAATTGCATTTCATTTAATAATAGTAGTTTAAATTTCTTCATTATCTTATTATTGAATTATCACTTTATAAAACAGCCATGCATTTTCTCTCCCTCTTTTTATTAAAATCGAAATATTTTCTTCCTTTTATTTTCTTCTGTTATTACATTTTCAGTCTGCCTTGCCTTGCCTCTTCCAGCCTTCTCCACACATAAGAAATTATCTTGACTTTAAAAAGATTCGTCAAGTTTAATCACTTTGATTTGAAAATAGACAATATTTACAAAAGATAAATAATTGAGTCATTACTTTTAAAGTGGTATAAGAGTCTCACTCTTTTAACATATTAGCTGTTATTTTGGAAGGTGGTATGAATCCACTTGTTTAACATATTGCTACGAATATGCAAAACTACTACCGATTCTAGTATTCGAGTGGTTTAAATTGTCTGGAAACATTTTAATAAAGTTTACCAGAATCAACGTACATTTCACCTTCTTGAAATTGCTAGACCGACCAGACCAATTAGAAAAGGTTATAAAAGGAAATGTCCCATTCGACGATTCGAATCAGTTGTGATTCAGTGTCCGTTTGTGATTGGTCGAGTTCACAAAGTGTTTGAGTATTGCCAAGTGTGATTTATAAACTCTAGTATGTATTGATAAACCTTTGTAAATAATTAAACTAATTGTTTATTTCCACAGAATACCCCCAGAATAGAGTTCAAAAATTGGTTATTTTTAGGAATTTTTTTGAAATATTATAGTTTTTTTTATGGCATTAGTTATTCAGTTATCAGTTATCAGTTATTCAGTTATTCAGTTATCCATGATCATAATAAAATTTAAAAAACAAATGATTTCTCTCGAATTTCCATCGGAAACACGGCTACCGGAACTTCGATGGGGTTCATATTGCAGACCTGATTGTGGTAGTTGTAGTTGTATGAAAAATAAATATATCATTTTATTCAAGAAGGATTTGTCTAGGACTGGAAGAAGGGAAATTAAAAAAATCGAAAAAATAAATATTTCTAAATATGTAATCCTAGTTCTGGCCATAAACGAAGAGAATAAATGCTTATTCATTTAATTTTTCTAATTAGAATTTGAGTTATCGGGTCTACTAATTTTAAAAAAGCGATTTTTCAGGGAACACGTTTAAAGTTTCACCATGGTTTGGTCGTCGAATTCTTATCTATAAACTCACATAACTTTTTAAATTTTGAAGATTTTTGGAAATTTCTTTCGGGAATTTATTCATAAAGGTTCATATAACGATAAAATGGAAAATAATTCCAAATGAGAATACCCTCTCCTGAATGAATCGAAAATGAAAGTTTTTTCGGAATATTTTTAGGATATACAAAATTAAAAATTAAATAATATAAAAATGGTATTTATTGACCATTGAGGTTTAAAAAACCGTTAACACGCAATAATTTGTATAAAATTAAAAACATCTCTTCAAAAAAATGGGAAAATAATTACATTCTGTATCTTTGGAATACGCTACGCACTTCATCGCTGGAAAATTTGCATGTTCTTTTAAAAAAACATATTTTTTTAATAAATACTTTGCAGATTGCGGTTCAAATATAATTAAAGGTCAATGTTTCTACTTCGTTTTTGTGTAGGAAAGCAAGTTTTTGGATGCTGCCAAATACTGATGTCATTAGTTATTTAAAGACTAGTGTTTGGTTAGAAGATTCTCTAGGAATTTTAGTTACTCTTCAGTTTACACGTCTATCATTTCTTCATGAACAGTGTTATTGGCTTCCAAATTGGCCGTAAAATCAGTATACGTGTGAATGAACCTGCTCCTACATAATGGTTTGGACCAAATTAAACTTCATAAAATGTTTGCAAAATCTGATATGATATGAGTTGAACAATCTGTCTACCATCGCAGCCATCTTCTTGGAGAAGTATTTCTAATTTCACTAATAAAGAACAATTTCACATAGTTCTTTCCTTTTACGAAAAACAGCCATTACTCCAATCTTTTCAAGCTACAAAAGAATAAAAGAATATTCTATGCATTGTCAGAAGGAACAAAGCAATGACGAAATATTCTCGGAGACCCGTAAACAATTCCGAGCAATTTTTCCAGAAATGTAGCTCCCTCCCATTGAGGCAGATTAAGCCCTATCGGCCTGTAATCTTCCCATAAAACGTCAAAACTCAAGCGAGGAGCAGCATTCGATATTTATTGAAGGTCGCAAGTTCAATTTTCATTTTGTTTTCCGACTGAATTCATCCATCTCGTCGGTTACTTCACTTATCAGGCGGGAGGAGACACAAAACGAATAATATCACTCTCTCAAATACAACAAAAAGGCAAAATAAGCTAAATCTGAGAAATCGAATGGGGAAAAAAGTAAGAAATAAAGACTCCCCTTAAGTCGTGAAGGTCGGAACCTATTGAACCCTATGCGATAACCTCTCCACTCATCGCGGGATGTTCCGAGCTCTGCTCCACCGCAGTCGTTGCAAATTTGTGTTAATGACTTAAGATTGATTTTACAAGATCACCAGAGGTTGCGAACCGTCCAGCGGCGCAGATATCGCGATGATCGCCCCGCGAAGATGCTGATCTAAGATTTGATTCTTCTTTTCCGTCCTGCCCCAGCGCGAAACGCGTTGAATGCGCGCAGTGGGTGCGGTGCGTTCGGGGTCACCAGTCCACTTCGACTTGATATTCGAGCTCCAGGGTTCGGGTGTGCTGCCCGCTGGGGACCCGCTGCTTATTTTAATCTCGAAGGAGTAGGACGCCGCCGCCGCCGCTATCACGGGCAAAGCGACTCATGAAATTTGTCGCCGCACTTTTTTTGTGGAAAGTTTTCCTCGTTAATGAAATGGTTGCGGCCAATCGCAAGACCCCGCTGAGTAGTGTTTGCCCTTATCTTGTGTTTGCGAAAATTATTTGCGTACTTAAGCAACGCTTTTAAAGATTGACGAAGAGATTTCGGTTAGTTTTATTAAAGCTAATAAATTAGCGACAAATACGCCTTTGATGTTTACTTCTTTTCTGTGAGCTAGATTGGGAATCTTCCGATGCTGTTCAAGGTCAGTTACACGATAAAGACCTCAATTTGGTTAACATATATATTATATATGACACAAAATCACGAAGGCAGCGAATTTTCATTTTGAGTTTTTCGTGAAAATAATTTCATACAGTCCGTTGCAAAGCTATAGCCGCACCCCGAAAAAGGGCGGTAGAGTTACTTTGAATCGGGAGGGAAAAAATTTTTATTCTTCACAAGTATTACTGAGTCAAGTAGTCTCTGATCATGCAAAAAGAATTTCCGCGTGGATGCAAGAGAACGAGTAAAATAGTAAAATAATGGAAAAGTTAGGAAAATTGGTGTTGCATTGTTATAGCCGCACTTAGAATTTTATTATTTTTCCACATACATTTATTTCAAAAAGATCAATTAATAATCAATAATACGGCCACTGTTTACTATTACATCCAGCTTCCTTTTCGGCATGGATTCCACATATGGTTTCAGTTTTTCTGGTGTCCAAGAAGTCCAAGCTGTCTGAATGGCTTCTCTGAGCTCATGAACTGTGGTGAACTGCTTTCCGTCCTGTAAACTCTCCTGACCAGCCAGTCCTAGATGTTCTCTATAGGATTCAGATCGAAAGAACCTGTTGGCCAGTCATGAACTCTGATATTTTATCTTGGAAAACAGTTCTTAGTTGAATTTCTTACCTGTATCCTGGCATTATTCTGTTGAAAGTTCAAATTTTCTTCAGGATAACGCCCAATGTATGGACGTAATTTTGATAAAAGACCTCCTGGTACTCGACACTGTTCATCCGACTGGACGGAAAAGCAACTTCGAGCAGCCCATGGCTACTAAACGCCTCCCAGACCATTAAAGACCTAGCCAAAAATTTCTGGTTTGGAAATAACGTGGCTTCTTGCGCAAATCCCGCCAATGAGCTTAATAAGATTTTGGTTCGTAAATGGGAATGAATCTATGCAAACCTGATTCCAGTTTTGACCACAATATGTACGGCCTGAGCGGTTACTGGCGGGATTTGCGCAAGGAGCCACGTTATTTCCAAACCAGAAATTTTTGGCTAGGTCTTTAATGGTCTGGGAGGCGTTTAGTAGCCATGGGCTGCTCGAAGTTGCTTTTCCGTCCAGTCGGATGAACAGTGTCGAGTACCAGGAGGTCTTTTATCAAAATTACGTCCATACATTGGGCGTTATCCTGAAGAAAATTTGAACTTTCAACAGAATAATGCCAGGATACAGGTAAGAAATTCAACTAAGAACTGTTTTCCAAGATAAAATATCAGAGTTCATGACTGGCCAACAGGTTCTTTCGATCTGAATCCTATAGAGAACATCTAGGACTGGCTGGTCAGGAGAGTTTACAGGACGGAAAGCAGTTCACCACAGTTCATGAGCTCAGAGAAGCCATTCAGACAGCTTGGACTTCTTGGACACCAGAAAAACTGAAACCATATGTGGAATCCATGCCGAAAAGGAAGCTGGATGTAATAGTAAACAGTGGCCGTACTATTGATTATTAATTGATCTTTTTGAAATAAATGTATGTGGAAAAATAATAAAATTCTAAGTGCGGCTATAACAATGCAACACCAATTTTCCTAACTTTTCCATTATTTTACCATTTTACTCGTTCTCTTGCATCCACGCGGAAATTCTTTTTGCATGATCAGAGACTACTTGACTCAGTAATACTTGTGATAAACAAAAATTTTTCCCCTCTCGATTCAAAGTAACTCTACCGCACTTTTTCGGGGTGCGGCTATAGCTTTGCAACGGACTGTATTATGACTTTAAAAAATAGCTAAGATCATTGCAAAACTATAATAGTTATCAACCATTATTTTAAAGGAGCAGATTAGGAATTATAAATTGTTAAAATAAGAGTAATATAAAAAGAAAAAAGTTGATGTCGTCATTAAGGGAACATTTTTTAAAATTTAATAAAAGCATTATTAATCAACAAAACTGTTTTAAATTTGAATGAAGACAATATTTAGGCATGAGCTAAAATATAAATAATTTAAAACATATAATTTTTTAAGTTTATTAAATTTGACAGCAAAAATTAGTCATCTATAGAGTAAACTTGCATATTTTAAACTTAAAAGTCACTCTCAGAAAAAATATCTAAAATTATTCTTATTGAATTACGTTTAGATATATCTAATGAAATAATCATGTAATTTAACTTTTCCAGCTTTTTTTTGCAAAAAAAACCCTGTTAATTGTGTTGGTTTATCTACTTTTTTATGGTGTTCCCTTAATGACTTGGCGTTCACTGAATGACCACCATGTTCCATTAATGACGAATAAATCACAGTAATGGTTTTAAAAAATAATAAATGGAATAGAATGCATCACAACCTTTACTAATTAAACTTACTGTCAGTTTTGTTAAAAACAAATCAACATTAGACCAGAAAAACAGGTAAGTTGAGAAAATGTAACAAAAACCCGTAAAATAAGCTTAAAATAGTATCGAAATTACAGATAGACATTTAAAATTTTATTTAAATGCATAACATAAGCCTTAATTACTCTTTAATAACGTTGGACTGTGGGCAGCGCACTACCGCGCTAAGGGCGATCTGGATGCAGAATAATAATAGCAAAATGGTCGAATAGTAACTTTCGCATAGGACAGCGAATGAGAGCCGTCTATTCCGCATATTTTTATTCCTCTCGCTTTTCTAGTTATTTTTTTTCTTCACCTATTTATTTATTTATTTATTTATTTTTTTTGTATAGCACCCCCAGAAGTGAAATGTCTAAGCTAATGGAAGAACCCTCCACAACCCTGAGCGCGGAGCCAGCAAATAGTGCTAGTCCTAGCTAATCAGAACATTCTTCTTCGGCCTACCGGGCAAGTTTAGGCTAGCTCTGGTAGATGATGTAATCTACGTCACATAAATATATTGCCCAAAAGGGTTGTAAGTAACATAAAATATTTTTTTTCTTTACGTACGGGTTGCTTTTGTTTTCAAATTAGTACTTACGGGCGATGACTTTTGCTATTTATTTTAATTTTTAATGCGTAAATTATTGAATTTTGATATAAATTAATTTAGGTGGCATTATAAACTGAACAATAAGATAAATTTGAAGTATTAAATTTTATCAATTCAAAATGGTTTTATAATTTTATGACCTGCCAAAGCAAATTTCCAACCTTCCTGATTTTGTGTCATATGTATGTATATACAGGGTGTTTTACTAAGATCTGAACAGGGGTATGCCAGTCGATTCTTCATGGTCTCCTGATTAACGTTTGTTCGGAGACACCCCTAAAATCGCAGTTGAAAATTTGGAGGAGGTGAATCTAGAAAATGCTTTATACTTAAGTTCTTTCAGAAACATCGTAGGATATTACGTGTTAGAAAACTGAGCTTTCAAGCTTAATAAGAATACCTCTTAAGACCGTCAGCAAACAAGCGAGAGAGGCCGTTTCAAACTTCGAAAATGACAGTTTCAATGCCCAAAATTTGACTTTGGCTCTTCTTTCTCTATATATTTTTTGTATGGGTAGATCGAAAAAGCGACCCTGTCTTGTGGCCTTTCTCATAAAAAAAATCACGAATCTGACGTCGCGTTCTGAAGTTATTCGTGCTAGAGTGGGTCAGCACCATGGACCAGATGTAGAAAAAAAAATCCCAATTCACACTAAATCTCCTATGCCGACATCACGCATCGAATATCACAATAAAAATGATAAATTCGTGTTAATTATATGCCTGGACCACCCAACGGAGCTAGGTGCTAAACTACTCCAGCACGAATAACTTCGGAAGGCGACAACAGACACAAGACAGAGAAGCTTTTTTTCAGAAAAAATTTCGATTTTCCCATACAAAAAATTAGCAAAACGGGGAGCCAAAGTCAAATTTTGAGCATTTAACAAACGTTGATCAGGAGACCATGTAGAATCGATTGACATACCTTACCAAAACATCCTGTATAGAGGATGTCGATGCAAAAGTCCTTAGTCATCGATATTAAATTGAATCTTGAATCAGAACTTTCTGATTATTAAACGAGGTTGGAACCTATCACAATTTCACATACTACTCACATAAAAGCGATATGGACAAAAATGTATGGAAGTTGGGACCACTGGCGACGTAATGAAAGTGAGTTTAATTGAGAGGTAATAATAGTGGCAACAATAAAAACAAACCCCAGGTTCGGAGGCCATATTTTGTGCCCGCATTGGAACGAAAACTGTCTAAACAATTATAGATAATCAGATATAAATTTTCAGGTACTCGCATATCCACTTTGATCGTTGTCAAGAATTTCTGGACTTTGAAAGAGAAGGCATAAGCTGCGTTTTTTTCATCCGGATCTGGATCTAGATCAGCTTCCTACTATGGAATTACAACAACAACACGTGATCCACACTTCTATCCGGATCTGGATCTGGATTTCAAACGTGTTGGTTACTAAATATTTTACAAGAGGCGCTTGTGTCGTTTTTTCGTATTTTATATGTTGGCAGGAGAGAGCTGGGACGTCTACCTGCGACAGCGATTGCAGTGTGCGCTGCATTATACTTAAAATTGTTCTTTCCTGCGAAGCGTAAACACAAAACTTATTATTGTCACTGACTTTTGTATTGACATTTCACGAAGGCAGTTATACCAATTTCTCAAATTAAACACGTGCTGATCCAGATCGTTTTTTTCATTTCTTGTATACACAAAATTTAAATTTTTAGTTACGAAGTACTCGAAAATTGAAATAGTTACAACTACATATGTAAAATATAATCTTTTTTTTCCTTGCTAAATCCAAAATATACGCGATTTAAAACTGACGGGTATTGCACATTCAGTGTGCTTCAAATGTTCAGATTCTGCCATGGTAAAGAGTATTCAATTGTCCCAAGTTCTATTCCCCAGAAAACCATTGTATTAAACTAGAAATACAGGAAATTATTACAATAGAATTCTAGTGATTCTCTTTTCATTCGAAAATTAACTCTAGAAGTTCTGATATTCACTGTATTCTAGTGAGAAACTATTGAGAATGTACAAGGAAAAAATTACATCAAAGATCTCAAAAATAACATATAATTAGAACCAAAAGGATTAATTGAATGGTACCAAATTGCTATGAACTGACAATGCCTTTTTATACATATTATACATATGTTAGAGTTTTCGAGATAATATCTAGAGTGGGCATAGTTATATGATTTGAAAAATATCAAATCATCACATATTCATTCAGAGTACCAACTGAGTACACAAGAGAATACAAACACAACATAGCGCTGCTTTTTCAAATTCCAAGCAAAAAGTTGTAAGTATATCAGTAGAAAAGTTAATTTAAAATTGAATTTAATTATCGCAGTTCCATTGTCTCCGCGCGAAATAAAAATCTTGAAACGACCTTTAAGTTGCGCACGCGATAAAATCGGATAATAAATAAAACGATTATTCAAATGCAGAGCAAATCTGTAAATCAATCACTTTAATATTTTAATTAATTAATAGCGCCAGCGTGGAGCTAGTTTACATCGCGAGGAATATTTACGACCCGCTTGGAGCCGCCAGTCTCCCCCATTCCCGCGATTGCCCCGCTGACTAATGTAATGTGTCCGATATTTCAATTTAAAACATTTCAGACTTGCAGTGACACAGCAGCAGTCACGTTTTCGCCAGCCGGGAATTGCACCACCAGTGCAACAAGATCACTTATGATTAGTCTGTCGATCTGGATCAAAAGAAGTGCACCCTAAAATTAAGAGGGACTGGGGATGTAAAAATGCTTGAGGACTTTGCTGCCACCGCACAGCACGCGAAAGTTTTCACTAAAATTCAACGAATTCAAAAGAAATTCAGAGCATGTCGCAATTGGCGAGATATTCACCACTTGGCGCTCGTGTCCCTAGTCCCGACCGATATTTATTTATAAGTGCAATTGACTGTGAAATTCGCAATTAATTCGGAAAATGAATAATTCAGTGGTCGGCAGCTGCGACCTTCAACTTTCCCAATTGGCACGTACGAACCGGACTGTTGCCCAATTGGACGGTGCCCCGGGAGGGGGGCAGTTTATCGATGGATCAAAGGGAAACTTCAAAGGGCCAAAGCCCATCAAACTCATGGTCACCTCAGCCCTCCCGTCTTCCCATGATGTGCTTACTTCGAGGGAAGTGAAAGGGGATGACGGCCGAAGAAAACTGATGAGTCAAGTACTAAATTCAAGAATGGATTCGAGGCTGAGAATTCTAAGCTCGGTGCTGGCAAATATCCCTTCGGCTATAGGTGCACACTCTCGCAAAAGACTGAAGAATGACAGATAGACTTTTGTACTTTACTGTCTGCAGTTCCGACAAGCGATACTTTGAAAAGACCCTTTAAAAGTCGTTTCACTTTTAAGTCGCCTCAGCCACATGTTTCCGTTGGGTAATGATAATTTTGCGTTGCAGCGTACGTAACTATAAGAATTGAATTTGATCAAAATAAACCTGAATAAGAAAACGATTTTCATAAGACAGCCTTCTGTAATCTGTGGGCCTGTTCCTCAAAATACAGTAAATTCTTATAGTTCAAATTGGTTTATTTACAGAATATTCAAACCAATGAATTTAAGGACTTCAATCGAATCTTATTCAAAAATAGGACTACTGATTTAACGTAACACTCACTAACCAAGGAATATTTTTAAAGAACTAAACATTCATTGAATAAATCTTCGAAAAATACATTCAGTCTAAATATGGCCAATCTTTTAAAACTGGTCTATTTAAAATAACCTAAATCGATTTGAAACTATTTCGCAACTACAATTTTTATCAATTAAGCCCAGTGTCAAATTCATTTAGATAGAATTATGCGGCCCTAGTGAAATTCTATGCAGAATATTTGCAAAAGTAAATATTTTGGGGCATGACAAAGTTGCCTATTTGGTGTCAAATGTACCCTACGACTAGCTGACCCTATCACCATTTAAACGGACACTTGATACTACTACAACACACAAATATATAAGTAAATACGTGTAGATCCCATGATTTAATGTGTATTTCAGTTGCACTACACAATAGAATAATATTTGATTATTTCGCATAATCTGCTAATATCCTGGGTGTGACTTCTCTGGTGCTTATGGTAAAATAATAATTTTTAATAATTTCTGGTCAAGTTAACAATAACAAGTTAATGACACATTGTTTTCGCATGTCGTGTGGAATGAAGCCCACCGCAATATTTTAAAACCATCGGGTATATGGACCAATTTTGGATTGAAGTTTAGAGAAACTGGTAACCGATCAATCCAAAATGTTTTCCAGAGGCTGGTGTCGTGAATGAATCATCGCTGCAGGGCTGTAATCGGTGCAAAGAGATTCCCTGCAAAATATTAAGATCTCAATATTCCGAAATAACGTCACAACTAATTTTAGTTATTCTAATTTTGCAAGTTGCTGTTTATTTTTCCCTTTCAATTGAAGCTGTGATTTTTAGTTAGTTATTATTTCTGAATAATTAATTGGAGTCTCTTTCAAATTGATTGCTGTATTACACTTAAACGAATACTAGTTATTATTTAATTACAAAATGCTTACTACTCTGCTTAAATCTCTCATAATATTGAGTGATAATAAATTGATAGTGGGTGCGCTATTTATTTTGTCGCCACGTATGTAAAAGTATTAGAGTTTTGATCAGTATAAAAATACAAATTGTACGTTTTGTACATCAGTTACTAAGTCAAAATGAATTTGTATGAAATTTTGAATTAAATAGTTCTATATATCTTTTGTAAAAGAAATATCTTCAATAAATATAGTTATTTACTGCCACAATTCATTTAATTATCGGGGAAAAAGTGT
The DNA here is from genome assembly GCA_963920795.1 of Eutolmus rufibarbis. Taxonomy (NCBI): domain Eukaryota; kingdom Metazoa; phylum Arthropoda; class Insecta; order Diptera; family Asilidae; genus Eutolmus; species Eutolmus rufibarbis. Next base: position 23,232,176 of record OY987205.1, read on the forward strand.
TCCCTAATGTATAACTGCCTTGATATTTAAAAACGCACTTAAATAATTACTTCTCTTTTTTTACAAGTCTATCAAGTAATTTACATTTAATAGTTCCTTGTAAAAATACTGCTTGTGTAAAGAGTAAAATTATACAACAAGGGTTCAAAAGTACTCATATAATAATAATACTAATATATTAGAATGCAGATTTAATTGTCTGTATTGTAATGTTACTCCTATACAGTGCAAACTTACTGATATATTGAAATTCACTGAATATTTTTAAATTATAGCTTATGTTCTAGAAAAATAAAAGAAAAGAGTTCTGTTTATATCAGAGAAAGAAAGAAATAACTTTCGTTATAAAAAAAAAAAAACCTTTCACCGTCTATATGTATGCCTCTACATAAATATTGAACTTTAGTTCCACTCATTGATGTAATTACTAAACTTGTACATGGTAAAATATATTCCCTGCAAGACTGTAACTTTGAGAAAATAAAAATCATCGCAACAATTAATACATTCGCGGACGTGAATGATATAGCATTAATTTTTATTGTGATGCAGAATGTCATTAATGCCATAGCATCCACATTTTAAAACCAAATATGTTTATTATTATAAATATTTATTAGTCATTTCATAATCTTAATTTTTTTTAATTATTATGCACTGGAAAGTAATAGCATTGAGTATTTTCATATTATATTATGTCGTCTGTATTTAAAAATTTAATTAAGCCGGCACCTTGAGTAAATTAGAATTGCCTGTCTACTTTTGCAACTCACTGAAATTTTTAATGTCCGCGAACGTGTTAATAATAAAATGTAATGCAAATACCACCACTTTAAGATAGAGTCGCGAATAACGCAATAACGATATGACGTCATAAAAGTATTGAATATTGAAAAATTAATCATGCTTATTTACTAGCAAATTGCGAATTCACAAAGAATTTGTATTCAATTTCTTTTACGAAATATAATACATATGTGCTTTTTACTGTAAAATGATATATATAATATATAAACAATGTGGAATATTGTACATATTTTTTAGAGTGTATTATATACTTGTGTGAAGTTGACGTTGGCGCCGTTTTTTCATGAGTCCTCGATAGAAAAAACATTTTTTCGTTTAAATGCTTGACTCTTATCGGAAGCAATTTTTTTAGTCTCTGCGCTTAGCATTGAAGGAGCTAATAATTTTATTTCACCTCTTAACCAATCAAAATGTTTCAATACAAATTTGTCAGCTCTCGGTGGTAGCTTATCAAAGCCTATACATTCTTGATTTTGGAAAACACCTTCGAAAGCCGATGAAGACCGTCCGTATCGATGAATCGATTCCGAACACAGAGCACCTACATCAAACAATTCCACAAGGGCAGATAATACATCAAATCCTGGCCCTGGGACTGTTGAAAGGGTTGTTCAAATTCAATAAACTATCGTCTGAGTTTTCGTTTGCGATTTCAGCAGCTTCCGTGCAGACGTCTTTAGACCACTCTATCCACGTTTCTGATACTGTATCATCTGAATCATAATCGCTTCAATCGTGAAGTTCTCATCGGAATTTTCATCTTTTTCTTCTATTTCTCCAAGCAGTTCGCGAACAACTAATTGTTAATAACATTGGCAGGGATTTCTTGCGAAGAGTTCTGTTTGCATATTATCGGAGAACTCGTCCAGCGCTATACACAACTCTGCTCAGAACTCTCGCGAAATGCATCTTGCGATTTTCGTAGCGCGAAAAAACTCGAGGATTCGATTATAAATTGTTAATAACAAATACGAATGATTTTATAAAAGAGTTCTGATTGCAAATTCTGTTAGTATTCACTCGTCCAGCGCTACACAGAACTCTCACGAAATGAATTTTGCAATTTCTACAGCACGAAAACTACGGAAGTCGGAGGATCAAACTAACAATTGTTAATAATAAATACATAATTATATGGGAATTCCCAAAGGAATTCTGATTGCAGATTCTGGCAAAACTTTGTCGAGCGCCGTCCAGAACTCCAATCAGAACTCTCGCGAAATGCATTTTGTAATTTAATCGCAGAAAAACGCAGAATTACGTTTATTTCAAAAAAGTTTAATCATATCATAATAAATACGAGGGAATTCATAGAGGATTTCTGATTGCGGATTCTGATAGAACTCAGAACACATCTCGGAACTCTCGCGAAATGCATTGCGCAATTTTCGCAAATTTAATCGCCGAGAAACGACGAATCTCACTTATTTCAACAATTTTATTGGTTATTGCAAGTTCAAGTACCTCTAAACATTATTAAGAATGGATTTATCAAAAAACAATTTTATTTTTTAATTTTGAAAATTTCCCGGTTTTGGGATACCCTATATATCTCCATGTCGTACGTTTTTTAGAAAATCAATACTTTACCTATCAAACAAATATTCCAACGGAACGTGAGAATTTCCAAGTGAGTTCTCACACGAAATCACAGATATAACAAATTTGTCACTGTGACAACATTTCTGATATACAGCGAATATTTTCTCACTAAAAGTTACAAAAACTGGCTACAAGTCGAGAATAAGTAAGTATATACAGATTTCAAAATGATATAGCAAATCTGATTTCGATTTAGTTAGTAACTACGTCGATTGTCTTGATTTGCCTGCTGCTTGAATTGCTAAATGAAATCAAAATTATCGATATTTGCTACAAAGCTATATTAGGAAAAAATAATTTCATTTTAAGAGTCTTTGTCCCTAAATAACAAAAATATTTAACTTATGGATATTTTTATTTTACCAGACCCACCGAATTATCATATTTTTATTTAGGTTATGCCTTAGTCCTTGCGCAGCATCGCATGCTTTAAATTAGAGTACGACCCGCTGAACAACTGCGACTTCAACAACTTCGTCCTTTTGTATGAGATCAGTGTGAAAAAGGATGAAATAAAAATGAACAGAATCGAATCAGTATTTAATAATTATTTATAAGAATTTATTTTTCAACTGAGAATGTCTATAGGTTCTACGACATGCCGATATTTTTGGAGAAATTCCCAAAAGTGGCCAAAATATGGAATGATGGATCGAAATTTTTCATTTTGAGATTTGGTTTCAGCTGGCTAAAAAGAGACCGATTTTAATGATTTTGGCATACATTGTAAAACAGGGGCCGGATTCCGGAACCGTGAGTTTTGACCTGCGCGCGAAAAATCATGCAAACTTAAGTTCTGATTCCGTGGCAAATGTTGTCAGTAGCCGTACGCACGGTTAGTACATTTTTGCACTGCATTTTAGCCCGTGCGTTTTCACATTCAGTGTAATAGTTATATCGGGAAATGCACATCGAATCGAAAAAAACACGTTATTAAATATTTTCCAAAAAGCTATCCCGATATCATTGGACTCGACTCGCTGAGAGTTCACAAGGATGATACACACACGACGAAAAAGATTCATTTTAGGCTCGGTGCAAACTCACTGACAACTCAAATTGACAGTCAAAATTCACTGAAAGCTTTGAAATTAAATTCAATGCACTTTCAGCTGCTCTGTGTGCATTCTTTCTTGCAGAATCAGTTTTACAGTGCAAATGCAAACTGCTGTCTCCATGAGTTTTTCTGTCGATGCGCACCGTTGAAAAACTTACAGTTGCGGAATCCGGCGCCAAGACTGCCTTTTAACTTAAGCCTAAGATTTTTTTTAAAAGCACTTTGGTGCTTGACCTAACCATAGGGCGCTCGCTTAGTTTGCAGCATACTGTGGATTAGATTCTGAGTCGTATCAAATACTTTATCATTTTCGTCGGTTTTTAATTATATTTTGAGTAACTACATATATTAATATTATTACATGAAAATTATGTGATCTTTACAATTATCACAATCGAAAGTAGGTACAATGGTGTCAGAAATTGGCGACTTTGTGAGAGGTCATTATTTTCTAACAATGCCTCACAATATTTATAATTATTTCCCCTATATTCGACTCATCATCATTAGGCACTTCTCTTTCCAAAGTGAGTCCTTCGATGTTTAAGCGAAGAATATAAACTGTGAATGTTTCCTCAGTCAAACTGCTTCAAATCAAAAGGCAAAGATTATAATTACCCGTCATATTTCCGAACAAGAACAATTATTTTTTACATTAATAATAATGTTTAATTTTGGCATACTTGAGCTACAATGTTCTTTGATACATGATGATTTTAGACATCATAATACCCGTGACACGTTATAAACCAAATTTAGAATTTCGGGCGTAGTTATTCAATTTCAGAATTATTATATTACTTTGATATTAAAGTCAAATTTATATCGAAATCAATCAGTTCGACTTTAAGAAATGAACAATCACTACTAATAAGACAGTTTGACACCCGCAGACGGACATAGGCTAATTACATGGGTAGATTTTTGAAAAAAAAAAAAATAGCTTAGGTCCGTTTGCGGGTCTCAAACTGTTTTCCTACCAAATTTCAACAATTAGAGTTAGAAATGGTGTCCTGACTCCGATCAGTGAGATAAGGTAAAACAGTAGTTTTCTAAGCAGAATGGCATGTTCAACAGAATCAAAAACTTTGGAGAAATCTAAAAGGTATAAAGGTATAAAGGTATAAGGTAGAATTGTAAGCTTTCTCAACTCAATATTGCATCTCACATTATCTCACATTATCTATAAGGAATGTCACAGTACTATGTTTGGGTTTAAGACCACCCTGAACACGTAGTTAAATTCTTGCTACCGATTTTATTTTCTAAGACCAATGTAAGAATGTTTCTTTTTTGCTTCTGCACCATATGAGGACATAATACCTAGAGATGCAATATTGTTAAAGGTATTTTTGTAAAAACATAAATGTTAATTTAATGTGAATTATTATTTTTTTTTGCATTTTGTTGATATCCGACCTTATTCCAAGATGTAGCGAACTGCAAAAAAAACATCAGACCATCCCTGCGAATTTACATTTTGTAAGTGCATTATTGTTCTGTGCAGATGAGGAGACAATTTTCTCCACTGGAAACTAGTCTGCTTACCCCATCTCCAAAAATAAAGAAACAAAAAAATTGCTAACTTAGAATGCTTTAGCATTTCTGAATAAAAAGGATTGTCTTTTATTAGTGAACAAGGTGGCAATAAGGCAGATCTAATACTTATTGGCTTATTAATTGGTTTAAAACTAAATAGAAGAACGAAATATAAAGGTTTTAAGTAAAGGTTTTTCAAATGTGAATCTTTTATGCTGAAAGAATACTTTGATGCGCTGTGTAAAGGAGAAGCGAGCAAAATATATTGTAATTTCTCTGTGACCGCCAAATGGCACATGTTCTAATTGTAGGCCACATAACAATTCTAACCACTTAATTTAATATTTAATGTATTTTTTAAGGTAATGGATGAGGAACACATCGAACATGAAGATGATGCGATCGCAGCATTATTCAAAATAGTGTCTAGAAAGGACAAAATTAAAGTGGATCTGCATTACATCCGTATAAATGGGCTAGAAGTAAGATAGGCTGCTGCTAAATATGGCATTCAGAAATCCATCATTCAGGACAAATTATATGGAAAGGTAGTAGTAGATCTTTATTGTTTAATTCATAAGAATTTTACAATGCGGAAAGGTATCCGAATTCTGTAATACGAAGGGTCCTTCTTACTATCGGCGGAAGAAGAAGCAATGATTACCAGATGGTGTGAAAAACTAGCAAAATTAGCGTTTCCTCTGAAAAACAGTAACCTATTGAGTAGAGTCCACAAATTTTCTTAAAGACGACCAGAATCAAACGCCTTTTTAAAATAGTCGCTCTGAGAGAACTTCGTTGGAGTTTTTTTTTTAGAAGGAATCCGTCGCTTAATCTTCGGAAAGCAGTACATAAGCTTATGTTGCTCGCATAGCTGTTTTTCTGTAAAAGTACTAAGAGAATTTTTACGGGAGGTCAACCATGATGATGACTTTAAACAGGATTTTACAAAATACCTTACTGAAAATACTTGAAAAAAGGGAGATTCTTAATTCTGCTCATCAGGATAAATTAACTAAATCTCTTTGGTTAAATAAAATTATCTAACTTTCACAAAAAAATGAGTGCCTGCGGAATTATAAAATGTAAGTATGTATAAGTAGGCACTTATAAAGATACATTTTCGAGTTCGAAATTCGGAAATGTTTGACCATATGTATAAAATAAAAATTCATTGACCTCTTAGTAATATTAAAAAATATTAGCATCTATATTTAAAAAAGTTGTGTTCCATAAAATTTTGTTTGTTAACCTTTTATTAAAACTTTATTTATATAAGAATAATGATGGGAAACACCGCACACCTTTTTTAAATATTAACCCCTTAGTGGGTGCGCGTCCGTAAAACGATATCACAGTCCCAATTTCATAGTTCTTGCTTTAGCGCTTTGAGCTCAGCATTGATGAGTTACTGTGGATGACTTTTTATATATGTATGTATACAGTGACGAGCAAAACTGTAACAAAACGTGGTATGGTTTAATCATGTTTTCATTTTATTTCCTATTCACTCATTGAATTCTTTCCGGGATAGTAATAAGCGCTTGAATATTTAAAAAGTTAAAATGGAAAGTGATCAACAAATTCGTTCAATTGCTCGACTTTTAGCTTCAAAATATCCCAAAAATTAGCTGCTCAACGCATTGAATCAATTGCTAGTCTGCTAGTCCAGTCAAATTAATAAATTTTTTAGCTCCATAATGCAAAAATTCAAGCCAAGTTCTTAGTATGAGGTATTAGTAGGGAAGTGCTATTCTATGTATAGTACAACGAACGTTAAAATAAATTAGAATGAAGCCAGTGAAGAGCAAGAGGCTTGTTTTTTTTTTTTTTTTTTGTTAAAAAAATAGGACAGCTTATATATAGAAATTGCTTGCAAATTTAAGCACTGGACAGGAGTTACGTGAAATGACTAAATGCAGTAATACTTTCAGTGCAATACTTCTATATTTATCGGCCTGATAAGATCAAAGTTAGCACATTTGAGTCTAAAGGAAAGAACTGGTATTGAACTATAAATCTTGAAGAATATCACCCGAATATAATCAAAGAAACTAAGAAGCAAAGCGGCTAGAACACCAAAGTGTAAGGGTGTATTACAAGAAGTCGGACCGCTTATCAAAATTACGGTGATGATAAAAAAGAAGAAATTATTAGTAATTCTGAAGAGCATCAACACCATCCAGGAGGCTATCCATCAAGTAAAAATTAAGGAAAAAACTGTCACACTTTCACTTTAATTTTTCAATAAAATTGGAACCCGAAGAACAGCAATTGTAAAAAAAAAAATAAGAAAAAGTTTTTTTAGTTTTAAAATGTATGACCATTTTATTCAACTAAACCAAAATCTTTTACAGTATTGCTCCTCACTGTATGTATATACCTATAGAAGATGAAAAATTACGCCGGATTGATTGTTAAACTTTAATATTTTGAATAAACTATCAATTGGGTAAACTTAATATGAAATGTATCTGAATTTCTATTTTAAAGGAAGGATTAAAATCAAACGTGTGCAATATCATCAGAGTCCTCAACCTTTTGTTTGTAGAGCTAATCGATTTGGTCAAATAAGCGGCTCATATGAAAGAATTTATACTAAACCTAGATATCCCCAAACAACTTTGAGCAACAAGCTGGCACGCGAAGAACTAAGCAAATGTTATCCAATGAGACAAAGCTACTGTCTCAGAAGAAAATCAAATAATTGGACTAATAAAATAATTTTTAGTTCCTCAAAAATGATAATAAATTCCAAGTTGAATTGCTTTGCTCTTTTTTTGTTGCAATACTTAAGTTCGTTCGGGCTCTTCATACAACCGTATCACGCAATTTGTTCAATTTGGGATCCCCTTCGCCCTTGTAAAAAGAAAAGTCATATATGTCGCTGTCAGTTCACATGAGCAACCAGCACAGCTCTCTTGTAGATACATTTTTGGCTCTATACCTTCTTTAATTTTCCCGACGACATCCAGATTTCCGAAGAGCAGAAAACACTAGAGCACCCCCACCCGCACAAGTTGCAGGTGATTCATCCGTGAAAAGAGTGAAAACAGTGATCAGCTGAAATTTGATACGGCCGCCGCCCGCGTATCCAGGCGAACTGACACGTCCGACGTTTGCCTCAGCAGTTAGCGCTCATAAAATGCTGATTCCTATTGGAACTGGACACCTTACCGGACCCCGCCTGGTGGGCCCAGCGGACCCATGGGGCTTCAAAGTGTCGTAGGATTTGCCCGTGTCAACGAATTTAGCCTCAAATTATCGGAATTAGTTTTCGTGCATGCACAGCGCCTGTGGAAGACGGAATTTTCACGAATTTGATCAATTCCTGCGCCACTCCTCACGCGTCAACTTAAATGACAGATAATTAAGCATTTAAGGCACTAGGGCGGTGCTATTTACCTTGATAAATTTTCGTCTAGGTAAGCTCTATAATCCACAGAATGGACGATCGTGCGCGCCCCAAAGTCACTGTGGGCTCCGGCAGAAGCTGGTACGAGGCTCCCACGAGAACCTAGCAATTGGCGGTGGCTGCTGATGGCTGGGCTCGAGGTTCCTGGGTGCCTTATCGAAAAATTTTCCGGCAGTCCACGCAAATATCCAAGCAAATCGAATTTAGGCAGGGCGCTGTAATCCAAAATCGCATTTTTATGTCTCGCGACGACCGGACCAATTGATTCTCGCCACTTTTCCTGCCGCTACGTCGGACAGCACACCGATTGAACCTTGCACAACTTCTTTTCTTTGGGGGACACACACAAAAATTTCATTCACAGCACACAGCCCTCCTCACTTTGCGGAACTGCCCGGGCCCATTCGCCGTTCCTGCAGCACACAGTCGGGATGGGATTTACTGGAATCAATCACAAAACGGACAGATTCCCCAGCAGGATGGGGCCGTTCCGATAATATTCTCCCTCGGCACTTTCCTCGAACTTTTTTGCACGGAAAACCCCGGGGATATGTGCCTAAGCGGATTCACAAATGACTCGAAGGCCGACTATCCACTCGTATTACGCCGTTTTCCGCCTCACTTTCACTTTAATTGTTCACAAATTGTCTGTGGGTGCCGGTTCTATTTAATATTTCAATGTTAAGACGACTTAATTGTGGTAAAAATCTACAAAAATCCAGCGAAAACGGACCGAATTTTCCTCCTAACACCGTCCATCTTGGATTTTTGTCACTGTGTTATACGTCCGTCCCTTTCGCACCTGTTCGATTCGAGAATTCCTATTCAGTTTCTCACTGGACATTTTGATTTGTTTTTTATTTCGATATTCCATTTCGAAGTACTGCCTCATCTGGATAAAGTCGCCATGTCACTTAATATTTCGATTTAGAAAGTTGTGATTTTGTTTATAGATGGCGCTCAAAGCCATTTAAAACCTTCTTGTGTCGTGCTAAAACCGTTATTTTTGAATCATTATTAACATTATTATTTCTTAAATCGAAGAACATTTAAAAAATTAAAACAGGAGAGAAAAGTTTCATTTCACATTTATTAAGCACAAACAGTTCTCCTGGAGCCGCTCGCATGAAAATCGAATTTCAATACAAACTGCAATTTAAAAATTAAACCATTTTTTTCGCATGCACATTCCTGTGGATGTGCACAAATTTTCAGTGATATTCATTGAGGGCCAATTATTCTTCTAAAAAAATCAAAACCTTAATTAAACCCTGAACCCTTAGTTCTGAAACGTAGATATCTTTTTTAGGTAACTTTTAGAGTTCATCCAAATGATATTTATCAGATGAAAATGTTTAAATATCTTTTCCACAAATGTCTTAAAACATATCTAAAATATTTGTTGAATCAGATATCTCAAAAATGTCTTCGCATGTACCACGTCAATAGTTGCTTTGAAAATAATTTAGTTACTATTACCTGATTTAAAAGGTTAAAGAATATAAATTTTTCAAAACCCTTTTTTCACCATTTAATCGATTTTTTACTTTTACTGGAATCAATATTAGCCATTCTTCTACTTCATATACTGCAGGATGTTTTAATTTATTCGTTAGTTATTTTAAGTTTAGACATTTATCAATAACAATAAGGCCGCAACAAATGACGACGTTAAGAAGATGAACAAGCACTGGTTGTAGCTTGCGGGGGATCGTTTGCTCAAGGGCACCATAAGGAAGACGAAAAAGAAAAAATACCTAAAATAAATTTATTTTTTTCTTTTATAAAGAAAACTATTTTTCTCGTAAAAACTGCATAATTTTATTTATTTTCCTGATTTTAAACTATCCCCAAATAATATTATTTTTTTGGTAATGTTTTAAATTCATTTCGCCAAAAATTAAATCTCTAAAATATATCTTTATGATAACATACAAAAGACATTTTAAAGTAGATATCTTCAAAATTTCATAAAGAAGATTATTTAGGATATCATTATCAGAAAATATATTATCTTAATGTTATCTTTTTAATCAATTTTTACCGTCTGGGAAGTTTGACTTACTAACAAGTATAAAAACGTTAAGGTTACTGGTTATATGCAACAAATTTGATTTAAAGTAACAGAATAATTTTAATACATAATATGAAAATAAATCACATTTCTCTGCTTCATGCAGGTGACATTCACAATTTCGGAACTACTATGGTAGAAGAAAAATTCTAAAGTTTGTCAGATTTTTCTGTAACATATATACGTTCTAAATTTCCAAAAACTGCCATATTTATGGTTCTAAACAACTAAGTTTAAATTAGTGCCCAGTTAGCAGCTAAAGCGAGTATTTTTAAAAATTACAAAAATTACCCAAATTGATTAATCGTACCCTTTTAAAAAAATTAAATAAAGGGAAACATCTACTCGTAAATAATAAACACTTTTTTTCCATTATTTTTAACCCTTTTAATGTTTTGAATATTTGACAAATATAATATCCTAAAAAGGTTTTAAAAACGTCAATTAAATTTATTTAATTAAGGTCGTTCCAAAATTATTTCAAGGGGAATTAAAGTTTTTACAGCCCTTCGAATGTTATAAAACGAGAGGCGCAAATATATTAGAATATTTTAGAATGTTTCCAAGTAAGCTAGTCACGGTTTTAAAAAAAAACTATTAGTTACTCACAAAATTTGAAATCTTAATACCAAATAGTAAAGTCTAGAGCCTTAGTCCTGCAAAAGTTTCTAGCTCATGCAATAAAAAGGATTCCGTAGCTGTTACTACAAACAACAAAATCAATTCAAAAGGGGTCTTAGATTGGGCTTAGCATTAAAATCGAGCCAATATAATACAATGATAGTTGAGGAGTGAATCCAATGTGATTTATTATTTCATTCATAATCCAAAAATATCAATATTGTCTCAATATGAATTACGCAAATACCATAACATAACAACACCTGTTTGTAACCAGCGATGTTATAAAGTTATAAAATTTATCGTAGCCGAAAGTTGTTATTGCGGTTTTTCTCGAACAGTTGTTTGAATGCAAATAAGCATAACTTGGTCGGCTATATCTCGTAAAATATTTGACTCAAGTAAGTCGTATTATTTTGAAAAGTAATTTCAATCTATGTGTTAGTATTCTAAATTGTTCAGATTTTTCCGAAATTGTGTTCAGGTTCAGGGTAATATCTTGGCCGACACAAACCTAATCGAAAATGCCCACATTGAAGTCGAATATTTCAAAAACGAGACATAATTTTGAAAAACCGTTTAAGAAACGATTTTAAATTCCCTTTTGAACGATACCCCACTCAATGGGGTACGTAACATTTTTTTTCATCCCCACTTTTCATGGGGCGGTAGCCTTAAATTTTTTTTCCCCTATAATGTTAATACATAACTTTGTAGCTGGTATAATTATCTATACCTGTACCAAATTTCAGCACTTTAAATAAAAATAAAATGACTGTGACATACCGACGGGCGGACGGATATGGCGAAACTACGAAAGCCTAAAAAGAGTATTTTTCATACTGACTAGATTAACTCACTGAATGACGATACATCAAAACCTATAGGATACTTCCCATCGACCAAGAATCTTGGAATGTGACACGAAAGTAGATCTTCTAATAGCACAAGTAAAGGAAAAATTCCGAAAACCATTAATTTCTAATTCTGGAGAAATTTTCTTTTGTACTACAGAATAAGTCAAAATGATAGACTTATTACGTAAGAAACTTAATTTTTTTTTTCTACTCTAGGGTGGCTGTGAGTTTGTCGTATCAACAGGACAAGTCTTTACTTACCATGCGTGGAGGTGCTAATGGATTAGATATAAATTTTTCTGCTGGCAAATAAAGAGACCTAGAGAATATAAAAGGCTAGCACTTGGACTGCTTCGGATCAATGTACCTTCGGCCATGGACATGGGTTGACGCGTTTTTAAAATAATAAGCATTTTGCTATTGTTAGGGTTTTACTATGATTCAAATTTAGTAGATAACGCAAGAATGTTCTAATCCGTAAGTGCTACTATAATACCTTTATGTAAAACTATGCGCTGAACACGAATCTGTTATTAAGCAAATTCGTAAACCCTCAAATTTTCTTTGACTTAAAAAGGGGAAAATCGCTCGGAAAATTACAAAAACAAAATCCTTTTCAAGAGACCAACAGTACCTTAAAGTACTAGCTTTTAGTTCTTATTTAACCTTACGACTTATTTCCAAACTATTTTATTTTATCGCAAGAATGTGTGAATTTCAAAATTATTTTTATTTACAAATTAGAAAAACAAATTATATGGTTTTAAAAAATTATAATATGCGGCGGGCATCACCCACCCAAGTCAATTTTGGCACAAAAATGTTGTGTGCGAAACTCATAATTTCCACTTAAGCGGTAATGCTACCTTGTGAGCACGAAATTGCGGGTCATTTTCTCGAATTTATTTACGAAAGACAAATTAAGTTATTGAAACAAATTTATTTACACATGTTTGCATGTGTATTTAGGTATTTAAATTTTTTTTTTTATAATTATTTAAAAACAAAATTTCAAAAGCCGACTGTAAAATCAGTTAAAATCAACCAATCAAGAATATCATACGTCCTTCACTAAAAAATGTTATTATGAAGCTACAGTTGAGATTTGAAGTCAATCAGTTGAGAGTTGAAAACGCTAGAGGTGCCAGCTCGAAAAATAATTTCGAAAAAATCTTGATTCAATTTTTAAGTAAAGAACTCGAACCCGCTTAAATTACCCGCAAAAGAGCGCCGTGACTTCACTCGAAAATCGGCTTTTTGAGCCACATAAAAAATTTCACCCCACACAAAGCCATTTGGATATCATTCTTGAATAGTTAAGGGAGCATTTAAGACGATAAAAAAAAAATGTTATAAGGTAGCATTGCCCCTTAAAAAGTTTAGCAAGATTTAAGTTATTAAAAATTGAAAATATTTTGTTTGTCTAATATTGTAATTGATAGCATCCAAACTTTTGTCGGCCACAACTCAGCCAAACGAATTTTGTGAAAAATGTAGCAAAAAATACTTGATTTTTGCCAAACAAATATAGGTAAGACTTAGCCCTAAAAAATCGAATTTTCTGGAATGCAAAACATTATTTTTTAATTCTCAAATATTTAGAATTAAAATAATTTAAGAAATCCAAACTCCAACTAAAAGACAAACAGATATTAAATTTTAAAGCTCTATATAATTTCTATACTTTATAAAGAATTACACCAAAATATTCGAATTTATATTATGAAATAGAATAATTCTATTAATTCGAATTAAATTAAACTACAGAAAAGTGAAAATTCATTTAATTCTTATTCAGAAATTGGGCTCTTGATGCCTGCAGACGTCAGCTGAAAATGAATCAGTTTATAAACATCGACATGAGTTCCACCCCCAAAAGAAACAAATATAACTTTCAAGTACTTTCAGACATTTATTAACTTTTTATCATTTTTTAATTATTTTCTCATCATCTTATCTTTTGCAATAGTTGTAAACACAAGTACATAGACGTGGTTCTGAGGACATAAGTATATTGGTAAATAAAATAAAAAAGTCCTATTTATATTTAAAACAATATAAAGTTCACTATTCGGTACGTAATAAACTAAAAAGCTATTTCATTACTTCCTAAAATTTCTCAAGCGCTCTAAATCAAGATCCTCTCTCAGACGCATCCCTGTCATAAAAGCAGGAGCTAACAAAAAATAAACAAACTTAAACGAGCTGGCGAACATAAACAAAACATTTTTTTCACATTTTTCATTTGCATTGATCGGTTTCGAATAAATTCTTAAGAAAAACTAAAAATGTTTCTTAAATGCCTACGCAGAAATATTAATAGAACGGTCAAGTTTTAAGTTTGCTTCATTTTTCAGCGAGACAAGACCGAGCTCCCGTCAGTTTTTAAAAAAATTGTTAGACAATAAAAGCGGCGGCAGCACGGCCAAATGTTTCGACTAATTGTGAGTGAAATAAGAAGTAATTGCAAAGGCAGAGTAATAAAGAAGAGGATTGGGGGATGCTTAAACTAAAAGTAATTAATCACATTTTGTTCAGGTATCACTTAAAATTGCATTAATTAAAAGAACTCCTTCCACGTCCACGCCGGAGCACTGCCAGATTTAGAATTGAAATGTGGGACTGTGTCGTCGGTCGCTTTGCAGTGGAACAAAGTTGGGACACAAACCGCTTCCTTCTTCGGACTCGATTGGTGGGGGCGGGGGCTTGCTCCGAAGAAAGTCGCTTTTGCAGCTTTTACGCGATGGCGGTGATTTTCGGCGTTGCGCTGGCTGTGCTGCAGCTTTTGCTGCGACAGCCGTTTGTGGTCGTGCTGCTGCTGCAGGCGGCTGGTGGGGCTGCAGCGGCGTCCGCGACGGCGGCGCTCGTTCGCAATTCGCTCGGTAGAAAGACTTTCACAACACTGTTGACCTTAACGCGACAGTTGGGGCATCGATCACATCTGGAAGTAGACAAATATTTGGAGAAAATTAAAAAAAATGTACAAAATATATTTTTGAGAAATTTTTAAGATTACTTAGCGCGTTATAACTTGCTTGATATGTATGCACTAGACAGAGTTGCACAGAGTGCACTATTTTGATTAGTGCACCACACTCTACAAATTCACTATCACTAAATTGTTAACGGATAGTGCACTATCACTAAATTGTCAAGTGATATTGCACTGCAAATACACTATCACAAATGTAAATTTAGACAATTTTAGCGATAGTATAGAAGTTTCCTATTTTCATGTTTTTTACTCTTTACTGCTTTCACTTAAAGAGGAAATAAAATAATTTTATAATCACAACAAAACTCCTCATTTATATAAAAATGAAAGTTTACTTTCATTCTACAACGAATTTGAAATGCATTATTATTTAACCATTTAGTGATAATGAATTAGTGCACCATCTCTTAATAATTTAGTTGTAGTGAAATTGAAGAAATAATTGAATAAAAATAATTTTAGTTGTATGCGATAAAAGCTATAGTGCAATACGCACATCTCTGGTATCAGATTAAATGAGATCTAACAATATCGGATTAAATATTTTCTGAGAACACTGAGGCAAGTGAAATCCTAATATCCAGAAATAATTGTGTAAAAAGGTCTACTTTATTCGTAAGACAAAATGAGACATTTCAATTTTGGACTTATCCCGTAAAATTGGTTTTGTAATCATAACGTAAAGAGCCTTCTAAACCACAAGTCATTAATATGAAAGTATACATAAATCGTACTGCCTTATGTTTAATTTAAAATATTCTACCGGATCTTATAATTCTTTTAAAAACTACAGCACTAAAATGTTAAAACTCAATTACTAGTCCGAGTCCATTATATAAGAAACGAGTACAAGAACTAATTTATATGTATCTGATTTCATGACAATGAATTCTCATAGTGTTAGAAATAAGTAGTCCAAAATTTCCAACTCTAATTATGTACGCAATGCCGTCTTTAAGTCAAATGACGCTTTCAATTATACGTTAACTTTTGGGTACGTTTATTTAGTTAAATTCAAGATTGGGACTTCTTATCAATTATTCTAAAATGTTTGGCATCTTTACAGAAAAGCCCAATTATCAAAAGTGCTCTAAACCTAATCCGCTTTTAAGTTAAAGTAAACAAAAGCATCGAAGATACTCACTTAGCAGCACACGAAGCACATGCGGTGACATGGCCGCACGGATTGAACATGGTATTGATCTCGCTATCCATGCAGATCTTGCAAGTCATCGCCTCTGATATTCGGCTGTCGACACACCTCTCGATGGCCGCCTCTCTGTCCTGCTTAGATCTGATAGCCTCCTCGACGGCGGTGCAATCAACGAGCTCGACAGAAGGCAAGTACCTCTCCATTTCGTCGCTGGAACAATTCACTTCCATGCCGCGATCGTAGAGTATCCTCCTGGCCTGATCGTGCACCTCCCGACACGTTCTTTGGATGTCGAAAACATAGCGTTTACCAAGCTCTGTGTCCTCCTTGAACATCGACGCAATGGTACCCTTGAGATCTCTGGTGAACTGGCTAGTAACAACCACACGTACTTTATCACAGACGTAGAATGCGTGCCGTTCGGTTATCGATCGGTATAGACCCGCGGCGATCGCGTGCTTCGGCAACTTGATTTCGAGCTCTTTGCGCTCGTTCTGATCGTCGACGTACTCCAGTTTGAAGGTGCGCCTGAAAGATTTCGCTGCTGCAATTGCGCTGAATGGGATGCTGTGAATGATAAATTAACAAATGTTATAATATTTACTGACCCAAAATTATACAACACTACACAGGTGGTCAGAATCATGAATTTAACTAGAGAGAATAATAATAAATATTATTTTAATCTAATCCTAACTAGTTGCATACCTATAGTTATCACTAGTTGTTTTTAAAAATATTAATAATAGAGTCTACGCAGGAGCCGATAGACTAAGCACAACTTAGCACGATCAATTTTTGGTATTAACATGTGTCGGCACTTATTTTAGGAGCTACACTACAGCGTAATTTATGTATTAATGAATTAATGAATAAAACTATCGATATGTACTATCTTCTACTTTTAAATAATTTTAAAATGTTTACGCATTCTTCTTTAGTTAAATATTTTTCAAAAAAAAGCACAATAATTTCTATTTGATCGACTCATCTATTCATTTTTATGAAATGCTGGTTGGAAAAGTTGTGTATGTTTTAGCATATGGCTCTTTCCAAGAATTATGTTTCTGCAGCCGCTTGCTTTATTAAACTTAACTGGACTATTCCGCAGTCGATTGCAGAAACTGAGTTCTTGGAAAACAGAAATGAGCAACTCATATAATTTTCTTAAAAAAGGTTATCCAATTGTAACATTTTCAAGGGGTGAAAATACAACGATAGTTTTGTACGAAGGTTGGAGGTGAGAAAAGACAGGGTAATTGGTTAAAATTTTGCAGAAATTATGCAAAACGATATGCATCTTGATGTTGGAGTCGTGGATGATTTTCAAAAAAAGAATCCCTTTATTTTCATCCTTTCAACGTCTGCAAATAAAAGATGAAACTAGAAACGGATTTAGCACCTTTAAACACATCGGCTGCCTAACTTCAAAACCTAGTAAGTACATTTTCTCTCTTTACTTTCGCCTGTTGCACCTAATAAGAGTTTATGCTACGTCTTGAGTCGATTACAAAACGAAAAATATAGAATAATTACAATTTACATATTAGTAAGTGCTTCAAAAACTGGATTTCTTACTAAAACGCAGTTTTATTCATTCTAAGCCTTAATTTATAAATGTGAATGTTAAAGTCTAAATTTGCACTTTTTGCAACCAATAAAAGATTACGGCAACTTGCTAGCTTTCTATTCATTTAAAGATCTTTTTTTTTTTTAATTTAAAGATAGTTATTATGATAGTTTTGTTTAGCTAAATTCAATATTCGGACCACTGTTCGGCATTGGGACTCACCTGTACTTGTCATCGCCTGTGCAAACCGAGAGGCCATGGGCCCCAACGGCTATGTCGCAGCGGACGGTTACATTTTCAGTGGCTGTGACACCGCTGAAAATCTCCTCGCCGAAGCCGGGCAGCTCTTGGATCTCCTTGAGGAGCCAATATTTAGCTGACTTAGCAGGCATCTTCAATTTGGCAAGTTTTCCGTGCTCCCGCGCGATCAACTTCAGGAAATCATCAGGTATTTCTCCATCGGAGTCATTTGGCCGAATTATGTAGTCCTCGTAGATCTGGAGAGGCGACAACTCGATATCTGGCTGACTAGAAGATGCTGATGCTGCTGAGGACGCATACGTCGATGGATCGGTGGGCAAGGGTAGCGTGGGCAAATCAAAACTTTCCATGGACTTCTGCTTCGACAGTCGGCGCTTCTTAAACGCAAGAACATGCTCCTTCTCCTTTTTTTCTTTTAATTCCTGTTTTATGCGGACGGGACATTTGGCAGTAAGGCATGCATCATTAAAACGAATACCGTCCGATTGACATAAAAGTGCCCCCAATTTTGCGGCATTCTCCCAATCTTTGGCGTTTAATCGTCCTTCGAGCAAATCGACTTTTGCCTGCATGTAGAAGATGTTTCGAACGCTCTCCTGAAGGATGAGGTGGACCGGAACCCAGAATTTTACACGAAGCGCCAGCATCAATTGGATGCTGCTACAACTCCCACCGTCCTGACTAAGACGGTTCCGGAGATTAATCCAGTGGCGGGTGCGGGACTCTTTTTCATTGGGGGTCCAGTGCTCTAGGCCAAAGTATTCCATTTCGCAGATAATGTTCAGAGCCTTGCAGACCTGCAATGAAAGAGAATATTTTTTTTAGTTAACTTTATTCTGGCTTTTAATTAATTATTTGCATCAATCTGGCCCAGGGGCGTAAGACCTTTAAGCGGTAAGACTATGTGCGATAATCGCCGCTCGGTATAATAAACCGCGAAGGCTGATAATGGAGCTTTCTTATCCTCAAAACAGCCCGACCGAAGGCAGCGTCTTTTGTTTTCCTTTCAATTCATTTTTTTTTCTTTTAATTTAATATTACGAAACGATATTGAACCGGAAAGTAAACAATTTCACGCTGGTTGTTTACTATTTCCCAGGCGGCACTGATAGGGAATAATTGCGGAACGACAAAAGGTAAACGCTTTTATTTATTTCATAGGGCAAAGTCCACCGACTTCGTGTTTTGCGACTGATAAGATCTGACTGTGGCTTTATGTTTTGCAAAGCTAAGTTATCTTGACATTTTTAGATACGCTCAAGTCATTTGAGATTTCCATTGAATTGTTTTGGGTTATCAGAGATTGAGGTGTTGTCTTACTGACGGCAAGTTTTACTAGCTTTTCTTTAGAGGACAGGCATTCACAAATTGTCGCAATAAAATTGACTCATTGCATTCGAAACAGTGATGTGATGACTAATAAGTCGGAATGAGGATGCATTTCGTCAGATCAAAAAGATGTTGCATCTTTTATTCATTCCCACAGTCCGGGGAAGTTGGACATAAAATATTAAAACTTAAATTATTCATTTAGCCCAGAAATGTATCCAGAGGTAAAAAAGGCTTTATTGCCCTAGTCCCAGGGTAGTCGTAGATAAGATAAATATAATATAGTATTTAATTAACTTGTTATTTCGGTCAGGAGATAAGCGGGTTGTTCAAAGGTATGTCATTCTGAAAATGTTTATATAATTATAATATTTTGCAATGCTTATGTTTTAAAAATGTGTAGGAAGGATCAGATTTAATATACATAAATAAGCTCCGAAAAGAAAACAATTATTATCTAAAGGATTGAATTGCCCAAATTCATTTGAGAAAGACAAATTTTCCATCATATATTTAAGAAAAATTGAATCAAAAGTAAAATTTTAGCGCAATTTAAAAATAAACAATAACGGCATGTTACGGTAGCTTGAAATATTACTTAAAAATAAGAAAATCTTAGAATTTCTTAGGAAATATTTCTTTAAAATAATTTCAGTACTGGAGTATGCCTATATTAAAAATCTTCCATCGAAAAGACCTTAGTTTGGATTGCACGTAAATTATACATATTTTCATTTGAATTTCATTTTGAATTTTCTCGACGCTGCAAATTTTCAAAAATGGTTATATCAAGTAAAAAAATATATCGATAGTAGATTGATTTTCTTTAACCCTCTTTTTCTCTAAAGCGTGTAATATTTACGATCCGAATTTGCAATGCACAGAAAAATTGTCTACCGATAGATGCTAACCCAATCAATATCACGGAATTTTAAAATTCTGCATCAAAATGCTTGTAAAAATCAATGCATTTTGGTCGCTTGCATAACTCAATAACAATTTAAATATTTTTGTTAAAAGGTATTCAAAAATTGCAGTTGTTGTTTCTGAAAGGAGGCACTTTAGTGCATTTGGAGGTCTGCCAAATCCCAAATCGAATTGTAATTCATTTTTATCTCGCAGGCAACTCCTCTAAAATCTGTACACTAAAATAAAAGATCAAAATAAGTAAAACAGAAAAAAAACTATTTTTAAGTGGCGCCTTCAAAATCTGTTACAGCATATTTGTTTACATTCTCGGCGAGCAATTTGTTTATCACGATTTTACAGAAAGGCTCCAATAGAACGGAGCGTAGAGCAAACATAATTTATTTGCTCGTATGCCCATAAATTGCCCATTCTAGATATAACTTATACAGACCGAAAATATAAATATCTGAAATTTGCTACCCAGTTTTCATATTAACCTTCTGTGCCCGATAAAGCAGCAGGGGACGAAACCTAAAGCCGTTTTTTGGTTTTCATATAATAAGTCAAAAACAGCGGTTTGACCTGGAAAACAGCTCCGAGGCTTTTTCTAATGCTCGACAATTTTACAAAAGAGCGCCAAACTCAAAGTAAAAGGAAGTCCTCGAGACAATCTCATCTCGGTCAAAATGAGCTCACAAAGCGAAGGTGGGGAAAATCCACAAAATTACAAAGTGAATTTGTCACAGAAATTCTTTTAAATCAGGGGAGGGTGAAAACAGGAACACCACAACTAAGTCTGCTCCAGACAGTCGGGGGGCTCATTTATGTGGTTTAGTTGGCTGTTTTTCACGTCCCGAATATCCCGTCCATGCAGGGTTACCATGAGATAGGCAAGAAAAACAGAGATACTAAAAGAAGAATATAAAAGAATAAAAGTTAAAAAAGCAGGAACGAAAAATTTACTAATTAATTGCTCGTTAAGAAAATACACAAAATTAACGAAATTTTAAAACGAAAAAATACTAACAGAAACCTATATATATAATAATAAATAATAACAAAGAGTCTGTATAAGAATTCATTGGTTTGAGCAAAATATAAAATACATTACATTAAAATTAACACTTTCAAGTCCAGTGGCACCAAAGTGGTGTCACTCGCATAATGTTTGTTAGTTAATTACCGATGATGCCAAATTAGTGTCAAACACGAACCTATACTTCTTTGTTAGTAGCACTACTTTCATGTCATATATCAATCGACAGTCAGTAGCTAAAAGCTTCTCACAGTGTCAAAGTTCTGGCGATTGATGATACAATCTAATTGTAAGTACCGAAACTGGATACTATTGCAAATGTAACGAATTAGAGTCTTAAGTATAAAATCAAATATTTTCGAATTCTGTTTAAGAAAGTTGCCCACTGATGAGTGAAGTGAAGTAACGAAAAATTGAGTGCAAACTATGCCCAACTGAATGCGAATTGAACACCAAGGCAGCCCGACAAAATATTAGGATTTAAAATTTTATACTCGTTTACCTTGAATATGAAGATGTTTATATTTTTGTTATAGCAGTATGTATACATTTTGTGTTATTAAAACACATTTCTTATGCTAATTTTGATTAGTCAAATAAGCAAGAACTAAAATAAATTATTTTGTTTAATATTTTTGTTTAAGGATGCATTGTGGATATGAAATTTTATTCCAGAAGGCTTTCTCAGTGAGAAATTGTGAATTCTAGGGGGGTATGTATACTTTTTTGGGCAACTGTATATTGAAGTATTATGGGAAAAAAGGGGGGCGTAAAGCGCTGAATGATTGAAATTAGTATAAAAACCAATTTATTTTGAAAAAGTACTTGTATATTGTGGCACATATCTGCGAAGAGTATAGTATGCTTGGCAACCCTCCCATACGAGGGCGCGCCAGCAGCAGTCACGTATGAGCCCAGCGGGGGCGGACAGATAACGAACGCGGGGTTCGGGGCATTAAATATTAACAGGAAGACGCGCGGGAGTATATCAGCTGAACGTGATAACCGCTGCTGAGTGGAGCGGGGCGAGGGAAAAAAACTTTAAAACATCTTGGAAACTTTCGCCATCTGGATTCTGGATGAAGGGAATCTTCAGGTGGAAGAGGAATGATGTGCTCGTGAGGTCTGGTTAGGACCCCAGTCACGTAGGGGCTACCTATCAGCCGCCACACGGCAGTCACCTTCGCGAACGCTGGGCGCGCTTCGCTCAGTAAACGAATCAATTTTATAGCGGGCGCGAATTTTGTGGTATAACCGCGCGACGCCGATACCAGTACCGAACCAATGCGATGCGATACGGTGCGGCACGGGTGTACGGGAGGCGGGGGTGGCGCAGATCCACCGCGACTGAATGAATGGAGTGTGATTGTCCCTTTCCTTAACGGCAGCTTATTTAACCTGAAGGCACTTTCCTTGTTTGGAGAAGTTGAGTTTTTGCCTTTCCGTAAATCTGCCAGCCATATTTGCTGGAATTTAGCAAAATAATTGGGTTAAGAGCGGGGATAAAGTAGAAGAAAAGCCGAAAACGTACAGCGCAAGCGGGATGTGGGGCAATTTTCTGTTTTCTGTACCTTTAAGATGTTTTCCGAGTTTCGTATATATATTTTTTTCTTTTCCTTCAAAAGTTTTGTGTTATGCAAAAGGCATGGGAGGTTAGGGCAGGCCTAAAAGGTGCTTGCTCTCTTCGTTTTCGAAACTTTACTGATTAAGGCCTGTTTCGCTTTAAAGCCTTCCGAAAGGGAAATTTGCGTTGAAAATGTTTCAATTGTGCGGAATTGATGGGATTCAGCAAGGTTCGTTTATAAGACGTTTGTGGTTTTGCATGTAAAAAGCTGAAATCGCGCGAAAGTGGGCGATAATCCGAAAGGGTCAGGTTTGGGGACTTTACTGTTTTTCTTCTTTTTTTATAGAAGCTGTTAAATCTTAAGAAACTCAATAATCCCAAAAGGTTCAATTTAGTAGACTTCCTTATTTTCATAAATGACAGAAACGTTTTAAATTGATGTAAATCCTCTAAGTTAATAGCTTCTATGACCTTTATTTTTTTTATTGAATAGAGGTAGACATTCTGAGACACGATTTCTGTATATATATTTAGAACAATTTGACGAAATTATAAACCATAGAAAACAATGTATTTCTACAAAATTTAAAAATAACTTTATAAAAATGTTATGAAATATGATGGACCTCAATTAGCTGGGTGCACAGTGAAATGTTTTCTGGATTTATAGGATTGCAGTCAGCGGAAAAAAATTGAATTTTATAAGGGATTGAGCACACAAACATTTGTGTAATATTTTGAAGTTTTTTTAGTATTCTAATTAAAATTATGTATCTTTTCATAAATAGAAGGTCTGCACTAAATATTGAAAATAATTTTATTGTCTATAAAAGTATTATTCAAGCTGTACACAATAAAAAACTACAATCTGTCAAAAATAAAGTGTTAATAATTATTTTAAACCTGTCATGGTACTTCTTCATCACAGAGCTACACAAAATACCTGATCTGTCTGGTTAATACCAAAATAAATATCTCATCCTACAGATTCATAGAACGATGTTTATTTTTGGGAAAACGCTTAATTCAAAAACTACTGCCTAGCTAGTTTTATAAGAAGAATTATTAAGATATAGGTTTTATGATATACATAAATATATAGAGTATATAGTACTATATATCAGTGGGGACATGATTTTTATAGAAAGATACATGTAGATAGATAGATAGAAAAAATAAGCTCCCACCCTTTAGAAACGTGTTTAGCTTCTTAGCACAAAAGTGATATTTAATATAAAAGTAAATACCACATTTGGTTAAGCAGAAATTCTGATGAAAACCGTTTTTAAAAGGAAAGTAGGGGCATAAAACCGTGGAAATCTGTCACCATCATAAATATGAAAGCATGTGCGCTATCATAAAGCCAAAAAATATATCGATAGCAGACAGCACTTCCCTTTATCACTCTTTCAATGCCTATGACGCACATTACATTTTTTCTTTTTTATATTTAAAGGTGGCCCCTTTTTCATAGCCACATATCACCATATAAGTGGTGATTTTCATCAGCACGACAAACAGCCCTCAACATTAACCCCAAGGAGTTACAGTGTCGCACATATGAGTCACATTCAGAGCGTCCTTAATGAGACTTGGGGTGCCATGGAACTGCCGGAGGGTACTCTTGTGACACGCACAGCGACGGAACACACGAAAAAGGCCAAGTGCATTTAAAAAAATCATAACTTTGTTATATAGATAGGGCTGGCCAGAGTTAATTGGATAGGAAATGAAACGAAACTAGGACAGTTTCCTGTTGTAATTATCCAAGTGAAATTTTCGTTAGTTGGCTAGCAAACCCTCCCGCAAGGGGCGAACAATTCAAGAAGCGGAGAGGGAATATTGTTTGTGGGTCGTGGGAGGGGTCTACAAATGATTCTTGTTTGAAGAGGGTTATAATAGGCGCCATAAAGTAACACCATAAATTATATGTGGCTCTGGCATGGTAACTGAACGTTATGACTGTGGAAATAGAGTTCCTTTTTGTGTCAGGACGGAAGATGTACGATTTCTTGAGATGGATGACTAATCGAGTACGGCAGAATATTGTAGCAGTGACTAAGTAAACCAAAATTGGTATTAAATTTGCCCGAAAATTTTTCAAAGTAATAATAGAGCGCGTGTAGTATCCGGCCTTGGGTTATCAACCTTTGCAACTTTTTATTAAGACACCTCGAAATCTGTTAAATTTGTGTGCACACACGCCTAAAAAATCGCCAACGGTTTATAAGTTAGTGCGTAATTTTAAAATGTGCGCATTAAATTTTTGCCCAAAATACGAAATAGCAACATCAAAATGAAGACGACTGCACGGCAGATATCCGATATGCTAATTTTCTGTAGGCACGTTTAATTACGAATTTTATCTTTCGTGAAATGAAAGAAAAGAAAGAAAACTTGAAATGCGTGTGCTTTTTCTGCTGTTGATGCAAAAATAACAAGTTTTGATACTTCTATAGCTTTCGGTCGGACTGGTTTTTTTCGCAACTATGGTCAAAGTTCAATTGTCTTCTTGAGATATTTAATGATATGTGTATGTTAATTTTGCTTTAATTTAATTAGGATCTTTCGGGTTTTCGATATTTTTTTTCATAATCGCTCTGTAAAGGTATACTACTGCTTTACCTCATCTTTCTATTTTTATTATTTCCCGTATATAAAAAAAAAATTATCGATATTAAATATTTCTGAATATAAAGTTATTCAAATCATTCAAAAATATATAATTTGTTAACTTCAAATTGTATGCAATATTTTAGTTTAAAATGTAAAAATTAACTTATTGTTTCACATTTTTTTCTATTTTCATAGCAAACATTAAATAAACGGAGGACAGTAATATAAAATTTTACTGAAATCACCACGGACACGACGGGCCAAAAAATGGAATGTATATTACTTTATTGGAATTAAAATAAGTATTATCTTAAATCAAAGAATGTCAATGCGTTCATGACGTCATAAAAAATCCACTAAATTGAAGGTTAACATTTAGATTTACAAACTATTTTTGAACGAAACATTCTGTTGTTAATTCCAGAACCTATCAAAATTATCTAATATTTGACTAAGTATTTGGTCATCCTATAAATAATGCGTTTTTTTTTTTTAATTGTATGCAATCAAAATCGGAAAGGTTTGGAATATACTAGATGTGTCTCAGGAATGAATCTTTTTATTGACTGGTGACAAGAAATGGGTTTTCTCCCAAAATGTTAAGCGCCGAAAATAGTGTCTAGACAAAGGAGAAACAACGGCACCTCCAAACTAAAGAAGGTTAAAAGTTTAATCCAATTTAAAGTTTTAAACTCAAACTAAACGATAACAAACGAGAACTGCTCCATGCATTCTGAGCGACTGAAATAAATCTAGAAGAAAAACGTCTGGTTTCAAGATGAATCGTGTTCTTCAATTTGGATAACGCTCTGTAATTTTTAGGATTTCGTTTCTAAAAGATCACAATTTAGAGCCGTACATTCGTAAATATTATTTTTCATATTGATTGTCAAAACTTGCATTTAAATATTAACAGAAAATTTAAAAAATTATTTTAAATTACACCCAAATTGAGCTAATTTTATTTGACGAATAAGTATGTCGGACAATTGAAAAATTTACTCTAAATCGTACATAAATCTATTAATTACTAATGTTATCCAATTAAACACACTCCTTCACTTTCATAGGATATTAAAATATTTTCAAACGATATTCCTGAAAATGTCTATTGCATTAAACGGTTTCAACTCTATTACCTAGTTAACCCTCACTCTGACGCAGCCCATAAACAGAAAGTTATAGGGAAGTAATAAAATATTGAAACATTCCCTTACTTTAATTGAAAATTAAAATTTCATGTGTATGTGCATTCCGGTCCTATACTCTGAAAATCAGTCACTCTCCTGGTGCCCATCCAACTGCCCAACTGGCAACAATAATCAACCCCCAAATCGACTCGAGCTACCCACTAACTCACGTTGGGAGGAGCATTAAGTGATGTACACCGGATTTTATGGGTTGCATTTCATGTTAATTTAAGCGTTTGCGGTTTGTTTCAGAACAATTTTCATGTGCACGTATGCATATGCAGTCAATTAAGAAAATTACTTGCTTTTGCCTGCCTTGCTAAACTTAACCGACCAGTGGAAACAGTATTTCATTTGCAACAAACATCAGGCAGCTCAGCGCTAAAAAAATAGTGGACGAGTCGACTACAACGCTGCCATGCAATTGATTCAGTCATTGTTTTTTAAATTATTCAGTGGTTTGCTGCTTATCAATTTTTTAATAGAGCTAGATTGAATGATTGGATATATTGGTTACTAGGTGAAAACTTTTTAGTGGAAGTACCTGCATAGGTTCGATTAGCGTAATGGATTAAGTCACTTTGACTGCTATATTAAGATTTTGATTTTCTGGCTTTATGCCGGCGTTTTAAAATCGAGAGCCAATTGAACGTAATTACACTGAAAAATTTATTAATACTCTTGAATCAAACTATATTGATTTTTTAAGTGAGCGATCAGTAAGAATTAAGGCTGTGTTCGAAATGCGGCCAAATTTCCATTTCGATAGATAATGTCAATTTTAGCAATTTAGGTCGCTCGAAAATTTCTTAAAACTATATTATCGACACTTAAATGGAAATTTAGCCATTTAGTCAGTAAACCGCGTTTCTAAGATTCCAACATGTTTACTGACATTTTTATACTAATTTACAATAGATAAAAATAAGAATACTCTATCGAAACAACAAAAGTTGTCGGTCACTTGAACTTCTCGAGATATTTTACTTTGTAATTTCGAAAGTTTACATTTTGCCATCAGGATTTTTTGCCTATTCCCACAATATCTATTTATAAATTATATAAATACCATAAATTAAGGACACTTGCACCTTTTCATTCAACAAATTCTTCAAAAATCTTTGAAATTAATGAATTAAATGTAAATATCTTTTTTGACTTATTAAGAGTGACGAGTACGCATTTCTCTTCTGAAATTATAAATCGAAGTAAAGTAAAATTTTTCTTATTTTCAGCATTCGTTTAGAATATTTTACAGAAACACTTTTAATTTAAGGTTTTTCCATAATTTTCACCAAAATATTGTGGGAGCATGGAGAAATTGCGGTAGTAATTATTAGAATATTAAATTTAAATATAGGTGTTCGACAATTTTTTTTTACACATCCGTTACTTTTAGCCCATGGGCTTTAATTAGGGAGTCAACAAATGCATTTATTCAGTATTAGAAGACAATTTGTACATCTTGTTGATCGACCTTTAGTCACATTATGACTACTTTGAGTTTCTAATTTTCAGTCTAAACATCAGTTTATTGATTATACTTTAACAAAATCGTTAAATAAGTTTAAGGTTTAACTTTTTAATTACTTTGTAATTGTAATTGACATGTGTTTTTTTCAAATCGTTTGACTATTGCCCTTTTTGTTTCTATTTTATACTTTTTCTACAAGACCGCACCCCATTTCATGCGTGAAATTATACCTACATATGTACGACTTTTCTAACTTTTCTAACAGCCAAAACACGCCCTAAATCTCGCAATTCTTGTAAATCTATACCATAAAATATTCAAAACCAACTAAATCCCTCTCGTCCTTTTTATCATTTCAGAGATCAATCTAAAAGGGCACTTTACAAAAACATTAACTTTTCACGTAACTTTTTATTTAAAACGAACGAAAAAAAATATATCTTCACTCCCTGCTCAAATAGGAACATGGCAAGTTTCGAAATCAGTTTAAGAATTCATTGCCATTTCCACTAAAAGGAGACGAAAATTAAATTAGTCAGTAATAAGAGAAAAATAGGAAAAGTTTCGTTGGCCCTTTTCAAAAGCACGAAAGACTCGAAAAACTTTACTAATGCGCTTCTGGGTGGTTTCATAAATGGAAATGGAACAATGAGAGAACTTTTTGGTTTCGTTTTTTTTAACTCTCCTCTTACTTGGGCAAGGCGTGGAGAAGGGATAGAAAAGTTGAACGAAATATTCGAAAACTTGGACGACACCGGATTATTTGTGTCCTGTAAATGCTTCTATTTATCGGAATGTACTGAAGACTCATTTGTAAGTCAAATTCGTATTCCTCTTATCATGGTTTTGTCAATAAAAGTAATAAAAAACAAACAATTTAGGGGTTTACATGGCGATTTTTATGCGGGAAGTTGTGAGTTTTTTGGTCCTTCGTGAAATTTTTTACCAAGTTGTTTTTGTATCTTTTCGGTTTATGTCCTTAAAGGGTGCATAAATATTTTATGTACTGCGAAAGCAAAAAATTATTTACTTTTTTACAATAATAACCGGAAATGTATAGGAATAAAATTGATTTGTGTTGTTCTTTGGTATCAATGGAATATTGAATCGATATTGCCCTCGAATCCTAAGTTTACAATTTCATTTTATAAGTATATCATTGCTGTATATACATAGTTAATTTCAGTTTCATATTTTTCGCATCAAGTCAATATAAGAAGCAATTATTTCGAGCAAGTATTTTTTAAAAACAGCAGAAGCTACGAATATAATTTATCAAATGTTTGCCATTTAAATATTCACTAGCTAGGCACATAACAAAAATAATAAGGACAAGCTTTTTACCTTACATTTTTCAGACAACACCTCACCATGCCCTTGATTACTTTTTTAAATATTAAAAAACAAATATATATGTAAATGGTAATGCCTACTTAAAGACAGCCTTCGATTTAAAAATGAATATTAATCCAGGAGATTGAAGATTATACAGAAAATAAATTGAATATATAAAAATGAGTACCGCGTTCACAACACAATTCAATTGTGATCAAGGTTTACAGATCGTGTGTTCACATGCATATTGCAAATTTTTATATACCTACATATAAGACACAAGATCTCGAAAAACAAGCAATAAAGTCAACACCATGACAACATTGTTTTGTTTACCAGCTGTTTGATTGCCCGCTTCTCGCGGATGTTGCTGAAGAAAAATATATTTTGAGCTAATTAATTCTTGATTTTTAATGTCGTTAAAATTGTTAGTTCATGCGTTGACCTAATTTATTTATGTATATAAATGAAATTCACTTTGAAAGTGATTGACAATTTGGATTGATTAAAATTGTCAAAAACGTTTAAGGAAGGCATGATTTGGTAATTGTGAAATAAATCAGGAAGTGCGATGTATTAGATGTTGTTTTCAAATACCATTTCAGAACCGCTAAAAAACTTTCACAATCAATATATGAGGACTGGGATTATGAATCTTGGCTTCGTATGTTATTTTAAATAATTTAAAGCTATATGAGAGAAATTCAATATTATGAATAGATCTTAAGTAAAGACTTCGAACATTACATTTTTTTTTCGTATAAGGTATGTATATTAAGGGGACATTTGCAATAAAAAATTTGATTTTTTTTTTATTGAATATTGTTGGAAAAGCTTTCTAAACATTTTGAATCGATCCCGCTATTAATAACGATTCTACAGCGTTCTATTATAGCCAGCACCGCAGTACATATGTATGTATGTATATGTATGTACGCAATGCGAATGGAAACTTTAAATACGTTAAAACTCAGAACAATATTTTTGAAATTAGCGGACGTGATTTCGGGAAAACTACTAAACCGAATTTTAAAAATTGTTTTCTTTTCTCTTTTTAATATTTTTGTAGGCATTAAACCAAAATGAACATGATCGGATAATTTTAATTTTTTTTTTTTTTTTTTTTTTTTTTTTTATAAAATACGTCGATTTATTCATTTTCAATATTTTTCGAACATTTTGGTTCAATGCTTAATTTTAAGTGTCTACTTTAAAAATTTTGTTGCGTCTGGTCTGGGTGTATCACGCCTGCCAATTTTTTCATTTTTTTCGAGGCTCTAACTTAAACGCCATCTTTACACAAGAAAAATAAACTATTTTTGCTGTACCTTAAACATGGAAAATTCAATTTAGACAAAAATTTAATGTAATAAGTAACAAAGGTTTTGAGAAATAAAATAAGAGCAGATCACGCTTTTTCACTCCAATATACCGCAAATGTCCCTCTAATGATGACCCGAAATCAGAAATTCGAA
Source organism: Eutolmus rufibarbis (assembly GCA_963920795.1). Lineage (NCBI taxonomy): Eukaryota > Metazoa > Arthropoda > Insecta > Diptera > Asilidae > Eutolmus > Eutolmus rufibarbis. The sequence continues at coordinate 23,263,055 of OY987205.1, forward strand.
AATAAATTAAAAGATGCTTCTCTATAATCTATTATATACCATTATTAAAAATTTGAAAAAAAATTAGTCATCTAACTATTAGTAAGTAATTACTTACAGAAAAAATTATAACGGACACCGAAAAAAACATACTTTCTGAAAAAATTTGAAAACTAAAACTCGTTTTCATAGAATAAACGAGATGTTGTCAAGGTTACTACTTTCATATTATATTATCTCTATGGAACGTAATTTTTGCACGTTTCATTGCAACACGCATTTGACCAGTTTTTTTCATTTCTCCTGACTGCCACATTTAAACATTGCGACTTCCACCCAAAACTTCGTTTAACCGCCTAAATACGAATGGTTTTTAAAGTACCTGCGCGAAGATCGTCTTCGTTGCTGAGGATCATCACGCCTAAACAACGTGTCCAATTGGAACTTGTGTCTTGTAATTTTCGCTCGTGTATGCGGCGGCGGCCAAGATGCGGAATTCACAAAAAGTTCCAAAACAAACATATTTTTATTGGCTTGTTGAGCTCTCCGGTTGTGGTAGGCGCAATTTCATTTCTTCAGTTTTTCGGTTTTTTTTCCGCAATGGAGCAGGCGGATAAAGCGTGTATGGATTCACGTTCTATATTTAGAGGTATTTTTACAAAAACCAAATAAATGCGCGAAGAGACGCTCGCCCGGTTTTTATATAGCATCACTCAGTCACTGGCACAGACCCCAGCCTGAGTATTTATTCATTTTTCGCTTCGGAGAGATATCCAAATGACCAGCTGAAAATTTCCATTCGGAAGTTATGACTATTTTTGTGGTGATGGGAAAGTTTAATGCTCCCAATTGCGAAGCATGAAGAAATCGTTTATGATTTTTTGTTTCTTTGATTTTGAAGGGAATGAACGCAATTGTCATGGGCTCAAAGGTACAATAGTTAAAAGTACCTGAATAAATATCAAGTTTTAAGCAGGGTATTCCTCCATACCTAGCTTAAATTCTTTGTTTTTCATTTGTAGTCAATACACGTTTTATATTCAAGTCTATATATAATACAGTGCCGTCTAGAATGCTAAATGAGATTTCAATTTTAATTGTAGGTGTGAGATTATTTTTAAAACTTTAAGCGGTTCAAATGTTTTTATAAACAACAGATAAAATTATAAATCTGTTTCCTGCTTTTCAGTAAGCTTTAACTGATTTTACTCTTACGGTTCTCATTCCGTTTTCATGGTTTCATAAGTAACACTTGGAAGGCCTTTACTTAAAATTAAACTTACCCTTGGGGTTAACGATATTTGAAAGTTTAGTTGGGGTATCTGGTTTATGACCGTGCCCGTTCACTCTAATTTGGTGATTACATTTACTAGTAAGGTCATTCATTTCTTATAATTAGTTTTATTTTTTGCGTTTCAAAAATTTTTTGTACTTGATTTTAGGTTCGGTGATTTAATTCTTCTTCTTTTAGTTTTTTCTTGCAAATGATGATGTTTTGAAAAAAAAAACAGAAAGTACATATTTTAAAGCTACCAGAAACTAAGGCAACTTGTAGCTACTCGCGATATAAAAAATATTTAAATTATCTTTACAGTCATTAAACACTCACATTAGATACGCTTATGAGTCAAATTTACAAATTTACAAATTGTTAATAAAACTGCTTAAAGTATAAAAGCAGTAACATGTAATAAGGAAGTTTTATATTTATTCAAATATAAATAACTATACAAACATTTGCTTCTAATCTTGAATTCAACTTTTACTGAATAAGTGCTCTTATTGCCTTAAGCCTAGCCCAACGCTAAGTATCTTTAAATTACCTCTAATTCACATATTCGCTAACTTTTAAAATGTTTACACAATAGCAACAAGTGCCGTGATAACTAAAGAATGGTAGTCATAAAGGCTGAGAATACTTTTTGAACTGTTAAACCTTGAAATTTTGTGCAAAAAGCTATTTTAGGATATATGTATAATGCTGCCTATAATAAAAATTTATTGATGTTATTATGCAACGTTGAAACACTTTTTATCAATGCCTAGTCATTATCATTTACTAATTTCATTTTATAGAAGACATAAACAAAGATTAGGAGGAATTCAAAAACGAGATTAATAAATTTATCTTGTAGTTCTATAACTAAAGACATGAAAATAATAAAAGGAAGGCAATTATACTCGTTGTTTGAAATATGTATGTGTATAAAATTGAGTGCTTAAAGAAATTTGGATCAATACTGGAGCCCTAGTGAACTTTATTCAAGAAAATTTCGCCCTTAAGTACTTGTGCTCATGCGAAACAGTTTCTTTCGGTTTCTGCATTTAATTTTGTGCAATTTTTCATAATATCACAATTAAAATCCTCAAAATCCACTTGAGACCTCTTAACTCTGTTCTAAAAGCCCAATATTTCTTAAAATAGAAATCTCCTTTAAACTTTAGTGAGGAAAGTGGGGTAATTTTGATTTGAAATGAAATTTTCGCCACTGCCATGTAGGAGATTGTGAGGCTGGTAGTCTGTGCCTCGACTCACTAGAAGCCATGCTCAAGCTGAAATCAATTTTAATCTTCCTTTATTTCGTATGTTTGCTAGTAACACGTTACCCTGTCACCTGGCTGTGACAAAGGAAATCCAATCTCATCACACAGCAATTGCTTTCGTTCGTTTCAGTGGATAAGGAGACAGGACCAAATACTGGATCCTGTCCCAAGAAGCACAGCACAGCAGAGGCAAATAGTAGCACATACAGGCGAAAGTTATTTTCATAAACCTGGGCACATTCACCATGAATATATTGCAGACAGGACCAATAAGAAGTTTATCAGATATACAGATTATATCTTGCCAGCTCGACAGCGTCTTATCTTTAAGTGACGCTACACGCTCCCCTACCGCAAACGTGTCACTCTGATGTTAGACATTTTAAGAAAAAGAAAATTTTCTTCAACTGTGTGTACCTAGATTATCTTGATGTGACCGCGGACGATGATAATTTTTATTTTTCTTGGAGTGCACCACAGTCTACAGTACATGGTACATGTAACTGCGCAAAGAGGTATTTGATATTATGAGGAAAAACACATCAAACAAATTGAGCGTAAGGGCAAAACCACAAGTTCGCGACATTAAGGGTATCTGATTTCGAAGTTCCAGAGCTATCTAGGGTTAGGTTTCAAAAAGAGTGAACACCAAGTCCAACAACTGCGCAATAATCGAAAAAAATCAATTAGCAGTTTCCATATTTGTTTGGGAGACGATCGTAGCATGCAGTTGGACACCAAAACAGCCCTGATTAAGATAAATAGCACAATAGAGAACGTGGCCAAGTATAGCACGTGCTCGTCGAGTGATCGCGACAGTAGCGATCGTTCCCCAAGAAGAGCGGGAAAGCAGAAATCAGAAAATCTTTAAAGATACGCCAACCAACACATGCCCAATGCGCCACCAAAAGGCCTCTATTTGCAGCTTCTGAGAAACACTTCAGGGAAAATCATCAAGACAATGATCACAGATCCTCTGCGATCGTCGCACCTCTGCAGGCGCAGCGACTTGATCGAAGCTTTGATTTTGCTGGTTGTTCTCTTGGAACACCTCCAAGCTCCTTACGAAAAGACCCTCTTTTCAGCGGAAAAATACGCTCGATCCACGCTTCGCCCGAATGTTAAAGGTACGTGCAAACGCAACTAGAATTCGTATTAACGGCGCTTCGCCGAAGGTAGGGCTATTAATAAGCAACGTAGTGAGCATAGCCCCAAAAATACACCAGGCGAAACTAAAAAGAGATCTCCGCCGGTCCAAAGTTCGATTTCTGTTCACGATCGGTTTGTGTGAGCAGTTCGCGGCGGCGACGCGCTATTGTGCGTTGTTTTTGCCCGTCATGGTTTTTGTCTGCCGCCATCTCGTCGATTGTTGAGCGCGCCTGCTTTTCTCTTTCTTTGAAGAAATGTGAGGTGCAGGCGAACGCGAGCATACTGTAATTGGATTTCATCATCGATTTATACAATTATCACAGAGGGAAAATACCATCCATGCGGATGGACTTTGTACCCTCTGCCAGAGAGTTTCGAGGCCTTTATTTTGATCGTGTGCTCTCCGCGCGGGCAAGATAACTCTTTTATATCCAACTCCGATGCTTTTGTCCGGCGAAATTGATTCGAGTTTTACTGCAATTTTATTAATCTAATTAGTTCTGGTTTATTGAACTTTGGACATGTGACGACATCGCCACGCCGGCAGAAATAGGTTTTTTTTTTGGCTTAGAGAGGAAATCAACAAGAACTGGATCAGGGGCTTGAACTTGTTTCGTTAATGTGGCTGAGGGAGAATTATATGAAAATGTTATTGCTGCTGTGGACTTTGGACTAAGGGATACTGCTTGAGAAGCGCCAACTTTTGTTTTTCTTACGAAATATTTTGGGATATTCGATGCGGATAAAATCCACGATCGGGAAGTCTCAAAAAATCTCAAGGTGTTGGAAAATTAATGATTTTAAAATTAAAATAGATAGCATGAGCATTTAACTTTAGGATCAGTTGTTAGAAACATTTCAATGTAAAAACGTTAGCAGAAGAGCCATTGATCATATCGAAGTCTTTGAATAGTTTTAAAGGGTTCTAAATAGATTATTTGCTTATTTAGGCAAACTCCAAACAGTGGAAATTGTATGAAGCTGTAGTCCTTCAAAAAGAGCAAGGTTACGAACGAAGTATAGTACAATAACTTTCTAGCTTCAGATCAGTTCCAAGGGATAGATTTTGATAAATTTTATTCAGTTCACTTCATTCAAAGACTAGATTCTAGAAAAAATCAATACTTTATACAAAGAATCTAAAAATTCAAACATTTCACAATCTTACCCTCAACAAAAACCCCTGGGATTTCCCAGATTACGTCAAACTCTTTTTTCTTTTTAAGATTCTATTATAGATTACATAAATGATAAATTTTCTCAAAAATTATTTAAAATAATGATGGCCTTTTCGACATTTTAATAAGGCCGCCAAATGTCTCGGGTTGACATTTTTGGCACTTGAATTGGCCTAAATCCAGTCTTCCCACAGATTCTAAACCAAAAATCGAACAGAAAAAAATCCACCGCAAAAACAATTCTCCTAGAAAAAGCAAAATCTAAAAATTACCGAGAAAACGAGTCATTTGCATAGCAACACGGCTCGCGTAAACAAGGTGTATTTCATCCAGGAAACAAAACACGTTCGAACGCCGCCTTGTTCATTCTTCACGCATACATTTGAAGCAGCGCGGCATTATCATCACAAATTCGCGCGGAGTGAGCCTCTGGGTGTGGAGTTTTTAATTCTCCCGCATCGTCCAAATATAAAAAAGTTTCCAATAAACACATATTGGAGAAATGATAGGAGCCCCATCCGCGCCGGGCCAGCCGAACATATGTAGAGTAAATCAGGTCGGCTTTGTGGTGCTTCATTTGACCACACTTACGCGCGCCACCGCGTGCTTCGTTGGGCCACCGGCTGTATATTGATGTAAAAGAACTAAACGGTTGGGTTTATCCAACTTCAACAGCTGTGAAAATGAACTACCAAGCGCTCACTCATACAGTCTCAAAGTTGGATAAATTTTTTACCTTTGTCTGCTTTGAAGTGCTTTTTATCGGTGCCGCAAGCGGTCTTGAACATGAGCTAAGCGGCCTGTTTGACAGCACTTTGGACTTTGATCGCGACCCAACAAATATTGGACTTTGGACTGCCGAGAAGTAAGCCAGCCAGCAGGCAAGCAGTTCGCTTGTCTTGTATGCCTTGGTCGATGTCGTCGGCACCGTATTACTATCGCGTTTCGTTTTCTTATACTTATGCCTCTCGACTCTCGAGACGGTGCTGCGGCCAGCCAGGCACGGCACGCACAGGGAATCTTTGTAAAATAACAAAATCGTGGAAATGGAGACGAGCACTCCACCTTCCAGGTGAGGTGTCTGAGAAAATCTCACATATTTCCTCTTTTTATTTCCTGTTCGTTAGTCTGCCACTAAATGAGATTATGTACTTTGTTGTCTTTAACTTGATTTTCCCTGAAAGTTGTAGCCTGTAAAGTAGTGCAAATTAATGAACAATAAATACATGGTTCCAGGACGGTACACACTCCACGTGATCACAAAGTGATAGACAACAAGTAGAAATTATTGCCCTTGCCAGGAAAAGCACATGAAAACTAGGCCTCGACTGGGATTAGCGTCTCTTAATTGATTGCTGGTGACGTAATGCTCAAGTGAGCCAGCCAGCCAGCTCGCCCTTAGACCTATTTTCCATGCGCTATGTCACGTCGCGGGGGATTGCATAACCGCCATCGCCGCCCTCGTGATTAATCGGCACTTTCAAAAGTTTTGGCCAGCCTGTGGCGGAACATTCTATCGATGTCAGTGGCACACATAGCCTAAATTAATGAGAGGACCCAAAAATAAATTTTCTGCTCATTATTGGAGGTAAACATGAACATTTTAATTGGGCGGTTCGGGAAAAACGGCATACAGACATTTAAATATTTCAAAGTTTCCGACAAACTGCCGAGTGAGCAAAGTCCAATCGACTCGGCATTCACTGGCACAAAATGTTTCGAAAAGTTTTCCCCGGTGAGTTCATGATTTTTTCGATGGAGCTGTGCGTTACGAGCATTTTGCCGCGAATTTTACGTAGAAAAAGAGAAAATAATGGTCCCAATGAGTCAGAAACATAAGAGGGAATCTCAAGAATTTGTATGCTTTAAACCGCATGAGAGGTATTATACGTTATCGTGTGGAAAAAATGTATTTTTGTATGTTATAACATCTTCTACTTGAAATGCAACAGTCCAAAGTCTGAGGTTAGTCAGAGCTTTAGAGTGTATTTACAGAGCAGCTTACAATAAGTTAGGAATACTCAAAGAAATACTATATTACGGCAAAATATTTTTAGACTAGCATATATCTCCCAATGTAAATATTTTGTATTATACAATAGCTACATTACTTGCAGAAACATCAATTTGATATGTTTACGACAATGCGTCAGAACTGTTTACCAGACCAAAATTTTCACGTGATAAAACCGTGCAAACCGCTCTTACAATAATCTTTTGGTAAAGATACTAATTAGTGACGTTCGGCAAGAGAAAAAATATTAAATACATATTTGTTTTGATATTTAGTATCAATAAAATTATTCCAGTCTATAAAATGTTTGTCCTAACCTATTTGAAAGTCAATCTTAATTTAAGTCTATATTTGTTGGCAGATATATTTATGATAATTTTAACTAGATGATCAAAGCTTTGATTTCTGTGCAGTTTATAAAAAGATAATAAAAAGACCAATATATTTTTTGTGCGATATTTTAATCTTTAAAACAAAAACACGCGTCTATGTTTGAGACAATAGATAATAGAATAGAGCAAATAGACTGTGACAAATAAAAAGACATCTTGGTGATTCCATAGGAGTATCATTTTCTAAATATAGTACGGAACACTCAAAAAGTTATTTAAACCATTTCAGTGATTTATTGATACTAAGTACAGACAAATAATAGACGAGAAAAAACAAAGTATTTTGAAAGATATTGCCAATTGTCTTAAAGAGGCAAAATAATCGCGAAAATATCCTGATTGAACGAAACAATTGCTTATGTTGCATACCTAATATACGACATGTAGAACAGTAGCTCTATTCTTATTAAAATGATTATACCTGTTTTTACCTTTCATAATTCAAACTATGTTCATATTCTAAGGATTTCTACTTAATTTCCGTAAAAGCACGTAATATTTCGCATTTCCTGCTGCAAAAGGAAATGACCTCCCCATTCTTCTGCTACTATGTATTTATCGTTGTTTCACTCCAATTAAAGCAGAGAATTGTCTCAGCGGCAGCCCCTAATTGAATTCGCGCACAGCATTGCGCCAGAGTTATCATTGTCCAGACAAACGACTGCGATAGCACACCACCGGCAATAAATGGAGCTTCTCTCTAGGGCGCATAGTTGTGGCAATTTCAAAAATAAAAACCAGATATTCGCTGATGCAGCGCTAACTGAAATTGCCAGCATCCTGTGATTAACTCAATCCATAAATAACACGCATTTGGAACAAGTGTGCGAACCCAGCGAAGCCGCGCCACAACATCGGCGAACGTCTTCATCGCGGATGGACCGCGCACGAGACTGCGTCGCATAAAAATTTAAATCAATTTTCCAGGCGTGGCGGACGATGGATCCTACTATGAATCTGGCCGTGAATTGCACGCCATAAAAAGCGGCTTTATAGACCTAGAGCTAGGCTATTTGCGCTATAAAAGGGTGCTATTACGCAATTAGAGTTAATTGCAGACCCTAGTCACCGGCATCTGGTGCATATTGGGAGCTGTCCGCTCCGAACTGGGTGTGATTCACGACGCAACGCCGGCTAACAAACTCCCCGTGCGTGGCGATATCATCGATATTTGATCGATTGGCAGCCACTGCGGCTCAATTGCTGCGACCGCAACTTCTGGTGGCCTGTCGCCGCTTGAGTGATTCATAGAAGCCATCTGGTCGCCAATTTCTTGGGTGCCAAGCCCGGCCGGAGGTGGGACACCAACGAAGAGCGCTTTTGTACTTTAGACTTTGATCAGTGGACTTTTATTCGCATGGCATTGTGTTCGCATAGATTTCAGGAAATCATTTAAAATTAATTGAAACAAAAATTGCTTTTGTATCACTGCAAAATCCCTAGAATCCCCTGGTAATGCTTTTTGTCGATGTGCTATTTTTCAACATGACATTGTTGGTGCTACCGCTGCTTGAACGGCGGAAAAGCGGCAGCGGGCGGCAACATTATTAAGCCCCAACCGGAGCCCCAGCAGAGAGACGAAGCCCTGTGGGGATGGGATAAGCAGTTTTCTTATGAAAAGTCAGCAGCGCTTTCTTGATAAAAGTAAACTTGAACATCTTTGTGAAGTGATTCTGAGGAGGAACTCATCCAGCCGATAAAATATTTATTCAGAGGAACTTTGGACAATGCCACCCAGCCAAAGTGCATAGATCCCCTCTGGGTCAACCGAACTGGGTCACACGGAATTGGTATCCAATATACCCCCGTGCACAACCACACCCCAACCTTTTTTCTTGAACTCAATGCAATTTTTAATATTTTCTCTATAAACATTGTAAATGAAACAACGAATCTGGAAATCGTAAAAATTTTATTTCGCTAGCTCTGATGCTGTGCCCATAAAACATTCAGGCGCATTGCTTGAATTGAAATAAACACCGATTTCCCTCATTTAAAAGATGCTGTGTCATGTCTTTAACATTTCTATAGTGCATAAGCCAGCAAAGCGCTATTTTCCCAAGCTTAGGGCGTCCTTGGGGTTTGATATAACCTTATTAAATACAAATTTAAATCACTTAATAACTTTATGTTGTGGGAATCGTCGACTGAACTTTGTATTGAATGCGGCTTCTAACGGAAGTAACCTCGCTATTTAAATATTTATGTATGTGAATACATAAAACTATATTTCTAATTGTGTGTATAGACAATTAGAAGAATTTTTTCTCATAGTCCATTTTGTTGATCATGAAAAACAATTTATTTGTTCATAACTAGATCAAAAAATATGAAGTTATAAAATTATATTTATTTATAATAAAATAATAAAGAAATAATACTATATGTACACATATAAAGGCAGAAATAGCTCCATTCGTATAACCTTTACGAGTTTTCTTTATAGGTATTGTGTTTATATTAAATTAAGATCTGCTACGGATCTAACTATGTTTGATCAAAAATCTCTTTTCCTGGAGGTTATAATTCAGACATGGTTGAATCGATAGAGAACATCAGTTAACAAAAATGTCTTTATGAAAAAATATCGTATATGTTGTTGAAGGAGAATTAATTAATATTCATTAAGCATTATTTCAATACAAAATATAGAACAAATAGGTATTATTTCGGTTCGGGTACCCTTTATGATATTTTTTTTCAATTTTATAGTTATTTGTTTTAAAGTCCTTTAGTGATCTAGCCTCTTTTAAAAAACTGAAAATATTAGAATAATTCAATTTTGAGAAAATGCTGATTAATACACTAATTGATGAAACTATGTTTCATTCCTTTTCACAACATCACCATCTGTTGTACCATTACGCAATGAATCTGTCCAATTTACCTGAACGACTGTGGTCTACATAATCCTCTTAGGTGCCCTTCTGTTTCACTTCATGGAATGGGAATCTGAATAGAAGTGCTTCGATTTCGATGGATTTCATTTCAAATACAGGGACGATACATTTAGTTTAATTAACGAAAAGTTAAATTAACGTTGGTACTTTATTGACGATGTAACCGTTTAAAGTATTCCTCGAAAATTAATTCATTTATAGAGAAATTGTCTGCCTATTTATTTATGTAGGTACAATATTCTTGCAAACAGATATTTCATTAACATTTCAGTTTATCTGAAAAATGTATAGCTCCAATTTTAGTATACTTCTCTTTTATATTTCAGCGAAATCTCTTTCAAGAGATTTTCGAATTTAGCAATTTCAATTCAACTTAATTTTATGACTAACAAGAAAATTGTTACGCACTTTGGACTTGAATCACTCGCTTCCATCGTGGTAGAGGACGATGAGCCGAAATTCTTCTTCGACGCGTGCAAAAGTAACCATAAATCATACCCATTCAGTCCCCCTGGATTCATCCACTTAGATCAGATAAATAAATTTGGAATCGATCCAAAAATGAAGAAGCTCCCATACTCCTTGAGAATAATATAAGAAAATTAGAACTAACCAAACTTCTCTTGATCCGCTAAAATAAATTGTGCAGAAGGAAAATTCCTCTGAGAAATTACAATAACGCACGTGGACGTGCCGTGCCATCCCCATGCATCCATCCGCGTAGGATGAGTGAATAGATAGTAATCCCCCATAAATTATTGAATACCATATGCCGTCATACCTATTCTTATATTCTTAGGCCACAAATTATTGCAACTTCGCCGGGTAATCTCCTGAGACAAACTAGAAAAATGAAGTGATTAATCGTTGAAATTTTATACAAATAAATTTGCCCTCCCAGTTTTAATTAATCGGAGTGCTTTTGTTAGTTTTCCATAATGCCCAGAAATAATCCTTCATCCTCCCCCACAGCCGGATGAGCGACGGACCAAGACCCGTCCACCCCAATTGGACAGAAAGGTGCTTGAAATCACAGCCACTGGCGACTGGTTATTATGATGGCATTAAAGTTTACATCAACTTTTAGCCTGTTTTAATAGGATTAAAAAGAGATTTAATATTCTCTGGCAGTAAGACATTTTGTTGACTTGAAAACAGTTTCAGGGCATGTACCGGGCCCTGGAAATGGTACGTGCATAGATGGCCGGCCGAAGACTGTCTACTAAGGGTAGTCTGGGTAAGCTGATTAATCCTCTTCAAATTATGTTTACGGCCGGCAAAATGCGTCTAGGGTGAGGCTTAAATTACGCTGTAATGTTTTCTGGAAGTTATTGCTGGGGCTTTATGTAAACAAAATTAATTGTTTTAGGACTGTGTTAAAATTCAGCAAAAAATTAGCCCAACAGATAACATGGAAAATCTGTGGAAGTCAAATATACAATTTTTTCTTATGTGAAATGAAATTGGGGCAAATGATTCACATTAGCTTTCACAAAAAATACTACAAATACGAGTAAATATATATTTATACTTTGTTCTATTCTTAGAATTTAAAAAAAGAAAGAGAGACAACTGGTATCCACCATTTCTGGGAATTCTTATTAAGCGCTGTAGCTAACTCAATTTTCGGATTTGTGCAACTTTTAGCTTTATCATGATGTGAAAGATTTATGCTGTATATTTATTTATTTTTAAAAATGCTATGAATTAAATCCACGAACCGCACGTTATTTAGTTCCTTGATTATTTTTTGTTGAATAATGATAAAAGTCTTGAAAGTTTCTATATGCATATCTGTAGACAGGGTGTAGTAGAAAGATAAACTTGTTTTGCTACACTACATTAATTTACATCATTACATAAATAGAGTGATGTACATAATTAACTAATTTCTTTGTAGAATTACTAATTCTATTTGCAAAGTATAACAAGTAAAGTTTTTATTAGATAATTCTTAAAAAATACATACGACTTTTAGGCCTTTTTTTAAACATAATCGTGGACCTTATCAAAGTAGATGAGTGTCGGGTGGAAATGTCCGTAGCACCAAAACTTTAATTTACCTAGAAAAGAAAAAAAGGATTTTGAAATATGTGTTACATATGATAAATAATTTAGTTTATTTTCTATAATAATGCGGGTCACGAATATAATCTCTAAGGTTTAAGAAATTAAGTAATGAATTAGAGACAGTATGTGTAAAATATGCAGAAATTGGTATTTATTCAAATGTTAAATTTAATTGTCTCGGAAATTGCGAGCGACTGGTACAATTCATGATCTGTCAAATCTAAACTTTATGCGATAACTATTCGTGAAAATGTGTAGGTTTTTCCCGGTACCTACATCGTTTTAAATCGTGAAAAAACTGCCATACTAAACTTAGTTTCATTATAGAGCATGGGAAAACTGTCAAAAAATGACTTTTGATTTAAGAAAAAGTCTTGATATTCTTAAGAGGCTTCTAAGTTCAAATTCTACTGTTAATGTTAAAAATGTAATTTTTAACTTAAATAAGAACTAAAATAATTCAAGTGTCAGCAGGTTAACGACCCCGAAAGCATTGCACTTTTCCTGTAAATGTGCCGTCATTACGATACAATCGAAACGACAAAAGTAATCCACGGCTAACTGCTCCAAAGTGACTTACTGCACCCATGGCAGGTTTTACAGCGGCACTATTTCACCCGGTAGAGCCTTCTGTGGTCGCTTCCACGAGCGTCGCTAAATTGGCTGAAAACAACTATGATTCTCGTCGATTGGCAAGCAACAATATAAACTCTGCCACTAATTACCATATTTACTAACTCGAAACGTTTGCTTGCCACCTATCACCGCTTTAATGCTGCACTCTTCGTGCAGTTCCTGCTTGAAGCAAAACGATTCGATTTCATAAGAGCAGACTGCAGAGCGACCACGCAAAACCGGGCAAAAAGTCCGGTTCCAACTCACCTCTATAGATCGCGAAAGGTTGCGCAATACTACGCCCGTTTGCAATTTATTTTCGCGAATATTCAGCCATGGTCCTAACGAGTTTTCTACAAAATTTGTTAGCGCTAATGGAAAAGATCTGTCTCACGAAAAGTGTAAGAAAAGTGAATATATGCAAAGACCCAAGCGAACGGCATGCACAAAATCCGGGGAAGTGGATAAGTAGAAAAGTAATTTTCCGCGATTTTCCCAAGTGGATCACTGAAGCAATCGCGGCTACCACCGGAACAATAATAATCGGTGGAAAATCTTAATTTTGTTTTTTACTTTTTACAGAGCAGAGCTCGACTGGCTGCTGTTATTAAGCGCTTCGAAGGTTATTTTAGCAACGTTTTACAGCGCACGTATTCAGCCCAGTGCACCGCGATGCCGCGATACTGGCGATGCTGTGGGGAGCCCCATGCCGCTCGTCACGTACCCTCAATGAATGAATCTCAAAGATCCCCTTTGAGGGCCCTCAGCTGCAGAAAATTCTCATCCCGTCTTATTGGGGGAATTTTAATGAATCGCGCTACGTTACTAAAGACATTTTTTTTTTTTTTTTGATAAATGATGAAGGGATGACGGAAAATGGCTAGCAATAAAGGTCTACTCGGCGGCAGGCCCTCATAGATATTAGAGGATGACACGCAAAATAACTTTTCTTAAAAAAATAAAATCGTTTCTTCCCAACTGCGCAGTATCTTTCGTTATCAGATACGGAAATCAACTTAGCCTCTCTCTATTTTTATACACCTTTAATTTAACGCCGCCGACGGTGCAAACACCCACCCAACCGCACCCCTTCTAAGTCTTCATGGATTCTTATACCATATTTTGTTTACTTGCCTCTAGGCAGAGTACTGGAAAACAAGTCAAAGGCATAAAAGACTTGAATATAATCTGATAGCTTCCAGCCGTTTGTGATAGAAATGCGTCTTCCCGGGACGGGGCTACAATCGTTCTGGAGGCAGAAGAAGTTGTTTATCATTTCTGCGAGCGACTTACCTGTCTGCCTTCGAGTGCATTAAACTTGTCTTGGTCCCGACAGCGACAAGATGACGATGACGACAACTGTTGTTGTTTACGCCATTGTGCACGCTACATCTTGTTTTTATATGTTTTTAACTTGTTTACTGGAATGTCAGGTGCAACTGATGTATTCTAAACAATCACAGGTAAATAATTAACGGAATAGATTGAATGGACGGAGACTCAAAAAATATGAGGTCAATGCACAAAAGGAAATTTAGTTGCGATTCTTTATTTCCTGGTTTCGTTCGATGATTCAAAAGAAATTTTAGAAATATGACACCAATCGATTGAGATCGCAAAACTCTGTAGTGAACTTGGCTCGTGTTGCATTATGTGGATTCGATTCGCATTCATCCACATTTTATCTCAAATGCAATTCTCTAAAGAATTATGTATGTAGATGTATTGCATTTTATTTATGAATTTGTCTCCATAAATCGATAGCTTCTCTCTAGAATATAGGAGATTTTATCAAAAAAAAAAACAAAAACAGTTTACGAACTATTTCGGAAAAAACTGCAGCAATATAAATGAAACTGTGCGCCGGGTTTTCATCAATTTTCCTGCCTTGCATTCATTATTGGTTTGCTGCAATATTTTATCTAAATATTTTCAAATGGCCTCACTAGATCTATTTCTTAACAATTTCTAAAAGCATAGACAAGACATAAATACTTATTTCTGTATTTACTTTAAATGGTTTTGTTTTTTTTAAAAACCATAATTTGATTAATTTATGCACTATGGTTTTATATTTGAATAATATGCCAATGCTTTGGTTTTGCATTAGAAAAACAATCTCTGATGAGGTCATCACCTATTTAAATACAAGTTTTTAAAACTTTAGTAACGACCAGAAAATAAAAATATCCTAAAATTTCAAGCGAATTGATTCATACAGGTTAACAATTCTTAAAAACATCTTAGAAAAAAAATTGTTAAGACATAGTATCTTGAGTCTTGATCCGCTTGCTGATCAATATGTAGTTTTTTAAAAGTGTTCTCTACAAACGGAATGAGACATACAAGACATAAAGATATTTTAAATAATAGTCCATCTTATGAAACCCGATGTTTGCTTGTTGTCTTACAGAAATTAGAACATAAACGAATTTACACTAGAGTTCTATTCCTTAGAGATATTTTTTTTCTGTGACATAAATTGTTCGGCACTTTTAATCTTAGTAAAAATACGCGCACAAGAAATTTGCTGTATCGTTATTTTTGTAAAACGAATTATATGTAGTAGTTATGAAACAATAAATGATTATCCGACCTTTCAACGAATATTGCGATTTTTTTTAATTTAATATGCCATAGAAATCAACTTAAAAATATAATGCTAGCGTTAGTTACTAGATTATAAGTAAATCAAGTTAGTTTACAAATAATATTTGCAAAAACATTGCATTGATTACTTTGCTCAAATCAGATTTAATGACTAACTTATGTATAATCTACATATGTAAGTAATGAATGTGAAACAACCTAAGAAGGATTAATGTAAGATGGTTGCGGTAAAGCATGAAATTTGATTATTTTCCCCTTGGCAATAAATCGCAGTTAAAGCTTTCTAATGTTTCGGTACCAACTGCTCCCAGTACCACACGCACCCGTCAAATCCAATTAAATCGCTGCTGATCACTTTGTTTCTAAAAGTTGCTACGGATAAGTTTTACCGCCCATTTAAAGTTTGCGAAATACACGTGTATTCAATCTTTTATGAATCCACGTGTGTCCTTATACTTTACCAACTACATGTACACACATCGAAGGTTACGTGTTTCTTTCTTATATACAGTATATTTCATTATAAGTATGTACAAATAAAATATCATAAGTCTTAGGAACGCCCACTTTTTCTATATACCGAAACGATTCCTTGAAACGTGATAAAATGTGATGAAAGAAGAAAATGCAACCTTAGCACCTTACGGCCTTGATAGTTAATCATTTCCAGAAAATCAGCTTAAGGCGAGAAAAAAACACCTATAAATACTCCCATTGAAAGCTAAACTCTTTTCATATCGTCAGAGCTGTTTCAAAAAATTCTTGCACTATCATCAAAATCTTTCACCAAGTTATTGACACTAAACACATCCCCAAACATCGCCTAGACAAATACCTAGCTATTCAACAAATCTGTCGCAAATCGGAGGTAAGAAAAAAGTGGGGCACCTCCAAGTACACGGGTAATATATTCATGTGTCAATAGACGCTGAAAGGAGCTGCAAAATAACACAGGCCCATTTCTTAAAAAGGCCTATCCATTTCCCAGCGATTCTCTCGCCTCCACCGCAACCGCCGCAGCCTGGAGGTGGAGAGAAAAGCTCCAAATCACTTAGCGGCACACTTTTGGACTTTTGAAACGTTGAGACGTGATGATGACTCTGGGATGACTTCACAAAAAAAAAAAAAGAAATCCCGCGCATACTTTGAATCGCTTTTTGATGTTTCCCCAAATCATCGCCTCCGAAAGACGAAAAGCGCTGTGGAGTCGTCTCCAACTCCACCTCACATCTTGGGGGCATAATGGGAAAGTAACTCGGATGCAAGGAAACTGCCAGCCGAAATGGGAATTATGTGCCCGGAGGAGGAGCGTGGGTGTCTGTTTGAATCATTGATCGGTTCCCTCGTAAAAGTCAGCGCGAGTTAATTTCGGGGACTGGAACTGGAGCCGTAACCGGGAGACGGCAGCTTATGTGCGGATGCGTCTCATTATCCGGCCATCACAAGAAGTCTATCGATTGGCTTTCGGTAGTCGCGCATTTATTAGACCGCATTTAATGCGGAAAGGGACTCCAAGGAAATAAATTAATGGAGAAAAACGTTCCTTCGATTACACAGCCAGAAAATATTGAATAGGAGCTCTTTTCGGATCGTTTGTTAGACGAAGTTTCGATAGACTGTCGGCGGGTGGGTGGATCGACAAACGGACGGTCGGACGGCCGATATCCGGGGGTTCGAGTTTATTGGGGACAGATGAATTTGACGGTTCTCGATTAAAGTTAACGACAACTGATTGATTGAATGTTTGCTTTTATGAAATTGGGTCTGAAGTACCCTAGATGGGAGATGGATCATTTGTTCCTGAAAATAGGAAAATTGTGGTGCGGTCGGAACCTTTTGTATTGCCTTTTAACGATGGATAGCTTTTAATCAGCGAAAAATATCAATCAAGGACTGTCGCTGATAACGCAAAAAGTGTGAGAAATTATCTTTTATAATTGGGCTTTTTCTGCTATCTTACCGTTTCAATCAATTCGAACTGTCTCTAACAAATGAGAATTAGAGAACAAATATGCATTTACATAAAGATTCTAACATCTGTGGTCACTTATACACAATTTAAAGGAAATGTAGGCCATGATTATGATTACTGTTTCCATTAATTCCAAATCATGTTTTTGTTGAGCCTTTGGACTTTAAACCAAACCATGATTTCCCCAAAGACTTCTACCTTTTACATAACCGCCTGAAGGAAAGAGGAACAGTCAAGTGCGAGTTGATCTCACGTGACGAGGGTTCTTTCCATAGTTTTAGGTTTCTTTGAAACTATAAATTTCAAACATATTGCTAAATTTACATAACTGTATAAATCTTTGCATGCAGAATTGGAAATTTCATTTGACATTTTTTGGTCCACAATTCTCAGAAATAAGAAAGAATAAAAACTTTTTAACAAAAAAATTAAACCGCCGAAAAAACTGAAAAGCAAAAAATAATAAACCTTTTTTATTTAACCTTAATAACTAAGTTCTTAAACTAATGTAAGTACATATACCTAAGTAATTTTGAGTCGGCGCCAAACATCGTCGGGTTGCTGTCTCGCTGACATTAACTTCGTGAACGCTCGGCATTTTCCGGCCGCGTCGCCGCCGCGCATCTCGCTTTACGTAATTTTTAATTAATGTGCTTGTTTGGCGCCGACTCAAAATTACTTAGGTATATGTACTTACATTAGTTTAAGAACTTAGTTATTAAGGTTAAATAAAAAAGGTTTATTATTTTTTGCTTTTCAGTTTTTTCGGCGGTTTAATTTTTTTGTTAAAAAGTTTTTATTTTATAATTTTTTGTGGCTATAATACAGAGACTGAGAGGTCTACACATAAGAGATTGACAGGTCTAAAGTTCATTCATCGTGAGGTTTTTTTTTTAAATTAATTGTAATACACAACTCAGCATTAAAATCTGTGAATGAACAATAAATCACCCCTATTTTCCCACCTTTAAGGTAGGACTTTTTTTTCCAAATTTATATGGGACCAACTTCGAGGTATATCCTATCCAATAAAAAAAGAATTATCAAAATCGGACTACTCTGTAAAAAGTTATGCGTGGTCATACATTACAATTAGTGAGTGAATAATCAATCATCCCCTGTTTTCCTACCCTTAGGGTTGGAATTTTTTTTCCAAATTTATATGGGACCAACTTCAGGGTATACCCTTTCCCATAAAAAAAGAATTATCAAAATCGGACTACTCTGTAAAAAGTTATGCGAGGTCATACATAAAAAAAAAAAAAAAAAATATATACGCATTGAATTGATAACCTCCTCCGTTTTTTTCGTCGGTTAAAAATGCCCAAAATTAGCACATTTTTGCTAATATGTGTATATAAAAAAACAGATTTAAAATTAAAAGAATAGTGTTAAGGGGTAAACCACATTAGGTGGTTCGAAAAATTGATTTTTTCGATAGAGAAAAATTTAACTATTATACACATAATTATAAGAACCTATTCTTATTCAAGTATGTATTTTTAAATTTAATTTCAAACATTGAAAATTAAAAATTTTTCCATCATACACATAATATTCATTTCGGCCAAATGTTCAAATTTTAGATAGAAGGGAAAATGAAAAAAAATAAAATGAAATTACATGAAATTAGTCAAGATCTTGCCCTGTAGGTTATCATATAAAATGGCTATTAAACAAATTAAGACAAATAGGTGCCCTCTTAATCGCTTATAACAACAACCAGTTCCCCACATACTTTATAATAATAGAACATTACCCCAGAGACTTTGTCATGTTCGATGCCCCCAACGTTATCAAATTTCAGGCAATTCTCTTATATAAAGTTACTTATCGATCGTAATTTAAGAAATAGCTTATTCAAGAGGAACGTGACCACTTTTTTGAATTTGTAATTGCCACCGGAAGCGTATTGCGCTGACCTTTTATAATGGCAATTGAGGTGAACATGATTCTCTCAGCTAGCAACTTTATTTGATCAGATAGGCAAATTAATAAAATTAATCAGTAATTTTGCCTATCTCAACAAATAAAGCGCTAATTGAAGAAAGCGTGCATATTTCTTAAGATTAAATTGACCTGATAAAAAATAAGTTTAGTGTAATCGGTGTAAGTATCAATAATTTGTAACCTTCATCTTTTCCAGAAATGTCTTTCAATTTATCAAATTTGCGAACTGAAGAGTTGGGACCAAATAAAAATAAAACAAGAACCGACATGTCGATGTCGATAAAAAGTAAGTAGAAAATTTACCATTTTTAAAAATAGCAACTGTATTTCGAACTTTGAATGTCCATCAATTTGAAATCATTAGAAAAACTGACCTCAAACAGAACCAACAGCGGGTTACTGTACAACCTCTAAATGCTAGCTCACGTCTCTGATAAATGTATGACAAAAACGTGATTATTTTAAGAAATCCTCATGCGCACGATTTGTGACAGGGTAATTTGCGCACAAAAATTTAATGCAGAAAAAAAAAAAGACTTCATTAAATCAGCGATTCTGATCTAATCTAGCTTCTAACGATAACGTCTTAAAGAATTGTTTTAGCGATAGTCTTGTTGCTGAGTGGTTTAAACAAGTTTAAAAATTCTTCTGACTATAATCGAACTTTGACTTTAGGAGGGCAATATGCGCCAACCTCGCGATAGTGTAAAGATTGTACCTAAATTTATTATAATTTTTGATAAGAATTAATTGAGTAAAATGCACTGTTACTATACGATGCTGTAATCGACATTTATCAATAGAGCTGATTTTAATTAAGCAGTAATTTTTATCTTCTTCGCTTTCCAGAAATAGTTTTTCCCAGTTTTTTTTTACAGAACATTAGAGGTTCCAGAAACGACTTTCCTTATAATTTAATTGATTTGATTTTTCTTTTCTATCTTTCGATAGTTTTACTACTGAATTTTTTAAAAGTTATTATACACAACAAACAAGGAAAAATAATTATATTTCTATTATCTAGTAGAACGCAACTCATTTAATTTCCAAAATTTTGGTAAAACCAGGAAAAATTTCAAAAACCATTTAGAGTAGAACCGTTCAACAAATAATGGTGATTTTCTTAACTGCGTTATATGATTGAGAATTAAAACTTCTTTTCGATAATACGATACTCATTAGTAATGCGAAACAAATAGAATGAATCATTGAGTTAAAAAAATATGTCTGAAAAAGTTTTTCTTATTAATTTGATTACTACATTTTTATATTTAAATGGCTTTAAATATATGATACTAAGTAACACAAAAACCCCAAAAATGTGTTCATATTTTATATTTAAATCTCGAGCCTATAAAATTAATAGAATTAAAATTTAAAAACTTTAACTTGTTGCCTAACTTGTTTCTACTCATATCCAAACACAGCGTAGGACCAAAATGGACTTTAAATAATTTCGTAAATTCTGTATCCAACGAAGCAACGCTGCTTCACTCGGATGAAAATTATATTAAAGCATGAATTCCCTCCTACATTGCGATCTACTCGCATATTCTGTAGAGGAAAACATTATTATTCACTAAATGCAGCTTCAATACAGAAATGCGTCAAAATTCCTTAAGTTCTGGCTACATTTAGCCCACCAAATTTCCTCTCTAGCCAGTGAAAATCACATCTGTTTTCCCCAATGAAACAAATTTGCATATTAAAGTGAAAATAAAAATCTCAACTTTGTCCTAAACAGCTTTAAGCCCCATACCAGTGGGATATGGTCCAGCAGAGGAATTCAGAGATTGTGTCGTTTAAATTAAATGTTAGGGGCGCCCTTTATGGCGGAGTTTTGTCTGTATAATGCGATTTTTTCTTTATCTTTCCTTTTACATCTAAGTTGCTTACACATATGCGCATCCAGCCTTAGTAAATGAATATATTTTAACCACCCCAGGACGGAGTCTATTTCAAGAGTATAAAAAATTCATAAATTTTAAAAGGGGTGACATTCAGAGTCCTCGTTCTGAATTATGGGCGAATTGTTTTGTTTGTAAATTGGGTGCGAATCGCTTTTGAGGGCTTCATTTTTTCGTAATTTGCATTTGTTGATTGCTCGATTGCTTCTTTGAATATTCACAGAGCTTTTATGTAAGAAACGAACTGGTTGAGCAGAATTTTAAGGAATCTAAGAGTTGATTTATATATACACTTTTTCTTTTCCTTTTTTTTTCAGTATCTAAACTTTGAAAGTAGATGAATAATACCAGCACGTGCCTTGTCCATGGTAAGAAATTCCTGATCGATAAACAGACTTAGGTTTTAATAGCGACTTCGGTTTCTAAAACGTAATTAAAAAATGGCATAATGAATGCTAATACAGAAAGATAAAAGATACAGTACAATTTTAAAATAACATCAAAATATGCAAATACTTATATAAATTTGCGTTATTGTGGGAATTTTTAATGACCACAATTTTCTTTGTTGCAATGTTTGTTTATTTGTACTGAATAAACTTAAATATTAATATCCTACTATTTATGAAATTTTTTTATTAAGTAAAATCAGTAGTTATTACTTTAAATTATTTAGTATTAGAAGGCTTTTTCTATTAAAAGTATAAAGTGATACATAAAGATTTATCTTAATATTGTAATTCAAAATGAAAATTTTGAAATGAAAACAAAATAATAAACTGAAATAATATAATCGTAATATTAATTCTTTAAAATAACAATGAGATAATTAAATTGTAAGCTATAGATAAAAGCATTTTTAATTTTAATTTACCACCAAAAATTTGTATTTCATTTCATTCATTGGTTTAAAAACAAACATGATAACCTAAACCACTTATTGCCATAATAAGTCGGTTGCCATAAATCCGCCTATTCTACTTTTTCTCATTTCCTAAATTAAAACCTATTTTCCCACTTCAGAGATAATCTAAGAAATAGGCCCGCCTCGAACCGCCTACTTCTTCCGCTTTTCTAGTGACGTCAACGCTTCTAGCCCTCAGTTTTACAGAGCCGAGCCATTTGTCTAATCAACCGAAAAGACCCGAGGCAACCCCCTAGCTTCTGGGGTATAAAGTCCGATTAATTGCAATTAACTTAATGACGCTCAACAGTCGTAAGCTGCAATTTCCAAAGGCCACCAACCATTAACATTTATTAAGCTTCCGCGACCGGCTCGACGTACGTGGAAGTCATTCCATTAAGTCCTGATAAAATCAGGGCCATTTTCCGCTTTAGTCCTTTGGCATTTCCCCGTAATTATACGAAATTGCTTTATCCTGTCAACAAAGCGGGCGGCTATTAGCGCTAGAAGTAACAAATAATTTCACCTCTGACCGACCCACCAAGCCCGGTGAATCGTGGAAAAAATCTGAAAAAGCGCTCTAATTTCCCGATAAATAATGCACGCCACGAAAAGGACTTCTACATTTGTAAATGTCCAGCCAAATGACAAATTTACAGCCCAGCCACGGTCCTGCTGCCAGGAATTAGACTCGAGATAGAGCGCACCGATGAGTGCCACAAAGGGACCGGGACAAAAAGGGGATACAACACAATGCCGGTGTTGTTGCCGGGTATTTTGCCACTTTTTGTCCCGAATATTTTTTGCACGTACCACCCAGGGATCTCTATTCGTTCGAAACGGTGGCAAAAAAATAAAACGGCGGATAAATGCAATTCAATTTAAGATAAATTAGGACAATTTCTTGCCAACTGGGACACACAATTAAATTGATTTTGTTACCGTCCTCGAACATCCCTTTCCTGCGCTACGCGTGTAATTGCCAGGGAAGTCGCGTGCATTCATCGAGAACTTTAGTCCAATTCCAGCAGCCCTGCAACCCCGCCGCGCCGCCGACATCCAATATTCTTAAGGGACTTGGCTAGACTCGACTAGACTTGGCTATTTAATGTGATTAAGGGAAGAGTCGCACTCTGTTCAATAAGTTTCGAAATTTATCAATGTCACGATACATAAAATATTTGCCCTGTGTGCACCCGACTGAGCACTGGCCGAGCTGCCACTGCAGGCGGCCCCAGCGAACGGGCGGGTTTCATCCAATGAACTGGAAACTTCCTTGGCCCGGCCAAGTGGATGGGGCTCCTTGTAAGGGTGGCTCTCCTAGGGCCTCATACAGTGCCCGTTTTGTGCCCCAAATAGCACGCCACTGGAGAAAATTTATGGAGAAATCGTTTATCATAAAGCGGGCTTCCTGGATACTTTCCTCGAGCTGGGGCTATCTGTTGAATCAGCTCGTTCACCTAATGATTTGTTTGACCGACTGCTAATGAGTCAGCGCTTCTGCTATCAGCGTAATTTGGTAATTGAGGTAGCTGTGGTCCCCAGGACAATAGTCGAGTTTCATTAAGGAGTTTTTCCGAAGGTTTTAGATAAGCCACCCCGAGGTCGGTGCTAGTCTTGCAAGTCGCTAAAACCTTGAAGAAGTAGATTCTTAGCCCGTTCTGCAATGCGCCGACCAACCAACCACGAATCAACCAACCAAGTGCTGAATTCCGTGTAAAGTCCTTGCCTCTATTGTGCCTGCCGGCTGTCAAAACATCCTCAAGAAAATGTTTAATCTGAAAGAATTTTTACCACTTTTTCAGCGGAAAAAATGCTAAATTTTGCTTTTAGTGCTGGACTGGAATTAACGCACTCATTTTTACAAGTGCCTTGAGTTATAATTATTGTAATGATGTTTTGACAACAGCTGTTACAGCTGTAGCGCTGTAACTTTCCTAGTACAAAATAATTGGTGAATGGGTAACTATTGCTTTTGGTTAAAACGCACACATGAAAAAATTAGCCATGTTCACCAAAACACGAGCGAGAGAGAAGATCACGCAAATAAGAAAATGGAACGCGATGGCGCGATTTTGGTTGGATAATGCCGGATAACTTGACAACAAATTTCTGTTTCATAAAATATGTAGTTTATTTTTCCCACAATTGTGGAGGTAATTTTGTCAACAATTTTTCCTCAAACAGCTAAACTCTTGTAAGCTAACAATAATATCAAATATTTTGTACAAAAGTCAAGTTTTTAAAACATGACCATATGGTGTTATTCTACTACTACATGATATATTGGCAACCTGACAATTTGGCAAAGTTATTAAATTTTAATAACAATAAGATAACTCAAAAGTTTTCTTTCGCAACTAGAGGAGCCAATGTTATTAAATTCAGTGTGGCAAATGTGCTATTATTATTGTATACAAAAAAACGGGTTGTGGATTTTAGCACTTCTAGAAGAACAGACAGAATCACTCTATACAATTTTTATATTTAGATGTTTATAATGATCTCAATGCAATACTACCGAGTGAGAACGAAGCAAATTACCTATATTTTAGTATAGATTTGTAAAAAATAAAATAAAATTTTGAAATCTATAGCAGTATGCTTGAGAGGAAAAAAGAAAACCTCGCCACCGGGCTTATCACCCAGAAGTTAAGAGTTCTTTATATTATTAGAAATTATCTTTTACGGTCTATAAATTTATACCATTCAATGTTCTCTTTTGCAAATAGTTAAATACATTATAAAAAATTAATTCATTCCTAAAACGACGAAAAACATTTACACAACAAATAAAAATGATTTTTCGTCCTATTCCCAAATATTTATTATTCATAAATTCAGTCCCAAGCTATGCAATCTATCGGCGCAATAAGTTCATTTAGAGTCGCCTATGTATATATTTTAACTGCAGACGTTTTTATGATATTTTATGACATTGCCTTGTTTATTCCACCGATTTCATCATTAATTGCTCACGTACCTCTTGACTGATAAAAATTGCGCATTATCCAAAGAGAAATGCGCTGTTTCTTTGGATAGCATCTAGGGTACAACGAAACGTTGTTTGAACCCCTGCAAATAAAACGGAAAAATTTTTATACAAAGAAACCCGCTGCTGTTTTGATAGGCAATGTAAACACAAAAGCAGTCTCTGAATCGGCAATCGCACTCAATCTAATTGAGAGATGGTTCCTTTCGTTCGCGGATTTTCTTAATTTAATTACGCATTTCTGTATTTCTCTCTTTCTATCTTTTTAGAAATCGTCCTCACCTAACAAACAAATGTTTTTTTTTCATATTTCGTTTTCAAAATGCGTTTCGTAACGTTCCACAATTCGAATAATTCGCGCTCCGCTGGCGGTTTTATTATTGTGATTTTGGACTGGGGGAACAAATGTATATAACTCATCTAGCCAAGACGATGTCTGCCAAGGTGGAATAATGCCGTGCCAAGAGCCCCTCCGCCAGTATTCACTGAATTGGATTTCCGTCCTTATCACAAAAGCAATTCAATTGCGTCTCAAGCAAGCATGCAGGGAGCGTACCAACAGCATAAGGGACAAACACGATGTCTTGCGACACAACCACATGTGCTTCAATTTCTTTTTTGGAATAAACTTTCCCAAAGTCGATAAATTTCTTATCGCTGTTGTGTGGCAGAATGCGGTTCGGGGTATGGGTTCTGTGTTTATCATCTTAAAAATGAAAACGTTCCATCCTGTAGCTGGCCCTGGCAGTATTTTTATGCATTCCTTCCGGGACTATTTGCGTGCCGCCCTAAAAAATGCCAGGAAGTTTGAACAAACAAAAATAACAAGACCGCGCGCCCAAACACGAGGCAAACTTTTGCATGAGGAGGCATTTTTCCCTATTGCTTGCTGAGGTGGGCGGGTGAACAACCTTCGTATTGAGAACAAGGTAAACTCGCCGAAGTGGATTAATGCGTAGAACGGAGATTCGATTGTTGAAAAGACCAACCCAACAACCACCTGGTGACACTATTCCTACGCTCCACCGGAGGGACCAGAATGTGGCGCGGACCGGGGGTTTTCACTATGGGGACGAATGACAGGAGCCCCATACAGGAATAAGTGCACAACGGCAGACGGGAACCTCTCACACACTAGATATCGATCCTGTGGCCAAAGCGGATTTTAACCTTGCTGGATTAATGCTTTCTGAGTGTGTAGCTTCGGGGGATTAATTACTTCAAGTCATGCTAAATGTGGGCGGATTACTTGGGCGGACGACTGTTTTGCGCCTCTGTGGGAGAACTTGATTTATTAGGACCGCCGGACAGCCTGGATATATTTTTGTAAACAACTAATGTGGGAGAAAAGGGATGTTTTTTTCTAAAAATACTTTGTGGTGTGGCCTCTTAATTATAGCAATTTCCTCTTCTTACAAAATTAATAGGCCACGTCATAGAATGGTCTGGTAAGATACTTCATAGTCAAGAATTGAGAATAGTAAAGAATTTTAGGAAACATAGTTTCATGAATATCTTTTAAATTAAAATGTTTGTCATAATATTGATTCCGTCATTTTGAATTTCCAAATTACAATGGTGGATTCAAATCTCTGTGTGCCAATTTTCATGGTATTGAAAAATACTGTGAAGCTTACACTCTATCAAATTTTAAGAATTTACGGTCAAAGTTGACATGTTGTATTTTTTAGACATACATCTTATTCCTAAAGTACGTGTAAACTAAATAGCACGAAAGTAATTTTAAGAATTCCTCATAATCCAAAATAGCCTAAAACCATTTCAGAACGTGACTGCTTTCGGTAAATAACACAAAGTGTAATAAGGCTTCCATAACTCATAAATCAGCCTTAACTCGAAAATTCGTTCGTACAAAATTTCATTAACACCCTACATGTGTAAGTGGCTAAAGTACATTTCTTCATTCTACAATGAAATTCAGTGAAAGAAACTTTTAAACCTCTTTGTAAACCTCCACTCATAGCTTTCAGTCAAAATAATCCCCGACAACGAATTTTTTTTTTTCTACTGAAATAAGAAACCGTTGAAAGTTAATGTTCCATTAACATTGCACTTAAAAATTGAAAAAAAAAATTTCTCGAAGGATAAAAATGAATCCCCGTGTGCTGTTACCCTTGATATAATGCGATTTAAAGGGAAAATTCAATTTCACGGCCATTGTTGGAGTAGGCTGCTTTTATGCATGGCTTACAAGAGGTAAATCCATTCATTATATTCAATAACAGGAAGAAGCACTAGACGGCGCTTTTGAAATAACGCACATGCACATACATACATATATCCATATATTATACAAATTATACCGATCCTAAGGTATCTGCATACTTTGCCATACCATCGATATCCACATTTCTGAAAAGGTTTCCACAGGACGTAAAATTTATAATTCTTTCCCGTTGGCTCCATGGACAAATCTGCGCCATTCTGGGGGACAACATTTTCTGGCTGGAACATCTCCAAGGAAAAAGGGAGATATATGAACATTTATTAACGGTTGAACGAATAGACCCCTGTCATTGCCCCCCATCGTACATAAACACACTCCTCCCCTGTGGCCTATTGTCGATGGCCTTATTGAGGGTACGTAAGTAGACCATGAAGGGGGATCTCTCTCTCAATTGATTGATTTTTATTATAACCGACGAAAATTTGGCGGAATAAAGCGATTAAATGCATGGGTAAGATGGTTTATGTATGTATCATATGTATATAATGTATGTGCATTACATTGTAATTGGAAGACTATAATAGATCCTCTACAATTTTTAAAAATAACAAGTTAATACTTTTTCGTACTGGCATAAATAAACTGATGTTGAGAAAATTTATTACGTGACTTATGCCTAATCTCCAATTAGCGAACCAACCACTAACCACTCAAGCTTCATTACCTTTTTTTGAATAAACACATGATCGTCTTTCTATACAAGTCAAGATTTAACTGGAAAAATTGTTTAAATGATATATTCAAAAAATAGAATTGGTATATCACTTCCAAATGAATTCAATTAGCAGGATTAAATTTCATCAACTTTCACCAAAAAAGGTGCTCAAATTTCCATTAGAATCTGTTCTTTGCCATTTTGTAATATGCTTTGTTGGAAAACGGGTGATACAAAGCAGTAGAAAAATTGTAATAACTAAAATTGGTTGTTGTCTTATGTAAATAATGGTTATCAATGCGTATAGAAAGCAATCCATTTTAATCTCGTACGTTCAAAATGCTTTCAGGTGTACCTCAGGGTAATCACTTGGACCCGTTTCTTTTCATTATTATTACTAATGATTAGGTTAGTAATTGCTCCTGTTTGATGTATACGGATGACTTAAAACTTTTATTTTTTACAATATAAAAAGTTCAGCTGATGTTTTCTTGTTGCAATAAGATTTCGAACGATTTAATCAATGGTGCAAGTTGAATGTCTTTGCTCTAAATCTCCTTTCATAGTAACTATATCCTCCTCTTTGGTTTATTGCTATTCAATTTACAAGCATGTGCTAGATCGTCCCAGGGAGATTATTGATCTTGGAGTGTTTTTTGAACTAAATTAAGTAGTAGCCTGCAAGTGGAGTATATATATATATTTATTTATTTATTTATTTATTTTAAATTATTCGCTCTGAATTGAATACCCGTCGGTTGTGTGGAATCCTTATAGATATATACTGATTAAAAGAACGCTTTCAAAAATATTTTACTATAATTATGCTCTTTAATGAAATTTCTACCCGATTATGATGGAAGATGTATTTTTAGGTTTACAATCTGTTGAAGTAAGTAGGAAAATTGCAGAGATAGTGTTTATTAGAGATATTCTTTGTTATACAATTTATTCGCCGGATAATTACTTTTTTTTAATACATATTTATGAACCTGACATCTCTCTTAGCGAGTTACATATTTGTTATCTATCACAAAACTTTTTGCGGTCAGCATAAACCTGTGACGTATTGTTCTAATGAATTCAATTATATTTATGATTATTTACATTATTTGATAATGATAATAATTATGATCAATTCAATGGTCTGTGAGAATTGTATTCTGTAGACTGAAATAAATAAATAAATAAAAGGAGTAAAGATTCCACTTAAAAAGTTTCCGGCGAAAATTTTCCGCATTTCTCATTACATGGACGGACTATTATTTCGTAGAATGCAACTTAAAGTTTGAAAGTCATGGTTTTGGCAGCTCCATGGCATAGAATAGTTTTGTGAGGTAAGAAAGTGTTAGCATATGGAGCGTTTCTAATTATATAAACGGCACTGTATGACAATTTGAAATGCGGTAAGCATTTATTATAAATTTTATTTTCTTCTCCGTCTCTAAGAGTTTGCATTTTAGCAAAAACTTTGTTTCAAATGCACATCAAAGTTTTGAGTATCCACGTCAAAGTTTCAAGTTGAATTATGTACGTGCATTGCATATGCATAAATTTTCTACTAACCTTAAGTTTGTTTCCACTTCTTTGCGCCATTTCTTTTAGAGACCTTCCCTCTCCACTACCTTTCAACCATGACTTATAATCCGTTCTTAACCTCTACTAGAATAATCTAGCTAACAAATGGCAGCTACTTAATGCATCAAACTTAATAACCGCAGGTCACAGCCATTACAACTTGAAATGGAAATGAGTTCCATGGCACAGGATTATTGATAACATATTAAGCGTCGTTGCAAAGATGAGTGATAGCCCCCAAACCCCCTAATAAATTATACCACGTTGGCAATTTGCATATCCCGTCTTCTGCCGGTCGTGACACTATCTGGCCATAACACGAAATTAGAAGGAATAAATACATCAAATGATACGTCTGATAGCTTTCGTGCAGCATGAAATCCAGCTATGATAGTCTATGACATCAAGACCCATTGGTGTCACGCAATTTTATTTTTCACAAGAGTTTCTCAGGTGTGCCGCTTCACTGCTGCCGTACGAATTGCCGTGAGATACTTTTGTGTTTCTTGATTTTAACATTTTTATATTGCGTTAGGGTCGAGGTAAATTAAATAGTCTCTTGACCCTGGGACATTAAGAAAATTGAATGGATGGATTCGTCGATACGGCGCCATTATCACGATTTGGGCAAATTCTAAAAGTGAACATTCAAGAAAATCGCAGAAAGCACAGTCTTCGTGGAAATTAATTAAATTGCATAATAGCAATTATTTTTTATAGTTCTAGATTCTATCAAACCAATAAGAGCATCAGATTCTAGAAATTATAATAGCAAAATATCCATTTTTTTAGCTAATGCCGTAAACGGTCCAAAGATTATTATAAATTGTATTTGCAATATCTTGTTGAAGGTCGATCGCATCCATTTTGAAAAACAACTTTGACGCAATGTAGCTCGAAAATTATACACCCTACAAAAAAATGTTTTTATAAAAAGTGCAAATTTTTTTCTAATAATTTTATTATCAAAAACCCTATCGTAGGATTTCTGAGATATTGGAAAAAATGACTAACTATTCATGTTTTTTATGGCAACTTCAATGCGAGTTTAATTTCATTTCTTAATTATATTCTTGTTTTCTTCTCTTTTTCGAATTAACAATAAATTAAAGGTAAATAACTTATTCGACTTATCAATAGCGACAAGAACGCATTGAAATAAATCGAAGGAAGCGAAAGTTTTTTTCTTATCAATAATGATAATAGTTATTTATCTGTTAACGTTTTTGAAAATTTAAAATATTGTGTAAATGGAAAACTTTTTTATTATTAAAAAAAAAAAAACAAAGGATAAGTAGATAAATCGAAATAAATATAGTTTTGTAGTTTTGAGAAAGATTTTCGCAGTGATATGTTTTCAATTTTAAAGAACTCACTATGAAATTTATTTCAAAATCCCACAAAATCCTTACCAAAAACTTACTGCACTGCATTCAATGACTTATTGCGCTGCTAATGTCAATAAAGCAACTATTTTAGCGTGTTATTTCTGCATCTTTATTTAATTAAGGCATGGATTAAGTAATGGTAAAGCAAGATAAGCGAAATGAGAAGAGTTTATAAACAAATTGTATTAATGAAGCTACTTCCTGTGTTCGTACCTATTATTTTGACCACTACTGTACATCTTGCAAAGAATTTCTATAAAACATTAAAAATATTCAGACTTTTAGAAGACATTCGAAGGTCAGCTAATTTCAAAGACCAAAGTTCAATCAGAAAGTTAGATATAGTTTTTTATATACGCATATGTAAATTGTATTTTGTTTTATAACTAATTGTTTTATTAAATTCCTCATTTTTCCGTCTTTTACCATCTCTGCAATGTCGTTCGAGATTAAGTTCAAATGCTTACTTCGGTAATATTTACAAACAGCTGCAGGCAGGAATACGGTATTGAAATTTGCATTATATGTACATATGTATATATTTTTTTAAATATTCTCTTTTTCTTTTCAGGTCAAGGGTCATCCTAGTCTAGAGCATGCTTTATTTTTTACTCCACTATTATAAAGGATTGTGGTTGTAATCAGTAGCCAATATGCTCAAAGTTTTTAATTTTTTCTTAAACAGAACAATTAAAGCTTAAGTCTCCTTAATAAATTTAGAAAATCTGTCGCCATTTTAAATCCGCCATATTGAGTTTCTCCACAGAAGCGTCTGAATTGAGTAAAATTGAAAACGTTTAAAACCCGTGATGATTTTGTCATAATGTTCTTAGTTTTATTCATTCATTTTATTTACCTTTAAGAAATTTGTTTCATTTGATTAATATCTTATATTTCCTTATAGGAGAGTGATTATTTAGTTTTCAATAAAAGTTCCCCCGAAAAGCAGATAAAGCAGTCTTCAAAGTTTGTATGTTGAACTTTGGACCGCTCTTTCTTTAAAAAACAGAAGAATAAAAAAACGCCTTAAAAATGGTTCTCTACAGGGGTATCATATCTAAAACCTGAAGCAAACAACTAACAGACACTGAAATCAAATGTTTGGAGACCTGTTGCTGAATTATCTGATGAAATTCGTGAAAGCGTTAAGCGGCTGTTGATCTAGCAGTCAATAATCTGATCTCTATCAAATTCTTTGTTGTTGATATACCCTATTATAAAATTGTCGCGTATTATTTGATATTTTCACAAAACGACTGTGACTGCTACTAACTTTTAAACGAAATCAGAGAGAAAAACATCTGTCACGACGCGGGGTACTGGTCAAGCCTTTTGCATACTTTCCTAAACTGATAACCCGTCACAACAAACTCTCTAAACATCCCATTATCTTCTGAGTTTTTATGCTGCTTCCATAACCCGCAAAAAAAATGCCAATTTGGAGCAAAACAAAACAATATTGAAACAGCCGCTAAAAAACCGCAGCGATAACTCGACGTAATGTCGAGATTTCAAGGTTTACGAAAAAATCGGCGATAGCCGCCGAAAGATTCGCCAGTCGATCTAGTGGTTGTAAACTGACCTTTTCGAGACACTCCTGGCCTATGGCCTTGGGGTCGCATTTGACAGCCTGCTGGGTCCCGTTGGGCAAATTCACTATACACCACATCTTGCCTCACTTTTTAGACTCTTTTTCACAAACTTCTGGCTCAAACTATAAATAAACTCCCGAAATATTTTGAATCCTCGAAAGAAGGCAGTTCGCTCGGTGTTTTGTTGACAAAATACAAAAACGGCTCAAGAATTCCACCGAGCAGCGGCAGGTAGGCGGCACAAAAGAAGTAACGAGGAAACGACAGCGACCACAACGAAGAGACCTTTATTAAATTTAACTCTTTTGTCCGTGGTGGAATATAATTTTTGAATTCATGAAACTGCTATTTTATCACTTAAAATCAGTCACTGCGGACGCGATTTGATTCAATTTCAGTTGCCCTTTGCTGGCATAAAAGTGTTCACAAAAATTTCCAAAGGTATTTTCTATTTGACAGACGAAAAATTTTGTTCGAAACAACACTTGAGTCTTCTCCGGCTGGTGCTTGGAAATATTGACGCGCTGGAGCGATTCTCAGAGTGATTTTAGGTCGGATATATAAACAGGGAACGATATAAGTTTATCCTGCATTTCTTCACATAAAACGCGACTATGTTTGCTTTTGTGAAATTTTTAACTGGTGCGAAAACGATTTCTCCCACGTCCATACTATGCGAAATACACTTTCCGATTGACGAGATCCGAACGGGGCTCCGCTGGTGAACCGTACGCTGGCTGTCAGTTGCCGCTTCATCCGGCGGTGAAGCGATGAACGAAGCGGTGAACGCACTGGAAGCGAGTGCTGCGGGCCCGCAAACATTTGTTGATGACCTTCCACTCGCTTCCCCTGCTTGTGTGGGTGGCGGGTGAGCACGAGTTCTGTGGGTGATTTTGGGGCTCCCGAAGGACGTAGGGCAGGGAGGACCCGTCGCAAAGGGCGGAACCACCCGCCTGCATTATTCATTTTAATTCAATTAGCGGCCCTTCGATATTACACGAAAACGAAGGACGGAAGCCGGCAATTCACTTCATCCCCTAAGCGGCTTCTTACACTGGAAGTATACAGTTCGATTCAACAAAGTTGGACGCTTTAAGCAAATATTTACTAATTAAAAATTATGTTATAAAACGACTGCTTTAAATAATTTAATAAAATCAAAATTGATTTGTTATTAAGGTGCAATTAGCCATGAAATGAACATATTTGTGCATTTCGTTGACGTTAATTTGATTTTGCATTTCCTAAAAGTACTTAGCGGCTGGGTAGGGCGCAGTGGAGCGATTGCCCGGAGCCCGAAATTTGTAAGGACGTCGCTTCCTAATGCATCCCTTTGAATTTTTGTTGCTAATGCACAATATTAACATTAATCGAAAAAAATAGAATTCTTCAATAAATTGCAAGATTGCTTTTTAATGTCAATGAAAAAAAGTACTTGAGTAGCCTAAAACATTAGCTTTTAATCTCATACAGCATCAAGTTCTGAAAGACAAATTTTGCGTTAGCACATATGCGCCCAAATAACGCACGGGAGCCGAGACATAAATGCGCCCAGTTCCGTATAGTGAACAAATACGCCCAAAACAGACTGAAAATGCCCAAACAGACGCGAAAATTGAAAAATACACCCGTTTCGGGTTCACCCACGAAGGTTACTAGAAAACTTACGAAATTTGCTACTCAGTGTTTTTTAACTGTCTAATGGATTTTTCGACTCATTTAAAATTGTAACACTATTTCTTCTATTTCTAATTAATTTAGCGGTATCATTTTCCTCCAGCTCCTCCTGGATCTAAGATGGTATACCTATTTATACCATGAGGTATTTTTTGACACCATAAGGATTTTATCATAATTGTGTCTGAATTTAAATAATATTACATATAAATATCAACACCATTAGGCAGCATCATTTCAATTCTAGTCAGATTAGAGAATCGCGACTTCCGTTTTAACGAGAAATAAAGGAATTCGTGGTATAACTTTTATATTTCGGTTGTTGACCACATTATTTCATTTTACTGAAGGTCATGGCAGTGATTAGTTCTTAAAAAAAAATTGTATAACGAATGTTTTGTTTTCTATTCTAGTAGGTGAATTTGTAAAACTTCTCTGAGAAAATCAAACCCACCCAGTACTCGTTCGCTAGAGGTACACACGATGAACTGAACACGATGGATAGCAATAAAAAAATTAACTTATCCGTATTTAAGGCCTGTGTGCTACCCATTGACGTATAATATAACAGACCGCTCACGTACATGATTTCCTATAGAAGCGATCGGTGCGATTTTTGTTCCCTCTCTTTCGCTCTGAGTGACAGCTCGTGAAATGACGTAAAATTAACGTTCTATAATGTCAGAGATTTGCCAGCGGGCTGAATTGGCGTTACAGATTTTCTCTGACAATTCTCTGGAGAAATACTAATTTGTTTATTGCAGAGAGTTTAATTGATATAATTGCAATTTCAGTGTCAAACAGCGCGATTATTTATTATATATATATATGAATTTCTTTTACACAGAAGTTACATTGATAATATTAGACTACTCTTTCATTTACAATAACTTTTCGGCTCAATTCGGCAATAAAATTTTTGTTATTTGAAATCATTGTACGAGTATGCCTCCTACATAATTTCTTTTTTAAATATTCATTTTGTAGGCTTTCTCGAAATCTTACTATGCGCTTAGACTGACTTGGCGCTTTTACATCAGAAAATTTTTTAGTGGAAGCGTTTGAGATTGCCGTGCAACTAAAATATTGATTAGAATTTAGGCTTTCCATTTTATTTTATGCTGCATCGACCTTTGAAAAGAAGAATAATGGTTGAAAATACAACTATGAGACTGATACGATATAAAGACGTGCATGATTGAAAATAAAATTTAAAAAAGTAATTTTCTGGAATTCAAAGTATTGATACTATTTTAACACTATTGAATGAGCTTTTTGAATCAACCAAATTTTAAAATTAATAATATTTATCATGTTTCTGATTATTTTTATTTAAAAAAACAAAAAGTACGAAATTTTCCCTTTTCATAGTCCTTCAATAAAAGGTCTTTTTCAGATCAACAGCAAAAGAGTGACAACTGCAGCAGTTTTCGATGTCGCCGAAAACAGGCGCCCGAAGACCCTTAACAACGCCACCATTTTGTTAGTCATCCCAAGAAAAAAAAATTGTTTTTCAACTTGGATGTTATAATAAACTTAAGTCAAAATTTGAAAATGATTCGATTATTTTATCCCCTCTAAAAAAATTCCCGAAAAATACCTATATTTCACGCTCCTAAAGGGATTTCTGGCCTTAATACCCAAATTTATGCGAAATACATATTTGAAGAATACACTGCCAGATCGACTTGAAGACATCACTTTGGATAATTTAAGGGCAGTGTTTCACCAGCACGATGGAGCACCACCTTTATGAAGTAAAATTAAATGAAAAATTTCCTGAGCGCTGGATTGGACGAGGTAGACCTATTCATTGGTCTCCTAGATCTCCAGACCTAACTCCATTGGGCTTTTTCTTACGGGGAATGATGGTGGATGAAGTTTATTGAAGTCCTGTTAACACCAGAGAGGAATTAATTAACAGAATTAAATTAGAATTAAAAAAATAATAATATTCACCAGTCTATAAATATCTCCCCCTTAACAAGGCGAGAAGTGTGCTTAGTGCCATTGTGGTGCATAAAGTTCCATAAAATCGGCACATTTTCTTCGGAAAATACATAATACTAGTCATGTACAACACAAAAACTTAACAAAAAAAACATTATTTTGCTAAATTTTTATATAATAAAAGCACATTGAAAGCACATTGTTAATAAAATAAAAAAAAAAACATTCAGTACTTAAGATGGATGACTAGGAACTTAATCTGTCTCATAGAAAGGTACACGATTCTCTACGTATTTTTGCAGATACAATCCCACATCTCTCTGTTCACAACTCAAACTTGAATCTGTAGAATATGACAAATAATTATTTACATTATTCATACGTCTGTTACGCATTACCAGGATAATATATGATTTCGCATTCGTTTTCAGTTTCGGGACACGATTGAATGCAAGCCTTGAGGCTCTTGTAAAACTGGATCACAATTTCCTTGTACAGCGCCTTCATTAGGGGTGTAGAAGTCCACGATCTCATGGATTCCCTGAAAGTTTGTAGTGGCGTCGCTCCTTCTACGCAAATGTAGTAATGTCTGCCATTAATAGGATGTTTAAATCTATAAACAGCATTGTCGTAACGGCGCTCGACTCCAGCTCGATCTCTTATAACCGCCTCGAGTGCCTGTTTGAGATGATATTACTGCTATAAGTATTAATTGATATTAATTAAATGCACCTCTGCTCTTTCTAGATGCTTGCTTTCTATTTTAGGAGGACTAAGCATTGAGTCCGGAACAATTATTAAAAGCTTTCTGATTGCTAGCTTAACACCCTGTTTATCTTCATAGTCACGCAATCTTTCTGCAATTCCTAAAAATGTTTTTGTAGCTTATAAGTATCACTTTCAAATAGAGTTCTCTCTGTTACAAAGAAAAAAAAATTAATGACATTGAATATTTCCGAATCTGCAAGGTGTAAGTAATCAGGATCGTAATTCATCAAACGTTACCTTTAACACCGTCTCCTTTATGTGGCAATATCAGATTTAAATATCCATGAAAGTAGCTCGAAACCATACCAGTGCCATAATCCAAACCACTGTTTGACCTTATCCATTCCGCAGCCTCGACAGGTCCAGAGTAAATTTTCGCGAATCTGACTATCATATAAATTGGAACAAAGTACGACAACTCCAGCAAATTATTAAGAAAGTTTTTCTCTGCCATTAAAGCGCATGAAAACATAACCATTGTAACCAGCATTAGATACTTTGTGCAGTCATTGAATGCAATGCTATGTTTAATTATTTTTAAATTCCGACCTTCTGTGGGGTAATGTCGATGGTAAAATATTTTTTCTTTGAATATTTGATAAAATCGGTAAAAAACTTCGCTCAAACAAAATGCGGAAAGCAATGATAATGCTTTTAAACCTGTAATGAAATCGTGGTAACAAATATTTTTATAAATCTTAAAAACCTTCTTAGTCATAGTAACCTTGAGATTTCAAATAAATTAAATCCATTTTCGATTGTTTTAAATACTGAAAAGAAAAAAAGATAAGCGTAAGTGAAGATTAAAAAAACAAACACTAAAGAAACTCTATAACTTTGCGTTTAAATCTGCTTAAATAATTTTTCGTTTGTTTTGAGTTAATTTGATAACCTATTAAATAACTTTAAATCATTATTCATAATTGAATTCCGTGTGCTCGTACGATTAAATTTAGAAAGTTTGAAATCGATACAAAAGCGGAACTCATATGTAAGCCTACGCAACCACTTACATGTATTAAATGGGAGTTAGTTTGGAAATAAATACAAATACGTTCAAATCAAGCATCTGTCGTAGGTCAAGTCTTTAAATACCACCTCATCTTTCTATTTTAAGTTTTTGGAATCTCGATTTCAGAAAATCAAAATTAAATAAACATTTAAAAACTCAAACCTGACTACACAAAAGCTTAAAACAAGGATAAAGTATTATAGAGGAAGGTCAAAACCCTGAGTTTTCAAACATTTATTTTTTGTTTCACCAGTCTCGTGACTTTAGGCATGACCTGAAACGCTTCCTGAGTAACGTGGTTTATGAACAAAACGCAAAATAAAATAGGCTATTTCAAGAAACGCAGCCTTAAACATAAATTTTAAATTTAAACGTATAGTCTGGAATATACAGGTTTTTTTTTATAGCGTTTGCCAAAATGAATGCGATGAAAAATCTGACCTAGACAAACAAAAAATTGTATAGCAGGGGGGGGCTACATCAACCGTTCGGGAGTTACAGGATGATTCAAATTTTCCATAGTATGTACATCATTATTTAATTTTTATTTTTTGATCTACTCAACGCATCGACATCCAACTCACGCCAAAAATTTACTATCCTAATGTGCTTTCCAATAATGTCAACAATGTTGACCTAGCACCACTGCAGGTACACTCAGTTTCAAAACTGGGAAATCAATTTTTTTTCTAAAATTCACGTTTTCTCTGAAATTTATGTAATTAATACAACTATTTTTTATTTTTACTCAGCTGCCTATGTTACTACCTTTCCAAAGAGTACAACATGTCCAAGTAGAGAAAAATATGCAAATTTATTCCTGGAACATTTTTTGTGGTATGTATGTACATTAAAAAAATCCGAATTTTAAAGAAATTAACCCCAAAATGTTTTTTGTTTAGTTAAATACCTATTTAAATTAATGCTAATATCTTACAAAAATAACTCAAAATATCCTTCGCAAGTTTTGATGCATGACAATAAACTCCTTCTAATTCCCGGTTTAAGGTGTACTGTAGCCGTTATTATTTCAAAACCACAAATATATACTTGTTATTACAAAATTATGGAAATTTGTTTATCTGCATTTATAGGTTAATATTTGTTGGCAAGGCAATTTCAGGGTTCCCGAAAAATTCAAAATTGATGTAGGTAGGACATAATCTTTCTCTTTAAGCTGATACCAGCACTGACATATGCCGCTGTTATCAGTAGTCTGCCTGCAACCTTGTAAAAACACAGTTGGAGGAGATCTGTTTGAGTAAACTAATTCTTATTCTAAAACGAGAGTTCGTTTTTCTTTTGTCATTGCTTCATTCATATATTTTATTTTAGTCAAAAAAAAAATGAAATAATTGCTCTGTACAAAGCAACAGCGGTGCATTCTGGAATGCGAGCGACAAAACGACATCAAAAGTGAAATTTTTTATTTTGCTTGAGAATTAGAAAGATTAAGGTTGAAAACAATAATTAATCTTATTGTTAGACTAAATCTAACCCTTTGCCCCCAGGACAGAACACTCTTAAAATTACATATAAAATTGTCCTCCCGCTAGGAATTTACTTGTGGTAAAATAGAAACGTTTAAAGTTTATTAAATGCTTGTGTTTTCGGTTAAAACTGATGGAAAAACTGAAGAAAGCTCAGGTCACATGCACAATTTACTCAGTTATTAGCACAGTTTTTGACCTGCGCAAATTCGTCGTGATTACGCAGTTAAATGCCCATGTCGCATGAATTGCTTTCAATATAACTGTGCAGTTCTGTGACAGTAGCCATGGATTCGAGTGAGAAAAAAACGAAAATATTTGATTTTATAGAAACGTACAGAAACTTACTTGTGTTGTGGGGAACAAACCATAAGCACTACAGCAACAGGGATAAAAAAAAAATAAAGGGTACGACAAACTTATTGAAAAACTGAAAAGGATCGAGGCAGGCGCGACAAGAGAAATCGTTGTAAGAAAAATCAATTCCTTACGTTCAAGCATTCGAAAAGAACTACGAAAGGTTGAGGACTCTAAACGATTAGAAAAAAGCACGGATGAAATATACACTCCATCTTTATCGTAACATATTTTAACTCTTCAATTCCCAGTGTCACTTGGAGGCGACCGAAGTTTAATATTATTTTCTACCACAAGGAGATTTTATTTTTGAAATCTACCACTATTGTAGTAAAGCCAATAAGTAACACTATCAATTGTTTTTTTCTGGCAACACTAGCAATACGTCATGGGTCAAATTCTCCTTCACAGTCTTAACTACACAAGGCCCAGTGTCACCTTTGGGTGACAACGCCCATACAAAAAAAATGGGGGTAGTTTATTTACATTTAATATATTTTTTTGTAATAACTACATGTTTGTAAGCTATGTTATCTAAAAAGAAAAAAAAAATCTTTATTAACTTTGACATGGGAATTGAAGAGTTAATGAATGACTGATCATAAAATTGCGGAATAAAGCAGATCAACATTAAATGTAAATGTATCTTGCGACTCTACTTATCCTCGTTACTAAAATATTCAATGAAAATATTACGTACCCCGTCCGCACTTACAGATGAAGGAAATAGAAATCTTAAGGTAGCTACTAATCTCCTTTTTGGTGAAATCAGCTCTCTCATACAAGTACTTTTTTTCACAATCAAGGGAGTAAATTTATTAGGAAGAATGTGGAATGTATCTTCATCCATTCTTAAGTAATTTTTGTAATCTTCTTTTGAACTTGCTTTTAATTCACGTAGGGGGTTAACATCGGACGAAAAACTTCCTCCTTAAAAGCCACTTTTTGCTCCACAACAGTTTCCCTCTATTTCTTTTCGCTTTTAAAAGTGCAGCAGCTAATAGCACGTAAATTAAATCTTTTCTTTGAGACATCATGGCTTACTATTAATTTGCTTACAAATGAATTATTCACGTGTGGAACCTTCTCAAACTCTCATGGAAAATGAACAAATTGTGCATTTAACTGCATTGTGTGTGCTCACAATCTAACGCAGTTTTTTGAGCAATTTTTACACAGTTTTAGTGTGCAATATAACTGAGCGTGTATGGCTGGCTTAAGTTAGAACAATTGTCGTCAAAATCTTACGATAATAGCCTGATTGCTACCCACACAATTTCTTTTCAAATAGGTACTCGAGATCTAAGATAAAATAACAATTTTATCATGTGTTTATTTATTTCCTGATTTTAAACATAAATTAATTAATAACAGCCTTACTTATAAACGATGATTAAATTTAACTAATTGTTAAACAGCTGTTTAAAAAAAATTCTTACTTATAAACGCTGTTTAACGTTAACGAACAGTTAATCAATGCATTTAATCAATTGTCAAATTAAACAGGCCTCCGATGTTGTTTAAGCATTAATTAATTCCAAGTCACAAATTGACAAGGAGTCAGGAAAATTGAAACATGGATTTTTTAAATAACGAATTACAATCATTTCAAAATGATTTAAACGAATTGCGTTATTTTAGGCGTAGAGAAACAAAGGTGTATAAATCTAAAATAAACCCCATGGTTGAGTTAAGTGATCGGGAGTTTTTAAGAAAATATAGGTTTTCCAAAGAAAATATGCGAAAGATCTGTGAGCTTTTGAAAAGTGATTTAGAAGTGGATAAACGCGGTGGTGGTATATCAGTGGACATTCAAGTAATGGCAGTGATTAGGTATTGGGGCCGTCATGAGGTAAGTGTAACCCGCATATTATTGGAAGTGATGAGGGGATCTTTTAGTACAATCAAAACCACAATTATAGCTTGTGCTGTTTTGCATAACCTGGCCATTGAATTCGGACAAATCAATGATGAAGGTTATTTCATACTTTAAAGCCTATACTTACTCTTACTGAAAATATACATATTTTCAGACTTTGTTCCCAGCACATATGATGATGATGATTATGATACTAATGAAATGGAGCAAAATATACATGGAAATAATACTGCTAGAGAAGTGTTTATTTCAACATATTTTGCATAAACAAACGTTTCTCTGAGCACAACTACATTATTTTATTCATTTAATTTTTTTTTCCAGTAAGCCTTTTCCAGCTCCATGATCTCCATCCTCATTCGGTGTTGCTCCGCTGCATAAGTCATCTCCTTTTCTTTTGCAGATTTGACGAGCAGAAACACCTCCTTTTCAAAATCATTTCCAATCTGAAAACGTCCACAAATTTCTTAAGAAAATTCATATCAATAGAAAATAACTAACCTTTCTTTTAGTCTTCCTTAAATTTGTTTTATTTAAGCCTGATGCAGAGGGCTGAGAGCTGCATAACTATAAATCAGAACACATGTACTTATGCTAATTTACGCAATTATAAAAATATTACCTTAACAGAGGGAACGTGTTGGGTCTCTGCAGCTGGTTCAGAGATTTTAATTACACCATCGGCTGACGCCACATAGTCTTCGGTTTCGGTTTCGGACTGAAAAAGAAAAAGAAATTGTTGCATACAAACTATAATATAATAAATATAATTATTTTGGACATACCACTTTTTTGAATATCCCATCACTGTCAAAGCAGTTGCTGTCGATTTCAAACTCATTTGGGATGAGCTCGATTATTTCTATGTCTTCTGGTGGAGGCGGAGGTGGAGGTGGTCCCCCACCTGTGTCTAATCGAGCTCGTCTATACGCATAATCCCGTTTTTTTATGTTGTTTTTAGTATTTCTCCATTGGTTCACCAACTGCTTTAGACTTCTATTTTGCGAGTTTAGGGAATTGAAACTGAAATAAAAAAGTCTTGTTGCATATCTGGTTTAATATGAACATAAGCCAGAATAAAGCCAACTATATTAACCGAGACGTACTTCATCAACACTTCCTGCCATGCAACTTTCTTTTTATAATGGACGTTAGTGCTGGTATCTTTATTTTCAATTATTTCAATTTTTTCTTTAATTAAATTTTTCAGCAGAGTCTGAAAATATTTATGCTTATAACAAGAGAGTAATAAAAACGATTGAATTAATTGATTTCAAAAAATACGTTATAACATAAATTTCTTACCTTCTCCTCTTCACTCCAATTTGTTGATCGAACACGCATTATTTTTTTATTCTCGTTGAGTTCCATTTTAACTTTCACAGCACAATACACAAAACTCAAGTACAAATGCCAATTTGACAATTTCGCTTTCAATTTTTGTACATTTCCGGCATTCTTAAATAAATTTAGTACTCCGAGAAGTATTGTTGCCATATCGGAATATGGTTTTTTGACTTTTAAATCTATTTAACTAACTACTGCTTAAGTAATGTTTATAAGTGAAGAAAAGTTAATCATTGCTTAAGACTTTAAGCATTAGTTAACTAATCAACTGTTTAACACATAATTAAGCAGTTTTTATAAGTAAGGCTGTAAATGTTTTGATCGCG
The DNA here is from genome assembly GCA_963920795.1 of Eutolmus rufibarbis. NCBI lineage: Eukaryota > Metazoa > Arthropoda > Insecta > Diptera > Asilidae > Eutolmus > Eutolmus rufibarbis. Next base: position 23,306,498 of record OY987205.1, read on the forward strand.
TATGTTTTCTAAGCAAAGCTTCCCACTTAATTTTAATCACTTTTATGCCCAGAAATTTTAATCACTTTTAGATCCAGATTATACCAGCGAGAATTCCCGCCGCGACTTTGTCGATACAAAAGGAAAAAAAATCAGCTCTAAACAAACGCAAAACAGAGTATTAAGAATTTTTTGAGGAGAAAATTTGTTTGCAGCTAATTCTTGATCGCGACAGCTTCGTAACAATCGTAAAATTATCTGTTTGGAGCCACGAGTTTTCTTTTTTCGTCCTATGCAACAGGAACTATGCCTCGTATAACCGGGACCTTAATCCGTCATCAGTTACCAGCACTGATTAGCTTACATGTGTTTATTGGAGCGCCAGATGTCGGAATTTATTTATTGAAAAAATTATCAATACTAGACTACAAAAATAAATCTCTGATGAGACTGGATCGATTTCTACCATAAAATTTTGGTATCATGTTACTTACCAAAATATAGTGAAAAATTTGATTACTGCAAGGCGTGAGAAAGCACAAGTAACAAGTAAAATTGTAGCGAAATTCTTTAAATTAACCGAAATCATAAAACTAGCGTCCCGGCTGCCGCAAAATGAAAAAGTGTAAAAGTGCTGTTGCGATTACTAATTCTCTCCCAGTCCGCAAGCGCACTTGGATTTGAGCAGTCAGCAGTGGCAGTGTGATTGACATTTAATTTGACATTTTACTGGCTCGGAGGGTTGTGACGTAATCATGTAGTTATTAACTTGCAAATTTAAAATAAAAACTCTTGTAGTCAATAAATAAATTAAAATAATGCATTGTATTCCTGTTTTCCGTTTACAAAAATAACGAATAATGAGTGTGCGGTATAGTTGCGTATATCATCCGACCAATAATTGGAACAGTTTTTTGAGTCACTGTAGCTCAGCTGGACAACTGTAAAAGCACGGCTGTCAAGTGAAATCTAGTTTAACATCTGACGGAAAGGCTTGTTTACCAGATGGTGGGAGTGTCACTTCGAAAGAAAGGAAAACTACCCCTCATCCCCCGGTGGCTGTGATTTAGATTTTTTGCACGGTGAAAATGTTTTCCGTCCCTGTGGTACCGCCAGATCTGCGTCACGAAGAAACCATTATCCAGTCGATAAATTCATTGGAACGACTCCAGCTCACAATCTCTGGTATCTTTGATCGAATCGATGCCCGGATTGACAGAAACAATGCAAAAATCGAAGATTTGCAGTCTCGAATTTCGTTCGCGAGCAACAAAATTAGCAGTTTGACCGGCATCAATAAGGCCATTAAAATTTTCTCACCGGCTAAATTCCCAGCTTCGCATGTATTCAGAGACATTCCACAGACGTTTGATGTGGTCCACCCGGCGGAGGAAATGGTAGCACTGAAGCAGGACTATCGAATCGAAAGCAACCAAGATCCAGTTAGCCACCGAAATATACAGGAGAAGTTAGTCTTCTACCACGTTCGAAGCAGCAGAGATCAGTCCAGGCTGTCCAGGATTCTAAACCAGAAGCAAGGGCTTGGTCTAGTCTCTCCGAATCTTGGTTCAGTCAACTCGTTACTTATTTACAACACAACAAGCAACGTGTACGAACAATCAGACATGAATCTAGCGCTCAAAGAGACCATTCGTGGGAAGCAACCTCAAGTCAGTGAGGAGGCCTCGGCCCACAAGATCGACGCCGCTCCACTCTCCATCAGCCAGCGACAGAAGGCGGAGAAAAGGTTCAACCAAGAGCTCTTTTACACACCCAAGTTGAACGATGCCCCGGAAATAAACGTCCCAGTTGACTTGCCCGATTTACCAGGTATTGTTGCTATTTATTTTATTTTGTGACCCTACTACCCTCCTGGTTATTTGGCAGTTGTTATAGGTATTCTTGTTTGTTAGATCATATAGCATATTTAAAAGTATCACCTATTAGTCTTAATAAGTTCTTAATTTAAATTTTTTTTTCAAAAATAACCTTTCATCGTATTCTACTCACTGGCATATAGAAATGGACCACTCGTCCCATACAAAATGCCTATATCAAAATGGTGCACTTTTCGTTCCCTCTTGCTCACATCATTAACGAATTTTGAGCTGTGGGTTTGAATTATTGTCAAATGTATTTTGTAAGCATTCCTCAGTTTTATTGACATAAAATTATTAAATAATTGGTTTTGTATCTTAAGTGCCTTAAAAGGAATGTAAACATGAAATTACCCCACTTTGAGATACAATTGAATTTCACACAATTTCCAAGTTTTCGGCAGAAATTTTGTTATTAAATTGTGATAATTAGTCTTTTAGTATCCCATATTGCAAATTAACTTATTTTATGTCTGATTTACCGACTAAAATGGCACAAAAACCACAAAATACCTAGGTCGCGTAATGCGACGAATTAATTCGGATTTATGTGTTTTTATTCTAACTAAAATTAAGTGAGGATTATAGCAAAAGGACAAAGTACTCTAATTATAACTTTTTGCGCCTATCTCACCTAGTGCGAAAGAAATAGACAGATATATGCTTCCTATATCTGAATTCTCCTTAAGTGAGAACTGTCAAAAGGATGCACCATTTGAGACAGCAAATTGAGTAGTCCATTCCTATATGTGAGTGGTCAGGTCATACCCTTTCATTTGATACCCATGTCAAGGGGGTTGTGAAGAAAACGGTAAGCCACAAATTTGGGGCGTCCGCCACAGTGAATTTGAAAATATTAAATACACAAGTGCTATATTGCATTGTCATCGGGCTTACATAAGTGTATCAAATTTAATCTTTTCGCGATAACGGGAACTGCTTCAGAATTGACTTGCAAGATTTGGCCTAAACATACAAACTAACTCTTAACTTACATTTTTTTTAACAAGCTTTTATCGTATCCTACTCGTCGAACCCTTTCATTTGATACCCATGTCAAGGGGGTTGTAAAAAAAACGTCATCTAGCTAATCGTGCATTGTCACCAAAACCAAACCTGTGTGCAAAATTTTAACTTAATCGGTTGGGGGAACTGGTTTAAAATTCAGTTGTAAGATTTGAACGAAACCAAACGTACTAACTAAATAACAGGTGAAGTTAAATAAAAGCTTGTACAAACAGTATTAAACCTTTTTCATAAAATTGGAAAAATTGTCTAGATTTGACAATTTTTCTAGGCGCCTAAATGATATTTTATATTACTAAATTCACCTTTAAATATTAAGGGAGTAGTCTGGTGTTTAGAATTGGAAAAATCGAATTTTTTTTTTTTTAGTTAATTCGAAAGTACAATATGTTGAGAACATGCTGTATAAATTTTAGACCGAAATTCGAAATACGAACGGAGTTATAATGAATTTTCGAGAGCGCCTCGTGGTTTCACGGTGTGGTAAAATCGATTCTTGAAACTTTACACGCGTTTTTCTCGAAACAACGTTTTTCCGGTCGGCCCAGGTGAAAAATGTTTTTCTATACAACCGATTGGTCTGAAATTTTAACTGGTTATTCTACACACCTGTGGTTCTCGTCGGAACTAAAATAAATTTTTTTCACCCCTAACTTTCCATTTTAGAACCCCTTTTGTGCTTCAAAAACATGACTTTTTTTTTCCAAGTCCGCCATTTTGTTATTTTTCAATAAAATTTAACAATTTTAGTTCCGACGAGAATGACATATTTATAGATTAATAATCAACTTCAATTTTTTATTTCTGATGTCCTCAAGAGCCTAAATCACCCGGGCCAGCCACCCACTTTTTTTTTTAAGCGCCAACTTCCATTAATTATAATAATAATAAGAAAATGTTTAATTGATTCAAAATAATTTTTTTATATCCTTTAGATGTTAATAATAACATATTAAAAAATCAGAACGATTCATTTTTATTTTCCCCAAAAAAAACGTTCCTGAAAAAAAGTGTGAAAAACGGTGCTAGATACCAGACTACTACCTTAAGGGGTTATATCTAGTTATGGAAATGAGACAGGGCATATTTTCTAATTTTTTTAAAATAAATTATAAGTTATTTTATATTTTTTTTCATATTCTACATATTTTTAAATCTCTGTAGTCACATTTCCTTGCTTTACCGTAACGGCCACACTACTCTTTGTTATAAAATTTGTTCGTCGGACTTATTACCTTTATTTAATATTTATGTACCTGGCATGCCTCTTAGATCGTGGTGTTTATCTGTTCCTTATCACAACTTCTTATGGCCAGCATGAACATATTACGTATTGTTGTAATGAGTTCAAATCTATCTATGATTTTAATGCCGACTTATCAATGAATTGAGTCCATTTTAAGGATCTTGAAAATTTACATAGCTACTTAATTTTTTGTAGTTTAGATCAATAGTCTGTAAGAATTGTATTCTGTAGAAGTGTAGACTGATTAAATAAATAAATAAATAATATATCATTGGTTTACGATCTATATTTCAGGTATTGCTGACGACGTAATATTTGAAATCACCGAAAGTGAGAAAATCGCTCCCTCGCTTTACATTGAGAATTTGCCTGAATTGCCTGAACCGGAGGCAATACAGGAAAAAGAAAATGTAGAGGTTGACCGAGACATTCCGATCAAAAGCACACCAGAGGTATTCTTGCTGAAGACATCTCCTCCACCACCACCACCACCTCCACCTCCACCTCCACCGCCTCCTCCCGCTACGCCTCCATCATCTCAACTTCCTTTGCAAACTGAAATTCTTCAAGGTGCTGGAGCACCACCCCCTCCTCCACCACCGCCTCCCATTCAACAATCTTTGCCTACTTCTAAAATATCGCGACCTCAAGCCCCTGCGGCCCCCGCGAGTGATGCCAGGAGCAATCTCATGGAAGCGATTCGAAAGGCCGGTGGAGCCCGTGGGGGGAAGCTGAGGGCTGCCGCAGAAGTAGTGAGGAATAACGAACTTCAAGGCGGTACGAAGCAGAATAAGCCCACCGGTGATCTTATGGCCGATCTTCATAACAAACTGTCGATGCGCCGAAAGGGTATTTCTGGGACGAAAGAGGCCGAGGTTGGCGGCGGCGGAACTGTTATTGATCGGCTGTCCGCTCTCATACCACCGCCGCCACCGTCGCAAGCGCATGCCAACTCCTCAGCAACGGATCCCAGTGACGAAGATGACTGGGTGGACTAGCCAACTTGGTGGTCACAAAGTGCCTTGCTCAAATCAATTTTTTTAGATTTAAACTCGAACAAATACATAATTGCCAGTTACAGGAAATAAAGCTATTTTTTCAATAAATATTGAACTATTTTATTCTGGGACTTAATAAACCCCAACCCTGATTGTCTACCAAATTCATGGGAAACCTGGTAATTTTTAAAATAGGTGATTTCTAACAATTTTTTTTTAATAAATAATATCAAACCCAAAATTTCTAAAACTTTAACCTATACTTTTCACATGCTTTCCTTTAAGACTGCAACAGTAACTTTTTGAATCGTAAATAATAAATTTATATGTGTATGTCCTCATTGTGGTAGTATATTGCCAGGAAAAGTAGAATCTGTATTTTCAAAAATTCATCCGGTCAGCTTGCAAACAAATCGTTCGAAAATGCAGACAAAAATTTGAAAAGTCGATTATTATTATGTGCCTGCAGATGCAATGGATGTACAGGCAGATAAATTCTTGAAAACACCCATATTCTTGTCTGAAATCATAGCCAACTACAGTTAGGAAATTGAGTGTTCTGAAAAACTATTTAATAAATTTGCAGTTTACACACAATATAATGTCTAAAAATGGACAGTTACGGTAATGTTCAGAATATATAATAGCTGTGGTCGCATGCCGTAACAATCCTAATCTGGCTGAAGTACCAACATTTTAGAAGTATTTAATTAAGTAGTAATTTTGATACACCGGATGAAACCGGGTTACTCAGCTAGTAAAATATAAATTTCGACCTTTCGACTTTAATTTCACAGCAATATAATAATTGTGAAATTGAATACGTTCGAAATTGTAAATTTCGTTTATAATGTGTCACTAGGGTTAACGAATTTCAATCAATTCAAAAGGAGCTTTGTAAGCTCCTTTCAATTTCATTCCACTCGGAATGCACGAAGTTTCTGTACCAACGATTTCACACCATGATGTCTAGCGTTCGCAATATTAACTTTCTTGTAAAATCATATATCCAAGGACGCAATCTGGATCAAGATAAATCCAACGACACCTCATGTATTGAAATCGTTTCAGTAGTTTAGACCGCACGAGGTCACAAACTATCTCACATACATAAATAGACTGTGAGATTCATAACGCTTCCCTTTCGAAACGGAAATATGTTCAAATATATAGCAATCGTTCTGAAGTGTCCAGACCACGTTTGTTCCGAAACATCCCGGTGAATTAAGCCTGCATTTAAAATAGCGTCCTCGGTGGCCAATTTTCACCTTCATGCAAAGTAAGCGTGATCAATATTTTGTATATTTTCTCATAAATTTTCAAATTTGTATTATCTTTTTAAGATCGCGAGAGGAACTGCAAACTAAAAGCGCAAAAACCACCTTTTCACCAAAAATACCTTTTATTAAAAATCATGAACTATAAGCGCTTCTCAACTTGTTGAAATAGTCTAAATCTTGCTTACTTATCGAAGGTACAAATTTCTTATAAGATACCTCAAAGTCTTCCGTTTCTACCACAACCTTGTCTGATGTCAAGCTGTCGTCTCTCCTTGGACCTAGAATGAGAAAGGAAACAAAAATGCTTATGTTTATTTTGGTGAAAAAATAAATTAGCTAAACCTTTAAGGTGTTCCTGGATCGTCCTTCTAACCGCTGATAACCAAGCATTCGAACAGATTGAGTATAGATCAGCGCCGGTCATATCATCCTTTAAAATTGACGCAATTGCGTCTATATTTAATCCTTTTACCAATTTAAATTTCTTCATTTGTGCTTTAAGTACAGCTGCCTTCTCATCTTTGGTGACACACGGTCCAACGTAGAAAAGTTTGTCGAACCTGCCTGGCCTCAACAATGCTGGATCAATTAGATCCGGACGATTTGTGGCAGCCAAAATAAATATTGGTTTTGTTGGATCAGTTATACCGTCCATTTCAGCTAAAAGTTGACTAACGACCCGATCCATAACTCCACCAGAATCCCCAGCAACGCCTCGGTTCGGAGCCAGAGAATCCAATTCATCTAAGAATAGGACGCAGGGAGATGCTGCTCGCGCTCTTGAAAAAACCTCCCTAACATTTTGCTCGCTCTGACCAACATACATATTCAAAAGTTCTGGACCTTGCACAGAAAGGAAGCTCAAATTGCACTCTGTAGCAACGGCCTTTGCAACGAGCGTCTTTCCAGTTCCGGGAGGACCATAAAGTAGAATTCCTGACCGCCTCAAATTCTTACCCATCAAATGCACGTGATTCAGAGGCAAACCAATACTGCTTTGAATCTCGTCCTTGATCTTGGCCAAACCTCCAATATCGGACCACAAGACTTTGGGAACCTTTGGTGCTCCCAAGCTGTCCGCAAAAGACGTTTGCATCTCATTCAAATTTTTATCAAAGTGATCAAATCTTAAGCCCGTCCGATGCCGTTCGGATTTCATATCCCGAATTGCATTCTCGTAAAGCAATTTTAGATCGCCCAACAGGAAACCTTGAGACTTCTCAGCAACATACCTTAGTACTTCTTGGGTTCCTGTCCAATTAAAGAACTTTTTAAGGTATGCTTCCCGCGAGGACATAGAGAAGAGAGGTGTCTGGTCGATTGTTGTCTTGTTGAAAATCTCTTCATTAAAAATCTCTTTAATGTGGAGCCATTTAAGAATTTCGAAACGTTCCTCCTTGTTAGGTGATTGTAGTTGGATTATTTCGAGGAATAGACGGTGAATCATTGGTTTGAGGTACTTCTCATTAGTTAGCGCGACGATGATTACAGGATGGGAACGATCTTTCTTAAACAGCTCTTGAATTTGGACTTGAAATGATGCTAGCAATCGCAGATCTTCATTTCCTTCGTTGTCGATTCCAAAAATCTAGAATAAAATTAGGACGACTTAGCTGTTAGAATCAAATAAAACTACTAAACAAAGCAGGTTAAAACAAAACAAAGTAAATTAAAGAAATCCATCGGTACTTTGAAGGCGTTGAAGCCTTAAATTATAAAATATCGATCACGCTTAGACATTTTCTTCAACTTAATATACATATGTATAAAATAAACCACCTTTTATTCACATAAAATATAGGGTTGCTATCATGGTGGACTAAAGATGGCGGTCAACAATTATAAATTTCAAAGCATTGGTGTGGAAATTAATATTTTTGTGTTTTTGGAAATGCTGGTTGCAAATCTGGTTTCGAAATTGTAATGTAAATTTTTACTCGATCATCAGGAGACGTGCGCTCACACAAAAACCCATCAGGAAAAGAAGCACATCTGATGTCGAAGGGCCTCCTTCAACACTACAAAAAAAAATTTCAATTTGTTGTGGGGGCCTCCCGGGGATTCAGCAGGAGTGGACTCATTGCGCGCCTAGCTGAATAGCACGTGCTGAGCTCTGCGGATGGGGGAGGGTTCTTGAGTCCCAGGCTGAGATCCCTTACTTGTTCGTATTCGCGCGCAAAAAAAAATTAAAACTGGCGGTAAGAAAAATTGCCAGTGATGGGAAAGGGAATATAAAGATGAGTCGGGGCGTCCGAGAAGGACTCGACAGAATGGGGGGTTCTCACCTTAACCCCGGGGAAAAATACGAGTGATAAATAAGACAAACAAAGAAAAAATGCCTTCCCCTTAACATCACTCGTCAACCCACCTCCTACGATCAGACTCCCCTACTGGTCTGAGCGTCCCTACCGTATAGGAGAGGGGAGTGTCGGACGATCAGTCGTAAGCGTTTAAAAAACTTAGCTACACATGGTTAACAATTTATTTCATTTCCAAAACATTACATTAAGCTATTCTCCTATTTCTTTCTTTTTCTTTTTTTTTTCTCTTTTTTTTTCTTTTTTTTTTTTTTTTACAAATAGAAATTTTATGTTTAAGTTTTTCTCTCCGACTATAGATTGATATAAGTTCCTAACTTCGTTATAAATTGGGATGAATTCATTTAAATGATCGGAACTACGGCCACTTTCCAATAAAAATGTACAAAGTGCAGGAAAAAAATAGTGTCGTTATTTATGAAGGAGGAAAGGGCAGGTTCCATAACATTAAGGTCGAAAATGCACAAATATTTAAAATTAAATTGAGAAAGTAACTACCCACTGACTGAAATTAATGATACAAATTATTGCTGTTGACGACTTCGAAAGCGCTCCACATATACAACGAAAAGACAAGAAAAAAAATTAAGAACGCGATTTGTTTGAGTTCATACGCCAGAATCTCTAGATATTTCAGATCAAATGACTCAATAGTCCACTATTAGAAAGAACGTCCTTAACTATATTACAAAAACCTAGATAGGCATCTATCTATTCACCAAAGAGAGATATTCGCGCTTCGTGATATTTCTTACGGTATAGTCAAAGGGAGATAACAATATTAGGTTCCATACAGTTATTGAATTATACAAAAAAAAGGTGTCCTTCGTTAATCTCACCCTATAAGTACGTGGACCAAAGCTATTTGGGATTGTTCGTATTTGTTAGCGTACTATAATAAAAAAACTACAGGGGCAGAACAAATCCCCTGCGAGGGACTCGCTAATGCGGATAAAAGGAATATAATATCTGACAAAGTAATAAGAGTGGGCGCCACCCTTCCAACTGCCCGTGCGTAATGTTATAGGTAAATCAGTCAATAAAATTTTACGTACCTTTTCCTCCCTGTCGCCGGAACGCTGCCGATCGATCGCCAGTGCTGCAGCTCCTGTGGGGGTTGGCTACCAAAAGTAAGGTGTATCTTTAAAACAGTTGGAGGCGTGGGGGGGGGAAGTACAAAATCCACCCGCTGGGCGGGGATGTGTTCCGCGGACAATCGCTATTAAACTAGAATAATAGTACTATAATTTCTAACAAAACAGTAATAGATGTTGAGGGTGATCGAGATTTGCGATGGGTGATGATCTGAGATAAAGATGTGGTTAGGGAAGACTCCAGATTCCTACGTAGTCAGGCTCTCCAAAAAAAATGTTGCAGGCGCTCCGGTGTCGCTGGGGCGAAGCTGGGCGGTTTCGGGAGGTGCTGAAATTGCTTTCTTCCTGACCGGGTTTGCTGTGCAAAGTGGCCAGGGCGTACGCTGGGCATGGCGAAGGCCTCCCACGTGGGTCGAATCCCGTTGTTCGGTTCCCCGGTCGGGCGGTGAAAATATTTCTGGGCCGACAGATAAAGCTGAGCGGGGTTTGTTGCTCCGGCTTTTAGATACAAAAGCGCTGATCGAATCGCCCTTTTAGTGGCTCAGGCCACTTTGTGGGGGCGCAGTGAGCCCCAGGGCTCCTTCAAAAAAAGGAATAAAATGTGTGGGCAGCAGCCTCCTGCCGACACAGGGATTAGGTTTGTGACGCGCTGAATCGTTGAGCTACTTACTTGATAAATGCCGTTTAGGGTTCTTCCTCTCCAGGGGGGGTCACTTCGCGTACCGATTACTATTATTTTCTTTATTGCGCAGCGAATTATTCACAATTGTTCCATGCGTCCACACCGCATGACAGCAAGCACCAGAATGACATGATGGCGGCTTCCTGACCAATTCCTTTTCCGATTAGACACCCGCTGAACTATCTGCGCGGTGGAGTGAGCCTAAGCGCAGGTCTCATTCTTCGTAAGCGGCAGGCCACTCTGTTAGTGGTTCGCGAGGGACGTGTACATCACAAGGCTGGCTAATTATGCGGGGTCCTCCCTAAGAATTAGTCAGAAAAATGTACACGCACATTCTTTGTTTTTATTGCCGTAGGTCCTTTGCGTGGTAAACTCCCAATGATCGTCCACTCATGTCTTCCACCTCGTATCGACTGCTGCCTAGTACTTTGGTGATTCGTCCTTTAGCATACTTTCTTCCGAGCTTAGCACTTCGACCCTGGGGCATATTACTAAGGGGCCACAAGCGTCGGTACACCTCCTGTCCGACCACATAGGTTACATCTCGGCACCGGGTGTTATAAGTCTTTTCATGTCGAGCATGGGCGTCTTCTAAGTGCTGTAGGACTCGATTTCGGATGAGACTCAATTTATCCGAAGTGGGCAGCACTTGTAAGTCTTCTCCTAACTTCCGGATTTTCTGTAGAAGAGGGTAAACTGAGCCATGCAACGCCATGTGTTGGCCAAATAACACATAATACGGATCGCTGTTAATGGCTTGATGTACTGTGCTGCGCAAAGCACAAGCGATTTTTGGTAGTTGCAAGTCCCAATGGTGGTGATCATCTTCTAGATAGGCCCTAATCGCAGCTAAGACTGACCGATTAACTCTCTCGGAGGCATTTGGGTGCGGAGAATGTTTGGCAGTCTTTAGGTGCTTGATCCCGTAGTCTGATAAAAGCTTCTGGAAGGTTCGAGAAATGAATTGGGTTCCGTTGTCGGAAAATATAATTTCAGGTACTCCAAAAGTATTAAACAACTCGTTTTCCAAATATTGTACTGTAAGTTCTGCCGACTCTGCCCTCAGGGCCTTAAGGAAGACGAACTTGCTAAAGCTGTCAAGGACTACTAGTATACATGTATTACCGCGCGGGGAGCGAGGGTACGGTCCCATAAAATCAATATACAGTAATTGGAAGGGTCGGTATACACTGATCTGTTTACCCATGGGAGGTCGCTGTATTTGATTACAGTCTTTGGTTTCTTTACATACCTCGCAGGAGCTAACATAATTTCTAACTTGTGTTACCATTCCTGGCCAATAATATTTTAGCCTCAGCCTGTAGAGGGTTTTATGGAATCCTCCGTGTCCGCTCTGTGGAGGGTTGTGAGCCGAAGCTATCAGGGCTTGTGTTAATTCGCGGGGAATCCATAATCTCCAACAGGTTTCGTCTCCTTCGGGATCATCCTGACGTGGCTTGGTACGTACATATACATATTCCTCAGAAACTTGTAAGTCTGGCAAGCGACTACCACTAGATTGGATAGTTTCCTTTAGTTCAGTGTATTCCTCCGAGGTGAAATATGGAGAATCTAAATCTATTTCACATGGGGTAGTTTCTGCTTCACTTAGTTCCGCCATATGTACACGCGAGAGTGCGTCTGGCACTACGCATTGACTGCCTTTTCGGTGTTCAATGTTAAAATCATATCCTTGGAGTTTCAGGCTCCATCTAGCTAATCGTCCGGTTAGGTCCGTTTGATTCATCAACCACCGCAAGCTCGCGTGGTCGGTAATTATAGTGAAGGGGTGGCCTTCCACGTAGGCTCGAAATTTCTTGACGCTAAGTACGGCCGCGTAACACTCCAACTCGGTAATACTATATTTGCTCTGAGTAGGATTCAGCTTTTTCGACATAAAAGCAATCGGGAGTTCTTTGCCCTCCTCATCTTGTTGGAATAATACGCTGCCAACCCCTGAGGTGCTAGCGTCACATTGAATGAAGAAGGGCTTGCGATAATCAGGGGTAACCAACTCGGTGGCGTTGATTAGCGAAGTTTTCAGGTCCTCGAAAGCCTGTCGAGCTTCGACGGTTATTTCAAAAGACTTCGACTTTTTTAAGCAGTTAGTGAGAGGAGCAGCTACCGTAGCGTAGTTCCTGATAAATCTCTGGTACCACCCAGTCATTCCCAAAAAGCGACGTAATTGTTTAGGGGTTTTTGGTTCTGGGAAATTTCTGATTGCCTCGATCTTATCTGGGTCCTTCTTTAAGGTCCCGTCGCCCACTATAAAGCCTAAATATCGTACTTCGCGAACGCAAAAATTGCTCTTGTTGACATTGATTGTTAGACCAGCATCTCTCAGATGACCTGCCACTTCATTCAAGATTTTTAAGTGTGATGGGAAGTCGGGGGTGACGACAAGTAAATCGTCTAAATAGACGAATACATTTTCCCTTAGGTGTCCAGGTATCACTTTGTCCATCAGGCGACACATTCGTTGTGGGGCATTACACAACCCGAATGGCATGACTGTGAACTGGTAATGCGGACGTCCTGGTACTGTAAAAGCGGTCTTCAAACGGCTACTGGTCTCTAATGGAATCTGCCAAAAGGCATCTTTTAAATCAATCCCACTAATAAATCGAGTGTCTTGGAGCCTACCCAATAAGCCATCGATATGCGGTAACGGGTATGCATCCTTGACGGTCACTAAATTCACTTTCCTCGAATCTAAGCATAGACGATTCTTTCCTGGCTTCCGGACAAGAATGACAGGAGAGTTCCAGGGACTATTTGATTCCTCAATTACGCCTAGGCTCAACATACGGTCCAACTCTTCGTACATTAATTTCTGAATGGCTGGGGAGACGGGGTAATGACGTTGCTTGATGGGTAGAGCTTCTCCCGTATCAATAACGTGTTTCTCCAAGTGTGTTTTGCCTAGTCCATGAATTGCATAATTCGGGAATTTAGTTATGACCTGATTCAGTTGCAATTTTTCTTCCGGATTCAGATGACATTTTACCATATTTTCTTGACCTGATAAGGTGGACAATTCTGAGATGATATGAGGGGCTATTTGGAACTCTCGCCAAAAGTCAATCCCGAGATACAATGGTTGAGTCAATTCTGGTACTAGATATATGACCAAGGACTTTGTGATACCGCGATAAGTAATCTGGGCTCTCACAAATCCTGTGATCGAGGTTTTTCCGCCATTGGCAGTTTGGACAAACTTGTGTGATTTGAGTGGGGTCAAATTCGCCGTTTGCAGAACGCATTCGAAACCTTTTCCTAAGCAGGTGACGCTTGCGCCACTGTCTAGGAGTCCTAATATAGATATGCCGTTTAACTGGATCTTTAGGTAAGGACGGTCATCGCCAGAAAGAGCTGTTATAGCAGATAAGTCTGGTGACGAAATATTTTTTCTCTCGCGAGCGAGCCTTCGCACTCTCAATAATGCTTTATGTTTGTGGTTGGGAGGACTGGTAGCAAGACTAGAGTTAAAAATACGATCACGTACCTTCTGATAGTTTAGCCAACGTTCGTGGAAAGAGGAAAATCGAGGAAACTTCCTCTTTCCCGAGCAGGCTTCACGACAGGGTATTGAACTTTCAGCAGGCTCGTTGTGGGTAGAAGTGGAATAGAAATTACCTTCAGAGATGCAGTTGTCGACAGGTGGAGTGTTTAGTGAGTGTGGAGTGTTATTATCGTTTACTTCGTTGAAGTACCCGGAGAAGAGGGGTTTGGGCGACACGTTCCGGTGGCCGTATGACCCGTAAATCGGTTTCCCGAGCAGTTTGAGCAGCGTGGTGTGGTGGTATTGGTCTTACCACACTTGTAACAAAATAGGTGACGTTGCTCGTCTGGGCACATTTGAAAATGGTGGCCTGGACGACGACAATTCCAACATTGAGCTTGATGGTCAGATGGTGAGAAGGCTTCCACTGGTTCCGCTGGGCGACTGACTTTGGGCGGGGATAAATTAAACTCCAACTCGTGTACTTTGTTTTGGCGATGTGAGACGGTGGATTGTTGATGAATCTGTAGCCTTTCCGCCTGGGTGCAGAAACTACGAAGCTCCTCGAGGGTACGGGTTGGCTGTACATATACCATCTGAGCTAAATAAGGGGCTAAGCCATCCTTCAGTACACTAGTCAACTCTGACTCAGCCAATGGTGTAACGAGCTTATATTGCAGAGACAGCACTCGTTGCTCGAAATCTTTGTATGCTTCCTCGGGCATTTGTCTTGCCGTCATTAAAGCCTGTAACACCATGTGGTTGCTCTGTAAGGATCGGAATCTGCTATTAATGCTAGTCTTGAAGGTGGGCCAGGTGAATTCACGATTTTCCTTGCGAAATACAGACCAAAACCATTTCTCGGCTTTGTCTTTAAGTAAGAAGTGTAGATTTGAACATAATTCAGCATCACTCACACCATTAGCTTGCGCGACGCATTCGGTACGATACAAAAAATCTTCAACGGCCGTTCCCTGAGGATCGCCGTTAAAATGAAAGTTCCAGGTGGAGATCACGGACTTTTTTGCTGGCGTATACGTTGCGGAACTCCTAGAAGGAGTGTTAGGATGAGCATGTGAGGTATCTCTACTCTGAGACGCAGAAGAAGATGCTGCAAATGCATTAATCGCGCCAGCAGGCGGTAGCCAATCGAGAGGAGTCTCTCTCGAGCCAGAGGGCGCCACTCTCTGTTCGGAGGGGATGGTAACCCGGGATATTGGAGGTCGGGGTATGTCACTACCGTTAACTGGGCCCTGGCTTCGTAATCCGGTTCGATTTCCTCTTGGTCGGTTCCTCTGACCTCGTCGATTTTGTTGTCTGGCATTACCCTCTGCTACATGCAAGGCGTTAATGCTTTCGCGAATACTTTCTAAATCCGCTCTCAACGTGTCGATGGACTCGTTAAGTCGATCCTCGTTTCCTACCCGGGCTCTCGCTGGAGGTTCGCCGTCAGCACTCCCACCGGACGCGCCTGGGTTATCCGTAGGGGGGGGAACGTTCAAGTGGCATGATAAGATCGGTCAATTGTGGTCAGGGGAATTCAATAATAATTGACGCAATTGAGAAGACTTGTACAAAAGATATACGTCCTAAATTCAGAACGACGTGTTCAATATAAGTATAAAAAAAATTGTCTTGAAACTCCAATAATTAATATAATTTTCTTGTCTATACGATTTCCAAAAAAAATTGTTTCGCTAAACAACAAAATTGAATATAACTTCAAAAATACGACTGACTTGTCCTCTCCCTCTCCTCACTAAATGGATTCTTTCGAATCGAAGAACGGGGAAGTATATTTAAAACGGATATTTAAAAGGAATGGGAGGGGATAGGTAAATATAGGTGAGTAATAGTTACGACTGTGGGTTAGCTGAAAGCCGATGACAAGCGAGCCAACATATCAAGAACCAGGCTAGTGACTCAGACTGGGCCTTGAGATCACCGTTCTCTGTGTTCGCTCCTTGCAAGCTCACACGCCATACTGGGACAACCTGCGCCCTTCCGTGTCCTTCGGGCTCAGTGGGGTAGGTAAACCAACCACCGCTGGTTCTCCGTAAGGACCGGAATAGCCAGATACGTCCGGACAATCAGGTGTCCACTCACGCGTACTCTTCGTAAACCTGAGCAGGGGAAATCCCCGCAACAGTCAGGAGGCCGAGCCCCTTGAATGTGTCCTAGAGAGCTCCCTACTAAAGATCGCGAAACCCATGCGCGGACTACCACAGATCAGATGCAGCTATGAAGGAAAAAAAAATTTTACAACAGGGTACAGGAAAAAAAATGAAAGGTGAAAATGCATGCGCCTCACCGCTGCGGTAGTGAAGCGAAAGGTTGCTCCAATGGAATGGGCGAAGAGAAAAGGAAAATGTACAGACCGTGCAGGTCTAATAGCAAACGATTTTTATTATCGTTATACTAGATCATCATCGGGCCTGGCCCCACGTTGGGCGCCATTTTTTGTAATGTAAATTTTTACTCGATCATCAGGAGACGTGCGCTCACACAAAAACCCATCAGGAAAAGAAGCACATCTGATGTCGAAGGGCCTCCTTCAACACTACAAAAAAAAATTTCAATTTGTTGTGGGGGCCTCCCGGGGATTCAGCAGGAGTGGACTCATTGCGCGCCTAGCTGAATAGCACGTGCTGAGCTCTGCGGATGGGGGAGGGTTCTTGAGTCCCAGGCTGAGATCCCTTACTTGTTCGTATTCGCGCGCAAAAAAAAATTAAAACTGGCGGTAAGAAAAATTGCCAGTGATGGGAAAGGGAATATAAAGATGAGTCGGGGCGTCCGAGAAGGACTCGACAGAATGGGGGGTTCTCACCTTAACCCCGGGGAAAAATACGAGTGATAAATAAGACAAACAAAGAAAAAATGCCTTCCCCTTAACATCACTCGTCAACCCACCTCCTACGATCAGACTCCCCTACTGGTCTGAGCGTCCCTACCGTATAGGAGAGGGGAGTGTCGGACGATCAGTCGTAAGCGTTTAAAAAACTTAGCTACACATGGTTAACAATTTATTTCATTTCCAAAACATTACATTAAGCTATTCTCCTATTTCTTTCTTTTTCTTTTTTTTTTCTCTTTTTTTTTCTTTTTTTTTTTTTTTTACAAATAGAAATTTTATGTTTAAGTTTTTCTCTCCGACTATAGATTGATATAAGTTCCTAACTTCGTTATAAATTGGGATGAATTCATTTAAATGATCGGAACTACGGCCACTTTCCAATAAAAATGTACAAAGTGCAGGAAAAAAATAGTGTCGTTATTTATGAAGGAGGAAAGGGCAGGTTCCATAACATTAAGGTCGAAAATGCACAAATATTTAAAATTAAATTGAGAAAGTAACTACCCACTGACTGAAATTAATGATACAAATTATTGCTGTTGACGACTTCGAAAGCGCTCCACATATACAACGAAAAGACAAGAAAAAAAATTAAGAACGCGATTTGTTTGAGTTCATACGCCAGAATCTCTAGATATTTCAGATCAAATGACTCAATAGTCCACTATTAGAAAGAACGTCCTTAACTATATTACAAAAACCTAGATAGGCATCTATCTATTCACCAAAGAGAGATATTCGCGCTTCGTGATATTTCTTACGGTATAGTCAAAGGGAGATAACAATATTAGGTTCCATACAGTTATTGAATTATACAAAAAAAAGGTGTCCTTCGTTAATCTCACCCTATAAGTACGTGGACCAAAGCTATTTGGGATTGTTCGTATTTGTTAGCGTACTATAATAAAAAAACTACAGGGGCAGAACAAATCCCCTGCGAGGGACTCGCTAATGCGGATAAAAGGAATATAATATCTGACAAAGTAATAAGAGTGGGCGCCACCCTTCCAACTGCCCGTGCGTAATGTTATAGGTAAATCAGTCAATAAAATTTTACGTACCTTTTCCTCCCTGTCGCCGGAACGCTGCCGATCGATCGCCAGTGCTGCAGCTCCTGTGGGGGTTGGCTACCAAAAGTAAGGTGTATCTTTAAAACAGTTGGAGGCGTGGGGGGGGGAAGTACAAAATCCACCCGCTGGGCGGGGATGTGTTCCGCGGACAATCGCTATTAAACTAGAATAATAGTACTATAATTTCTAACAAAACAGTAATAGATGTTGAGGGTGATCGAGATTTGCGATGGGTGATGATCTGAGATAAAGATGTGGTTAGGGAAGACTCCAGATTCCTACGTAGTCAGGCTCTCCAAAAAAAATGTTGCAGGCGCTCCGGTGTCGCTGGGGCGAAGCTGGGCGGTTTCGGGAGGTGCTGAAATTGCTTTCTTCCTGACCGGGTTTGCTGTGCAAAGTGGCCAGGGCGTACGCTGGGCATGGCGAAGGCCTCCCACGTGGGTCGAATCCCGTTGTTCGGTTCCCCGGTCGGGCGGTGAAAATATTTCTGGGCCGACAGATAAAGCTGAGCGGGGTTTGTTGCTCCGGCTTTTAGATACAAAAGCGCTGATCGAATCGCCCTTTTAGTGGCTCAGGCCACTTTGTGGGGGCGCAGTGAGCCCCAGGGCTCCTTCAAAAAAAGGAATAAAATGTGTGGGCAGCAGCCTCCTGCCGACACAGGGATTAGGTTTGTGACGCGCTGAATCGTTGAGCTACTTACTTGATAAATGCCGTTTAGGGTTCTTCCTCTCCAGGGGGGGTCACTTCGCGTACCGATTACTATTATTTTCTTTATTGCGCAGCGAATTATTCACAATTGTTCCATGCGTCCACACCGCATGACAGCAAGCACCAGAATGACATGATGGCGGCTTCCTGACCAATTCCTTTTCCGATTAGACACCCGCTGAACTATCTGCGCGGTGGAGTGAGCCTAAGCGCAGGTCTCATTCTTCGTAAGCGGCAGGCCACTCTGTTAGTGGTTCGCGAGGGACGTGTACATCACAAAATTTAAAAATTTAAGACTGTGTGTAAAATATATGAATTTGAGTGAAATTTAGTACTTCGAATCTATCAAAATTTGGAAATTCAACATGTTGGATCCAATATGAAGATCACAATTTTTCTAATTGAAAAGATTTCAATAAAAATTAGTAGTGAGGGTCTTTACGGGAACTATTGACGAAAATTTAATATCAAAATTTAGGAATTCTAAATCACGGATCAAATATAACGAAACAAATTTCTCGATTTCTTATTTCAACGATTATTACACAACGAGTTTCAAGGTCAATATTTGATATAGAAACATGAAAATGAAAGATTACAACGAAATTTTCCACGATTCAAAGTAATATTTCGAGAAAATATATTGCAATAAGACTATTGATTTATGTAATACCCATTAACTTAATATTCAGCATTTACTACCACGAACAGACAATTAGTAGGTTTTCAGTTTTAATGTTAATGTGTTATGTAATAAGTAAGAGTAAGGGATAGGTAAAACACCCTTCAGATGTTCTGATTTTAAGAGTATATACGCAAACTTTGACCTCAATCGGGGCTGCCGTGTAGATTCGTGCAGCGAACAAATAAACAGACGTTCTATTTTATATATCTATATATTATGTAGAGATTGAACATTTTTGGGAAGCTAATCCATTCGATTCTTGCAGTCTATTCTTCCGATGTAAATGGTGCCCATACATCCTTTAAATTATGACACAGTTCTTCTAGTATCCTTGCTAAATTTTATTTTTATTTTTTTTCTTAATTCCCCCAAAAAGCCCCTATATGAAACAGTTCGGATTACAGATGGCAAATATTTGAAATTAATCTTTTTATTAATCGAAGCGCAATAATTGCATCGCAATTAAATCGGAAAAAGTAATCGATTAATTATGAGTATACATCCTTTTCGAATTTCAAATAAAGGCATATATCGTACAAATGTAGAAAAAATTCATTTAATATATGTCAAAATAATGGAATAATCGCCGATCGAAAGGGAAAATATGATTTTTCGATTAATCAAATCAAATTAATCAATTATTGCATTTATTTCATTAATCATTCTCTATCGCCGAATAATCGGGAGACAAAATATCATATAATTATTAGATTAATCAAATCAAATTAATTCATTATTACACTCATTTGATTAATCATTACCATCTCTAGTTCGGATCATTTAGAGTTTGTACTAACAATTAGATCATATTCTAGATCATATCATTTCAATCAAGTTTTTATGCTATGTACGAGGGTGGATTGAAAAGTTTGAAGCCTCACAAGGAAAGCAAGAACAGTTATCAATGATAGTATTTTTATTTTTTAACATAATCACCACTTAACTCATCACACTTCTTCCATCTGGTAACTAAATCCATTTTACCACTTTTTTCCCAATTTCAACCTCCTAATGCGATGAAAACTTCTGTTTTCCTATTTGTTTTTAAATGCGATTGTGTTTGTAGGTGGATTCCACCTACGCATACCTCGCTATCCACACACGCTATTAACATTTTTTTTTCATTTCTTATTTATTTTATATCCGGAAAGAGCTAAAAATTTGACGAAGTCAGATCAGGTGAATAAGATAGTTGCGGCAATAATTCAAAGCCATATTTGTTAATTTTAGCCATGGTTTCCAAGGATGTGTGAGGGCATGCGTAGTTTTGGTGTAAAAAAAAATCGTTTTTGCCCATATTCAAAAAACGTGTCACTTGGTTCACTTAAAGGAGTATAAAATCGATACCAAAATTAACGCAGCAATTAAACTTCACACAATGACAACTAAAAAATATGCAAATGTAATTGGGGTAGTATTAATATAATATCTAATTTATTTCAATATGAGGCTATGAACTTTTCAATCTACCCTCGTAAAATCGGTTCAAAAGGACGAATATCTTACCTCAAAATTATGGAAGCAGATGAGAAGCGGTTCGCAGGTGATGCTCTTTGCAAAAACTGTCTTTAACTTCAGCTCCGTATGTGATGGGACTTGTGAAACAATCTCAGCACAGTCTACACCGTACAAATGCAAACCCAAGTCTTGGGCAACGGCTCCCACCAATTTCGTTTTTCCGCCTCCTCGTTCACCTTGGATTAAGAACATGGGAAATATTATCTTGGATGATAGGCATGAGGACTTCTTAGGAAGGAAGGCGCTTATGGAGTCTTTAAGAAGGTCATAAGTCCTCTTAAGACCTTTTGGATAATTCTCAGCAATGGCAACATTATCCAAAATCTGCCGTGGTATAAAATGGTGCACGCTGTTTGCTAGAATTAAGTTTGTGAAATTCTTGGCCACAATAGCCTGCACTTCGAAGTCAGTGCCTTTTCCTTCAAGGTGAACACACCGAAAATACATGCACTTTAAGTATGCAAAAATGTGGTAGTATTGAGAGTACATGGCTGCACCCAGGAGCTTCTGGTTCAAATCAATTCTGTATATGAAAGTCCGATGCAATATCCGCGGTGTGTTGAAAAAATTGCCAAGTATTAAATCGACCACATCAATTGGAAGCTCGTAAGGGTTGTTCAAGAAATAGATATGCGCCTTCGTTGCTATGTTTGGTACCTGTTGGCTATCTCCAAACTTTTCTACTTTGGCCAAAATTGGACCAACAATCTTAAGACGATCTCGTAAATTCGAATAGAAATTCTCATGAACATACACGCAATTTTTCTGACAATTTATCATGGGCAGCATTTGTACGATAATTGTTTGCGGTTTGGAGGTTAAAATCTGTTTCACAATTTCTGACCGTCCCTCAAGCCTTTTTTCGTTTATTTTCAGCTTACCAGTTACAACCAAGTTGACGAAATTAACTTCCCGGTGCTCGACTAAATTGTAGAAATCTTCCTCCAATACGAAAAGGACATGCTCTGATTTTATGAATTCATTCTTCATTAGCAACTCGTATAACTGATTTGGAATGGGAACCAATTCGTATTTGTCTCGAAAATGTTTGTAGTATCTTTCAAGCAGGGACAAGGTTAATACAGCTGGAAAGGCATACCAGGGATATTTCGGATACAAAATTTTTATGACGGCATTATAGGCTTTGAGCAGATTTTTCATTTGTTGATTTTCACCCTTTTTTCGGGAAGCAACTGTGGATTTGACTGATTGTTTCCGCCTCTGAAATAATTCAAAATTATATGATAATCAATTATAATTTACAGGGGCTATTTAGTGAAGCAGCTTTTTTAAGGGTATTTCTAGTGTGTCAGCTTCAAAACATCCAAGTTTTTTTTAGCATTTTCGATACTCTGAAGCCTCTAGAATAACCCTATGTAATCATTTTCATCATATCTGCCCTAGATAATGAGTTAATGATGGCCTGTCGTTCGGGCGCGCACTACCTGGAAACATTTTAAACGCGTGATTGCAAAAAAAACTAATTGATCTATTGACCTAAAATTTGTGGCAAATTGTCGGTAATCATGTGGGTCATCTGGAAAATCTCAGAGTTAAGCCAAAACACGTTTTATTTTTATTTTTTAGGGAAGATCATATGAAATACTACCTATTACAGCCTAGCTGATGAAAAGATTTTGAAAAATGAATGATGCCAAAACTTGTTTCAGAGGTTGTAGACTTCAAAAATAAAATTTGTTTGTACATATGTAGATATTGCGGATTTTTGGGAAGGGAAGGGGAATTGCGCCTCGTTATACATTTTCATTTATTCCTTGTAGACCGTATATTTCTTAATCGATTTTGATTAAACTTGGCTAACATATTTTCCATGGCAATATCTTCGCTATGATTGCAAATAAGTTGAATCGGTCAAGGAAGGGGGTGGAGAATTCAGCATTACATTCCCTTATATAAAAATCATTTTTACCACATTGAAATTTACCTCTTGCTTCTGGGTGCCGCCGAAAGGTCTTTTATAACTCATTTTTTACCGAAAAAGCGGACTTTTTTTTCACAGAAACGAAAGAACGCAGAAATTATTTTTTTTTTTCAGATTTAGACCAATGAAAAATCAAATATAGCATTTTGTTACAAACATCTTATGGATTTTGTTTACCTAATTTAGTTTTTTCCAATTACAGGACAAACTGCAAACACTCAAAACCTGTGGATGAGGTAAATTGCAAACTGGTCTTAAACATTCATGCAAGACTGTAATTCCAATGAATTTTGATAGTTACGATTGTGGTTTGATGGTCGAACTTCGACCACAGGCAATACTAGTTATTTATAATTTTCATCAATGATATTGTTGTAATATTTTCTTTTGCTAAGTGCTTAATTTACACTGATGACCTAGAATTATTTGCCTCAGTTATACCATTGCTAGATTATGCTAACCTTCAAAATGACTTGGATATGTTAACTAGCTGGTATAATATTAATAACCTTTATCTAAACCCTACTAAGTGCAAAATTGGAGCACTTACATTTCGTTAAAAGGAACATGAAAGAATTTCATAATCTTGTTATAACAAGAATTATATTTTTTCTGTCTTTAATCAATATTTATGTCCCCGGACGTAGGCGATATTGTATACTTCTGACCATAGAACGAATTATGGATTTTCTCAAGATATTACTGCATCCATTTAAAACTTTAATAAATGTTGGAATTTTTTGAATTTGATTTACCCAGCGAATAAATTCAAAGATATTATATTTAATTATGAAAGCTTAATTTAATTTCACCTAGATGTTATAAGTTTAGTCTGAATTACACCTAGTGTGTAAGATCATTGTATCGGTAGACTGAATGAATAAGTAAACAAATATATAAATAAAAATAAATGGATATAAGTTTTTAGAAGATAAAAACCAAATTTAACAATTGCTAATAGTAATTTTGGAAGTTGGTTTTGAATATTAAAGAAGTTATGTGGAAAAACACAATTTTACATTTTTAATTTTCAATTTTCAATTTTTGCCGGGCTCCAGTGGATTATGGAAAAATGTAAAAATATTTCTTCCACCGGGTACTGTTCCGGTGGAATATTCCTCCAAATATAGATAAAATTGTAGGTAAACTACTAAACTAACATCTCAAAAATAAGTAGCATATTCCATTTGGTGGTGCGTTTTACTTGTGAAACAAAAACATCTGCAAATTAATTTTTATTTTAAACCAGAATGCGATTGAGTTCAGAAAATTTACCTAATCATGATTTGAGCCAACATATCGGTTTTTCTACTATATTTTGCGGGTTAACTAGGTTAAGAGGGTTAAACAAACACAAGACTTTATATTTAAAGGTTGAAAGACGTCGCTTTTAGCGAATTTCTTCTACATCTCGTCCGAATAGTTGGTAAACAGAATTGTGATTAATTGGCGCATCGGACTTGCGTCTGCCTTTGTCCCAATAATTTAGGCCAGGTCAAGTTGAATCGCAAAATAAGCCTGCTTGAAGTGCGCTATTAAATTACGTCTGAATAGCGAAGAAAATGTTTTGTAAACTACTGCCGCCTACCGGCCATCACGCGTGCGAACTTCCTCATTTTTCCGAAAATAGCTGCATATAATTACCATTTTGCCCTTGAAATAAAATTCGCGTAGTTGCACACTATCTAAAAAATATCACTATAACTGTTGTCAATTGTTAAAAGACTGCGAATTTACAATCATTTCCACAGACCTACAACTATTTTGCAAATCGAAGACTACCGTGCCTCCGGTAACCCGTGATGGTTCAATGAAATGACATTTCTGATTGACAACTGTCACTGTCACCGTTAAATCGGTCATTAACCTTTGGACCACAGCATACATAGAACTTTGGACTTACATTTTTTTATTTACAAGTCAAGGTACAAATATTGCATTATTTTAATTTGTCGATTTAACATAATCATTCATTAAAAGCAAATTTATTCATTACTTTGTTTTATGAAGAAAAATGTTAAAACAAATTGTTCCCATACTTCTAACAGCTAATGAGGGTACTGCCAGCTAAGAATAAAATGTGGAAACAGTATTTCTTAAATTTATTTTGACATTTGAAATGGCGGGAAATCCAGAGATTTTTATTTATCACGCCGGTTTAAGGAATATTTTTGTAAATTATGGGATCCGCGTTGACTGAGCAATTAATAAAAAAATTAGGATTAGAAAGTGAGCCACGATTAGTAGAGTAAGTTCTTTTGTAAACTTTTACTAAATTGCTAATTGCCTTATTCCTCAGGAAATCCATTGAACTCCTTCGTCTTCTGGAGCTGAAATCATCAAAGATTGTTGCAACCGTGGGGGATTATGGTAAAACAGCGATTTGCATCGATTTGGCTAGCTCCGAGCTTGGAATTCCCTTCGATATTGTGAGTACTATTTTGGTCTATTACGAATACTTTTCAATGCAAAGTTCTGCTCCAGAGCGACGGAGTTAAAGTCTCAGGGCTCCGCAAGACCGTTTACACGAACTACAAGAGGGTTGTGGAAAAAGTGCTTGGCTTAAATAAACCACCTGGGATAGATGAAATCTGTATGCGTTTGGGGCTGACCGATGTAGCGAAAAGAGCTAGTGAAATTTTGAATCTATTCAAAGATTCTCTCGGCGAAGATCCAAGCGAAATTGACCTTAGCCACCCTCAGTATGCAGCTATTGCGGTTCATCAGGCCTGCAAATTGGACAAGAGGAAGATTTCCCGGCAAAAGTTGATTACTTTCAGTCACCTAAAACCAGCTCAATGGATTAAATTAGAGCAAAGTTGGGACAAATTCATTGCTGAATCGTATGTTCCGATCGCAGGACTAAAACGAAAAACAGCAGGAGAGGAGAAGCCTAAGAAACTTAAGCAGGACGATAAGCAAATTAAAAATCAAAAGGCCAAAGATAAAGGCGAGGTAGAGGATTATGAGACGTGGAAAAACAGAATGCTGTCTTACGCCAGGGAAGGACTAGGGAAGGTTGATAAGGAAAACAAGGCCTAATTATATTGTAGGAATATCTATTTTATGTCATAGTCTGTAGGAAAACAATTTTTTTTCTGTGAAAAAAGTTTTAATTAATGTGAAGTCAGCTTTTTATATTATCTGTATTTTATATGAAGTTTTCTTAACTAATCCCAAATATAAACTCTTTGGTCCTTCAAGACTTTTGTACTTCATAGGCAAGTGATAAAGACAAATTCTAGAATTACAATTTAGAACACTAAAAATATAACACAATCTAAGCGAACTTTTAGAAACATTTAGAAGAATAGAAATATTCAAACAAATAGGGTAAAACCATCAATTACCTGACACCCTCAAATTGCTGGTTAAATTTAACAAAATTTCACAATTTATTGAACAAAACGCTAAAAGTCCTTGTCTATCAAAAGTCTTAACACTAACTAAGACCGAACCAAACAAACCTTGCAGCCTTGATTTTCGATCGTGATTAATATGATCAGTTTTTGAGAAAAATAGGATTGAATACCTTTACTCTTTGATCTAAAGTTTAAATTCCTTAAAAAGTCCTGTCCGGTGAATGGTGATTACTTAAAGTTTTACCGATGATTTTCTTAATGTTAACTAAAATTACGGTCTCGTATGCTTTAATTTTCAAAAGAGGTAATGAGTAAAAAAAATTTTAACGATGATCTGCAAAAAGCTCTACAAGATATCAAAAGTAAAAGACTTACTCTAAGAGCTTCTTATATCTAACATACCAAAATTAAAAATCCACTACGTAATAAAACCACTGGTAAAAATCGGTTTGCAAACAGACTGCTCTTCTAAATAATGCTGCAAATATAATCGAAGACGATGGACAACAAATTATGTTTAACGGCGGACGTCCTGGGAAAAAATGGTTTGAGCTAAATATTTTTAAATAGACATTCTATTCTTCGAGAAAGAATCCGTAAAGCTGTTAATAAAGCAAGATCAGCCCAAACAGAAAAATCCATAAGGTATGGTTCACAAGTACCTTAAAGGTGAAAAAGGTATACCACCCATGAAAACTGTGAAATATGACGGCGGTAGCATTAATGTGTGGGAATGTATTGTGGTATGGCGTAGATCCACTTTACCGTATTTAAGGCATAATGAATCACAATGTGTACAAACGAGTCCTAGAAAATATTTTGTTCCTTACGCAGAGTTAGAAATGGCGCTAAAATGGAAATTTTATAACTACCCCAAGCATACAACTAAGTTAGTGGAACATTGAAGAAAATCGAAGAAAATACAGTTTTAAAATGGCCATCTGAATCCAACTGAAAAATTGTGGATACGAAGTCGGCCGCAATATTGTAAGTTAACGGCTGCCAATATGACCAACTTTGGATTAAAATTTAGAGAACCTGGTAAGTGTTCACTCCAGATTGTTTTTACAGAGGCTGGTGTCGTCAATGAATTGTCGGTGCAGGACTGTAATTGATGTAAAGGGATTCCCTACAAAATATTAAGATCAATAGCTGCCTTCTTTTCATCGGGTTCCGGCTCCGGTTCTGTGTTATGTGAAAAGAACAATCCGGGTTAGTGATTCATTCTGATTTAAAAGTTGGTATACCTGCCTGTCTCACATATGAATAAAATTTCACAATTCTGTCTGTTTTGAATTAAAACTGAATTAGTTAATAATTTGGAGAGGATGGATGTGATGAGAACCGGTTAAATATGAGGGTTAGTAGTAGTTGTTGTATTTCCATGTAAAATACTGAACTAAAGCCAGAACTCGATGAAACGAACGCAGCTGATATTCTGAAGTAACCTCGTAGTTTTAGTTAATTTCATTTTGCAAGTTTGCTATTTATTTTTCCTTTTCAACTGAATCAAAAGTTAGTTATTATTTCTAAGAAAAATAAATTGGAATCTCTCATATTTCTTCCTATATTACACCTAAAAGAATATTATTTAATTACCAAATGCTTACTACTCTGTTTAAATCTCTCATAATATTAAGGGATAATAAATTGGTAGTGGGATGTTTTATTTTTTTTTTCGAAACTATATTTCGTTAAGACTAGAACAACCGTGGCCTAAATGCAGAGCCCCAAATTAATTTTTAAAATGGCTTAATTTTATATATTTTGTTTATACATTCTCCCGTTACTCCTAAAGTATTATGTGTAAAGGAATAAAAATCAATACAGAATCGAATGTGATCACAATTTGAAAATCGGCCTTTCTATACAAAATCGAGTTTGAGCTTTTGCTCGATTTTTTAGAATATGAACCAAATACAGTAAAATCCGGTTAAGACGACTCCCGCATATTACGATTTCCCGCTTAAGTCGGTTAAATTTGATGATATTTTCAACATTCCTATAATGCACCATATAAAATATCCTCTATATTACGATCCTCGTTAATACGATTTCCCGCTTGTTACGCACGTTTCGTATGAGACCCTTCCATTGACTACCTAGGTGAAAGTTCACGCTTATAACGATTTTACCGAGCGCTGCGGGCGCAAAAGGGCTGATGGAGGCGCCACAAATGTCACAATTAGGGTCTCTCAAAGTTCTATCTATAAATAAGGCAGCCCAAAACAATGTTACTCAGTTTTCCATATTCCTTCGAACTGAACAAGTCGAATTTGAACTATGGAACGTGCTAAGCGAAAGATGGAGCGAAAACCCTTATCTCTTAAGGAAAAATTAGAAATACTCGATATTCTAATACATAATGTCAACGCAAAAGACAGCGCGATCTCAAAAATCAATTTTCTAGAAAATGTTGCTTTGAACAGTAAAGTTCAATTGTTGGTTCAATCGACATTAGATTCTTTCGTTTGCCGAGAATAGCTTTGATACTTATGTATAAAATAAAAGTGTAAATAAATAAATTTTTAAGATTGTTTATAAAAAATTGTTCATATGTTATTAAAAACTCCCCAACATTAGTTACGTTTTTAAAAATTTGTTGATTAGGCTTTGGTACAATATTCGTGCAAATACATACATATAACATTGTTTCGCTTATAACGTTTTCCCGCTTATAACGTTGTTTTGCCTCGGTCTCTAGAAAATCGTCTTAACGAGGTTTTACTGTATTCGTAAAGTAAGAATAAATCAAATTTTAAAGTTAGAGTAAATTTTATAAGCATAAGGAGCCATCAATATGAAGAGGTAGTTCTTGTAGTGTTAATAGTTGCGTTTTTTTCATCCAGATCACGCTCTGGATCAACAAGAAATTAAAAAAACGATACGGATCAGCACTTCGTGGTGTCAAAAGTCTGGCAGAAAAAATTGGTGTTTATGTTTATTTTGCCACACTTAATTTGTGTGAACAATTGAATAAATAATAATGCAAGAAATGGATTTGTTTATTGAGGTATGCATTTCTTGGAAACTATTGGTTAGAAAATTAATGACATTTGCTTCCACTTCACTTTGAGTACTTTTTAGTTGGACGTGCGATCAACTACTTAGTTTTTTTAAATGAAACCAACAGATTTATATGAATGCCCGAGTACTGCCCGCTAACATGCATTAATGCGTAGACATATCACTTTCTCCCATAAAAATTCGAATAGTGCATCGTTGCTTCTAAGTATTACACATTTGCATGAACAACTTTTCAAAAACCCCATATAAAATAAAAATAATTTCTTTAACCATGGACACCTAATATTGTGTTTAGCTTCTTATAAGTGCACGGGGAGTTGTAGATTGTTGATTAATAGAGTTTGCTTAATTTGGTGGTTTTGACGTAGATCTTCTAGTATGGCTGTTGTTCATTAACCTCTTGACGCCCTTGGCCACATACATATGTGTACGTTTAGTTTTTTAGAAATCAAAATTATTTTAACTGAAAAATAAATTAAAATCTGTTAAAGAACTATGTACTCATTAGATTATATTTCAACAATAAAACCAAACAATTTGTAGTATGGCAGCATGGTTGCATTTTATTCTACTTGAAATTAACTGCTTTCAAAATATTTCAAAGTTGCCTCTGATTACCGCGTGGTTTCTTTTTAGTTTATTGGAAAAACATCCTAAATCTCTGATAAATAAACTATCCAATATATAACACTTGGTTAGTTAAAATAAATGCTTTATTTTGAAAAAATTATCTGTAAAATTAGGTTTTTATTTTTTTACTAATAGCACTTTACTGTCAAATATTTGAACTCAGTTTTCTTTTTTATACTAATTTATTTTCCAAATTTTTCTTACTTACTGCGAAGCTGTCGGTAAAAAATAAGTAAATAAGTGATCAAATAAAACATGAAACCACTTTTTCCACCTTTAAGAAATTTGTGCCTGAAGAGGTTAAATTTATTGACTGTATTGAGGTACTAATTTTTAAATAAGGGAGAAAAGGAAGGGTTTGGAGTATTTAACAAAAGATCTTTGATAACTTCACTAAATTTATATTTCAGATAAATATCGGCAACCTTACAATTTACACTTTTCCGTTATAAAAACATCTTTAAAAAATCTTAAAAGTAAATAGTGCAAGAAAGAGTTACTTTGAAAATGAATAGGTTAAACTTAACGCAAGAGAAAGCAGAGAGTGTGGGGCAAAACAATAATTTGGAAGTATGTCTGTGTGATATCGATAAGGACTAATCCTAAATGTGACTATGTCTACAAAAATTTGGCAAAAAATTGTCAACTCCAAACTGGGTTGCATAGGCAGGACAGATCGACTGGACCACTGCACGATCAGTTAAATCCAACCGAACGCAGCAGGATCGCTCCTTAGAAAACTTCTTCTGGTGCTTCTTTAAGATATATTTGTTTTTTTTTTCGCTTGTTTTTTATTTCAGTGAAACTTAGAGATAACTTCACAAAAACTAGCACAGAATCTCGACCATAACATTCTCCTCAGTTTTCTCGGATGAACAAAGAAACGAAAACAGAAAAATCACACTGCACTGCGTTTTAAAGAAAACTTTTTTTTTTTTTTCAACAACTCCGGCTGCTTTTCGATAAGCAAGCAAAAGAGTTCAAGGCGAATATCTTTCCGTCGACATCCTGGGGAGGTGTGCAAGGTTTAGTTAATTTTTATCAGACAACTTACCCGGGGATGATATGCGATTCGGGATGGGTACGGAAGCCGCCGAAGCCCCGGGGGAAGCAGTTTGGGCTTCTTTTAACTTAGATTTGCTTCATCACAGTTTATGCTTTGGATAATATGTCGCCTCTTGGAGAGCTCGTAGTCTTTGATGGTTCCAAAGAGACTCTTGAGGCGTTAACGACTATCATTACCAAGATGCTCGTACTTGCAGTGCTCATCGGAGCATTCGCCCATCAGTTGGAACGGACAGATGATTCCGTTCGGATTAAAGTGGCTGAAATGTTCACAAAACGAAAAGAAACGAGAAAGCGTTGTTTAAGGGTGGTTTAAACAATAAAGAAAGTTTAAAATGTCTTATGAAGAAAAACTGAAAGTAGACTATAAATTATGAACACAATGTCATGTGGAAATAGGAATCATTTTGGAACAAAAGGCGGTCAAGAGCATGTCGGGCCATGCTTAGTGTAGGGTTCCGTAGCTGACTACAAACGATAAAATACGAATAAATGCTAAATAAAAATGATAATATATATATATATGTATACATCATACATGCGCATATACATATTTGTGCATACACATAGATACACACACACACACACAACCAAACGCACGCGCGGTTTTCCTGAACAGTCGTTTGAGTCCAAATAAGCATAACTTGGTCGGCTATATTTCGTAAACTATTTGACTCTAGTAAGTCGTGTTATTTTTAAAAGTAATTTCAGTCTATGTGCTACTATTCTAGATTTTTTCAGATTTTTTCAGATTTTTCGAAATTGCGTTCAGGGTGATATCTTGATCGACACAAACCGAATCGAAAATGGCCACCTTGGAGTCGAATATTTCAACAACGAGGCATAATTTTGAAAAACGGTTTAAGAAACCTCATAATGATTTTAAATTCCCTTTTCAACGATACCCCACTCGATGAGATTAGTACATTTTTGTACATTTTTTTTTCATCCCCACTTTTCATGTAGGAGAGATAGCCTTAAAATTTTTTTCCCCAAAATCTTAATACATATCTTTGTAGTCGGTATAATTATCTATACTTGTTCCAAATTTCAGCGCTATAGTCCTAATAGTCTTTGAATAAAATGACTGTGACATACGGACGGACGGACATGGCGAAATTATAAAGGTTCCTTGTTTTGCTGCGGAACCCTAAAAAGACTCAGTAGTAATATGAAATAACAGAAATATGAATTTTGTGGTGGTGCATTTTGGAAAAGTATAAATAGGAGTTCAATCTTTTATTAAGTAAAAATTAAAATAAAAAATTTCTTCTCTTCATAAACATTGTACATATGTATGTATGTATTTAAGAAAAAAGTTTAAATGCGATAGAATTTGCTCATCGAGTTTCGCACTTTAATCTTTATTTACACAGCTTTGCAAAATTGATCTGGTAGTAAATTGAAGTGCTAAATATAAATTTCATAACGAATATTTTTCGCCACGTAGGGTTTTTTCAGTATTAAATTTCTATAAAGTTCCCAAATTAGCTTTCAAAGTTTTAATTTAGAGCATGAACGTTAATGATTCAGCACTGTATACAGGGTGTTTCGTTAAGGTTTCAACAAGGGTATGCCAATCGATTCTACATGGTCTCCTGAACAACGTTTGTTCGGAGAACCTCTTAAAATCGGTCCTTCAGCTCTAAAATCGCAATTGAAAATTTGGAGGAGGTGTACCCAGAAAGTGCTTTATTAGTTCTTTCAGAGACATCGTAGGATATTGGTTGATAGTGTGTTCAGAACTTAGCGAATATAATAATGTCATGAAATATCGAGGAAAGCATACTAAATAAATATCTTTGTTCGAAAATTCAATCTTTTCAATCTTTAAATCTTATTATCTTAAGTTTTATTTTTAAACTTGCCCGCAGGATATGTCCCTACAAAAATACATAGCAGATTTAATAAAAAATTAAATGAGACCTAATCGAATTTTTTAAGCTAAATATTTTTCACAAAGTCGACACAATGTAATGTAATGTAACCTGTAATGATACCTTAGATATCTCATTTCGCAATTATTTTTATTTCTTGTTGGCGAAGTTTCTAGAATAGAAAGATATATTCTATAATCATTCCTTCCAAGTCATGCTTCTACAAGGACTATTTTTCTAACCAGTTGCAAGAATATGTAAATATTATAAATATAAATAACAAATTTTAAATTCTATTTGATTGGATGTTGGATTTTACTTGGAAAACTCACAATTCAATTTGGGAAACAAAACCTTGCTTGAATAGAGCGGAAACATGAAAAATAACTAATTCGAATAAAATATATGTAGCTGTTCAGAGTTACTTGAAGTATATGGGTCCTTTTCTTGATTCCAACGGAAATCAAATCCGATCGGAGTGTAGGAGATTCACAAGCAAACTGGCATTGTCAAAGAGCTCAACTCATACAAATCATCTTAAATGTTCCAGTCTGCTTAAAAATCTCCTACATTCCGATCGGATTTGATTTCCATCGGAATGGAGAATAGGCCCCTATATATATTTATATAACTCTAAAATCTCTCCAGAAGCTTATATAAAATCTTATTTAATCATTTAATTAATGATAATTTTATATAAGCTGCATAACACGATGTATAATTTTATTTATTATAAGTTGGACGAGTTTTTATTATTCTACTGATGAAGTAAAAGTATATTCAGTAACATAACATAAGAAAGGAAGTTAAATAAAATGAATACTGAGTAAGGGTTAACTTTATAAAAGAATAGGGCACGAGACGAAGGGACGAGAATTGCGAAAAAAAAAACTAATTTCGGCGATTATACAAGCTTTGGTGTAATGTAAAAAGATAAATAAAATAAATAAAAAGGACAAAGAAATATAGGAGGAAAATTTTACTTGGAAGAAAAGAAAGGAAATCAAAGTAAAAAATTACTTAGTGCTTTAAAACTCACCTTTCTTCACTCATATGCTCGAGAGGTGATGCATATATCTTAAATTTGGACGGTGGAATAGTTGCAGATTCATCTTCGCTTTTTAGTTCATCCATAAGAACGCCCTGAAACTCAGAAAGATATTTTAAAAAATTTAATAAAATTCGAAGAGTCCAGGAACCCACTTCCATTCTAACAGAGTTTGTGCTGTCGGCAGCCTCAGGCTCAGTAACTTCTGAAAATAGATCAGAGAAAAAGGGGGAAGATATTGGAGAAAAATCGATGAAAATTTGAATATCACATTAAGAAATATCAAAGGTACCTTCCGTTTTTGCACCTTCATTAGTTATTATATCAACTTGATGATCTCGTTCTGATTCCTCAATTTCCTCCAAGCTAAAGAATCCTTCGGAAAGTTTTTCCAAAATGAAACTTGCATTGGACGCTATAAGGGAACATAAATCAGAATTTACAGGATCATTATAGCTTGGAGTAGCTGTGGACACCGTGTCTTCTTTGGTACTTAGATGGATTTTATCACTGATTTGCTCAAAAGCATTATCTTGTTCCATTTCTTCTGTAACTCCTATGGCACATTCACGCATTTCCAGATTTGTTTCGATGGCTATATCACAAAACTGAATTTGTTGTTCGGTGGTATATATACTGGAAATATCTTCCGAAATACCAGTATTTACAGGAATAGAAATATTTTCAATGTTTTCTGTTTTCCGTTGGTCATGTTCTTCCCCCACAATGACGCTTTCAGCATCTTTTG
The DNA here is from genome assembly GCA_963920795.1 of Eutolmus rufibarbis. Lineage (NCBI taxonomy): Eukaryota > Metazoa > Arthropoda > Insecta > Diptera > Asilidae > Eutolmus > Eutolmus rufibarbis. The sequence continues at coordinate 23,341,034 of OY987205.1, forward strand.
GAGTCTCTTCAACTTGCCCTTTGAAAAGTTCAATATTGTCTGATTGCGAAACGGCTGATTGTGTCTCCTTATTTTTGCTTTCTGAATTTCCTTCAAACTCGAAGACGTTATTTTTCTCAAGTACCTCTGCAGGCTCCGAATTCTTTGTTTCAGTTCTATACGAACATGAGTCTTCTGAAATCGTTGTTTGTTTTTTATGCAATTCAGAAATTCTCATGTGCTTTAAATTTTTTATAGCTAGAGCGAATTGTTTGTACTTATCCTGAACATCAACAGAATTGCCCTCAAACCTATAAAGCAGCGGAACATTTTTAATTTTCAGCAAAACTTGCTCAGAACTTTACATGTACTTACTTAAACTCTCCATCAATGGTATCCTTTGTAGAAGCAGCCTTTGCAGATTTCTCAATTTTTAAACATTTCGCCTTGAGAGCCGTGATATTTTTATGATGTTCTGATATCTCTGGAAGAATCTTCGACAAAATCTTTTTTTGTGCGTCCAATTCTCCCTCCAATTTCAGCATCTCTTTTTTTACAGCTTCAAGTTTACTTTGAAGAAGAAGCTGCTTAAGTCTTTCATCACTGGCTTCCTTGACGAGCTCCATAGCTTTAGAAATTTTTTCACAAAGTCTGGAGCTGTTCATATATGAAATAATGATGAAAAATTTTATAAAAGGAAAGACATTACCTGTTTTCTTTGAACTCAATCTCATAAGACTCTAGAGGATTGGTTGCAGATTCTATCGTTGATTCTGACACAATTTTAAGAACTTCATTATTCATGTTCACGTCTCTTACAGGAGCAGCATTGGCACTCTTTTCTTTTTCAAGTGAAGCAGCCTTTTTACCTTCGTTTATCTGAGGCCCTTGAACAACTGGGGGCTTATTTATTGTAGGAACTGTACTGTTTTCTTTCTCGGTTGTAACAACAGCTATCTTACTTTCACTGACTTGAGGGTCTTTAATCAGTGAAGCTTTATTCATTATTGCTGCTTTTGTTGCAACCGCTTTTGTGAGTACTTTTTTAATAAGCGAGTTTTTGGTAGAATTTTCATTCCTTGCAGCAGCAGCTACTTCATTCAGAACAGTTTTTTGAATAACAACTGGCGACATGGCTTTGGAAGCGCCAAAAAGTACAGTGGGACTGGTAGTAACAATTATTGAAGAAGTTTCATGAAGCTGTTGCTGATCTTCGCTCCCTTGTTTGTTGTTTATTACGACTTTAATCGCCTCTATATTTTTATTTACTACTTTGTTGCTTCTGGCTTGTTTTTGTTTTTCTAGAAGTTTCATGCGATTGACAAGTCTTCTATATTCTAATTGGGAAGAGGGTGGAAGGTGACGTACAGCCTATAGGTAGAGAAGAGAAAATTTATATTCCCTTTAACTTGAAACAAATATATTCAGAATTCATAAAAAAAAATGTGAACATTTCTTAATTTTATATGGTTTCATAATGCCCTCATCTCTCAGCCGAAGAATTTACGGGCAAAAAATAATTTAATTTACTGAAAAGGAAGAACCAAACATTTTTTCGGTGATTTGAAATTTTACGCCGACTTCAAATCTCTAGTCAAATCTATATTGTAAGTAAGAAGTTAGCATAATGCTATTATAGCATTCTCAAATTTACAGCCTCTACTTTTACATTTAAAATTCATTGAATACATGTTTCATATTTATTTAAAATTACCAAAAACATAGAAAAGAAGCAAAAATTATGTCTATTCAATAATTTTGGAAAAAATAAGTCTATATAGATTTAAAATAAAAAAAGATAAACTGAAGAAAATTTAAAAAATAATTGTGCAATGTTTTTACTTACTCTTTGTTTTGTTGTGATTCTGAAGGGCTACAAGGTATTGAAAAAACAGCAAGTATTTTATTATAATACGAAATTTGAGCTTTAAAGTGATTTTTTTAATGTTGATACGACTATTTGGTCCGATTTATTTTAATGTAAAGATAGGGGTTGTAAATTTGAGAATGAATTGTTAACATCATGAACTTTTTTATATTTTTGAATTTTTTTTTAATATAGTAGAATTATGACGCACTTCTCAGCATGTTGCTGGAAACATTCACCTAATTCTATACCTTTCAGGCGTTAGAGTTTAGGCTTTGTGGATCCTTTTCTGAATTATTAAAAAAAAAAACGGTCTCAAATCAAAATCTATGTTACACCTTAAGTCTTTCCCTTGTATTGTAAGATGTGTTTGGAAAAAAAAACTTTCCTTTTTATATTTGTTTAACCGTATCTTCACTCTGGCGCTAATTTAGCTAAGCTGAAATAATTAAAATGTAAGCAATTAAAAAACAAAAATTCATCTAGATGGATTACTAACTAAACTTTTCAGAAATATCTAACTTACTATATGAATTTTATATTTCATTTATTTAACAATTTTCACTTTTAAACCACGAGAATCATACTGTATAACTTTTAGTACTAATTATAACAATATTAACCATCGATAATTATTATTCGGGCTAAAAAAAATGTTTTTTTAATTAATTAAAAATAAATAAATCATTTAAAATTTATATATTATAATTACTGTAAATTATAGAAAAATTACCGTTAAAAGTAACAAAATAAATATCTCTTTAAGTATAGTATTTGTAACAACTGTCTTGCAATAAACGTTATATTTTACGCAATTTTATTACTTTATAAAACGAAAATTAATTAATTTTAATTGCGTGGCCAGAACTGAAGGTGACTAGTATTTCTACAAAGTAGGTAATAGTATTTTTTGAGTTACAATGTTTACATCAATTATCCAGTTAAACTGTATTATATTACACTTTTTATTATTGTAAAATGAAAAACCTTTACTTACCAATGGAGTAACTGTTGTTTGCGTAACCACAGATCTTGCAGATTCTTCTGTTGGTGTGGTCACGACTAAAGAACTCTTAGGTGTAGAAGGTGTATGACACATTTTGATTTGTTCAACCTTAGTGCGAGCATTCTTGAGAAATTCATCAAGCCTTGCCTCGAAAACATCGTTGACTATTGATTTTGTACTAGTATTTGCACCTGCCAATTCCGATTCACCATCCTTCGTATTTTCAGATGCTGCATGAGCATCTGCACAAGCTGAGGATTTTGGTATTGGTGAATAACACGGACTATCCATTTGCAGACTCATGGGACTAGCGTTGTCAAAATAGTCTTTTTCATTAGCAGGCACTGTGGCGGCGAGCTCAGTTGTTAAATCATCAGAATCTGACTCAGATTGGCCGAGATGTATTATCATTTGCTGTACTTTTGGTATGTCTAATTTAGTAATAAGGCGGGAAGACGTTGATTTGGTAATATCCGTCCTATCCGGAAGGTATGCGTCCATTTTCAATTTCTTCTTCGCAGAAGATATCTCAGCCTGTTGCGCTGATAGTTTACGTTTTAGTTGAGCTATCGTGTTAATTTTGTTCACGACTTTTGTTCGTGTTCGAATCACTTTTGTCTTCATCTTTGGAATGTGCACGGCTTGTACGGTTGTGGTAGTATCAACGTTCGTTGGCTTAAGTGGAATGGGGACTAGAGCCGAGTTTGGAGTTTGTAACTCTCCTAATGTAGTAACCGGTACAACTTTTAGGACATTACGGTTAACAGCCACAGAATTCTGATTGCTGTGTATATAGAACTTGTCTTTTCTTTCAAGCCTGTTGGGAACAGCTGCCTGAAACACTGTGCCAGCTCTCCCCGCATCTCTTAAACTTTCTAGTATGTTATGAGTATATTCAGGTACGTTATCAGTCACAGATATCCGTTGTTCTACAGGTACGGCGTTCATAAGAATTTCCTGCTGCATATTTTCCTTTACCTCTTCGTTCAGGACAATTGGGCGCATGGCTCCTATTTCTTCGCTGGCCATAGGCACTGGAGTCCTAGGGTTTGAATTTCCAGAATACATATGAACTGATTTCCGACAAGAATCTTCTCCAACCTGCATATCTGGACTTCCACAAGTTGTTTGATTTTTTAGCCTTCGCACAGCTTCTTTAAGAACCAGTTCTGTTTTATTGTTAAATGACTCCTTCATGCTCAGTTCCAAAACGATTTTTAAAGCTTCAGGATCAAGCCCGTTGTCAGTGCTATTATTACTTACTGATCGTGGCCGATGCTCTTCAAATTCCCTCTTCTGCTCTATGATAGAACCATCTGTTTTGGTCTTCTTCCCAGCCTTAGGAGATTTCATTTTAGCCAGAAGAAGTGTCCTAAGGGCAAGTTCTTCCTCATCGCTCGGATCAGGAGATGATGATCGTATATATAGCTTTGTATGATCTTCACATTCATCTTCCCGTGCAGTCTGCTTTTGAGGAGTTCCGTCTCCATTTGGTAATGAAACTAATTTTACAGCTTTCGGAGTGTGGATTACAACTGAGGATTGCTTATTATTGGCGGGGATATTATTTATTGGAACCCAAGTTCCCGCATGCCCGATCAAAACAGGACTAGATGAGTTGCTACTAGCCAATTCCATGTCAATGGGTTTGTTGCACAGCTCGATGTCCGATAGATCAGGAGATGCAATCGGACTAATATCCATCGGACCACTCTCCATTGAATCTCTATGTGAGCTATTAAAGCCGCCTTTAAGTTCCATAAACTCCGAGGGAGAATATGGCTTCTTTCCTTCGCTTTCTTTTCGCTTTTTTCGTTTGAACGCCTTTTTCATTATTGCCGACTTAAGAGCTATTAGACGTAATTCTTGCTCTTCCAGAGTAACAGAATCGTCAGAGTCGTTTTTATTGGCTTCTTTATCACTTTTAGATTTAATCTCTTCATCCTTGTCAGATTCTACCTCAACCACTTCAACTACTTCCTCAATCACCTGCACTTCATCATCTATTACCTCCTTAGTATCTACAACATTAATCTCATTCACTGGTTTGCAGGAGACTGCAACATCTCTTTTTAGAGCTAGTCGAAGCTTATCGCGATTTAAGGCACAAAATTCTTCATCGGAGGAAGCATCATCCAGGTAAATTTTCTTCTTTACCCGCTCACTTTTCTTCCTGCTTTTACTTTTCGATAATTTCTGATTTTTTTTCTTTTTACCCTTTGTTCGGGAATGAAGAGAAGAAAGTAAAGAACTATCTGGAGAGATCTCCCTTTTCCTGAGCCGTCTGTGATGCATTTTCTCACCAGAATACATTTTTGCATCTGCCACTGATTTTTTAGATCGACGTTTACCTTTGACGTGTATTGGAGAAAGATACAAATCATCATTATCGCTTATATCCGACACGGGTAGGTTTGCGATATCGTAACGCTCTTTGTTGTAATCTATTGGTTTATAGAACAATTATTTAATAAATGGTCGTTTCAAAGAAGAAATAAAGCTATATTGCTATAATAGTAATAATATAAGTAAGGTCATTTTTTTGTCAAAATTTTATCTGTACAGGGAAAAATCTTCAAAATTGAAAAAGTGCATTACAGTAAACTCCCGGTTATCCGAATCGCGTTTATCCGAAATCCGCTTTATCCGAACAAATTCCGAAAGCACCTACCCCACCCCCACCCACCTCTTCATATATATGTATGTACATACTCTATCAACCACGTAAATTACGCGGCTCACATTGGCGCTGTCTGACGCAGCCACCCGCGAGCTACGCTTTTGGCTAACGCAAAATAAACGAGCTTTGTTATTCAGCATTTAAAAACTTTCGAGTTTTCAATCATACTTTGGCGCCTTTTTAACACGTCAACACAAATTTTTCGGTAATTATGGAGTTTAGGGGCATCACCTCCGATGACCTTGAAATTTTAGTATGTTGTAGAGTTTAAGATGTTGAACAAAAATATATATACATGTTGGGCGCGGAAAGCATATCTACACATAGTTTTTTAATGTTGAAAATGGATGAAAATGAAACATTGATATTTTGCGACCATCCATTGGCGGCCAATGACCTTGACCTTGAAATATGTTGACCTTGAGGTAACACCCGACCCGTTGGCGCATGGATGGAGTGGGGGAAATGTCCGATTGATGGTTTTTGTCAATTAATCTCTCATTTTAGTCTACTTTAGTCTATGTCTGATTGATGGTTTTTGTCAATTAATCTCTCATTTTAGTCTACTTTCCAAAATTCTATAAAACATCCAGATTTGAAGAAAGTATAGGGTATTGGGGGTGGAGAGGGAGAAGGGGGAGGGGGTGTTAAAAATTTGATCAAACTTTTAACCCCCCCCCCCCCACCCCCTCCATACCCTATACTTTCTTCAACTCTGGATGGTCGCAAAATATCAATGTTTCATTTTCATCCATTTTCAACATTAAAAAACTATGTATAGATATGCTTTCCGCGCCCAACATGTATATATATTTTTGTTCAGCATCTTAAACTCTACAACATACTAACATTTCAAGGTCATCGGAGGTGATGCCCCTAAACTCCATAATTACCAATTTTTCAGTCAAAAACATGCAGGCTTATTCACAACCATATCAATAGCATTCTACGTACGCATGTTTTACGATCATATTTCGCGGTATTGACGCAATTCGGGGTGTTTCACGCGGGACTTCGGTTTATCCGAAATTTTTGTTATCCGAACCGGCCGCCGTCCCGATCATTTCGGATAAACGGGAGTTTACTCTATATATGTATACTTGGATCGTGATTTGCTCGATCTAATCGCCTATAAAGCCTAAAAGAGTTTTGATTTGAAATATACATATTTACACATATAATACGTTTTTAAGACATTAACTGTGTTTTTTTCACGTCGGATCCGGATCCAGGAAATTTTGCACTGAATTGAGATTTATGAATAGTTAACTCCTATTAAACATTTTTTATTTCGCAAAAATAAAAGCAAATTGTCTGGATTTTTATCCACTTCGCGTCACAAACTTAATCAAAAAACGTATCCGGTTCAGGGTTTAAAGTTTGGATGGGTAAATATCATGTCGATTTGATATAGTTTTATCAAATTTTAAAATTTTGATATACGTAACGGTTTTTTAAAATCAATTCAATAAAAAATAGTCACTGCGATTACCGATTACACTGCGAAAATTTAGAAAACAATCGGTACATTAGTCTTCGAGATTCGTTAGAACAAAGTCGAAAAAGTTGTTTCTACAAAAAAAAGCTTAAAATTTTTGTTGCAAAAAAAATTACCGTTACAGTAGCATTCCTCCTTAAATCATTAAAATTGTACATAATTATAGTAACACGCACTTAAGTGCGACACGTATAAATAAAAAACAAGCCTTAAAGCACATCAAATTACGATAATATTTTTTCGGAAATATTTTGCCTATTATTGCACTCGTAAATGCAACACGGTTAATATCAAAGGTTGTTTAACTGCACTGAACATCAGATGAGCAAATGGGAATTTCAATAAATGTTAACACGGTTAAAAGCACGTATAATATTCAACAATTAAAAAAACTGAGCTCGGAACCGCACACTGAAGGTTCCGTACTATGGAAAATTTAAAAGGTAATATAGTAAGAAATTTTAATCATGATCAGAAATTAGCTCAACTTAGTGATCGATAAAATAAAAATTCAAATTCTGTATTTTAGAGGGAAATTTTAAATGCGTTCGTAAATTAGATAGAACTTTCTTCTATTGTAGAATAAATTACTTTTTATTTAAGTATAGGATATGTTTAATATTGTACACAACTTACAGCTTCGCACGTAAAGTGGCTTTTGACCAATATGTATAAAAACTATTATTTTGACGATCCCCAAAGTCGATATCTCATTTTGTTTATATAAGTCTCTGATAGATGAACGGACGGACAACGTTGCCACATAACCGATTTCTGATAGACCCTACGGTTAGAAACCCTAGAAAATGGTCATGTATGCCTTGCACTTTTAAATGCAAATGTATGTACTACATTTATCGGTGCTATGTATAAATGTAAATTTTTGCATTTATCCGAGCTACACTACTTGCTGTGGCTTTTCGTCATGTGCATTTATGTGTTGCGGTTAGGAGAGAGGCTCCCGTGTTGCGCTTCTTTATTAATCCAGTACTAAGCAGTATTTGTTGAACACGTTCAACAAAAATTTCAAGAACTTTAGAATTTAAGAGATAAGGCGAATCATTTAATGTACACCATGCTGTTGTGTATTTCAGCTTGAACTTGACCTTTTAACTTACAACTAATAGATGGCCATTTAGTTACATATGTGATGGAATAGAAAACTTTTTTAAAATTATAGAAATGAACTGGAAGTTTAGGTAAGTTATTACGCCTTTGATCAAAAAGATTCTTAGACTCATAGAGAGAACAACAGAAGAGAATGTTTTATTTCACGCAAGTAAAATATTACTAAACAATTCTTTCTTACTTATCGAGCTCATCAGGGAAATCTGCTTTCGTAAATAAATGTTGAAGCAGCATAACCAAGAAGAAATGAAGGACCAAGGTCATGTTTTATGCCCCCCACATGGCTACAGATAACGGTTCTGCTAGCTATTAATGATTGAAATATTGCTTATTTCTAGAAATTGGGGTAAAATTCGATATTTTGGCAAGATTACGATCAAAATTAAAGAATTCTCTACTGAGGCTACGCACAAAGAGATACTCACCGTAGTTATAGACGACCGATATTTTAGCGATTTTTTCCAACTCTAAATTGCGTTCCTCGAGTTCTTCAATTCGTTTTTTCATGGACACTTCTTCATCTGAAGAAATAATATCTTCAAAATCATCAACAATTTCGCCCTCTTCCCTTTCATCCTGCTCCTGGTTTTGATCAGTTTTATCATCGTTCGGTACGATTGTGCTTGTCTCAGTTATCTGCGGTGCTGGGGACACCTCGCCAGGAATACCCATTTTCTTGCTTTGTGAAATCCCTTTAAAGTTACTTAAAAAAATAAAAATTTGCGCTTGAACATATCCTTTCGTTGATCGCAAATAAATTATGCAAAAAAATCGCCTTGTTCAGCAGCAAAATCACACTAAAATTACCCGAATATGTGATAAACTTCACTTTCCTTTGATAAGTGGCCTGTCAAACAACAGTGTGATGTCACACAAACACATAGGCGCGTTCAGGGTCGATTCGAGACTCTATTCAGGTTATTTAACGAAATTTTAACGATTCTTCCAGCAGCTGTTCTAATTAGATTCGTCTTTAATATTATTATTTTTTAGGATAATATGCCTTAAAACAGTTAGTGCTTGCTTGCACTATGTTTTTTTTGTTCAAATTTGTTTAAAAATAACAAAATTGATCTCGGCTGTAAGTCAGCTGGTCCAATTGGACAATGTGGCAGTACTGTTCGCAAACAGTTTTATTTTATGCTTTCCACAATGTAAAAGCGATTCATGTTCCAACAAGATTTGTCGACCGTTTGACAGTGTGCGTAATCGGCTGTTTTCCAAAAAACAAAGAAGAGCGCAGAGCCGGAGAAGCGAAGACCAGAAGGAAAAAAGAAACGCGCGATTGACGATTGTGTTGAATTGGATGACGGTCGCTCAGATGGAGGAAGAAATTTCGGCTTAATTCTCCAGCAGTGTTGTGTGTGAACTACAGTTTCGTTCTGCGAGTTTGAATATTAATTTGAAGAACTTTACCGGTGCCCCTGTGCAAGTCGGCGACGTTCAGCCAGAGTCAAGGAATTGCGTTTTTAGCAATAGCCCAACCACCAAAAAATCTTCCGAAGGGGTGCTTCGCGGCCGTTTCAGCGCTTTGTTCTCAGTAGGACAAGTACTCCGTTCAGTAGCGGGCGACGGGTCGAGGGGCGAGTCTCTTTGACAAAAGTTCTCATAAGAAACCTTCCTTTCCTTGTGTCTTCACCTCAACCAACCATAGTTGGCGTTTTGCTCGGCGAATCGTGCTTTTAAGGGACTTTGTCGTTTTTTGTTTTTTCCGGTTATTTTCTTTTTCCATTTGGATCCCTTCCAAAGTCGGGGCAAAAATGCTGATAGCTTGCAAGTGCTCAAATTTGATCGCGGTTACCACCAGCCCGTTTGAAAAAGACCAAAAATTCGTGACGTTTCTGGAGAATGGAAGTGCCCAAGGCTCCTTGCACGGCATAAACTTTGTGGAGCTGCAGAAGCGCCAGAAGGCCAGCCGGGTACATGCGGAGTGCTTCGAGTTCATGAGACTGGTTAGTGCCCAAAAATATATTTTTAGATCTACATAATTTCATTTTTACATCTTTTTGACTATTTTAACATTATAAGAAAATTTACATTCAGTGCTAGAATTGGTAATTTATTCACTTTTATTTTTATAATTTAGTGTCATATTCATGCCTCTGAAAGATTTTATTCCGAATAGAAGTCGAACTTTAAAATAAATCGAAATCCACATCAGTATCAAGTCTTTGCAAGATTTTTCAGTTTGAATCAAACTAAAGTAAAATATACTAGAGAAAATATTTTTTCTTCAATCTGATTATATCTCCAGTCGGTTTTAATTTAGTTTTTATAAACAGCAGGTTTAAAAAAGCCGGTTGTTTGCAAGTAAAATTTAACCCTTTAGTAGATATATAAGTCTGTTAAAAAGCGGTAAAGTGTAATAACTATTCATTGTTTAAAAATATATACAATTTTAGGAGGCGGTTCAAATTTTCCCTTAGAATTGTATTTTTTTTTGTTAATTTTATAATATCTCGATACCTCAAAACCTCTTTATTTTTCATCTTGTTCAGGAACAGATGCACTAAAGAACACAACTTGTGTTTTAAAAGTCTTTCCGGAAGTATAGGAATCATTGCTCCCTTTTCGGAATCCTGAGACTCTTATTTTGTTCTATTCAGAAATTATTCTAATTCGGGAATAAGACTTCAATCGTTCTGAGCTTTTTTCGGGTCAAAAGAAGATATTCTAGTTGTGTTTGTTTTTCGCAATCTAAATCTGGATCTAGGTTTAGAAGTAAATTTTGCACTGAATTGAAATTTATGAACCCATGTCAAATTGCCTAAATTTATACTCATTATATGCATTTTTCTCAAATTTTAAAATCTTGCAATACGGAACGGTGTGTAAAATGAAATTCAGTGAAAAATTTGCTATCTAATCTGTTCCAGATAAGAGAATGAAAAAAAATACTTCTTCAGTGTTTTAATATTTGTGGGAAAATGTATGAAGCGTATTCCTTATTTTTTATCAGGATCAGTTGACTAAGTACAATAAATTTGTTATTTAATTCAATTTCAGAAATGTTTATAGGCATGCAGGTTAATCGTCAGAGGTTCTATTTTTAGGAATTTATTAAAATAATATGGAAATGTGTTTATGAAAGACAATTCAATTATTTGTCAATTGAACTAATTCAAATTTAAACGAAAACTTATAGAATTTCTATATATAATATCAACTCTAATGAGATATGTTGGTAGTTGAGCATAGTTGTCGGTTCGATTCCCAAATGAAAACGCTGGATAAAAAGATATTAAAAAAAAAGAAAAAAAAAACAATTTTGTGTAGAAAGCATCATATGTATCTTATTATAATAATAATAATAATAATAATAAGTACACTCACACACATCCATGCATCACATCAAAACGCTCAAGAGTTGTATAATACATAACTGTAATTTATATCCAGTTTTAAAAATATTTAATTCAACAGTAAAATTCGCAGCTTAAGTGTTTTTATGCCTGTAAAATTTGAGTGTAAGAACAAACGTTGATCAGGACATTTGTGGGAATTGATTGCATTTATAAAAACAAAATACCCTGTCCAAATAGCAAATATTCACCCATATATCTTTTATAAATCTTTTCTAAGCTGCTACTGAAAATCCAGAACTAAAAGTCTTAGATCCACACATTCAGCCATGGGAGCAAATCTCGCGTCATATTTTTTTGAACTAACGTTGAGCCCAGCTGTGTGGACTTGTCGTTATAAACACGTTCCGAACTGGTAATAAATAAGTACGCGCATAGCGATCTTTCAACACAGCGAGTTCTTTCAACGACTTGATGGGTGTCGCAGGTTAGTTAAAAAGTTGTTGCTAAGAGCCCGGGTTTCCAGATGATAAATGCGGGGGTTTAACTGTTTGTCCTAAGTTAATGCTTTAAAAATACAGTCCTAAATACATCCCACAGCTGAAAAGGCGGAAGACGACTGGGCTGTGGTGTATGTTTGTCTCCTTGGAAGGACCCCAAAACGATTGGTTGCTCGGGCGGCCTCCCCCACAGGTTCATAAGCACGGACTAAAGGCCTTCAAATGCTGTTCTATTTTTGAAAGGCATTAATAAAAGCAACGAAAAATATTTATATCGTTCGGATGTTGTTTTCCTCAGTCGGGCAGGCGACCGCACCGGCGAGCCATCATCTCTCCACTTGGGCAACGACGACGACTCCTCTTGGCTCTGCGCCTTCTCTGCCAGCATGCCCAGTAGCTGGCAGAGTCGAGCGAGCGCGCTTTTCGTTATCTTATTTGTTCCCACTTTACACAATCTATTTTCAACGGACGCACCGCAGTTGAGCAAAACGAGAAAAATAAAGAAAAAAATAATATAAAATAAAATTGCCTCGCCGCCCCGCGATGTTATGAACAGTGCAGAGAATTCTGTTGTAAGGCCGGCCCCGGCGATATGGAGAAAAAAATTCAGCAACATGCGATTAGAAATCGATATCAGACCGGCTGGAGCGCGCTCCGACTATTTCTGCTGCCTCCACACATCACCAGCGGCGGGCAACAGCGGAGCACTAGCAGCTAACCGGTGGGGCTCCCCGCCAAAGGGAGCCGGACGACCGCCGAACCGGTTGTTGAACTTTCTTCGAATTTGTTCTTATTTTTATGTAATTGCCACTAATGCCGGCTGGGCCCGAGCTGAGGAGTGTGCAGATCTTTGCATCTGGGCTGGACGGGGCACGACACACAAAGCAGCAAGTTCTTGGCGTTAATTTGCAGCGGAGCTCTAGAGATTCGAGTATCTGGGTTGCGCGCCGCCGAACTCGGAGGCACGGTCTCGAAAAGTATTTTGTGTTTAATTTGGTTTTCAGCCAAATGCTAGAATCCTCAATCCCCAGGTTATCTATGGTCCGAATGAATACTTCGCCGAAGCCCCTCCTGAAGCAGATTGTGCCGTTTTGGTGGGTGCCGTAGATCTTACATAGGTCTACCACCTGATGTACACATACCTGCTTGTTTCCTATAGGAGTACCTACTTCCTCTAACCGCGACTAACTAAGAAAAGATGATGCCACCAAACCGGTGATTCTTGACGATCCCAAAAATTTTGGTTGCCTAGCTATTATGGAACTGGTTTCAAATTGCTGGGCCGGAGATGTTACGGCAGGCATACATTTCCTAAAAAGGGTGCCACTCTGGGGGATTAATTCTGAGAATAAAGTTGCTCCGCTAGCCTTTTCGTCTTATTTCTTCCAGCTGATTTACGTGTAATGGCTCTGATAAGAAATCCTGTTCGTATCGTGATTTATTCGTGAGGGAATCGTTAAGACTGCTGGCACTTCCTGTATCTCATGACTACAGTCTTTGAGATCTTCTTTTCTCAAATATCATCCCTGATTCTTTGCCTTTGCGAAGGAGTCTTATGACTTTCGAAAAATCGTTAAGCCTTTTTTAGGTCCACTCTGAATACTCTTATGTTATTATTCAGGATGATATCTATAGTTGAAGTTTATGTTCCTTCATTCCTTTTCTTTCTTCTTGGTCTTGCGCCTTACATCGTTGCACGAAACAGTGTGGATAATTCTTTAAGTGAGCTAAGATGTAATAGTATACAGTTCGCCCCAAAGACCAACATCCTAATGAAAGCAGCTGACGAGTTGATGAATTGGCCCATAAATGTCCGAAAAACTTTTGGTATCAATGCAACAAATTTCATTATCTTTTGATTTTGTGTTTTGCATATAATTCTTGAAGGAGACTACTCCTGTTGCAGAAAAAGCACTGAGCTTAGTTCGCCAATTGTCCTAAAAGTTAAGGAATTTAATTTTTAACTTAAAAAAAGGATATACATATGTACAGATATTAGATATTTTCATAAAAGAAAAGGTTGATTTTGTAATTATTTCACGAATTCAATTTTCAACGAAATATTTCTTTTTTCAATTTTTGAAACTGCTCTGCTTTTTTACTGGCATAATTAATTTACTACCATGATAACACCGGTCAACAGCAATTTTAGGCTTTTTTTCCGTAGATTACGACTTCCCAAACGTAAAAGTTTCATCATGTCACGTTTGCGAGAAAAATAGGTATGAAGAGAACAAATTATCGCATTTTGGACATTTTTAAAAATTCGTTACAAAATACATATCGAATTTTTATAGGAGATTGTAATGTGGCTCAAATATTAGAGGCTTTAACACTTGCCGAAATATTGTATTAATTTCATTTTTTCGTTAACCGACCACTTCAATTAATAGTAAATCAAAATCACAACTAGGCTCATGAAAAGCGAGAATTTTATTTATTATATTAATATTTAATAAAAAAAAAGTGTTCCAAGTTTTAGTGGGGCTTCGCGCGACGTCATCAAATTTTTTTTTTTTGCATTAGGAGAGAAAACAATTTTATATTATTGATTTAACGAGTGGTTCTGTCTGTTATTTTAAAAGTTCTGGAGTTACTAGAAAATAAATAACATTAATATGAAAACATAAAAGAAAAAAAATGGGATAATGAATTAATTGCGTCTTATCACGAAAACTAATTAATTCGCACATCCGAGGCGATGATATGAGGTAAAATTATCAAAGAAGTATCAAAAGCACCCTTGCATCATTTGATTTTCAGGGTACTTAACACAGTTCGTAAGAGCCATTCGTTTTTGAATCCTTCATATTCATCGAGCCATTGCAATTTTAAAAGTTGAATTGGTTTTCGTATTTGTTACGGTTCAAAATATTTCCTCTCATCGTATATTTACGACACGAATCCTTTTCACCCTGTGGTACAGTTTTTATGACCGCTGTTTCAGATTAATATTTTAATTTTATATGTACGAAATCAAAGTACGCTTCGTCTGAGAAACGCAATAAAATACATAATTTGAACGAGTAAATATTCTTTTATAATTTGATACCAAAACCTTTATTTAAAGTAATAAAATAAAGAAAACAATTTATTCTGCTTTCGATGTCGGTTAGATACAAACGTTTCATGATACTGGATTATTAGCATGAAAAGATTAAAGCTTTAAGTGGAGTATACCCTTCAAAAATCCTCCAAATCTATCTTAATAATATAAGAATACATCACAATTTATAATATATGCAAACTTTTTAATTCTAGTGGGATCCCATTACGCATGTGTGACGCTTTTAATATATTATATTTTCAGTATCACATTTTTTTTTGCAATTTTTTCCTAGATACAGTAAATAAATAGGTGCATGAGCACCTATACTTTACCTTAAAGAGCTACCTGTACAGAGGTTTTAAGGCGCTTCCTCGCAAATAATCATTATTTCAGCAAAATCGAGGAATTTGAGCGGAGAACAATGAATGTGTATTATAAAAAAACGCATGCTCAGCAAACATGAAGTATTGCAATGGCTTTCGGAAGTGAACTATTGAACATGCTTTTCTTTGCAGTGTACGCAATAAACGTAGGGGTGTGTTTGATTAATAGCAAATATATTTTTTAGAAAAAAGTAATTCTATAAATTATTATGAGTATCATAGATACAAATTTGAAAAATAAAACATTTTAGATTAGGGGAAAAATTTATTATGCTCTGCCTTTCGGAAGGGATTTATTAATTATTGTTGACATTCAATTAGTAGGTATCGTAAATGTATAATACATAAAATATTTTAAACTGAATGATTTTAGGGTTTTTTTTAGGATATTTGAATTAATTCCAGCTTTTCCACAGATATACGGTTCGAATAGCATAGTGTTGCACAAATATGAAAACAGTTAGATACAATATATAATATATTTTACATAAATAAACTTAAAGACATATCTAAGAGAAATGCGAACATTTTTATATAGACAACATAAGTTCTTCAGACGTCAGAAAATATTTTAAATTATTGGATATGTCAGTTCTAAATTATATCTGTGACACCCCAGTCCATGCGTCATTAGGCCTTCAAGTGTGGAAATTAAATAAAAGACGTGATAAGTGGAATTAATTTTCCTAAGTGGTCCAATGTACAGAGATGGACCTGCAAGTTAAGGTGGGCGTTCATGGCCGGGATGAACGAATCCACCATAAACGAAAAGACCGGTTATCTTAAGTTGCATTTCGCCTTGCTTTTATTGAATTTCAATTTGTTTCTGTAAAATTGTTTGTATCACTTAACAAGTAGCTTCCTAAAGAGCTGTTTCAATATTATAATTCCTTGAAGCAGTAGAAAACATCCATGAAGCAACGTGTAAACAAATTAAATTTTCGCAACCGATCTCAAACATAGCTCCACCTCTTAATCGAAAAAGATACAGAAAGAAAGCTCTTGAAATAACAACAAAATAATAAATCGATGAATATATTTAAAAAATATATACTAAAAATAGAATACCTTCAACTGCGGAACTCTTCAAGATTAATATAAATTTCTGAGAATAAAAAAAGTGCCAATCACTCACTTCATTAGATAATAAACATTTCAAATAGACTTAATATAATTTACAAAACGGTCATTTTCCTCGAAATGAGTAATTTATTTAAATTCTTTGGAAAAAAACAGATTTTTTATACTAAATAGCTCTAATTCTCGCACATGGTCCGGTTTATAATTCAGCTGAAAAAATAGAATTTGAAGTTCTCTTGAGTATACATACATACATATATATAGAATTTTTTTCAAGAAGAAACCAACGAATGGTATTCGAAAGAATCAAAGAACTCCCAATGAGTTCGTTCTCATGTGCCGGAAAAAAATTTGATGAAAGATATACCGACCTTGCAGGAGAAATTTATAGTTGAATGAATCAGGGTGTTTTTTGAGGCCGGGATTTGCAAATAACAAACATAAGTTGTAGCTTAAATTTGCCTCCTTCGATCAAAGATTACAAGTTTCGGACAAAAGAAAAATGTCATGTATTTCAGATTATAAATTCCAATAGATATACATATAGATGTAAAATTTGCGTACTTTCCTGGTATGTATAACGAGTTTTATAAAACGAACTAGTGATAAATACTTAAATATATATTTTTTTTTATTGAGATCAAAGGTGCGATTAGTTCGTATCTGTTTCTTACAGACTTAAGAATATGAAAGGTCGCGTAGTATATTCCGCACATATTATATTATATATTTGGTTTGTCACACCTTTTGAACAGATGTAAGCGGAAATATTTCCATTATCAAGTTTTGCGATTTCGAATTTAAGAAAAATTGTTGTTTTTAGTACCTATCGTTTCTTTTCTTAAAAAAATGGGAATACAAAGATTCTTCACTGGATAAGCAAAATTGTGATTTTATTTTTTCAACCGATCAAAAATCAAAAATCGAAGGCAAGGCATCCAAAATTAAGATTTAGTTTTTACATTTGTTGTACCTTGGATATCTTTTATAGTTCGCATCGCATCGGTGTTATCATAGGACCACAGTTGTAGATGTTTCGATATCAAAATATATACATATACATACATATGTATATATAAAAGTTACAAATTTAAAAGAAATCATTTACGGTTTTTATTTGATTTTTAGTGTTCCGCACACAAATAGAAATATTATGATATCTGTCGATTATCTCCTAAAACACTCATAGGGCCATATTCATCAATGCGTCTTAAACAAGTATTATCTTTTTGACGGTCTTAAATATATTTTCGAATTTGGAATTCACCAAGTTGTTTCAACTATTTTTCGAACAAGACTTTGATTTATTATAAGTCAGCTCAGCTTTTGACATGTTTTTTTTTTTTTATTGATTTTTTATGGACATTACTATGTGCAAAATAAAGGTGAAATGACTGAAAAATATCCAATTTAGTGTAAGGATTCTCTGTTCGTCAATAGAACTTTCATTCTCAGAGGAATTGATGCTGCCATTGCTACGATCGAAATAAGTTCAAATAACATAGACAGATCAGATCGATTTTCGAGAGTTTTCTGAGACTGCTCTGAGGTGGTCGCAAGTAAATTATGGCAGTCTTAAGCCAGCTTGGTGAATATAATTTAGCGGTCGCAAATTTATGACAGCTTGGTGACTACGGCCCATAGAGTCGAATTTTTACAAAGATATGCCTAAACATATATTGCAATTTAAGGGGGGGAAGGGATTTTCTGATTTGATACCAATCAATAGTAACAAATTTTACACTTCAACACAGCTAATGTCATAAATTTGTCGTCGGCGTTGATGAGAAGAATTATCAATGTTATTTATTAAGTCACAGCGGGTTCATCATAATGTGATGTGACTTGACGAAATTCAATTTACTCATATGTAGGTTACATCTGTTCTTGCTCTTAATGACGCATAAATATTTATCGTTTTCATATTTGTACTTGATATACAGGGTGGATCATCCGAAGCAGAGTGATGAGGGGCCTCTATGTCGATCGATTTAACAGCAATCATTTACTTATATGTTAAGTAATAATTACTAGTTTAGGAGTTATTCAGATATTTACGCATCATGATTTTTATTATCGCTCTTTCTTAATAATACTATAATAAATCTTTTCGTTTTTTTAAATTTAAAGATTTTGAAAAAATTGAAAATTGAATACAGCCAAATATTATAGCATAAAGAAAATAGACCTACATATTTCAAAAACTTTTACTTCGCTAGTAGTTAACCGAAGGGATTCAAACTAAAATTTTTATTACAAAAGTAATATAGGATTTTTCCATAAAAAATCTAAAGTTTTATCAACGTTGATTTTAAATGGTTTTGTGTACCTATGTTACTGCAGGAGGATCAATTTGCGTTGGAAAGAGCTCATAATGATGTACGTAAGGTGTCGAAGATATTACTAGAATCTAGGAAAAGGATGCTTTATGTATTCGAAATTGTTTCTTTAACCACTTTGAAGCTTTTAACAGTCATAACAATATTCCATTCTAAGTTGGATTTGTGAAAAAGTGGAGATTGGCACTTTTGCTTAAAGAGGGTATACATATACTCTGCAATACATAAAAATATATAAAGCCATTTAGAAAAGAAGTACATACATATACGTACGTGCCGTAATTTAAAACCCAACATTTGATTACCCTTCAGTGTCTACTCAGCAAAACGACAGTAAATTTCCCTTCGTTGGATGGCGGAAAACAATCGTGCGTTGTAGCAGAATGTGCATCTAAAAGTACAGGTAATAAAAATTATTGTTGTTTTGAAGCCCTCCCGTTTACCGGGCTCAACTGGAGAGCCCCATAAACACCGCAGCGCGCTTATCTTCCTACGTAAGTCCACTCCCCGATCTAATTTGTTATGAATGAAAGGTGATGCGAGTGGACAGTCCTCAATCGGTTAAACAGCACTTTTGATTTACGACCTGAGTGCGGTTAACCATTTGACTGTGGAGGTCGTATCACGTTACATGCGACAAAAAAAATGTTGAAGCAATTTTTTATCGCCAAGAAATGCAA
Organism: Eutolmus rufibarbis; assembly: GCA_963920795.1. Taxonomy (NCBI): domain Eukaryota; kingdom Metazoa; phylum Arthropoda; class Insecta; order Diptera; family Asilidae; genus Eutolmus; species Eutolmus rufibarbis. Next base: position 23,360,525 of record OY987205.1, read on the forward strand.
AAATTTCCTGCTTTGGTGCGGCAGAGCCATTTATTGCAATGCCGGAACATCATCGCTACCAATATTCTACAGAAGATCCACACCTTGGGTGAGCCGATCCGATACCACCGCGCATTAGAGTTGTAAACAAATTACGAAACCTCAACAGACAGGCAACTCTTCCTCAAAAGAGGCATTAATGCTGCAATCCCAAGTCTTTCGCTGTTAATTTTTGTTTTTAATTAATTCGCTTATACCGGCATGCACTGGGCCACCGCAATGGAAGATTTCAACATGCACCTTCTTCATATAGGCATCGCTCGCAATAGCAAAATCGATGCCACAGATTAGCACGTTGTTCCGCCGGGGAATAAGCCGCACTTTGGTAAGAAATGCAAAAGAGTGGTGATTAAAAATATTCTTTTATGGAATTCGCAGATTATATAGCATTAATAAGTACAGGGAGAAGAGAGAATGGAGAAAAAACACTAAATTTATTTTATGTAAAATGTCTAAAAAGCATATCTTTAATACATGATAGAATTAAAATTTTCAGTTATTTAGGACTGTTAGTTCGATTCTACCCTACTTGTTAAGTTAAATTTTCGTGACGCGTACATATTTCGACAGTCAAAGATTTTGAAATATTTCTTTTTAATTTTGAATGAAAAAATAGTTATGTTTTTTGTATCGCGAGGGGTATAATTTTAAGTGTTCCCAAAAATACCTTTTTTTTTCTAAATTTGTGTGTATTGGTTATGAAGCTATATACCTCAAAATGTACTTAAAGCACCGTTCTCCCCGATCTTCTAGGTTTGTAATGCTAACATTACGATATTATCAGGGCTAGTAGGTGTTGAATCATAGATATCCAGTCTCATAGTTGCTGAACTTATAAGACCACTCTCACTAATAAGATCCACTCTTATAAGATCACTCGTGCGTTCGTCTCTTTGAATATTATTGAAATTTGACAGTAAATGGGTTCTGCAAAATATTTCTTCCGTTTTTAACATAAAGTAACGTCTTTTAGAATTGTTTTTTTATTCATTTGTAAACAATATACATATGTACATACAGTGGTGAAACAAATAAAACGTGTGAAAACAATTTAAGTACAAATAAGGGAAAGACCTGCAACATAATAGCAGAAACAAGGGGATGTTAGGAAAATATAACCACTAATATCTTAAAACTTCAAAAGAAAAGAAAATCTAAGTAGATGATTACCTCTAGCGAAAAACGACAGAAAGATAAGTGTTCTGGGCTGGTCTGGACTTAAGGAAACTCTATAATAGTTTCATTTAATTTGAAAATGTGTTCATTTAATTCGAATATGGTTTCATTTTGTCTAAAAATGGTTGCATTTAAGCCCGGTATGCTGTTCCAAGAAATTTCTTGCCCATATGTAAAAAAAACGCTCAAGAAATACTCAACGAATTTTTTTCGTTCCGGTTGTCAAAGTTTTAAGCTGTCCGCAAGGAATCGGCCAAGGACAAACTCAGTTTCAATTTATTAAGCAGATGGCGCTGTACACCCAAAATTTTAATTTCCTTCAAGAAATAACTGTCCGTCCGAGCACAAATTCCTTGAGGTAAAAGTTACAGTTTGTCTGAAAGATACATATACATATGTATAAATTTACGAAATGGAAGGTGACGAATACGTGGATTTCGATATCGTAAATTTAATTCATTCTATGACAAATGACCAAGTTGCCAAAATTCCTTGACCTACTGTCAAAACTCGGTCTAGGAATACATATGTGCTTATTTTCCTTGAGCTGTTTCCTTGAGAACAGCATACTAGACTTTAATCTGAAAATGGTTTCATTTAATCCGAAAATGCCTTATTTTTCCCACCACTGCATGCTTAAATTCGATTAATCGACGGTTTGTTGATAAATTTCTGGTACAGAACCGTGATTGCGTGAGCTCTCGCTCTTGACCGGTTTTGTTTTTTCTGTCACAAACCGAGTTTGAGCTTATGCTCAGGTTGTTATTAGAATACGAGTCATTGCCTCTATATGTACTCTGCTTTTGCTAATGTTATTAATATTTATGATATCCATAATTACCTATTATTATCTATGTTTTCCATAGAAACATAAAATAATATTGCATTTTTTTCAATCTCACCTTTATTTGAATTTCGATCTGCTGTGTGCCGCAATCGCATCATGATGATTGGCAGTGATTTCGGAACTCCGCACAGGTACAAAGATGACAACTCGAATAAAACGTGTTTTTTTCTTGTCTCTGCTTTTCCAATTGTTTGAATAAATTAAAATTGATCCATCTTGTGATCACGGCAGGGCCGGCGCAGCGGTGTTGTTCACCCCATGGCCGATATCTACGGGAAATTGATAAAAATAAAGTGTCGGCTGCAGAATCATATTGCCGTGGCGAGCACCTTCCTCCACTTTTTTGGCGTTATTCACACTTTTTTTTGGAGACAACAAAAAGTGTCAGCTGTTTAATTTAAGTCTATTCAGCTGTTTTTCACCCACGACGGAGCTTTGATTGCCTTTGTGCGGCGCAATTCTACGCCACCATGGGGCCCAGGCCCCAGGCAATAGTGCTGGTAGTGCTGTAAAACAGAGCATCGGGCATGGATGCGTGAAAAGCATAAACGAACCGAGAAGAGAGGAATAAATTTTTAGCCGTTCCGCGTGCGCCTGATAAAAAGAACTGGGGCATATGATAAACATTTCCTACATAATAAAAAAAAACGCCAATTTGACAATAAAAGAGCGAAGATCCCAGATAAATTCGGGGAGATATGGAGATTGGTTGCAGCTGGGCGGCTTTTAGACAATATTTAGCATGAATACTGCGTCCCCGCGCTGAGAATTGAGGTGCAAAGGCGTAAATAAACACGAGCCAGGCGCAATTCTTCGACACTCAACTAAAACAACAATTTAAATTAATTACAATTTAGATTTGCGGCCAATAAATGAAAAAAAATGGCAATCAGAACCACTCCTTGCATAGCAGTCGCATACCCATGGGTCTTTCACCGTTTTCACCTAGGTATTATCCCGAGATTGATTTGCGTTTGTTTTGTCGCAAAATAACACTCATGTTGCTTGCAGGAGGATATTTGGATATTTTGTATGGTTTCCAAATAAGCAGATTATTTGCAGCCTTCTTTGCAAAGGAGGTGTATGCATTTGAACAGATGTAAATCCGTTTAGGTACGACGATACAAAAACTCTAGTGTGGTTTGCATATTTTGTTTTTAACTCGGTTTCTTTGTCACTTAATTTGGGGATCATATTTGCTCATCTGCTTAATTGGTATTCAAGTTACCAAAAAAGGTTAATCTTTAATTTAGGTTGACAAATTTTATCCTAAAAGTCTACCAAATATGTGATAATTATTCCAACAAATGCGAATACAATGCATTTTAAAATTCTTTTCCAGTTAAAGTCACATATTGATTTTACTTTAAGGGGTTAGGCCATCTTTCATTTATCATAGCTCAAAAAAAAAAAAAAATCACTATTATACAATATATGTATAGCGTAAAGTTTTAAAAATGGCTAAGTTTTAGTAGTTCAATATTTAATTAATTTAAATTTACGCTACCAACTCCACCATTCGGGCGCATCACGAAAAATTTGTTTAGCCATACGACGCATAACTCCTCCATTTTTTTAATATTTTTTCAATTTTGTTTTTATATAATCTATTATTCAAATGTTTATATTATATATCTATAATAAACACAAATGATTGTGTGCAATAGTTGCGTCAAACAAAATTCATTATTTTGCATGCTTTGATTAGCTTCAAGGTGGCCTAACGCCTTAAATTAAAATTGACGTAAAAAATTAATGTCTGGTCTATTACCAAAAACGGTGAAAGCACATAAAAACAGTCGCTAATGGATTCGTTTTAATTTTATCAATTCATTAAAATTGGCTTGAAGATCAATAAAAATATATACGCGTGTTTTTATAATTCTCAAATTTTCCAAAATTAGCGACACGTGTCTTCGGATACGCTTATTTAATTTTTAGCACAAGAAAAAAAAAATATTTATTTTAACAACAGGGCATTTTTAGAGCACATACCACGTGCTATATTATATTTAGGGTTAATGAACACAGGAGGATAAGAATAAAAAACTAAAATAAAAGACACGTTTTATAGGTTTTTTTCGTATCAGTTTCTATAAATTTATATTGCGGACTTCATGTTCGACTGAAATAAATCAAAACTTTTAAAGCGTGTAGAGTCGGTTCAAAGAAATTATTGACAACACTACAAATTGACCCGAATTAAGGGTGAAGGTGACTTCAAACGATATTAATTAATGTTGTCAAATTTTAAAAATAAAAAATTTTTTTATTATTTTATGTTAAGTATGGTAAAAATTTATGTGAGAGCATGTTTTTGCAATATGAGTTAGAACATTTTAGTGTTTATTTTATGGATACTCAAGGAAATAAAATATCTAATTAAAAACGATAAATATGTGAATAAATGTTATTCACAATAACTTAAATCTGAAATTTCAAAACTGCTAATTAAGGCCTAGTTTGGTTCTTGGGAGTGTTAAGCCCCCCATGCATTACGAGGACGAACTGATCAGACTAAACTGAAGCAGATCTGCTTGAACGGATTGTGTGGCCATACACTGCAGCAACATAATAAACTGCTTGTAGGACCAAAAATATTCAGAATATCATAAGTATTTAACAACAATTTTTTTGAAAATTACTGCTGGATGTAACGCTTAACTTTTAAATTCGGGAGAATACCATACGCATTTCTTGGTGTACGGCTTTCCTTCTAAATGAAACAACTTTTTAATACCCATCAAATTCCAGGGAAGAAGGCAAAGTTATATTTAAGGATAATTAGGCTTTAAGGGGCGTTACTGCTACCCCATCATTTCAAGTCATTTTATTGTTTGGAAAAGGACTTAAGTCGTTTCCTGTCCTCCGGAAAAAATAACAAACTTAAATAGACACGAAAGGTCAAAGTTCGGCCCCAATTCTCCAACGAGTTTACTTCCAGTCCCATCCATTAGAAGTAATAGCTATGCTAGCGAGCACCTCTAAAAGCAAACACAGTCCTTATCAATCCAATGGATGTTTTGATACGCCCAATCACAAAAACAATGCTATTAAGTTTCTTCAAGGCAGCGATTAAGTTGTTTTTGGTCGGTCCCAAGTGCGTGATTTATTAATCACCCACCGACACCTTTAGTGTGGAGGCCAGCTGATAAGAAAATCGAACAGTGTATAAAACTGTCCACGGTTTGGATCGCGAAATATATATTTACTACTATATAATATATAAACAATTATGCAAATCGATGATGGGCCCTCATTTGACTTTCATAATACTTTCTTGGAGCGGGCACGGGCAACTGGCTATATATGGCTGCAGTGATCCCATCTCCTGAGGTCAAGTTTTGCCCCACCCATCCATAAACAACCCAGGTAAGAAGCTTTTCTTTCGAATGTTGCACTTATTATCTTTTGATAATGGTTCTTACTATCCCCTGGGCATACGTAGTAGGGTTTTTGGGGATATGCCATGACAGCTCTGACTAAGTAAAGGTACTTATTCTGCCCACAATTAACTTTTCTATTCAGAAAAATAGCCCCTTTATCAGTGAATTCGATTGGAATATATTAGTTTCGAATTGTATATAATTTTGTTTATATGCGGAATATCAAATGTATGACTTATTCTGGTATAAAGTGGAAGATGACTGCTAGGAATTATACTTATTAGCTGTTTTATTACCGTGAATCCTTTTCCTTTACGACACATTTTTAATTTTAATCATCATCATTATAAAGGAAATAAATAAGGGGCTATTATTCACAATTGGATCTAGATCAGAATTAAGTTAGGAAATACACTTGACAGCAAATAAACCGGGCCACCCGCTATCTTGGAACTCTGATTCGATTTTCTCAAAAAGTATAAAACCTACAACTGTCAAAGTTATACCAAAAGAAAGTGCGTTTCATGATGATGAAAATGAATGGAAACTCATTGGGATTAATCAATTTATTAAGTTTTTATTAGGGATTTTGCAAAGAAAAGTCGTTTTCCAGTCATGTTAATCGTTAGTAATCATAAAATTAAAAAAAAAAAAAAGCCAGAAACAAAGAAAAAATTTTGAAAAAGTTGTTGGTCAGTCCTTAGTATGCCGTCCCCTTGCTTGGATAACTGCCAGCACCCTCCTATTCATCGATCTCACGAGCCTGACGATGAAATCTTGAGGAATTGCATTCCACTCCTCTTCAATTGTGATTCGCAGCTCTGGAAGCCTTGTTGGAGCAGGTACCCGGGCTCGAAACCGACGTTTCAGCTCATCCCATAAATGTTCTATCGGATTTAAGTCCGGGCTTCGAGCTGGCCAGTCCATCGTACGAATGATGATCGTTACATCCAACTTACTGTTCTGCAAAATCGCCGCCTCAACGCAGTTAAAGTCCAACAAAGTCTGCGTGACGAACACCAAGTGGTCATAAGTTCGGATACCGTCAGAAGGAGACTTGCTGAACGGAACCTGACTCCAAAAAGAGCTGCAACAGGCCTAGCATTAACGGTAGCCCACCGTCGAGGACGACTTGAATTTGCTCGAGAGCATAGGGACTGGACGTTAGAGCAGTGGGGTAATGTACTCTTCACTGATGAGACCAGGATGAGTCTACATGGAAGTGATAGACGTCAGAGAGTATATCGTCGCCCTCCTTCTGAATACGAGGGTGCTGGCAGTTATCCAAGCAAGGGGAGGACATACTAAGTACTGACCAACAACTTTTTCAAAATTTTTTCTTTGTTTCTGGCTTTTTTTTTTTTTTAATTTTATGATTACTAACGATTAACATGACTGGAAAACGACTTTTCTTTGCAAAATCCCTAATAAAAACTTAATAAATTGATTAATCCCAATGAGTTTCCATTCATTTTCATCATCATGAAACGCACTTTCTTTTGGTATAACTTTGACAGTTGTAGGTTTTATACTTTTTAAGAAAATCGAATCAGAGTTCCAAGATAGCGGGTGGCCCGGTTTATTTGCTGTCAAGTGTATTTAATTCAATTGAATTTTATAAGCCGTCTCCTATATAAAACTTTTAAAAATTGCGAAAAGCACATCGAATTGCCATGATTTTTATTCATTCGAACTTTAAATTTTGAACCGAACAAATTATTGGATTAACTCTTTGACGCAAAGTGGATATAAATCAAAGCAATTTGATTTTATTTCCGCGAAATAAAAATTGTTTGAGATGGGTAATTGTTCATAAATTTCAGTTCAGAGCAAAATTTCCTGCTAAATCTGATCCAGATCCATTTATGAAAAAAAAACAGCTATTACTGAAGTTTATCAAATGAGATAATTTTAGAGAATTACTAGCCTTAATGAGTTTATACGAATACACCCAAAAATTACTTCTGACCACAGAAAATACGAAATATAATTTTAAATTTAGCATTTTCTTAGGGCTAGAATCAGGACTGGATTCGGCTTTTCCTAGAACTGATCAGGAAATCTGATTAGGCCCTCATCAGGAATGTAACGCCTCAAGCGATCCGGGTCGGATCAGACAACCGGACTAGGGTCATATCAGGCAATTATTGTTACTGTGTTATTAGCGTTGTCGTTATTACTATATTAGCATTTAAATTATATTATTATTACAAATCTTATTATAATAATATTAATGTGGCAATAATCGCATTTTTTTCCAGAAATTTACTTTTAAATACTGGAGAAATTATAAAATTATTATAGTAATGTTAATGCTTTATTTTCCGCTAGGCTACTTAATAATATTTTAGTTAAATTTATATCTTCTAGCACTAAATTAAAAAAAAATAAATAAATAAAAAGTTGGCTTCGAGAAAATAACTTAAACTGACTTAAGTATTAAAGAATTAATTTATTTACAAATGTCCCTAAGAATAAAAATGATTAATTATTAATTATAATTTATTAATATTTAAATGCCCTCTAAATCTATGGATGGCATTTTGAAGATAACTTTAAATGGAGCCTTTCGTAAAAAGGTTAGAATACTGAATAGGGAAGGCATCTACGTTAGGGCCGGTTCAGTTCAACTAGGGCATTTCGTAAAAAGGTTGGGATAGGGCATTAACGGTAATAAGACTTAAATAAGGCAGATCTATTTGTACCTGATCAAATGAAATAGGGTTCAGGTCAGTCAGGCCAAATAAGGCATACCTGAAAAGGGAATTCATATACGATTTCTAATCAGAGCCGTATGTGAAATACTCTATTACGGCTTGCCCTTGCTTACCCTTATCCGGTCGGTATGCCTAAACAAAGTGCTAGTCGGAAAGCGAAATATTGTTTTTCTTTTTAAGCAATGTAAAAGTGAAAACGCAGGGCTTTCATTGAATAAAAATATAGGTTACTATTAGTGCACATGTGTGATTTTATAAATTTTCCAAAAAAATCACCAGTTGATGGTCTTTCGCAAATTTTACCTCTTTAATACATATGAGTATAGATTCAATCATTATCATAATAAAATAGATTCAAGAGCTTATTTATGTTACATTCACATTGCCAGGGTGTACGTGTATCATAAAAGGTTGAGAAACTCTGCCTTCTGGGGACAAAAGAAATATTAATAAAATAGCCGCCGATGGAGGCCGTCCTCAGCGTTGGTGCTCCTCGTCGTCGACGTGATAACTCCCTGTCCCAGACAAACTCTGCAAAGAGTCAAATAACCCGTGTACCGAATGGAAAGAACTTTCGTGGCTTTCTGCATGGACTGGTGGAAACAATCTAGCCATCGAGCGATCCACACACTCCCGCATCCAAGTAGGCCTCCTGATGGATATCTATGGTAAAATATGGATAGACTCGGAGCATGCTAGATGAGGCCGCCCGATTGCTTTTTCTGTGGCCTCTATATGCGCATATTTATAGGTACCCGGCCGAGCCATACTTACTTGAGCCCCCAGCCGCAGCCGCAGCCGACGACAGCGACATCGACTTTTCCGCTTTTTCTCCTTTTTTCGTTACAATTTGAAATGAAAATGATAAACAAGTTTTTTTTTCACTTCTCGTTGATTAGCATCGGTGATTATGCACAGCTCGCAGTGGAGCATCAATTTTCACGACTGTTTGTCGTCTCCCAGTCCAAGCGCCCAGCCGACGATGGCGGAGTCTCGGAGGAGCAGACCTTTTTGCCGCTGCTGTTACTTTTTCGTTATCACTGTAGTTTTCTGGTACGATGAAAGATAATGGGAGGTGGCTGGGATGGGCATGGGCCTCGGTGCTGTGCAGTATTTTTAGAAAGCCGCACTTGGGCGAACTTTTGTCATAACCATGCTGTTTTGTATCGTTCCCTTGTCGGAGGTTTTTTAAGAGCCCTCCTCTGAGCCGTGTAGCTGTGACATGACAAATTTCGCATTGAAAATTATGAAAGAATATTTCACTTGCGGCCCCAACAGCTTCATCAAAAGTAGCTATGGGATTGAACAAGATGTTCTTGGGTGGAATTGTTTGGAGTTGTCATGTAACTGAATTGCTTTCCTGGCTACCCCATGTCATAAAATTCCTCTTTCCTGCCCATAAGTTTCAACGACCCCTAGTTCAAAAATTGTCCTCTAGGGCTTTGTAGGCGTTAAAGCTGTCTGAAAGCATGACAGATTATCTTTTGAGATATTCAGGGAATTAATCTCCATGCTGATTTTTTGCCAAGATAAAAACAATACGACTTTGCACACACGAGTCGAGAGAGCTTAGATAAAGGGAGGGTGGACTGAATGTTGGTAAAACAAAGACTTTATCCATCACCCATCTTCATCAAACATTGAAGTATAAGTTTATATCTGTTTTTATGATTTCTTTGAAAGGAGAACATATAATTTATGACATATATGTATGTATGTCGAAAATAATCAGATATTCTTTAATGTTTCCCAAAGGTGTACTGAAATCTTGTACTAAAGAAATCCATTCTTTGTTTTTTTAATTTACATAAATACAAAGATGTGTTAGCAAAAAAACGAAAAAATTAAATAAGTCTCTAAAAATAATTTTCAAGGATTTTTGATATTTTTACTAGAAAAAAGTAATTATCTACAAAATAAACCAAGGATGAATTCAATAGGCTTATTATTTTTATTTTTGTCGTTCACACACTACACTCTGAAAAACACAGAATTTTCAGAAAAACACTTCTATGATTTTCGAAGCTGTAACTCGAAAAGTACTTTGAATTTCGGGTTTAAAATTTTAAAGAGTTAATTTGGTATATCTGAAAAAATATTCTTTGGGCCTAATACTGGTTTTTACGTCTCTTTCTGTGAAGTGATAACTTGTAGCTGAATTATGAAGAAATATTCTTATATGAATTCGTTTTTTAACTCTTAATATATTAATACATAATATAAATAAATCCAAATTCTCAAAGTTTCCCGTCACTTGCGCTGCTTTTGCAGTAAGAACTTTTTGTATACCTATCGCTGTAACGTATGGGAGGAGTTGAGTGTAGGAAAATATTAAACAATACCTTTAATCTTACAAAAGGAGAGATTCCTACATAAATAAATTCTCAAAATGTTATTGTAGTCAAACAACTTCTCAAAATGTTATTTGGTCCAAACAGTAGTTAATTTTCATTAGTACTCGATCGTTCGAAACCAGAGACTGAAAACAATGATTATTTTAGAAATTTTTAGCAAAAAATCATCACTTGATTACCAGGGACCGAAAATAGTGATTATTTCTGAAAAAATAAAATAAATCATCACTTTATACCAAGCTAAAATCGATTATTTCATTTGTAGCCTTGCTTAGACTCAATAATGTTTGGAATAATATATGTAATTTTTTTCGACTAAATAAAAATTATAAATTGGATAATAACGATTATAAGGTAATTTATACTTTTCGATCGCTCGAGCGATTCGTAATCATTTCAAACAATCAAAAAATATAAATTCACATGTAAACATTATTGACCAATGAAGAATTAAAAATTACTTGATAATCATTATCAAGCGATCGAAAAATAAAAATTACTTGATAATAGTTAATGTTTAATTTCAATTATTTTGATCATAATCATTACAGTCCTTGTTGGAGACTCAAATAATCCATAAAATAGGTACTCGTATGATTTGTTTAAATGAGGAGTAATTTTTTTCGATATTGCATGGGATTAATATACAGTACATGCATACATACATATATGTACGTGCATATAATTTGATGTACTATTATTCTTAAAATTTAAGCGTAGAAAACTGCATACAATTGTGGGAAAATTGCAAAATGACCTAACTTTGTAAGCTTTTTGCATTATCAAAAAAATCTATTTATACAAACATATAAAGTATACATCTGAATAGTATTTAGCTAATAAATAATTTAGAAAAACATAAATTTGTTAATTGTTTAGTATATAGGTAAAAAATGGGTCTTTCATAATCAATTCTAGTTTTTTAAAAATAAAATGAATGAAGAAAATTTGTCCTTGAGAACAAAATCTATTTACATAAAGAAAAGAAAATTAAAAATTTAAAAACGTCGGATGAATCAGCTCTTATAAAAACTCAACTAATTTCAATATTTTTAATCTTCAATAACCAGACTGAAGATTTTTCCATGTCCTCGGGCGACGTCAGCGGGGTGACCACAGTAAAAATCATTCGGTGATCGCTCATGAACCAAATTTTTTGAGCTGTCTTTACGATGCAAGAAATCTATCCGACCGGCTGTTTTTTTTCCTATCGTTACATAAATTCAAATACAATGTTCGACTTAGCAACTTGCCAAGCATTAGAATCGAAACCATTTTAAATGTCGAGGTACCATCACATTTGACAGCGCGTTATCCTCACCGCTAGCAACAATGGCTCCACGAAACTGAGTCCAACCCGTTCTAGCTGTCCAAAGCGGAAAAAAAACGAAACAATAGTGCAACCTTTCCGTCGACCATGCAATTGTGACTATTTTTTGCCTCGAGTTCGACCAGTCGTGTTGAGCAATTAATTCTCCTTCATAGGGAGCCAATTTTTGGCCGAAACCATTTATCACATTTTCCTTGTATTTTTTTTTTTGTGTTGAGGAAAAAAAAACTTTCATCAGTTTGAAACCAAACCGGAATTATAAGCAATTTTTTTTTTATCATAGTACAGTCATCAGCAAGAGAACCCAGTCACCTACTTGCGCAGCTAAAAGAAAAAGAAAAATTGATCGCAAAAAAATTCAATTGAGTTTTTGCGGCGGCGCGGCGTGTGCGGGTTAATGAAATCTGCTTAGCAGTGATATAATAAGAATTTTTTCGAAAAAAAAACATTTCGTTAACTTTAACGTGAGTGAGCGGTCGACCGGCGGCAGGAGATGATACAACGAACACTGACGTAATCTCGTGGGTCTAGCACGTGTGTCGCTCATCCAGCATAATTATATTCGTCGGTTGGCCAAAGTTATGCTGAAGGTCAATGAGGAGTTAAGCAAGCGAGAAGTGATTCTAATTTTTCGTTTTTATTTTTTTCCTGTATTTCTTCAACGTACACTGTTGATTTTTCTCCATTTTTCGGCTGCATGCCATTAAAAGATGATTAAGTGCTGCCTCGAGCCAACAGTAGTCAGTCCGAGGAGCGGCAGTCGAAGCAGCACTAGTAAACGACTTTCAAGATGTTCTTTGTTTAGCAGCTTTTTCTCTATTTACCTTCAGTCTGGATAGAAATTGTCACCTTAACATTTTTGTGTCATTAACACAAATTCACCGCGCCGTGTTGTGTGCATAGAGGGTGTAAACAGGCTTATCCAATCGCCGTCTCGTTGTACTTCCAGCCACCGCCGTCAATCATGTATCTTCGAATTTTCTATTGAACACGCAAAGCTTCGCTGATCAGCAGCTCAAACAGCAAAACCATTAGCACCTTTCTAGGTATTCCTCGTATATTCTATTTAACTGAAACGGAGGTATCTTAAAAAAATAAAAATTAATAATAATCAACTAAGATTTAAAAAAAATAACTTAAAACGATAAAAAGCGAAAAACTATGCAATTATTTCGTTAAATCAATCTGCCTGATTACATTATACGATTAATAACTCAATCAGACGATAAATTCATCTCGGATGAAAAATTCTGAGTATTACAAAAATCTAAGACTGAGTAATTACTTAGGCTGTTTTTGCTTCCTCGGACCGTGTCGAGATAATCGACACGCGTTTCGTAATATCTTATTTAATATTTATAGTGGGACACTTATCAGTTTTGACCTTCGCGATCGAAGGAACTATAAGCAGAAAAAATACAAGCCGAGTTTCAATCGATTTATAAATAGTATCTTAATGATGTGTGCTGAGCATATGTTTTTTATTGATAAAAGTAAGGTCAACACCGGTGTGCTACTATTAATTCTATCTAACGGAAATGTCTTTCCTACGAAAAAAAAGTACAGATACATATATTGAGAAAGGTTAGAGTCATAGTCGATTTCATACCTACAATTTTTCTTTTTATTGAATAAATCTAAATAAAAAAATTTAGACTTTTTCTTAATAAGATAATGACAGTTAATTTGATAGTGGTTTTCAATACTATATAATATTTATAGCTCCTCAGTTATAAAGAGACTTCAAAAACATCTCAAAAATTCACTACTTGTTTGATTCATAATTTAAAATGCAGAAAAAAAAAATCAATAATGAAGATATCATAACAATTAATAGTTTAGTTGAACGAATGCTTGTTGCAAATTAGATCGTGATATTTAATAACAAAAAACTAAATAAATAAAATGGATCTTGGGATATCTACTCCTCTACATGAAAAGGAGAAATATATATTTTTATTGGAATCGATACGAATACGAAAGTAAGTATTAATCAGGTCTCAGGGCGTTTTTTTTATTTTTTCTGAATAAGAGCTTTAACACTCAGATATTTATTCTCTACGATTTTCCACTCCGAAACCGTTGTCGTGTAAACAAGTTACAATTTCACAGAGTAAATCTTACTGGGCAAAACTAATAGTTAGTAAAAATCTCCTTCTTTTATGTTTTCACTGTTGAATCCCTTTTTCTTTCATCTAGGCATTGAAGAGATGAAAATAAAGGTGGTAATTTTACCAAAAATGATTGATAGCAGCAAGATGCATATCGTTTCACATATTTCCAGGAATATGCCACTTCTGGGTTGTTTTATATGTAAGGCTTGAATGAGTGAAAGAGAAGGATTAGTTTGAGCAATTTGCCGATTTTCGGAAAACAATTCCTTTATTTGCATCCCAACTTTTATTCTTATCCATATAATCTCTAAAGAAAATTAACCCTCTATCTCTCACCATTCGTATAGGTTAATAAAATTGAATGGCTTTTAAGACATGAAACTGTTTTTATAGAGCCACTTTGCTGACCGTACATTAGGATATTTATAATTTAAAATTTAAGGATGATGAATTGAAGACGGCATATCAAAATTGCTTAACTTTACAAAATTGATATGTGAGGATTTTATACTCATTCAATAGGTATGCTCTAAAAATTGAAAAAATATAACATGCACAGATCTCGGAATAGATCTACAAACAAATTTGGCCTTCCTATCTCAACTAATATTAATTTGTACTTTAAATATTTTTTCCCCTTTACAGAAGTCGTATAACAAGGATATTATTTGTGGGTAGAAATTTGGTACAAAGACCGCCAAGAAAATCATGCATCTCGAAGAATAATTGTGTCCCACACATATTTACAATCATTAGATTGAACTGGCTTTTTGCAGAAATTACAATCATTAGATTGATTTGCTTTTTTAGAAAGTCTACAAAATTTGTTGTATTAATTTCAGTCGTTATCAAATACTTAAAACACAACCCTTCATAACATAACTTTGAGATCGCCTCTCTGTAACTTAAAACCGACTGGATATACACAGTTTTTAGGGGCCTCTGAAATTTGCCAGAGCATATAATCCTCAATATTTTTTTCCGAAGTGTAGTCCTTTTGTATTTTATTTAATTGAATTCCATTTATTTAAGTCTTCGTGTAGTATTTATTTTAATCTGTAGAACAATAAGTGTTATGAACTTTGAAATTATTAGGAAAGTATAGGGTATATAAATTTTATATTAAGTGAAGCCG
The DNA here is from genome assembly GCA_963920795.1 of Eutolmus rufibarbis. Lineage (NCBI taxonomy): Eukaryota > Metazoa > Arthropoda > Insecta > Diptera > Asilidae > Eutolmus > Eutolmus rufibarbis. Next base: position 23,375,623 of record OY987205.1, read on the forward strand.
AGTTGAATCAGTTGATTTATTGCTTCGAATGAAAAAAATACATACAAAAAATCAAACGTCTTTATAAAGATTTTTAAAGAAAAGTTCTTAAATAGGCACATGCGCATGCATTCGATTAGGGTAAACATTCAAGCAGCACAGAAATCGTGGTATTTCGGAGAGGTTTGAAAGGTGTAATAAAAAAAAAACTATTGTACCTAAGAGGCGAAGGGGTCCATCCCTCCAAATGTTAACAACTGAAGGAAGTATTCACATTGCACAACAATAGCGATTTTGTGTTATTTTTTAGTTTAGGGGTTTACATCATAAAGGGGAACAGAATAGTTTATTCTTTGGTGAAAAAACTGATCACCATTATCTTTTAAGAAATTCAGTCCTCGACGCAATTACATTTCAAATTTGAGTCTTTACATTGCACATCGAAACAATGGGAGATTTAAGAATAAAAGAATTGGAAGTAACTAAAACTTATGAGATAAAATTCTATTTACGGGAGATCACGACTGAATTTCGCAGCCGTCATTAAATTGTTGATGCAAGCAAACCAGATAAAGGGAGCCAAGTAAAGCATGTCAGTTGTTTCAATAGGAAAAACTCGTTTCAATTTTGCCTGAATAGGAATTCTTTATTTTATGTTTCATATAATTTATAACTATTTGGTTTATATTTATGTGTTCCTGCATTATTACGTATGTTATAAGTTTTCATTTATAGTATCGAGGGTAAAATATTAACTTGAACAGAGTTTGAGGTCTCCTCATGGGTTTTAATGAAACGAAATAAACGAATTAAAAATATCTTTTATAACTTATCGACGGAGATGAGCACTCATATTTGTCTTATGAAACGGTATATCGAAGTAAAGTTAAATATTCGTTAGTTTTCTGCACTCGTGTAAAATTATTTAAAACAATTCGATGGGAACATCTTTAATTTCCACAATTTTCACCAAAACATTGTCGGAACTTGTATGTACAAAATCGCTGTGGAAAACTACCACTTTTCAAAATTTTAGAGTTAAATATGTCAGGAAATTCAAGCAACCGCCAGTTTTTTGTGGTTATCAGTCAGTGTTGACGGTCTCATTAAAGTATTATATTTTTGAATTTTACAACGATACAATAGCAAATATAACCAACTCTTTTATTTTATTAAAACAAACTTAATTTCCTTCAATGAAATTTTTACATTATCTAAACGATATTTGCACACATTATTTATTATAGATTTAAGAGGGTAGTAACTTTTTTCAATCATTGCAACGTATGTATTTTAATATAGCTATTTTTACAATACTCATAGTTCTCTTAAGATATTACCGGCAACATCATTGGTTTTTTTTTATGCTGTAACAAATCTAAAGATTTTTATTTCAGTAATTAAAAAGAAAAGTTGGATCAACACATTCTACTGATATTAAGCGAATGTAAGAAAGTTGCGATTATATGTAATAACAGGAATACATAAGTGCGAATTAAATTAATTAAAAAATCAACGCCGCAGGCAATACGTTGTTGCTACCTGCGGCTTTTCTGTTGTTATTTCATCATGCAAGATTTGAGTTGAAAACACTTCCAATTTACTTGACACTTAGCAAATTTGTAGCATCAGGCTTGACCCCCCAATAGCCCTATTAAATTAGTATTTCAAAGCAAATAAACACTCTATCTTCAAGATTTGACCTCTTCTAAATGTCTATCGCAATCGCTAACCGCGAATAACTTTATTATGTTGCGACATACATATATGGGCCCTGTTGAGTGTTGTTTGCTGCTTTCCTTAGAGCATTTTTTATACGGAAGCGATGCTCTGCCCTTAAATCCCCACAAGACACGGCCGAATGCCACAAAGAGCGAAAAAACCTTCGGCTTTTTCCATTGCCTTATATCGTCCAATTAGCTACCTGCAGGTCTTCCATTTGCATTTAAATTATCTACTCAGGCCAATTTGTTTTTCTAATCTTTCCAAAACAGGAAAGCAACATAAAAAAAGAATCATCGTCGGTCCATGGAGTGCAATAAAACGACAAAAAAATATATAAATTCGCAACTTTTACGATGCATAAAACCACGAAAATGTGTAAATTTCCCAACCACAGAGTTCAGCGGAGCAATGTGCCGTGTTGCACGGATTCAGTTCAGCTTAGGCGCGCTAACTATACGAAGCTAGCAGTTAGCCACCTCTACGTGCTGTTTTGCAGCAATTCAAATGAGATAAACTTTTTGGTTTCGTCTTGAAATTTGATAGGAGATCTCGTGCGAAATTGATTCACGTTGAAAAGCAAAGCATACAGTTTTGCATGTGTGCAGCGATTTACGCACTCATTTTCGCGCTACATGTATCCTAGGCGCGCGACTTTTTTCCGAACGTGATTCTGGTCGGCTTCTCAAATTGCTTAGGTCATGGTTGATTCATTATTTTGTAGATTTTCACTTATCTTATCATGCTATTTTTTTTTATTTTCGTCGTCTCCTCAATTAAAAATTAATTTCATAAATCAGCGGAATATTAGCGTAACGAAGTATAATATCAACGGATACTGGTTGGTTCGGTCGCTCTCAACTTTTTCGTGACATATTTAAGATCAAATTCACTCCAATTTGTTTTAAACTTTTGAAGTGTAAAATTTACAAAAAATAACTTGACTGCTGTGCTAAAACAAATAGAAGTAGTTTGTGCTAAGTCATAATTATTTTGTTAGTTAATTTACAAAAAGCACTGTGAGTTTATATTTATTACTTACATCTTGTATTAAAGGTGAAATAAAATAATAATATAAAATTAATTAATTTATACTATAATTTGATCACATTCAACTGTCTACCCAAAACCGCAGTTCATACAGATTTTAAGATTGAATATTTGAATCAACTTGAAAAATATTTAAACGAACTGAGTTACATGTATATTGTGCTGATCAGTGTTGATTCGAAAGAACTTTGTACAGTGGCGGGGCATTATAATTATTCAAAAATATTCTTAACTTGCAACTTAACCTATTGAGCCATAGCCTTGCTAAAGTTATTCAAAGTCGGTATCTTCCTAATCTCCGTATAAAAAAATAAAAAAAAATACCTATAAAATAAACTATACATTTAAAAATTGCGCATTATATATTTTATTTGGGTATGAAGAATGGTGTTAAAATAAAAAAAAAATGCATAGGCTCTATAAATAACATATTTAAAAATAAAAAAAAAATTTTGTTTTGAAAAAATATAAAAAATGGCGGCGGAAGACTCCTTTTCCGTGAGACGCTTAAGATGCTCCGCGACACGCACTATAACTGCCTTAAAAATTTATTAATCTTCATAAGTATAGCTAGAGAACTACATACGTAGGGAATTTTTGATAACTTTATTATTATCAAAAAACTATACATTTTTTTGCTCGAAAATTGAATTTTTGTTTTTTCAAATGATTGTCATTTGCACAAAAAGTAATATTTTTAAAATTCCCTGCAATAAGTTTTACGACATGACAAACGTGTAGATTCATTTTAGAATTTTTAGTGGTCACATAGTTATCCTTCGCATTGCCTCACCGGTTGAAGATTGTGAAATTGATTTTTTAATTACTGCTTGATACATATGTAGGGGAAATACGTACAAAATGACATATATGTACAAAACGACATAGGTGGTATAATTCGAATTTAGCGGACTCTAGTGCGCAACTGACAACCGCATCTCGTGAATTAATTGGCTTTTAATTATCTGACAAAACGTGAACGCGCTCCTCGCAATTGTCCCGGTGTCATAGCCCACAACAAGCGTTTGTACATTACGAGTTTTTCTTTACAACAAGTCTTTTTTGTGTAAATGGTAAGTTTTTCGCTATTATACCTAGTTATGTAGCATTTATTTTATACCTTAAGGAGTTGTTGTTGACCTTAAATAACTTCTTCCAAAAAAAAAAATTTCTTTGTATTTATTTATGAATTTTATGTTTTGAAAACGCTGTATGGACAAAACGACATACATAGACAGCGGACATAATGACATAGGTATGTCATTTTGTCCAAAAGAGCTCAGTCAAGGAGTTCAACTTAATTTAGCTGTTCATTTCTGAACAGATATATGAGCTGTTATTTTTGAAAGTGGTATAAGTCCATTTTTTCATGTACCGAGATATTTAAGGGTTTGCATTTGAATTAATTTAAAAAATTATAATTAAAATGAAGACATTGAAACACATGAATCACCAAGTTTATTAAGGATTAATTTCAATCATATTAAAAAGACGATATAAATAAAATGTAAATTCTTTTGTCAAGATAACTAAAAATAAAAAAAATTATATTTTAAAGTTATTTCTCCTTCACAGTTAACATAGTGAAATATTCATGGTAAATAGGTGGTATGTACGGCAACAAACTCATCATATCGTTGTATTTTTCTCTTGTTATAGGTCTCGAAGTTTTGTACAGTGGCAACATAGTAATTTTTCTGAGGTTTTTAGGTCTTCCTTGTTTTCCAAATAAAAAAATTGCTTTAAATGGAGCATTTTCTTCCATACTAGTTTTGTAAAAGATTTTGTGCGGTTCATCCCTTTTAAATCTCATCCAGCATATTTTTAGCTACTGTATACAATTTCTCCGTCCGTATTTTTTTTCCTGTTTGATATTGCCTTTTCTAAAGATTTGGTCGAGACAAAATCTTCTTTTTTATTTCATACAAAATGAAGCTATTTTTTTTTCGGCAAGTTTTTATTGCATTATAATAGTCTTGAGCAGTATATAATTGATCCTTTTTCTTTAACGCTGTTTCCACAACTCCAAAATCTCTGTCGTTTGGAAGAAATGAATGGCCGTTTGTGAACTTTGTCAATAATTGTTATAGTTTTTACGTATATGTCATTTTGTCCATATGTAATATGTCATTTTGTCCATAGCATATGGACAAAATGGATTTTGGTTGATCTCAGTTAAACCAAGAATAAATTTTTTTCTGTTATTTTTATTCTATAAATGTTTGTTAGTTTCAATAAATAATGAACTAAAGATGATTAGTGTAGAAAATGAGTGTACCGTGAATTACCAATAAAGAGTTATGACCCAAAAATAAAACCATATGTCATTTTGTACGTATCTCCCCTACATGCATACAAAGCAATTTCAATGTCCACTATTTTTAATATGACAGCACTTTGAATGTAGGACAAACACAAAGTATTTAAGGAATTTTTTGAATTTTTCAGCATTAGTCTGCCTATCTATAAATGACTAGCAAATATGTTTCGCACAGCGATAAAATGTGGCTTATATTCTTATAATATTTCTAGAAAAACCTTAAGACATCCCCTAAATCTTCGTTACAAGAATTTTACGTATGAAGTTATTTTTACTTAACATGTTATTATATTTGTACTATTGGGTTCTAATGACGGGAATCCTGATTTTATGGATTTCATAAAAACCTATAATACATGATTGCATTTTGTCCTGGAAACAAAGTATTTTGAGATCCTAAACAAAACATTTAAAATTTTATTAAGTTATGTTATCATCGTTCTCGTGATTTTCACATTTTCCAACATCTCTCTCCTCCCCCAAAAATCACTTTTACCCTTTTTTTTTTAAAGTGCATTACTTAAGGGTAGGTTACAGATTAGAAGGCCAAAAAAATGACAATTTTCAAGATTTTTTTTCTAAGCTCCTTTATTGGATATCTACGTGAAACTTTTTGTAAAACATTTTTACATCCTTCAAGTATGCAAACAAATTTTTATTTTATTTTAATATTTCCTTCTACATGATAGAGGGTGCCCAAGTCGAGCCCTTAAAAAAATCTTGTTTGATGGTGGACAGTTAATCTCTGAACTGGCACATCTGAAACAAAAAAAAACAATTTGCATCTGAAAGAGGAAGGTTTCTTACATGGGAATTCACCACATTTAGTTAAAAAATTGATTTAGAAAAAAAATGGCGGACGTTCAAAAAAGAGTTGCAAAAATCGACCTTTTTTTCAGCCTTTGTCTGTTGCTAAAAACAAATTGTAAAATATTTTTTGAGTATATTGTGGTGAATTCCCGTGCAGGGCATGTTAGTAAACAAAACGCAGAAAGATTCATCAAAATCGGTTCAGTAGATCCGGAGATTAACTGTCCGCTATTTCAAAAAATAGTGTTTCGAGAAAAACGCGTTTAAAGTTTTAGGACCATTTATTTATGGAAGGGAGCTCGAAAACGCACCTGGATAAAAACCGGTGTATCTCTGGTTCTATTACAAATTTCTCAAAAAAAGTTTAGGAGAGGATTCCCAAGACTATAAGGATTCGAAATCAACAAAAAAAAAAAACATTTTTTGAAAATTCTAATCTGTAACCCACCCTTAAACCGCACTAAGAATTGTCGAGGACAATGCAGGATTAAAAAATAAAGCTTATTCAAAAGTGTAACTCTTAAGCTTCTAATGGTAGCCAGTATAACCCAATCCGTTTACTACTGTGAAGTCTCAAAATTAAAATCTTTGATAATTTTCTTGAAAATTCATTTTCTTCCTGCGAAATTCACCTCTTAACGATTTACTTTTTTTTTACTTTACAAGTTGCGCTTCTTACTGACCTCTAAAAGAAAAAAAAATTTCACGTGAATATTAAAGTGGGATACCTCTTGCTTTTGCATAATATTTGCTATTATGTCGTTGTAAACGGTATAAAAAATCGAATGCCATAGCGATAAAAACAACCGTGAAGATATAAAAATCAGGGACCGAAAATAATCATTATTTCTGAAATTTAAAACAAAAATATCATCACTATATATTAACCTAAAATCAATTATTTCATTTGTAATGTTACTTAAATTAGCAAAATTGATTTAGTTGTTTCTAAATTTAATACAAATAGAAAATTTATGTACAAATGAAGTTGGTATTTTGCTGAATTTGTTTTTCTCCAATATTCCCCGTGTCCACAGTGGGCAAATCTACTTAGGATTTGAGGCTCGTTGTAATGCTAGAGATCATCAGAAATTCTAATCAGTTCTCGCCTACAGTCAGAGTAAACAAACAGTTTAATTTGCCGAGCTGAGCACATCGCATCGTCTAACTGCAGCAATTCCCTCGTATTTCCAACGTAAGCCGAAACATTATTCAAATTTTAATAAATTAAGCAGCTCGTCCAGCTGTCGGCGGTGCGTGGTATGGCGTGCCTGATTATGTGGCCAGGGCCCATAGATCGTTTGCTTACCGGTGCTAAGTTGCGTAGTTGCTCGTATTTGGATTAGCCTAGTCGTGGCCTCTATATCACAGTTGCCATAATCGTGTTTACACAATTTTTTACTCTTCTGAAGCCGGCTCTGGGCTCGGCTAGACCTCGCTGCTTTTAATTGGCTTGAGATTTTGTCGCAAGCAATCGTATAATGTGCTGTGTGCGCGGTGTTATCAATGCAAGTCGATTAGAAATTCAATCATAAAGCTTTAAATAGTTTTCCGATGATAATTATATTCCCCCGCCTTCGCACACAGCAAGCTTGGTGTCATCACGAAACGGCAGCAACCCCACAACTTGTCCAGCGTTTAAACGTGTGCTTTTGCTATTCTGTTTGCTTGGCTGAATGAGACTCGTCTGATAAAGATATTTTTCATTTGATTTGTTTAATTAGTTTTTGTTTAGCTCGATTATTTCTAGTTTGTGATTATCACTTTTGAGCCGCTATTAACTCCTTAAAGCCAAGATTAGATAGACGGTAGTTATTCTTGCATTTCGCAGACGTTCGGAACGTTGAGAAGTGCTACTCAGTCTGTAACGACTTTCGTATAGTTAGAAGTGAATCTAGTGAGTGTTTATTTTTTTAAGGACTGTGAAATAGTCGTACATTGCCTTAGTTCGATTTTTCGTACCACATAAGTGCTTTGAACCATTATATCTTCATGTAAGTAGTGTAAATTCACATTACCTACATTTATTCCTGAATATGTAGACTATTTTAAATCACCGAGGTCTATGCCCAAAGATGCCTTAAAGGATTATCTGTTGTGTTATTTGCGTCCCATGTACAAGATCAACATGCAAAACGATAGTATATCTCCTCTCAATTTAGATAGCAAAAAAAATTTGATATAAATAGCGGACCTAAATATTTTGTGTATATATATGTTTATGCTGTGAAACAAAACCCTAAATCTTTTTGTTGCTCCGCTTGTCTATACATATATATTTATGTTTAATTCTTAACCTTTTCCTTATCATGTTGTTATTGCATTTTTACACTCACAGCAACATAAATTGTTTAAAGAACTAAATTGAATGCTATGTGATATCCCTAAGACAAAATATTATCTTTGACACCTTTTTGGAAGTCGTATCAGCAAGATCACAATAATATATGCCCAAGGCCAGTTAAACATTTAAAGAGCATATCGTAGCACAGCTTGCTTTATGTTACGGTAGGCAGACACCATGTTTTTATGTTTTTATCGAAATTGGAAACTACCTGAATAATTCACTGAATGCAAATGCTTGTTCTTTGCCATTATACCTGTACTACCCTTATCATATTGAATATCCGCATATCTCTGGTCTCTGGCTATCGTTTATGGTTTTCATTTTTAACGGTTTTGTTTTTTATATCTTCTTTAATGCATCTTGGCGGATTTCCTATAAATGTCCATAAGATTACACCACATTTTATACATTTCAAGAATTTGTACGAAAATTTATACTGGTTTTAAAATGTATGTTCATGAGAAATTTTTTTCATAAGATTAGTCATGAATGTGCTACTTAGAGTAAATTTATTTTGCAAAATTATTAGACAAAAGAGTAGAGCTCCTAACCGTCATATTACCGTAAAGTTTAGTAAGTACCCGAGTAAAAATATCTACTTAAATTCTTTTTGCACGCCCGTAACGCGCCCGATGTACACTCAAACATTTTCCATTCTTCAAGCCGGCAACAGGTACGGTTGTCGAACAATTACTCCTGCATTGTGCTTGCAGTAGGCCCGCATTTCCCTAAAATACGCCTGCAATAGGCCCGAATTTTTTTATAAACTACGCCTCTAACTGGCACTAATTTTTATATAAAAAATCAAATAATTCGGAAGATTATGGGGTTCTTTGAGCAATATTTGCTCCATAGTGAATGGATAACATCTGAATTTTAAATTTTTATATTTATTTTAAACAGGAGCGTTACAGTCCTCTCTATGATATTATTTCTCGGGCGTATATCGGGCGCTTCTTCAATTCCGGGCGTGGTGCGGGCTCGTTTCGGGGCTATATGTTTTTGCTCGGGTAGTTACTTTATAATTTATCTATTAAATTTGAATCATAGAAAAAAATTAAGTTTGCCACACAATAAGAAAATTTCAGATAGAATTAGAAATTAATGATTTGAATTTTTTCCTTTCCTTGTGATATATGACACTTTCTTTCGTGTTAAATTTCAAAATCTTCAACGGAAATTATCTTATAGGTTTTGATGTGCCAGTCAGAGAGTATGTAAATATATTTTGAAAGGTCGTATATTTTTATTGCGTTGAGTAAGAAACTTCACTATACAGGACTACATATGAGTAGACTTTATTATTATTGCTAAAAAATGACCATACAAGTTATTGGCTACCTTAGTCAAGGGGAAAAAAATTCATCGTCGGCTGGTGTAATAAAAATATACTATACTACGAAGGTTTTCTTGTCTGTTTGGATACAAAATGATCGTATGATAGCAGTAGAGTCGAGTCAGTTCAGGCATTTTCTCTGAGGAAGTAAAAAAAGAATGAGGCATAAGCTCAAGTAGATTGGGAGAAACTTATGGCCACTCCTTATATTTAAAAGAAAAAAACTTTGAGAGGGAAGGGAACAGGGATAAAGCTTGCTATAATTTTGTCAAAAAACGATTGTGATAAGCCGATTGACACTTACAATCTTCAGCCGGCATCTTTGCCATCTGCAACAACCACCTTATTAAATATAAAAAAACGCCGGCTGTGATTATGCTCTTATGCTCCCTTTTATTGCCCTCTCAAGAAAGTGAAAAATATTGAAATATATTGCAAATATTGTATTATGAAAGGGAAATTATATTCAATAGACACCCTGCTGCAAACTGTATAATCACTTTCACTGTAACTCGTTTTCTTATCAGAAACTAGCCGTTCATCTAGATATGGGCTAATACAAATAAGTTCAGTAGAACGATTCATTATTAGTAAAGAGCTTATCTCTGCGGCAACTGCGCAACACACTGTTTGCTAATACGTCTGGCGGCAGGACGATAATGTCTAAAGCGTCCCTCGTTTTAGTAGTATTTTTAGGCAGCGCGTTCTTATCGCTGGAGTAAGAGGCCACCAAATCGTTTGCTGTGTTATTACTCCTTGGCCTCGTCGCACGCTTGAAGATATCCTAATGCCTTTTCGATGGTGCGTCGGTGAATCATGAATTTTGCACTATGAACCTTTATCTCTAAAAAGTTGAACATTCTCTGTCCAAACTGTGCTGGACGATAGACAATAATTACAAAAGTGATAAACAAATTACATTTATACAATTGTGTTCTTATGTATTTTATTGAAAGTTTATTAATATGAACTTTTAATATAATACAGTATTTAAATATTAAATTTTTAACATCTGCAAAAATTCATTTTTATGTCTTTTTGTGTCACGGGTAGAAAAATAAATTGCTTTTGGAATCTACCGTTTAATTCTCTCTACAAACAATAAAAAATAAAGTTTTTTTTAGCCGAGATAAATATTTCCACGTAGAAAGAAGATTCCATAAATAACGCATCCTTTCAATTGATATTTCCTTTTTAAAACGAAATATCTCAAAAGGTAGAGTAAAAGTGCAAGAAATTATTTTATGGAGAAATGTATGAATTTTATTAAAAAAGACATATTTTGTTAAAAAAAAGTTTATTTAAATATTAATTTGTTTGTTTATAAAAATTGATTTTGAAATTTTATCAATATGTAATTTTTTAAATGTTTGATTTCATTTTAGCGCATGTTATTCCGTAATTCGTTTCCTCCTTAAAAATTGTTGTATACATTTAATAGTTTACGAGATACTCCCAACGTTTGATCATTTTGTTTGTTCGTCGCTAAGTTTGGAATTGTCGAATTTTAGATAAATTCAAATACACAGACAAATTTCTAAATTATTATTTAATTGTATTTATTAGTTTACGTTACTTTGATTGTTGAAACGCTGCAACAGAAATGCAGGTGCAGCACGTTTTATTGACGACAGTTCTTGTCATGACTATGACATGATATCGAGATAAATAGTAGATACAATTTACATAATATGATTTTCACACGTTTTTACTGCATTGCTATTAATGAACCTGATGAATGATGACAAATACAGCAATCGACAAAATATTTTGTTTTGCCGTATTTATTAACTCTGGGAAAGTTATATTTTCTGCAATGTGGTGATTTGTAATTACGTCAGAAATAATTTAATGTTTATTTATAGGTATTTATAGCTGAATCACGCCTTTTCAATATTTTTCAATTTTTACATAGTGTTATAATACTTTGCGTAGTTTCTTCAATTTGGATGATTTTTTGCAATAAGTATGAAAAACCTGGGCGAGGACGTCCAGTAATAAAGTAAAGTGAAATTTAATTAAATATAATAAAAGTAGATTTGTGCATGAAAGGTTTTGAGTTTGAAGATTCCAAATTCTGTTCGAAATTTTAAAATTTGCGAAAAATGATAGCTTTTTCATCCAAAACTTTATAAAAATCAATACGATAAGGTTTTTGGGATCATTAATTTTAAACTTTTCAATTTTAAAAATTCAATATATTAGATCCAGAAAGCGGTTTTTTTAATGTCACTCGAAAGCTAGTACTAAAGAAAGAAGAAAGAAAAAAGTGAAATCTAGAGTAAGTCTTTCTTTTATAAACGATTATCAAAAACGTGCAACCTCATCATTTAAATAAAAATCAGAATCACCCATCATAATAATGCCAATCGTAACACAGTTTCACAATATGGTGTGAATTAATTAAATTTGTTTTTTATAAAATTCTGTAAATATAAAATATCAAATTTTATATTCATTTAGTTTACTGAAAATAACATTCACAGTTGGCCTTCAAGAGCAAAAAGTGAGCAAGTTTATATGTTAGACATAAAGGATTTTTTTAGGGTGATTAATGTAAGCGTAAACAGAACAATTAGTTGAAAAAATGTGTTTTCTTGTTTCACATGCTTCTATTTAAGAGGAAAGTCGAAGCGACTCTGCACATATGTTAGCATGCAAGCATAAACCTGAAGCGTTTGGACTACTCCATCTCTATCATTGAAGTCCCATTACAAAAATCGAGCCCAATTATGCTCTCATTTCTTACAGTTGGCCTCTCTTATAGCTGAAATGCGTATTAACATTCTTTTACGAAAATAATGCAATAAAAAGTCGTAGTGCCAAGACGTTATTTACTGAACTCTAAGAATAGTGTTGCACTTCTATATGAAATTTAGGGAAAGACAACGATTATTTGGTTGCTTGCCATATGTACAACAAAAGTTGTGAAGTGGTTTGTTAAACCGCGCAAAAAAACTTAATTTAAACACACCAGATGGTTTGTCTATAATTTTCATGAGCTCGAAAAAATGATTACATTTTGCATCCACGTCATCGGCCACATGGGTCTCGGTTATTTTGGGGAACTTCATTTCTTGGCGATCTCCTGCAGACTTGATTGTTGTGAAAAGAAAACACGATTGTGAGCAATATTTATAAAATTCCAAATGAAACAAATTATAAACTTATCTGGAATATTGAAGTTATATAATACTAAAACTTTTGTTGTATGAGGTATTGGCAGATAGAAAAAAAATCGTATGAAAAGACAGAGACTGTAGTCTTTCATTTATCTCACTGAACACTTTTAAATTTCAACCTTTTATCTACTTAGAGAACTGAGAATTAGGCACGTAATTCGGTCAGAAGTCAATAGATTGAGTGGATGATAGAGATAATTTTCTACTTTCCTCCAGTAATGGACATTACCCTTTTGGTATTGTTTCCGATACATTATCTATTAATTTTCTCTGTTTTCTATTTCTCTCTCTTTCTTCCGGTTTTGTATTTTCTTATTTTTAAATTCGTAACAGGAAATAAAGTAACCTCATTAGTTTTTTTTTTCTTTCTGTAGCCTAAAAGTAAAAGTGACCATTATAAAATTACTCGTCTAATCGAAATATAAAGTTAAGTCTTAACCGGAAAGCCCTATTTTGATACGGTTGTCTATAAGTAATAGAATATCTTATCAATATTAGTTTTGGTATAAAATTGTCATCTGTCCGGATAATTAGATCCAGGAAGATGGCGTGCATATGCGGGAAAATTAACGCAAACCAATCCAAACCAGTTTAATCCCTACTTAAAATTTTAAAGAGTAAAAGTCACAATAATTTAATAAAAGACCTACATATATCTTTCACAGAATCTTTTTTTATTTAAAGGTATTCGCGAAAGAAACATCTTTTAGTTTCGCCAACTTCACTATTCAATTTGCGATATCTCTCAACTGCTATTTTTAAGCTTCGTACCCGAAAGGTTTCTCGCTAAGTTGTCCGTCTGTTTGTCACCTAGAAGCTCCCAAACTATAAATGTGATTTGCATATAATTTACACAGATTATGTAAAACTATAACCCAAAAATATCAAAAAAAATAAATTGTTTAAGGTAGTTAACGTTTCTAGGCATCTTATATGTATAGGCACAATGTGCATACATATATCGTTTAAAAATACATTTTAAATGTGGTTGGAAAAAATTATATTTATTATTATTTTTTAAATTTTAATTTGTGCTTGTAGAAATCAGGTGAAAATGTTGTCCGCCATTCTTATATTTCTTGAAATAGTTGGAATAAACATTTTAATTAAATTCACATATAAGTCATATTTCGACTTACTAAAAAAATAAGTTTAATTTTGATATTTCATGAAAATAGTCTTCTCATTTCGGCGACTTGTTATAATAAGTAAAAAAATTTAAAATAAAAATCCTACTTATTCATATTTAATGATCTACTATGTTCTAATTGTTAAAAAAAAACCATATTAATGTTCAATTTATTTCCGAAAAACTGTTCCAGAAAAATTGTAATAGTTACCTCTTAGTTGCCTCAACAGACCAACTTTTAAAACTGAAAATCGAAACAAACTCGCAGTAGGATCCTCAGTTTATTTTCAGCTCTATGAATAATTTTATTCAGTCGTTTGCACATTCAATTGCCATGCGAACTGTCGACCCTATTTCCCGAAATTGACTGAGATGCTTCTTGCATTCATAAATATATGCTCCCATTGCTAAAATATTTATCCACGATTCAAATTTACTGAAATCACACACTCTTCATGCAAATTAAATCGAATAGCACAAATAAGACAAAACCGTGCAAGTCAATGAATTTCAAATGATTTTTTGTGTTTATTCTTTTTTAGGCGATTGGGCCGCTGAGCGACTTGGCTGTGACCGTCAACCAGACAGATTTAATTTATGAAGTGCCTATTGAATCATGGTCCATGCACTACTGTATCAACTGTAACACAATAACGTATGCAAAACACACCTCAGATACAGGCTATCTGATCAATTCGTCTCTCCTGACAAACAACGAGGAAATAAACTCATTAAAGTCGAGTAAATCATTTTCGACAACATTTGGAATTGTAATGATTGACCACCAATTGACAACCAGCAGTGAGGCTGGAACTGGAGGCACAATGAAAGACAGTAGCCATCCGCAAAATGTTAATTTTAGCAGTAGTAAGGCGAAACAAAATCGCATTAAGAATCTTACTCAACACCTGAACGGTAGACTACAAAAGGAGATACGGGAGACAGATGAGAGGATCAGACGGTACACCGAACAGCAATTTGCTCTACTTAAAAGTTTTCGCGAAAAGGCTGAACAAGAATATCAAATTTTAGTTAGTCTAGTTAACCAAGTACCTGAACAATTGAAAGTGATCGATGCCATTGATAATTTAGCGACCACAACTCCTGAAACGAGTCCAACGGCAACAACACCGAACTCGGTTGCTACTGGTGGTGCAAATGGTGCCATTGACAATACTCAATCCTTGTTTACTTTCAAACAGCAGCAGCAGCAAGTCCCCAGTTTAGACACTCCTCCGGCTACCCCGGATAGTACCCCAATGAGTGTTGGCAATAGCCCAACCTTTAGACAGCAAACCAGCGTCTTTGGTGGAGCGTCTGGAAGAACTGCCGTAAGCACAAATTTTGTTGGAGGCACCCTAGACAGTGATTGCCTTTTCGAGCTGGAAGGGATGGAGAATTATCCTGTCTCAATCTCGAACGCTATGTCTGATGTTGAAGAGACTGAAGATGCTGAAGGTATTTTGAAATCATTTTTAATAGAACAGTGGGTTTGCTCAAGCAAACTGAACGCTTTACAAAATTTCTCTCCGAATTGATCTTTTATGAAATTCAAGTGGTGTTTTTTATTAGAGTTCTAATGCAGGAATAATAGACATCTAACATAGAAATAACGCTATATTTAAAATTATTGGTTTTTGGAAATATCACGAAAACTGCGAACTTTGTGAAAAAACATTTATTACTAATTTGCTAAAAAGACAGTTTGAAAAGTTTTTTTTTAGGGGTAGTCGTTTATAAGATATAGCGCTTAAAATAATTAATCGACAATATATTTTCTATTGCATGTAACATATTTATAAAGATATACACGCTTTGGAAGAGTGCGCAATGTCATCATCACCAACTCGCGTAAACATGGTCGTTACAATTTATTTCTAGCTTTAGATATTTTTATGTCTATTTTTGGTTCATTATTATTCTCTTTTTTACGTTTAAGCTTAAACGGATTAAATTTAGATTACTGTAACCGGTATTTAAACATAAACTTAACTTGGGAATTTTTGACTCCGGTTTAAACTTCTATCATTTCATACTGATTGAATTGCAATTGGCAATTAACTTTTAAAATAACAAAACATTTCTATTAAATCTGCCGAAAAAAATGAAATCGTAGTTTAAATTCAGTTTAATCTATACATGAAATTAATCTTCCACCTAAAAACTAGTTCTAACGATTTCACAGTTTATGTTAAACTGTATGAGTTAAACTGCGGTTTTTAGACTAAAGTTTATTTATCATTTTGCGATTTATGGATGTGATAATTGAAGTAACAAATATATCAAATTTTAGCTGCCCTTGCAAATTGTTCAAATTATTTAAATCAACGTTATTTTAATTTAACTTCACAATTGTTTTGTTCACAATAGAAGCATTATATTATTAAACTTGGTTTAACTTGGTTGGTTAAATATAAAGCTTAGTTAATGTGCAACTGAGCGGGCGTAAGTGTCTTATCGGAGTAATTTTGTGAAAATATTGCCATATGAGCTTGGTCCTGTTTCGATTTTCACCAAGCGCCTTAATTGCTTGAGCAACTTTTTTCGTTTTTTTTATTAGATCTTTCAATATTAAAACACTCATAAAATAATCAAATTTTACAGACGCTCTAGGAGAATTGGATTCAGCCATGCAAATTCCAAGATCACATGTGAGAAAACCACCAAGCCTGAGCATCGCCAAAAGTTTACCGATCTCGATTGCGACTGCAACTCACGGGCGTTTTAATATGGAGGACTTTGTTGATGAGGTAAATTAAAAAGAAAAAACAATATGTAACGATAAAGAAAAAAAAATTGCTAGAAAAAAATTGATTGACTATCTGACACGGTAATTGTCGTAAAACGCTCACCTGTTTGGTAGTGATACTTAATCGCTAAGTGAGCTATTCCGGTGGTAATTACAGGTGCTTTTGTCGGCTTTATCGAAAGAAGTCTCCTCAGGTATTGAACTTTGCCAGATTGTTGTACGGTAACACGTGTTCGTTTTTCAGCAACCAAATTTATGATTTATCAGTTTTTTTTCTGGCCTCTAGACGCTTTTGTTTTCGTGTTTTCAAAGTAAAAAGTATGCAATTATATTAACGAATTATTGTGGAATTTAGTTGGTATATAATTTCTCCGTCATCCTGCATGGATCATATTTAGGAGATATCATAAAATATGTCGACTTTAGGCTTAAACTCCAAGAAAGAAAAATGGGCAAATTCATTATATTTACATGTTTTTATAGAGATAAACTTTTTTACTAGTAAAAAATTAATAAAATGAATAAGATATGTATATTAAAAATGGAATATCGAATTAATGGCTAAATTAGCCGTTATTTTTAGAGGGTTAGAATTCTTCTTAACTTCTTAACTTTAACAACATTAGAGGTTCAGTTTAGAGGAGTTTATAATTTTGTTCTCCATAAATATTTCATACAAGTTGTATGCAGATGTAGATTTCGGGAGATTGGCTGCAAATTCCGTACTCAGGCCAAGTGTCCATTTTGCATTTTGAGCCATTAGACGTTTGGCTATTCTAAAAAAAAAGTCATAATTTTGGGTATACCTAAATTTTTCTGTTTCACTATCGTAAAACCTTGTTATTAAGTCGGACTGGTACAATTATTGAAATTCTTGTTCCCCCGCGGGGGTAGTCTGAATATTCTTTGAGAGTGATTATGGACTCCGTAGAATTTCAAATCGCACAATTCTATTTAATTACAAACATCGAATACTGATAATTGCATAAAAATGTAGGTATTTCAGAAACAGGGGAGACCTGTCTCCGCAATTACGTTTTGGTCAAGTTCAAATCTATGTATTTTCCTTCATATCTGTTGCATTGTCGCGACATTGACGACATTAACTATGCCTAACGTTATTTATCTGGTGGTAGGCTAAACTGGCTTTTCAGTAGATGAAATAGAATCACATACCAATTTTTCAAATTACAATAATGAGTTTTGCTGCGAAAAGATAGTAAAATTACCGGATCGACACAAATTTTCTGAGGAGATGTATTGTCAATGTCAAATAATAAACTAACGCGTGGTATTAATATACAATTAGATAATCATTAAGAATCAAGGGGATCGAAGAAGTTTTCGTGTATGTGCAATGTTTTGATTAATGCGGTTAATTTCAAATTTGAAATTCTTTCGAGATAAAATGCAATGCAATCTTAATAGTAACATGCTTTTTCTCCTGGCTCCCAAGTGTTCAAATTTTGGTGTTATAGATTTGTTGGTACGAATTAATGCGGCAAAAATAATTGGGTTCAAAGTTGCCAAATTAGGGGATGAATAAGAACCAATCAAATTAAAACAGGCAGTACTTTGGTTTTAAAATAAAAAAGATTACAAATTTTCTTCTTTACAAATGCCAACTTATGTAAACAATTTATTTTATTTTTTCAGATTTTGGAGGATAGCAACGTTGATATTGCTGCTAGCATTAAAGCTCTAGCAAAGAGCGTCCATGGTGATACAGTCTTCGGAGATCTTCCCAGACCCAGGTTCAGCACACAAATTTAAATAATAAGATGAATAAATTTCCCAAACCACCTTTATCTTACCCAGTTTCCCTGTTTCGTAGCCCCATACTCCTTTTTATATAATTATCTCACTAGCTTTTACGTGTTCATTTTTTTTAAAGAAAACTCTTTGTACAACAAATATTTGTTTAGTTTAAGAAGTTTAAGCTTTTCACTTAAAAAGATAAAAATTAAATTTTTTTGAATAAATAAAAACCTTTAGTGTTTCGTACGTTGGAAAAGAAAAAGATTAAGAAGAAATAAAGTGAAAATAACAATATGAAATTTAGAAAGAAAACGATTCGTGGTCCAATCAGTTTTATTTTCATGCAATGGAAATGAAGAGATTTAACAAGAGAAATGATATAAACGAGGGAAGTGTCTTTTACTGTCATTTTCGGTCGATACATTGTGCACTATCGAACCGAAAAGCTAAGATATCTCTGCATTGGGACGTAGTGCATTTACGATAGTGTTTCTGTTTTTCATTTATCTTCCTTCTTAATTTGCTTTGTTCAGCGAGTACTAAGGAGTAAAAATTGTTATATTTTATATAATGCTATATTAAGTGTAGAGCGTACGAGTTTATATAACACAAACATTCGTAGATGTTTCATATAAATGAAGTGATAAATTGCAACTGTATAATGTAACAATGGTGACTGATTTAATAAACAACAAATCAATTGAAACTGGTGCCTCTCAATTATTCCTGTAATACTATAGCTGCTAATTTATTCATTATCTTTCTTCCACTTTTTATTCCTATCCAAATTATAAAGCTTTTGCGATTCAATTTCGATATTAAACCAGGTGTTTATTCGCGATTGTTTTTGTAACTTTGCAAAGATTTCAACAACTTTTCTACTGTTATTGTGTCACTCTTTTTTCCACAGTATTTTACAATAACTTATTAGTTTACAAAATAATTTTCTAAATACAAGTTTTCTATATTCGTTGAACCTTTTCATTTGATACTCAGCTCAAGGGGGTTCTAAAGAAGAAGGTATGCTATCATCTTAGGGCGTCTGAACCATTGAATTTTGAACAATATTAAATATACGAGTACTATATTGCATTGTCATCGGATTTACATAAGTGTATCAAATTTTATTCTTTTCCGATAACTGGAACTGGTTCAAAATTGACTTGCAAGATTTGAACTAAACATACAAACATGTGAAGTTAAATATAAGTTTATGAAAAGGAAATCGGTTCAGCCAATCACGAGATCAGCACGGACAAACCGATAAAAAATTGTGTGGGTTTTTATAACATGCAAATAACTATATGAACTTATAAAAAGGCAGTTATTTTAAATTCAATAATATACAGGGTGGGGCATTTATCTTGAGACAAAATAATATCTCAGTTGGACTCGATTATTTCGAAAAAAGTTTCAGACAAAAATTGTAGGGCACCGAGGGGACCATTGGAAGGTCCATAAAACGACTTCCGGTCTGGACCGGAAGTGGCGTTTTTAGACCGGAAGTCGATTTTTTGAATGGAAACACCCATTTTTTACCACGGATTTCGATTGAAAAACGAAAAAAAAATACATTTTGTTCTTATTATTTTTTCAATTTATCTCATATTTTGGTCATTCACGGTTAATATTCTGATGTGCAATTTGCGAAATTAATAACAGTGAGTATCCTACCAAATTTGAAACCCTATTATTATTATTCTCGGATAGAAAATCGTTTTGCATTTGCGTTTGCTGTTATTGCTGACAATCGTGCATTTCTTATATAATTTCTATTTGGACTTATTAAAACTCGAGCTAGACTTGAATCAAACTTCCACATTTGAACCAATTTAACCCATATTTGAACTAGGTTTAAGCTAAGTTCAATTAAGGCTTAAGCCAAGCTTAAACCGAATACGAGTATGTATATGTATTTCCTTAGTGAGATTTAAAAAATTGTTGTTTTCTTTTATACTAAATAATCATTTTATTGCAAACGCGGGTTCTTCTTACAGTTAAAACACAATAATCCAAAATCAACTTGCAAATGAAATGTACGAAAAGATTAAAATCGAACATTTTCTGTTAGAGGCCACCGAGCATTGGTTTCCGTCCAGGCCAGGCTTCTTTGGCATATTTCTTCTTCTGAGGCTCCGAACTGTTTTCCATGATGGAGTGATCGTCGAAGCGAGCTGCTGTGGGTGTAAAAATGAAATAAGTACTTCTAGAAAAGTTATTAAGGGCTTACCTTTCGTACTTGTTGTGGGGAAGTTAACATTTGGCACATGAATTGTATCATTAGTAGGAGCCACATCCGGCGCAGGATTCGGAAGTAATAGCCCAAGCTTCGTGCCCATTGCGATTGGAGTTACATCGACGTCCATCGCTGAATTTAATTTTGCCGCACTGTGCTCAGCCGCTGGCAGACCTTGATAAAGTTGGGGTGCAATTGTTGATGGGTGCAGGTGCTTCACATCTGTGGGTATTAAAGGTGCTACTGCTGATGTGGGGATGCCAATGCTGTTCTCCAATTTTAATTTTTTTGCAGGCACCACTGTTGTTTGTACCAAATTTCTAAATCGACCAACATTAGGATCGATATCTTCTGGATTTATAATGATCTCCTCCTCGTTGAAAGTTACCCCACGTCTCTTGCGAGCGTTTTTATTTGTGTTTTGCTGTTTTAAATATTTTATGAAAAAATTGTTTGTATTTAACTATCCTAGGCCAGCAGTTTTACCTTTCTTAGGCTGTCGTCAGTTATTCCAAGCATCGATATCCTTCGGTTGTGTGCTGTATTATACTCTGTTAAATTCTGGGAAATGAGCAGTTTAAAAACATTTATTTTAAAAGCATCTATTGTTGACTTACATCCAATTCCGTTTGACTTTCTGGAAGTCCCAGTAGAGCTCCTTCGCTGTTTTCGCTCATCGGAATATCCTCCATAATATTATTTCTGAGTCCTGCTGAAGGCCGTTCTCTTAAAATATATCGTCGTGTAGAGGCACCAAAGTGAAAAGTGCTGTTTATTTGTAGTTGGGTGGGTTTGTGTGGCTCTAGTCGCAAATTTCCGATAAAAGTTCCATGAGCTGCTCAAAGCCAAGTTAAAACAAATATCAGGGATTTTTAAGATCTAACTAAAAGGCATACTTGAGCCAAGATCAACTAGATAAGAAATGTTGAGGTGCTTGTGGTAGATAAAGGCCGCATGTACCCTGGAGCATGATGCGTGATCTATGCAAAAATCATTCATTTGTGCGTTTCGACCAAAGAGGTAGCATTTTTTTTCGTCAACCATCAGTTTTTGAATTAGTTTGTCATCTTTTAATACGTCCAGATGAAGACCAGTCGGGGGTTTGCCAGCCCTAGAATTTGTTTAATAGCTTACTACACATAAATTAGTAATTAATATAAACTCTGTTTCAAAGACAGAGACGCGATATTTCATCCCTGGAGCAAGAGAGGGAAAAATAAATGATCCTAAAACGCATCTCCTTCTTAATTTAACAGCATTGAAAAAGCACAAATTTCTATAGTCAGTTTCTATTCTAACACAGGCGTGCAAAATTTAGCTGATCAAAACCTTTTTAATTTTAACAATTGTTTTATGTAATTTTTGGGGTGCTAAATACAAATCCAAAATGTTATATCACATCACGTTTTCAAGAAAAATTGCGTTAAAAAGTAAGAAAAAAAATCATTTTTCAATTTTTGAAAAGCTCTTTAAAAAGGGAACTGGTCAAAATTTTCAAGAGATCAAAATACAAGACAAAATCTCTAGGGCATAAAATCTCAAGAGTCAAATTGTCCAAAAAAAATCTCCGAAAACCTGTTGATTTCATTTTAGGGGGACCGCTCCAAATCTCCATACGCCCTGCCCTCTCTACTGTTAAAAAAATTCTTTTTCGATTTTTTTTTTTTGCATAAATCGATAGATTAGTATGTTCCAAATATTATATCGATATCTTCTTTCGTTTTTATTCTATGGGCATTTTTCGGAGCGCGCGTCGAGTGGAATATATCGAAAAAATCTGTTAAAAAAACTTTAAACGCGTTTTTCTCGAAACGTGTTGTTTTGGTGCGCGGGGTAGCACAGAGAAAAATCTAGTGAACCGATTTAGCTAAAAAATTTTTTGCAAACTTATATAACAATTGATTTTTAATATTTTGACCTTAATAAAAAATCACACAAAATTTCATAAAGATATCTTTAATAGTTTTTTTTTTATAGCATTTTAAAACGATACTGCTTTTTACCAATTTAACAGTAGAGTACCCCCTTAACTCATAAAGGTGTGTCGTGCTCGTTCGTCCACTTTCGGCTTTTTGTTCAAATGCTTTAGCATTTCGAATCACTTTATTTAACACGTTCGCGGACGTCAATGCATAGCATTCATTTTTATTGTGATGTATTATAGAATAACATGAATGCTATAGCATCAACATTTTAAAACCAAATATTTTTATTATTAACGAACGTGTTAAGCATTCAACTATTTGTCTGATTTCAGCGTACGTTTTCCCTCCAGAAAAAAAAAATCTTAATAATAGGTGGTATTTCAGCCGTACAATGTTTTCCACATGCTATTGCTACCAAAAAAATGATTGAATTTTATCAATTATTATAAGATACTAGCTAACCTTTTACTCAAATATTAGTTTATGTCTTTCGCTATTATTTTAAACGATGCTATAATTTTTATTGAATTCAGTTCATGTCATCTATGATCTCGTAAGTTCTGTTAATAATAATAATTGTACCAAAAAAAAGTTATCTGCAAAGAACCCTGCTTAACCCGAAATAAAGGGGGGAATCATTTGGATAACGATTTTTTTCGGTTATGCCATGAACATTTGATGCATCCTATTCTGAAAGATTTTGAAGGTCAAATAAATTCAAAACTCTCTTTGTAGGCTAACTTAGGCTCTTTATTATAGTTATAATTACATTTAACTTGCTTAGCTGGAGGACACACAAGTGTGTGAATCAAGCCAAGTCAATGCAGATTGAACGTTAACTCCACAACACCCAAGTGCGGATCTTCGAACACAAGTGCTCCGCTAGCCACAGTGCGCTCTTGTAATTATTCCCTATTCCAGTTTCGAATGCAGTACAGCATTTTTTGGATTTACGATTACGGAAGTGTTTCGGATAAGCCGGATTTCAGTTAACCCGAGTTGAGTTCAGTTAACCGGAATCTTACTGTACACCTAATTCTGTTTTTACACGGTAGATACATTCCAGACAAAACCGTGTTAAAAAAGACATGAAGTACATAGAAAAAAAGGGGATTAGTTCTATATCCTTCAACCCTGTAAAAAATAGTTAAAATAAAATGATTCATACGAAGAAAACATGTGCATCACTTACTCGTATTGGTATATAAAATTGCTCATTTCGCTTATTTGGAATGTTAAAATACATCCCACAAAACTTAATAATAACTGCTATCATATTTAAATAATAAAACGTGTGGGCTGTGTTGGCGGTTTTTTTCCTGAGGCCCTGGTAGCGAAAGGGTTAAGCTGCTATGAAAATAAATTAGAAAGAGGAATTCCCTAATTATTTTATAAATAATAGATAGAAAAACAAATTTCTAAAAGATTACGGTTAATAAAAATATTTTTCTTTAAAATTTCAATCAAATAGCTTTTTTTAATCGTGCTAAATCGAATGAAATCGTGTAAAAACGGAATCAATTTTTTTCCTAGACCGTGTTAAATCAAAACCATGTAAAAAAGGACCGTGTAAAAACAGAATTGGGTGTATTTACAATCTAATGGAACTAATGGACGAATAAATAACACAACAAAGTTGAATTTCATTGAAAGTTTGAAAGTTCTTAAAACATCTTCTTATTGCAACTTTTTGCACCGGAACTGTACATACATATATCTGACTCTTGCTCCCTTTGAGACCTTTGCTGGTCTTTGTCAGACATATATTTTGGAAATACTTCTTTTAAAATGGAAAAAATTGTTTCATTGCAACTTATTTCGTATTTAATTCTTAATTTAAACATAAGTAATTTAATGTGTTTTTATCTCGTTTGAAATATCAATATCCGAGAACACACACGAGTTGCTACCTTCCATTTTGCCCACACGGATGGGTCTTCATTTTATTCTACAAGATTGACGGAATCATGTGTAAGAGATCAAAACAGAATGGACACTTTGGGGCAATATGAAAAAGAAACTTCGAAGATATCCAGTAAAATCCGTCTTCTTTTTTTTTTTTTAAAATGCTTGGAGTTCGGTTACCTACCCTACACGAATAGGACCGATGATTTATTTGAAACTATGGCTCGCAAAGTTAAAGAAGACGGACAGTCTGATTTCCGTGGTTTCTGGATTTATAAACTAGTTTCCGAAGCATTTACTAGCTAAGAACAAGAAAATTCGTAAACAAAGCCTTGTGACTGAAGATATTCCTTGTGCAAAATATTTGTTTATCTGTAGATTTACCTTCTTTTCAAATATAGGTACCACAAAAATTGAACTCCTGCCTAATGTAGCGATAGTTATTACAGAGTATGTAACTAACTGGTGATTTAATGTAAAAATATTGAGATAGGCCAACTACATCTAACATTGCAGTATACAATAAAACAAAGTAGATAAAATATTGCTTCGATGGACATTACATATTTAAATATTTATTTAAACGAATTTTCTGTTTTTGTTCATAAATGAAAAAGTGACTTATGCAATTGAAAATCAAAACTAAAAATTGTGTTAATTTTTGTAAGTAGACCAGTTATTTGGCATTTGGATAGTAGATTCTTAGATATTTGTTATGGCTCAGTACTCAAGGGCAAAAATAATACAGTTAATGATAGAGTGATATTTGAGTTTAATAATCACAATTTTAAAAGAAAAGCTCTAAAAATGCACCAATGTTTGCCGCTATAGTTTTTTCAAAACAATTAAAAGTGATTGCGTTGCAGATAAAAAAATAAAACTTTAATGCACTCAATCCTTGGGGCTCCTCTGTTCAGTTTTTTGGAGTAAATCAGAAACACATTTAACTCCTGGTTGATTTAATCGGGGTTTAAATAATCGCAACCCGCGCTAAATTTATAAAAAACTTCCTTCTTACCAACTCGGGACCTCATAACTATTTGCCATTCTGAATACTTTGGAATATCGCTTAAAAAGTTCACTGTATTCTGCATAAATCTCAGCGGAGATTCGACCGGTTTTTTTATTTTTACATGCTATACACTTGGAGATCCTCTCCTAATCACATAAAAATGTGTACGATTTATTCATTTGCGTTTTTCAATCCTAATAAAATAGAGTTCTACTGTCAGAATGAAATGTCAAACTATACGAATTTTGCGCGAAAACGCGGAGTATAGGGTGTGGATGTAAATTTGAATTTGTAGTTAATTGTCTATTTTTATTATACTACTTTCAAATTATTTTTAGAACAGTGAACAAATCTTATTTTGATTTCAATATAATATGATTAAAGCATAAATTGATACCTGCTTTTAAGAGTTTACTCATTCTTAATATTTTCGACTTTCGTGCAGTTTGACATTACTGTCAAGCAGTTAATACTAACAGCCGGTAAAGGAGAGAAAAAGGGCGCCGCTTCGGCTGCTCAAACAAATTGAAATAAAATGAAGAATTTAACTCCTCCATCGCATGTAATAACGCTCAACGATCAAATATATTGTTTTGAAATATCGGGAAACGATTGGGCACAGAACCTCATTTGTATCGCGGTTGCAAAGAAAATTGTTCTTGGTATCGTCAAATTTCCGGTAGCTTTATTATTTAAAAAATTTAGCTTACAACCCTTACGAAATGTGCATTTAATTTCAGGAAGAGTCCGAGTCAGATAGTTTCGAATGGCATCAACTGAAGGAGCTTTACCACGAGAGTAGGTGCCATGCGATAAGTTTCGCCCCCGAGACCTCGTTGGCAGTTCTTCCCAAAGTCGTGATTCTTTGTGCAGCTGGGGCCGATTTTGTGCTGAGGATATTTCGTAGTGATTTGCAAAACTGCGACACTGTCCAGCATTTAAAAGGTTTGGATTATTTTAGATTATGTGCGGAAGTAACGAGTCCTTCGTTGCAGGTCACTCAAGCTACGTTAACGATGTGGCCTGGGATCCTGAGGGAGATTTCCTTGCCTCGGTAAGTGATGATCATTCCTGCATTATTTGGAAGGCTCGCGAGAACTTTGAAGCATCGACAACATTTTGTCTGACATCAGCTGGGATGACCGTCCGATGGCATCCAGAGGAGCCAGGCAAGGTGCTAGTTGCCGAGAAAAATGGCATTGTTCACTTGTACAACGCCCGGACGCAGCAGGTCATCATGTCCCTCGAGTCGCCAAAGATCCCTCTGATGAGCGCCGATTGGGCGCTTCACAACAGGTTCCATGTGGTCACTCTGGCTGGAGGTGATATTTTCTCATTTGATTTGCGGCGGACTTGCCGCCCGGCAGACGTGAAATCGATTCATGAGGACGGTGGTAGAGTGGTGAGATTCAGCCCCAACGGGGACCATGTTACAGCCAGCGTCGGGAGGCCTGATATAACGTTGAAAGTGATTACGGCAAAAAGTCAGGTGCCTCTGATTGAGGCCCCACTCAAGCTTTATGGAGGTCTTTGTTGGCACAGTCGTCTGCCCTATGTTGCAGCTGCTTACGATAGGAAATTGTGCTTTTGGAAGATTCAAATAAAGTGAAAGTGGATGGTTTATCTAAATCTAAAGGATCGTTTTAGCTTTGCATCTGCTAAAAGTCGACGAATGTCTGTTGATGAATTTGTGAAGGGCTACTATTGTTGTGCAACATTGTGAGGGTGAGTCCTCAAGGGCGCCGTGGCTTAGTTGGTTAAAGCGCCTGTCTAGTAAACAGGAGATCGTGGGTTCGAATCCCGCCGGGGCCTCAGTCTGACCAAGGAGTTCGCTGGTTGGGCGAATCAATTTTTTTTGTATTTATGAAATTTCATTATTTTTAACCCTTTGTGGACGACATGCACCAAAATGTATCCATAACCGAGCACTCTATTTTTACAAAGTCTTTACATTAATTCTCTAATTAATTCTGCAATGTCCTTGAGAGGAGTTAGGGCGATTTAAGTAAGTCTAGGTACTTCAAAAACACTTAAAAGGATAAAAGAATGATTTTATCGGTGATGTCGGAATTAGTGTTGATGACGACTTTATAGAACCGATTGGTATATATTGGAACACTTGTTTCTGAATCACCCTGTATATAAATATAATTGTGGAGCCGGCGAACAAAACGATCTAATTACACAAAATTTTTACACGAGAAGCAAAAACCTGAATGACATACTTACAATGTACTTTTAATGTGGTTTTTTATTTTCGCCGTTGTTTGATTTTAGTCTGCCACGAGGACGACACAAGATGTGACTTTATGGTCGTAGAAACTTAGGCCACATTGACCAGTGACTAATTGTGTTTGTCTAGTCTAATTTATGTAAGTTTTTGGCTTAGAACAGTATGGAACGGCTGAGCTCCTAACTTTTTGCGTACCACAATTTCTCTTATTAGTGACTTGTGTTTTTGTATTAAAGGCTCAGTGCAAGCCGAAATTTTGGGATGATCTAACTAGGGGCAAAAAAAGAATTTAAAATAGATGCCCCCGTATTCCACGAATTTGTACTTTTTAGACGGAACCACTGCCTCAGGTTTTGCACCTATACTCCCACTGCTAAAATAAAAACAATTTCTCTTATGCTCGGTTACACACCGACACTATTAATACTTTGAAAATAAGTGTATATTCCTCTTGCCCCGTTCTTCAGGAAAGTGGTCACTCATGTACAGGGTTTTTACACGCCGTAACCGTTCTTTACTTATTTTATATTGCTAGGTTTTTGGAGGCTAACTTGGCCCACAAACGGCTTCATACAGCGCAGCTAAATTGTTTCTCTGTCCCTCCTCTCTCCGTTGAGCAATCGCCAGTATTGTGTGCATTTGGTTGTTATTTTTGACTTTCAACATCAAGTTTTTTCAAGGTCCTTTACCTACTCCTCCGTCCCACTGTCCTTTACCTACTCCTCCGTCACCGCAAGCTTAATTGGAACACACGCTACATAGAAGTTCATAAAAATTTATAATACTTATGTTATTACTTAAATGTAAAGTGAATCTGGTTTACAGCAAAACAATATGTTGGATGGTGCACATTTTTTCAAAGGAATATTAATTCAAACAAGTGTTTAAAAACATACTCTACAAGTATGTATCTAAAAATCTGCGCTTGGTCTATTCTATATACTCTCTATATATCTTGTCCTTAAATGCCTCAAGCAAATACGTTCACTTTTTCTCAAAAATCACATTGACATAACACTCATTTCAAAATACATCAAGGTATTTCAAATTCCGCAAGCAGAGATTCACAGGTATCAAATCGACGCAAGTACTCTACAAATCAACACCAGATTCAATCAAAAATTTGGCCAGCTCATCAATTATGTCCCCGGTGAGGAGACAGATTCAAGTCAAATTTTCACACATGGGTAAAAAATTTTGAGTTAACAGATAGACCTAGTCTCAATTAGTGAGGCATTACCACTTAACCTCGGGCAACCATCTCTATCCATCCCAGTGTTTGTGACTCTATTTGACATATATGTATATATACATATGTTAAATCCAGATTCCTATCTCTACTAAGACGGAAGATATTTAAATAAAAAATGCAATTATGTCGTCTTGTTTGCGACTGGCGCAATTGTTACGTTTTGATTGCTACTAGATTGCATTTAAGATATTAATTATAGGAATACCTGTACGCATTGAAACTGATATATGTACATACATCAGCGTCGATGGTATTGATGCCTTATTGAAAACAGTATTAACATAAAAGTACAAAAATGCAGAAATGGAAGACAATTATTTCGTTTTGATTCATATTTCATAGATTTCTATGAAAATTATTCCATTTGGAACGAAACTTAAACCGTTTTGATTGAAATAACGAACTTCTGACTCCATTTTGATACACTTTCAGGAAGTTTTAATTGAAAACGAGTACAAAATTAGATGCATGCGTCCATGTACAGCCCGATTAAAAAAAAACAAATTATTGACCAAAACTTTAATTGGATCGTTTTGTTCGCCAGCTCCTCAATTGTATTTTTTTAGTAACTTTTGAGATGTTGAAATATGTTAATTCTAACATCATTTCCCTAGCCTCGGCGATGGCTGCCCACTCGCTGGAAAATGTGTCACTTTTATCGTTGGTTAAAGTGGCGACACAATACCTGGTTGATGTCCAATTAGCGCTGAGGAGCGCCGTTTTAAAAGCACCGACAGAATGCCTTTTTATTATTGTTATCGTTGATCATGATTGAAGAGCGTCTTAAGAATCTAGGGGATGTGTACATATCAGAGTTAACCTATGGAGTTCAGAAACTGAACCCACTCTACGCTTCTGATTTTGGACATTTCCCCGAGATTCAGATTAAAATAGTTGCCCCATCTTTATGTCTATGCGATATCTAGCTGCAGTTAGTGCCGTACAGTAACATAGAAAATGAGATGTAGACTTTTTCTCATTCGGCTAATTGTAACTGCGGCAACAGTCGTTAAAGAGAATTCCAAAATTGGCTGCGTGCTTCCCTATAATCCATTCACGATCATACTACCTGGCACCGTGAATGCAATCCTTAATATAACTTTAACACTCATCGTGCAACCTACCTAGCGAGTTTTATTGCTACCCAGGCCTCCCATCGAGTAAAAATATCTAAATTCTTTTTGCATGCTTCTAACGTGCCTACTGTACGAACAATCACCCCTGCATCGTGCTTGCAACAGTTTCGTATTTCCCTAAAATACCCCCGCATTTATGAAGGGGATTTATTTTCCAGTATTTTTGTTAACAAACAAAATAATAAAAAATGGAAATAGCACCTTTTCTAGCACTCTTTTTTTCAGTATTTACACCAATTTAGTTTAGGATAAGTAAATAAAAGATAAATTTAATAATAGTTGATAAACAAAAATATTCAGAAATCAAACTTGCTTCTTCCACATAAATATTTTTAATTTTCTCATAGATTTCTCTTCCCCTTCTTCTCTGATAATAATTATTCAATTTTTAATTAATCATTTATTCAAAGCCAAAGTTAAACTTTACTGATTAAGCCATGCCAATGATGAAAAGTATTAAACGTAAAAATAGAAATTAAAAATAAAGTTAATATTTCTAAGAAACTATGCATTGAGTGAGGAGGAGTTATGGGAGTTGAAATTCAAAATTTATCGAAATTGTTTTCAAAAATTGCGGCTTTTTCCTGTTTTCTTAAAAATTGTCTATGGAAGAGATAAATTCTGAATTATTACTTCTACAAGTAAGGTATAGTTGGAAAAGTACTTCTATTCTCTTTTGAATGAGCTCCCGTTTAATGTCCTAAAAAAATTCGACGTCGATTGGAGTGAAGAACAAACGTTTGCTCAAGACACCCCAAGGAATCGATTGATATAACGATTCTTATTTAGAATCCGAAAACCATGTATAGTTTATTTTATTTGTTTTTTCAGGACTTTTCAAACAGGAAATTGCAATAATTTTCTTTTTCCCTGTACTCTTCAATATTTAGGCGGAATAAATCTAAATTTGGTCGATCATTCTTTACGAATGTAAAAGAATTACAGCGTTTAAGATTTGGTCGTATAGGAAGGAGGATGCTGAAGATTTCTTGAAGAGATAAAGGGTTAAATGTTGAAGTAGTGCACCGGATGAACATAACTAGATATTTGCTAAATTCCATTTAAATAAAAATTCTAAAGATACTTCGGGTATTTGATGAGGAACGATAAATCCAAAAATATTCGGGTAATTAATGGAAGGACGAAGGAGATGTAAAACCTGGTTGAATAATCTCTGCGGTGTTTCAACTGCTTTCCATCCAAACTATTTAGCGTTTTAAGCAAACCAAATGTATAAAAGATGATAACCAATTTCCAAAGCGGCGTCGCAACTGACTTCATTGAACCACCAAAATACGACCGTCGATGAGCATACCTTACTAGATTTAAATAGCGTGACCCTTTTATCTTCATGCAAAATACATTTTCCGGTTTTTACCACAATTTTATTAGCAATTCCCTACATATTGATTGTATAGACATAAAAAATGAAAAAAAATCCGGGAATAGGATATTTAAGGTAAAACGTGTCGGTATAATTGAAACGCTGTCTTCAAATTTAGTAAGCCTTTGATTTTCGGACAAGTTCAAGTTGCGCTCCAGCAACATTTTGCATACCTTCCCTAACCACATTTAAATTTTCCTTCCAACCCTGTAGAAGATCTCTCAGCTGAACCCACTGTTGCTTTCCAAATGTGCGATGCATCGTGCTAGAAATGTGCACCTTTCGGTTAGCCTGATCAAGTCTAGCGCGAACCAGTTTCGTTTTGAGAACCTCAATTATGAATGGCTCCACTTCATCTTCAGAAATCAGTAGCTCTTTTTGCAATTGCTCGAAAGTCATTTCGGAATTACTCTCTGCTAGCTGCATGAATGTGAGAAGCCTCATCTTTTTCATGTTTTGCTCATGGTTAAGTCCCTGGGAAGTGACAAATTCCTTATGGTTCTTGTAATACTGCATATATGCGGGAAGTTTCTCAGAGACGAAAACTGATAGTAAGTCATGAATTAATTCACCTTCCAGGAATCGTACTGGCTTTAGCGATAGCAGAGGGTCGAGTAGAAAAGTGTTTGGATCAGCCAATGCAGTCACAATGCATTTCATGGCATCTTCTCGAGCCACAGAGGCGTTGTCAAATGTGTACGTCCCCAGGAGCTCAATCATCACTTTTGAAGAAAGCTCACTGTTTGTATCCTTAAGGACATCGTGGAGAAGGCGATAGAGCTTCTGCATTTGTTCGGTGGACGGAGGACATTGCGCGAACTGTGCCTTCAACTGATCTACACCTTGGAACACTTCCCTCACTTGGTCGCACTGCTTGGCTACTTGCACGAGATGGTAATAGACGTGGTAACGCAATGGAGATGTCGCTTCCAGATTGTTAAACAGCCGCCAAAGAGACTGAAGACAAACCCTAGCTAGACCTATTCCAGGAGCCTTAGTCAACTTCTCGCAGAACGCAAGGACGATGTTTTCTCCTCTGTCTAAAGGTATCTGCGATTGGAATCTTTTATGTTAGGGATTATCGGATAAAATACAGCACTTACAGAAACCATAATTGAAACAATGCTGTTCAAAATTGCATCAATTTCATTTGGGTCCCCATCCTTTAGGCAGACATCGCAAACTCCGATTATCTTATGCAAATCATCTTCAATTCCTTTTGTTGATTTTTCTTGTGATATCTCAGCTCCTAATCTTTTGAAAAATTTACGAAGCTCCTGAGCCTGTGGGGTAAATAAATGCAGAGAATAGATTACAAATTTCTTCAGGCAACAAAATATAACCTCAAATTTTCTTCTTCATGATGAGTGTTTTGTGAGATTCTTGTTAAGACTTTTGTTGAAAAATTTCATTGTAATTCTCTTTACCTGATCCTCTAGGGAAATTTCAATAAACACCGCTGGTCCTTGCATGTTTTCCGCACTAAATTTTAACAATAATTTACGTCGCTTGCCACTCGTCGAAACACGTCGCTTTCTGACAGTTCTGAAAAAAAGGACCGTCTGCACCAGTTAGTGTTAAATGTATTATTGGAAACCACAATTTAATCATAAATAAATACAAATCTTGCTAAATATAATTAATACACGTCTTTTAATTCATAAAAATTAAAAAATAAAAAACTATAAACGAATTCAAAATTTATGATTTGAATAATAGAATGATTAGCACTTCCTCTTGACTAATCTAGTACTTCCCTAAGATGTTGTGACAAGTCTGAAATGTCACTTCAACGTGTATTTCGTCAGTTGCAGCGCTCCTTGCTGTTTTCTTTAGATTTATCTTAGAAACTCACTCCAATACGCGGAAATACTTGAAAGTATTAACGGATATTATAGTATAATAATCGAAGAAGTTATTTGAATTGATAATTCTCTCCTCAGACCTGAGAAGAATGTCGAAAAGGGTTCAACCGACGTGGCAAGTACCGTCAGCATCCATTGCCACAAAATTAAAGCTGTACAATAGTTTAACGCGGCAAAAGGAAGAATTTGTGCCTCTTGATGGAAACAATGTCCGGTGGTACAGCTGTGGCCCTACGGTGTACGACGCATCGCATATGGGGCACGCAAGGTATGCTCGCAAATAATTCAGCCTTGAAAGGGTACCGCATAATTCCTACGCCCCGTTGTTTAGTCTGCGAGGTTTTAAAGCAAATTATGTACCAATCGAAAGTGCGCTGCGTTATCCTTAAGAAGGCTAGTTCAGATCTAAAACTTCTTTCACTTTCTTGTTTGTTCATCCATTGATTAATAAATATAGTGTCCCTTGAATAATACGGGTTTTTCGTTCCATGCTATACTAATGATTTATACAATTTTTGGAGATTACGTCCCAACTTGTAATCGTGCTACTTGCGACTTTCGCGCAATTCACACAGAATGATTAACAAACAAACGAGTAAAATAATATTTTTAACTCCGTAAAAATTAACATATCCTATTTTTTAGAAAGGGGTAGGGAGTAATTTCTTGTAACTTATAGCTTTTCCTTTTTAAATGAAATAAAAGTGCTAGTACTCCGAGATGTTAAAAAAGATATAAATTTTTCCCGATTGACTTTCATTTGGGTTTTTAAATGAAAGCCCATTAACGTAGATATATTTATTTAAATTTAGTAAGCTTGAAGTAAGTGAAAATTTAATACTAATTACTAAAATTTAGGATTTGTACGTTTCAAAATATCAAAAGACTTATGGTTGAAACTACAAAAAAAAAAGGAAAACATAAACTCAAATTCTGAAGTACGCAAGTATTCGTTAGTCTTTTAGAATTAATGCACTGGGAAGTACATATGCAAGTTACCAAAAGCTAAGTAATAATGACATAAAATGCTGTAAACTTTAAATTCACTTCAGCATCATAAAGTGAAACATACTCGCGCGTGTTGACAAATTTTACTTATATAAACATCTTTGTTTACTTGTCCTCTAGTTACCGGAGAAGGGGAGAGGGTACTTCTTGGTTATTATATGTATTTAATAATTTCATTTAAGTACAAGGAAGTAAATTGTAAACTGCTTTAAGATGGCTTCAAAACCGAAAAGATTTATTTGATTTTTTCTTCTTTAATATTGCTTCATAAACCCGAAAATATGGGCTTCGCTACTATCCATGGTTTTAGGAATCCCCGCAAGACGACGGAACAAATCTCATGCAGATAAAGGGGCCTATTCTAGTTTGCTGCTCCCAAAATTAAGTACTCAAATCTTCCTTCTTACAAGTATTCAAGTATTCTAAACTTCTTCACTTAAATTTGGATGTTTGAACGCTTGTAATATAGTTAAGAAGTACACTAATTCAAGTAAAGGAGGGTTAAAACTTAAAAAAAAAGTCATTAAAATTACAACTTGTCTCACTTCTTGCAGATCTTATATATCATTTGATATTCTCCGGCGGATATTACAAGATTATTTTGGTTATAACGTGCAATATGTAATGAATATAACGGATATCGATGATAAAATCATCAAACGAGCTCGACAGAACTATCTATTCGAGAAGTATGCGGGGAGTGTAAATTCCTTAGAACAACTGCTATCCGATCAAAGGGAGGTGTTTGAAAAGTTCCAAGAAACGATACAGAAAAATACTGATCCAGACAAGAAAGTGATGCTGGATAAAATGTTAGTGAAATTAACTGCTTCTGTAGATGCACTGACAAAGGCTGTGGCAGATGGGATTCCGGCGGAAATTGAAAAGCAGAAGCAAACTTTTTTGCAGGATGCAAAAGATCCTATATCGGATTGGCTAGATAAAAAGAAGGGTGCCACTGTTTCTGAGAATTCAATTTTTGAGACTCTGCCGAGGTTTTGGGAGAATGAGTTCCACAAGGACATGCAGGCACTGAATGTAAGTTAATGGTTTTTGATTTGTTGCAAGATATTAAGTTTCAATTCAATTTTAAGATTCTTCCTCCAGATGTTCTTACTAGGGTAAGTGAGTATGTTCCGCAAATTATAAAATTTATTCAGAAAATCATCGATAACGGCTTGGCATACGAAGCTAATGGATCAGTATATTTCGACGTAAATGGATTCGATAAGCGAGAAAACCATCACTATGCAAAATTAGTTCCTGAGGCCTACGGGGATACAAAGTCATTGCACGAAGGTGAAGGTGATCTCTCAATTGCTGAAGACAGGCTTTCTGAAAAACGATCTGCCAATGATTTCGCCCTGTGGAAAGCCAGTAAAGCTGGAGAGCCTTGGTGGGACAGTCCTTGGGGCAAGGGGCGTCCAGGATGGCACATCGAGTGCTCTTGCATGGCATCGGACATATGCGGACTAATGCTTGATATTCATACTGGCGGAGTTGATTTAAAATTTCCTCATCACGACAATGAACTCGCACAGTCGGAAGCACATTTTGATAATTCAGAATGGGTTAAATACTTCCTACATACTGGTCATCTTACTATTGCTGGTTGTAAGATGTCTAAATCGCTCAAAAACTTTATAACAATTCAGCAGGCGCTGAAAAAAAATACCGCAA
Organism: Eutolmus rufibarbis; assembly: GCA_963920795.1. NCBI lineage: Eukaryota > Metazoa > Arthropoda > Insecta > Diptera > Asilidae > Eutolmus > Eutolmus rufibarbis. The sequence continues at coordinate 23,411,641 of OY987205.1, forward strand.
CGCAACTCAGGTTAGCATTCTTGCTACACTCTTGGAAAGATACCTTGGATTACTCTGAGAATACCATGGAAATGGCTGTGCAATATGAGAAATTTCTGAATGTATGTTAAGTAGATATAATTACTTGTATAAAAGACTAAACATATCGTTTTCTTTACAAGGAATTTTTCCTGAACGTAAAAGATCTCACCAGACGTATTCTTGCTTGTGAACCAACCAAGCAATTCGATGCTTGGACCAGCGTAGAAGGTGACCTCCAAGAAAAATTAAATTTAGTTAAAACAGAAGTTCATGAAGCTCTCTGTGGTAAGCCCTAGTATATTTATTTACATGTGTATATAGTAATGACTAAGACTCCTATGTTTTTTGCAGATAACGTCGACACCAGGGCTGCCCTGGACGCCGTACGCGATTTAGTATCATCCTGCAATATTTATATCCGCGATAACAAATTCCTTAATTGCCTTCTATTACGAAAAATAGCGGCTTATATAACCGATCTGTTGCATATCTTTGGAGCTATTAAGGGACCCCGGGGAGGTATTGGCTTCCCAGTTGGAGGTGATGGAGGAGCCAACTCATCGGATTTGGAGACAACCGTGTTGCCTTATTTATCTGCTCTTGCAGACTTTCGTAGTTCAGTTCGGGAAAAGGCAAAAGAACTGAAAGCTATTGATATCTTAAAATTGTGTGATGAGCTGAGAGATGAGATCCTTCCCAATTTGGGAGTTCGATTGGAAGACAAAGAGGGATCAACTGCTCTGAAACTTGTGGATCGAGAAACATTATTAAAAGAAAGAGAAACCAAAAAGGCGTTAGAAGCTGAAAAAGCTGCCGAAAAAGACAGGAAAAAAGCCCAGGCTGCAGCCGCTCAAGCTGCTAAGGAAGCACAAAAGAAAATTGATCCCAAAAAGATGTTTTTGTGTGAAACTGAGAAGTATTCTGCATATGACGATAATGTACGCTCGTAAAATTTGCATAGTCTTAAATTTCTTGCTAAAATGTTAATTTGTAGGGTTTACCAACACACGACAGCCAAGGTAAGGAAGTTAGTAAGGGACAATTGAAAAAACTACAGAAGTTGCAGCAAGCGCAAGAGGTGCGATATAAGGAGTATTTGGCTTCTCTAAATGGGGCTTAAAACGGAGTTACAAAATAAAATACGCCTTAAGAGATACTTATATTAATATTTATCGTCACTTTTCTTTTATATGCTTTAAAGTAATAAGAGAATTTGCAAAGCGAATTTTTAAAATGCGCCAAATTAGTTTAAATTTTGTTTCATTTTTGATCTGTGAATACCCTCCCCTTCATCTTAAAATAATCTCATTCGTATTGTTTTATTTGAATTCTTCAATGTTTTTAAACGTTAATACAGTGATAGCAAACATTTGACGAATTGTATCAATCAAAGAATTTATAGTTGCATTACTAAGCAAAGTGTGTAGATTGCGAAGACCACAATTTTATTTAATAATGTGGTCTAAGTTTTATTTTAAATTTTTCTCTGTCCAGCAATTCAAGGTCTTTTCCATTTTTAAATATTAATTTTTAATGAAGTATGTTATTTTTTAATCGATGTGGATATGGCTATTTTTTACGTCTTTAGCCTCTTATTTCGATTAGAAGTATGTTCTTAACTTACTTTTTCAAAATCCCTATCAATCATACTTAAATATCGGTAAATCTAATGTTAATATCCGTTTGTACTTTTAAGATTATTTATTTAAATATGGTATTAGAAACCGCCTGATGAAAATTCAAAAATTGTGGTTTTTACCTTTCATTCTTAGTGACAATAATTGATTAAAATAAAGTAGTTTGTTAAGCATCAAAATTCTTGCAAAAACTGCATAAGACCATATTTTTCTTTATCCCCAGGGTCAGAATGAGTTGTAAAGGTTATAGGTTCTTTAAAATGACGGAAAATTTCACTAACATATCAAGAGGTTTAATTGATCAATATACGTACTATACATTCTTGCTTCGGCAGAACATACATATACTAAAATTGGAACGATACAGAGATTAGAGTGGTTCAGCATCATGGACCAGGTGTACAAAAAAAAATTCCCAATTTACACCTGTCAGCAGAACAGGGAATGGTCGATAGTCAATGAGATAACTCGAATACAAAAGAACAAATATATTTCGACAGACTGAAAGAACTATTTACAGATCAAAGTGAATGGACTGAATGTTTACAAAAGACTGACTGTTTTAGAGAGTGTGATTCTGTAGGTGGCGCTAGTTGTTAAGCCCGAAACTCGTATGCATGATTGTGTGTGTGTATGCGTGTGTGAATGTTGTAACACTTCCCCTCGAGTAAGGGGTTATTGCTTAAGACGAAGTCCTGCAGCCGCCGTGCACCAGCTGTGCTTGGGCCTCGGGAGAGCTTTAGTCAGGAAATCTGCAATTTGGTCCGAAGTAGGAATGTGTTCGACGATGAGCTGCTTGTCCTGGATGGCCTCTCGAACGAAGTGGTGTCTCATCTCAATGTGTTTGGTTTTGGCGTGAAAAACGGGATTTTCAGCCAATTTGATCGCACTCTGGTTATCACAGTGCACGATGAGTTCGGCTAACTTTTCGTGCCCCAGTTCCCTGAGGAATCGTTGCAAGTAGATGGCCTCTTTGGTACACTCCGAGAGGGCCATGTATTCCGCCTCTGTGGTGGAAAGAGCGACTGTCTGCTGTTTCTTGGCGTCCCAGGAGATGGGACTTCCTGCAAGTGTGAAGATGTACCCAGTATAGGATCGCCGATCCTCGGGACAACTTCCCCAGTCTGCGTCCACAAAACCTTTGAGAGGTTTGTCGTCCCGTTCGAAGGATAGGCCAATGTCGGGTGTCCCCTTTAGGTATCGGAGAACTCGTTTCGCAGCAGTCCAGTGTTCGGCTCCGTAGTAACTGTTGTACTGGCCGAGGAAGCTTATCGCGAAGGCGATGTCCGGTCTAGTTGAGACGGACAGGTATGTCAGTGCTCCCACCAGCTCCCTGAAGGGTAATTGTTTCTCGTCCTCGGAGGGATGTTCGTTCCTGGAGAGTTTAGTGTTGGTGTCCACGGGGGTGGTCACCGTGCGGCATTCGTTCATGTTGAACCTGTTGATCAACTCCTGGGTGTACCCTTTCTGGCTCAATGTGATGCGACCGTTGGTTTGGCGGATTTCGATCCCAAGACAGCACTTGGCGTTGCCAAGATCCTTGACCTGAAAATGTTTTCCCAGGTCTTGTCCGAGTTTGATGGCCGCTTTTGGTCGTCGACACGCGATGAGAATGTCGTCGACGTAGACAACAATCAGAACGGCGTCTTTCCCTGTACCAATGGTGAAGAGGCATGGGTCCGACTTCGTTGGGGTGGCTCCCAGGGATCGAAGTTTCTGGTCCAACTCCTGATACCAAACTCGGCCGGCCTGGCGAATGCCATACAAGGATTTTTCTAAGTGGCACACCTTGTTTCCCTTCCGAAACTCATCCAGATCCTTCCTGGCTTTGGTCGAAATGGCGTTATTGGGCTCGCGGTCGATGATTTCGATGAGGATTTTCTCGTAGTTTTTCGGCGGTTCCATAAATATTTCGTCGTTGAGTTTGCCGTTCAAATATGCCGCTGTTATGTCGAACTGTCGTATCTTCATATTGAATTTGGCAGCGAGTGACATGACGAGACGGATGGTTCCTGGACGTGCTACCGGAGCGAATGTTTGGGAAAAGTGAATCCCTGGCTGTTGGCTGAACCCTTGGGCGACCAATCTAGCTTTTCGCTTTTCTAGTGAGCCGTCGGGATGGAACTTGTTGCGCAAAACGATCCGACTTCCGATGACTTTGGTACCTTCTGGTCGATCGACGAGTGTCCAGGTGTTGTTGTCGAGTATGGCCTTCATCTCAGTCGCAATGGCCTGGAACCACTCGTCAGCTTCCGGACCGCCCATTGCTAGATTCATAGGAACCTCAGCAACGAACGTTTCCTCCATAGCGTAGTTGTTCTCGACGTTTTCGTTGGTCTTTCCTCTGCTGCGAAGATTACAGCGAGTATTTTCAGTTACCTTCTCGTTGTGAGTGAGAGTTTCGTCGATGATAGTGTCATCACTGGATTTGCGGTCTTCTTTGGCGTCGTGGCAAGATTCAATTGAAGATTCGAGGGCTGGGTTTCTCGGGCATGGATCGTTTTCAAGGTCGAATCCTCTGAAGTCCTCCATTTCGTCGGGTTCATCGATGTCGATGACTCGATGGTCTTCCGTGGCTTTGGGAACCCATTCGAATTCCACGTATTTCGGCTCTCTTTTGCTGTCTTCCTTGGATGAGGTCGGAAGGACTTGATTGTCTTTTCTTTTGATGCTTTTTGAAGCTGGAGGGCCTCGTTCGTCCTTGGATCCTTCTTTGCCGCCGATTTTTCGTTCCAAAAATTGGACGTCACGGCTCACAATCACCTTTCGTTTCTCCGGCTCCCAGATGCGATATCCCTTGGACTCAGTGGAGTATCCAACGAAGATTCCGTCTTGTCCGCGTTGTTGGAGTTTGTTTTTCCCGGGTTCTCGGTTGAGATATATGACCGGGCTTCCAAAGGTCCTCAGATGTGACACGTCCGGTGGTTTTCCGGTCCACACTTCGTGTGGTGTTTTGCCATCCAAACTCCTTGACGGTAAGCGATTGCGTAGGTAGTTGGCCGTGTGGACAATTTCCGTCCAAAGCGAATCAGGTAAGTCCGATTCCAGCTTCAGACATCTGGCGGTGTCCAATAGAGTGCGGTTCCGTCTTTCTGCGACACCGTTCTGTTGTGGGTTGTAAGGTACGGTGAACCGACGAGTGACACCCTTTGACCGCAAGAACCTGTCGAACTCTCGGCTGGTGTATTCTCGACCGTTGTCGGATTGGAGCTGCTTGACACGCTTCCCGGTCTGGTTTTCGACGAGCGCGATATAAGCGACAGTTGCGTCGAATACTTCGGACTTATTTTTTAGGAACCGAATTTCACACCAGCGGGAAGCGTCGTCGATGAATGTCACGAAATACCTTGATCCGCCTAGGGAGGCTTTTGGATGGGGGCCCCAAACATCTGTGTGGATGAGGTCCAGCAGTTCCGTTCGTCGTTCCGACTTGGCTGGGAACGGGGCTCGTGACATCTTCCCCTTGAGACAGGTGTTGCAGTCAAATTGTTTGTCGAGCTTGTCGAGCCTCACGCCTGTCACCAAGTTCCTGCTCACAGCGTCCGACATATCGCGCGCGTTCGGATGTCCAAGACGTTTGTGTAGCGTTTCGAAGGAAATTGTCTTTTCGGACGCGGTGCACGCCTTTTCGTCATACTCGCGCACATAGTACAACTCGCCGACTCTATCAGCGCAAAGTTTGACGTCGCCGTTGCTGTCAACAACAAATGCTTCGTGTTTCCCGAACACTACGTCACAGCCGTGATCGGTCACCCTGCTCACCGACAAGAGGCTCGTTCTCAAGTCGGGTACGTGAGATGCATTGTTAAGGGTCACGTTCACTTTTTCACCGGACACATTTGCACTGAGGGAAACTGTTCCCTTTCCGATTATTCTGGTCGAGGTGTTGTTCGCGAGACTTAGTGTTCCGCTTTCGTCGTGTTTAAGATCCCGAAAGTCTTCTTGGTTCTGGCACAAGTGCGTCGTGGCGCCACTGTCAATGCACCACTTTCGACTCTGTGTTACCGACGCGGCAGAATGGAAAGCAACATTACCGAATTCTGACAGTTTATCCTTGTCAGACTCGTTCTTCTTCTTATACCAGCAGTCGGTGGGTTTGTGTCCAATCTTCTTGCAGATGGGGCATCTCGGTCTTTTTGTTTCTTTTTGTTTTCCGTCCTTGTCCTTTTTAGCCGGTTGTTTCCCTTTTGATGGGAATTTTTGTTTTCTAGCAAACATGGCACCAGATGATGCGTCTGGCTGGCCGTTCCTTCGAGCCTCGCTTTCCTCGGTGATTTTTGCGCGTAGAGCTTCTGGATTTGGCAAGTCGTCGCGCGACTCGATTGCGCACCGGAAATTTTCAAAAGAGCTTGGCAGACTGTACAACAGCATTATTGCTAGTTGATCTGGATGGATGACGATTTCCATATCTCCGAGTTTGTCAACTGTGTCGAAGAACTCGTTGAGATGCTCGCGTACGTCCCCATCGTCGGCCATTTTGTGTAAAGTGAGCTTTTTCAAGAGTGTCGCCTTTCGGGCTGGACCTCTTGACTGGAAAATATTGCTGAGTTTTGTCCAGACCTCCTTCGACGTTGTACAGTTCTTCACCTGCTTCAGTTCAGGAGGTGAGACGGCTAGGATTATGTCTGCTCTTGCTTTTCTGTCGTTCTTCTCCCAATCCAATAAGGCGGCGGCGTTGTTCTCGTCCGGTTCGGGCTTGACCCTCGTTCCGCTAACGTACTCCCACATATCGTTTTTTATTAGGATAGCTTCCATCTGAAGCTTCCATGTGTCGTAATTTTGTTTGTCGAGAAGCTCGATTCTCGCGTTATTCACGCTCATCTTGACAGACTAAAACGAAACCGATTTCGCGGCCGAACACGTGGTGAGGTTAGCGTTTTTGTTCGCGTTGAATTTTTACTATTTATTCAAATCGCGGCTCTGGGCCCATAACCTGTCAGCAGAACAGGGAATGGTCGATAGTCAATGAGATAACTCGAATACAAAAGAACAAATATATTTCGACAGACTGAAAGAACTATTTACAGATCAAAGTGAATGGACTGAATGTTTACAAAAGACTGACTGTTTTAGAGAGTGTGATTCTGTAGGTGGCGCTAGTTGTTAAGCCCGAAACTCGTATGCATGATTGTGTGTGTGTATGCGTGTGTGAATGTTGTAACAACACCCATCGTATTTCGCAATAAAAATGAGAAATTCGTATTAATTTTATGTGCCTAGTCCACCCAATGCAGATGTTGATTATGAATCCGCTTACAAAATTTAGAAATTAAAATAGTGAACCCAATATGGCGACTAAATTTTCCACAATTCAAAGTAATATCAGCAGAAAATAAATTATAATGGTTGATTTAATACTCAATAATTTAATATTGAACATTTACCTGTGTAATGAAGTGTTTAGGCAGACGATAATTTCTATAACGAATAGGCAATCGACATGTATGGTACTTCTCAGCTTTAATGTTTTCCAATAAGGCAAAGATGAAATAGCGAAAAAAATGAATACTCTTATTTATTTACTTAACACTTAATAATGTAAACGTATAAGTATAGAATATATTATAAGCCCTTCTGATATGGACCGTGGTAGCAAAATTATTTTTGGGTGGTTCTATACCACATCCACAGATTTTAGTAACACTCGTAAGCTTCCTAATCATCTTTTTTTTTGGCTGCTGCCAAAAAGTCTTTTTAACTCGAAACCTTTTACATGCTTATTACATTTTCAAAGTGTTGCCAGACATTTTTGGTTTTAACTTACTATCATAGTGAAAACGTTTTGAGTTGAAGCCGAGTTTTTTAAGGCTGACCTTTCTTTTTTTTGTGAGTTTAAACGCGCACAAAAGCTTAAGCGCATCTTAAAACTTAAATGACGGCTTAAGTATGTATTTACGGTTGCACAGTCCTTTTTTATTTTACGCTTAGCTTGAGTGAGAGCTTATGCATTTTACTCTTTTATGTACGATCAAGAAGGAGATCGAAAGCAGCAACAAAACATGGGACGACATAAAAAGAATAACCCCGAAAAGAAACGAATGGAGAGGCTTAGTGGACGCCCTATGCTCCCAATGAGTAGTGAAGTAGGAAAAAAAAAATGTAGGACACTGGGGGCCTTGTTGCCATTGATTTCAATTAGTTTTACCGCATATAACGTCAAAATGATTCGATTTGATTTTTCTATCGAATTATTTTAACCACTTCGAATGAAAAAATTAACATTTAACAGGTACACTGGACCTAAAATGGGTCGACCAAAATTCTTCTGGTAAGAATTATACTTAAAGAAGATGTAATCTTAGGGTTTCTATTACCCCTCGAAAAATCCATTAAATAGTTAGAAAACACTCTGCGTAGCCACTTTAATCAGTTTCGAAGTAACCTTCGTGCCGTACACAAATCTGTACTTATGTTGATCCAATTGTGGACAGTGTGCCGAAACTATGAAAGTTTTTATTTTCATAAAAATAAATATTTTGTTGTCTTATCAACTTTTGTCTTGATCAGATTATTATAAAATGTAAGTATGAATTATATTTGGATATTTGTATTCAAAAATAATATAAAAATATGCATTTTAGGCATAGAATTATAAAAAATGTATTCTTTTGACCTTCTAATATTTATTATTTGTTTTGAATGTTTTTGTAGATGGCAAATAGTGATTCGGAACTGTATCCAGGCTGGATCTAAAACCACCCAAACATTCATATTTTGCCTATCCTAGAAAAAGTTCTATTATTCAAATTTATCCACGTGAAACAGCATACTTTGAACTATAAAACTCGAAATTTTCTCAATTTCAGAAGTACTTATTATATCATCCTTAAATTTCTTAAAAAAAACGTTCAGGCGAATATTCTGTCAATTATAGATTTTGATATAAATTTTACTTTAATTTCAAAATAATATAATAATTGTGAAAGTGAATACGCTCGAAATTCTAAATTTCGTTTATAGCGTGTCACTGACGGTATAACCCTTTGAAAACTTCGAAAGAGATCGGATTAACTGGGTTATCCAATAAGGCGTTATTAAATTGCAGGAAGTTTCTTACGTACAAATAAACTTTATTAGCTTTTTTCCTCATTCTCTCCACCTTTGTTTTGCGTCCTTAAAAAGTTCCCCGGAAGAGGGAAAAAAGGACTAAAATTTAAATCCGACGTCATTTAATAGCACCACTGTGAGCTATCCATTCCGGGCAAGTGCCTCCAGTCCACAGCTCAGTTCAGGCAGCCGAGTAAATCCATTCAACGTCAAAAAATGGTTAAGTCTTCAATTAATCAAAAATAAAGAAAGACCGCCTCGTCAACATAAAAGGAGAGCAGAACAAAATCAGGAAAATTGGAGAAAATGGGGGCGGAATGAAAAGTGGCCAAAAAGTGGCGAACACGAGTTCAGGGATGAGCCCCGCAGAGAAATACATTTCCACTTAATTGAATGCAAACACAATTAGTCATTGTTTAAGCTCAGCCACTGCGGATCCGCGACACTCTTCGTGCCGGGGAGGCCGGCGCATTAGGGCTGTCTGAGGTTCTATTCATATCAGTCCAGCCCTCGCCACCAGGAAGTCTCCTGGCGAGCTTTCGAAAAGTCTAATGTCCTTGCTAATTAGTTCTGCCTCCTACGCAAAGTTTTTATTTCGTACATCACTCTTCACCTGATAACCTTAACATCCCCACATCCTGTTGCTAGCATCAACATAAACTCCCTAAATTTACGAAAAAAAACTATAAGTAATTTGCTCGTAAAAATTATTGTTATCCTTTTATCTCCAGAGTCTGAGTGGTATACAGACAGAGATGGAGAGCCTTTATTTAAACACTTCCATCCGAGGTTTCACGTTGATGCGGATTTTTAACTGGTGTATTCGCCAGCCCCACTTCAGTTCGTTTTTACCCCTAGAAGACATCACTCCATCAACTTCAAGCCCAAACCCTGTGGCGTGCTATGCTTGGAAGCATCACTTTTCCTATACCTGTTATTCTTTGTGCCTAGAAATGTCCCTTAAAACTTTGTAATTACCTTCCTTGAACATAGCACCCCAACATCGCTCCACCCCGGGACGCCAATGCCGCCCAAAGGAGTTCTTTGAAATTTCAAAGCTCCTTAAAACATTTTCACTACCTTCGAGTCTTTGCAGATATCCTACAAGGACACTTTCTCATAGGCTGGTCTGGTCTATGTTTGTGTTCCCGGTTCCTATGGGTAGAGAAGAAAAGGACTCCCTTGTAAGGGAAAGAGACCTTTTTTAATAAGATTTTCATAATTAATCGGCGACTAGACCTTCCTCCCACTATCACTTTTCTCTTTCCATCTCCCAGGAACCCTGGGCATTGGAGGACCCGATCCACCCACCTCGAAACCACCAGGTCAAGTGGTATTCGTGTTGCGTTGGAGTAACTCTTACCTTCAATGGCACCTCTGCGAACGATAAGCTCCCAAACTGGGATGAGATCCTCCAGAATTTTGCGTAGGCCAGTTGTCTAGATACCTATGTACCTTGAGGACGCCTCTTCAGATCTTTGGGGGGTGGTCTGCTCTGCTTCTTTCCCGGAGCAAACAAGAAGACATCCCGCAGCTACCCTATCCTTGTAACTGATGTTGTTTTGATTCGTTCGGCCTTCGCCCCCACTTCCATGTCCCATCGCACCCATAGCATTCACCAGGCCGCCGCGCCGGGACCACATCGTCCCAGGGCCGGGTGAGTTTTAATGGATGCCCGCGATGTTCTGGGGTTGAAAATTACTCGACGTTAGCCACTCACCTCTTGATTAGGAGGAATGCGCGGCGGCAGTGGCGGGCGCGCTTATCTGCCGGCGAATGAGTACCCGAAATGCATATTTAATGGAAGGGTATTACACGTGTGAAACTTGATGCTGAAAAGGAAGCGCCATAATGGAGATTAAAAAGGAATTAAGGGATATGGGGCGTGTAATTTTGAGTGGAGATTGAAAGTGATTGCGACGGGCAGCGGAGTCGCTCGCGGCACTCTTGTGGCTGCCCAAAATCAGCTAATTGGGAGCATTTACCCCCCCGTATGCTGGGGATAAGACTGAGATTGCTTTTTCAATGGGATGTCCTTTAAACGATAATTTTGGCAAAAAATACACGATTATGGGCTGGCTCGAAAGCGTCTGGAATGATGGTGAACACGTTTCCCAGCAGCTCAGAGTCACTTTTGTTGGGATGAAATTTAAGAAAGTCCTGAGGGCGCTTTATTGCGTGCCAGCAATTAGTATTAAATTGGCCGTGTTTTCTTTTATGAGTTGAAACGCTAATAAGCATTGTGGGAGTGATACCTACTCGCCCTGAATGGGGGTGTTAAATTGCTTTCGCGTTTATTTTATGTTATTTGTTAGCTTTTTATAAAATATACAGTAGCTTAAAAAGTAATACATATACCCATAAAATTCACGATTTTTCCCTAATAATGCATTATAACAGTGTTATGTCAATCCTTACAGTTTAGGGATATTCTTTGAATTAAATAACATTTTTCGCACAAACATAAAATTAGGTATCATAATTCAAATGTGTACCTATACCCGATATAGAAATATGAACAACGACGAAATCTATAACGCGCATACATATAAGGTGACATTTGTTAATATGGAAATGTAGATGGTGGAAATTATCACCGTATTATATGAATGAATTATAGGTACAGATTCTTTACGAAGAATTGTTTCATCGAACGCTCGTTGTGCATAATTTACTGATGTGTTGAAGATTTAGCTTGTCATTTGCTTCATTCCAAGCGATAATTGCATAAGGCTTCGGAATTTCAAACATGCACTATCGGCGTGCTGTGCACACTATTATACTTAATTATTGAGTGATGCGTTTTAACGCAAAATATGGTACTGGTGGAAAAATTAGGAGCATTCTTTGTACAGGCCTATACATGGTATTTATAATTACAGCGTTCTCATTTATTTATGACACATTGGCTACTTAACATAGTTCAATTGGGCATACCTAGTCTTTGGAAAGATAATAAATCACATAAAGAATTATTATTTTTTAATCAAACAGAAAAAAAACAATCTTGCCTTGTTTAGTATTATAATTTTGCAAATATAGTTTCGACATTCTAAAATCGAAGAAGAAATATAAAATATAATCAGAGTTAATTTTAAGAATTAAAATTTTTTAGCGATTTACATGTATCTTTCTTCATAATGAATTCTAGGAATGAGTGGGGAAACCCGGGACTTGGTAGCCTGGACGATTTGAAGAACCGTAATTAAGTTGACGCGTAACGTTTAATGTTTTCAATAATTTTATAAAAAATATCTCGTGTAATAATTAGTTTTTGCAAAATTTGTTGATGCGAACTAATTGCTCATTAAACGATTCTTCGAACTACCTACATATATATGTACTAATGTTTTTTTATATTCTTTATATTTCGATAATTAAGAACTTTATATTTATATTTTTTCTACGAAAAAATTGTCTTCTCAATGTAAAAGCGATCCAATTATTTTGCTCATTGTATTGCTATTTCTTGGTCATTCTTACAATTCGATCTGCCGGCAGCCTTAAACATTGCGACGCATATTCGGTACATCACAACGCGTGAGCCTATAAGAATAATGTGCCCGAACTTCTATGCGTTGCTGAGTGGTGCCGCATTGCTAGGTGGAGACATCGCTGCTGTGGAGAATCTATGAAAGACCGCACAGTGAAGACAAGAAATAACCGCCGCTGTGCATTAGGAATACGACATCCATAGCTTTATCTTATTCACTCTCTCCGAGTGCACTTCCTTCGTCTTTATCGCTTCATGAAAACTGCCAAAGTCATAATGTCACGTGGCCTCTAAATTTTACACTCAACGCGCCCAAAGGAGTTTCATTTCAAAAATTGCCCTCTCAATGTAAAAGCAATCCAATTCTTTTAGCTTATTGTATTTTGATTACCCAGTCATTCCTAGAATTCGGTCTGTCGACGAAAGACCGCACCAAGCGAAGGTGAAGAACAACCGCTCCTACAAATGTGTTAGATATACGACATAGCTCTATCTTATTTTCTCTCCCCGAATGCAGATCTTCCGTCTTTATCATGTCATGAAAACTGAAATTTTACTCTCAACGCGCCCAAAGAAGTTTCACTTCAAAAACAAAAAAATATACATATTTTCATAACGCATAATTTCCCTGCTTCATTTCAAGATTTTCTCTAATCTAGTGGAAGATCATAAATTGAAAACAATATAATTTGAATTTTATTTCGACAATGGCTGTTATTTTTCAACTTAATATATTTGTGTAAATATGTTTTTTACATATGATATAATGTAAAACTCGAATTATAATAATTATTATATTATGTAATTTGTGTTTAATATTATTTTAACATTTTCATTTATATTTGGAGAAGTCAGCACAAATTGGAGTGTAAGGTAACGAGTGTTTATCTAGAAATAGTCGATTTTTCTTTTGTAAAGAGAAATTTGTATATGAATTCGATTATACTTCTCTATATTTATGATAAAAAATTAGTAAAATAATTAAAGAAATTAATTTTTCCAAATACCTTAGTAATTTAATTTTTTTAAATTTTTGCGTTAGCCATGATATTACGGACACACATTTTGAAGGGCTCCTTTACTTGAGATCGAAAAAAAACGACATTTTTTAGGAATCTTGTTCACAAAAATTTTATTACTTACATATATACAATCATATTTGTTTTATATCTAAATTTTATATCTTTAAAGTAAGTACCTACATATATCCATTATTTTTTAATGTTTTTCTTTAGTAAAAATGGTGGTAAAATTAGCAATAGGATGATCTTAAGGAATTTTTTTCCAAAAAGAGTTTTTGTAAGCTTTTGTAAGCTCTTTTTGATTCGATTCGAACGGATTCAAAAATAGGGCCCAAATTTTAATTTAGTAACATTTAGTATTTCTTTAAAGTGTGTAAAGGTTCGAGTGGTAGTGATATAGAATAAAATTATAAAATAGACTGTAGAGAATCTTTATTATTGACGGAATCGACTAAACATTTTTTGTAGGTAGGTATTTCTAACCCTATTTCCAACAATTAAATCAATAAAAAAGATATATAATAGATTTTTTGAAATTATATCTCGAATAAAGGACTTTAAGAGAGCACACATATTTTATTTATATGTGTGACATGCAAATAAATAAACATTTAAAAATTTAAAATGCCGAAAACTAATAAACAACGCAAACACGTTTTACGAAATATGTTTGTGTATGTATATTCTGAAAGGAAAGACTTGTAAATCACCAAAATTCCTTAAATTATTGTTTTTGATCCCATGTACATGTCTAAGTTCAAGATTTATGAAAATGGTCACAATTATCTTATTAAATTTATTAATTTCGTTACCAGTGATATGTAAATGTTCTCAAAACTTGCGATTAAGTTCTCCATTTGAATCAATAGTAATGTATGTATAGCAAGTTGAAAATCCGATTTGAAATCTCAACAGTTTATTTCTCGTAACTGACATGTTTTATTTCGGGGAGAGTTTTCGTTTATTTATTTATTTAAATATTAATTAATATTAAAACATTGGAGTCTACTGCTCCAAATTTTGCGTTGATGGGCTTTTAACTAACAATTTAAAAAGACAAGGGGGCAAAAAAAAAACTGCTTTGAACCTATTTAAGAGATGCCTCAAAGTCACTACGATCCATCCTCATTATAAGTAAAAATTCCCAACAAAACTGAAGCTCCCTGGAGATAGCAAGGAGTCACCTCTTGATTGGACATGAATATTAATTGCATTAATCTTCTGTAAGATAAATGATAGCGCAAGTGCTGCAGGCACCAACTCTTTAATGAAAAAAGGGCGCCCTTATAAAAAACGTTCGCGACCCTCACATTTTTTTTATTATGCTTTCCGAGGGTGTAAACTGAGAGCAGACTCATCTGTGGGTACACGCGTTTTTTCATCGTCTGGGGTGGTTTAATGTCTTTGGGCACCCCCTTCCCTGACTGCGCGAGCGAAAGGAAACATTTCAAATTACTCATTCTTACCCCTAATTTTAAGTCATCCCCCGCAAGGCGAAGTGCTTTTAAAAAATCAAAAGGGATCCGTTTCGTATTTTGCATATTTAAACTCGTTCATTGCGAGCCGCGTATGGAGGATAAGCCGCTACTAGGGTGAATAGTAAATAGTAAGGATCGCCTTAATGATTTTAACGCCTATCCTTGAGGAATTTTAGTAAAAAAGTGTTAACTAAATTTTTCAAGAATTGGTCGTAATTGGTCATGGTCATATATTCCCACTAATTTATTTAAAAGTTATATGTATATTTTGTATACTTATGTATTTTCAACACTGTTTTTATGCAGTAATGACGATAATAGATTTGTGTGAGTAATATTCTACAGCTCCACCCCAAAAAACGAGAAATGGGAGCATCGTATTGTGCATAATACTAGCAACTTTTTCCACAGAACTGGCAAAATATTTCTATAAAATTATCTTCGTAGATTATGAATTCGTAAATGGTTTAATTAGGTCTCCTTTTCGAGAAAAAAGGAGTTGAACAACTAAAGAAGTTATTATTTTGACCATTTAGGAATAATCATTACGAAATAACTGATTGATCCAGGAGCTTATAATGTTGCTCAAATTATAGCCTGAATCTTTAACTATTATATAAAAATACCAAAAGCTTTCAAACATTTCGATATCATCTCCGGATGTTACTTTCTTTGCACAGTAGATGGCGAATAAAGACATGACAACAAAATAAGGTCGTATTTAAGGCTGGGCAGCCTAAAAAATTTAATTTTGAATAGACTAAAATACAAAAAAAAAGTTGTTTTAATACTGTGGTGCGGGCCATCTTATGATCTTAAAAGACGTCGACGCAGTTATTTTGTAGGCGCAAACTAGTTAGCGACTTATGGACACGAAGAAAAAAACAACGCAGATCTTGATTTTTGGTACACTCCAAGAAGCGATTAATAACTTTGAGAGGAAGACCTCTGATATTGGATTAGTAATAATAAAATAGGTATTGAAAAGTCAAAAAGACTTGTTGAGATCTAGGAAAAATCTTGAAATGAAAATCTCGGAAAACGTTGATAAAGAGTGTAAAGGAATTAAAGTTCATTGAATGGACTTTTTCTAAAAACATGAAAAGTGGAACTCACTACAAAGAGGCATTGAAAGTGGCCGAGGAAAATGCAAGATTAGTGAGATTAATAAACAGGACCAAGTTTGGAATAAATTCAAGAAATGGAGTCCTACCGTTTAAGGCTTTGGTAAGATCTAAAATTGAATATCCTCCTAATCATATCCCATTATATATGCCCTGGCAAATGAACTACCGCCGAGGCTTAGAGCAGAGTTAATTACGACAAAGAACATTTTGAGAATAGGGAAAGTCCTTCCGGAGCTGCTAGCTGTATGTGATACAGGTGATGGAAGTACCCCTTTTGAGGTCTGTCTGGAAAGTTGTTTCTGTTGGTGAGTAATGGAAACTGCTTGAGAAATCTGAAGAATCCATTTATAGTTAAAGCTGGATTTCTGGGAAAGTTAGGTGGTAAATCTAAAGTTAATAGTGACATTGTCAAGGCAATCATGTGTGAAAAAAGTTTTGCGTTTCCTGATGACGCTATGGTTGTGGCCACAGATGCGTCGGTGGCCGATGGTGTCACCGGTTTGGGCTTGGCCATCCCTGAAAGGGAGGTTGTGATCTGCTTTAGGCTAATGTGGGTGATATCGACTCTATTGGCTGAACTTCTAGCCATAAAAAAAGTGTCGAACACGCAATCATTTTGGGAATGAAGAAAATAGTAATAATTGCGGATAGTTTTAATAGATGCATTTGTATCCATTAGAGACAACAAAAAAGAGAACTATATATTTTCTGAAGAGATTGGAATGGCACTATTCTTCGATTGGATAAAAATAATGTGGGTTCCTTCACACATTGGGGATTAGGGAAAATTCCGTGGCTGATGCGGTCGCAGTAGAGCTAGAAGAAATGGAGAGATAACTACAACAAAGCTGACCATGGAGGACTTGAGTAGAATGGAGAAATTAGGTTAATCAGATCAGTGAAACGAAGGGTAGATTTTTTGCGGTTGTCTACGCGGGAGTGGGCGTAAAACCATTAAAAAAAACGGGTGAGATGGCTCAACACACGAGAGCGATATGTGTGAAGGGTGTGGAGATGCGGAGGACGAGGATCACCTATTCATGAGGTGTCCGACATATGAAAAGGCTAGAGACCGTTGCCCAAGATTTGGCGGGATTCCTCGTTTGTGGAGACTCTGTCACCGCTGAATGACAATTTAATTGAGGATGTGGCTAATTTTTTGTTAGAGTCTCAAATGGATTTATAAGGAGCTCGCAGCGTGCTGTGATTGAAATGTTTGTATGATACTGCTTACAGTCTCTACCAACCCGATCTAGAAAACTCCTGACCTTAGAAATTCTTATAGCTACTATATTATACGTTTGGAGTAGTAGTTCGTTAGTCAGTAACGATATAGTGTAAATCTTTTAAACGATTTCAATGATTAATTGAATGAATTGCTTTTGACAATATTACTTATGGTAATTACTTGTATGATTCGTGGTAATGTTTGTAGACCATCCACCATTTACTATAAACCAGGCTCACTTCCTTATAAGATTATATTGAATGGAAAATTTCTGCAATAATTTTATTGATTTTAAAGTGAATAATGAATGATAAGTGCTGTTTCTCCTTTTGAAAGTATCATGGTGTTCTAGTTTAGCTTGCGGTGAAAGAGGAGAAGGAGGTGAATACTGTTTTGAGTCCGGAGAGAACTAGAATTGAGGGTTGTTGGCGCTACACAAAAATTCTTTAAAGTGGAGCGGATTCAATTAAAAATAGTCATTGTGGCTGTAGTTGCCGTGACCAGAAAGATACCCTTGTGTGACGCCCTCGTGGCAAATTAAAACTATATAACAACAACGATTTTTTGTGACACTATTTACTAAAAGAAAACTTATCAACATTTTAAATTGCGCTATTTGTGACAAAATGGCGGCCTGATAACACAAATGTGAGCAAGTACAGTTATTTAACGTGTTTTTTTTAAAAAAAGTGCATAAGAAGCAAACAATGTTATGTACACAATCGTGAAGAAGCACCTTGAAGAGGATACTTGCAGCTTTCTAATGACGTCCGAAACATCATTGTGCTATTATTATTTCGGGAGATACAGGAGTTTAAAGTCAAAACAACTACTTTTATTTTAACAGCTGATAACTTGGTTAAAAAAACGCATTTAAGCGGAAAGAATAAGCTTTCAAATGTTTCCATTTATTTCATATAAAAAGGTTTTCCCGACCTCATGCACACTCTCAAAGTTAAAGAGATAATTTGTCTAACTCTTCTAACGTTAGCACAGGGGGATGATAAATCTTTTTAAGTTTCTGATTCATAAACTAGAAGAAGCAAACTTAGTACACAGGATATGATGAATCTTGTGAACACGATAGAGCACGTATGTATGTATTTCTAAATTGATTTTTATCAAACTTTAACTACATTCTTGTATTTATTGGGCCAATATCTCGTGGAAAAAATTTGTTTTTTTCTTTTTAGATATTTAGTAAGAAAAGCTGTTTTTTTCAGATTAATTTTAAAAAAAATCTGTCTACAGTTCCTACTTATAAAATACGACCCTGCATGGTAAGCGCACACTCATGGGAATGAAAATGAAAATATTAACAGATAGAGAGGCAGACGCACGAGTGATCTTATAAAAAAGGATCAATTTTTCTTTTTCCGTTCAAAATAGTATAGCTTCCTTAGAAATTACATAAAGAAAATTTTTTTTAAACCCCATAACTATATATGTAATATAATCACTTAAGAAAACATTCTCAGGTCCATGAGCATTCCATTTTGGGAGGCATTTATTTTTACTTTGTAAAACAAAAATTTGTATTTCAATTGTGACCCATAAAAACATGTTTTTGGTTGTAATGCGTAGTTTTGTAAAATGGTCACTGGAGCACGGTTGTGAACCTTTACGAGTACCTCGTGAAATTTCATGTGACTCATTAAAAATAATTGTATAGCATTATAGGACACTGTATATATAAATCTTAATTAAATAATTTCTAAACAGCTTCTAAATAGGTCAATGCTATGCTACTAGAGAATAAATGAATTTCTTAAAAATTCAAAAATTCACATGTGTCCTACAATGAGAGGTCTATGAGGATACCGCCCACCGTGAACTCCACAACCCCACACCCGTAGGTGGGATTGGAATCAATTTTTTTGGAGAAAAGTCCACTTGAAAATTATTCAGGCAGTTCTGGACAAATCGCTTGCCGAACGGAGGTGACCTTTTCTGACATATTTCAGCGAATAAAGGAGAGGAAAATTGCTCCTTGTGCGATATGCACAAAATCAGCTTAGCGAAGTTGGAACCATCTCCAAGTTTTCTCAAGAACTTCTGAATGTCGTCGGTCCATTCATTTAGGGGCCCCTGCGAGTGTCAGAACCATGCGACCGTGTTCCGAGAGGCGCCCCTAGGGGTAAAATGTCACGAAGAGGTTGATCTCTGGGGTTGATTCGATTTGAGGACACAATGTCATCGAATCCCAGAAAATAACAAAAAAACCAAGAGACGAGGGAAAATTTGAATGCCGCAGTAGACGAAAGTTTTGACGACTTAGCGGACGACACAATCGCCAGCATCGGAGCTCCGGGAACACCTCCGGGGGCACATTTGATTTGGTCCAGTGATTTGATCTGTCGTGTCTTTGGTATCGATGTGGCGGGCGAGGGGATACCAAAGAAGGATGTGGAAATTCTCAGGTGGGACAGGGGTCAAATTGTGTCGTCTCCCAGCACGGTTAGGTGAACAATCGGCAAATGTTGTGATTTGCATCCCGGCCGTGGAAGGACAAGGGCGAGCGTATTCATCTCATCGGCTACGGGAAGAAGTTATCATTTTCGCATCGTTGGCGTCCTGAGTGATTTTGATGGACAGAAGTGGTCGGTCGTCAGGATGCCGCTCGATGAGCGAGTTTCACGCTGCTTGCACCTTAATTGTTGTCAAAAGTTTACGAGTGAACGGTTCGTGTCCATGGCGATTCGACTGGGCGGGAGATGTTATCGATGTAACGGATTTCCCAGAGGAATTTCTTGGGAAAATCAGTCAAACAAAATTAAATCTTGGACACATCATCATCTTATCACTGAAGAATTTTCATACATCTTCTAGATACTAAGAATTTCGTAAATTGGTACCTATGGATTGGTCAGAAATTGATAACAATTGATGCCTTATGCAAATCTAGGGGACAAGTTAATAGGAATAGGGGCACCTCACTGATTTTGATGATTTTCGCGCGCAGACAAGCACGCATTTGTGGAGTATATATCATATTTTTAAAATAACAAATGATTTTTAATTTTTTTTTTCTAACAGAAATGCCTTTGGATGACAAATTTTTGTTTACATTGTAGTATCGTTCTTTTTCGGGTTTTTTTACAATTTAAAAGTATCTACATAGTGTAGTGTTCTTTAGGAAAATTGATCGAATTTAAGTTTTGCGGTGGAAATGGCCACTTTTGTAATAGGTTTGACATTTTGTCAAAATTAAAAGTAGAATATTTCAGAAGCTATAGCCGACCGCCGAGAAGTTTCTTCAGATCTTTCCGCTTTAAGCCAAACGGAAGGCTTCTGCAACACTGAAATCCGTGAGGTGCCCCTATTCCTAACTTGCCAAATTTAGTAAGGACATATTTGTATTTGCTCCTTGGGCATATGTATGTACATATATCCTGCGAATTATGCACAAGCAACCATCAAACTTTATTTGAGCTAAAATCTAGT
This sequence comes from Eutolmus rufibarbis, assembly GCA_963920795.1. Taxonomy (NCBI): domain Eukaryota; kingdom Metazoa; phylum Arthropoda; class Insecta; order Diptera; family Asilidae; genus Eutolmus; species Eutolmus rufibarbis. The sequence continues at coordinate 23,432,138 of OY987205.1, forward strand.
TATTATATAATATAATAATATTAACCTTAATATAATATAATAATATTAAACTTAACTGATAGATTAGTGAAGACTTATGGCGGATTGGATTTTTCACTCAAAATTGGCCACCGTACTACCTTATAAAACTCGAGTGGCTGTTGTTTAGCCGCTAATTATTTTTACTCGGAAGGTGCTTAATTAATCTGTAGTTTTTCACATGAGTTTATAATATAGGTAAAATCGTGAAATTAGTGATTGCACCATTATTGATTTTGTTGAAACACGCTAAAAATCTTCTTTTACATATAAAAGCAAATAATTTACCGTCATTTATTTTATGATCGTATCAGATCCGTTCTGCAATTTTTACTGGTATTTTAGTACTGGCTGCCACTCAATTAAATTAAATTTTATTTATTTAGCCATGATAAGAGTACAGATAAATCTCTACTCTATCCTTAATAAAAAATACATACTAGCGCTCTCGGGAACTGAGCCCATATAGCATTTAAAACACTCTATTAAAGACAGCTGGACATCCGTAGCATAATTTGAAAGATTAAAGAAAGTTCGTTTTTAATATTATATAATAAAAAAATATGGCTTTCATCGAACGTAAATGCGTTGAAAACACAATTTCTGTTGCTATATTTTATAAATTACATAATACAACTCAATCGTTTCCCTTTCAAAAGATGGCTTATTCTCGTTTTATTATAAAGTTTTATTTATTGTACTTTTACAACAATAAAATTTTTAATAAGGTTTTATTTTACTTCACATACCGTGCATATGTATATATGTATGTATTTGTTGCAAATCTTGCGATCAAAATTTCGACTAGTTCTAATTCAGGTAGAGCATTAAAATTTTGCATTCGTGAATGAAATGAAAGGGTTTAAAAAGTAGAAAACGATTGATAAGTGTAAGAAACCTTGCAATAATGAGGAACTGGGAGAGTTGGAAAGGATGAGAAGTTTGCGTCCTTTGTTACTATTAATCCAAACTATTAATTTTTGTAGTCTAATTTTATTACATCACGTATTTTAAACAAATAAATTACATTAAAATAAGTTAAAAGTAAAATTGGTAGGGCGCTCCTACAAAGAAAGTCTTCTACTAAATGCGCCCATGGTTTTGTTTGTGTATACCTTTTACATTAGGTCTTAGACATAATCTTTTTTTTTTCATCCGATGAGACGACTTGTTTGAAGTGATTTTATTTGTGTAGTGTACAGTGCCGGATTAAGACTACTCGATGCCCTAAGCAATCTACGCCTGTAGGCCCCCCTATCCACTAGTAAAATAGTATGGGTCTTTAAAAATTTTTTAACGTATTTCTTATAACGAGATAGATCACTACGTACCTTAGATATTGTTTATTTCTTTGATATCAAAAAAATTCGCTGGTCCTCACTGGGTCCGACGACGGGCACACACATCCCTAGGAAGGGTGATGTCGGGTAAAAATCAAACTCACTATTTGCGCTTTACTATATTTTTATTAGCGCTTAAAAAACTGAGGAAAAAGCCTTGGAGATGGCATAAAAAACCTAATTCAATTTACAAAATTACATTACATTGCGTCTTCAACGGCCGATCGAACAGTGATCGAAATTTTGAGTTTTTAAAAGAAACTGCAGGCCCCAGCAAACTGCGACTCAACGCGAAGAAACCTTTTTATATGACTAGAAATGGTAATCAGGCATGCCCTAAATCGATTCAGATCCTCATAAGAATTTCCAAAATTTAGAAAAGTCTAATTATTCCCTAAAGAGGTTCTTATGAGGATAGTCAAAATAAGGGGTGCCTGAATGATTTTAAATTAGATTGTCGTAAGTAATATTGAAGGCATTCCCTAACTGAGGCAAATTTTGGAGTTCTACTCTTGATGATATTTATAGATGTAATAAAAATATATAATTATGTAGACCCATATTTTTAACTAGAATAGAACTCAAGTAAGAGAATAGCCGAGCGGGTTTAAGTCGTGTACGCGCTATCGGTCGTAGGTTCGACTCTCCTCTAAGTCAAAATTATTTATTTCAAAATCAAAGTTGAATTTATTTTATAAAAATTCTAACGAAGATCTTATAGGGTTATCACATTCAGACCTTATTAGGACCGAGTTCAAAAATCGGTTGTCCTAGTTAGAACTTTACGAAAAACAAACCCAAATTCCTAGTGGGATCATTGCTCTAGTCAATTTAAAGGCGCGGGTTTTCAAACAGCCTTTCATGTGCGAGCGAGAAAATATTTTTTCGGTGCTGTTTATGGTGCCCCCCGAGACGTGATGCCCTAAGCAATTGCTTAATTTGCTTATGGGCTAATCCGGAACTGGTAGTGTACGTACCTTAGAATGATCTGAACTGAATGAAAAACTTTCAAAAATACAACGACGTCAACCGACCTCATTAATTCCAAGATCTCATAACGGAGTGCCTGCGAATAATTAAAGGAAGCCAGGTCCTGCGGGAGTAGTTACACGCTTCGAAGTTGTGGAGCCGATAGAGATAAAAAGGAACTGCAGCGTGGCTCCCTCGCGAGTATTTGGGGCTCGGCAGCAGCCGGGCGGGTCCAATTTTCGACAGATTAAAGAATTCTTGCGCGCGAGTACAAGAGTTAAAGGAATTCTTAATGCCATTCCGCCCGATTGCCGGTGTTATCTCTTACGCGGATGGAAAGAAAATTGCCAAGGAGGAGGCGGGTCCAGGGCAGGGCGGGCAACTTTGGCCCTGTTATTAGCCCCATGTTGGCACTAACCTGATAAGAGCACCGTCGAGGCGAGCGCGGCCGTTAGCATTGTCCTGGCAACAGGGAAATTTTTAATAGGCTTCAGAACACGATAATTTTTCCCTTTTCCTTGCGGATAATGGGCGGGGGAGTATTTAAAATTTTAAGGCGCCAGAGATATCCTTGCAGTGCCCGGCGGGAAGAGGTAATAGCATCGGGTGAAAACTTTGCAACAGTCCATTAGAGCGGCTGTGGAATGGCTAACGGGCTCTGTGTGATCTACTTTAACGGAAAGGAAAATTAGATGGGACATCACTCAGGACGCTGGTGGTGAGGGCTTGTGCCAGAAAAGATAAAACGGAGGTCCGCCGGATTTTTAATGTGATTCCCGAGGATAAAAGGAACATTTCCATTACACTCAAAATCGCGAGAGATGGAGCAGCCGGAATATGGGCCGAAACAGGATTTCGTCGGAAGATAGCAAACAAGAGCATCCGTAGGTGGGGGAGGGCTGGCCCAAATTTGATTACTTCAATTAAACTTTGAGTAATTTGCTCCATTTGCAGCCTCCCGCGGTGTACGTGGCCCGCTGGACCCATCTCACAGAGGCAGAGCAGACCGCCTTCAGCGCCTGTTGATGGATATCCCTCCCGCGAGTGGATGGATGGCCGCCGAATGGACCCATGGCCGGACCTCTTGTCTATCCCCTCCCCGCAGCGTGGGTGGGCTACGCATTGAACGCGTGAGAGAAATGAAGAGGACACCGAAACTTTTCCTCTTTGCCGTTTTATTTGAGTTTTAATGTTTTACTTTATCCCGGCCCCCGCGATGGCTGCTCCTAATATGACGCTGCGGATACCGCGACACGACCCCCTCAATTCGGCTTTGGTCCTTTTGATGAAACTTGAGGGTAGAGTGCTCTAATTCATTCCCATTTTTATTGCCTCTCAAAGCTAATTAGCAAACGTGATGGTCGAGTTTTATTCGACTTTTTCTTAACCTTGTTTCCGTGACGCCGGCACTACCATTTCAAAAACTCACTGTCGCAATTGCACATAGTCCCGGCATTATAAATCCGCGCAATATTTTCACGACATTGCCGCGCGATGTAGGGCCCATTTAGCACGGCCCTCAATGTAATTTCATCCCTGATTAATATGGACGTCCTGGAATGAAGGAGTCATCATTTATTTTCTGTTTCGTTAATTCCATAATGCAACGGCTCAGCCGAGGAGAAATTACGGCGCTCGTATTTGCTTGACTTTTTTCAGTTATTTGCTTTAGATTTAGCTACTTTTTGGCCAGACGTTTAGGCTGCTTGATTTGATTAGTTCCATGGGACGGAAGAGAACGCTTAAAATACATTTCTTTATCTCATGATTACGAATGCAGTGTAATTGCTGCCCACATTAATATTAATAATTTTTGAAAGACTTTACCTATTGACGTGAAAGTTGTTTCGTTAGAATATGGAGGTCTCTTCAGAACCGAAGGGACCAACATTACCGACGCGACTATCGTTTAAAGATTTAAATCGTTCCAAAATTGTCATCTAATGCACAGGGTGGCCAGAAATAACTGTCAGTGTTTTTTAACTTAAATGTTTAAGGAATTTAGAGAAATTGTTTCCTACATGGCATTTTTCCTTTAACCTACATATATACCCCTGGCAACACAGCGATATGAATGATTTTGACATTTAAATCCCGTTACATTTATTACCACGATGGACGCGAAGTGCGAGCTTGTGATTAATTTGTTTTTAAATAAATATCGAAAATGTGGTTATAAAAATGCTTAAACCTTTGAATATTGGAAAAGATTTATATATTGGACCATTAAACGATGTAATGAAACGGCATCTTTAAAATTAGTCCAAAAATAGGCCGTAAAAGGACAGTCCGAACAAAGAGAGTCATAAAAAGGGTCAAAGAGCGATTTCGACGTAATCCAACACAATCAGCCCGATCTGTAGCAAATATCAAAAAGTTCCATATGTGCGTGCGGCTTGCGAGTCATTTTTTAAACGTTTACGTCTTGCAATTAAAGAGAAGGGGAGCGATTTGAACTCACTCAATAATTGTGAAAATGTTACATGTCGTAGACTGAAATAAGTTAAAATAGTTTAAAAAACTAAAAAACACGCTTTTAGCACGCACTAAAAATTACACCTTGGAACGGCCGCCATGTTGGATTTAGGTCACGTGATTATTTTTTTCGTATCCCATTCAGCAAACCCTTTCATTTAATACCCATATCATGGGGGTGCATTTCAAATAGTCAATCCGCCATCTTGGGGAGGCCGCCATATTGGATTTGTAATGACGTTTCTTAGCTAGTCATGTATTGTCATCAGAACTCAGAGCGTGTGCAAAATTTCATCCTAATCGAAGACCGGGAAGTGGGTCAAATTAAGATTCCAAGATTTTCTTACATACAAGTGAAGCTAATATAAGCGTGTTAAAATAAACTGTACACTGAATTCCGTCTGTTAATTTGGTTTTTATTGTAAAATACTTTACTGACAATTATTTCTGGCCACAGTGTAGTGTATTGGTAATATCAAGTAGGAAGCTAATGACCAAAGCAGTTGATGTGACCTACATTGTTTTTATTTTCCTTAATAATCATATCGATTGGACTTAGTTCTCCGAGAACATTTTGCAGTTTCAGTTAACTATTGTCATAAGAATTTTTTGTATAATACGAAAATTCTTTTAGGAATATTTCTCCCTATTGCAGAGACTTCAACTTTTTAAACTCGCAAAATATCATTTTAAAATGTTGTACAATATTGATCAAGTATCGATTCTGAGCCTTCCTGCAAACATTTATATAAATATGTTCTAACTTGCTTGTCTTCGGCGTTGCCGGGATACCAATTACATATTTATAATAGTTAATGCAGTCAGCGCACATTTATCAATTATACATACATCTTTTAAACCTTCCTCGTAAATCAATCTATTTAATCGTGAAAACTGGAATAAAATCCGTTCAATAGTTACGGAGAAAATCGTAGACAGACAGACAGCTCATCGGTGAACTTTATTTTATAAGATGTAGTGATATATATATACATATGCATATGTACATATATGTTTCTTAGCAGATCAAGACGAAACCTGACACAAAAGATCTGGGCTGAGTTCGTATATGGGCCAAATCGGACAAGTGGCAAGGTGGCACAATTTCAATAATAAAAATTTGTTTTTAAATTGTAAAAATAAAATTGTTAAGAGATGATCTTCAATTTAAAGACTGACAATTCCTCCACTGCCCCAACGCCTTTAAATCCGGCTCTGCTCTGAAAGATCAAAATCCAGCCCATAATGAACCGTGAAAGGTGTGAGCAAATGTACCTAGGGGACGGACAGTGGGGCAAGACGGAATAGTTAAGGTTTAAAGCTTGATAAAACTTCGTTGTTTGGTATAAGAAATTAGTTCCTTATTGCTCGAATCTTTGATTATTATCAGTTTTCTTATACATATGTAGGTATAATAGGGACATCAAAATTCCCAGTTTAAAAAACCCGCAAAGTTAGGTACAAAAAACTGATATTGTGTTGTTCATCGGGCTCCCTCTGACAGTTTTATGAAAGAAGTAGAAATTCAATCAGAAATAAATTCTCTTGTGGGATCACTCGAGAGACAAAGACGAGGTAAGACTTATCCCATGTTGCCCCTTCGAGTGATTCCATATAAAAACTCATATATCATAAAACTGTTTGGAAAGTAATTCTATTCTTAATATTTTACTGATTTTACTTTTAATGTTTCTTAAATAACGCAGAAGGTCACATTAACAAGTTATTTTAATCATGCTACAAAAATTACATGTCCCCCTTCCCAGGGGCGGGTACGGTTTGTCTATTAACCATATTTCTATGGTTCAAAATTATTAAAATACGTCGAATGAATGTAATTTTGTATAAAAGTTAATATTAACATATGTATACATAGATGTATGCATATTTTAATTACATTACACCCAGTGTTAAAAAGTCTCAAATTTCCTTAACGACTTTTTAACAACCCAAGAGTGAGAATCGTCAAAAAATCAGAAGCTATCATATTACAGAAATAAAAAAATTAACACCTCGTTAAATTGCTGAAATTTTTGAATATTAAATTTCCACCAATTGTTAAAAATATCTGTTGACGACAGCTTTGTTAGGATCGTCATTGCATTGCTTAAAAAGTACCTTTCACCTTTTCATGTGCATCTTTCCGGGCCGATAGTTTTCTGACATTTTGACTATTGTGACAAAATTCAAACGAAACAAGCAACCAAATTTTAAGGACTCACCTCAAGTGGTCCTCCAAAAATGCAATCGAATTGCTGCAATCAATGCAGAAATCCTCCAATGCTCTAGGGGAGTGAAGTGATCTTGAGATGACCTTTGACACCACGTCGCTACCAAATTGGTTCGGCGGCGGTAAGGATGCATTCTAACGAATTTTGCGATAAAACGGTGATTTTTGCTTTTGTTAATATTTTTTTTTGGATGTGGGGATCCTGCACATGGCCACAAGCTGGGTACTGCCAGTCAGCGTGTAATAAGCGGAAGTTAGTTGACCTCTGACTTGTTGCGCAGTATGCAAAATTTCTTAAAGGGATTTTGACTAACTGCAATCTTCACAAGTTTCTGCTTCATTAAATTTCCTTTGTTGCATATGAAAGCCTAAAAAAATTAAATCTTTTTAATTCTTTCCCTTATTTTGCACATTTCATTTACTAGTTCAATAGAAGGTATTTAATAATCAGACATATCAAGAATATCTACGGAAATTAAATCTGTTCGGAATGTAGCGATATTGAAAGTAGACAAAAAATTTAATAAGTGCTAGTATGTTTCAGAATATCGTACGTTCCAAACGAACGCAATTAAATTCCGACAGAATCAATGAATTTATTTTTGATATCAAGCTACACGTGTACAAAAATGGCAAAATATGTATGAACACAATATTTATGAATTTCTTTGACATTCCTGATACTTTATTGAATAACAATAGATTTAAATTATCATACTTTTATTCGACTTAATCTGTTATTAATGTTATTGTTATTTAACTGAATTTTTTTTTTTCACAATTTTATAAAATGTTTTGTCATCACAACAATTTTACAATATTTTATTATCATTTTTAGGTAGATTTCATATGAAGTATTTAGTAGCTATTGCAGCGTATCTGATAAAAAAATGCGGAAAATGAATGATGCCAAAACTCGTTTTAGAGGTCATAGACTTCACAAATAAAATTTAGTTGCATATATACAATATATATAATATATAAATATATATGTACATATATACAAACGAAACTTGTGGACACGATAAAGGCCGTATTTCTTAATCGATTTTAATCAAACTTCGCCTATACGTTTATTCCGCCAATATCTCCGCTAAGTTCGTAAATGGGAGGAATGGGTCAAGGGGGTGGGGATATAGGGGCTACGTAGGTTATATAAAAATGGTTTGGAGCAGATATCTTTCGTATTTCTTAACTACTCTTGAGCAAACTTAACTTACACATTGACAACATGTAATTCTAAGTCGTGTATCAAAATAATGTTGATCGGTCAAAACAGTTAGGGGCTACATCAGTTTCTAAAAGTGATTTTGTTTCCGAAATAGCTGCCGCATTTCTAAATGGATTTTAATTCAATTTTGCGTATACATTTATTGGGTCGATATCTGTAGGTCATATTATAAAATTACGGTGTTTGAGAAAGGGGAAGAGGGACTTTCGCTATATATTTTAATTTCTTTCCATGTAGACCGTATATTTCTTAATCGATTTTGATTAAACTTGGCTAATACGTATATTCTCCATGGACAATCTGGAAACGGTCAAGGGGGTGGAGAATTCAGCATTACATTCCCTTATGTAAAAATCATTTTTACCACATTGAAATCGACCTCTTCCTTCTGGCTGCCCCCGAAAGGTTTGTTTTTTTAAATTGATATATTTGTACTTCTTTCGACTTTTATTTCATTGGGCAATTCGTTGAACATTTGTAGGCCTCTGTACATAATGTGGTTTTGTGTCCTTAATCATCGTGTGTATAGTAACCTGATGTTGCTCGCATTTCTTAAATTGTATGATTGAGTAGCATTCACATATCTCAAATTATTTATTATACAGTAAGACCCCGCTTAACGCTGTCTCGTTTAGCGCTGTTTCGGTTTAGCGCTCTTTTATTTCAACCCGGGGATTCCCCGAAATTGTGCGCAGCGCTAGGTTTCCAAATATATACATAACATATCCGAAACAGTGTAGTTGTGTTTCTTGTTTGGTGCGGTGCTGTACGGACGCATTTTTATTATTTGAAACATTTGTTGACGCAAAAGGAAAACGCAAACTACATTAGATGCCTTCTTGACAAAAAGGCAGAAAATTGGAAACACGGAATAGACTGAATGATCTGACTGACTTAGAATTATATTTGTTTTTATAAGTATATTCGTTTATATTGTTTTTGTTTTTGTAAGAAATAAATGTTTGGTTTTATTTTTATTAAAAAAAACGTAATTATTAAATTTAATACCAATTTTCTATCCATCGTCCCCTAACTCCATTACATATTTACATGTTAAGATAGCCTCGTTTAGCGCTGTTTCGCATTACGCTCTACTTTGATGGAACGTATCCCCCGCGTTAAGCGGGGTCTTACTGTATATTTATTATATGTTGGCATTAAGCCGTGTTTTATTTTAAATACCCTCAATAGTACGAAATACGCTACTCATCCATTGTAGTTTTTCGAGCATAGTCTTTATAGAAGAATAGTCATTAGCAAGAAAGTACTATTGTATTGTAAATTGTCACTATAAATTCATCGAGCACTTTGTTCCAGATTCTACTTAAGAAACCTTTATCGCAATATTATTACATAAACGCGACAAATTATTTTCCAAGTTTATATTTTTGTCTATAATTACACCTAAGTTAAGTATTTAATTTCATTCACACATTCAATGATTTCATTGTTCACATAAACCCTACTATCTCCAGAAATGCTTATCACCATATACTTCGATTTATTCACATTCAGCCTAAATTTATTTATATTCAACCATTCAACCAGAATTTTCAAGTCCTCATTCATAAATCTATCACACTTTCTCAGATCGTCAGCCGCAACATAAATCAACGTGTCATCAGCAAATAACATGATGAGTCTCCGGATGATTAAAATTTTTAATAGGGTATACTGAAGAGGGACACTATATATAATTTATTTCTACCCGCTATGGAATTACATATTTAAATCTTTGAATTGAGTAGAACGACAACCTCTTTTTCCTATGTCATAAAAAGTATAAAATTAATTTATTTTGATTTTTTATTACAATATCTATACATATATGTATGTACAAAATAGCCAATTCTATTGTATTCAAGTTAATTCTTGATTCTTTTCGGCGTGGTTTATTAACATATATATATTACACTGAGAGAAAAAATAAATTAAAATTGAAGAAATCAGCTCAAAATCAAAGCTATAAATACGATAGCCAATTAAAAATGAATAAATCTAAAATGCATCACTTCAATCAAAAATATATATTCTTAAGTGTTGATTAATGTTGCTTTGTATGATTCATCTTCGAAATTAAATGTTGCTTCAATTTAAGTTCGCCAGTTCTTCACTATAAAATCAAAGTAGTCAATCTATCTAAATTTAAACTGTTTCAAGTTTAAATACAGATTTTTTTATCAAAGTGAAATCAACTTCAATTCAAAGTTATTTGCATTAACTTTTAGTAGGTATACTGAAGCCGCAAACTGGTGCAGCAATCTACTTCAACAGCGTGTATTCCAAAATTTTGTCTTTTGTTGAGCGAATGGTAGGATACGACTATTAAACGTAACATTTCGATAATTCTATATTTTTAAAAAGATTTTGGTTATAAAATATTATGGATACTGTTTTTAAGCTCCTTGCTTCATTCAAATAATGTGAGGAATTGTTTCAATGGTTCTTGTACCTCGAAAATTGTTGTGGGTGTTACCGGTGCTTATACTGGAACACTCATCTGATATCTGAAAGGCAAAGGTAATTACTGCTGAAAATTAAAGAGATAATTAAACACCGAGCTACTTCGAAAGACTGGTGCTGACCATTTGGTTTATTAATATTTATAACAATCAACTTACAACTAATACAGTTCAAAACGACAAAATGCTCTACTAGCAACTCACGCATGGCACCATCGAAAGATGATCAGGCAAAAGTGCAAGCTTTGCTAAGTGACACATTCCATAAGTTGACGAGAACTTAATTTCTTCTGCTTCAACTTATGGAATTTACAATTTGTATTTAAAGTAATTTGCCTTTAAAATATTATAATGTGGAAGGTCTAAACAGATACCTATGACTTATTCCGAGATAATAAACTGTGATTGTGTGCGCATTTCTAAATATATGGTATAGTTCTATTCCATTCACAGGAAGACGACGAACTATTAAGTGGAGAGGGTTTGGTTGACTTCTACGATGTTTATATTTTATTTTAGGTGGTTTTGTTACATACTTAAAAAGAGATAAATATATTGATATTGATTTCATATCATTGCTGAACAGTAGTTTTGAAGTAGACTTGAATGGTCTTCACTTGGCATATTCCTGCACACAACTACGTAAATTTGTTAAAATTTAATTTCACCACATTCAACTGTGTACTATTTGGCAGTAAATATTTATCAAATCATATAGGGAAAAAGTTAAAAATGGCAATTTAAATTGAAAATTCCTAGGATAATAATAAGGTCAATCACTTCTTCTGAAGCTATAAGAGTCATCAAACTTTAAGAAAAAATGCACCAGAGAGCTCTGGAAACTCTACTTTCAAAACAAATTTCAGAATTCTTTGAATGGGTAAAATTTGCCTCTTTGGTTTAAGAATGTATGACTCCCTAGAGCGCTAATTTGTTTGATTAAGACATTTTTTTTTTTTTAGTTGGCTACATTATACTATCGCTTAGAACTCGAAATGGTATTGTACCATACGTAATTTATAACACGTTTTAACTACGTACCTACTACGATAAAAAACCTTTTCTTCGTTAGATCAGTAAAAAAAGTTACATATATGCTATTGTAATGAAATTTGGCATAATCATAAATTTCATTTGTCCCCATCCACATTAGGAGTTAAAATAAATAAATATTTTGTTTCTTCTTTTTTGGGGAACAAGAAAGAGTTGGCCGGAAAAGGTTGTTTTCTTTTACTAGGTAATATGAATGGTCATTCTTCTTTTCTAAAACTACAATATGTATTTTTGCTTTAATTTTTAATCTAATAGTTTTTTATGTATATATATAGGTATACATATGTATGTACATACATATACTTTAATATATGTACCTACCCATATTAGCAAAAGCTGTTAATTTTAAAAGAATTTTTAAATTTTTATTGACAACTCACCAATAATCAAATTGCCAGTACTGAGATTATACTTGAAACTTGAAACTGAGAAATGCATTCATTTGAAGTTGAACTTTTGCACAGTCCTTGTCGTGGTGTCCTTTAGGTTTTAATTTGAAGCAGTAGAGTGATTTCGTTGAAAAGCACTGATAGCCTTGTTCTGCTTAAAAATTAAATTTTTATTAGAGTCTCCATTAGGAGCGATCTCGGTCCGCCTGCTTCGTTAATAATTAAAAATAATCAAAAGATTTTCCAGAGATTTTGGCAGCCTTTTTTCATCCAATTTTATTTTCCCGCCATAGGACGTCGCGGAGACGTCCTCGACGACGGGAAAATGATACTCGAATGTTCGGCATTGTGATAATCGGCTTCAGCCGCCTTTGGAGCAGTATGGAGCCGAAGAAATGAAGACACGGGGGGTGGGTGGACAAATTGATGGGTAGATAGAAAGCACAGAGGAAGGCTCCTAGGAAGATGCTGGAATCGAAGTGTCCCCTTCATGTAAAGTTCTCAGTTGGAGGACTGCTTTGAAGCCGATTTCTGGGAAGGTGGGGCAATTTGGCGAACAGTCAAATCAATTATAAAATTACTAATTCATAAAGAGACAGCGTGGCAGTGGAGGCACAGCCTCGGGGCGCGCTCTTTGAAGGATTTCATGTGAATGACGCGCGATTCAGAACCCCCTTATAAAATGAGTGACTAGCAGGAAGTCTATTCTGCTAGGCGGCGCCCAGGCCCAATCCTGTTGACATCACAAAGCGCCACCCGACCGCCTACCTAGTGCCCCAGGGCACCGAATAAATGACGCTGGTCTCAAAGGTCTTAGGAGGCTCCTTCGTTTTTTATTCTCCCCGAAGGAGGAATCGTACCAACTAAACCTTCTTAAATGGTCCTCCTTGAGAAGTGCTAGAAAATGAGCTTTTTTCCAACGTGAGCATAAAGGACACCTTAGTCGCTTTGTAATTGCTTTTTATTTATTTACTCGTCCTTTTAATTTCTATCCGGCTATGGAATGATGGAATTAAATATTAAAGCGGCCCCGGGAGCGACTCGACACGATTATTTGTTGAACAAGGGCGCTTTCCTGCTACTAATCAGAGCTTCCAAATTGTTTCCCAGAGGATCGTTCTCGCGACTCATTTTACTTGAGCGGAGCCGAAATTTCAAGGGATTTGAGCTCGAGGTCACCAGCCTTCTGATTTTGTCTAATTGCTTTTTGGAGCTTAATGAATTTGCTCTTATGAAGGTATTTTGAAAATTTGAGAAATTAATTGAAATCTGTTTGTTTTAAAATATAGGATACTTCTATCCTACCTTTGGTTGAATTAAAAATGCGTAATATAATGAGACATCTTTCTGATAGTAGTTATCACGTAATTTTCTTAGGTCCGCATGCATACGAGTAATTCCTGCAGTTTATTAGAAGATAAATTACACAAGATAGAACTGCACTGTACAATTGGCTGATGAAAGGTAGCCTATTTTAGGTATTTTGTGGAGCACGAAAATTAAAATATTCTATTATAATACATATATTGGAAAAGTGAGAAAATGCTTTGACAAGTTTTGTTCAAACCAAAAGTAGGAAAATATCAAAGGAACTAAAAACGAAATTCAAATAAAAGCTTGCAGCTATAGCTATAAAATTAAATAAGCTGCAACTCCTCCATAGCGGGGCAGCACCTCGAGAAGGACAGGTTGCTTGTCAGATGAGGGTCTTGCAGGCAAACCTCCACGCACTCCTGCATCAGCTCATCTATGAGGACAGGGTTGAATTGCTGTTGATAAGTGAGCAGTACCAGAACCGTTCATCTGGGTCCTGGTACTGTGAGGACTACAGAATGGCCGCAGTTGGGATCTGGGACCCGCAAAACGGGCGCAGAAGAGGCTTCCTCTAGGTCAAGAACGGTGTTACGTATATCAGCTGCTACTTGATCCCGAATGAGTCGATCTAGTCATTCAGGAAGAAGGTAGCCGCCCTAGAGTATGAGGTCATCCGGATGTCAGGTAAGATTATACTTGCCGGAGACTTCAACGCGAGGAGTACGGAGTGGGGGATGTCCACCCCGGATTCCCGGGGCAACTACTTAAGGGAGGCCGCTAGACTTACCGCGCTGACTTTAAATCTCAAATAAAATCTTCAGAAGTATGTATGAAATTTCATAATTTGTTAGTAGCAAATCTGTGGCATGTGTCCAGGTCAACGGCATGTGTGATATTCGATAGGCGGTCACGTTGTCCAGGTATGCAAAATGCATTGCTGTGGGTTGCCGTCGGAGTTTCTTGATTTTGGATTTTTTGCATTTCCTGGATTTTCTTATGCTTACGCCTTACTGTATAAATTTACTTTAAATATTGTGGTAAAATAAAGTAAAGCAAATGGTTGTAATTTTCGGTTATACATATATTGTGTATTTTTATACTAATGTAGTGCATAAATACGAAAATACACGAAAAACATTTCACTGTCTGTCTCTCACTCTGTAATATTACACAAATGAGGCTCATTGTCATGTCGTTAGAATTGAATTTTAGCTAACAAGGACGGTATGTCCAAGGTGTCGCCTTCTATATCCTTTTTCTTATAATAAACCTTTTCTTATATTTGATCCCTCTCCACAGTCTAGAGCATATATAACTTGATTTTTGGCGGCTTCTAAGGGATGAGACTACCTCTAAAAGTTAGCTAAGATGCTAAATCAGTGTTTAAGTTCACCTAATATATTTGCACTTGACATATTTGGATTGGATCAGTTACAATTCAGGGCATATAACCGAAACTGCATTTGACGTCACATTAAATGGATAAAACGGGCTAAAGTTGAATGTGTGCATTTTGTTGAAAAGATTTTATAATTTTTCATAACTTGCAGCCACAACAACTTCTGAGGTGGTCACAACTCGAGCAACCAAAGCATGATGAACCAGTTCTCTCAAGTTTAAGAATTATAGTTGCATTTTTACATATTGTTACAAAAATACACTTTTAAAGCGGAGTTGTAAAAATACTTCAATTTCTCCCATTTTTAAAACAATAATTTTCCACACATTTTTTAGAGTATATTTTTGTAACAAATTAATGAAATTAAGTGTCCTTTGTATATCTAACCCTTTAAATTCTTATCAGATTTTAAATTGATGACTTCAAAAACTCCCCCTAGTGCTTTTTTATTAAAAATGTTAGTTGTTTCATGTTATGGAGCATAATGCGCTCGCTTCTGAGTTATTACATTCTAAAAAATTTTGGTGTAATTTAACTTTCTTTTTGGAAGGAACTTGAATAAAGTAGTAGTAAAATTACTTTTAAAATATTAATGTGCAAAAGTCTATATTTCATACGTAAAAGTACTATACAGATCACGGAAAATTGAACATAGAAGCTATACAGTTTGCATAATAAATGTTTGTTATTTACTTGTTGAAAGTAGTTAAAGTTATATATAGCAGATGTATATTTTCAGACATAATTAGGTACTCCTGTACATATATTTATTTGAGGGACAATGGGTCGTAAAGACAAAGTGTAGCATTTCAATCATGTACCTAAACACTGCTATATGTATAAACAAACTGAAAAGTACATGACCACAAATTTTAGTTAATACTACCTTCCCAACATGAAATGAGACTTTTTCTCAAAAATGATAGTAAGTAATTCATCATAAACAAAATATTCTCGGCAGTACTTTTAATTGTAAGACCTTCACAAAGTGATTGCCCCAAAATTTGGTTTAAATGGGAGAATTTAGGTCGTAAATTTACATCAGTTTGGTATAATTTTACATATTCGTGTGTGTAAAATCATAGAAACATTCATAAAATTGGTTGAATATTACACTGCAAGTTTGAAATGATGTAATTTTACACTATTTTGCAGACTTACAGCAAAATTTTTTAGTTTTACGATTGTGATAAACTTTTCTGCAGAAAAAAATCTAAAATTCCTTAAATGCAGTGTGATTCTGTTACTTTCAGTTTTTAGAGGGTATACTACAGTATATAGAATATATTATACATAATTCGTTCACTTTAAGACTTCTTTTTATTAACCTATAACATTCATTCATTACAAGATACGCTACCTAAATACTAACGAAAATGAAATTTTTGTGTTATCCGAAACTCACCATTCCGCTTTGGTAAAAAGGGCCAATTTTCCGCTCTCCCACCGCGGTATGTTGGGCTGTTTCAGAGAAAACCGTCATGTCTTTGATTAATCACTTTACTGCCTCTTTCGAGCGACTACAACAATTTTTAAGTCATTTTCCCTGCTTATCACTTGACGAAAAAGGCAAAAACTTCGTTGGACTCCGGGAAGACCATCCGCACCAGCTCGACCAGGAACGGTGGTCCTATCGGTTCGTTGGCAATCATCCTTAAAATAAGTAGGTGACACGGCGAAATTTCGTCAGGGCGGTAAAAAGAAAGGCGAAAGAAGCAAAAAAAAAGGCTGAACGGGAAAAATGTTTTAAGCGCAATTTCCTCATTTTGCTTAGTTTCAGCCCCCGCGTTTCGCCGGAGCCCAGCCGCTGACTAGCATAGGCCGAGCCGAGCGGGAAACTTCCATTAGCAAAACGAGCCTTCGCACCACCCTTTTCTGTTTGTTTGCAGCGGCGAAAAAGTTCAAGCCCCGCAAAAACAACAAGAACTTTGGTTGGGCGGGAAAGGATGGCGGAGTAGCGGTGGGCGAACTGAGAAAAGTAAGAAAAAATCCTGGCGTTTGGAGCTGGTGAGTGCGGATTCGTCCTCTAAATTTGAACGCAGATTTGCAGGAAAATTTCGGACTTCTCATGGTTATACGCACACAGGGATAGGCAGGTTTTGTTAAGCTCAAAGCCATGAGGACGATCCGCCACCCACCGCCCATGTCTTGGAAAAATCCTTTCCTTGATGGGGCTGAGGGGGTGGCTAAGTAGCCTCATTCCTGGTAACTCCGCAGCAGATGAAGCTGCCTTAATTCCTTCGAGGGGTTTTTGGACTTTTCCGCGATAAATCTCCTCTTGGGTCGTTTCTTTTTCGTTTTAGAAAAAAAAAAAAAAAATTACCAGATCTCAAGTACTTTTCACCATAGCACCCTTTCCAGAAATATATCTCCTCTCAAAAGAGCGGGGGAGAAAAAAATCTTGCAGCTTGGAGGCAAATTAATTTAGCAGCCCTCATTTTTCTGGTGCTCACTTCCGTCCGTACGGCTGCAGTAGTTGGCTTTCGTTTTTATTCTTTCTGTTGTCAGACTTCCTTCTGTTCATAGCCCTTTTTCAATTGTGCCGTATTCCGTAGGGTTAGAAGTTGAGATGAGATAAGACGCCTAGAGACTGAACAGCCTCAAGCTAGGGTCGACTGAGACTTTAGCTTCCTGCACTCGACAGCACGGCAGGACCTTTGGACAAATTTCACGTCGTACGGTCTAGACAAACCGTGATTGGTTATTTGGCTCAAAGTGTACAATGGTAAATATTTCTTTGAGGGCCAGGGCTTGCCATTTTTGGTTCAAAGGAATTCATTTAAGGGGTTAATGTTGTAAAACGCGAAATTTCAGATCATTTGTAAGAATAATCCACGTATTTATTTGAAACTTTTAAAATATGTATCTCTCTACCATTTTGCACATTTAAGCACATTTTCCCAATTAAGCAAAACTATGTTATAGTAAAGTATTACAGCAATATTCCTAATATAATATTATAGGCACCTAAACTTTAAACACGTTTTTCTTAAAACAACATTTTCAAAATCGGTGTAAGCAACATCTCAAACATGATTAAATGATCTTTTGAAACTCTCCAAACTTTTAGATAACAATATTAATGACAAATAACGTAAAAATGTTTCAAACAATTCAAATTTATTCCTTAAAAGTGTATTATGTCTTCGAATTTCATATTTTTTGTTTTTTTCTACAATAGGTTTATCAAAGCTGAATGAAGATTAACAAATAAATAAATTGTTCAATGTCTGTTTCGAATAACAGATATTGTTTGGATTTTAATGTATTTAATTTTTTGAAAATCATAATATTTAATATACAAAGGTTTCTTCATGGATTTTGTTGAAAAGTTGAAGAAATATTCATTTAAGGTTAAACATCTTTTATCGGTCACTTTATTTTTGAATTGATTTATATTATGCTATAAAGAACCTAATATCGTTTTATTGGATATGTTCAAGACGTAAAAATTTGTTGGTGCTCGTTTATTGTAATATATTTATTCAATAAATTAATTGTAATAATAATAGTTTGCTAAAGTTCGAGATTTGACTTTCTTTTAAAAACTTTTAATTGTCAATATTAGTCACGTTCATGACAAAAGTGGAGATTGTCACCTTTGCCTCTATACCCCTCAATTGTATTATAAAATGCAAATAAGCCTTGCACCCTTGCATTTGTTATTGCATCGTTGTACTATAAGGTGTAAAAAAATCGATTGCCGTAGAAAAAACTATGAAAATTCAAAATGTTGCACTCAGTGTTACAATGCAATAGATATCTATACAACAAAGCGTGATTACCCCTAATGATTTCCTTTGATTTTTAAGTGACAATTTTCTCAATGTATGCGTCAACTCATTATTCTTATTGAAAGAGTAATATATTATAATAAAGTTCGTATTAATTTTGTATATACGACTATAAAAAGCCTTATTTTATACAGACCATCAGCTTAGTTTAAGCTTTTAAAATTCAAAATACATCAGAATTACTCAAGTAGCAATGGAAGGTTTGTCAATTAGTTCGACCAACCGTTTTTCACAGCTATTTGGTTTTTACCGACTACTCGCAAATAGGCTTAACAATCGCTTTTACAAGCTATTTAACAAAAATATTGGTGGAAAAATCTTTGTTCTCAATTCCTTTGTGGCAACTAATATCGTTATTCGTGACAATTTACGACAAATTTACTGCAACAATAATAAAATAGTTGTACAAACCATTTAAGGCATTTGGAAGAACTCTTTCACAACTACACCAACATAACATAATTAAACTATTTGAATGATTTATTTAATAAGCCTGATTTAGCTTTAACCAAATACAAATTTTACAGGTAGTAATATTTTCACTGTAAGCATGGTAGATACTTAATTAAATACCATTCGCCTCAAAAGAGCATAATATTTGAGATTTATTTTATTTATTTATTTATTTATATAATCATATATAATTATTCGGAACAATATTTAAGATTTGAAAGAAATATTAAACTAATTAATAAGAAATTCAAATTTTTAAACTGAACGCTTTTTTCCTTTAAAATTTCCTTTTTTTTTTGGCGAGTAAAATTAAGGTTTGGTTATGACTCTGAAGATAGGCTTTCAGATGATTTTACAACTTCTTACACGAACCAAACGTTGTAGCACCAAGCAAATAACTCAGTTGTAGTCTTCAACTGGTTGTACAAATGAATGCGCACATTGGTCTAAGAACAACTTATGCGAACCAATTATATGTAGTTATCACAAGTAAATATGTAGTTAGGAAAAATGGTTTGTACAACTTTTAAATATCTAAATAATGTATATGATAATGCGTTCTGAAACATTTCCACTTTTTAACAACCAAATTCAATATTGTGAGAATGTTATAACAAGATTTTAGTTCGTAAAAACCAAATATGTAGTTTTCCAATTGCTAGTTGGGCATCAATTAATAATAATTGGTGAATAAATACAATGTCTGCAATTTGCAATGTTTATGCAAAGAGTGTATGTCAAAGAGCCTAGGATGATTATTGTGTAAGAAGGGAGAAAAATTGGAAAGCACTAAGGTAAATCCCGACCATTGAATCTGATAATGTTTTCTTTTTGACAGATTCGATGCCTGTCAATATGCACTTGATAATAGAAAAACCTTTCCAAAAGTGAAGAGTAAACATCATATATTTTTTTCTGCGGTAATTTAGGTTTCTGTTTGGGTATATGATCAGAACTCAAGCGCTTCTCTCAATGCATTCTATGTAAATGAATCTCGAATGCTTCAATTCTTCAAATAATTTCTTCTTATTCACAGTGTCATTAGAATCTGTGTAGAATTCTTTGTTTTGTCATTTGGTAGTTATATTCTTCACACATCCTTTACTTAGATGAGACTTATTTGAAAATTCTTCAAAATGCTTGCACGTGGTGCTTTCAAATTGTATTTTGATCCAATTAATATTCACCATCCGGGCTGAAACCTGTTTATTTCATTTAAAACGAATTCAAACGCAGCCATAAACCCTTTAAACATCAGGATTTTCAGACTCACCCTGCCTCGCATGTTGGAAAAAAACGAGGGTGACGAGTGTGCCCACAGTTCTAATTTGAATTATCGGGCCACAGTCTGAAGGGGTAGGGCACGCTACTTAAAATACAAAAAAATCGATACCCACAGCTCAGGATGCTGGAACAGCTGATTTTTTTCTTCATCATCCCAGCAGCTTGGGTAGATCAGGAAGGGTTAAGTATTTTTTTAACTCGCATCGTGGGGTGTAGGTTTTTTATGCATCCTTTAGCCGCGTGCGTGTCTGACCGAGATCAAAGTTTTAATTTAATTACCCTGTGCCTGAATATTTTTTTTGCGTTTTCTTTTCAAGATGTTTTTTGTACTGTTGAAAATTCAGCAGATTTGTTAAGTTTTTATCCCACTTCAACTGCGGATTTTAAATTTTATAATTTGTTTGATTTTGGGATAGGAATTAAGGGTGGATTCTGGTCTATAAGTTTAAAAAAACCAGGTTTTCTTTGTTTGCATTGTTTTTTAACGATTTTTGCGAGTTATTATTTTATTAGTTAAAAAAATCTATATAGTGCCACAAAAGTGAGGAGCACACCATTTTTTTCGCATGAACTAAAATCAAGTCCAAATGTACATTTTAGAAATTTATCCTAATTTTTGGCTTGTATGTTTTAAAACTCTCTGGGTACGAAATGAAATAAATAATTGATTAGTAATTATGTTATGTTTTTATCTTTGAATTAATTGAAATCACATTAATGCAAGGGTTTCAAGTGAACTCACAAAGGCTTCAATAAATGTTAAGTATTCCAAAAGAATGCAGTCCTTTCACATAAGTAGAACCGAATACTTTCTTTAATATATATATAAAAATGCATTCTTTACCAACTCTTATTCATTTGTTTTGTTTATTATTATATTTAATAAATATTGTAAGTAGTTTATAAAATTAAATAAGCGCTTGTTTTCCCTGGATATCTAACAACTAAACTGTTTCAAAACTATAGACGCAAGTTACTTTTCTTACCAGTAAACCAAATGTATTATATAAAAATCAATAACCATTTTTATTAATAATAATCAAGAGCTCCACCATTGTACACCCATAATACCTAAAAGGCTTTTTGGCATAGATTCCAAGAATGGTTTCAATATTTCTGAGGACAGGATTAGCCAAGCTGCTTTAATGGTGATTTTAAGCTCATCCATGCTGTCGATGGTGAATCCTTATTAACTGTTTGAACTAAGCATCCACAAATGTTTGTATAGGATTTACATCAGGATAACCAGCCACCCGGTCTAGAATGTTGATGTTGTGCTTCGAGAACCAGTTTTTCGTTAATAGTAACTTTAGTAACTCTAAGTTGATCGTGACATTGTCCTGTTGAAAAAGTAGCTCAAGTTGAACGTGGAGGTCCCTTGTTAAAAACCTAAAATATCCTCATGCTAAGCGATAAGCTTTTGTCTAAGTACTTTTTGATAATCGACACTATTCGTAGGATAGGAAGAAAAGGTTATTTCTACGGTTCCATGACAGAAAATATCTAGGGTTCAATAAATATTTGTAACAAAAATTATTTCGATATCAGCCAGCAGTAACGGAAAAACTTTTGATGTTTGATTATGTTGTTAATTTGAATAACATTTCATATCGTTTTAAAAATTTTTAAGATCTCGTATTGTATGTGTATAATTAACTCGGCTGAAACAAAGTTTATTAAATGAGGAGATGGGTATAATGCTTCGGTGGTTTTGTCCCCGCACATATTTGTAGACTGAACATAGGTTTCTTCGACAGCTAGCATACAGGGCAAGTGAGCCTTTTTATTATCGCTATATTTACTGACAGGGTGGAACTAACATAACTCTATTTGAAGCGCGTCGTATTACAATTGACTTAGTGTTTTTATTTAAACCATAAATGGTGGAATTAAATCTTTGGAAATCCGTAAATAACAAATTCTTCCATCTGTATCTATAATTTTGGCGTTAGAGAAGAAAAGAAGAAGAAGAAAAAATACACGAGAAAAGAGGAAAAATTTACACTATAGATTTTTTTTCGTCTTTTTTCTTCTTTTTTGAATAAACATAAATCCTGTTTTACTTATATAGCTACTTCTGAAGATATATAGTACCTATATATATTTATTATATTTTATCAGTGTCATACCATTCGTTACCTTTCATTGCATTCTTTTATAGTTTGTATAATTTAATCAAATAGTGCAGGTCCTACTTTGTACATAGCTCTATTTTAAATTAGTTGATTTATTATTGCAATTGCTTCTCGTGATAATATAATACTTTTTTATAACTTTTATAGTAGAGTCATGGCAGTATTTGGAATCTGTAGCCTCCTAGGCTGAATTTGTGGTGCGGATCCTAAGGAGGCAGCTTTTTAGAAAATTAACCTGCAAAAACCGCATTTTGGAAAAATTTTCTACGTAAAACCAAAAAGGAAGGTGAGGTAATAAAAATGAGAATAATTGAAAATTATTAAACAACAATTTATTAACAATCTTATGAACAAACAACTAATAGTTTGTTTCATGGATTATTTTGTGAACAGGTATATTTTGTTTTATTGGTTTACTATATTGTATATTGTAGTTGTTTGAACTGATTATAACTAACAAAGACCTTTAAAAACAAATTAACTAAACTTATGATATGAAATAACTATATTATTTAAAAATAATATAAAGTTGAAATTCATGTGTATATGCAAAAGTATTTATATTTTAAAAATACAATAACATAAACATTCTTAGTAAACATGTTAGGAAAATGCAATATAAAAAAAAAGAATGTAGTAAAAAAGCAAATTTTACGTTATACATAGAGTAAGGGAGATATACATATATGGACAACCCATCTTTTTTTATGAAATAAATCTTAAAATACATAAAATGACTATATTTATGTAATTCATTAGGAAAAACAATTCATGTTTATTCTGATTAACTTAAAAATAAATCTAATTTCAAAATATATAATAAATTAAAGAAAATGAAGAATACATATTTATTTTATACAACAGCCGCAGATAAAGAATACTTTTCCACTTCCAGCACATTCTTCATGACTCCAATTACTGCAGGAGACATATTCAATCCGTACTTCGTCGTGGCGGTTTTCTGAATAAAGGGTATTACAGTGTAGACATTTTATATCCTCTTTCCCTTGGGCTTGTACGAGTCCTAGATCATTACCATCAGACTCGTCATGAAAACTGTGATTAGCATCCACATCTGAAGAGGATGATGAGTAAGTTTTCTTCTGAGGCCCCTTTCTTTTTTCTAAAATCGTGGTAGTCCATTTATTACAAATACTTATTCACAACACACTAATTTTTGTTAATAAATGATAAATAATATTTACTGATTATGTATATTATTAATCAATTATTTCAAAACAAGATAATTTTAAAATCAAATCATAAAATTACTCATGTGAATAAGATATATCACTAACCACAATTTAATATTGATAAATCGGTTGCGCACAAACATGCGCTCTCCTTGGCGCATAGAATCGCACTGAAATAAGTTTTGAGGGCCGGCGAACACAACAAATATGAATAACGTAAAATCTCATGCATACACTGCAAAATAACCGTGTGGTTCATAAAACCCCTGTAGTCTATATTACCCTTCCTTATTCGACCTATATGTATAATATGTATATGTATATGTAATTCAAATCTAGCATTTTTCTAAACGATCAGTATAGAGTTTTCACTTCCATTCATAAATGAATTTATTGTTAATACATATTTTATTTACATATAACGATAAGTAACAACAAGGATATTTCCTGTTGTATCTTTACTTTAGCCTTGTGTAAAAACTTTTTTTGCCTCTTTATCTGTATGGTATATTAATTTATTAATTATAAATCATTTAATAAGTAAATAAATAATGGGACTTTTACTTACCATTAAAACCTAATTCGAAGCAAGTCTCATTGATCCAATTTTGGGTTACAATGATAGAAGACTAATTAAAATGTTTTGTTTTATATCTACTAAAAGATGTTTCGTTTTCTTAAGACACTCGAAAAATTAAACAATTTTCTAAAATAAATTGCTCATTTCATTAATCTCCCGACAGATTTCCACAGCGACCTCGTTCGCTTTCAGAGCTTTCACCGCGAAAAGAAAGCTATCGGTGGAATGGGCGCTAATAACACCCGGCCCAAGTAAATCAGACATTTTAAATGTCTCCCGGCTTCAGCCCTTCTTCGAGAGCACACCGCTCCGCTCCGTATGCAAATGCGGACCGGGATCGAGTGGGGGCGAGTTATTTATGGGCCTGTATTAGAGCCAAATATGCATAATTTAAGGCAGCCTCTAACTAGGGGATGAATGCGTGCTGATACGCTGCATAATGAACGGCTGGCATCTCACGTGGGTTCGTGCCCGTCGTCGTTACCCTTTGAAGGCACTTTAGCTGCCATTTATTCCGCGGTGCTCTGGGGAGACATTGCGACGGGACGCCGCGAGCAGGAGGCCTAGGAGCTAAGGAGCCTCCTCATTGCCTCTAAATTCGCGCATCCTCTTATCGCGCGATTCATTCCGCGAGGCTTGATAACATCGCGGGGTGGCGTTCGGGGGTGGGCACCCCTTTTCTGACTCCTTTCGGTGGTGCGGGGCTCGCTTTGTCTTTGCCTCATTTGCATAGGTACTCTTGAACGGGGGTGGTCGGGTGGCCGGGGGTGCGCAGTTCCGCGGACTATTCCCCTTGATGAGATTGAATGCGGCTCCATCATTAGACAGGAAATCTCCTCGTGGCAGCATCACCGCGGACCTTTTCTTGTATCCTTTATCTGCTTGCTCCTCTAGGCGTGCGGTGGTGTTGGTGGCTTTCATCCCTCGGAAACAAACCGCGGGCTGGGAGTGCGGAAAAGGATTTTTCTTTCTTTTCTCGTTAAGGACTCCCCCCTTTTCGAGCGCTGCCATCGCGGCTGTGGGCGGCCTGCCAAGGAGATGGGGTGGAATTAAAATCAGAAAAAGAAAAATGAAAGGCGAGATGGAAGGCCCGGTTGAGGCCGGGACCACCCCCAAACGCCGCCGCTCCGCTTTGCTTCGCAGTATTTATGTCCTTCTTTAACGAGTTTAGGCTTCGCGAAGTAAAAAATTGTTTTAGGCCTGTAATTGCGTGTAAGAGTTTTGTGCTCCAAGAATTCCATTTTAAATTAAATTTCTCCGAGTCGCTGAGGAGGAATTTTTTGTCTTGCCGCCGCCGCCGCGCATTTTCGGGGCCGTCGTCTCTAGAACTTGAGATGAATAATTAATGCTTAGGTTTGGCGGGCGCGCAGTGTGCGCCCTTAATACACAGCCCGATTTTAATGGAAGTTTTAGTCCTTTGAAAGGTTTTAAGGGCCCGCTCCCGGTCTCGCTGGGCTGCTGGCTGCCTGAGTGCTTGAAAGGGAGCATTGGGGATGTATAATTATTTACAGTTTCAGATGAAGCCATAAATCCGAAGTGCCAGCAGAATATTAAGCATGGACTCCTACCACATTTCCTCCATATGTTGTTTTTGGGGACTAAAAGCTCGCGAGCCCTTCGGTAATTAGGCAGTTTTTCATTTTAACTTTATTTAGTCAAAAACTTCAGATTCGTGATGTAAAAGGCTATTTTTTAAGATTAACACAAAGCGGTTGAATGCAAAATGGATTAGTAGCTTCACTGAGAAAGTTGTCCATTTAGAATTCTAATGAAAACATCTTTATCGTCGAAATATTTAAGAGATCTGCCAATACAACAAACCAGTAAATGATAAATATAAAGACAAATAAAATATAATGGAATTTGAGCCTCAAATTTTTTCTACGCACACTCGCCAAACCAGTTTTAAATGAAAGTATCTGTTTAACTTACTTAAGATTTATGGTAATAAAACTTGGTTGTTTAGCACCTGCATAGCATCTCACTTCATTTTATCCTATATCCTTCCTTATACTTAACATTTTGATGCCAAAGTTTTAATCTTGGAAGTCAGGAGAGAAGGGTGTTATTTTTATTGCCATCAGTACCTACAGTGTTTTGTGCTATACAAATATTGTAAAAAGCCGGGCAAGTGCGTGTCGAATCACGCAAAGAGTAGTGTTCCGTACTATGTAAGTTATGCTTACCGATTTCTTTTTATGAAGAATTTTCTTTCTGTCAGGTGGGGTAAGAGAAAGCACTAAGAAAAGAGGAACAGTTGCTGATCGTTGTTGCTTAGAGTTTTCTAAATCGACGTAATAAAATATTAAATATTACAGAACAATGCCATGCGTACCGTCATATACGACTATACATTACGGCTTAAATCTAAAGCAAAGTGGTTCATGGTAACTAAACATTGTTTTCTAAATGCCTGCAAAATGATATCGCCCCAAACAATTTCGACCACAAAAATAAGTTTGTATTTTCATAATGATTGAAACAAAGTTATTTTTGCGGTCGTTAGAAAAGTTTACTTGTGTTTAGTGAAATTTTTTTGCCTATTGAATATTTTTATGCTTTTAGTACCTATTTGTTGTTAAACTGCAGGATATTCTTTAACTACGTACAGCCATTTTCGTTGTAGACCTCGTAATAAAATGTGTCTAAAAACAGCATCTTTGATATGTCGTTAACAAGTTATTGTAAGTCAAGTATTAAAAATAAAAACATATCCATAATCGACTCAAAATGCCCTTTACAGCGATTCCCGACAAGAATAGGCACAACAAAAAACACTTTTTTGCCCCCTGGTTGCATGTATGGGGCGGGGTGCCCCCTTAAATAAACTTTTTTAATCTTTTGTTACTCTTTCCGCTTTTGGCCGCGGCAATACATATTATGTGTGAGTTTCAAGTCCCTATCTCATTTCGTTTAGAAGCTAGAGGCCTGTGATAGATAGACGAACAGACATCGTTGTCAGATAAAAAGTGTTCCTTTTCTTTCCTTTTAGAAAAACCGAGTTTCAAACTGAGATCTACATAGCTTGAGTTTTATGTAAAACTAGAGACTAAATTTTTGCTTCGTTTTTAGAAAAGCACTATACTCCGAAATAATACTAATTTTGAAAGGCAGTATACTCCGAAATGATAATAATTTTCAAAAGTATTATTGTCGATTGCGTTGTAAATATTGCGCATGTATACTGCAGGTTACAATATATTCTACAGAAGTATGAAAAAATTAGTTATTTTCGTACTTATTTATAATGTTATTGAATTATTTTTGGATAATTTTAAAATAAAATATTGCCGTTTGGTGTTAGCATTCAACACGACTATTTTAGTTATGCTATATCTATATGTATTATAGTATTATTTTATTTATTATGCTGTAGGTTTTTACAAATATTCGGTAATAAAACAATAACTTTTACACATTCCATTGCTTTTTAAGTATGTCGCATTGTATCGCTTGGAGGCGAAAAACACTTGTTATTATAGGAACCTATTTTTACTCAAATAAGTAAAAGGAATTTTGTTTTTCAAGTTTAGTTTAATCCATCGTTCAGCTTTAAGCTGGACCGATTTTGATAAATAAGGTGTTGTTAGATTCATCTTAGACCCAAAAATGGTGTAGGATATACGAACTGACAATATAACAAATATGGTGCCGGCAGCCTTTTATGAAACCTGTGAATTATACATATATGTATGTATATGTACAGATCAGATAACAAACTAGAAAAACATCAAAAAATAAATTTAAACAAACCAAAAAGCTCGACTGTGCAAAAATAAATAAATTATGGATAAAAAATACTTTACTTATTCTCGGCTTGAAACGGTCACAAATTTCGGTTTTGAGAAAGCGGCTTAAAGGCGATAGAAAGTATTGTGCGGTTCTCTAAAAATCATGTTATAAACGAAACGATAACATGCTGTCGGAGACTAAAGTTTGAGCAGAAATGCCTGATACCTGAGCGCATTTTCAGATGTTCTGTGCCATTCTGGCGAGTACTTTTTGCTTCATTACGACTCTGCAGCATTATTAAAATTTGGCAAACGATTTCATAATGTTATTTTTATAATAATTATTATTTATATTTGTACACTTGTTGGTCTTGCCGATACGGAGCCTATACCATTCGCCTCAAAAACCACAATGGGACTGTAAGGCGATAACGCGATCCTAATCTTTTCAATTGTGAGCATGGTCAGTGAGTTTCATCATATCCCTTGTATTCAAATTCTGTAGAGTACACAGGTTGCGTAATACCAGACAACCAAAAATTGAATTTGAAAATGATATTATTGTTTTGGTTGCATTCTGTTTTTATTTGGATTTTACGCTTGATATATCTAGTATATTACGAACTATACGGGTGTTTTTGAAATTGATTGTAAATGCGCTTGCGACTAATGGGTTTCACAATTAGTGTTAAAAACATTACAACACCTTCAACAACTTTAGTTAGTGCAACATTTCTGTAGGTTACAAAATTCAAATGTACTAATAAGCTAATTCGCAATAACGATTTGTATTAAAGAAAGATCAAAAATGTTCTGACATGCTTATTAAAGTGATTATTTAATTGAACAGGCCCGGGTAATTAATTTTCGCATTGAAGTTTATATTTATATGTACTTCCACCATCGACATCTAACACCGACTGGTCTTGTCTTAACAGCAAAATAATCTTGATCTTGGCTAACAAAAATGCGATTATTTTGAAATTAAGGGAATAAAACTAGTCAGCGTTATAGAGGCCGTTTAATGTGAATTTAAATGCAATTCACCCTGAAGATTATTTTGCAATAGGTTCCATTCGAATAAATTAATTATAAGTATGAAACTCAAACACTTTTTAATTAATTTCATAGATTAAGGATGACGAAATCACCATTTCAATACCCTGGAAATTTCAAGAGCTTATTTTTTTTAGAAACTTATACAATTTTAAAATTCCGTGAGTGATATGAAAGTTCCAAGTGTCCTCTTTAAAATAAAACCAGGACCATATTTTTATCTCAAACCACTTTCAAAATATTTAAACAAGAAACTCGAAAAATCGACAAAATTTAGTTTTTTTATATTTTGTTTACAGTCCTTTGGTGGAATGTCATCCCAATCAAAAATGGTTGAGTTTAACGTTTGTTGATTTGAGGTTGAATCACCCAATCGGCTAATAAGACATTTTAAAAATCATTTTAAAACCGTGCTAAAACAGTATTTTTGTTTTGTTTTTAGAAGATATAGGGGAGCGGGGGGCTAGTTGTAACAGGGGCAAGTAGTAACAAGCATTTTTTACCTAGTTAATAAAAGAATATTCATTTTTTTTTCAACCTAACCTACTATTTAGTACCTATTCTATTATATGAGCGCGATCAGTATCCCGCTAGACGGCACAGGAGGCGGTGTTGTGCAGGCGCTCCGATAAGTCCAGGTAATGGAATTTTTTTTGTTTGTGCAAAATTGATTATTGTTGATTTCAAATTGTATATAATTTACCCAGTCTACGTACTATTCTAGTTTCAAATTTCAGTTCAAAATAGTAGATCGAAAAATTGCTATAATTTTGTTAGAACTACGCCTCCTTTAGTTCAGTCGGGTAAACAGCGTGGGTAATAGGCAATTTTGGTAGATACATATGTATGCTCTTCTTCCGTCTATCCGTGTTACGCATTTCCGCACATGGCGTTGAAGACTGGTAGGATTAATAATCGATTAGTCCACACTTCACTAAATCTTTGTACCTACTTTGTAAGTGTAACACTCCTCTCAGTGATTAATTAGAGATACGAAAATCCAGCAACATCTGGGAGGTCCACGGCGTAATTGTTGGTGACAGTTCTCAGTTCTGTCGTGGGGTTTTTCTCTGGCTTCATCTGAAATTTCCTTGGTCATCTGAAGTTAATTCAGCGTAAATGAGTAGTAATTTATGCCGTGTCGGGCCATTGTCTCAATGTTTGAGGTGCGGTTGGACACTGTTTTTCAGCTTTCCTTCCTACGAGAAGGAAACGAGCATAACCCAAAAGTTTAGCGAGCTGTAAAAAATTTATAAGCTCGGACCAGTTCAGAATATCTAGAGATGGGGGAAAGATTTAATTACACATTCCACCTCTCTTTGTTCATCTAGGGAAAACTAACTGAAAACCTTAAGTAATCTCTGTCTGGAGGACACTGATTGTTCGCAATTAAAGAACAGGGACTAAGTTGAGCGATTCAGCTTCGTTACAAGTCGGAGAATAATTTATCTTTACCGCGACTTTCTTTATTCCCATAATAAGCAGAATCTAGCGAATGCATTCACTGGCATGGTCTAAGGAAAGCACAAAACTCTTGTCGTCCTGCTGCTTGAGTTTTAGCGATGAAATTATGGAAAACAATTCTCATTGCCCTGGTCTGTGCCGCCGTCGTACAACAAAAGCAGTACCGGTGGTAAACCGCCGGAGTCCCCTAATGGTCGGTACACAGTAGCGGAATTTTTTCTTATTCAATTAACAAGGCAGAAAGTAACGAATAGGGCAAACAATTCCGCAATTAAATTTTGCGACGTTGCTGTATCTTGAAGACAAGGGCTCCTCACCCCGGGCAGTTTGGATTTGGTCAAAATTTAACCAGTTGGAAGTTTCGAGAGTCAAAATTTCCAATTCAAATCGGACCGGTAGAGAGCAACAGCGGCAGGACGAGCGAACTTTCTTCGACCACAAGGAATCACAAATGAACCATTTGAATGATTAATTTTGTCAACAGCGACTCCTCAGATAAGGTGAGGTTCAGACGAAATTTGTCAACCAGCAAGGTTACATATTTTTACCTACCTGTATATAATGCTTCAGATTTTTACTTCAAAAAATTTATTTTTGTCCACAGATTTACCTGGGTGGATCATTAGTAGCAATACCCGAAAAAAATTATTGGGGGTTGTACAACGGACGATTCGCCATTTTAGAGGCATATAACGTCCTTAGACAGTCTAGATCACTCGTGAAAACATTAACACCATACGCGTAGACAAAATTTTGAGTGAAAGACAGAAATGGCGTATAACAATCAAACTTAAGTAAAAGCTATGACGGCTCTACATTCAACATACGGCGGTCAAATTTTGTTTCAATAATATCAATTTATAAAAATCTAGATTATATATCATAGAAAACATCATCAATGAAGATCTCAATAAATACGATCTATGGCTGCAGGGCAACAAATTAGCCATAAATACACAAAAGACAACTTATATGGTAATTAAGCAGAAAAATAAAAATGACATCAACATTAACATTCGGATCAATGAGAGAGAACTTCAAAGAATATCGGAATACAAGTACCTCGGATTGGTAATTGATGATCAACTTACATGGACAAAGCATGTGGATTCTATTAGGAGAAGGATGGCTGGAATTGTTGGAGTACTGAAAAGAAATAGCTACATATCACAAAATATCAAGAACTTAATATACAATGCTCATATATTGCCGTTGGTAACTTATGGCCTAATTGTATGGAGACAAACGTCTGAACGGAACCTCCTTATTATATCTAGACTGTTAAATCGAGCCCTGAAAACGGTGTTTAACCTTCCCCGAGATACTCCCTCCTTATTGTTATATAAAAATACAGGAAAACTAAACCTTAAACAACTAACTGAGGTTGAGATGGCTAAGGCCATCTACAAAATTACAAGAAGGCACATAAAATCATCAATCAACTTGTCTTTGAGATCGGAAGTCCACGGATATAACACAAGGAATGCAGCAATGGGAAATTATAATCTGCCGGCGCCAAGGACGAACCGTTTAAAATATGACCCAATTTATTCTGCAGTGGAATATTATAATAGCTTACCTGCTAATGTTAGAAATGCTCGCAATATATTGGAATTTAAAAGGCTTGTCAAAATTCACGTTAATACGGAAACTTAAAATGTAAAAAAATGTTATATTATTAATTATTAATTTTATGTACATATGTGTGCCCCTTATACCAAATACTATTTGTCTGGGGCGCACAAATTAGATTCACTTCTTTAATAAAAAAAAAAAAAACAAGTTTTTCTTTTAGATTATATAGGATTTGGATCCACAGAGCCTAAATTCCAGTGCCCAGGAGGCACTGAATTAGGTGAATGTTTCCAGCTGTATGCTGAGAAGTGTGACATAAGTCTAATATATATGTTGCTATGAAATTAAATGGTAGTTACAAATAAATTTTAAAATGAGATTAATATGTAATACTCAATTGCATTTTTATTATATTGTATCGTATACTGCCGAGGTGCGATCAAACAAACCTTGTAACTACTGAGGTACGATCAGTGCCGAATTAAGACTCTTTGATGCCCTAAACATTCTTCATAGGTTTTCTTCCCAATTGGTTCTAACTGCAAATAAATCTGTCTTTTGAAATACACTTCTCTACGAAATGACAGAAATTAAATGAGTAACACAATATATGTAGATATTTCCTTAACACCATATAAATCGTGTAAATGCTATAAACCGAGTATATTCACTCAATCACGTAACTTTTAGTGGGTAACGATACTCAATAAATTTTGCGGATAACTCGCATATTACGGAACGAATACGCTTGTTAGCGAATTCTCACGAGATTTGTTTTTGTTGGTCACGCAAAACAAAACATTATTATTAGTGAGTACTGAAGGAAAGTAAACATTGACGATATAATTCGACGTACCACGGTAGAATGAACAAGAGACTAGACAATTAATAGGTGTTTTGAAGAAGCTGAAACATAATTTGGAATGTTTGAAGCACAGAATTGTCTAAATGAATTGCCAATTGCACATTTAGATTCATACATGTAAAAGGTCTGTGGAAATTTAATCGAAAACGACCTAGAAAATTTTCTCGATTAATTGCATATATCAATACCATAGTATGCAAATGTGTTAAGTGACATCTTTTGGGGAATGTCGGGTTAAGTGGCAATATGAAGTTTCTTGAGGTATACTATTGGATGCACAGTTTTGGCAAGTGATAAATTAATGACCTGGTGATACACCGCCATCCAATAGTGGTAAGTTCGTTCACTGCACCAGAACTTTGGGTTTAGGATGTGGTAAGTATGCTTGGAAGAAAACTCATTCCTGAGGAATATGAAATTATTTTGAAAACTTGCCTTCACAAAACAGCAGAATAAGGAGGCAATAAGCTTGGGGACTCCGACGATGACGATTAATATTAGAATGTCTTTTATACCCTTTTTATGGTTTGATTTTGTTTATGTATTTCTATTTTTCAGTTGATTTTTTTAATACTTTTATTTGTCTACTTTTTCTTCTATACGTCTTAATATATACTTGTATACATACACACATCCATACATATTTGTATATACCATATATATATATGTATATACTCTGTTAAAGTTAGAACTGCTACATATAGTTTCGGCAGGACAAATGGCGTAGATTCTCACAACTTTTGTTTGTAGGCTAAAACATAAAAGTAAGGAAATTTTTAATTATCAAACATATTTGTCGTGGTTGAACTCACACCTATATAAAAACAATGTTTATATGTATAAGTTAAAATTTACGTAATTTTATGAAAAAAGTCCAATATTTTTAAAATTACATCTCTTCTTTTTAAACAAAGTAACTTGTACTTAACTTTCTTCAAATGTTTTTTAATTCATCGACGATAAAAAAATATATGTTACCTATCGAATGAATTGTGACGCAACTAAGCCTCTTTTTAATTTAATAAACATTTCAACCCAAGTCAATCGAACTAATAGAACTCGAGTTATCGTCTTCGACTATTTCAAAAAGGTAGTTTTAAGAAACATGCGTTTAAAGTATGAAAAATATCGCAATTTTCTTACTCTCGGGACTATATCTCGAGTTCTATACAGAATTACTCTTCTACAAAATTGGGAATATATTTTTAAATGGTATTAGAATCGATTAGCCATCAATGGCATCAAAAACGAAAAAAAAGTAACACCGACAATACAAATACGCCATAAAGTCAACTGAGAGAGTTTTTTCTGTAAATTTTGTTAATTAATTCTTAATTAGAACTACAAATAGTAAACACTGTTTGTTTATAACCCATCTGCATCCTTCACGAATCTCAAGCGACTTGTTTTAAAAGTCCCCAATATCTAAGAGTCTAGAAATTTGCGTAATTAAGAGGAGCAATTAAAAGGGCTTTACTCCTGGTAAAATTCGAAATAAGGGGCAGGTCTGGCAACTCGCAACGAATGTAGCAAGTGAGTGCTTCCACTGTGCAGATTCTGTGCGATTTCAACTTATTTATAAAACATCAAAGGGACGGGCACAAGTAGACTGCTCGTTGCCACTGAAAAACGTTCTTTATCTAAAAAGCTCCCCAATTACTTTCCCATGGCAAAAAGAGAAGCGAAAAACACGCTCTAACAAGTGCCCGAACCTATTGAATTAATTTTTGTACCTCTAACCTGTGCTGGACGAGCAGAGCTGGCGGTGCGGTGCGGGCATAAAAAACAGCAAAAGTACGAGCAGAAATTAAAAGTGCTTTGAAAAATATCAAAAACATTTTCCACAACTGAAAGGGGATTTGAGAGCGGCACACCCCCGCGCCCCTCTGTGCGCCCGCAGCTCTTAGAAACTCTTCAGAGTTCGTCTTTGCTTCAATTACATCCCTCCCCCCAACCCAATCCAAGCAATTAAAAAATTTTCCCAGTTCTCCTACGCTTGCTAAGAATGCTTAAGATCTGGACAAACTTGTGTTCCCGATGTCAGTGGCAACGCCAAAGGGAAAGGTGGCGAATTTTTCCAGGGCTGAGCAGGGGTAATAGGAAAAAAATAAGAAAAAAATAAATAAAATAAAAAAATAAAATGAAAAGACGGAAGACGTTGAGGCGCATTAAAATTTCGGCTGGGATGGTATTAGCTGCGAGAAGGCTGGACGCCCACTTTACCCGCATAAACAAAAATTTTCTGCTAAAATGAGAGGAGAAAAAGATTCGCGATTCCTTGAATAATTAAAAAGGGCTGGAAGATACTCCGCGGGGTGGGGTGACATTCTACAGCCATTTTAACTTGCTCACGGGAATGAAAACCCCGCGGAAGCCCAACCAGGCAAAATGTTTCCGTCCCCTCTGAGGGGAGGGGATGAGGAAGAACAGACGCCGACAAATATTGAAATGATTTTAGTGAAATTAAAAAAAAAAAAATTCTTTGAAAAGCTCCAAGCCACATATCTCAAGGAATATGCCTACAGATTGGTTAAATATAAGAAGATATAGAAACTGGTAGATGCCTTTTTCTAGAAAGATCTTCACTCGTACTAGATTTGGCTTTAAACCACTATAGTTCGATAGAGGGAGTCCTTAAAAACCACATTTTCAAAAGAATGGCTTTGGAAATATAAAATTTTTATAGGTCTCCATTATAAAGTTTAATCGTAGTTGATCAAAAAGGAGCAATCTTTACTTAAAACCAATCGGACCTTTCGTAGATAATTGTTCCGTAAGAGGCTTAAGAGACCACTCTCAGATTCATTTGATGTATTATATATATTTTAATTGGAAAAAAAGGAATTAAAAGTTGAACAAAATTATTTCCATTATGACACCATGCAAGGTGGAACGTTACTTTTGAATTGCAAAGAACAAGGGCTTCGGGCATTTCTAAGGATGTACAGTCCTTTCTTTTCTCTTGTTGATTCTTGACATTTACTTGGTATTTGTGAAATTATTAAAATTTTAAGAGGATTTTGAGTCCCGACCGATTTATACATATGTATGTATGTAGGTATACACTTTATTTGTTTGAAATGAGAGAAATCTTTTCAAAGCTCTCGTTAAAAGTTAACAATGTAACGACTTCTTTGTAAACTTATTTTATTTCTATTTTTACGTTTTCTTTATATCAATAAAATTTTTTATATTTGTGTTTGGGTGACCTATCAGAAAAGTTATGCTTCCAAACTCTAAAAGCTTTACATTAAATGTTTTCACATTCTTCTGAACAGCTGTTTCGAGAGGCAAAAATACATTTATAATAGAAGATCTTATTCCTTCTCCATTGCTATATATAATTTTACATATACATATATGTAATGTCAATATATCATTGTATAGTTTATTTAAAATGTTATTACGAAAACAAGTGTATTACAAATATTTTTACAATTTATGTACGAAATGAATGTAAGAAATTGAAAAACTGAAATCGATTCATTTGGAGTCTAAATTGACGAATATGCAAAACAAATTTGTCGGTCACTTGTGCTTCCCGAAATATTTAACTTTAAAGTTTTGAAAATTGACAATTTTACTGCTACGATGTTTTTGAATATTCCCACAAACTTTCGTTGCAAATTGTATAAATTCCTTAAAGCAAAACTCTTTCACCATGTCATTCTAAAAAATTCTGAAGGAATCTTTGAATTTAACGAATTAATGGTAAATATATTTGTGGACTTATCGACGGTGACGAGCACTCATTTTTCTTATAACATGTAGAAACCAAAGATCGAAAATAACTGGTATTTTTCAATTTT
Organism: Eutolmus rufibarbis; assembly: GCA_963920795.1. Lineage (NCBI taxonomy): Eukaryota > Metazoa > Arthropoda > Insecta > Diptera > Asilidae > Eutolmus > Eutolmus rufibarbis. The sequence goes on from OY987205.1 coordinate 23,468,957, forward strand.
TAACCTTAAATAGCTGAGGGAAGTTATCATAGTAGAATAAAATAAAGTACACCAAAATGGTGCATGTGACGCCCTTTTTCGGTTCTGTAAAGCTCTTCAAAATTTAGCTTTTTAAAAAAAACGGCGTATCTAAACTGTTATTTTTAACCTATTTTAATTCGAAGCAAAAAAAAAAAAACAATTTCAGAAGCTTTATATGTTTTTCTGGCTAAAATAAAAAGGTAGCTTGGCTTTTTATATTTTCGAGCCAGAAATAACAAGTTCTAAAGCTCGTTATGTTTTCCGTACGAAAGTAAAAAGCCTCATTGGCTTTTTATTTTTTTAAGCTCGAGTTATAAAGTTACCACGATTCAAATTCAATTTCAATAATGCTTAAATATTAAGGTTTTAAAGCTTAATATTTTTTATTTTTGAGAGTAGGTGAAGACAGCTTTTTTCAGAAAAAGTAATAACTGCTTCGGTCCCTCGTAGAAACCAAAACGACGACGATTCAGGCAGATTCATCCTAAAAATCATTATCAATATATCATAATTTGCATGATCTTTAGTAGTTGCGTAGCTCAAATTTGTTAATATCATATAGCTGCTTTTATTACAATTACTTTCATTGCAGTCACGGTTAGATTAGGTCTGCTAATATCGTAGTTGCTTTCATTAAAGTAGTAGTTGAAGTTGTAAATATCACAGTTGCGCTCATCATAGTGGTAGTTGAAATTGTAAATATCACAGTCGCTTTTATCACAGTCATAGGCAGTTGAAGTTGTAAAAATCATATAGTTGCTTCTTATCTTATCATCTCGGTAGTTAGTTGTTCTCAGGCAGTCGAACAATAGTCATCAGTAAAGTCGAAAAGTAGTTAGTGGTGAAGTTGCAGTAAAACGCTAAAACTTTTATTGAACAAATAATTTTCTGAACTCTTTTAATTGAATTAAAACTTTATTTGAACTATTAATTGACTTATATTTAATATCCTGCATAACGTGACAAATCGAAGTAAAGTTTAATTTATCTTATTGGCAGCAGTTGTTACAATATTACGTCACTTTTGACTCTAAACAGACATTCCTGCAACGTTTCATCAAAATCTGTGAGAAGGCCTCAAACTCAATTTATGCAGAACAAATTTTATGGGAACATTTTTTTCCAATAAAAAAAATATAAAGGTAATAATTATTGAACACTATATTTCACTAATTTAATTAATAAGTTTTAGTAAAGTAAAAAAACAATAATACTTAATATCTAAAAAAAAAGGATAAAAAAAGAAAAGAACGGTCGAATTTGATACCTTCCGCTCCAGAAGTGAAACATAACCACTGTAGCCACAAGGCATGTTGGAAGTGGGAAACAAGAGTATCACATACATACATATGTATATTAAATTGCAAATAAATTTTGAAACGCTTTTTCTCGCAATCGGCTGAGTAGTGCTATAACTTTATTTAATAATACTATAAGGCTATACTGCCATTATACAAAAGCATGGTTCTAAACTAAAATCCCACCTCGGACCCCTCTCCATGTCAGAGAGGCATTTGTGACAATAATATTTTATAGACGCAAAAAATCTGTTTTAACTCTATTTACCTTCGAAACGCTATATGCATCTGGGCTCGGATTGAATTAAGAGACAATTGAATTAACAGACAATGGCAAGTTTTTCTTAGTAACATATGTTATCCTCCATTTATTTTTCAAGGATTGGTCAGTGACCGCAAGAAACAAGAAAAGGAGCCACTTTTCATACTGATTTTATTCATTGCCCTTTTATGTCTAAAGCTTTGTGGCAGCAAATAATTCATTGTCCTAACTATAGGAAACAAGACCGTTGGAGGGATGGGACGATTTCTGGCAGGCATGGGATATCAATTTGAGGGTCACGTGGAGACAAATTTGTTTACCTCTTTAAAAGCTTTTATTTAGCTGAAAACGTTATCTGTCTGCTTGGAATCTTGCAAGTCAATTTTGAAACAGTTCCTTTTATCTGAACATGCTGAAATTTTCCACACGTTTATAGGTTCTGTGGCAATGCAATATAGCATATCTAATATCTTTCTAAATCTAATATGTCGGAGCCTTCAAGATGGCGGATTACTTTTTCTTTCGCAGCACCTTTTGATATACATAGGTATCAAATGAAAGACTTTGACGAGTAGAATACGATGAGTTATATGACGTCATTCTAAACTGAAAATGGCGGAAGCTCTAAGATGGCGGATTACCTTTCTTTCACAACCCTATTGATCTGGATATCATATGACAGGATTTGAGGAGTCGAATACTTTTCAGAACAATTTATATTTCCATTTTTTACGGATGTACCTATACTTTTTAAATAAAACCATAAATATTTTTTATGTATAATTTTATTTTATTTTTTAGCCAGGCGATTTTTTTCAATTATGCTTTTATGTTTTCAAGCTCTAAAAGTTTCTCAATGGTCACAGTTGTCATCATAGTCATCGTATGATATGAGTTATGTATATTTTTTAATTTTCGTTACGTTAATTTCGGGGGATCACAATGATTTCTGGTTTTATTTTTAACCAATTTTATATAATATACTTTGATAACATTCTCGCTCCCACTTTAATAAAAATTTCGGTAGGGGGGTCAAATTTTCGATCCTCCGACTACGGCCCTTCAAGTAAAAATATGTGTTTCAACAAATCAACTTGTGAGCGTAAGAAACTAAGTATGTTTTAATCAACTTGTAACTTTGAATTTTTTTAAGAAAATTGCCTATTGGGAAACCACTTTCATAGGTAGGATTAAGCTGAAAGCCACCTTTTTCAAAAGATTCAGATTTAGATTTTCTAGCGTGTCAGTCGTGAGTATCAAACCGATTTGGTTTGGTGCGACAGCTGTGCGTGAGGCATCATTTTGGATTTTAGTTTTGTTTAGCTATATCGTGAACAGTTCTATCATATAAATAGTACTAACATTTTTCTAAGAGACCTGCAGTTTAATTCGTGAACTGTTTTTTTTGCTTGACGTCTCGGTTCGGCTGAGTTTTGCGAGAAACCCTTTTTTAGGTAACGATTGCACCGATTGCAGGCTAACTTGTTGTGTATATGGGTCACCGTGAGACCTCCACAATGTTATCTAACCTTACTTAAGTCTGACAATAAAAAAGCTAATTTAAATATACTTTTCCTTGCTAATTACTTTCATGTTACTGAGAAAGTACTGTCAACATTTATTTGATTAAATAGAAAATATTGTGCTGAACATTCAAAATTTAGTGTTTTACTATATGTACCTGTAGATTTAAATTTACTTAAAAGATTAAACTAGAGGGCATCAAATAAAAGCTTTATTAATAAAAAGTAGAACAGCCTTAACAAAATCGTGGTGCCCCAAAACGTGCAAAACAATTTCCATTTTAAATTCTTCATTGATATTTAAAATTGAAACTTAAATTCCATGCCATAGAAAATTATTGCCAATTAATAGGTACCTATAATATAAATTCCTAATGCCTATATTAAGTGAACGAAACAAAGGCGCATATTCTTATTTAGATAGAGAAGACTAATTTTTAGAGAAAACTGAATTCATAATATTCATATTTTAAAAACTTGATAGCTAATTCTTCAATTGCTATATTTATACCTAAATACGTAGAACAGGAAAGGATAAGTAAAAAACGCACATTGGATTAAAATCCATAAAGTCTACGCAAATCAAGAGCTTGGCTGCTGCTGCATATGCAAATTCACATGCCGGAGTAACTGAAAAAACGGTCCACCGGTCCACAAAAAAAAATACTAAAAATCCTTTCAACCCTTTTCCGTCTTCTTCGATACAAAAAACTGAGGGGCACACTTCATACGCAGCATACAAAAAATCACCCCCTGAGATGAGCAGGGTAAAAAAGTGGCGTGTGTGTCACTGCATCCCGACGCAACCCTTTCGACGGGATCATTCTTAGTCCTGATCCCTGTAATTTGCATTTAAAAAAAATCCGTTTTTTGTGTTTGACAAGTGAATGCATGTGATGCTGTGCCTGGGGACTTAAAAAACTCTCTGGGTGTACTGCTTGCCTATATCAATTGAATGGAAACACAGGGTGCTTAGTGCTTGTTGAAACTTTTTAGTTATATTTTTTCTAAAATTACGATTGAAAAATCGTGGCTGCGTTATTCATAATAGTAATGAATGAAAAATGAAATATTTTTATTTTATTTAACTAAAATTTTTAATTTAAATAATAATAATAAATTTAAAATTTTTTAGGACCACCTTGTAGTCGCCTGATTAAAAATTCATACAGAAAAAACGACCCTCTCAGCATCTTCATTGTTCCAGTTGTAAAAGGGTTAAAGATTTAAGCTGCATGGTTAAAAAATTGTGAAAAGCCAGAGAAGTGCTGCGTCGGGGATGCTGTCTGGGACGTAAAAAACGTGTATCCACGCGAGCTAACGTAACCCCTAATATGCCTCAGGGTAAGATAGGATACCCGACGATGGAAAAAAATTTCAGGAAAACAATATGCACTCGGTTAATGGAAAAAAACGAATGCGTGCAAGGTACAGAGGAAGCTGAAAATTCAAGGGGAGTTTGGATTTGTTGGCTCAAAAGAGTTAATATTGATCCTTCGTCGTGAGGGTGTTCCTTAAAGCAGTGCGTGGCGCTCAGCGGAGCATGCGATATTAATTTTCCTTTAAAATTGCGAAGATGATTTGAATTGTTACGAAAAAAGGGGATTTTGAGGACATTGACTCTACGTAGTAATCTTAGGTTTTTATAAATACAAAAATGCAATTGCGAAAGTCATAAAATATTAATAGTAATGGTAATGAAAATAAAATATGTCTATACAAAATAAAATTAAGATGAAATGAACTTCTAAAGGCCAACGATTTTTCCATGTCTTGTTGAAGAAGGATAAGATTTGAAATTTTTGCTTATTTCCCTGCTTCAAGCGGGGTTTATATGTTTGTAGATGTTTATGACATTAATCATAGTAGTTTCCAAACTATTCTAATATGTAGTAAATTATTTCTAGTTTGAATCAGCGTTTCAGACTGTGACCATGCTATACCAAATAACGACTGTATAATGTGCAGTAAAATTTTTGGTATTTAAGGTACGAATTCTACGCTGTTTGGTAAAAAGATCGCCGTAGTTAGGTACAAAGCGGGGCTTTCTTTGTTATAATTAGGTACTGGAAAGAATGATACGTAAGCTTAAAAATTTGCGAAAGAAATATCTGAGCACTGAGTTTTATTCTTATTTAAATTTTTTTAAAGCTACTGACGGAAATTATATACCAATACGAGATACGAATTTTGGCAAAGTTTGAATTGTTTGAAGCTAAAAACAACACATACGTAGTTATATTCTAACATGTAACTTGTAATCGAGTTCTTTAAACTTTATGAGTCAGTAGCTTAAGAGAGTTTTACTCTTACTCTGGGGTTCGTATTTTCTGTCGAATTGGATTTGAGTTGCAATATTTTATACTTATATTTTGCTTGAAGCGTATGCAATAAAAGAAAACTTAACAGAGTGAAGATAATTTTTAGATAGGAATTTTATTATTGCAAATACATGGTCGAAAACATCACTGCAATGTTACAGCAACGTTATAATTGTTACATCGCAATGTTATATTGCTGAATGGAATTAGAAACATCTATGCAACATCCAAAAATAAATGCAATTTAGAAAAATATCCGAGATAGTTAACTATCATATTACAGTAATATAAAATTGTTTAGCTATTGATCAGTGACGTACCTTTCTTGGAGGTCCTTTTTACGGAAACTTAACAAAAACAGTAAATGAAATATGTTTGAAAATAAAAATTTGTTGTTAATACAAACAACAATAATTATTAAAAAACTTAAACTGTAAAAGAAATATTAGAGCGGTATTTATATCTACTTTTCTTGCCTTTTTTCAGTCTATTTATCCTATTATTCATAGCTAAAGAAGATGCGAATTTTGGTGAAACTTTGTAGGAATTTTCAATGTTCATTTAAGACAAATGCGAGCTTGTTACCGTCGATAAGACGAAAAGGATTCGTTAATTCCAACGAATTTTGAAGACTTTTTTCCATGAAGAGGAGGACGCTTAATTTAAGATACTTCTAATTTATACAATTTGCAACAAAATTTTCTGGAAATATGCAAAAAATCCTGACGGCAAAATGTCAATTTTCCAAATTTCAAGTTAAAGTACTTACAACTCAAACCTCAATCTTAGACTATTATTTATAATCTTATTGCAGTCCATTACACTATTATTATTCTTACAAGATTTAGGTACCTTCGTGTTTGATTCACATTTATGTAGAGCCTTGAATCAAATGGATATGGGATTGGCGTTCGGTCCGCTAGATCGATGGCGTCTCTGGAAGGAAGAGAAGAGATTTGTTTGGGATTCCGGATCGAAACGCCAAGAAATATTGGGTGTGTCTGCCTCGGCGGATGAGCGATAATTCTTAAAAATTTAAAAAGTGTGCCCATATTAGGATCATAAGCGGAGGAAAGTCGGGCCGTACGGCAAGTAAATTTAGCAACAATATATTTAGTGTCTAGATCAATAAGACCATTAAATTAGAAAATTAGAGCTAGCGTTTTTGTGAAGCGAGTTTTAACTAATTTCATTTAGGTTAACCTAAAAGTTCTTGGGCTAAGTAGACTGAAACATTGATCCTTGTGCATATTTTAATTAGTTTATCGCAAATATCAGGAAACTCTTCGGTACTTCCAATACAGTCGATGTAGAAGCACTTAAGTCGCAAACTCAGCCAGCATCCTCATAAACTGCTATTTGCACAGCCATTAAACCTCTTCCTCAAAAGATTCCTCTAAACCAATCACCAGCCGGGGTGGATGCCATTAAGACTGCCCACCAGGAGTCAGTAGGTTTCACGAAAGGACGCCCTCCGTTTCAACCCTTTCGCCGGATCGCGTCATTTCCTTGAAATAATTAAAATTTCCCGATGACCCATTACCACGCCTCTGCCATAAGCACGAAAGCTTTCATTTCCTTCGCTGGAACCGGGCGCCTGGCCCGCCCGTCCTTGCCCCCGGTGGATGATGGTCCGGGTCGGGGTCCGCCCGTGCAGTGCTTCGGCTACGACCACATCCACCCAGTTAATTCATCCATAGACACGTACTACACCCACTCGAATAATTTTCTCGGCATCCTCATCAACATTAAAAGGAAAAAGTGGGAAGTGATGGAAATCCTGAGCCCTACCAAGGATGAGGGTTCGGGGGGGCCGGGAACGGAGGCGACGAGTATTCCTCCGAAAATGGTTGAATTTTTATCCCTTTGCAGGGCTGTTTCCCGCAAGTTTCTATAGCAACTCTTTCCGTCGCGTCCTGCGTCTCATCTACTTTTCATTTTTTAATTTTTCCATTCTCTCCCTCGCATTCTTCGTTTGCATAAACACAGCTAAGACAGCGAAGTTACGGAAAGAAGGTGGTGGTTTGAGGGGTGCGACGCGACGGCCGGGCCAGAAAGGGGATAAACGCGAAAGCCTAGCTCCGGCGCTGGGTAGCTGAAATGAATGAGAATCACCAGCGCGCGTTGTCCTCCGTCCCCTCGCAGTTTGCAACAGTGGCTGTGTGGGGGGTTTGTGTGTCTTTGCCGCATTCATTGCCGAGCCAAAGGAGTTGAATTTAAGGCGAAAGGATTTCCTGGAGAAAAAACCACGAAACCGGGAGATGCCACCCACCCGGCGACGGTGGAACAGTGGTTTTCTCATTTATTTGCCGCCCGCCCGCCGCCGCTCCGAGGGAACGGGGCAGCAGTTACCGGCAGCAACAGAGGTATGGACCATACCACGGAACTGCGGGTAATTCGAATTGGGGAGAATGGGCACTTCTTCAAGGACGTTTGTTTTGTAGGGTAAAAATAATTCTGTAGGCACCTTTAGAATATCCCTTTACCGATTAATCTAAGAAATACTTTGACCTAATGTAATTTAAATCGGTTACGTAACCTTCAACGTCCACACTGGGACTTTTGGACCCCATTAGAAATATTCGAAGAGGCGACATTCAATTGGCCCACCACAAATTATAAAACTTCATCCCAAACCCTATATGGGTGCCTGAGTAAACATCCCTTTAAAATTCTCCGGGTTCACAGGGGCAGCAGAGAGTAGTAGAAGGCAGCTGAAGAAACTAAGGAACTAAGGGCATCAGCCAGAGAAATTTTTCAGTCATTCGTACCTATATTTTTCTAGTCAATTTGAACTATGTATTTCATGAAAATCGTACAAATAGTTAAAAATGACCATAAAATAATTATGCCATAAATCTAGTAATTCTAGTTATTAGTAATCTCCAAAAAAAAAAAAAAATTTTTTCTAAAAAAAGAGTGTTGATAGAAAAAACCATTATAAATCTTATTGGAAAAATTGAAGTTTGAAGTTCAGCAACAAAAAGAACTGATATGTGCGGATGTCTTCATTAACCGCTGGATATGCGTGTGTATTCATTCACCGTTGGAATAACGATTTCAAATAAAATCATTGAAATTAAAAAACGGCGCGTTATCAAGTTCACAAAAATATGACATTTTCAAATATAAGTGGGATGGAGAGGGAGGATACATTACACATTAAACAAAAAAAGTGATAAAAAAATAAACGACTCGCTTCAAGACTATCGACAGCCCGACAGGTTAAAACAGGAAAGGATACGCAAAAGCGGGCTGTCGATAGTCTTGAAGCGAGTCGTTTATTTTTTTATCACTTTTTTTGTTTAATGTGTAATGTATCCTCCCTCTCCATCCCACTTATATTTGAAAATGTCATATTTTTGTGAACTTGATAACGCGCCGTTTTTTAATTTCAATGATTTTATTTGAAATCGTTATTTCAACGGTGAATGAATACACACGCATATCCAGCGGTTGATGAAGACATCCGCACATATCAGTTCTTTTTGTTGCTGAACTTCAAACTTCAATTTTTCCAATAAGATTTATAATGTTTTTTTCTATCAACACTCTTTTTTTAGAAAAATTTATTTTTTTTTTTTTTTTGGAGATATCAGCTGTTTTTTGTTGCCGGAATAGTACTTTTTTTCTCATGAGCATAATATTATTGAGTGTGACAGCGAAGTTTAAACAATTTGGATGTTTAAATTAAATATTGTCAAATGTTAGCGCTGAAAATATAGGTTTTCAGTTGTTCTGATGCAATGAATCCTCCCCCTCCACCCCAGAAACATTTAAATTCTATCTGTATACCGCTATATATTTTCTATCTTGAATTTGTGAATTGCGAGCGTAGATTCGCAATCAGGACCTCCAAAAACCCCCAGATACCAATTTTCACGGCAATCCCTTGAAATTTACAACCTTTGGCCGCCATCTTGGGTCCGCCATTTTGAAACCCGTGGATAAAAAGTAGCCTATATATTAAGTCGGGATATGTAGTATCTTCATTCAAAAAATGAAAATAATTGGACCCAGCGTTTAGGCGTGATTATGCAACGAACATATAGGGTCCGCCATTTTGAATTTCGAAATTTTGATAGTAGATTCGAAATTAGTGGCCTCAAAGTACCCATAGTACTAATTTTCAATTGAACTCGTTGAAGTTCGAAAATTGTTGGTCGCCATATTGGATCCGCCATTTTGAATTTCCAAATTTCGGGCATAGATTCGCAATCAGGACCTCCAAAAACCCCTAAATACCAATTTTCACGGCAATCCCTTGAAATGTACAATCCTAGGCCGCCATCTTGGATCCGCCATTTTGAAACTCATAAATAAAAAGTAGCCTATATGTTAGGCCGGGATACGTAGTATAGATTCGAAATTAGTGGCCTCGAAATATCTATAGTATTAATTTTCAATTGAATTCATTGAAGTTCGAAAATTGTTGCTCGCCATATTAGATCCGCCATTTTGAATTTCCAAATTTCGAGGGTAGATTCGCAATCAGGACCTCCAAAAACCCCTAAATACTAATTTTCACGGCAATCCCTTGAAATTTACAATCTTTGACCGCCATCTTGGATCCGCCATTTTGAATTTCCAAATTTCGAGGGTAGATTCGCAATCAGGACCTACAAAAACCCCTAAATACCAATTTTCACGGCAATCCCTTGAAATTTACAATCTTCGGCCGCCATCTTGGATCCGCCATTTTGAATTTCCAAATTTCGAGGGTAGATTCGCAATCAGGACCTCCAAAAACCCCCAAATACCATTTTTCACGGCAATCCCTTAAAATTTACAATCTTTGGCCGCCATCTTGGATCCGCCATTTTGAAACTCATAAATAAAAAGTAGCCTATATGTTAGGTCGGGATACGTAGTATCTTCACCCAAAAAATGAAAATAATCGGACCCGGCGTTTAGACGTGATTGAGCAATTGCTAGCGTGATGACGTCACAGGCGACTGAATAAAAATCGGTCTGAACTTTTGTAAACACTGAACAATTTTGACGTCACAAGAGTCTGAATAAAAATCGGTCTGAACTTTGAAATTCTGAACAATTTTCATTCACAAAATATTCTATAACTAAAAGGAAAATGAAAATTTTTTGGAAAAAAAAATTGCCCATGAAAGCTCTCGCGCAGCCGGATGTGAGCATTTTTTGTATAATAAATAAACAATATCTTCATTGTTTTAAAAAATAAACAAAATAAATATCGAAAAATCTGCCTTCACATTTCAGTAATAAGGCTCCGCTGGACGCATTTTTTTTTTTTTTTTTTTTCTATCAACACTTGGCGCCCGAGCGGGCGCCTTGATTAGAATGTTCTTGTTAGCTATTGACCAGAAAATTTTATTTTTGTTAATTTTCAATTTTCTAGTAAAACTCCAATAAAAAAGAAAAATATCAAAATAGTTGAATGTACATACTACTTAAATTGTCTGTATTTGTTGTCAACTATAAAATAACCTCAAAAGTATTAGTTGAAATGACCAAAATAATAATTACGAATTAGTCAACTACATATATAACTAGCAAATTTGTTGAAATTGCCTATAATTCTAGTCAGCTCTGTAGTAGTCTAGACTTAATTATATTTTATAGTTAAAATTGGCAATATTAAATTATGTTTCCTAATTATAATTATTCCAGAATGAACTAGAAAAATTGTTAAAAAATAGTCACTCATGACTAGAAATTTTCTGCCCCATCCCCTTCTCCTCATTCGTGAAAAAAATTGCGTTTTTGGATATGACCTTGCCAAATTCCAGTAGGTATTCGTTTTAACTTTTAATTGACCCAAAGTGTTGGGCTTAAAGATTTATTTAAGGTTATGGTCTGTCTCAATCCTTTGGTAATCTATTGTTATCAAGTTTTTATCTTTATTATAGTGTAGAAAGCGAAAATCAGGCGACTTACGCACACATGCGAATGGGCAGTTTAGGTAATTGTTTCGACCCGTAGTTCATTTTGATTTTATCTTCAAAACTAGCTGACCCGTACCCGGCGTTGCCTGTGCACAACTATCTTTATAATAGCTGTGTTCTTTTCATCGGGTTCCAGTTCTGGATCTGGGTTATGTGAAAAGAACGATCCGGTTTAACGATTCCTTTGTGATTTAGAAGTTGGTATACCTGTCTGTCTGACAAGTGACATTTTAATTTTTGCGACATTTTACGACAAAGTGACATTTTTAAGATTAATTAATTTTTGCCGAATTTTACATAAGATGAACCAAAAAAAACCAAGGTAAGTCTTTTACCTTTTTTTAACATATTCCGGATTTCTGCATATTTATTTTTGAATAATTTGTTTTTTTTAGGAATCGACATGTGTGGACCTTCAACGAAACGAAGGCTTTTCTGGCAGCATATTCAGCGAGGAAAGCGGAATTTGACCACCCAAGGAAGAAGAAATTTTCCATGGCAAATGTCCTTGAAAATTTAATTGGTCAGAATGTGCTGTTATGTAATAAATACTTAATGAAGTTATTTAAATAATTGATTTCTATTTTCTTAGTCAGAGCCAACTACCGTTGAAGGTCTGCAAAACAATGGCGGCCAATGACCTTGACCTTGAAATATGTTGACCTTGAGGTAACACCCGACCCGTTGGCGCATGGATGGAGTGGGGGAAATGTCCGATTGATGGTTTTTGTCAATTAATCTCTCATTTTAGTCTACTTTCCAAAATTCTATAAAACATCCAGATTTGAAGAAAGTATAGGGTATTGGGGGGTGGAGAGGGGGAAGGGGGAGGGGGTGTTAAAAATTTGATCAAACTTTTAACCCCCCCACCCCCTCCATACCCTTTACTTTCTTCAACTCTGGATGGTCGCAAAATATCAATGTTTCATTTTCATCCATTTTCAACATTAAAAAACTATGTGTAGATATGCTTTCCGCGCCCAATATGTATATATATTTTTGTTCAGCATCTTAAACTCTACAACATACTAAAATTTCAAGGTCATCGGAGGTGATGCCCCTAAACTCCATAATTACCGAATTTTATACTAAGTGTGAATACAACACCAACCATCTGATTCGGCAACTTGCCTAGGGTAGATAATAGCAATAAGATATGTAGAATAAGGATAGCATAAGGTAGTTAGAATAACCAAAAAATCAAGAGGTGTTTTATAAATATTTTTCCCTCACAACTAATGATATATGTATATGCAAAACTAAATAAACTCATAATATTTCAAAGTATTTCTAAGGTGTAGAGCACAATTTGTATAAGCTGAACTCTTAAATCAAAATATTTACTCTGTAAATGTACTCATGTCATGATAAATAAATAAATAAATAAAATTAATAATCTTTGTACCCTATTTTCAGCTATATCCTTCCGAGAAAAGGGTTTTTGGAATCACAAGCTAACACATATGTATGTATGCATGAATGTTTATAGTTATATTGCCAGAACTCAATAGTGCAAACAAAATTTGTTCAAAAGTTACAGGATTTTCTGAGGCAACTGCATTTCCGAATGCATAATTAGCGTCAATACCGAACGAATGATTTGCGTTAACATATTCTTTTCGCTGTTCTGTTAAAATATTATAAATCCTTTCTTTTTATGTTCCTGTCATTACCAGCAGATTATAAAGCGCTAAAGTTTTATTCATTCCCTTGGGTTTTATTAAAAAATCTTAAAAATACGGCCTCTAGCACCCTTTACTTGCTGCCTTATGTCAATTTGTCACGGCATCAGAACTAGCCACAATAATTGCCAAATCCCGCTAATTGAGTCTAAATCCTTCCAGCCGCGTCAAGCACTCTTTGTAGAGCGGTGCAATTATGTGGATAATTTATGGTGTTTTTCGTCTTCAACAAAAGGAAGAGGGCCGGTGTCCAGGCATTGTCCTAACTGGCCGTTATATATTGCAGAAGAGAAAATGTCCAGTGACAACATTTCTCGTGTTCCGCAAGGATTTATGCGCTTTCTTAGCTAGAAGGACCAAGGTCACTCGCAAAATATCTAGAGCAGTTTCAGGGCTCTGCCTTTGAATTCCTGCTCGCATTTTTTTTCCTCGCTCTTTTGTTTCCTCGTTTTTGTGTATCAACCGCCCCGCAAACAGATTTCATTTCCCTAAGGCGTCCGCTGAGCATTTTGCATAGCAAGGGCTGTGATCTGAACTGGTTTTCTGCGCCGAATATTCGCAATGCGATTTAAAACGAAACCACGGGATGCTGTGCCCTATTTTCAAGGAGGCGCGGGAAAGTGAGGGAAATCGCTTCTTACGTTTATTTGGGTGAGCAGGTAGGAAGTTACGCACAACGCACGTGAAAGACAACATTTGGAGTTTGACATTGACTTATGGGAATTTGTTCACTTAAAAATAACAAGCAATATAATGTTATGGAATTTTTTTAACAGAATGTAATCTTTAAAAATTTTTAATAACTCTTTCTCATATATTTTATCTTTAAACGGTTCTAGCAAAATCTACAAGATAAATAAAAACAATTCTTACCTTACTTCGCTGACAACTCAACTAATTTCATTCGGTTTATCGAGCGAATACCTTACCATACAAAAATAACAAGACAAAACCCGATTTGTATATTAAAATTAACAAAATTGGTTTTTTGTGTCTAATGCACAACACATTTTTTTTCTAAATGTTTTCTAAAGGAATTCTTAAGCAAATGCCTCACTAAAGAGTCATAACTATTCACATTTAAAAAATTTTAAAAGTTATGCTAATTCTTAGCCCAATTATACCACCTTCCGAGTTAGGTAAAATTCTGAAAGCGTATTTTGCATTATAAACAAAGGTTTTCTATTTGTCTGATTTTCTGCAATTTAAAGTGTATTGATGCTAGTTTATCTTGAAGCAAATAGAAGATGCGAGCGCGAGTATTTTTTTACACAAAGATAGTTATCTTTTCGATTTAAACACTTACAACTCCATACTACTTAAAAATGGGGTATTTGGTATTGGAAGCAGCTTAAACCAAATTTATATGAGCTAGTATCTTGAAAATTAAGCATGATCCTTTTCCCATAGTAGATTTTACTCACCTTGAGTTCAAGCATAAGTCCGTAAGTATTGACAGGAGTTAATCAAATACCTTGCATAACGCATTTGTGCCGCAATATTTAATAAAATTCTTTTAGTTTTGACATCCTACAATTCTTAAACGCTATCGACAAACTCAAAACGGGTGCGATCTTCACTTTCTTCATGTGCGATCATTGCGTCCAAGAAACCTGTCATATTTCTTAATTGATTTCGATCAGCAAAGTTTCTGTGTGCTTTCATTCAAAACTAAAATTTTCTATTTCTTTTGCATGCTGCTGAAAAGTCTTTTCTGTACATACCTAGTTTTAGTTTGTGTTTCACTATAACCGAAAAGTGAATGGGTGAACATTTTATCCCTTAGTGCCGAATTCTTAAAGGAAGTTTTGCTTTGTTAAGCTTATTCTTTGATTTTTGATATGTATTTACAGTCGTCTTTTACAAAGCCTTTTTAAACTTTCACGATGGCTGGTTTAACTGAAACTTGTTCTCATAATTTACGGGTTCAATTTCAAATTATGTAATCAATATTTTGATTGATGATTTGTTTTATGTGAAGTAAGTATAAGGTATAAGCCAAGAAAATTAATGTTCTTTTCGCAAAATTAAAATATTTGTTGTACGTTACTAATTACAAATTTCATTTCGAAGCAAAACTTATACATATGTATGAACTACTAAATCTAAACCGTATCAGATTGTGAAAAATCAACAAAATAATTTTATTTTTGTAACTCATGTAAATGTATATTTTTCCTAATGTATAAACTAAAACCAAAATAAAAATTCAAATACTTGACTTTTATTTTAAAATTGAAGCGGTTTAAAATGCATTAAAATATTTTTGATTTGAAAATATTTCGTAATAAATGCAATAATATCACGTAGTCAAATTACAAAAGGAATTCACTGAAATAAAATAAAACAAATATTGAATCACGGTTAATTTTACGACGAAAAAAGTTATTTCAAATTGTAAATGTGATTTTTACGATTTTGTTTAGCGCATAATAAATACAGTAGACCTCCCTATATTAAGAGAACTTGTTCGTATAACACGTTAAAAGAGGCTCATAAAATATGGTATTTGTATGTTCTAATTGACTCGTACAGTACGAATTCATATAACACGGAACGTATGTATCTAGAATGTTACAGGTGGGTCTCTATTGTAAAAGATAAAAATTGATTACGATTATCCCCAAAATTATTATTTGAAATCAAAACCCAAGAAGTTTATGTTAGTGTTATCACCTTATGAAGGGCCTGAACGAAGAATTTGTTAAATTTTAAATTTTCAAAAAAATTTGTACGATTTTCAGCGAAAAGTTTATTTTTTCGAGGTGTTCAAAATTCACATTAAATTTAAAACCATTGGCATTAATAGTATTTGAGTTATTGTAACCACGGGCATGGTAATTGTGAAAAATTATAGTTTCGAGGTAATCGCGTTTAAAGTTTTAATTTAGTTTAGATCATCATTTAGGTAGTACACACTATATGGCTATATTTTTGAACCAATGCTTTGATCCGTGTAAAATTTTGTAGAAATATTCTTGAGATGATTTACTAACAGAAAATACTATACAAAAAAATAATCGAATTTTTTGTTCCATTGGATTGTTATGTATATTAAGAAGTAAAACAACTCATATTTTGCCCATTGTTTAACAATTTTGGAGCACAAATGCAATGCCTGTATACCCCATAAAAAACGTTATTAAATTGATATTTTTCGTAATTGTTCCCATGGGTGGAACTATGTACATATATTTTTATGGTATGGAGTTCAAACATTTTTTGATGGTATGGAATTCTATACACTTAAGCCCAAATAACCAAATGAACCTAATATATCCAAAAAAAGCTGTAAGCCTGTTCCAGCAACCGTAAGCAAGCCATCCCGACTCAACCTCTAAAATGTAAGAGTTCTGTAAAATAATACAATACTAAAATCTATGTAGTTGATGCAACAGTCCCTGATTGACCCTTTTATATCGGAATTCAATTTCTACTATTAATTAAACTACTATACCTTTGAGCATAGTGCACAACCATAATTTTATTTCTTAATTTAACGGATAGCCAAAGGCTGGAAATAGCGGTGCACCAATATGAAGAAAATTTTCTAATCTCCGAAGCCCCAAAGGGTTCGACCCCACCATTTGCATAAGAACGAGAATTAAAGGGAGAGGGGAGTGATGAAAACAACTTCTCATGTTAAATTAACGAAAATTCCTACATTCCCGGGTTCTACCCGCGTGGTGGTGTGGGCCAAAGGCAAGGGTTTGTCGTCGGCCTTCAATCGACTACAGTCTACCGCTGGGTCGATGTGTGTGTGCGCGCACTCTGTCTATTTAAATTTTTGTTAAAAGCGTTGTTAACCGGTTTCCCTACGACCGTCACCACCGCCCCCCGGCCCGCCCGGCCCTGTCACGCACTTTGAACTGAGCTTTCGGGGATGCACACCTACACCCGACTTACACTAATAACCGGGCGCACTTTTACACATAAAGCCCCGAGCCGGATGGGATGTTAAAAGGGATCCGGGTGGGGTGGGGTGGGTAGCTCCAAAGAGAAGCTTGATGACGACGACGAAGACGGCGATGGGCCAAACGGGTGGCGGTAGCACGTGGTAGTGGTGGCGGCGGCGGCGGCTCAGTTTTCTTAACTCGGTTGCTCCAAGATGATTGGAATGGGGCGGGACGGGACAACGCGGACGGAAATCTTGGGAGTGCTTTGACTCATTAAAAAAATTTCGCCCGCTTTCGTTAGCGAATTTCCTCTCAAGGGTTGTTTCTTCGTCTGCCCTTTCGCCTGGTTGTTCTTGCACCCTCTCCCGCCGGATCAGTGTTGGGTTCCTGCGACTTCTTTTTTCTTTTTTTTTTTTTCTTTTAAGAAAATTTAAATTTTTCAGCCAGTCCTTGGTGGGTGGAAATGGTTTGAGGTAATGAGGAGCGGTGGGTGGCAAAGAACATTTTTTTTTTCTTCAGCTTTTTTTGTTCAAGTAGAAAATGAGCGGCGAGGGTTGCTCTACGGGAGGGCGGCGCGGCGATGGAACGACAGGAAAGCTGAGCGCATAAAAGGGGTTGTTTACTTTCAGATACTTAGGACTTTCTGTTTCTCAAAGAAATGAGAAACGGACCAGGGAGGTGAGGGACAGGAAGGGCGGCTCTCGCGGGGCGGCAGGGACTCGCCGGGATTGGTATCGAGTACAACGCGAGCAGCGAGCGCCGTATTTAAATTAGGGCGATGATTATGGCGGTAGCTCGCGAGCGAAAGGGGTGGCGGGGCCTTAGTCTCTCAAAAGAAATTTCTAGCGCTGATGAGTAGGGTCGGAGTTGACATTATATTTTTGCGCTGGCTGAAATGGATTTATGTGTGGACGTTGGTGCCGCTGTGTTCGTGTAGATTAGGGAATGGCTGCTTGTTCTTGATGATGATGACGATTATGGGAATGGGACGAAGGGGTAATATTAATGGGATGGTGGTTGTATGGTGGAGCGAATTTTTTTCTTCTTTCGTTTTTTTATTGATTTTTTCGAAACTTTCCTCTTGAAGGCGAACTTCTTTAAGGAGTTTAACTCAGGGGATGAGACCGACCCCATGGGGTTGCCCCGTTAATTTTTCAACGAAGCTCTACTTTTGTTTCTGCACCGCGGAGAGCTTCCTCTGTTGAAGAAGACTTCCTAGGGAGTGTACTGGCCATTAAATGGTTCAAAGCATTAAGTGCTTTTGTTCGTGACCTCCCATTATTGCAAAACTGCCGCAGGGCTTTATAATTTAAGAAAAAAAAAGGACTTGACGGACTTTTTAAAAATTTTCTGTGATTTCTCGTTCTAGTCAGGCTGCCCAGGGACTCGTCGCTAACGTCGATTTTCTTAGGGTGTGCTTTGACGCGTTTTCATGGAAATATATCCAACTAATGCGCATGACTAACGGAGAAAGGGTTAAAATTCGAATGGAGTGAAGATTAAGACAGCTATGGGTTGTACTTGAATCAGCTATGGAAAATGGCAACTTTCTGCTCAATACATTAATTTGCCGCCGAAAGGCTTTTTTGACACCTTCTAAGTAAAAAGTAAGTAATTTACATCTGTCCGATGCATTTTGTCATAAATTAAAAAATTTACACGTATGAAGGACTACACTGTAAATGTATGGAAAAAATTGCCTTCATCGAATTTGACAGAAATGCCAGTCATTAAATCTTGGAAATGCAGCGATGGTAAGGTAAGAAAAAACTTTAAATATCAGCATCATTTGCATGAAAGAAGCGCACATTACATTTTGCTTTAGGCTAAGTTAATTAGTCCTTTGAAGATTCCAAGTTTTTTCATTATCATACCTTAAAAAACTGGTCAAGTGCAAGCCGGACTCGCACAGTAAGGATACTATTGAAAACCCTAAAAAGTATATCACCAAGGTGGTAAGTTCGCTTCGCCAGCAAAAAAATAAATAAAACTCTAATTTTATGTAACATATGTATGAAGACTAGAAACTACTAAAATTTATTCGTTTGAACTGAACATCATACAATATATTTTAAAAGTAAAAAATTTTTAATTACTTCAAATTAAAGGCATTGAAAGTCAAGAACGCGTCCCAAAGTACTGATCCGTAGAAACGAACACGAACACCTAAAATTCAATACAAAAAACCATATTTAAAGGTGTTCAGTGCATATTAGCCGTCAGTTTTATCTAATCGTAAAATATAATTATTATATATACATATATACAAATATGCTGAACAAGTTTGTCCTACATACAATGCATGCGTCATTTCAGTGAATCTGTAACTAAAGATAGTTTAAATTAAACGCACCCTTTAGGATCTGGTATTCAAGGCCGCTATCATTAGTGTTTTTCGACAGATTAATTATAATTAAATGATAAGTATCTTCCAATTCGTGATCTACAGAGGCGTACATAAAGAAATCATCATTACGAGCTCGCGTCTATTAGTTTGGAATATTAAAAAAATATCTTTTAAAGCACAATACTGAAAACGTCATTTGATGAACGATCGTCTTTCCAGTCACCGCACCAACTACGGTCACTTCGAACCTATCACGCGAATGCTTCGTAAAGTCAATAACTCCATCCCCTTTGACTTTCACGTGGACAAAACCTCCCTCAGGCAGGCCCTCTACACGGCTGATCCCCCTTCCTAGTCTCCATCTCCCCTTCGTAATGCTTGTTAACTTTAGTTTTTTAGTTATTTAGTTCTAAGTAATTTGTTTTATTTTTGTTCATTAGCTTGTATTAAGCGAAATTAAATAAATAAAATCATTTCGAGTTACCTGATATGATGACACGTTCCCGAAGCGATTATAGCGTTCCGCGATTAGGTATTATATTGTGGTGGTTTGTTGCTTCAGTTAAAAGTTTTTTTTATTTCATAATACTAACTACATGTACTTCTCAGGTGAAAAATATAGACTGGTAAGAAGTTGAAAAATAGCCTAAAATTTCCATTTTAGGTCGAAAAGACACCCAAAGTTATCAGAGGCCGACAAGAAGCCGAAAAAGGCGTTGAGACATTCCTGCTCAAATGTATCGACAACGAGAATGGGCTGATAAAACGTTGACTGGGTAATTGCAGTATAGGTGGCCTCGGCCTCACTCAGTGCTAAGTGAGCCGGGCTACCATTGCCGAGGTTGTGGGTTCCATTCCCACTGGTCCTTGGCCACTTTGGAGAGACCTATGTTTCAGCCAGTAGCTTGGCTGTGGGTTCGAATCCAACTTGGTCAATTGGCCACTCTGACCCATTCTTCCACCCCTAAATAACCTTTCCTGGGCGTAGTTCGCACAAAAGACCTCTTAGGTCGCAGTACCCGTATGGGTAAAAAAAAAGAATAATTCCAGTATAAGAATTCACGATGTACATACATTGTACGCTATTTATAAAGGAAAATATTGTTTTTATTTAGGTATGCATGCAATTGAAGTTTTTAAAACGTTCTTTTTTTATTATACGTTACTTTAAGAACGCTTACGAAAAAATAATTAATTAATTCAATGCTTGCCCAGTTTAAATATAATTTAAACATAAATTTAGTGATGATTTATTAAAGTTAATTTTCATAATAATAGCTTGCTTACAAAAGTTGTCATTATAAAACTAAACATGTACACCTTGGTAATTTTGAGCCATATAATAAGTCTAATCATGATCAGAAATTTTCTCAACTAAGGGCAGATATTTCAATCAAAGCAATTCTATTTTATTTTTACAAAATAAAAATTGTTTGATATAGGTTACTGTTCATAAATTTCAATTTAATGCAAAATTTCCTGTTACATCTGGTCCAGATCCGATTGTAAAAAAAAACGCAGTTGTACATGATTTGAAACTTGTCACGTAAAGCCATTTTTGCGATGGATATATATAAGAACCATGATTTTGATGGTCCCCAAAGTGTTAATCTATGTCGAAAATTTTTTTAAAAAGATCTTATAATTAAGAGCTTTCCAACTATGTATACCACACAGGTATAGGTAGAATTAAAAATATGTTTGCATGTTTGGCGCCGCCTTCAAATAAAGATTTTTATAAATTTAAATACATTTTTGCAAAGAATTTACATATTATGTGTGAATTTCAAGGCGATATCTTATTTCGTTTAGAAGTTAGAAGCCTCTAATAGATTGACGGACGGGCGAACGGACAATGTTGCCACAACAATAGGTTTCAGTTAGACCCTGCGGTATGGAAACCGAAAAATGCTTCTTGATAAAAGCCGACTTTTAAAGAACTAAAACCAAAACTCAATAAAATTGCCAAGAGATTGGTATAAGATAGGGGATGGCACTCGCTCACATTGTTGCTCAATACACAGAAAAAAAAGGTTTTTCAAAGTTGTATAAAATTGATTCTGAAATACCTGGCAATTTCTACGATTTCCAACCATATCTTCAAATACCCCGTTCAAACTATGGCTATCAGTATTGGCATTACATATTATATACGGGCGTAAAATAATGTCGATACTGATAATCAATATTTTTCCGGGCTACTCCATAGCTTCAAATTATAAAGTAAACGTAGTATATAATATTTTCCAAGACAATTAATCTAGGTTAGGTTTGGTTGGTTTGGCTGGTCATTGAAATATGTGTGATAAATCTTTTTAGCTAGGTGATCTGGTGGGAATCGAGTTCACAACTTATACCGCCCAGCTGGCCGTCAACGCTTTGCGCTACCAACAGAAAGGCAAATAGAAATAGTCTACACCTATTGCTTTGATCACATCCGAATTTTTAATTTTTATTTTTATTTTAAACAGGCACCTACTATATGATCTTATTTCTCTTCAAAAATGCTACGGGCCCGATTCAAGCGTATATCGGGCGATTCTTCAATTTCGGGTGTACTGCGGGCTTATTTCGGGTCTATATATTTTTACTCGGGAATATTGAAATTTTTGCTTTAGGAACATAGAAGATCAATAGCTGCGAACGGTGTTTTTTCGCACATTTTGAGACATAACTTTACAATCAATTCAGCAAAAATTTGGAACAAAATGTTCTTGGAATCATTATGCGCCGACCAACCAACCAAAGTGCTGAATTGACTGAATCCCATGTAAAATAGAAGTCTTTGCCTGTAGTTGTGCCTGCCGGCTGTCAAAACATCCTCAGGCAAATGTTTAATCTGGAAGAGTTTTTACCACTTTTTGAGCGTGAAAACTGCTCAATTTTGCTTTTAGTACTGGGCTGGAATTACCATACACATTTTTACATTGTGTTATAATTAGTGTAATGATGTTTTGACAACCGATGGGACAGCTGTAGCGCTGTCACTATTCTAGTACCAAATAATTGCTGAATGGGTGGCTATTCTTTTTGGTTAAAATGCACACATGAAGAAACTTAGCCAGGTTGACCACAACACAAGTGAGAGAGAAGATGGCGCAAATAAGAAAATGGAACGAGATGGCGCAATTTTGAGTGGTTTGTGGTTGGTTGGTCTCTGCATTTGAGAACGGGCATTAGAAGTAGCTCTTACAAACAATATTCCACACGATACCAAAATTAAAACATACAATTCTTATCTCATTGCCAATGTTTCGAAAGGCAATTATATGAATTTGTTATGAACAATTGTTAAATTGGCTATTTAGCGGCAAATCTCATTAAATTATAGTAAACTTTTTCAAGAAATTTCGGTTTCTTTAGGTTAATTTTCACCTAACAGACAAAAAAACTTTCAACTCGGCTAAATAGAAAATAGCAGCGAACTTACAGATGGCTTAGTTTCATACTTTCGTTTCTATTTAAAATGAATGATCTGCTTAAGAGCCATTTGGGGCGCAAATGAAGGTGGAATCTTAAAACAGGGAAAAGCTTTCAACCCAACGCACCATCGGAATGGTGACAGAGTCCTGAAAGTATGCACCCAGCCAGGGATAAGGCGGTCGATGTGCTACGCGACGTTTTAGAGCTTTCTTCTTAAGGCAAAGAAGCTGTGACAAGTCATTAACTGCTGCTGGTGCAAAGACACGCGACTTTTATCACCCTCGAAATGAGGGAGCACCAAAACGCGCGCCAAGGCGAAGGCGGATTCCTGCACGCCTTTTCATTCCGTTTGTCATAAAGACGGGATGCCTGCGATGATGAGGTGTCCCTTGAACCTGGTGGGCTTTCGCCGGCTTTACAGCGCCCAACCTTAATGGACTTTCAGCGTTAAAATGACACTGAAAGGTGACAAGTGCGAAAATGTGTTCTATGCAGCGTAGGTGCCAGCAACGCCCGCACACCCCAAACGCGATTTTTTCAAGTAATAAACGGAGCTGTCTAGTTGTTATCCCGGCTGAGTACTAAAAAGTTAATTCCTTGATGAGCAGGCATTGTCAAGCACCAGCCTGACAAATGTAAAAAGAAAATAGAAATGGAAAGGGATTCTCCTTGCACTTTCTTGGATGAACAATACTTAAATAACAAGGAATTGGGAAAGAAAAGGTATCACAACGCGGTGCAACAAAGCGCTGCAAATTACTTACGACAGTCACGCCACGGCGCAGTATCCTTCCTTATTACTAAATTTACCTCTCTTTCAGGTTCAATCAAGGGATGCTGCTATTTGCCCATAAATATTGAAATTAAAATTGCAAGCTTGCTCTTCGCTACAATCGCTTAGGGATATATGTATGTCCGTGGTAAAAAATTCACGATGATCGGTTGAACGGTGTAAGAGTCCATTCGTACCAAACATACAAATATTCGGTTTTGCAATACAGAGTGTTTCTTATAGCGTATGCATAAATAAGTGGGATAAAAGATCTGACCTAGCCAAACAAATAATTGCATGGTGGGGGGCATAACAACCGTTTGGGAGTTATAGGGTGATTCGTAAATTCCAATTTTCATGGTATACACGTCACTATTTTATTTTTATCTTTTGAGCTACTCAACACAGCGACATCCAACTTGAGTCAAAAATCTACTATCCTAATGTGCTTTCCAAACATTTCAACAATGTTGACCTCCTACCACCCATTGTAGGTACAGTTACTTTCAAAACTGGAAAAACAAGTTTTTTTTCTAAAATTAAGTTTTTCCTTAATTTTCTCCGAAGTTCATGTAATTATTGGACTTATTTTTTTATTTATTGAATTGCCCATCCAACAAGATATAACATATCCAAGTAACGGAAAAATATGAAAATTTATTCGTGGAAAACCTTTTGTGGAATATCAAAAAATTCGAATTTTAAAGAAATTAAACTAAAATTAAACCCAAAATGCTTTTTGTTTAATTAAAAACCAATTTAAATCAATGCCAATATCTCACAAAATCTGCTCAAAATGTCCTCCGCCAGCTTTGATGCATGCCAATAACCTCCTTCTAATTCGCTGTTTAAGCTATATTCTAGCCAGCCTCTCCCGTATTTTCGTGTCGCTGCAGTCCCAATTCTGTTGATTGATTCCTCTCTGGGGTTAACAGGACTTGAGTAAACTTCATCCTTCATCGCTCATCATAAGAAAATGTCCAATGGAGTTAGGTCTGGCGATCTAGGAGGCCAAGAAAGTGGTCCACCTCGTCCAATCCAGCGCTCAGGATATTTTTCATTTAATATTACCTTCACAATGTTACCACTATGCGCTGATGTTCCATTGTGTTGGTAAAACATTGCCCTTAAATGATCCAGAGAGATGTCTTCAAATAAATCGGGCAGTGTATTGTCCAAAAAGTTCGCATAAATTTGGCTGTTAAGCACTTGCGGCAAAATGAATGGTCCTATTAAATGATTGCTGATGATATCGGCCTAAACATTGACACTGAATTTATGCTGAAATTATGTCGCCCTTGTCCTATGTGGGTTAGTATCCGACAAGGTATAAAGATTGTGGAAGTTGGTGATACTATTCTTAGTAAATTGCGATTCATCCGTCCACAGAATTCTTTCTAGAAACGACCTGTTTTTTATGTCGCATTCCAGAAGGCAAGTGCAAAACTCCAAACTTCTCTCGGAATCTCCTTCCAGTGGTCCTTCTACTGGCATATGATGATATTAATGTAATCTTTCTCGATTAATAACCCTCCAAATTGTAGATGAAGACACTCCTAATCGTCTTGCGACTCGTTTCGGGCTCGTTTCAGCGTTTTGCCTGACGATGATGATTATTTGCTGTTCGATGTCGGCAGAATTTTCCGATCTTCCAGATTGCGATACTCTGTGCCATTTGAAGTTACATTTCCGGTTTCTCTTAACCTCTGGAAAATCCGCGAAAATACCCATCTTTGGGGTACACATTGATTAGGAAATCTCCTTTGATATTCCCGGACAGCCTCTTTTTCGTTTCCGTCTACTACACCGCAAATGTACATTATATCGGCGTATTCCTCGAATTCGAATTCGGCCATTTTTTAATTATTTCAATTTAAGAACACCCAAAGTTATCGATTATATTTTCAACTATGATCGATGTTCTTTTTCACCGACCCTCTTTTATTTTAAGCTAAATTTCCATCAAGCATTAGTAACAGAGCGTCAGGCTGACTAAGACAAGTTAATTACGGCAATAAAATAAATTATATTAACCATTTTATGACTTTTCTGGGGCAATAATTAAAATTGCTGTGTATGCTGTGTAAACAAACATTTCTGATCTTCTTCTTGGAAATTTTGTTTGTTTTACGAATTTTCCAAGTACAGCGCAATAAAACAATAAGTCAGGGTTTTTTAAAGACCTACGTCTATTTTACCTGGACATGTTGTACCTTGTTGGAAAGGTAATAAGATTATAAAATAAAAATGATAAAAATAATAAATAAGTGTATTAATTACATGAATTTCGGACAAAGTTCAGGAAAAAAGCGAATTTTAGGAAAACAAATTGTTTTTTTCCAGTTTCCAGTGAGTGTATCTACACTAATTTCGGCATACGCCAGAAGAAACACCCTGTATATATAATAGAAGACAAATAATTTAATTATGGGTCCAGTATAGTTTTACAAAATCGCAAATTTCACAATAATTATAGTGGTCCAATAATATTATACAAAATAATGACTCAACTTCGGAAAAATTACCGGAAAGCTAAATTTTGGTTGACAACTTTTTTGTAGTGTACTAATGTAAAAAGTCCCCATTGATCCGTGTACCGCTAAAAATTATACGCGAGGTCAAAATCGCGTAAAAAATTGTTTTTTGTGAATATCTCCTTAACCGTTACTTTTACAGAGAAAACCTGTTCATTGTTGCTCCGTTCGAAGTACAGAAATGATCAATACGCGTCAATATTCTGTCGACTCCATTATCTTCAAAACGGTTGGTTTTATGAAAAAAGTCATAATATCTCTTTTGTATGAAATTTGCTAAGCTACAAAATTGATAACCAACATTTTCTCTGTAAAAGCTACGAAGCTACTAAGATAATAATCTTCATTGAAATCTCCAAATATAATGCAGTTAGTGTTACAGGGCAATAACTTATTTATAAAATTTACAGCAATATTATTTTTGGCGATCTGTATAAGGCTATTATAATATCGTTGACTTCCAGAGACACTATTTGGCAGTATCCCCTTCTACTTATTTCATTGTGGGTTGAATTAATCAACGTTAAGCATTGCCCATGCACAGACACCAAAGCAAGGATTCGCCGCTGACGGTTTTGGCCCGTCTTCTTATTATTTCCTCGAAATTAGGAATGTCGAATGAAGCGTGAAAAGCTGTTTTTGCGGTTTTTCCTGAACAGTTGAGTCTAAATTAGTATAACTTGGTCGGCTACATATATATCTCGTAAAATATATGACTCTAGTAAGCCGTGTTATTTTTAAAAGTAAGTTCAGTCTATGTGCTAGTATTCTAGACTTTTTCAGATTTTAGCCACTTTTGAAGTAGAATTTCAAAAACGGAGCATAATTTTGAAAAACGATTTAAGAATGATTTTAAATTCCCTTTTCAATTATATCCACTCGATGGGGTAAGTAAACATTTTTTTTTCATTCCCACTTTTCATGCCAAACTTTGTTTTTTACCAAAATGTTAATACAAACCTTTTGTAGCGGGTATATCAATACATGTACCAAATTTCGGTGTTATAGTCCTAATAGTCTCTGGCTTCTCTGTCGGGGACATTCACATGAGTGATTGCGAGCTGATCTTTTTTTATGTATAAAACTCCAAGTGCGGATTAAAACGAACAAAAATTTATAGATTTACGTATACAAATTGGGAGAAACGCAATATAATATATAATATGTTAGAAGTGATTGTTCGAAACATGTATTATACCTATAATATTAAATTATATAACATCCTGAGCAATAATGCCAATGGATCTATGGATATCTTGACATATAAGATATAACTTGTGAGCTTACTGTTATTCTTGCTTACTTAATAACTGGCCAAATTGTACCTACCCTGCGTTATATAGGGTGTTTTTTTTTAGATGTTTGATTTATCAATTGGCAACTCTGTTTCTAGTAACTGTCAATTTGACAGTTGCGTATTGATTTGTGGTCAGTGCGTTTTGCGATTTCACCATGAATAGACTTACTGTAGAACAACGCTTGCAAATTATGCAAATACGAGTACAATATTCAGCCTCTTTTTCAACGCAAAAATTTGTTCAGCGATAAGGCTCCTTTTTGGTTGAACGGCTACGTCAATAAGCAGAATTGCCGAATTTGGAATGGAGAAAACCCAGAAGCCTTTGTTGAAACGCTCTTATATCCATTAAAAGTCACTGTTTGGTGTGTTTTATGGGCAGGTGGAATCATTGGCCCATATTTCTTTAAAGATGATGTCGGCCAGAATGTCACCATCAATGGAGAGTGCTATAGAGCCATAATAGCTGACTTCTTCGTTCCTCAGTTGAATGGTATTGATGTTACAGAGCTTTGGTTTCAACAAGATGGCACACCATGCCACACAGCGCGCGACACCATCAATTTATTGCGGGAGAGATTCGATGAGCCCATAATTTTGCGTAATGGACCTGTGAACTGGCATCCACGATAGTGTGATTTCACACCTATGGTTTGCTTTCTTTGGTGATATGTGAAATCACTCGTCTACGCTGATAAACCACAGACTTTGGACACTTGGAAGTCAACATTCGCCACGTTATTGCCAATATACGGTCACAGTTTCTCGATAAAGTGGTCGAAAATTGGACTTCCCGATTACGCTTCATTCGATCCAGCCGTGGCGCCAATATACCCGAAATCCTGTTTAAACACTAATGGCATAAAAATATCTTTTAAATAATGGCCATTAACATTATTTTTATGTAAATTCGTATACCTAACAAAACAACATTCTGTATTTTCTTTGCGACAAAACGCTTTATAGCCAGTGCTCAATAAATTATTCGGTATGGGTCTTTTTTTTAGATATTATTAAGCAGGTTTTAGTTATGTATTATAGTTTGTTCTCCTATAAAGCTAATGCCATGTGATGAAACGATACTTAAATTTTTTCGAATTCTCCTGCAATGTGCTTCTGTTTTTGCAATTATAAAAAATACTCAGATGTTAGGATAAAATAAGAACAAAAGAAAAAATGTTTAAAGTATTCAAGCTAAATCTTAAATATAATTGTGGTAGGAATACGTTCGCCTGCGTAAAAACTCATATCCACCCGCGTTTGTAGAAGAAAAAATAATAATAATAAAGAAAATTCAATGGATGAACCGAGTGCCATATTTCATGGTCATTTATAATTCCCTTGGATCCACTGATGTACCTAAATCCTAAATCAGCAAGGCATTCATCTTAGTCTTCTCGAAAATAATGGAGCTGCAACAAATTTTTTCATCTTCAATCACTCGATGCGGCCTTAATATTGCGAGTGTCCTCTTGCAGAAGTGTCCGCCCGAAGACATAAATAATCGAACTGGTGGAAGGTATCACAATGCGTCAAAAGTTTCTTGAACGGGTACAATTGAAGAAAAATTTCTTGTCAAACAATGCGAAGGTATAAAGTGTGCGTAGGGTACGATGGCGTCTCCAAGAAAACTCATGTCACTTCATGCCAACACAGTTTTTGTGCAAGGATAACGCACCTGGATAAGGAGTAAAAGAGTGCATTCAACGGTTTGATTGATGTGACTTAAAGGACCAACACTATCATAAACTTTTTATTCTTGCATTGGCATTTGTTTCATGGAAATTGGTTAAAAGCAAATGCATACCCATTTTAATTAACCATAGTACTATATATACATATGTACATTACATATATTAGCATTTTGTCGCAATTTTGAAGCGCGGTATAATCACACCCCTTTCGAATTTTGTCACGTTTTCGACATTCAATCAATCAATTCATCAAATTAATGCGATCAAAGTAAAGGAAAAATGAATTTAATTCGAAACCCCTTAGGAATAATAAAATATATTGTGTTGTTCACTTGGAACAATAAATTATTATTTATAAGTTATATTACATACAAATAAAAATAATTAGTTAATAGACTTTGTACATGTTGAACGATCATCTTTGTAAGCAGCCAGCACTAAATATGACGGAGTTGCATTTTTACATCCAAAGTCGATTCAAGTTAGTAAGATTGATTGGATGGGACACTAATCACCCATTATGATTTGATTTATTTTAATTCTGACATTTAGATTAATGGGGCATATTTCCTTAATTTAGTAACAACATAGTCATTTTGACGTGAAAATATCAAAGGCTGATCAATGTTTAATGTGATTTATTTTTGCAATGAACATTATACTATATATTAATACTAGCTGGCCCGGCAGACGTTCTACTGCCCTTTCCGGTAGATGGCGTGAAGAGTTTGATTTGGTTAAAGTCCTTGTATAAGAAAGTCTGGACAAAAGAGGCGTTAGCGCGATTGGAGAATAGGCAAGGAAACCGCAAAATGGCCGCGTCAATGATCAAGTTTTCTGTAATTTTATTAGTAAAAAAAGCGGTTAGGAACATGTCGAACCAGAAAGTGCAAGACCAAGACCAAAACCAAAATCGATTTGCAAGACCGAAACGAATCATGCGAGACTTGATGAACAACAAAATGGCCCTTTAAACCAAGCTTTTAAAAATAATATGATACATATTGGAAAATAAAAATACAAACATTTCCACATTTAATAAACACGTCTTATATTTGAGTGACAACATACAGTAAAGTTATAAAAAAAGGGTGCGCCATGGTAAATTAAACCACCGACACTTTTTTGTTTCTATCTATACTTTGTTGATCCAAATCAAAAAAGATAATTGGAGTTTCCGAAACTGAAGGTGCTAGGACCTTCTCGATAAAATTGATAAAAAAAATGATTTTCACATTGAACAATTTTTAAGAATAGAAGGAAATAAGGAGATTACTATAGTTTAGTCGGAAAACTTTATAGTTTTCCTGTATTTTTTTATTTTTGACTACTTAAACGGTGTAAGTAGCTCAAAGTTATTTACTCATTTTACTTATAAAATCTCTTAAATTCGAGTAAATAAGTTATCCAAAATATTTCAGTATTAAAATTAAAACTGCAAGAGTTTTGCAAACGAGACTAAGACTTGGCAGACAAGACCAAGACTAAGTCTATTGATGCAAGACCAAGATTATCACAGGCTTGGTCTTGTTTTGCTCATTGCTAGTTTTTTTGTCAGTTACTATCTTTTTGGGGGCGGCAATCAAAATTTATTTTCTAAAGATCACCTTAGTGTGGATATAGTTCTACAAGTTTTTCAAAAAGCTGTACCGATTTCAAAAGAACATAATAGGTACATGTAAAATTGAAATTGTTTTAGAGTGTAGGAACAAATTGCCTGGGGAGTTGTGAAAGGGAAATTATTTTTAAGAAAACTGTTGGATTCTTTCCATCATTGATGAATTGGTATCATTTCTTTATTTAGTCTTTCACTTTCAAAGGCAAAAAACTTGCCACGTGGATTTCTCTGGAAAGAAGTGTTCGTAGTTAAAGTTACCTAATTTAAGTGGGTGTCATAGAAACTCAAAGACAGCGTTCGAAATAGCTATCTTACCTAATAAAAAGCCCAATAAAAAATGAGCCAACCAAGCCATTTCCAAGATTTTCAGTAATTGTATCATACTTTGCCTTATTAAGCTGCTTGAGTAAATAACACGTTGACTCGTGGGCAGTGCGCCGAGCTGCCCACCCCCTAGCTGGCCCATATCACTCCTGATAAAAAACGTCGACGATAAATAAAAGAGCAGAAAACAACAAGTCCGATCCCTTAATGAGAAATTAACGACTTAATTAATTTTATTATCCGAAGACGATAGAGTTCCCAAGTTTGGACAACACTTCTCACATCCAGGGCTGGCCGGCGAATCCAGGCAACCCGTAAACAACTCGCAACACGTGCCATTGTTCCTTCATGGGCAGGGCACGGGCATTATGTTGGAAGCGAAAGACGAACACCCTTGAAGCGGGGCGGGGGACACCCAGACCCACGCTGGTAATTCCCGATGCCAGAGGAGGCACTCTGCCCTTCGTGGAGCAGCTGAAGATCAGCACCCGTCGAACTGCCCTCCTGCAAGCCGTCGAGGGAGGGAGCGAAGGGCGCAGGGAGTTCCTGCACAACATATGCGTGTTCCCGTTGTTTGATTTATTGGATCACCGAGCGGAATCCAAACAAGGAGCACAGCAAATCGCTTGCTCCGAATTTCGCGATTGTGTCCTGGTCGGAATTCAAAAGAAGCAACAGTCGGCGGTTCATGGACGCATTTTGGTGATTATCCGCCGCTCCCACTATCCCCTGCGTCGAAAATCATTATCCGCCGACTAACGAAATTTCGTCTAAATCCTACCGCGCGTTCGGATTTTCAAGAGACTTCTTAAGGATAAGGAAGCGCAAAGGATGTATAGCCTCTGTAGTTGTCAGTCCTTCCGAAACACCTGCATCACATCTCACCTCTCATTTTGGATTTCTCTTCATTTAAGGACGAGTGGCCCTTTTGCTCGAGGACATTTGAACCTAAGTCGAGCTTTGTTCTTTTAAAACCGCCCACAGGCAAGACATCATCAAAGACTCGCAGCGAAATGGACGTAATTAGAGCTGGGCCACTCTTCTTTGAAATCTGCAGGGAAAACAGTAAACATTTTAATTTCTTGCCCTCGGTTGCCCGGGGAACGGGGCGCAATTTGATGATTTATTAAAAAACTGGACGCCTCTTCCCAGACCACCCACCCACTTATGTAAAGGAAACTGTCCTTTCATGAAAATGACACGGCCCGTCCTAATGGAAATGCCGAGCAGCTTCAAAAAGGTTCACGAAAAACTTTGATTGGGAAACTTTTAATTGCCGGACTGACTCCGCCTGGGCCCTACCAAGTCCGGGGCGGTGCGGTGCATGCTGGGCCTTGAAGACGGATGGGTGATGCGTCTGCCGTACTTTAGAAACGGTTAACTTTTCATCTTTATTTCCATGTAGTCGTCTTGAGAACTGCCAATTTTTCTTTGAAATGGACCAATTGAAAAGGCAAGTGAGTTTGTTTGATGAATGGGCATGGGCCCCGCCAAAGAATATAAATTTCCACAACAAATTGTAATTTCCTTCCTTATTTGTTGGCTTATTTTTGATATCATTAAATGCATTAGCGTTCCCAGTTTTGTCTTTCAAATTCATGATTCAATGATTTCAATAATTGGGTCTATTATACATATGACCACTTTTGGCAATTCTACATAGATTGGTCAAAAGCCTTTTGACAGAAGACACAAATAAATTGCATTTTGTTTTAAGATATTTCCTTAGACTATTAGTATAATAAAATCGATACACAACTTTTGGAAAGTTTTAAGCAGAGATTTTTCTATTTCTTTTTCACTGTTTATACATAAATATAATGTAAAATGAGTAAAATTTGGCCTGGTCGGAAAAGCGCTAATGGCAATTTAATAAACATCTTTAAAATCTAAATTTTAAACTGAGTTGAATAGATCCTAAGCACGAATTTTGGAGATTGCTGTGTTTTTACGAGTATGGTATAACCAAATGAATTGCTTGGTTCATTACCAAATTAACAGCTTCTTAATTTAAACCTGTTTCCATCGTATGAGCTAGATTCAAAATAAGATAATGAAAGTGTTCCAAAATTGTTGATTATTTTTGCTTACGGAAATAATTGTCTTAAGCTTCTGATTATTAAAACTTATATATTTAAACTCTTTTCGGTACGGCGGTTTTCTAGCGAATAGCTATTTAAATTTTTATTTATATTTAAAAAACATTTTTTATAATTTGACTAGCTGAGTAACCCGGTTTCACCCGGTGTATCAAAAATACTAATTAGTTAAATACTTCTGAAATGTTGGTACTACAGCCAGATTAGGAAGTTTAGAAGTATTACTAAAACCTGTAAATGTGGTATAGAACTGTCCAAAACTCATTTTGCTACCACCGTCTATATCAGAAGGGCTAATAATCTGTTCTGTACTTATATGTTTTCATAGTTAGGTGTTAAATAAATAAATAAAGGTATTATTTTTTTTACTATAATATTTCATCGTTACCTGACTTAAATTCGTCGAATTCCAAAAATTATTGTCGCCATATTGGTTCCGCTATTTTGAATTTCCTAATTTTGATAGCAGATTCGAAATTAGTGGCCTCGAAATACCCATAATATTAATTTTCAATTAAATTCGTTGAAGTTCGAAAGTTTTTGGTCGCCATATTGGATCCGCCATCTTGAATTTTTAACTTTGGAGCGTAAATTCGCAATCAGGACCTTCAAAATCCCCCAGATACCAATTTTCACGGCAATCCCTTGAAATTTACAAACTTTGGCCGCCATCTTGGGTCCGCCGTTTTGAAACCGGTGAATAAAAATTAGCCTATATGGTATGTCGGGATATGTAGTGTCTTCACTCAAAAAATCAAAATAATCGGACCCAGCGTTTAGACGTGATTGAGCAACAAACAAATAAACAAACCAACAAACAAACTTTCGATTTTATATATATGTATATAGGGATTATGTTATTTTGTGGTATTGCCTGCTGCCATTAAGGAAACTGGTGTAAGAAATTCAGAAAACAAATTATGTATTTATTTTAAAGTTAAGTTTCTTTATGTATGAAAAAAATCAAAATCATAAAAAATATACTAAAAACACTTTTTGCCGCAGGGAATTAAATAATTTTATTATGTATAACTATAATTAAACAAAAGCAATCAACTCCTCATATTTGATTGAATAATAAATATTTTATTTTGAAAATATGATGTAATTTATGTATTGTGTAATACTATTGTTTTTAAAATTTTGATGTCCCGAGTAAAAATTATTTAACTTACAAGTACACTATACAGGAGTGTTACATGTTCCGTTCCATGCGACTAACAAATAAAAACTAAACTTTATAAAATGCGATTTTGTCCATGTTCGATTTTATACGGTGCAAAGTGTTAATTTAAGAGACTTACATATTAAATTATCATTGCGACATTTTTAATTGAAAGTTGCAAATTAATTTTACATGATTTAAAGTATATTTAAAATTAATTTTAAAATATCTCATATAAAATCATAGAGCGGCATACACAAATTTACATTGAGTACAAATCAATGTCTAATGATTCTTTTGTCAAGTGTTCGATGTTTTTTGTTACAGGTATCAAAAACGAGACTAATTTATTTGTTGTAAAACGGAAAAATTCTTTTTATACAAATTTAGAAAAAGTAGCGTAATATGAAAAGTGATTATGCACAGTAGGTATGTATGTATTTATACTAGCTTCTTCCGATTAAATTTTTTTTATTTTAAATTTATTTAAACTATAATTAACAGAAAAGTTCCACGGTTATTGCTACTTGAAAATCAATTCATGCAAGTTAATGATTTAGCTTTTAATTAGGATCTTTTGAAATTAAATTCTGATACCATAAATATAGATTTTTACTTCAAAATTAAAAATGTGACGCAACATACAATAGATTAATATTACAATTTTGTGATCTGTACTATAGATTTGGTGTTACTGAATAACCATTTTGTGGTAATTATTGTTATATAAAATTGTGCACTAATTATACAAATTACCAGAGACTTTTTCTTTTTGGGTATATTACAAAACTGTATATTAAACTTTTTTGCGTCACAATTAACATTTTCTTGTAAAAATCTATACTTATGATTCCTGCTAGAATCTATTACTGAACCTGTTAAGATGTACTGTAGGTATATGCCGTATACTAAAATCATTTAGACCTACCATTCTTTCTACATTTTTTATTTATTTTATAGTATTTTCGTATTAGATTTGTAAAGAGTATTTTATACAGATTTTTATTTGATAATACAACCAGTAAAATACTATTACGGGGTCACTGTTGAATTTTGAAAAATGTCTATGATCCCATTTTGTATTGCAAAGTTGTAAGTTCATAACTCGTTTCTAGCCAAATTTACAATGTGTAATGTTTTCGATGCAAAATTAATAAATATTGCTTCTTTATTTATGGAATTTAGAAATTAACAGAATTAATTAGAATCTTCGAAAATTTGTAAGTCCTTTATTAGCCAAAGCTCTTTACATCTGAGGACATCAGACTTTATCTAAGATAAAGCGCTCGTTAGGAAGCCTCGGGAAAGAAATTATCTTAGAACTGCTTCAATTGGGGAGTGAAGAAACCCTTTCGCAGAGCCGACGGCATCTCCCTGCATAATAAGTGGAGCACGATCTCCTCCCAAGATTATCCGCACACAGACGACACGATGATTGTGTATATTACCCCGTAACCTCGGTGCTACGGCATGCCAGAGACACAGGGGCGGAGGGAACGTGCTGCTATTAAAAAGTAAAAAGGACGAAGGATAAAAAAGGAACTTTCGGCTGGGGTGAAGTTTTTAAGTAGAAAAAAATCGTGGGGTGGTAATTTTTTCATTCGGGCTATGTCGTCAGCGCCGTCTTCGTTGGCTTTAACCCGAAAGGGGTTGAGTGTGATCGATATTTTAATTTTATTCTTCTTCTTGTTCTGCTTTGAATTTTTTTTTTCCCTTCATTCTCATAAGTCCCGTCCCTGCCCCACCACCGACCGCTCTGTGCGGTCTTGTTTTTAAGCACACTTTCACCCAGAGGAGCCCTTTCTCTTGCATGCCGTGTCTATCCTCCTCGAGGAGCTCTTTTACGTGCACACTTCTAAGGGCTGCGAAATACCAACGAGCACCATGAATACCAGCCGAATTGTAAGGCTTCGTGCTCAAGAATTGGTTATTAGGCGAACGACTTGATTAAGCCGAAATTACTCCCGGCCAGTGCACAACTTAAAGCCGGTCTCCCAATGAAGTGGAATACCTCAAGGGAGCTCGGGCGCAGCCTTAAGAAATCGACTTGAAATCCCGTTTAGCCGTGTCGCATCCTCGTTGTTGTGGCAAAATATGTTCCTTTCCCAGAACTGCTTCAATTTCCTTCCACATCTCGATGCCATTCAGGCAATGAGACGTTTCGGAAGGCCATAAATGCGCAATCGATTAATCCTTTCAAGGTGGCCATTCACATTCTCGGCGACATTGTTGGCACATCATCTCAATTCCCAGCATCCTTGGGCAACGGTAATCCTTCACTTAATCGGCAATTTTTCGGTATTGTGCCATACCTTAACCAAACGCAACCAGCAATCACTCACGTGACGGCTGGAGTATCTTTTCCTTCGAACGCAAAGAACTGAAAAATCCTGAAGAATCCTTCAGCCACGGAAATTGGTGTTCAGTTCTCGGTCAAAAGGGATCCCGCTCAATGGTGGTGCGGATTCGTAACAAAAATAAACTCCACAACAATAATTTTTGGGTTCAGCACGAATCTCCACTGAGGATGTGCTGTGCCTCCTTTAAATTTTCTTGTCCTTTGTAGATTCCTGGATTTTCTCGAGGACGCGGAACTAAATCTCAAAAATTTATTTACGTCAAATTTTTGACAGATTTTTGAGAAAGGAGCATTTCCTTCTTTGACTTCGTCGGTTCAAACGATTATCGGGCGCATTGTTCAACCAAAGGATGTGGGCTGGGATTGGGCAAACGAACAATTTTGTTTTCTTATTGATCTTTTTTTATATTCTTCAAATCTGCAAACTAATTACTCATTACCGGGGCATGCACTGGTTGAAAGCAATATATAGGCACAATTTTTCTATTATCTGACTTTTATATACATACATATGTATGTATGTATGTACATAATATATTGTTTATTAGGAAACGATTTTTTCATCTTTGTAATCAGCCTACATCGTCAAACAATTTCTAAGAACTTTTCGCGAAATAAAAGAGTATTACCTATTTAAAATATCAAACATTTTTACATACAACAGCTGTAAAATCATGAGAATTCCGAGAAAAAAGGATTTACGTTAAAGAAAAAATTTCGTTAAACTGTTTTTCGAAAACATTTGATTTAATCAATATTTTTATTTTGTGTAGTTTGTAGGGGAGAGTGGAGTAATTGGAGGTATGTAACTTTTCACAGTCTTTTAGTTAGTTATCTTCCATTTAAAAGAAAACGAAACTGGG
Organism: Eutolmus rufibarbis; assembly: GCA_963920795.1. Lineage (NCBI taxonomy): Eukaryota > Metazoa > Arthropoda > Insecta > Diptera > Asilidae > Eutolmus > Eutolmus rufibarbis. The sequence continues at coordinate 23,506,376 of OY987205.1, forward strand.
AGCCATCACTCTAACCAAAAATTATATGTATAAATTTTTGACAGAAAAAGCAAAATTTTTTTTAGGAGGAGCAAGAGGTGATCAAATAAACTTAATGGTCGACATTCAATTTATACACATATTGATTGTTGACTGTTTTCGCTCGGTCTTCTTTCAGTCATAAAACTTTTACAATATTATTGTTCTCAAAATATTCGGTGGTTTTATAAGTTCATGATTTTGTGCCGTTTTTACTATTATTTTTTTTGAAATATTCATGTTATTATTATTGTATAATTCCAAATTTATGTTACATATCTAGGTTTTTTATTTTTAGTGATCATTTTACAAGTTTTCAATTGCAACATACATATATGATTTTTTTTTATAAGTTATAAGTTGTAGAAGTAAATAGCTTTAAGTTTTAATTCCTGATTTAGTAGTTTAGTGTAATACTCATTGGGTTTTATTTATATACATACATATGTAATTATTTTTTCCCAAATTTTCAATAATAAAAGCCGAAAATAATTTCTGCTACATTAAAACAGTCGGATAGATAAATCAAATCGAATTATTTTGACGTTATGTGCGGAAAAATTAATTGAAGTCGAACTAAAATGAATTTGCGAGAACTTTAGCAACTTTATTAAGAAATCTTTTTTCAAAACGGGCTTTTGTAAGCCTTTTTCGATCCGAATCGAATGACTACAAGAATAGGACCCATAGTCTGGGTAACTATAACAGAAGCCAGGATTTTATATTTTCATCAATATAAATGGTCAAGAAAGATAAGCCCTGTTTCCATATTTGACGACTAACTTTCTTTAAGTCTTGATTTATAATCCATCGAACTAAATGTATAGTTTTCCCAGAATATAGGCAAGACATTTCTTTCAGTGCAGCCTACAAAAACCATCATAGATGACTGAATTCAGATTACAGATCTTAATCATAAGTTCTTTATTATAGGTATATAATGTTTATATGAAATATATGTCTATTCTATTTTATTCTCCCAAGTTATGGTAGCTTTTTCTCGCGACTATTTAAGCTCTCTTTTTAATTGATCTTAGATTAAATATTCATGATTAACACTCCGTTTGAATCCTTTACAGGTTGAATTTCGTGAACTATTAAAATACACGCTTGATTATTTGCTAAGTGAAATATTTATATGTTTCGAGTTAATGAGCTCGCTTTAATTCTTTCCCATAAAAGTTGGGTGCAAATGATAGTTATGTTACTGGCCATTCGAAAACTCTCCCAAAATTGAAGAAAATGGATTTTCGGTTTAAAATATTGTTTAGCTACGATTCTTAAATATCGGCAATAAAATAAATTCTAAGTTATTTTGTCGAAAATATTAGTATTTTTAAAAACGTGTTAGAAATCAATAGCCGTATCAAACCGTTTCCAAGATACTCAACTTGCTTCAATAGACTCCTATTTTAATTGACCTCAGTCTATCCTACAGAAAAAGATACTTTTACACATAATTCGAATATTAAACTGTATTTACACAGATTTTCTAAAAGCGTTTCTACATTTTACTGTGTTCTATTTTGTGGATTATTGAAGGTGCCATTTTACGAATCAAGTTTAATTGACCGATTATACATAGTTTAGTTTAATGATTTTCTTGATCAACTCTATTGAAACAAAGGTTTTTACAATAGCTTTCATTAAACTTTCCTTGATCAACTAAAGTGACACATTTAAACTTGATTCGTGTGAACGCGCCTTAAAATCATTCGTTTATTTATTACTTCATGAATTTATCTTTTATTTCTTTCCTTCTTTTTTATTTTAAAAGCATTGTCGATGTGTTCGAAGGGTATACATATATATTTATGTAATGTCCAAGAGAAGCATATCCTAGTCGGGATATTGAAAAAGACATTCCATTAGAAGGTCTGTGGTAAAAGTAATTATTTTGATTTATTTATTAGTGTGTTAGGGGGGGGGGCGATAGCCTCGAGCGCTCAAACAATAGAGTATTGCAATCGTCCCCTAACCTATCCGAATTTCTCAGTTATTCTAATGAACTTAAGAACGTCATATAGAGATTGAGAATTGAAGTCTTCCATCCTCATAACATCTGCGCCGAACAGCGTCATGCGCGCACGAGAGAAGGCCGGAGAGTTGCAGAGGAAATTCTCCGCACTGTCCTCATCCTCCCCACACGAAGGACACGTTGGGTCGCTTATGATCCCTAAGGTGTTCATGTACTTACCACATGTGTTATGCCCCGTGATCGTCTCTACCAGCATTCTGCAATCCTTCCTACCTAAGCTAAGTAAAAGTTTCTAAGTTTTCCTGTCTGGGCGACTAACGAACCGCTTTCTATCCGACACATTTTCTATCTTGATCGTGCATTGCTACTCCTGTAGGCGTGCTGGCGAGTATTGGGGGTATGCCATTCAACGTTTCTCCCCTAATGCATTTTTCTACCAGACGTTCCAGACATTTCTGGAGGAGTGATGTCAAGCTGATTGGTCTGAAACTTTAGCCAGAGCATAGTTTTCTTCGCCTGTTTTGGGAATGAAAACCACTCTGACCTTACGCCATGTAGTTAGTATACATATATCCCCAGTTAAACAAGCCTTAAATATCTTATTTAGTGCTGAAACTAGAGAATGGCCACCATATTCAATTTTGTCCTCCGACACAACCTTGGATGCTACTATATATCTGTCATGCCTAGTGATGGTTACTCTTTCTGGAGAGTTCACTAGGTTCTGATTCATTTGTATCTTATTTCTGCCCGGAAAGTGGGTTTCAATCAGAATTTCAAAGATTTTCTGCTTTGAACCCGTATATCCACCGTCATGTTTGCGGAGAGAATTTAATTTGGCTGTGTTGTCTTTCTGAAAGACTTTATACAGCCTTACTGTTTCTCTCTTTCCCACCAGTTCCTCACAGTAGGTACTTTTTATAAGATAAGACCTTGGAAGATCTTATCTCATTCTTATATTCGCGCTGGGTTCCGTAGGCTGTCCAGTTGTAACGAAGCGCTGATTTTAGCGCATCGTTCATAGGAATCACTTTACCCGAGAGAAAAATTCGAAATATGGAATTCCCCCGAATCGCCTACTACGACCTTGAAATTTCAAATTCTCGCTCCGGCCTGCTACGATAGTGGGAATTATACCGAGCAGAATATCCCCATCCCAGTTAAATTCAGTCAGTACCAGAATATAAAAAGGCGGTGAGTCGAGGACTCAAGACTGTCTCTCGCTAATGCGGATAGGACAGGACCTCTTGGTGACTATGTGTCTGATGTCAATCTAGGCATAGTCTACCATTTTATTCCGGCTGTGTCTGATGTCAGTCTAGACATAGTTTCCCGGCCTTTTTCGGCTAAGTGTCTAATGCCAATCTAGGCATAACTGCCTGTCTCTTTCCAACTATGTGTCTGATGTCAATCTAGGCATAGTTCCCGTCCCTTTCCGGTTATGTGTCTGATGTCAAAGCGTTATAAAAATATGTAAATATTATAGATGATTGTATTAGCACATAAGAAGGCCATAAATATATTGTAAATCTCGAATTTTATTTACGTATGAGAAGGCCATGAATATATTGTAGATTTGGAATATGTTAGAAATGTATTAATAGAAGGAAGCCATGTAAATATTGTAAATTCAAGCTGTATCTAATTGGCCATCCATAAATATAAATTGTATTGTGATATATTTTGTATACGAAAGGCCGCAGAAATATTGTAAATCCTGAATTGTATGATCTGACAAAGGCCATCGCTATATATGCAGATGTGTATTAAAACATCAATTATAAAAGACTTATATAAACAATGTATGTACCAAAAGAAATTTTAAACGAAACGAACAATTGAATAAACCGATTATTTTGTATACTTTGGGTCTTCTCACGCTTACGAACCTGGACATCTCTAAAGCTGCTGGCAACCATACTCTCGAGAAGAACAAACCCCCCATCCAACGGTTACACAGTTGGCAGTCATCTACTTTTTGAGTTTTTAATGCCCTTTTTAGAAGCTTCCTGAGCTTCTGAAGATTATTGTTCTACCAGGGTACACTTTTGCCACAGCGGCACTTTCTAAAGAGACAAGCTCTCTCGAAGGAATCTATCAAGGTCCGACTCAGTTTCTGGGTCTCATCCTCAATGTCCATAATAGAGCGAAGCTTAGGTACGTAAATTTCTTTTTTCGAAAAAATCTGTTTGTACCTATCCCAATCAGTTTACCTTAGATTACGTCCAGCCGGGATATGTATAACATCCATGGCTAATTATTTCCTATACGTAACACTAAACTACTAACAGAAATAATTGTAAGAGAAGGGAAATAATTAGAAGAAATAGGATGTCACACTGAAACAGTTTTCAAAACGGAAATATACATATAAAGAAAATACAGTTTCTGCCGTCCTTCTAAAGAAAGTCTTATCTCTGCATGTTTGTATAAAAAGGATACATATGAATTAGGATACAAAAAGGAAGGCCTTTCGTATTCCAAAGAACGCTTGAAATATGCTTTATAGAAGGCTTCTATTTTCGATTGGGATCTTAAACAGTATACTTGCGCAAGTATATCGCTCAGGTATGCAGTTAAGTGTGTTGTCGGCTTTACACCTTGTCGATGGTTCTCTTGTTTGGGGCTGCCCTTGCCCCTTTCTAATTACATCCAAAAACCTGTTCCACTCGTCTTTCTATGGAAGACAGGAGATTCAAGGCGCGGGCGGCGCCCATTTGCCCCGGGCCAAGGAATGAAAAATAAAATTTTACTGCGCGACGGCAGCGAGCGGAGTGGAGCAGGAACTAATTGCATTCATAATCCAGGCAGTCTCCCGGCCGGCACGGCACAGGGCGTAATGAAGGGGTGGCCGTACAAACAACTGCTCCTCCCGTTCATTATGGCCGCCTTAATGGGAATATTAAATTACGGCGCTTGTTGTTTTAATGGATTAAAGGGATGCGCCGGCAGAGGGCGCGGGGAACGAGCAGCGAGCGCGAGTGGTGACTTTCGGCGCTGCGATAAGGAACCAGACGGCGCTATTACGGCGCAGACCGGCTGAGGGTGTAATTGGAATTGAAAGGAGTGGATGCTCCGCGGAGGAATGGCGCAGCTCCAGTTAATTGGCACTGCCGGCCGCCGCTGTGTCGTGGGTGGCAGTTGCACGAAGGACAAATGTGTAACTGAGGTGGCAAAAAGGGGACGGCTGATTTGCTTGTTTACATGAATTGCAGGTTTGGCGAAAAATTAATTTTCGGATAGAGGGTTGGTACTTTGTGCAAAATTAGAGGAAGATAAATTTCAGACGAGTTGCTTTGTTCTACAAGTATTGTATGAATACACCCTTTCAAACCCGAGATAAAATTTTCAGTACCTGTCCCAGCGTCTCACAGCGAATTCCATCGACCCTCATAGTATTCGAGAGCGTCTCTCAACGTATTCCGGGGTCTCTCGTGGATACCTGAGATTTTGAGAATAATATCCTAGTCTTTTATAGAATTACTTGAGACTTCCATAGGAATAATTGAGTCTTCCAAATTTGGCAGATTTAGAAAATTTCGCATTGTCCGTAATTTTATATTAATAATAAGTAGGTAGGTATACGTCATTTAATTTATGCAGTACTATTTTTTTTTCAGAAATCAGGTTATATTTTTTTAGAGACACGAGTAGCTCATACAGATAGGTACTCGACCTAAAAGTCTGGATGCTACTTCTGCCGTACAGAGTTTAGCGTTTCTCATACAGAGGTGCTGAAGGGATTTCAGGACGTTTTCATCCTCTGACTAAATGACAAAAGCTTGTTAATGCAGTTTATTACTTGATACAGAGTTAGTCAGAAGAAGTATCACTTTATAAAGCCTGAATAATTTTTAAACGAATATTTATTTTCCACAAATTACAAATACAAATATTACTTATTAGGAGGATACTCCACTAGATCGCCATTTCTTCTAATACAGATCTTAAGTCTAGTAGGAAAAGTTTCACAGGCGGCACACACTATTTCGAATTTGTTGGCGCTAGCGTTTTAGAATTTCCTGAGATCTCACTATACGTTTCGCACCACCTTTTTTGTTATTTTGTAACAACCCATTTAATTGTTCTTTCAGTAAATCTTTTGTTCAAATTTAGCTCTCTTAACTTTCGCAAAATTTCGCAATTTCTTAACCCTTGCTTATAAAATTTCAACATTCTACGTGTAGCTAATAGATCACTTGGTAGACATTGCAGGCTGGAAGTGTTTTCGAATAAAGACGATTAACAGTTAGATCAGCAACTCTTTTTTTTTGCGACAGTTATTCTGACTAACTAGGTTTCGAATTTGAACAACAGACACGCCGGGTCTAAACAGACGGCTAGACAGACTCTGCATATCATTTTTCCAAGACTGTAATAAACCGAAATGGAAACAACTCAAATCAAGTGAACAAAAGAGAAGCGGAGTGAATGCCCTTCAATCTGAGACACAGCAGATGTAGGGGTAAGAGTAGAAAACACCTTCACCTTTCTGCAGGAAAAGTTTCGTAGCCTGAAACAAATCAAAATGCGTATTCATTCTGAGAAAAGCTAAACAATCTATTGTAAATGGTTTATCGTTTGCTGCATTTTGCACAATTTTGATCTATGAAAGCAGCGTAACAATACCTAAGCTACAGGGTGTCAATACCGAAAGTAGAGATAGTGAAGTTAACATTCCAGAGTTCGTCACACTTTGACTTCAGGGAAGGGAAAGATACGAAATTAAACGACAAGCACTGTATTCTTTATTATTTGATTATTAAAATTACAGTTCCAACTTACTCCTTTTATACATTATGTATATATTTCAAATCGATTTTGAACATGGGAATCATCTCTTTATATTCGAGTTCCATTTTGATAAAGTTTTTATCCTTCTCGATTTCGAAATCGGTCTTTCGGAAAAGCGATTGCTTATAACAAGTTAAAGATGAAAATAACATGAGAAAAATCGACTTCGAAATTGAAACTTAATCGCCATATATTGCGAAAAATTCATTCAATAAATAAACCACTTTATATTATACTCATTTTCATTCATTTCAATTTATTTGTGATTCCTACTACATATGTGAATTTCCTCTGGGTTAAACTTTTTGTTAATGTCAACTAGTGTTTTTCTATCACCACTAGACCTAGTTTAAAAGAACAATTTCCTGTTTTTGTAATGCAAAAGAATACGAAAAGATTGATTTTAAAAATTTGTTTTTATTATAAATTAGGAACTTATTTAGTATCAGCTTTCTGATGTCCAAGAAACATTTAATGCATGAGATTAGGCATGAGATTCCGATATTTAAATATTTTGTTGATGGTCTTATATTCTTACAATTGTTTTTTCTCTTCTATGAATTCTTAATATGATATTGTATTTTTTTTTTATTATAGATATTAACAAACATATTATACAATATACATATAATACATATGTACATAGTGATTTCTTCGTTCATAATCTGTTGTTTAAAATTCTAATTATGTTTAAACTTTACAGCGGTAGGACTCTTTCTGTCTACAGTCGCAGGAACTTGTAAATAAATAAATATGTATATAGGGTTTCAACTTTTTGACGAACATGCCTCCTTTGTACGTATTTGTTAACTGCACTCTGTATTTATTATTAATTTTAGTTGTCTTCGTTGTTTGTTTCTAAATTATAGCAGCTTATACTAAGCGAAAAAAATAAACTTTCTTGCTACATAGGTATCCATTAAATTAATTAAGGTGGACAACTCTTTAATGTGGCATAACATTGGTACATTTCTGATGGAGGTGTTCAGCAGTGCAAGCGGCAGGAGCAAATCCCAGAGGCTTTGGTAACCTGTTCCTAAGGAGAAAAGCAAATATTTCTAGAAATCACGCACTAAAACATCAATCAATCGGAACTTCCGCCGGAACTCAGCCGAGCCGGAGGACAAACAGCCACCCGCTCACATGAGCTCCGCCATACATCAATTACGCCTCGGATGGATGTCACATTCGGGCAATCTGTCCCGCAGCGGCGTATCCCCAAAATCCGCCAAAGCAGCCGGCTGATACCCGAGGGAAGACAGCTGGCTTTGGAGTGGCGCGGGAGGCTGCCTCCCGCCCTCCCTCTCCCTGGTGTTGCCGTGGCGAGTATGTGATCACATACGCTTGTGGGGGCGGGGACGGGAGCACAGGCACAAGACGAGCAAAATAAACAAAATCTGGAAGACAACTCGTCGCTGGGGCTGTCCCACCCATCCCTCCGGTCCAGGAGGAGCCGCTCCGCAGCCCGGGACACACTAGTTGCGATGTAAACAAATGTCGAAGCCCATTCACGAGGCTGTTCAACCAAACCACCATCGGCGTGGGAGGATACGTGAATGGGGTGAATCGTGGCGGAAAGCACGGCGAGCGGCGAGAAGCCGTTGCGGCATAAAGGTGCACTTCAACCCTCGCCGCCAACCATTAGGTCATGTCGGCACGCGTGATTTCACTTTAAGTTAGTCCTAAGTGACTGCCGGTGGGCGGAGGGGCGAATGCTGTGAAAATTACAGGGAATGAGGTTTTATTCCGATGCACAATTCGGATCCAGGGGGAGCTCATCTTTCCGGGAGGAGGCTGCCTTGATCCACCAGGGGATTACTAAAGCGTGGCAGGATGTGTGCCTGATTCAATAACTTCAATTTGATTACCCGGTGTGGTCACATCAAAGGGCAAAAAAGAGGAGGACGCTCTTTCTAATTTCGGCAATTTTACCGGCTATGCTTCTGCTGCTGATGGGGCCTTGATCGGTTCGCCCAGTGAGTGGTCAAATTGGGGATGGTTTGACTGACTTCCCTAGTATGTGAAATGCAGCTGGAATTGTCTTAAAAGTTCAGAAAGCTTAGGGAATTCTTTCGAGAGTCGGAATCCAGAAAACCTACCATAAAATTTACATATACAAAATTAAATATTTTTTTGAAAGAAAAGGCAGACAAGTGCGAGTAGAACTCGCAATCTGAGGGTTCCGTACCGCTGTATTACCGTAAAACTTGGTATGTAGTTATTTTACAATGTCAATTAAATTTGAATCATAGAAAAAAATAAGCTTTTTAAGTAATAATTCTATCATTTTGAATAAATAAAAAAATTAATAAACCTGTGCTAGCTCCTCCTAAATTTACATCTCAATAACATGATTGATGTAAAGGAAAAACTCGATCTGCATTATATGCTTCAGCTAAATAAAGTTTTTTATTTAATAACGATTAATACTATATATTGTAGATCAAAAGGCCTTCGTAAGTAAACACATATTTTTTTTCAAACAACTATTACACTGCCCAAAAATCCTGCAGTTTTCCGATAGAGTCAATATCTACCAAAGAAAGTATAACATGTTTATACTTTCTTTGTATCTACCTACTAACCCTATTAAAATCAAAATTTTAGCTTTAGATACGTAGGAAATCAGGAGAGGGGGTAACGGTAATTTCTAGCAAATTTTGAGATATACATATCATTAAAATCAATACCAATAAAATACTTAGAGGTAGCTCTTTTAAATGATACCTCACACGATATATTGATTAAATTTTTTTTTTCTTTGCAGCAAACTGAATCCCATTTTAATCTAAAATAATTTTTCTTCACAATTTTCAAGAAAAATCTCTGCGACAGACGGACAGACGGACACGAGAGTAATCTTATTAGGGTTTCGTTTTTCCTTTTAAGGTACGGAACCCTAAGAAATTACAAGAACAAAAACAAATTACATAAATCATTACCCATTAAAAACTATGTACCACTTTTGATAACAAAAAGGCAGACCGAATACACTTGGTTTCATATGTATACATATATATAACAAACCTACAAATTTTAAGCTTTTTGCAGTTTTAATGAATTTATCCTACCATTTCTAAAGCTTCATAAAATTTAGAGAAGCTGCATGCGGTAAATTTTTTATGAATCATTCATAACACCGATATTTTTGCAACAACTCTCGAATATTAATCAGTTTCATATTTATTTATTTATATTTATATATTTATACATGCTGAATTGATCAATTAGAAAAACTAAATTTAGTTGTATGATCGTGATTTTGCTACACCAAGTAATTATATAAAAGACACGTTGTGTGTCATAAGATGATATTGAAAAATGTAAAATTTAAGCGTTAAAAGATGAAGGTTTGAGATGAAAAAAAGAATATTTGATTTAATAAAAGCCAGAGGAACATCAATTAATTATTAACTGCTTGTTATTTGCAAATATGGTGAAATAAACATTTTATTCTGTTAGAAACCTTGTCTAGATTATAATGATGAAACTAACAAAAAGCCAGTATTTCTGAAAATTGGAATGAAAAAATGATACTGTTTTCAAATTCAGCTAGAAATAAAATCACCTCTAAGTTTTTTTTCCAGGTGGAAACAATTTAAAATTATTAGGTAGGTTATAAATATGAAACGGAGTGCATTATGTAAAATAATAACAGCATGTAGGTATTTATGCATATAGCACTTTATTAATACAACTAAACATTAATCAACAGTAAACTTCATACTTTCGTCATAAAAATAACAGTTTTTTGCCGAAATTAAATTCATATAAACATACATAAAGAAGCGTCTTACTCAAAACGATTAAATGTCAAAAATATTTTACATTTAAGGCAAAAATTCGAATAGACGAAAGAATAAAATAAAATAAATTATAATAAAAGAATAAACAACATGTTATCAAATTTTACAATATTATAACTTAGCGTTACTCTAAGAATTAATCATAATGCCATTCAGATTAAAAGCTTTTAAACATATGACTTGAGTCTCAGCAAGTCTGAAGCATCAGCTGGGTCTAATAAGGGAGTGAGGGAAGACAGGATCCTCTGAAGACGTCCTTGGAAATACTACAAACATTCTTGTTGAGGAGTCTAGCAAAACAGGTGCACTTTTGTGATAAATGATTCGTCTTAGGCGAAAAACTCTTCTCCTTCTCGTTTGGAAAGAAAAGGATTACAATGAGGTGGTGGTTTGCCTGAGCCACAGACACAGTGCCTCGCGTGGAATTTAGATCTTGAATGTCACTCCTCCTCGTATTCTCCGGATGACTTCCAAGGCTGTTCTAGTGATGGGATTGAATTAATGGAGGGATTTCCCTGCTTGTCCTGGCTTGGTGTAACAGCAGCTTTTGCAGCTTAGTCTGTTATGCAACATCTTTATATTTATATAATCTTTGCTATTACTTTTGGACATTTACAATTCGTTTCAGGAAATGAATGTTATTTGTCTGGCACACAAAATTTTTATATTTTCTAATCTCTTGCAACCTTTTATTTGATACATTTTCCTTAAATTATTTTAAATGTCGTTGTAATTGTTGTAAATCAGATCTTGTTATAACATCTTTACTTTGGTTGATTATCTCTCGCAAATTACAAAATTATATGTTTATAACTTTGGAGAGTCCTATTCACTTCTATCAAAATTACTTCTTCCGCCCTATTACAAGCCCCCCAAACTTTGCTAAGTTTTAAGAGGAAGTAATAGGACTGTTTTATTAACAAAGTAAGACTCAAAAGTGGACAATAAAAATTAAAGTTAAAAACTAAATCCCGTGCAGTCGGATGTCATGAATACATGAGTTGCATGCAGTCAGGTAAAAATTTCGTTCGACTACGCGTAATGTAAGTGTACCACAATGTCTAGTAAATTAAAAAATTAAATAGGTAATAAAAACGTTCAGTATACATATGTATGTACATCGTTAATTTTATTTTTCCTAGATTATGTGAAGGAACTATTGTATGTAGGTTACAAAACAAGTAGAATCAGAAGTAGCGTGATGAAGCTCTTGTTTTCAACCTTGTTCTGCGATTACGATTTTCTGATAGGTAATCGGGTTAGTTTCTATCTTTCATTTTTATTTATTGTTTATAAAATAAAGGATTGAATGAAAAAAAACTCCTTCTAGCAAGCACTAGTAAGCCTAGCTGGAATATGCTGTATACATTTTATTATATCCGTTGAATATGTTCTTTAATATAGTGGTCACCGTTGTTGAAAATTTAGTTTTGAAAAGAATGGATTTAAAATGTCACTATATATGCTGTCAATATAGTAAGAAGGTCCTACCGTTTTCGTAGGATATCTTTAAAACAATGCATTGGATCAACTTGAAATTTTCACAGAATATTTCCAAAATAATACATATACATATGTAAATATGGGTGCTTCTCATTAATTGAAAAATCGATGTCGCAGGCACATTTTATATAAGTATTTGGATTTATTATTACATTTACTGAGTTCTATAAGTATGTACTACATATATCAAAAATGATAATACGTTATTTATTCTTGGCGCGCCACAGCACATGCATATAAGGACATAACTTTGTAATATTAATTTAAATGATTTTCACATATCCCAAAATACCGTTCCGTGTCGTGTCCCATTCCCAGAATGACAAGTTGTACAGCAAATATCTACTTTAAAAGCTTTAATTTAACTTCATTTGTATGTATGTCCTGGAATTTTGCAATCAATATTTCACCCACTTCCACTGAAGCTATCGGGCTGAAATTTGGCACGCACGTTTGGTTCACGTGACAATGCACGACTACTTAAATGCCGCCATTTTTGATTCAATATGGCGGATGTCACAAAATGGCGATTTATGATTTTCATAGTTACCCCTATGATATGGATATCAAATGAAAGGGCTTGATGAGCGAAACACAATGAGTGTGTTGACGTCATTCTAAATCAAATATGGCGGACGTCTAATATGATAATGCAATATTATTATAATATAGAGCTGACCTGATGATGGAGCTGGAATGTGGCCATGGCTAAAAAATTTTTAGTCTCAACAAAGTATAATACACTGTCTAATAAACAATACCTTAATCTGCAATTTGATCGGTGGATTGCACTTCTTTTCAGAACCAAAAAATTGCTCGGTTGGTCAGAGCGAAGCGCCAATTCGAAGGTCGCAGATTCGGGTCTTATCCCTAGTCAAAGTCGTTGCTTCTTTTTCGAGCAATGTGTGTTGGAACATGTGAAGATTCAAGAATCCTCTTATTTTTTTTACCTTTTTGATCTTTGTTTGTATCAACGTATAATTATCTTCTTTTTAGTCTGTATTTAATAAACGAATAAATATTTTATATATTTTATAAAGCAAACTCTTTAAAGTTTTCTCTTTTTAATTTTAATTTATTTACATTCGCCACCACACCACATGGGTAAAAATTAAAAATTTCCTTTTTGATGGAAAACATAGTTGCCCAAACTTGTGTAATTTAATGTTTCCTAAGCTTAGGTAAAAAATTAAGTTTGAGGTCTACTCACGGATTGTAGGATGTTCATTAATTTGTATAGCTATCCATAGATATGAGTATTTAAGTTTCAAAGAGTGGAACATTTTCCTGTCGCAATTTTCTACGTATTCTCATAAAGTTTTGTTGAAAATTCTGGAAAATCCTTACATTCAAAGTATTGTCATCTTTTTAAAGCAAAAAACACTGAAAATGAAGAAATTGGAAGAAAACTTTCGATTTATTGTATGTATTTGTTATTTCAGTGGAAAGATAAGTCGAATTAGTTGTTTGTCTTCAGTTAGGCCGTGTGCTAAATAATTTTTGAATATAATTTTAACATCATTTTGAACATTTTAAATGAAACTAACTGTTAAATGTCAAGTTAAGTGTGCTATTTCTTTTAAAGTATCATTTCGACTGTCCAAATATATATTGAGTTTTGTTCGCTTTAATAATTCCATTTAAAAATACACTCTTCGGTGTATTTTTATTCAAATAGCAAATTTGTAGTATTTTCTTACAGTGAAGAGTGAGCACCCTTAGCAAAATATGAATACACCCTTGTAAAATTTCCATGGCATGTGCATATAGTAGATTACCTAATTGATTCACGTGACAATGCACGACTACTTAAATGCCGCCATTTTTGATTCAATATGGCGGACGTCACAAAATGGCGATTTATGATTTTCATAGTTACCCCTATGATATGGATATCAAATGAAAGGGCTTGATGAGCGAAACACAATGAGTGTGGTGACGTCATTCTAAATCAAATATGGCGGACGTCTAATATGATAATGCAATATTTATATAATATGGAGCTGACCTGATGATGGAGCTGGAATGTGGCCATGGCTAAAAAATTTTTAGTCTCAACAAAGTATAATACACTGTCTAATAAACAATACCTGATTTATTGATGCAATTTCTAATAAGTAGTAAAATTTATGTGAAAATGGTCGTAACAAGTTTTAAACATCTTAAAAATGTTGTCAAATACTAGATATAATATTGATTGCAAAATTTCAAAAGACTAAAAAGTAGAAAATAAAATTACATAAAAAAATATTTTTTAAAAACAACTTTTATTTAAAAATAAAATATAAAAATATACTGAAAAGGAAAAAATAAGTGTTTGCTAAAATTAATTTAGGCTGATAATAATATTCTTATAAAATAATTAATAAAATAATACCTCAGTTTTAATATTTTGGATTGACGAAGGGTCTAAGCTTATCAATTTTGGGCCTAAAATATATTTCAACCAAAATATACCTTTATCGTATTTCTTCACGTTATTTCTGTATTCGTATGACTATGAATAAAAGCTTGGGCGCTCATTAGAAGCGAAATTATGCTGAAAAATTACACAATATTTCGCTTCGTTTCACTACTGCTATTTTATAATTTTAATATCTAAGGAGCGCCCAAGCAAAATCGATTTCCTGAAAAAGCTGATAACTCTTAAGCCCTTAAACGATCCAAATCCGTGAAGAGCCCCCAAACTCAATTTATACGAAAGTTTCGATTTATAAGTCAAATAGGTCTACAATTATAATGTAATTCATGAATTTTTATTTATATAAATTTTAAATGTAGAGGCTTTTTAAACCAATCTAAGAAATCGGTGGTAGTGCTTCTAACTCTAACTTAGGCTCTGATACATGAATAGAACAATACTTTACATTTCCAGATTATTAATCATGTGCGAGTACGTACAGTGACTCACGAAAGTTTTGGGACTAAGCAAAATGATACCACATTTCAGAATTATTTTCTTATCTAATATATTTTGAGAGAAAAACTTTATGTATTATCACAGCTGCAAGTCTGAGTAGTAAAATAAAAAAAAAAAATTACCCTCTGAATTATTCTCATAACAGTAAAATGAGATAAATTTGGTTACTGCATTAATTAATTAAGTATTGGGACTTATTCTATTGCAAACAAAAATACCCTTATAAAAACTCGTAAAGGAGCGCTTCTTTCTTATTCATTAGTTTTTAGAATTTGAGTTGTAAGGAGTGTTTTAAACTATAAAAGGCGCGCCTTGCTCTGAATTCAATAGCTGCTATGGGTAGAGGAAAGGAACTTTCTCCGGATGAAAAATATGTTATTATTATTTTACGAAATGATGGTAAAACGTATAGTGAAATCGGAAAAATTGTGAAAAGGAGCAAACAGACAATATTTAATATAGTAAAAAAGAAAGAACAGTTAAATATAGTGGAAAATAAACCAAGATCGGGAAGGCCCCCTAAACTGAATGAAAAGGAAAAAGGGAAAGTTCTGAGTACTATAAAGAAAAATCCGAAAACAAATGCTACGAAACTTGCTGCAGAGATCGAGGAAAATTTTGAAAAAAATTGCCTTCCAGAATACATCAGACGAATACTTAGGAGCAACAGGTATAATGGTCGTGTTGCAAAAAAAAAAGTTCTTTGTGAATAAAATTAACAGGCAGAAACGACTAGCATTAGCAAAATTGTACGAGAATCATACTATAACTTTCTGGAAGAACGTTATATTTAGCGATGATAGTAAATTTAATCTTTTTGGGTCTAATGGTCGACAATGTTTGGAGAAAACCAAACACAGCATTAGATCCAAAACATCTGCGTGCCACAATTAAACATAGAGGTAGATCTAATGGTATGGGGGTGTATGGCATATTCTGGCACTAGCAATTTACATTTTATCAATGGTAAAATGTATCACCGTTATTACATCGATATGAACAACTTGGAATTGAGGACATTTATTTCCCACGGGATAACGATCCCAAGCATACGGCTGTGAATACAAGATCCTGGTTTTTGTATAATACACCACATCAATTGCAAACACCCCCCAGTCATCTGACCTCAACCCCATTGAGCATTTGTGGTCAATTTTGGACAGAAAATTAAGAAAAAAGAACCTCTCCAATCTTTCTGAATTAAAAGAAAGATTACGGGAAGAATGGTATAACATCGGGTCTTCTGAAATGAAATATTTGGTAGAATCAATGCCGAGAAGACTAAAAGCTGTGATTCAAGCTAAAGGAAATCCTACAAAATATTGATGTATGTTGAACAAACAAAAAATGTTGCCCTTTCGTGAGCAGGAATTTGGATATTACAGAAGTTTTTTAATTTCATTTTTATAATAATAATATAGTAGGTACTTATTTTTTCTTTGGTAATTCAATTCCTAAGGCCTAAGAATGTGAGAGTACATATATAATTTGTTATATAATATGTTAAATGAAAAGAAAATCTAAAAAGTGTTTGCAATGTTGACTAATCCCAAAACTTTCGTGAGACACTGTATACTTTCAGAAGATTTAAAATGAATTTTGTGACCAGAAATATATTAAAATTTTAAAGCCCCCATTTACCTTTATTTTCATGTGTACCTAAAGAAAGGTATCAGTGTAGTTTTCTCCTTCTGTTCCTCATTGAAATGGTTTGGCATAAAAAAAAGGAGGGATCTTTGCGAGGTAACACACAATGAAGTGAAATTATATCAAATTATTGAAAAGGTTGATCCTCAGCCCTCAGACAAGACCTTGCGCCAACTTTTCCAATTTCCTTCAACATCCATCACCTGCCGTACCTCCGCCGCATACAGTCGTCCTTTTTGAACAAAAGAAGCGCAAGCCGTTTCGTCATTTAAAACTCCTTTGAGACGAAACCTTGCATAACAAAAAGTGCGTACGAAAAGGAGCTCGGCCGCAGAAAAAAATCACAAATACAGTGAAGAAGCAAAGAATTCGGCGCGTTCTTCAGGTAAATGCTCGTCATCTCAATTTTCATTTCCCTGTGTGATCTGCGTCCGTTCCGATAATCCGAAAAACGCAAATTTCTCAAAGATAAGCGGAAAAAATCGAACAACCGAAGAAAATGAATTCAAGGTGTATGTACTTGAAAGGAGTTGATCTTCCACACATGCCAGATGATGCGGCGGCTCGGTAAGCAAATATCCTGGAGAAAAGGTGGTCTCTTAAGAGATCTTTGGTAATGCGCAAGTTAAGGTGATTTAACTGGCAGATTAGGACTTTTTTCCCATTTTCCTGCTTTTCAAGATCCTTGCCTCCTTGCTTCGACAGAGCTCTGGAAGGGTAATTGCAGTTGCACTGAAATTTGTCGAAAAACCTGATTTAGTGCGTCTCAATTATTTCTGTTTTCGAAAAAGAGACAATTTTTCATCCGCCTCGAGCACGCTTTAAGATTCCTAAATGAGCCCAGCCCTAGGGCATAATCCCCTTTTATACGCGTCACATTTTATCCCTTTTAGTTGCAGCGATGCCCCAAAAAAAGCCACTTGAAGCAGCTGAGGCTGCCGTGATTGCCACTGTCCTCATTTTTTAAGTCAAAGGACGCGAGCGAATCATGCGCGCGGCACTCGTAACACTTTTTTACCTCTTGCCACCAGAGCCGTAGAAAAAGTGAGAAGATGACTCCCTTGTCGGGGTCTCAAGGGTTGGAGTCGCTTCACACGTGCTGCGACCCAAGACAACAAAAAATCTGATGAAATTTGATGAAGAAGGGGTTTCCGTTTGGCTGCCGGCGTAAATTTGGTGTCTTTAAGGGGTTAACGGGATTTATTAAGAGCTACTGGTTTTTTCTTCAATTTTTTTTTCATTCGCCGTTACACAAGGGCTCCGTAGGGCTGAACAGTGAGCAGGTCTTGTTTTTTGGTCGATTTAAGGTGAATTTACGGCTTATCGCAGGCGAAGGGTTGTGTCTTCCTTTTTTTCTTACCGCTTTTTTGGAAAACGATGACTTAATCGGTGTCGCGTGTTTTGTGGTGGATCTTTTAGGGTTAAGTAGGTTTGGCTGGAATTTATGGGTTTTGTCAAAGGGATGACCTCATTTTCATCATTAACGTTTTTGTGGCATACACAGTAAAATATATAAGATTGAATATGTTTTAGACAATTTTTTACACTTAGTTTGGGTTAAAATACTATGAATCCCTGTTGATCAAAAACCGATTTTTTTTTTAGAAAATTACTATTTGTTTTTACTAATAAGTTTACAAAAAATGGGTAATAATGCGTAGAAAAAATGTAGATATGTCAAATATGCAAAAATACTGATTGATTATGTAAATGTCTACAAATTTAACAACATTTTGTTTTCAAAATACTATCTTTTTCTGCCTTCTTCGGCTCCAGCTAACCGCTTCGGCTATTAGTTTTCAATGAGATACCAGCATTTGTTAAAATTGTTAGAAATACTTTATTACGGAAATAAAAATATGTTCTCATTTTAGGGTATTACTTATATTAATCTGCAATTTGATCGGTAGATTGCACTTCTTTTCAGAACCAAAAAATTGCTCGGTTGGTCAGAGCGAAGCGCCAATTCGAAGGTCGCAGATTCGGGTCTTATCCCTAGTCAAAGTCGTTGCTTCTTTTTCGAGCAATGTGTGTTGGAACATGTGAAGATTCAAGAATCCTCTTATTTTTTTTTACCTTTTTGATCTGTGTTTGAATCAACGTATAATTATCTTCTTTTTATTCTGTATTTAATAAACGAATAAATATTTTATATATTTTATAAAGCAAACTCTTTAAAGTTTTCTCTTTTTAATTTTAATTTATTTACATTCGCCACCACACCACATGGGTAAAAATTAAAAATTTCCTTTTTGATGGAAAACTTAGTTGCCCAAACTTGTGTAATTTAATGTTTCCTAAGCTTAGGTCTACTCACGGATTGTAGGATGTTCATTAATTTGTATAGCTATCCATAGATATGAGTATTTAAGTTTCAAAGAGTGGAACATTTTCCTGTCGCAATTTTCTACGTATTCTCACAAAGTTTTGTTGAAAATTCTGGAAAATCCTTACATTCAAAGTATTGTCATCTTTTTAAAGCAAAAAAAACACTGAAAATGAAGAAATTGGAAGAAAACTTTCGATTTATTGTATGTATTTGTTATTTCAGTGGAAAGATAAGTCGAATTAGTTGTTTGTCTTCAGTTAGGCCGTGTGCCAAATAATTTTTGAATATAATTTTAACATCATTTTGAACATTTTAAATGAAACTAACTGTTAAATGTCAAGTTAAGTGTGCTATTTCTTTTAAAGTATCATTTCGACTGTCCAAATATATATTGAGTTTTGTTCGCTTTAATAATTCCATTTAAAAATACACTCTTCGGTGTATTTTTATTCAAATAGCAAATTTGTAGTATTTTCTTACAGTGAAGAGTGAGCACCCTTAGCAAAATATGAATACACCCTTGTAAAATTTCCATGACATGTGCATATAGTAGATTACCTAATTGATTTTGATTTTAAACGAGATATACGTATGTACATATACATATGAGTAAATTACAATAGAAAAACTCAGTAGCTCTCTGCTTAGATATTACAAGGGTGTAATTCAAAAGCTGGAGACATCCCCTATTGTTAACTTTTAGGTACATCTATGTAACACAATATGTGTTACGTGCATTTTGTTCTTCCACTTAGTTTTTAATTACAATGTAGTAGGAATGTGCTATGATACAAGACCAAATACCCCTATAGTTATAATAAATGGCATACGTTATAGATATATTTAGATATGGAGATATGAAGATAAACGTAATTTTATTTACTTAGCATTTTCTGCTACTTAATTGAAAAATTCTGTCACTGAAATGATTGCTTTTAAATGCATCATTTCGTAACTACCTTGTTTTCGAAAACGAAATCATTGAAACCATTTCACTAGAATTGGCAAATGGTCTTAGTTTATTTTATTTTATAATAATTTTTTTGGACCAAATTGAGTTTGAGGTCTCCTCACGGATTTTAAATAAACTTTGAAGGAGTGTTCATTTGAAGTCAAAAGTGACGAATATACAAAAAAAAAATTTGTCGTCAATTGTACAATACTTCCCGAGATATACATATATTCATATTTGAAATTTTAAAAAACTGACATTTTGCCGTCACGATTTTTTACATATTCCCACAAAGTTTCGTTGCAAAACCTTTAATTAAGGATATTTCTACCTTTTCATTCTAAAAAATTCTGCAAGAATCTTTGAAATTAACGAATTAAAGGTAAATATCCTTTTCGACTAATCGAGGTTGACGTCTTACAAAATGACAAAACGAAGTAAAATAAAATGTAATTTTCAGCACTCGGGGATACTCCTACAAAGTTTCATCCCATTCTATGAGGAGACCTCAAACTCAATTTATGCCTTTTTTTGTTTAACCTTTAAGTACATGCCGGCGTGGGATTTTCGAGGTGGGGCCTAAGAATTCTTAATTGCAATTGACATAATTCAGGACATAAGCGTATACTTATCATTGAAGTTTCAGAACAAATTTTATAAATGAAATATAGATTATAATCCGTAAATCCGTAAATGCCGTAAAACATACGGAACATCCTGATTGTATGTTTTGAGAATATATGGAACAAATATCCAATTAATAACTTAACGCTTTCGATACGAGTTTACCTTCTAATGAATTTTTAGCAGAGTTTAGTCTAAAATTGTTGAAAGGCTTCACAGCTTTGGATCAATTTTGAAGATAACATCTGACAGGAGGAGTGGTTAGATCAAAATAAAATTTCTGAATTACTATTGTTGGATGACATTTTGAATCAAATCCAAGAAAGTGGAGGCAAGATAAATTGGTCTATTTACGTGTAGCTTCTATAGTTTTAATTATTTTTAGGGAATGATGTATGTAGTTTAAGATGAGGTAAAGTAAGAAACATAGCGTTTGCCGTAAATATTTCTTTATTTCCAATTCCATAGATGAATTAATATTATACAGACATTATGTGACAATATTTCAATCTCAATAGAGTTGTTCACGGTACCCATTTGATTTTTTTCTTTTTCGATGATTTTTTTTTTTTTTTTACAAAACAATAACAATTAAAGTTACTTCACATCACCATACTGCACGAATTATCTACCAAGAAAATATAATTGTTTTGATCTCCCATAAAATGTTTTTATCAAATGTACACAAATAATGTCTTAGGTTACTTCCGAGTAGGTAGTTCTGAGATAACAAAACACAAAACAAAAACAGCAGTGTTGGATTATTGCACTAATTATAGAAACTGAAAACATCTTATGTGCTACACTTATTTAATTTTATAGTAAAGAAAGAAATATTTCCTTATACTATGATAGATACTATTTTAACTATTTACATTTACAAATTTATATAAATTTGCGGAAATTATACTCCTCCTGCTGTAGTTTTCTTTGTTTTGTTTCTTCAATTTTGTTTTTTTTAATAAACATAACGAAACATAGCTTGCTCTTTGTTAAGTAGTATAACATTTCATTTATTATTTTTAACTTTTCTTTTTTTTTAAATATTTCTCCCTTTTATGTTTCTTTTATTTATATTTTTCTCACTATTTGATGAGGAACTTGTATACCATATCTGAATGAACAACAAAAGTTACGAAGTTAACAAAAGAATTCAGAAAACAGAAACTAAACGATTATTTTTCTTTCATTTTTATATTAATTTTTTCTTCTGTTTTTTTTTTATTTAATTATTATTATTATCTTCTAAGAGTTTTTTGCGACTTATACATTGTAGGTTTATTTGATTTGACACATCGTTTTGTTCCTTTTAATTTGCGTACTGTGCTCTTATGCTACAATAAGGCGTGGCATTCGAACAAGGAATATTTGCGAATAATGGCAACAGAAATTTTATTGATTATATGTTTTAGCGCATTCAAATCAAAAGTACACCATACGAGTATGGTGATTGCAATTTGTAAAGTTTAACAAGATTAATATTTATAATTAAAAAAAATTAATTTGCTCTGAGACAAAAGACAAAAATGTTTAAAGCTATAGTGTTTCTTTGTGTTATTGTGTGAATCAGGCTAGAGCCGAAGTCGAATAAAATAATAACTTAATCTCTTACTAAAACGTTTGCGTTACCGTTATAAATCGTGCAATTATTTAATGGCAGGAAGGTTATGAACAAAGTTATAATTATAGATTTGTTCAATTGAAATGGAAATTATAATAATAATCAAAATAAGTCATATACATACGTACATACCTACCTAAAAAATTTCTTAAATGAGCAGTCTTACCAAGTAATTAATTTAAAGAAAATCGGAATTATATTATACTTAAGATAATAAAAATCATACCTCATTCTCCGAAAATCTATAAAGCCGATTTGGATCTTGAACAAACATTTTG
Organism: Eutolmus rufibarbis; assembly: GCA_963920795.1. Taxonomy (NCBI): domain Eukaryota; kingdom Metazoa; phylum Arthropoda; class Insecta; order Diptera; family Asilidae; genus Eutolmus; species Eutolmus rufibarbis. The sequence continues at coordinate 23,528,846 of OY987205.1, forward strand.
CATATTTTCATACTTTCAGAAAACAACTCTCCTTTTATAAACGGCTAAAAACATGAACTGTAATATAGAAATCAGTATAAAAAATATTTAATCTCTCTTTTCAGTCGAAAAAGGTTCGGTGAGGTATTTATTGCTCATTTTCGGGATATTAAATAGATGCAATTGAAAGTTTGTTATAAAATCTGATTTAAAGCAACTTGCTTCTTCACGAACTTGAAATCTGAACGGTTAGGCTCTACTACTTCATTAAAACACTGACAAAATAGTACAATAAATAGAGAAAACATAGAAAATTAGTAACTAAACAAGGGTTCTCAAAATATGATTTTTAAATTTTGTTTTATGCACCCATATTAATTTAAATTATATATGTGGGTCCTTGTTTTGGAAAAACGATGACTTTGCTAAAATAACATAATTAGCAGTTAGTAACAAAATATTTTCATTAGCATTGCAAAAATACATTTTTATAATTTTCGAAGGAAATTGCATGAAGTAATGTCTCACTAATCTGTTAGTTTAACTCCTTTATGTCGGTTTCTAAGTTATAACTTTTCAACTGTCATCGTAGGTTATTTTTCAGTTATTTAGATTAAATACGAAAAATGATATTATTTATCTATGAAAGAATACCTTTAAAGCAAAATGTAAAATCTGTGTAGCAACGAAGATTTTTTATGTAATCAATATAACAAATGAAACATAAAAAAATAGTTCAAATAGCCCACTGAAGAAAAATTAAATAAAATTATCCATTCAACATATCTGTGAACATATGAAAGAAAGAAACAAAAAACAAGTGAATAAATTTCAAAAATGATTTATTTTAAAAGATACGTTCTTCCTTGAATTCCTCAGAGTGAAATAATATAAAAAATAAAACAAAAACAAAACAATTAGCGCCTTAAAACTAGTTTTGATTATATGCCATCACGAAATGGATAAATTCTCTGATACCAATTACTCCATACACCGATCTTACCCAACATCCACATCATTTTATATAATATAATTTGATTTTTTTTTTCATAATTTTGTTTTAGTGATTTTAAATTATTCAGTGGTGACCGCAACTTTTACATGGCAGTGACTAAAACTAGAAAACAAAAAAATGTCGAAACGGTTTTCTGTTCATTCCTAAAAATTAAGGCTAAAAGCAAAATAATCTTAAAAACGAATATTTACAATTGATAGGCTGGCAGTCCAGCTGATTTACAATTATACAATGGCACCGCGAATATTCCTTGTCCGAAGAAGTCCTTTAGAGGGCGATATATACCGATTTTGTGTCCTTAATTCTACGGGGGATGGGGTGATTTTTATACAGCAATTTTAGCCTATCTAAAGAGCCCGTAACGGCTCCGTATCTTACATTTAGTACTACAATAATTTGTTAGTTTGCACTATGCCTAGAGTTTCTTCAATAAATTACAGTCAACAAAAGGAAAGGTCTAAGTGAGGTGACTCAGGTTGCCTACAGCTCTATACCCGTAAGATGTTTGTATTTTGGTTGTCGCTTCTTTGTACATTTGCCAACCGCTTCCCGTGGTTGTAGTTTGCCCTAATACTAAGCCTTGTACTAGATTGAGTTCCTGTTTACATGTGGTTTTTTTCACATTTACGTTTTTTGGCATTTTAAAAACAACTCCGCTGTCCGAAGACGTTCCTCCAATGGGACGATTTTAGTCGTCCACCCTGTCGTAGTGCGGATGGTCGTCGGATTTTAGGGGTGTCAGGTGGTCACCCACAACGATCCGATGGCGCTGGTGCTTCAGATACAAAGTAGCGGCGTCGTCAAGATCCTCGAGATCGTCGTCATGGTGCGATGAGATTGGCGACTGCATAGAAGCCCGTGACCTTGGCGAGTGCATGCTCAGGTCTTCGGGCTCTGTCTGTTCTGGAAGGTCCGTGGGGACGTGGATGATTTGAGGTAGTCTAAGCACCCTTCGGATATCCGAAGACTTCCGGCTGCGCTTGTCGCTTTCGACAGCTGTTGCTCCGTCCTCAGACAAGTCGAGCGGCACGTCGTAGTGGCTGGGGTGACCAGTGGACTTGTTAAGCTCATTCGATTCATCCGAGGTAAAGGAGCTGATCGCCGATTTTTGGTCAGACATCCCGACGTCGGACATGGCAGGGCTCATGGCAGGGGTGGGGGGACTCTGGATGCCGCATTTGTGATGCATAAGATGGTGCCGTCTCCTGAACTTGAGGTGGCACCGGTCGCACTCGAAGGGCTTCTCGCCGTTGTGAATCAAAATATGCGACTTGAGCTGGTTCGAGTCGCTAAACCGAGCCTCGCACATTTCGCAGGAGTAGGGCCGCTCGCCGGTGTGCACTCGCAGGTGTCGCCGTAAATTGGCCACTTGGACGAACTGACGGTCACAATGGCTGCAGTGGTAGGGTTTCTCCCCGGTGTGCAGCCGCATGTGAGTCTTGAGGTGGTGGTCCCTGGTGAAGCGCTTGTGGCACTCGGGGCACTCGAACGGCTTCTCCCCGGTGTGGGTGCGCTCGTGGTTCTGGAGGACGTGTTTGTACCCGAAGGACCTGTTGCAGATTTTGCACGTGAAGCACTTGTCCCGGGATGGGTCTTTGGAGGCGTGGACAACTGGAGCGTCCTGGTTTGAGTTCGGCGAAGATCCGCTTGATGGCGGCGAGATGGGGCCAGACGCGAAGAGATCACTCCCACTCCTAGGGATCTCCAGGGGCGGGGAGATCATCTCCTTTTTCAGGCTTATCTTCCTCGACTTCTTTGGTGGCACCTCAGACGTCGGCGAGAGCAGGTTGTTGTTGTTGTTATTATTATTACTGCTAGAATGATTGTTGTTGTGATTCAGCTTCTTTGTACTTGTTACAGGTGAGACAGGTGAATCAGGTGGTGAGTGGTGGCCACTGGGCGGCATCGGGGGTGGTGGCTGGTGCCAGGCTCCGAATAAACTCGGGTGCGCGGGGAACAGTGAAGACATTGATGCGAGGGTGGAGACGGGGATGCGGGCGGCCATCAGAGCGGCTGCTCGGTTGGCTGCTAACAGCTGAGGCGACAGCATTCCAAGGGCTGATGCTGCTGCGGCGGGGTGCAGCCCTGGGTACATTGAATTTGTGTTATTCGACATCTGTGATGAGATTGACAGGCTTCGATCTTCTTCTCTTTTCATTCCTGCTAGAGCGGCAGCTAGTCCTGCAAACAATTAAAGATGGATTGATTAAGTAAGTTGCTAACGTTTTGTTAGGGTTATAATAATGAGAATTTATAAATATACTCAGTTTTACTATTTCTTCACGAAATTTGGAAATATCATGTATTTTTATTTTGAAAAGAAACGGTAGAAATTTTTAAATTCTAATAATACTACATATGTATGTACATATATGGTATATATATAGGTTCAAATATTCTAATCCTTATCCTTAAAATATTTGTTAGACCACGCTGAAATTTATCCCATTCGTTAACAAATGTTTTAATTGTGTTAAATTTACGATGGTCGACATACTTTGTACATTAATTTCCAAAGATATTTTTGTGGTACCAAGGTTTGTATAGCTACGCTGAACAAAATCGAAATTGTAAAATTTCCTATATATCATTGCATTAGCTTTATAGGAGAACAAACTAAAATAACTAAAACCTGCTTAAAATTTGTTCGTTATAATTTGCATTTGAAATTTCACTAAGTCATATAAAGAGATCGGCAATCCTTTATTGTGAGTGGTTACAATAGAAAAGCCAAACGTCGTACTGATGAAATCGGTTTGACTTCTCGGATGGAACTACTTATCATTTTATTTTTGGAATTCGTAATGTATGGAAAATGCTATAGAAATTATCTTCTATTTGTTCGGCCGCAAATTTGGTATTGACCTGTGTTATTATTATGCCAAAATCGCTTGATGATATACATATGTACATATATAGGAGAGAATCTATGTATGTATGTATGTATATAAACTATGGCTACTCGAGCTAAAATTTCTTTCAGTGCAAAATACCCTTTCATATGTGGAGATATTAATAAAGAAAACCGATCAAACTACTGCAGAGAATTGTGATGTTGTCCTTATAACAAGGAGTTTGAATTTAAAATTTTCTCCTAACACCATTAACATTTCATTATGCACAATTTTATATGTATTTTAAACTTTATTAATGACACATTTTTCCTTAACCGTGTGTCTGAAAACAACAAAAGTTGTTGATTTATAATTGTGGCATAATTGAAATTTCGAAATTACCTATCACAACAAGTTTTCCTTTTCTGATTGAATTTATAAATCCGCAGCAGAGTGCATATATGTAGCTTCTAAAATTAATAAAAGAAACATAGTATGATATTTTCTTTTGCCAAGTTCGTCTTATAATAGATTAATTATATCTACCATTTTACGATTTTAAATAGGAACCCCCAGCCTTCCCTGTGTACATCCCATAAATAAACTCGAACATGTTTATCTTTAGGAAGCTTCTAGAGAAGTACTTATAGTTAAAAACGAAACAATTAAATTCATAACAATTTCACACTATAAGTAATGTACATAACTATTGCTAGTAGTTGTTTATTTGAAATTCAAAATCTGTACAAGATATGTGTGCTCATTTACATACTCCTCCATTTTCCAGTCGCTGAAACCATAAGCTATTTTAAACGCAAAGATGTATCTAAAAAATTCGCTTTACGCAAAGTAATTACATTCCGGTGCCGTCTGGCAACCGTGGTGGTGAAACGTCTGCTCCCAAAAGCCCATTCAAAGCATTGAAACCACCTCTCATACGTCCTTGAACCCATTCAGACTTACTACTGCAAGCCCACCCTTACCCTTTAGCGCGCCATGTGCTTCACTTTTACCACTTTCCAATGTTTCCACATATGCGGCACGTATGGGTATGCCGTGAATGTTCATCCAAATTGAGGGGAAATGGTTCACTAACCAACACATGTAATCTTTCCCGCCGCAACTCTTTTGTATATAAAACTTATAAATTTTCTGGCGTGTCGCACCGCAATGTAATTGTGTGCGTGCATGTGGCAACATCGCCTCACAGCCGGGTGCTTGATCTCTTTAGCCGAAAGTGAACGTATATCAGGGCGGGGGTTGCCGGCCCGTTCCAATCGTTCACCCCTTCATTTATGTTCCACATACGAACAACCCTACCCGGCGGCTTACTCGGCAACGGTGCGGCGGGTGGTATAGGTATTGTGTGGTATGGCCCTCTATATACCCAATGTCATGTAACCGGTAGCGCCATCGAGACGTCGTAATTGCTTCTTTCATGGTAAAACGTCTTTGGCAACGTTTTGGCTCAGCGTTTAACTCCTTTTCACTTCCGTGTTTGCCGCCCCGAAATTCCCAGAGCACCCCCTCGCTCCAGAACATGGTGCCCATCACCCAAACACATGATTTCTTGCTCCCCCTGGAGTATGGCGGGAGAGTTTTGTATGGTATAGGTGGGCGCGCTTGGCGAAGGTGGTGACGGGAAATTTCTTACTTTTTTTTTCAAGGGGATCTTTTTCCTGTATTTTTCTTGGAGTTATTCTTTATTTTTCGTTTCACGGTTTAGGCGATGTTTCTTTAAGGTGTTTCAGGACTTACTACATACATAGGTATGTGGGAGACAAATCATTTCACGTTGAAATTACGGACTTCCGTTCAATATGTGGGCAATGCGCTCACGATAAGTTTGAGGTGGGTGGGAACTTCTTGAATAGTTTTCTTTGAAAGAGTTTTTAGAATTTGTCGATTGGAAATTGAGTTTCTATATAGTTTTGCTTCTTTTGCTTATAACAACTTCCGACGGGTTTTCTACATTACCTACAGGAATCTAAAACAGTTTTCTTCGATTTCTTATATGTACATATGTACCTACATAGGTGGATCTTCAGGTACCCAAGATATAGTTTTGTAATTTAGCATATACATATTATCGTAAGCAATTAACATCTATATACAATTTATATACAGGACTTAAATATTTAAGTAAATTTTAATGGTTAGATGATGTCCCCGTTCGTCTATTTTAAATCCCGACGAAATATTCCACTTTTGCATTTTATTTTACGTTCACTGCGCATTTAGCTGAATGAAAAGCTCAATTTGAATCAGGTGATATATTTTGATACTAACGACATTAAGTTGTACTTTCTTGAACGACTAAAGTTATAAGAGATAGTATATTTTTTCAGTCTAAGTATATTTTGATGTTGCTCGCATTTGACTGGAAAATACAAGTGTGAGTTGAGTAAGTAGAATTTAGAAATACATGCTATCTAAAGACAACACTAATTCAGGTTTAGCGAAGTTTCTAATTAGAGATGTGTAAACCATGAATGAAATACAATATTTTAATGATGAAAATATTAGATTAATGGTTCATGGTTAGTTAGTGAGTAAGTCGATTTTAATACTAAAAACCCACAAGTTATAAGTTTAATATTTGTAAAGCTTTGATTGACATAGGTAGATGTATTTAATAAAGGAAGTGCAGCATATATTTTCTTAGGTTCCGTATTATTATTCATAAAAATTAAGTTTTTGCAGTAGACTGTACAATTCAGCTATTGTTGTTTTTTCATCTGAATTAAATCGATTTATTTATTGTTAAAATAATCCTGTTTTAATATACGTTCTCTCTAAGTCTAAACCTAATTCTACCGACAATTTTTTTAACCATATTTTGAGTTCTGAACTATTATTATCTATATAGTTATTAAAACATTTTTTTCTATTCCCTTGTTTTTTTTGTTACATTATTCTTCCAAAATAATAAATACTACAAGAAAATGCGTGGGTTTTATTGACAGCAGTTTCATTTACACACAGTTCATAAATGTACATCCCTTCTTTGTTATGATATATAAGGAATTAATAATGCTTTGCTAATTACGCAAGTAACAAAATTGTCGCTATAGGTGGAAATACGATAAAAGCGTCTTTTCAAATGTTGATGAAAGAATGCTAATTGCCAAAATCTTATCCTACGTTATGTGTTATAAGGCTGATTTCTACCTTATGAGCTTCCTCTCACTTTTTCCTTTTTTATTTATTTCTCGCTAAATATATGGTAGGATGCTATAATAATAAAAAAAAATCATCTTAAACATGCAATTAAGCGAAATTTCATATTTCCTCCTCCTCTTTCACGCCCACAACCTCTGCAATTCTGTACAACTCTATCAAACCTTTCTATATCCTGCCTCTTATTTCAATTCCCGGGATTACTGTATCAATTTTAATTAATTTACATAATTAGTCCCGGGTGATTTTTTACTTGTTCACTTTTTAACCTTACCACCCCCGTACTGCTATACCTATTTTTTCAGCAGCGCCCCTTTTTTCTAATTTTCTATGTATATTTTTCCATTCTTCTTTTTTTATGCCTTTGTTTTCCAACGGTTATTGTTTCAACAGCCATTCAATTAGCGACTTGACGAAATTAATTAAAAATTTAAAAAAGAAAATTTTATCGCTCCCCTGAAGCTCCTTGTAGCCAGCATACACACACAATGCCAGGCGTTCATAACTTTTCTTGTTGGTTTTGCTTAATTTTAAAGATAGCCTTCGATGGATGGGGTTTAGCTAAGAGGACATTGGGGAGCTTAGGTTTTTTAATTGGATGTGCTGAGATGGGACGACAGGAGTAAAGGCACTTTTTTGTGTATCGGTAAGAAGTTAAAAAGTTTCTTTTCCTTGAACGGATAAACCGGAAAAATTCTTTACTATATGTTTCCCTTAAATTCGTTATGTTTCTTGTTTCTGGCTAGTGTTACTTTTATTATTAATTAAATTTATATGTTTTTGCATTCAAATGGTAGGGAAAAGGCAAATTCGGTAATAAGAATAAATAGATTGCGTGTTGAATTTTGAAAATTTCTGTCTGTGGTTAATAGATGGTGCAATTGTCTATTCAAAACCTTTGTTGCCTTCACGATTACATGTTATGTAACTATACATATTTTTAAGGTCATAATCTATTAGATAATCTAACATAAATACTATGTTGTGATTAGCTCTAAACTTTAGGCTTAACTTAAGTTTTCCCAATCTCGAAAAATTTTCCATTTACATAAGCAAGCTATCTTGTTAAAACTTTCATCGCCCCCTTTCTTAATCACTCTCGCCTACGATAACCCAAATTGTTGTCCAGCTCCCTTATCCATTTCATAATTAATGCCTAACTCCCTCCTTTCCACTTGGATGGATTATGAAAAGTGCTGAGTTATTGAAAGCGAAGAGGTTTATTAAGACAAAACTGGCTGACGAAAAAAGATAACAAGGAAATTTCGCTCAAAGTGAGACTACGAGAAAGGGGTTCGACTGATGATGTTGGAAAATGTAATTAGCAGGGATAATGACTTCTTGATATTCTTGAACCGTTCTCATTTTAAATCTGACGAAGAATGGGCCTTTTCACCTCTGAATTATTTTGCATTTCTATATAAAAATGGAAAAATTAGTTTTATGATTTGCATATTTTAGCATTAAATTTCAAACAGGGAATGGAACTAATTAATTGAATAAAGTTAGGATAACAAACAAATCTGTTAAAAGTGAGTAAAAATATACGAAATGCTGATTCTGTGTACTGCTGTATCCTGCTACTAATAACAATAGGTAAATATCTTATCTAACTAATTTATAAACTACTTAAGATTCCCCATGGCATTGACAAATGACATAATATGTACTTAAATAACTTAAAATTTCTAAATATGTGATTATTTTTGAAATAAAAAACTAAGAGAAAAATCTGGAGATAGCAATGACTGGTTCACTACTGCCTGTCTAAACCAGTGCTTAGGGTTATCATAATTTAATTTTTGTTTTTTTTTTTGTATTGCGCTAAATTACTCATTCAATTGGGTTCATTTAGTCTTAAAAACGGGTCAAGTCCTATGTTTAATGATTAAAAGGAATGACACATTAGATTTGAAATGACAAATTGAAAAAACTCAATAAAAACCCAAAAAGGGAATAAATTAGGTAGCTGAAATTGTAATTATTACTTTTTTTAAATAAAAATATTGAAGCAGCAATTATAATTGTTTTGTGTTATCAATGATATGCGAGTGAAATATCAACGGCGCTACTCATTTCTGGCTAAAGAATCGGTTTTAAATTTGGGTCAGTTGAACCTCGGGACAAGAGTGCATTCAAAAGGTTTCCTAATCTTAATGTTTATTGCCGAAATTGCAAATATATTTTATAGAAGTACTTTTTGCTCTTCATTTTGTAACTTTCGGGGGCCTTTTGATGACCTATTTTGCTGGGTTGGGTTATTTAGCCTTGGGTTCAAGAAAAATGTTTTTAAATCGATTGTAGAAATAGCGTTATCAGGAGCAACAGAAATAAGCAAATACAAATGAATCCTTGAGTTAAAAAGGTACAAATAATATGATCCTCTTGTTATTGAAATAGAAGATCATTGTCTGCTAAATTATATGTTAATTGTTGTTATCAAGTAAACCAAAGTAATAGAAAAATAAAATAGGTAAAAGTATTCAGATTCCCCTAAATATGTATCTAATATTGATTTGTTTTTATATTTCCCCTAATCTTACGGAATCTTTATATCCATGATCACTAGGGGGTTAAATGTTAATGTTTAAAACTGAATTTAATGTCCTTAATGTCTTTCAACAATTTTCGAGTTTCTTATACATATAATGCAATTAAATATTTTATTCTAATTAAGTAAGATGTTTTTCCAAGTTTTCTACTTTATTAAAAAAAATTATCAGAGATAAAAACCTTTTCTTTATAGTTACTTTTTTCTGGAATTTCCAAGCGAAATGATTTCTTTCACATGCTACGAGAAGTTTTTAAAGTATTAAATAATTTCGATTTACCGCCGGGTGATCAAGTTTTGATCTTCGGTCAAAATCGTTCGTTGATGCTCGGTCTTGTATTTGACAATATTTTAAAATCTTATAACTTCTAAATAAAATTAAAGTTAACTATAAGCAACTAAATATTTTACAAGATATCACAATTCGCTTCTTGATCGAAAACGAAAAACAATCAAGAAATATGTCGTACCATGAAAAAAACTCTGAGGGGCTATACAGAATTTAATGGCTACTTTTATAGAATTTTACACTATAAGCGTAGTGTGCGATCGGTGGATAAGAAAACACAATGGTTCTAAGTTTACCTTCCTATCATAATAATAATAAGTGGTTTAGTTTCTTTCTTTCTGTATTTACCCATCTTTTATAACATTCATAATACCAAGCTAGTAGAAACAGTAATTAGAGTATTATATACATATATTCTTAATACAAGATATATTTTCATTTATATAATCCAAAATATTGAATATGAATATATCAATTTAAAAAATGTTCATACCTAAATAATATTATTTTTTTCAAATCTTTTAAAATTAGGTTTTGATGGCGATTATGTCAATATTTGAGTTGGCGTAATTTTGTTCGGTGGGTTTTTGAATTTTTTGCTAACTATTAATGTAAGTATAGCCTAAATTTTCGGAATAACACAATTGTTATATTTACCTTAGGTAACTAAACATTCGTCTAATAGACTGCCGGACTCTGCCAATTTTTTAATATCTACCAAAATTGTAAACGCTAATTTTAACCACTTTTCTATTTTTTAATTAAAATATTTTATTAGATACTTCCCTTAGCTACGCTAATTTGCTTCAAATAAATGAAAGAATTATAAAAATATTAATGTTTCTAAATCGTAGTCTGAGTCGAATGAGTCAATGAGTTGCAGAATAAGTAGTTCAGTTATTTAGGGTTTAATATATTGATATTCTGTGAATTAATTTCTGTTACAAGGAAGAGTTGTAATCTATGATTTAAAAAAATCAATTCTGTGGAATTTAGTGCAAAATTCAAGAAATAAGAGGAACCGAAAATCTAACCCTACTCATTTTTTATATATATTTAATTTTCTTAAGTTATAAAGCACAATATTTCTGCACAAGCTTTTGTAACAAAAAGAAAAAAAAACTACTACTTTTTATATTTCATTTATCCATAAGATAAATGGGTGAGAAAATATGATTTTGAAGAATTTTAAAATAATAAGTATTTGACCCCAACACCTACTTTTCTCAAAATCCATTCAACAACTACCTAATTGAATTAAGTTAGCCAAGCGGCAAGATTAGAGAAGATCATCTCCACAATAAAAGTACTCGAATTTTTGTATAAGTATCTACACCTTGTTTTGAAGTTCCTGAAAGTAGGTAGGTACTCGGTTTGATTCAATGCAAGTTACCAAACTATACAAAAGTGCGCGCATGAAAAGTTACGCCTACATTAGAAAAAATTTCCTCAATGGATTTTTAATGCACTTCCAGCACCACTCTATCAATTGAAACCTTACAATCTAGAGAGAACGACAATCTAGAAAAAGGTAAATCGAACGTCTCGACAGTCTCTTCAACTAAAGTCTAGACCAAGTAACGAGGTAACTGATTATACCCGTACTTTTCCAGTGTAACCTTCAATCTCCAATTCATGCTAAAAATCAATTAAATCTGTCTACCAGAAAATCTTAAATTTCAAAGGCGTAAACAATAAAAATAAATAAAATAAAAAATTGTGCCTACCTCTTGTTTGAGCGTCCTGCAGCAGCGACAGAGCCATAGCCAGAAATCGATTTGTTTACAATTTGCGCCACAGTCAGTCACATGCGGGGAGCAGTACTCACCGAAACTGTTGTCGAGTACGTTTCGAAATTGTTAAATAGTCACAGGAAAATTCGCACTGTTTATAAAAAATCCAAAATACCGCGTTTTTTTTTTATCTAATGGAAAAACCAAAGAAACAAAACAAAATTGTTCACTCGTCCGCGAACATAATTTGTACTTTTCATGTGTATCCTGTTAACTTTCGAGAAGATTTGCACTTATTTTTTTCGGTTAAATCGCTAAGTCTAGAATAATCCTTATCTAGGGCCGGTAGACCGACTTTTAGCGCGGATAAATAGTCTCTTCGCGGAACATAACTCCGATAGGACTGTTGCTGAGGTAGACACTGTCTTGAGGTAATTCGGTTGCGGTTCAGTTCGATTCGATTGTTTATAATATTACACGTCCTTGACTGCTCTTAATACCGTTCTAAAAACAAAAACGATAAATTTCGAAAAATCCAAAAATAAGATGATCAACCACTTTAGCGACAGAAAATATTTATATTATAATTAACTTTTGGCAAAAACGAAAATAATTCACGAAAGTCCAAAAAATTGCCCTAGTGAAAGGTGAGGAACTAAAGAAAATCCTTTCTCAACAGAACGCGCCCATCCACTTCGAGAGCCAAATCACGACTGGAGTTATCCACTTAATGGTCGCCGAAATATAATCCAACCGTCGTAAAAATCAACTACCACAAATTGCGCTATGTACCCGGGGTTGGCCTCCCTCGGGAAACACCACCAACTTCTTGTACATAGGAGGCACTGCCTCTGGCTCGGCTGCTGCTGCTTCACTTGCGCGCGCTCTCGCTCTCTCTCGCTCTCTGAAGGCGCGCGGTGTCGGGTGCCGGCGGGCTGGAAAACCGGGATCCGCTCCATGCGTCCTATGTACTTTCACCGAGCCACGCACTTGTGTGGGTGCCCACTGATAAGGGTAGGATCTGCCAGGGGTTGCTGATAGCCTCGTTTTTTACGAACACAACGACACTGGTCAATGTTTACCTTTGGGTGACCCGAACCCGAGTGGAAGCTGCACCGTGGTGGGAACATGGGCCTAGATGTGGACGAAACTTTTGACCCATCCCAGGGCCCGATTTCTTCTTCCCTTTGATTGGGAAGTGTTGCGTGCTGCGGTGGTGCAGTGAAAGGGTTCGTCAAAGGGTTCAGGGAAGTCATAATTTTTCCCTGTCCTCTAATTATTGGTCCTGTCAACAGGAAATAGGGTTTATGACTTTGTGGCGCCGCGAACCGTAAGGGTTATATGACACTTGGCACTGGACGAAAACCAACAATCGTTTCGAAGTGCGCTTTTGTGGGAAAAATTAAACAGCCTTCACCTGCTGACTGGTCAGTCTCCAAAAATGTTGCTATAAACTTCTAATAGGTTGGATTTAAAATATTTTTTCTTTTACATTATAATTTGCTCAGAGAATATATTTCTCATGAATCTTTCCCTAAAGCCTAGAGATAAAGAAATTAATAAACCGGGAAAAAGGTGGAATACCATTAGGTATAATTAAGTATAGTTAAGTATTTCCGTTAATTTATAGGGAATTGAAGAAACATGTAGTTAGAATACTGTTTTTAATTTTGATAATTAATATTTTATAAAAAATTGTTTACATACATACATATATTGTATGCTTAATGCAAAATATGAAAAAATTAAGTCTTGTTTTTACATGGATTTTGATAGGATTTCGTTCTTATCACAGTTTATTTCGGCTATCATTCGCCTAGGTTTTTCTAATACGAACTGCAGAATTTCAAGATTGCCAAAATTTGCAACTTCCAAGGGTCTTTGAAAGCTAGATTAAGGTATTATTAGAGGGGATTAGACGGTCAGAAAAAAACCTTTGTTGAGAGTTTATGTAGGAGAATGGAAAGAGCTATTGTTTTAAATCGTTGTGCACTTCTTTTATAATACTTTTAAGATTTTGTTACTCTGCTGAAGTTAGAGTTCAGATTTTCGATAGGTCAACGCTTAGACATATAATTTAAAACTCAATCGGACCAATAAAACTTGAGTTATCACTTAAGCCAACTTCAAAAATTAAATTTTGAGAAAAACATGGTAAAAGTTTGTAAACAGGTAAGAAAAAGGTCGCCCTTCTCTTTCTCTCGGGACTATATTTTGCGTTTTATCAATTCAATTGAGAAAACAAAAAAAAATGTGTTTTCTTATTATTATTATTCCACCCTTTAACCTAAATGACTCCCTTAAGATTAAATTTTTAGGAATGTACTTGTACACTTGTATATATGTATACTTATGTATAATATTAGAGTTTTATATTCTTAAGGGTTTTTTATGTAGTTAGGTAAAATAATAATATTCTTTTGATAGAGAATTATTTATAAATGCTGCATATTATCTAATACCTGCAATATACAACATCCACAAAGTTTTATTGGAACTTATGTATGTTGAATAAAAAACAAAAAAAATAGTCAACGAGCATATTTAAAAAAAGGTTTTATACATCAAAGTACCTAATTATAACGTAAGTAAGTAACGTAAAAAGTTTAATAGTTTTCACAAAGGATTAAGAGAAAAGTGCTATAAAAAAGGATTGGTTCTGTTATCAGAATAGAATTAGATAATAGTGTTGTAATTTAATAACATTGGCGATACCTACCTTACAGGAGGTACCTACATATAAATGTGACATAGTGTCAGAAGACTTAGTTCTGAATTTGAAAACTACGAGTATTGTGTGTTCAGTACAAACAATATTATTTTCAGATTTAAATGAATGGTGATTATTTTCCATTAAAACTATTATATTTTATTTTTCTGACAGCTGACGCCTATATTTTTATACCTAATACCTATATGTATATGTATGTTTGACGCATAACAAATAAAAATAAACCCAAAGACATAGTTGGATTTAAAAAATTAGTTCAGGAAATAAGACAGCAAACAACGGATAAAGAAAATATTAAAGAATGAAAATTATGAAATTCGGTAATTACTTTATATCTTTCTTTGAATAAAATGGGTCAATAAGAGTAAGATAATAATAATTACAACTGTCTGCACGGTACCCTCAAGCTTATGCACTGTACTACTGTACTCCCTAATATTATTCCTATAAATCCCAGTAAAACATTGCTCTTTTTCATATTTGTATTTAGAATTACAATTCTTCTTAAAAAGCCTCCAGAAGAATTTCTTTAAAATTTCGAAAATTTACGAAACTATGGAGGTTTGTACCTTATGGTAAAGCGTTCTCTAAATTTTCCCTACAACAACTCAAATGAAACTTATATTACTAGTTTTTGAAATAGAATTATAATTTTCAGATAACATTTTCGATATTTTCCTTAAAAATTAAAACAAACATTAAAGATCAAAGTTCAGGCGATATAACTAAAACTGATTATTATAGAAATTTTATTGCTTCATTTGTTTTTGGTAATTGTAAAAAAATTATCATGGCAAAAGTTTCAAAGTCTTTCATTATCTTTGGTAGGTATCTACTAATTAATATTTTGTACAAAAAAAATTTAGCAAGCATTTTGAAGCAATATTTAATATACTAGTAAAAAAAATGTGTTTTTTTTTATTATTATTACAATGGGTTGTATAGGCTTATAATATTTTACAATAGTTCTTACAATACCCCTTGAACATTTTAGACTTTTTTTTTACGATTTCAAGTGTCTTTATTTGGGTGTTTAAAATAGGCGTAAGACACCCACATACAATATAATAATTATGAGTGTGAGTGAGTAAAAACAAATTTGTATCTAAGAATAATGAAATAACTATTTAACACATATTAAGAAGTATTCTAAAATATAATCTAATAAAATTAAACTCAATGATTTGGCGCTCTATCGTCACTGTTTCTATATTCACCTATTTTTACTTTTAGATATAATACCGCTTAACCAAAACCAATTTTATTTTCCAATTTGAGCCTACATTTATTTTAACCATTCCTGTAGGAAATATAGTATATTTTATTTTATGATTTGCGAATCTTGAGAGTAGTACTTCTAATGTAAATGATGGAGATACATATATTTTAAAATGGAGTATATGTACATATGTATATTAAAACTAAGGCAATAGTTTGGACATTCGACGATATTGACTTAGAATAAAAAGTAAAATAAGACCACGTTATCAAAAACTTCTTAAAATTTACCTCGGTAAAGATACATAAACCTAGTGAACTCCAATCGCCGACACGTTGCACAAGAGCATCAACTTAACACAAAATTCACTGAAACTGGAGGCAACTGGTCCGAAAAGCTTGTAAGTGTATATCAAAAGTTGGAGATGGGCTAGTAAAAACACATTTGTCTTAAAGAATCGAGTTCGAAAGACTAACTGCTGCACTGTTCGTCGTCCTAAGCACGTTTCACGTACTAAAAACACCTCTAATAAGACTGTCCGCCTTGCGTCGTTTTGATAGTACCATTCGGCCCGACCAACAACACTTTCCACGGGCTCAACTCTTTGCAGGAGTCCTTCGGCTGAATAATCAGTTTGCCGCTCAGAACCATTCTGACACGGTCATTAGCGAAACGACCGCTGTTATAGGGAAAATATTTCGCAAATTAAAACGTTCGTGCAGCGGTGTTAGTGGATGGGCCGCGCGGCCTCCCACGTCCCCTAGGACCCCTGGAGCCCACATAAGTATTCGGCGTGAAGTGTGTTTTTTACGGAGGGGCCAGCTTTGGAGGGAAATGGCATGAAAAAGAAAAAAAAAAAATACGAAAACATTCGTGGACTTTTCGCGCGGGTGTGTGTAGAGGGCGCGCTATCATGTCATAGCGCTGATTATCAGTTCATTAATTCGCATACAGCGGCCGTCGTTGAGAAAATTGAAAGGGGGCCCAAGAGAGAGTCTCTCGGCCAGCAGTAAGATTGCCAACGAATGGTCAAGTGGGCCCCGAAAGCTTCTGAAAATTTATGTTCTTCTTAGCTTGAGAAAGAAAAGGCGCATGTTTTTGTGTCTTGGGGGTTCATACAACTAAAGCCGGTCCGCTCGGTGCTATCGAGCGCTGACCTAGCACAATACTGAACGCTGTTTTGGCCGACTGTCGAGGCTCACGGGTGTAGGATCATTTAAGCCACCAACACACGGGGATCGCCCGTTGACTTGCGCATTCCTGTGGGCCGCCGGCCGAAGAAAGCATGCCATCTTTTGAGGGTTCGATTCCTGAAACGAATGCTTCTTGGGCTCGGGTACATAAAGGAATCTTTCTCTCTCGGGGAGCTGAGTGAGTTTTCTCGAAAGGCTTCCCCGACCAGCAGAGGAGCCTTCTCTGACGGGGTAGGGCAAAGAAAAAAGGAAAAATCGGATTTTTTTTTTTTATGGGAAAAGGATGTACACATCCGCTGCCTTATGTAGGCACAGCACCTACACATCACTTTCCAAAAACTGTCTACGATCCTGGCAGTGTTTTTTATCTTCATCCTCCGCCAACTTATTTACACTTACCGGTAGCGGGGTGAGCGGGTGACGTTGTTTTACTTTTTCCTCAAAGCGGAGGAAAGCGAGAGTGAATTTTCCTTCCTTTCCTGTCCTGGACATTCTTATGAGACGCTCCTCCGTCTTCGAGGACGCCTATATCCTTTACCGGAACAATCTTACGTACCTTGCCTTGTGTGTGCCGGGAGTGGACGCCTGATGTGGAAGTGCTCGGCTCGTTCAGATCAGGATGGGTCGGCGGTATTTCTTCGTTTTTTTTATATATATATATTTTTTTTTTATTTTCCCAGCGAGGGACGCAAACGAATCAAAAGTAGGGAAACAAGGACCACTTTATGTAAATTTCTTGTTCCTGGAGGAGAGGAAGTCGAGCGATATGGGTCCCGTCCCGTGTTTGATGTGGACACAACTTCCTCCGTTGTTCTCAAGGTATATCAAATGGACGAGAGTTTAGCTGTGATTTACAGGCATCGTTGGGTCAGTTTTCTGGGCGCTTTGTTTTTTTTATTTTCTCAAATTTTTAAGGGTGCACTTGGCGAGCTCGGGGGAATAGGGGCGATTTGGGGGGGTGGTGGGGTGCTTGAGAGAGATCTTGTAAATGTTTTTTAGACGAATTAAATCATTTCTAAGAGGGCTGGATTTAAATCAAAATAAAAGCGATTTGGGACCTGATGATGTATAGGGGCATTTAAGATGGAATCTCAAGAGGCAATGACATTTACGTGAAAAAATGAACGTCGACGTTTGATATGATCGCGACCAAAGTTAGTAGGTTTCGCTCAATTAAATCTTTAGCGTAACGCCACCACTATAAAAATTAATTCTCAAATCAATCATTTGAGTTACAAATTTAGCACAATGATACCATTCGTATCCTAAAACATACACAATTGTATATAATATTTGACTATATTTTTCTCTTCGTGCATTTAACTGGTTCGGGCACAGAAAAACATAACAACAGTAAAATCCAAAAATGTTAAATTAAATTTTCAAAAGGTCTATTTGACTACCGTAGTACTATATGTTAAAATAATCTAGTTAGAACATTTTCTTAATTCTAACTAAAAATTTAGCAACAACATTTGTCTAATTCTGAAAAAGGAGTCACTTTAATATTTAACTGTGTTAGGTATAAAAAACTTGTTCCGGAGTTAAATTGACATGCAAATTCTGAAAAGTGTCAAAAGTCATATGCATTCACATTAGTCAATATGAACCTACATATCTCAAGCTCTTTGGAATAACCATTGATTTAATAACTAAAGGCAGTGGCTGCACATATCGTGTAAAATTGTGCATGTGAAATTAATATAGTGAACAGTTTTCAAACAAAATTTTACCATTGCATTGAGGAAAATCTCTGTGTTGTAGCAAAATTTCATTAGTTTTAAAATTATATTCACAAAATTTCATTCAGCATGTTCCTTTAGTTCTTAATTCAATTCAACCAAGGAGTAATTGTTACCTTTCGGGTATAAATTAAAATGACCACTATACGGAGTTGTATAAAAGTCTATGTAAAACAATATTAAATAATTTTTGCAGGTTCGGCTGCACCTGATTCAATCATAATCTTAAAAGTTACAAAATTGGCTAACGTTTCCTAGGCTGGATTAATCATATTCTCTACTTATTTTAATTCTGCATTTGCTAGATTGGCTTAATCATACTTCCCTTTTGTTATGATTTGCTATTGGACTTATATTTTATATATAATATATATTTATAACTCAGTTCGGGAGTGCTGAAAATCATTACCAAAAAGAGTTAAGAATAGGTACCCATGAAAGGTTAATATCCAAAGAAATCGTCCGAATTGTCCCCCTCCAGAGTCAACATTTAATAAAATAGTTCTTCCATTCAACATACTTATATATAATTATTTGAATAGTCCTTATTTGTTAATTTTATTTTTTCAGAGTTAATATCGGTTTGAACTCTAAATATGGGAAGTTTGTTTTTTTGTGAATGTTTTGTTACCCTACTAATACCATCATCAATATAAGGATTTAAGAATTTATTACAAATGTTCAAAAGTATAAGAAAAAGTTTTTATTTTAATTTTCAAAATAAAATGACGGTCACTTGTAGATGCACTGTAAGTGTATTTTTTGAAGGCGCACCACGGCGAGTAGTAGAACTATTGTAATATTTTATAATCTATAGAAGTTTTGCTGCTGTGGTGTAAACGTTTATTAAAAAATATTGTTGTTTGCAAATTTGGCACCAATTTGTAAAAAAAATCTACCTTAATTTGTTTATTTATATAAGTCGTAATTGTTTATTGATAGTAAAAATAAAAAATAAAAAAGTGTACTCGAAATAAATGTATTCAAATACGTCACATTTTTAAAATTGAGGCTTGCTGATTAATATCTTAGGAGTATTTTAAATTTGTTTCATTAATAAATGTTGTTTGATGTAATTTTTGAGATGCTCTTACGTCATTTAAGCATAAAAGAAAACAAACTAATATTACCCATTAATATCCAAAATAATATCATTTTTCAGTATTATACCCGCGATACAAAGTACCTGGCTCTGAATTTGATGAAAACAACTGAAGTAAAGTATTTTTTGTGAAACTGACTACTTGTCAGTGACAGTTTTACACTAAAAATCAAATACGTTTGTCAGGGTTTTCAATTTCATTCGGTGAGAATGAAATGTTGACAACTTCATTGAATACTATTCGGATAAAGATATGAGTAATCATATAAACTGAATCGGCGGTGATTCACGACAATATCAATGACAATTCGTCTCAATGTTCATTCGCTGGTGCCACGTATGGATAATACCAATATTAACAATACTACAACCCTATGGGGACTTTGCAGAGGACTTTGACTTTGGTTAGAAAAATCGTATGAAATTCATTTCCCCTTCATTTGTGATCTATTTCTGTAAAATAATTTTTTTTTAATTCTATATAACATGTTATCTGAAATCATAATTACTATTATTATGTAATTATATTTTCCTACAAAGTTATCGGTTTTACCCTCACAAATTTAATTTTTAGGTTAATATTATACTTCAGAAACAAAATACTATATGTATCACGCAAAATAATTAGTTTTCTTCTTTAACGAAACCCTTTAAAAGAGATGAACCTCTCTATTACCAGGGAATATGAGTTTTCATATATATATTTTCGTTTCCCTTCGTTATATTGCTAAAATTGAAACTAGTAGCACATGCCGCTTAACCACGTGCATTTCAGACTTACTACCCCGATTTAACCATTAGCTAAGAGGTAGGCCACTAGTTCCAAATAGTCTACCGGATTATCTAAATGGCACTGTATTCATCTTCCATTAAAGTTTTAAGTATTTTCCTAAACATCGTAAAATCCGCACTTAATTGGTGCACTTCGGGCATTAACCAACGAAACCCTTCGAACCCTTTCGAGGAATGTTTACGTTTGAAATCATAAGGTCATTTCCATGGGATATGCACTTTATGACCTTTATGACCAGTTAAGCAAAGATAACATGAAAATTTGTCCATATTTTATAGTTTAGGTGCTATAACTCGAGCATGTCTTCCTAAAAATTTTTGCATGCAAAATAGGTGAAGCCCTGTGCAGTAGATTTTATAGAGGGGGCGGTTTGTGTACGTTCGGTATTTCAGTAATCCTTTGTATAATAGCATTGTGGTATTCTTGCCGTGAGGAAATTAGGTAATTGGCACAACCTTGAGCGAACTCTTCCGAGAAAAACCTTTTTGCGACAAATTTTTGCCATTTGCCAACATGACCTACGGTCAGCACTGTATTTTTACAGTTTCTGTATGAAAAAAATAAGGACGGACATATGATTTTAGCAGCAATTTTAATACCTTCTAAGAATTGTGGCCTCTTTTTCCATGGTCGCTTTTCCAATTGCTGGCCAAAAAATGGAAATAGTATGTCACTATGCTAGAAAAGTGAGCGCTGCCGGGACGAACTCATTTATTACGCAGTGCTTTCGCAGCATTAGGGATTTATTGGGCTCAGAAAATGAGCCCACGAACTTATTTGCTTTTGTCTCTGGTCAGTAGTGCCCTAAATTCTTGTTAAACTAATATTTAAATGTTTTTTATGATTTGGCAGAGATAAGTGGGGTTATTGTATGCTGTCGCAATATGACTTTTTAATGTTGTAGGTTTTAGGGAAATAATTTAAAATGTGAAACTAAAAACTTAAAATGTGAATCTAAAAACTTAGATATTTTAGAAAAACAAGTAAGAATACGCATGTAAATAGATACGAGTACAAACGTTTTTAAACAAACCTATCTTTGCAAATTTTCGTACAATTGTTCAAATATGGAAAGGAATCTCCGTTTTACACATGTACATATGTGAGAATCTTTTGGTGTTTTCATCTTTGTAGCATACAGAGATGCTACTACTATTGTTAACTACTTTTATTTAGATATTTCAATCTTTAAATTTACAACTTGAATTTTTCAATTTGTTTCTCACTAGTCACGAAGCGCGAACGTTCAACTACCTATGTAGGTTTATTGAAGAGTGGCGATATAATTTTGATAATACCAAATTTGGAATAATGGATAACTTTTGTTCTCAGATACGATGAAACGTAGCCAGCTGAATTTGGATACAGATAGTTAAATATCAAAGACTTTCTAAAAATCAATATAACACTTATAAGTCGTTTAATGTAGTAGCAATACAAATCGGAAAAAATTTGGGTCTACATTCAACAAAACAACAGCAAAACAGTAACATAAATAAAAGAAGTATTTTTATGAAGTTAATACATACCTCGAATGCGATGTGCATGTTTAACTCGCACTTGAATAAAGTTGAGATTGAGTTTATGCCTTAAACTTCAGTCAATTCAATTTGAAAAAGTATGTTAGTATTCGATTAAAGTGGGCCTACAGAAAAACTATGCAAAAATTGCTAAGCATATTCCAAATAGCGTCTGATCCGAAGCTGATATGATGATCAGATGTTTTTGTTATGTAATTGAAGCTATCACACTGTGACTGTTCTGATCCTCCATTTATTTCGAAATCAAACGCTTAGTGTGACATCATGATTATTTTAAAGACAATAGTTAATGCCCTATGCAGCAGAGTATAAATAAAATAATAATTATTATTTTGTACAATATTTTGAATTGATATCTTTTATCACATCTTTCCTCTTCAACTGAGTAGCTGAGTGTTTAGAAATCTAAACAATTTTTAAAAAGGTAAATCGGATTAAGCCTACATTAAATGGTCGAGCTCACGCCGCCAGTGGCTCGTGTATAGACATACCTAATATATCTAATAGGATCATACAAAAACCTTTATCCTCAAAATCCTCTAGAGCCTAGATTCTTAAAACGACCTCAAAGGCAACTTCAAAGGAAGGAAGCACAAGTCTCTTCAAAATTGTGACGTTGATCCGTCAAATTGCGTAATCAGGACTTCTACACGTGAGCACATTTTTATCAACTTTGCCGAAAATTCTTCCCAACAAAGTTGCATTGCAAAGAAAAAAGGAAATCTAATTAGTCACTGGTCAGCTGCTTCAGATATTTCTCGAAAATATGAAAGTATTTTTTTTTTGTATTTTTTTTAGATAATCCTTCTCTGGACGTGTCCTAAATTTAATCTTTTGGACGCGTCAGTGCGTTTTTAAAACTGACCCCAGCGCTGCTTCATTTTGGGAATATGGCATTGAGCAAATATGCAGATAGGCGACATTAAACGATAACTGGCAGCCCCTTCACTCCAACATAGTTTGACCTACCGCACCAAACATTTGATTAAAACTTTTCGGACGATTGCTGCTGTGCGTAATTATCTTATGCGTGATGGGCGAGCGTTGGTCGTGGGGCAACAGGCTGGTAGAAATTTAAACTTTTTTTGGTCAACATTTCGACGGCGATTACATTAGTTCAAGTTGAGGCCACTGCTTTCTAGGGGTGATGGTCTAAAACTAATCGGACCTTTTGGCAGAACTCTGATTAGGTTGTTTTTGTTTGCCAAATTTAAATCATTTGAATATCTTTATCGTCTTTGAGTTGCGATAGAAAAGTCAATTTTGGAACGGATAACATCGCTATTTGGAAAGGGTGCATATTTTTAATTAAATTAGAATCGTGCTACACGCGCTATTAATAGAGAAAGTGGCCATCGTAAAAAGTGGACGGAAGTTGTTAAATAACTTTTTCTAACTTCTGGTAATGTTTTTGCACAGCAATGAAGACAATAAAGTAATAACTTCAAATTACTGCCAAAACGTAGTGTTTATAAAGCTATATGAAAACATATTTTTGTGCCTCATTAAATCATGTTGCTTATTTGGCACATACCTATATGTAATTTTTTTTTGCTTTTGGTTATTAGAGCTATTACTATATCCATCGAGTAACAGCTTCAAATTAGCACCAAATTAAAGTTTATACTATTTTATAATGAAATATTCATTATATTTGTACCAAGTTTAAACCTGTTAGAAGTATACTTAGAACAAAACTTTTGTATTCCTAAAAATAACATAAATTGCCACCTGCATGACCTATGTAAATTTTAAAACGATTTTTTTTATAATTTCGCTTTTTTTATTAACATTTTATTCGGTACATTTATAGACTCCACTTTTTACGTGACATGCAGTCGGAGGCTATCAATTTACAAATGAGAACAAACATTTGTATCCTCCGACTGCATGTCACGATTTGATAGCATGCATTTTAGAAAATCAATGTACATTTTTAATCCTACAAAATACTTTCTGAAGGATGAGAACAGTAATAGTAAAATTTTTAATATTTTGTGTTTGAGTTTTATAAATTCTTGTTTATATCTTTTCAGTTCTTTTTTTATACAAGTCGGGTTTCTGGGTTTTTTGATTTTGTTTTGATTTTCAGTTTCAGCAAACATAACAGGCTCTGAAAACATTATTTTTATATGAAAAATTACTGTTTGTACTTGAACTCCTAAAAACTATGTAGCAAACAACCGGAGTCACATACCTATTTCGTGAAAAAAAGTTCTGAAAACTACATAATTTTCTGAGTAGCTAGATGAGAATACTCGCGTGACTTATAACGTGACTCAAACGTTAGTTCTGAACGAAAATGTTGAAATACCTACCTATAAATTTAATTTCATCTACAATTTCATAAATATAACAGTACATAGGCATAGGCACATAATTAATCAGCTAAATATAGGAACAAAAATAATCGAATTGATTTGACAAATAAAAGAGCAAACGCGTAGTTTTCTTTTTATACAGTGTTTGGTTGACTCCTGTCAGTCAGTAGGTACATATGCAATACATTAGATGATACGTCAACTTAAAATAAGCAAGCAAGCGATTAATTTTGAAAGCGATAAGATATCGTGGTATAATTTGGGCTAGAATTTAGCATAATTTAAACTTTGACAGATTCTAGCCAACCAATAGATATTTATATTATATACTACAACTACATTATGGGTAAGTATTTCTAAAGAATGAGATTCCCTAACGATTTAGGTTTAGAATTTAGAGTCTAAATTCTAAAATTAGAGTATACCTACTTCCCGATTCTGTAACAAAAAACGATCGAAGTTAGAGCCATTTTGACAGGTCTAAATTAGAGTAAAATGCGACAACTAACTTTCGGTAAATAGGTAAATTAAATAAATGTATAGACCACTCTAAATTTAGAGCAATATTGAGATTCTTTAAACATTTTTTCTCTAATTTAGAGTTCTAAGTTAGACCGATTTCGCTCACATATTAATTGTATAGTGAGCAATTAGATTCGTTGAATCCGAGGTTGAAAAATAATAATGAAAGTGTGAATTTATTTAATACTATTGTTTGCCATAAATGTGAATTGCAAAATTTTCCCGAAAATTTTTAATTAAAATAGATGTTTTTACTTTAAGGGAAATTAAAACCAATCGGGAACATTTCAACATATTGGTGAATTTCATGGAAAGCCATCCGGATTTAGCGAAAAATTTATTAAGTTTATTTGCAGTCGTAAATACGGTTTCAAATTAGTATTTTAATAATTGAACAAGTTCTTTGAAATTTTGAAAAGTTCTTTGAATCTAACAAGTAAAAGTTAAAATGCCCCATGTCAAAAATATTATATATAATATTTTTTCGGGCATACTAAGAGAATCTCTCAAATGTTTCCTTAAAATTATGAAATTTCGCGTTTGCAGTCATATTCTTCTCATATGAAATAACACAATAACTTGTTCAAGTTTATTCGGAAATGTCACTTAGAACTTCCACTGCCATTTGTTATGCAAAAATGTAATATTTTGTCCGATAATCTAGTAATGTAGTATGTACATCTATCTCTGTAAGTGGCTTAAAGAATACCAACTTGCTCGAAGTTAGAAAATTTGTGTGAGTCAGAGAAACTTTAAATTCTACATAAACTCTAAATCGTTACGGAGTCCCAGTGCTGGAACTTGTGTACCATTACTAAAATATAAACTTAAAAGCGAAAAATATAAAAACATATAGACGTTCATGTTGATGGATCGATGGATGGCACACCACACAGCTTGCATTAATTCAGGAAGTGTCTGCTGCACTTATTAAAAGAAAAAAATAACGAGACCTAAACCGTCCAGAGCACACTGAGCGGTCATGTAGGACTATAAAAGGTGAACAACCAGACAAGGGTAGATTTGGGCAATACCAGCAGGACTGGAAAATAATTAAATTTCGACAATCCGCTGATCCAATTAGGACTGTCTTGTTGAGGCGTCAATCCCGAAGGATCCGCTCCATTTGACAACTTCAGGAGCTTCTTCACATAACGATAATTTCTAGGCTGTTCATAACGACGGAAAAGTATCAGGTTACAAGGTGACAATCACCCTGAAACTGTCAACGGACTGTTACTCCACTGTTAGAAGCCGTTACACTTTCATGTGAGCTTAATTGGCTTCTTTCATTGCCATAGCGCTGAAAATATTCATTTCATTGCTGATTTGTGAAAACTATCGATGACAGAAAATTTCTGACCCGGACAAGAGCTGGGAACTAAATTCGAGAAAAAACTAAAATTCTTCCATTTCCTGAATCAACACAAAATAACTCAGGTAGGTGCAGCTTTCCCGAAAAGAGATCTAAAAAACAAACAGTTTCTAACAAACTCCTTGAATCAGCCGAATTTAGCAAAAATGCATAACTAAAACATCCATCTTAAAAAGTTTGCTCCTATAAACTGAAAAACACGTAACCACCTTCTCAGGGACACTGACATTAGGTCATAAATGAGACGCATTGTTTGCATATTCTTAAAATTCTGCAAATTATTTCTCCTCGAATGTGTGGGCTCGAGCTCAAATAAATCATAACAGAGGTCACTTCAGCTTATGCAAATCGCTCGCACTTCGATTTTTACTGCGTTAATTACGGCTTCAGGTAAAAGTGCCCTAAAATTTTGCAGTTTTTTCTGGTTCTCTGAAAATGCTATTAAATAGATTGGCGGCTATAAAAGAAGGTAAACAATTGCCTTTGACCTGGCCGATTTTTTATGGGTGCGGTTATACCGGCGAGTGTGTTTTTTAGCAGGTTTTTTACGAACGTAATGAAAAGTCGCTAAAAAACAAATAATTCAATTCGTCCAGGGAAGTCAGGGAGAAACTAGTTATTGTCGCATTTAGCTTATCCTAAATAAACAATTAATCAACTGCTAAAAAGTTTCCAAACAGTAGATGCGTTTAAGAAACAATGATCAGCACTGTTTAATCCTGAACCTTTCCGAATGTTTTATGAATGATCAATTTAGGATTACTTGGCTTAATTGGCAAAGTTATCTACATAATTTAAGACAAATTTGATAAAGTAAGGTTTTTGAATGGGTTTTCATTTCACAAACGGTTTTGGTTTTTAATATGCATTCACTTTTTCAAATAAAATCGTTTAACTCATATGTCTGCGAATATCAGTACCTAAGTTTCTTAAATCTGCATAATTAAAGATTGTTGTAAAAGACTAAAAAGGCACAAGTCGCAACTAAACAAACACTGAATTACGGATTATGTTTTCAATTTTTGTTGGCAATTTTACTTCTAATAAAAGGGTACGGAGAATTACAATCAAAATTGAAGCAATGGGTATATCTACAACCTCTTCATGGCAGTATGTTAAGAATGAGAACTAAAGTGATTATCCGACTGAATTTAGTTTGTGATAATAAAAATAAATAATTTATTTATAGTTTCCGTGACAGAGTCTGATAACACAAACCAACTTTTTCTGTGGAGCAATGGAAGAAGTTTTAAAATAAAAATAAATTTTCCCCAACGCTAGCAGAGCCAAGTTTTGTATAATTTTACAAAGATTTATTTATTTATCGTCATAGCCAACAAGCACCCAATTAGCACCTGACATTACAAAATAGATTGGATAGAATAAGCAAAAATTAATAATTAATTACCAGTCGATACTTAAACTAAATAAAGAAAATTGTTTAAAGCAGATGATGAGATGTTGAAATCAATAATATGCAAATCATGATTGAAAAGTATTGGCGGATTGATACCATAATTCGAGGGAGGAAAACCGTTCTACAAAATAATATTGTTTTAAAGATCGTGGACGTCCAACAATATTCAAACATTTAAGCTATACAGGCGTCGATATTTAGCCCATGCTAAGACGAAACATGAAATCCACTCCAGCCTCATCTTGATGCTTCCTTAAAGAGTTTAGATTTATTAACTTTAGCCCGCCCTTATAGGGCGGAAAAGAATTACTGTCGACGCAAAGCAAAGCGAAGGAAGCGCTTTTGAACGGCTTCAATGAGATTGATGAGGCAATTATAATAAGTTGACCAAACCACAGAAGCATATTCCAAAATGCGTAAAGCAAAAGAAATGTAAAAATATTTTAGGACATACAGATTAGAAAAGTCTATAGTTTATCGATGAATAAAGCCAAGCGATTTTACATTATTTTGTTATGTAATTTTAAATCAAGTGTGGAGTCACAAATAACTTCAAGGTAGAATTTCCAATTGAAAATGGTCTATTATTAAGAACATAATTAGGCCAGAAGCTAGATTTTAAGTAATAAAACAAAAAATAAATAAATAAATTAATGAAGCAGTGAAGATTCATGTTTCAAGTCTACATATATTGGTAGTAACCAAAATAGAAATTCTCAAGTGGTCATCAAATAAAACCGTAGTGTTGCATACACTGTACCTTAGGCGAAATTTTTTCCCACTACAAACTATTTAGTAACATTAAATCTTGTCGCGTGCTATCTCTGCTTTTAGGTGTAATTGGCGTCACGTCACGTTCACATTATTCTTGGTGGTGCTATAATAGTGGGGCTTTTCGCCTATCCGTTCAAAAGGAGATTATACTTTGACTTGGAATTTGGTTCAGCGCAGCAGATTTGAAATATTTAACAAAAAAAAAAAGTTCATGTAAAACTTTCAGATAACTGTTAATATAAGCACTGTTAAGCATGCAGTTTATATATTTATACCAACCCGGCAGGTTATCCCTAGATACCAAGTTTTATGATATTTTATACATTTCATATTCACTTTAAATTGTATTTTTTGATGGTGACTTCACTGTCAGTCTAACACAAATATGGCAAGCAGAGACTTTTAGGATCAGTTTATTTTTAACTAAATGTTCATTTCGAAATTGTATCCAAAAGTGGGCTTTCTTCATGCTTAGGTAAAATCACCCAATTTTCATTGTCATTGTCCTTGTGCTTGCAAACATAAAATAACATTCAGTTTAATGACAACATAAAGCAACTTTTTTACAGGTGTTATTAATATCGAATGTCAGAAAATGCATTTTTTGGAAAAAGATGAAAAGTAGGTATTGAAAAAATTTCTGCTATAATGTTGGAATTGGAACCGTAACCAATATTAGACAAATTTCAATATTCCTGCAGGAATATGTGGAAAAATATACGACAAAAAGAAAAGTAGTTTTAACTCCATCCATTAGAGATATTACGCCAATACTATTGTAGATAATAATAATAATAAAGGTGACCTCCAATTTAAGCAGATTTATTAATGTACTGAAGAGGTAAGCCCCGAAGTTATTTGGAGACTCTTTCGAAAGAAAGAATTTTAAAGAACAATTTGTAAAGTTGTACAATCTGTGTGTAATTTTTTCTAGGTTATACTTGAATTTTACATACTATTATAAGAAAAATTCATAATTTCTTTAACTTTATGCATATAGTTTCAATATGAATTTGTGAAACTGCTACTTGAATGTGTACATTTTTACTATTAGCAGTTAAAAAAAATCAAAATTGTGTATTATAAGAATTGTCTACTAAATCAGCACGTGTATGATTTTAAGCAACATGATTCCAAAAAAAAACACAAAATTCCACAATGTGTCTAAATCATACAAACACCCACCTGCCCTCTGTAGCCAAGCGGGTAAACAGTCAATGAGCCCACCGCACCTTCAAACAGAGCGCTACTTACTTCCTCATTTGTTAACTAGCTGCTGCAGCGCATGCGTAATGCGCTCAAAAAACGAAAGTCTTTTGGGTGCAAGGCTGGGGTTCTTCATCTGTATTTAGTTAGCGCGTGCCTGCACTTCGTTTTTTACCTCTGTATCGCGGGTGCAGTTAACGACGGTCCTCCTAGTCGATTTCTTTAAGAAAAGGGAAAGATACAGCACATATGTGTGCCCCGACGTCTCGATGTGTCCAAAGATGTCATGTGCCTGTAGTTAGCATTTTAAAAAGGGAATCTCCCCTCTGCCGTTATTCACTTTGTTTTTTATTAGGAATTCGACAAAAAATCATCCATGGGCTTGCTAGCTTCCATGCTTAGTGAGGGGTTCGTTCTCACTTAGAGAAAATTTTCATTTTTGACGGTAGTTTGATGACGTTTGGTCCCTTTTTCCACAATTTTGGAAATGTACCAAAGTTCAGGGCACGAACAACAAAGGAATAGTTTCTTTGGTGGTAGTGCGCACTAGAAGGGAACTTTTTATTCATTGCACTGTCGTTTGTGCGGTAGATTTTTTACAGGCAATTTTTACATTGTGCGGCTGTGGCGAACGCCAAACGCATGCTGCGCGCGCAGCTAGCAAGGAACGAAAATGTTGGCCTTTTGTCCTCTGAGGAATCAGATTTTTCTCGATAAAAAAGTAAATCGGGGCAGAAATTCGTAATAAACACACACTTCAGATTGTCAACACGAACGCAGGGATGATCTAGCGATCAAGGACATAGGGAAAGGGCTATCGAGGATTTATTTGCCCACAAATTTTTGAGCTATTTGTACCAGCGCGGCAGCAAGGGTTGCGAAAGAGTAAATTGAATGGGCGCATGCCGCGATGATGATGAACATGAGAGGGTTGTTTGATGGCGTGATTGATCTCAATGGGAAAGATTAGGTTTTTAAGTAGAAGTTCTGGACAAAAGTATACATAGGAAGTTGATGGGGAATGCTCGAGGAGGTTTTTTTACATTATTTTGGAAAATATCGCTTTTCATATACTGACACATATTCGAACGAGATAGAAATGATGCAAAAGGGTCATCTATTCATGAAAGCCTGATGAATCTGAATTTAGAGATGAGTGTATATTCAATTCCATATTTCTTTTCAGTTTCTTTCACGCAGCGAACTTCCGATTTCTTAAACTTTCAGTGCAGATAACTTACTATGGATACAAATCTAACAGGCTTAAAATTTTAGAATATTTATTCATTTTAAAAATTGTTCGTGAGATTTACATACGTTAATTTTAAATATGTGCAGTTCATGTAGTAGAGTATGGAACTTATTTCTTCTATACTATTTACAATATTTAATCACCTTTTTTTGTTTTTTTTAATAATGTTTTTAGTAGTTGAGTTTTAGGTTTTGAACTTTTTTTAAAAACCCTTTTTGTCATAGTCAGGACTAGCTGGATAATGATCTCCAAAATTGTTTCCGTCTTCAAGATTTTAGAGTTTTTGCAAATGTGTAATATTGTAGTCTTTGCTTGTGATATTTGTTGTAGCAACAGAATATTAAATATACATATCTTAGGATCGCATTAAAGACGGAATACACAAATCAATTACATTGGTTTGGTATTGCGGAATTATTTAACTTACACCGTGATATTATTGATTTCAACTTATTGTGCCCACAATTGAAAAATCCGCTAAGTAAAATTTCTTAACCTATCTTGTTTTGTATATTTTCATTATTAACCGAAAATAAGTACGTTCTTTGTAATAAAAATAGATATTGTAGGAGGTAGGTATGTCCTACCGCGGATGAATTAAAAAATGATGAAAAATAAGCTAAAAAAACGAAAATGATAACATTCCTGACCTCGCAAGCCTGGTAAGCACATCAATTCACTCAATCGTAATGTTGAATAATAGTATACTAGAAACTACATACATTCATTTGTAAGTACATACATATGTACATATTATACGTATGTATAATAATTTTAAGAACATTTCGGAAAAATGCTATTGTAATAGTTGTCGGGCTACGTAAATAATTACATATCTATCTCATGACTCCTCCCGCCAGATTTATCTGTCCATTTTAAAAATTTCCTATAATAATTATGTTGTATGTATTATTATATTATGTATGTTTTTTTTTTAACTGAAAGAGGTATTTTTTTGATGTACCTACTTCTGTGTACCTAATTATTGAAAACCATCCTTACCAAATATATCAATAAATAAGGTAAACAAAACAAATTATTATTGGACTAT
The DNA here is from genome assembly GCA_963920795.1 of Eutolmus rufibarbis. NCBI lineage: Eukaryota > Metazoa > Arthropoda > Insecta > Diptera > Asilidae > Eutolmus > Eutolmus rufibarbis. The sequence goes on from OY987205.1 coordinate 23,560,666, forward strand.
TCTTTCACTGAAACACAAAAATAAAAAGAAGAAAAATAAATAAATAAAAAAATATCTAATAATAGGTACTGATAATTCCAAAAATCATTCATTTTTTAGGTAAAGAAATCTGAACGACTCCTTAAAGCTTTAACATTTATTTTTATGAAATAGTCATTATTTGTTGAATTGTAGATGCATAACAGCGCTAAGTACTCGACAAAGATAATGAAGGCGTTTTCATAAAAGTGGTTTATGCTACAACTCCAAAACGAAAAATTGCAAATGTATTATGTTCATAAACTGCATATTTAACCCTGCATTAAAATTGTGGGTGAAGAGTTAATTCAGCAAAAACCTTTAGATTCTTCACGTTTAATATTAGAAAAGACGGAAATAGTCTTGGTTTATGAAAATTTCTCAGTGTTTTTATATAAACTGTGAAACTCATCATCTTATCGTAAATTGGTTTTAAAAGTTTAATTTTATTAATTCTAAATCAAATACTTTGATTCAGAACACTAGCTAAATAATTTACAATTCTGCTGTATCCAACTCATCTTATGGTTGAATTTGTAAGTCCCTTATCAAATCTGAAATAGCCTTGATTTTTTTGTCATCTGAAAAGACATTACATTTTGCACATTAGGCGTCAAAAATTTATATGAATAAAACGAAAAATTCCCTCATCGTTTGATGCTGAGATATCAGCTGAAATCGGTTGACGGTTGGAAACAGCTTTCTCTGAGGCCGTAAGTTTATCAGAACGCCAGAGTAACTCTTTGGTCCATCAGCGAGCAGAGCAAAATGTTATCAATTACATAGACCAGATCTGAAAAAAAATTTGCTACAACCTCGCAATTCTCTTGATGAGGCTGATTTGGCCGCAAAACAATAAAAAACAATAACAAAAATCTTACAAAAATCGCCAGTTGGCAGTGACCCTTCATGACCTGCGTTTATCGGGCGAGCAGTGCGCCACCTAAAATTTTAAATTACATAGTCGTACGCAACCGATGATGCGCAGAACCGGCCTTCCGGTGTTATCGCGGAATTAAATAATAAAAGTTCGACCAAAAATTATGCTCTCACTCCTTCGACAAAAAATTGCCAGTCCGCAAGAGCTGCAGAAAAATGAAAATGAATTCAAGTTCAAGGCCCGGGCGGCTTTATCAGGGGGTCGTTTAATGCACTTGGCGGGTTCGCGAGTTGTTTTCCATCTAAAACTTTTCAAAGTGGCAAAAAACTGTATGCAATAGATAGCCCAAATAGAAATTCATTTCGACCAGTGGGTCAAAATTGGATTATTTTTTGTGTGGCGACACACGATATCGCGTCGTCCCAGTAATGAGGTCAGCGAGTGCAGTAAAAAAAATTAGAAAAATATAAAACAAATTTTGAAAATATTAAAACAGAACAAGAAATTCCTAATTTCCATTCGGTAAAAGGGAACAAAATTAAGATTCATTAATACTTTTGGCTTATTTGAAATTATTCTTGAGCTACAAAACGATCACTCAAGAATCCTTTCGAGTAAATGAACATCCGAGTTTACGAATAAGTGCCAGGTTAAGCAAAATCCTAGGCCCATAAAGCTTACAAATTGTCTGAACTCATAATGTCTTCAATTAGATGGCTTTTCATGACTTTCTTGATATTGTTTCCTTAGTGTTGATGGAACAAAATATAAAAGACGCTATTAATAATTTTGATCTAAGTTATCCAGTACATTCAGACGGTATTTCTACTGGTTGCTTAAGTCATGTGATACTTCTCTTGTCAACTAACTCTAATCTTACTATGCTTTTTAATTCTTCATTGAAAACAGGTGACTTTCTTGATATTTGGAAAATATCGGTTATTAAACGCATTTTTAAAAACGGTTCCAAATTATTAATTACAAATTACAAAACGGTATCCTTAATGACAGTAATCCCTAAGTTATTAGATTACATTGCTACTAAAATGTTTTTCTTTTGTAAGGTAAATATTTGCTCTCAAAAACATGGTTTTATGAAAGGTAGGTTAACTGTCACCAACTTGTCCTTATTCATCAATTCTTGCATAAGTACAATGGAAAATGAATTTAAGTTGGATGCAATCTACATACTGATTTTTTTAAAGCATTTGTTAAAGTAAATGGTTTTATTCTTATTAAGCATTACAAAGACATGGCATTTATTCATCTTTGTTAATGTGGATCACCTCCTATCCCGTCAAATAGAAAATAATACGTAGCAATCAATAATGGTCGCCTCTATATCTCTTTCGTTGTTCGATCAGGCGTACCTCAAGGTAGTCAAAACGGTCCAATATTATTATTTCTTTTTTTATTAATCATATTGTTAATTCGGATTGCTGCGGTCGTATACAACGCGATTTGGATTATTTGGCCACATGGTGTTCTTTAAATAATCTTTAAATAAGCTTTTAATAATCTCTCACTCCTTGAATCAAATTGAATTGAGTATGCAATGTTATGGGCTTTGCATTGGTTAGAGGTCAGGAATTCACTGATCTTGGAGTAATTATTGATAAGAAGCTTTTGTATGTGAAACAAATTTAATACATTTGCTTTAAAGCTTTTAAAACTCTTGGATTTATAAAAAGAAAATCGAAAGACTTTTCTGATATTTGTGCTATAAAAACTCTGTATGTCTCTTCAGACCTTCAGTACGCTGCTATCATTTGGTCTCCGAAATACATGGTTCATTCAATCGTTTACTCGTTTCTTTTGCTATAAATTAAGATTTTTTAAGGATAATACTCCTTCCTAATTTTCGCCGTGATGTAAGTTTTGCGTTATTTGTTAAAGTTATACTATACTATTGGGTGCTCTGAATTATTAAGATTAATTAATATGTATGTATATTGTAAACATATATGTTATAGAAAGCCCTCTTCGATCAAAAAACTTTCTACACTCTTCTTCACATAAAACTAATTACGGTTTATATAATGTGATAACTAGAATAAATTTAATTCATTCAATAATTATGTTGATTTAACTACCATTGGGTAGAAATAGTTTCAAAATGAAAAATTTTCCTCTTGAAAATATTAAATGAATTTCAGGCTAAGATGTAATACTTAATGTTTTTAGTCTATAAAATTATAATTAAATTAGTAGTAGACTGATAAATAAATAAATAAATAATTAAAATAATTATTTCTTAAAAACTTTTCCATAGGTTAAAAATTCGTAAATACAAAAGTCCAGACTAGATCTTATTTTCGAGGTAAATTGTTTAAAAAAGAATCCCGTTTTAGCAATTTGTGAGAAATTATTAAAAATTAAAATTTGAGTTGTAATTCCAATATCAAACGCGACTTGCCGAAAAATTGCCGAACAAGTTGTTCGTAAGTGTTGGGCTGTTACCATCTTTATACACCATCCATTTTATGAAGTACATAATTGTTTTATGCACCACAGTGATTTTAAAAGAATATTTTGAAAAATTGTAAGCCTTTGACTTAGTAGCTTTAAGTCTTACAGTCTTATACATATGTATAAATCTTTTCATCTCACCTTCTTTATAAAATGTTTGTTTATCAGTTTCTAATCTAAGGAGATAATTATCAAGGTATTGAATTTCCCTAACAAAAATCCGCGGTTTTTTCTTCATCTCATTCATTCTTCACTATAGAAAAGAAGCTGAGAAGGTGTATTATTGAGAAATTGTTCTGGTATATACTCTGGACTATAAAAGGAAAATAATATAATTTTAATGTTTATCGAAATGTATTATTGATCAATTGTTTTACGAATTTATAATATTTTGGTATAATTTCACTAACAAAATTTTTACCACATAGCAATATCGACTTTATATGAAGTCCTAATTTCGATGGAAACTTGTTCGTCTTTCTACCGTGACATTTTATCCAATTCCACCCTCATCGGGCTTTCTATTGTCGACCTCTAAAAAAAGAAGCGAAACTTCGAGCACCACTTGATTTATGAATAATGTTGGAGGAGCATACAAAGGACTCGCCTAAGCCTCGAGTTGGGTACTGCGAAAGCGTCCTTTCTGGGCGATTTCTCCTGTGACATCAGAATGGCGGCATGGCGGTGGCGGCTCCGGGACCATAAGGAAACAGTTTTGTATACACGGATTCGTGGCTTATCCTTTCTTTGTTGCCCGAGCGGAGCAGCTCGAGGACCTGTGATTGTCGCAAACTCACTTTTCAGATTTTTATTGGGACGGTAAAGTTTCCTTTCACTTCGCAGCGGATTCGGCAAGGACTTGTGACGAATTTCGGTCCCCGAGCGATTGGCGGCGGTGAACACTTGCGAGTCTCTAAGTCCATTAATCATTTCCGCTACAACCGAAAATCACGTCGTCACCAGTTTTATGGTGCCTTTGTGCTCAGAATGATTGGTTAAAACTGATTGAGAGCAACATTGAGAGCATATGCGGTACGACTTTTTTGCGTAAAACATCCGAACGTTCAACAGTTATTGAAGAACTTAATAAAAACCCATTTCTTTAAGAACTTAATAAAAACCCATTTCTACCTAAGCAGAGTTTTTTTGAAATATTTTGATAGTTTATCACTTCAAGAATATTTGGAAATAGTTTCAAGTCAAAATTCCAAAAACTTTCAACCTACTATACAATCTAAGTTTTTATGATGCGCTCTTTCTAAACGCATTTTACCCAAGTTGAATTTTTGATGACAGAAATATGTCTAAAACGAAAACTATTGAACGATTTCAGTTCAATTTTCTTGTGGTTCGTTCAACAAGATTGTCTATCGCGAATCATACGAAGTCTGTCTTAGTTTTTATTGGTTTTTTTAAATCCAGTATGACACGCCAAAGATATTGATATCATTTGGATATCGCACTTCGAACAGCTTCTGCATGAAAATTTCCCAAAACATCCTTTTCTTTACATTTCTATATTTAATGCTTCAGGGATTTCCTGATGGTTTTCATTTTATTCAAGACGCAAAATGGCTTATAATTATAAGGACAATTTATTTAAAAATTTTAATGCGTCACATACCCCTTTATATTGGTATTCAGTAATTTAACAGATAACAGTATACGTTTCGTTTATATATTGAATTAATACCAATATCACAAATATAAGTGAATGTTGATAAAATATCGAAGTTCTAACATTTAAATAAATAAATTGAGGATTAAATATAAATAAATTAACGTCAGAGAAGGGATTTCAAATCAGTTGTTCGTATATTTGCCGGTTTTCAATGTTTATACTGTTAATCTTGAAATACATTCACTAATAGTATAAAACTAATACGTACTAAGCCATTATTATACATATGAAGTGTAGCAACAAAGTAGTAGTAAGAGAGCAAATCGGGAAGAGGTTAAGACCCATACGTAGTAGGAGGAATAGGGCTGTTTTCGGATTCACATGCACTTGCACTCAAATCTATTTTTCTCCACTAAATGTTCTCCGAAAAATTCCGAATAGTGCTAAGGCGTTTGAAAATATATATGTAGATTGCTTTGCATCGCACTAACACTTTTTTATCTGTCAAACTTGATGTGTTCTCTAAAGTACACTAAAAATGAATTTCGTAGATATTGTGATCGCTATGTACAACAATAATTATCACCTTTTAATAGTTGAGAAGGAAATTATAGTCAATATTGTTGTAAGATAAAATCAGCGTCACAGGCGAAATCACATGTTTTTTGCAAAAACCCGATCAATTGCTTTGTAATGGCCAATTTATTGGCAAATCGGGACCATCCTCGATGTTTAGAGCAGACTGAGGCCTTTTCAGTTTCTTTGATATAATATTATAAAAAATGTATGTATATGATATGTTTTAGCAGTTGTATGGATTTAACTATCCTTGTATTTATTTATGAGATTTTCACATTTCTTTTTGACCACTTTGCATAAATCTTCATTATATCTTATTAGGCCAAGGCACTGGTTATAGTCCTATAAGTAAAGTAAGAATTTGAAGTAATTAAAACAGCTCGTACAACTACTTCCATCATGCGTTGTTGTCGAATTTCTTGCCGGTAAGCTGGCCATTGAGCTTCTCGCCGCTCAATTCAATGAATTTCAAGGTTTCCTCCTCATAGACTACAAATGTTTATTAGAAATTTATTTTCACTTGACTCGGGGAAAATAATATGAATTAATCGCATTACTTACAACATTTAATTTTATCACTGATTTTCGGGAACCAGAAAAAAATATCAAATCACAGTATTTACAAAGACTATTATTTCCGAAAAAAATGTAAAACAGTTCAATTCGACCAGCCTATAAGGGCGGAGAAAAGTGTCAAGAGTAAGTGCGATTTGATGGGTTAGTGAAAAGTAAGTGCATACGAATTCGAAAACGGTCTAAGGAGTGCAAGACTAAATAATATAAGTAAATTAGGTTTAAATTGAATGAAAACCATTTAAAATAATCCAAAATGTCGATTCGGCGTATTTCTACTTTGTTGTATGTATTTTCATTTTTATTTAGGCATTTTAGCATTTTTGAATAAATGGTTTATGAGGTTGATAATACATATAAGCTTACGATTGATTTACGTGACCGCTCGTTTTCCTTAAACACATTGAATCTTGTTCATTTTGGTTGAATATGTATTTGTGATGGTAATAACGAAAATGGCAAGAGGCAAAAAGAAATGTCTACTGATATGGTACAAAAAGAGATGTAGTCCCTCTACAGTCTATCATATATTCCTATTAAAAATCGCAAAATCAGCCTTTCTTCAAATCTAAATTTTGCGCCCATTTTCAACTGAAAATTCCTCACAATCGTATAGAAGGTAGATATAGAAAACTACGAGAAAATTTTTATGCAACTGGTTCCTATCTTAAGCCCGGTATTGTGTTCATTTACCGACTAAATTTTGTATGGAAATTTAGCTGCTGAACTTTAGATGCTAAATATTTAGCCATAGATTGATAATGAAAATATTACTTGTAGTACATTGTCAAAAACCCTGATATTTGAGTAGTTTCTAACAGCAATTCTAATGAAATTCACTGCATAATATGGAAGTTGTTTTGCGAATCGTAATATTTACTAAAATTTCCTTTAATTTATCTAACTAAAATTCTAGTGATATCCGCACCCCATCGCATACATTAGTTGTATATATACCGCTGGAGTACTAGAAGATTGCACAACTTTTTCGGTGCATGTATAACTCATTTCAATTTCGATAGTTTGTCATTCAAGTTCGATCGTTTACTGGTGAAATTTACTGAATTTTTAGCAAAACCAACCATAGAACTTCAGTAAATTTTTCTATATTTCAGATGAACTTTACTGGTAAAGCAGTATTAGCAGTAAAGCATACTAAGTCTCGATTTTAATGTGTTTTGTGAAGAGGGAAAATGTCTCCTTAGAAACCACCTAATTTTTTTTGCGTAGACATTTCTTCCCATATCGTTATAACAGAAAATATAGTACCTAAGTGGCTATCTCAGAAACCATACTAAGTGTCCGCCAAATGGCTAGTTATATTTCCTACAAAACTACAGAACTAAACTATAAGAAATATAGGAAATTATTACAATAGAATTTTAGTTTTTCACTAGCTTTTGAACTGCATAGTACACTCTAGTTGAGATTCACTGAAATCTAGTGAGAAAAAGTTTAGAGTGTATTTAAAGTAAAAACTAGAAAATCGGCTTATTGATAGTTACAATTACAACTGGATATGCATGCCCTGAAATAATTCAATTTTGCGGTTTTAGAGTAATCGGTCAAAAGATTCGACGTACCCTCACCAGGATCAAGCTATTCTTTAGTTATTTCCCAGCATCCTAGTCAATCTGCACTTATCGACTAAAGTAACGATCCCGAGGACCATCGATCGGCTATTAATCACGAAAGAAAGCACGCTGCCTTCAGAAAGTGCATTGGCACTCGAAACGGGCACAGGAAATGCGGGCCATCCACAAAGAGATGAAAAAGCACTTGAAGAGCCGCGTAATTACCAGTTGCATCGGCCGTCTAATGGAGGGCCACTTTAAAGAATTCCCCCTCATGGCAAGACACTTCGCCTAATCAGACCCAACGTCCCCGGGAATTAATTCGACTCAGCGGCCGCTGTGCCGCAGGGTCCCCGACCTGGGCCACGGCGCTTCATGCAAATATTCGACCCATTCAAGCAACTTTCCCCGAAAACCACAAAAAAGTGGGTGAAAGGCGCGAATTTTCCGTTTGCAACTCGAGAAGCTGCTATTAAGGCGCTCCGATTACAGTTCCGGGTGCCCCGACAACAATGCGATGGGAGTTACCTGTCGCCAGATTCCGGCAGCTCCGTGGACGGCCATTCGATCTGCGCGTCGCGATAGCGCGTTCGTCCTTAACCGCATTTTTAATCACAATCCAGGGGAATGTCCTGCGGTGAGCGCCCGCCCGGCCGTTCCCTTCCACCGGAAGCGATATTCAGGGAAACTTTAATTCGCAGGGCATCGGATTTCGTCGAGAAAATTCATTTTTGGTGGAAACATTTAAATCGGTTAAAACGCTGCCGAATTCCCGGAATCGTTGAAAACGGCTGCAGCGGCGAAGATGATCCCTGTACCTGACCACAATGGTTGCAGGGACGTCTTGCAAGGAGACCTTTTGTGCAGGACTCCGTGGCAAAGTTCGAACAAAGGACGAAAGTAAAATCGATCACGTTCCACCTACTGCGAATGCTTTTTGTCCGTCATGGGCGCATCATTATCCTTTTGCATCACCGGGAGCACGGAGGAGATCATTTTGGATCAGCCTCTGTCACGGTGTGCTGGATCTTCCTTGACCACAATGCCCTTGATGAGTCTATCTTGCAAAAATCCCATTCACTTGAGAGCCTTGTAATCCTGCACTTTTCGGTGATTCATTGCTCATTCAGTCCTCAGACTAAGAAAATCGATGAAAAGACTGCACTTTCTCTCACAATTGAAGATTCCCAGGTTGCAATTGATTCCTGGAGGAGAAATCGTAAATTGAGATAAGACCGGTGACATTTTATGTGCATTTCGAAAATATTTTCTGCATCCTTCCCGGTAACCTGCTCTCGCCGTGTGTGGGTCGTAAGGAACAACGGTGGGAAGGTTTCTTATCGCACAGTAACAATCACTTTCACCATCTCGGATTGAAAATCCCGGAAAGGATGCAAAAGTGGCTATCCTCTTTGGGAAATCTTCAATCGGTTGGAAGACAACTGATTGAATGATTGGACGGGAGAAATTCGATAGTCCAATAAATCACTTTGCGGCTGCTGCAGGTGGAGGTCGACCTGATGCTTATCGCATTCAGGTTTTCATATTTAAGCATAAAATCTAAATTGGCAATAAAGACGATTTAATCACCTCAACAGACTGAGGAAGCAATTTTCAGCCACTCTCTCCGGTAAGTACAATGGCCCCTTGTGCTACGAATAACATTTCCGCGTTTGTCTATTTATACATGGCGTCCGCGGCAAAATTTTTGAATGCTTGTCTCAGTTCATCCAAAAAATCATAAAAAATTGTAAATCGCTGTCACGTGCTATTTTGGTAAGTACAGCGGCACGTAAGACCCCTAAAGTAAAAAACCGGCAGACAGCTCCGAGTTTCATCTGCGCATTTCACCTCTGACCTTGCGAGCATCCATATGCTGCTATGCGTTGTTGAAGGGCGGCCTGGTTTTCGGAGGGTTTTCCTTGAAAATTAATTTTTGGGCTTAACAGCGTGGCGACTTCTATTAATTTTAGTTTTGAAAAACTCTTTTTTTTTCTGTTAACTAGCTCCTAAATCTCGATATTTTCACTCTAGAATCGATTAAATCAATTCGTGCAGTAACTGGATACTAGTATAGAACAGTTCAACGAATAAAGGGTAATATCACTTTTTTCGTTTTTCGATTTATCGAACAAAATATTTGTTTTCTTCAAATCGACGCCACTTTGTGAATAATTAATTAATCGAAAAAATCCTATGGGCTAAGGTGTTGCTATAACTATTTTCAGAAAAGGCGTGAAAAGTACTCTCAGTTTTCTCATTATTCTATAATAGAGTGAACGTTTAATGGCAAGGAAGTAATAATACGTTCCCGAAATCTTAATTTTCTTAAAACCTCACAGTTTTTTTTTTTCGATATTCGAATAGGCATGTGGCTTTTGATGAAAATGTATACGAAAACCTAAAGACGGTAATTTTAGTTCTTTAAAATAAAGAGTGTTTTAAAAGAAGTTGAACTATATTATGTGAAGTTGAACTATATTGGAGTTTTCAAAGGAAATTTACGAATTGTACTATTGTAATCTTTCTTCCCTATAGCATAAACTTAGTTATTATCCTGAAATTAAACTTAATATTAAAGAAATTTCGAAGGAATTTTTAAAGCACTTTTGTTTTAACTTGTTAGATTTAATGTGATTTGAGAAAATTATTGAACATATCCCTAATTTTTCAAGGTAAGTTAAGGTTTTTTATACACATCAGATAGACAGTATATTAATTTACACGCATTAATATACTGTTTGTCTGATGTATAAATAAAATCAAATTGACCTTCGTTGACTTTCTGGAAATTATGTCACTTAAGTTTATGAGTCGATTTCAAACATCATTGTAAAATCACAGAATGTTATTATGCAGGTAGGACCGAAAGATTTTAAAGTGGTATTTATTTTATACCTTTTAGAGCTGCTGATTTTTTGGAGATGTTGATTTTCTTTTTTGCACTTTCTATTCATTTTGGCTTCGGTGTGCTGAATTCTCGAAATTCGGCGCTAAACATGGAATCACTGACCTAAAAACCGTCATAACTGTCTACTTTTAGTGTCGTTTGCACTTTTCATACTTATTGTACCCTTCTAGGATCCTAAGCTAATTCAATTAAAAAGAAATCATCCAAATCGGTTTAAACGTTCTAAAATTGGTAGCAGCGAAAACTAAAATTATTTTTATTTGTTAATTGAAACTACCATTTGGTTAGACAACTTCTAACACTATCAATATAGTATGAAATATACATATATGTATAAGTATCTATCAGGTATTTGAGAGGAATTCAAATAACTTCTGTGCAGTCCCAAAAGTTGCTCAAAGAAAAATCAAAATGTCACTTCAAATGTTGAAAGCAAAAGTTTTTTTTAGTAAATTTCAATCAGATCAAATCTTAGTATAATATTTGAATACAGTTTTCAAAGGAAAAACGAAAAGACATTGCAGTAATTTTAATTACTTTCTGACTGGAGATAGTATAAAACTGACGATGATTTTTCGTTAATTAATTTTAAAATACAACTAGAATTAGAATTAGGGACAAATTTAAACAATTTGCGCAATGTACACAATTTTGGAATTATCACATCATCTTGATATTAAAATATTATTTATGTTAAGATCTTTGTGTAACCGAATATTTCTCGGGATTTGCTTAAAGATAAGATGATAAAATATTTCTAATTTGAGTACACACAAAATTCTAAATTTTGTTCATAGTCTGATACCTATTTCATCCGCTTCCGAAATAAATTAATTGAATCCACTTCCGAGAAAAGAGGGCTTCTTTTGAAAATCATCCTCAGGGCCACTTAAAATCTAAATCTTGTCCATTTCAACCGATGAACAAAGCGGTGCTCGTATATCCGCGAAAAATCGTTGAAAAATGAAAAGCCGTACCATCTTCGATAGAGCCGCAAAAGGACCTTAATACCTGGAGGAATCACGCATGACCAGCCCATCAAAGGGCGATTAATCTCTGGTATCAGCAATTACTGACCAAAGGCGCCTCCTTTGAGCGGCCATCGATCGCGTAACAGTAGCCGATCAAAAGTGGCGCATATGTTCCCATCGTCCGAATGGCACAATGGCGAGCGCAACAGCGTCAAGCCGGGCATCAAAAATTATATTATTTTGCATCAAGCGCCCGCTCACGCTGCACTCGTCCTGGGAAATATGAAAATCCTTTGCGAACAAAGGATATCGGAATTAAAGAGCCAGGTCACCGGGCCCACAGTATGATTCCCCGCTTTTATCCTTTTGCCCAGCATAACCCCGAACCGAGAATTTCTGATTTGTTTTGTGGCTGGCTGAAAATTGCGAAAGGTGATCCTTTTGTCCCGTCCAGGAGCCGACGTGGGATAATTTTTCATTTTCGGAGCTGAAGAGCCAAACACTTGCAGGGTCCGGTTGCGGTTCCCATGACCCGATGTTGGATCAATTCTACCTCACATTTGCCTGGAAAGGATTGCAACATTTCGGCGGTGATAGTTACTAAACCAGCAAACAGGTGATGGAAGGATACACTTTACATGAATGTCCATTTAAGGGGATCGTGTGAAAATTATTTGATAAATTAAAAGACCTGTTTGCGGTCCAAATTGACAAATAAAGGGACTTGAAGGCGATTTTTGCCGCTTTCACTTTCAGTTGCGGGAGGATGCCTTTGGTGAACGGAGGGAGTTCTCGGTGGCAAAACAGGAAACAAATGTTTTACGGCTGATAAGGCTGGAAGGCAACGAATGGTTGCACAACACTTGCTGCACCCTAAGAAACACGATATCTGGACAAACATCCGCTGTCGTGACGGAGCAGGTGAACTGGACCATTTAACGGCCGTTGAGGACGCTCTGAAATTGGAGAGTTCACGCAACATTTGCGCGGCATCCAAAAGTGGTCCAGTTCTCAGCCTCAGTCGTCAGTCGCTGCTCAAACGCAAACAGCACGACACTTTCGCCCACCGGTCGCATTCCTTTCAATTTTCTTATCATCGGCACTGTCATCCCGTGAAAAGCTCCTGGCCAGGACTCATTTCCGCTCGCACTTGCGGGCGTGCCTTTGAATCCTTCTCAGCTGGTCAGCTAAGGGTTGGGTGGCCCACCGGAGCGAATAAAGGCGCAAGCAATCGACCCTCAATTGAAAAATAAATGGAAATGTTTGCAGCTGACATGACCATTTTCGCAGGAGCCCCAGAAAGTTTGCCTCGATGTGGCCCAGGCTTTGCTCCTGACGACGACGGCTACTGAACAGACAAAAAGGCTAAAAGCGAAAATCTGATGCTATTCCTGACGTGTGGGGGTGTACATGGCTAGAGCCTTGTTATATTTTTAAGCATTCATCCGAAAATAGGTACAATAATACCAGAGAACTACACAATCGAAAATTTAAAAAAAAAAAAAGTAAATAAACTAATATCCAATTTAATTGAATAATAGGGGAAAAGCCGCTGTGGCGGGTGCAAATGCCAACTTTGTTTATTTGTATTTTCTAAAAATAAGATAGTCTCAAATAAAGTCTGAGTTATAAAAATACCTATCTTTTAAATTTACCACTAAACGGATTCAGAAATGCCACAAGGACGAGTTAGTTATAATAAATACTTCAGTATTTGAAAAAGTTGAATATTTGCCCAGCTCATAATTTCGTTTTGGGCTAAACTTTTCAGTGCCTTGTGTGCAGTGTATTAACGTTTTCGAAGGGGCATGGTAAGTCATGTTTCATAAACGAGCTATTGTAGAACATATAAGTATTTTTATTTATTTTGTAGGAATATACATATATAATTTTTGTTGCGCTTTGTGCTTTGACTGTTTCACTATACCATGCTGCATATTAATAAATTTTATATTTCCTTTAATTCTTTCACTATACTGAATGGTTACATTTACCTAATAAGGCCCATTTAATTTTTACTCCGCCCTTATTAAGACTGTATTGCACTCTTTTTAAGCCTAGAACGTAATAAATTAGGTTGTCTAACAATTTCCTCCAAAACTGTTTCCTGTTTTATGATATATTCGTTAATTTGAAACAGTTATGTATATTGTATGTTATGTATATTGTAATTTCCAAAAATAAAGTATTTTGTTCTGTTTCGACAAACTGTGCATTGAGTTTATAATAAATTTTTCGTCCAACTAGAGGGTGGGCCTTGTTAAAATAAGATCCAAAGCATACTTTTTATAATGTGTTAAAAAAAGTGGAAACATTCAAATAAGGCAAATATATACTTAAACATCTTTCTCTACAGATAACAATGCGAAATGATTCTAATAAACTTAGAGATTAACAACTAGATGGGCTTATCTTCGCTTACTTTTAAAGGGAATAGCGACAAAGTTGTGGTGCATGTAAAGTTTAGTTTTTCTCGGAACGACGTTTATTGGATAAGAAAAAAAGAAATGTTTATTTTTGCAGTGCTAACTAGGTAAATGTGAATCCAGTTCGGAGTGCATTGATCTAAAAGAAATATGATAACTAAATGCTGTGACGTCCTCCGGTAGTTGACACCTGCTTTCGTATTCTACCATGACTAGCGCATTCAGTTTTAGTTATTGTGTTTTATGAGAAATGAATAATTGCGGATTTATGCCTGTGAACCAAAGATTGGGTATTTTTAGGGTCATTAATTCTGAATATTAAGATTAATCAATATATTAGTTCAAATACGTATGTAAACGCAATTTTTATAAAATTGTTGGGACGTGAGAACAACTACATACTTATATTAAAGTTATTCAATACGTATCCCAGGCAAGGATGATACTTTTTCTCTTATACGAATACAAAGTACTTCAGGTACTCGTACTTCAAATAAACGACATATACATGATAGGGCCGTTTCTCTACTGTTTGTTCATTGCACAGGATATCCAAAAATAAACTGTCTAGTTGCAAAACAATTTTCGTATATTAAATTGTCATAAACCTTGAACTCTAAACAGATAAAGCGTGCCAAAAGAAGAATTTCTGAGACTGTTTTATTTATGCATAATGAATAAGATCACCAAAAAATTAATTTTTTAAAATCTGACCCTGAAGAAAAAGTATAATGTTATCAAATAATCTTTTTATCAATGTACATATACATATGTAGGTAATATTGGTATTAAATATGGTTTATATTGACATAATACATTTTACAACAAGTTTTGTTGCCTCGTAATTTGCTCAGTTACCGGATAAACTAGATATGGAAAAATAATAATATGGATAAATTGTGTTGTTGATATAATTTCGTGATTGTTGGTAGCGTAAATTTGCAATTATATGAAAAGGTCGTATAACATCAAATGGTCGTTAAAATCTATGTTTCCAGTAACATACATTTTTTACACCATGTACATACATAGGTACATATTATATCTTTGATATGTTCAAACATTTCTTTCCAGGCATTTGGACAAATTTACATTTTAACCCATTTAAAAAAGGCGGTTTTTCTGTTTGGAACAAAATGTTTGCAACTGATACACAGATTTTTAATGCATATAGTTTAGGAAGTAATAATACAAAAATCTTGATGTTAATTAATTTTATTACCAAAAGTTGTGTACACTAAATATAAGTCAAACACAATAACCTGAAATTAACTGAGACTGTTTTATTTATTTTCCGCAATTGCTTTATGTATTTTGTTAAATTTGCTTTGTTTTTGCTGTTACTGTGGTACCTACTTGTATTAAAGGTGTAGTCCGTTGGAATTATTTGAAAATAAAATAAAATGATGTGATCTATGTAGTCGTCTGTTCGTAATTCTATGTATATATAAATAACTTACTCAGGAGCCGTTAAACCCATTATTGTCAAACTTTTTACTGAATCGAGTAATTTTTAAGGCCTAACAAAGTCAACGAATTTCATGATTTATGATTATGATAAATTAAATTGACTTAAAAAATACGAGCTAAAAGTTACAAAATGAATTGAATTTGTTTGGAAATTTTAGAGTTGGTGCAGCGCAAATCAGTATTTCTATCCTTTAATCGTGCTTTAATCAGTGCTGACTTCATAAACAATTTTAGGTTACTTTCAATAATACGCGATACCGCGGCCCAAGATTTAACTTTGACTTTCAGAGTCTTAGTTGTATGTCCCCGCATATGAAGATCTGTGAAACCTAAAATTTTCCCGCATTTTTTACCCGTAATAGATATAAAGCGGCACCGCGAACCAACAGTATCCCGTTCAGTTGCGTTGTCATACAGAGTTCTGTTATCAAACCCCAAAAGAGTAGAAAAAAACGCTTAATCTTTTACGTAAGACCGCAAAATCAACGGCTGACCACCGTTGCTAAGAGTGTTCACTTTCCAAATTAGAACGCATCCGCCGCCGTCGCATAAAGATAAAGTCACTGCTGCGTTGCTCGGTTGTCCCCAAATCAAAAGTCACGCAAGATGCCCAAAAAGGCGAAAAATGTCTCAATTTTTGCACTTGCAAGCGCAGCCAGCAGATCAATTGAATTTGATTAGCATATCGCCCTAGACCGGCTCGGGCCACTTCCAGCGCCAGGCGCACATCTCCAGGCTGCTTAAATTGTCCGCCTTCGTCTTATCAGGGAAGAAAGCACTTTCAAAGCGGGCAGTCGGCGGGGGTTCAGACGATTTTTTGGTGGTCGATCAGCTTCCGTGGCAATGTCCACTTTTCAAGAGCAGTGCTAGTTTTGCGTAAATATTTAGTGGAGGCGATAAGCAGTCACCAGCCAGAAAGAGTAGTCACCCCAAAGTCGCGGTAATTATCGCATTTTGGATTTGATAGTGGCATCAGTGCCCTCAGTGCCCCCCGATAACGAACTTTTACAGGAAATGAGTTCTTTTGAGAAATTATACCTGCTATTAACAGAAACTGATTAAAAAAACACAAAAAACAATATTTTTGTGATGAAATTATGACACTTCTTAAACATTGTTACTTTGAACCGAGGTTTAAGTTTTATTTTTAAATCCGCACATCTGCTGTGCAAAATAATAAGCACAGGCATATCTAAAAACTTTACTTTGCAAATTGAACAAAAAAACGAAGAGTTATCTTTATGTAATACCAACAAAATATAATTAAGAAATCCAAGCGTAAATATAGAATTCAATCAACAGTTAAGGAGTAAACCAAAAACCTAAAAATTTCAACGATTTCAGTTGTGCCCAGTTGAGCCCATTTATTGAGTACAAGATGTTTTAACGAAAGAAAAATACGTCGAAATCCTCGAAACAGTTATGTACCCATATGTAGATGATAATCAACCGTTGCTTTGGCAGTTTTAAGAGGACAATGATCCTCAACATACTGCCAAAGTAACGACAAAAAAGATTTCAATTCATGCATATTAGAATTCTTGAATGGCCCGCACAGTTACCAGACCTGAACCCCATAGAAAACCTTTGGGGACATTTTAAAAAGGCACTCAGCAATAGACTCAAAACACAAAATAAAAACCTGGCAAATCGTCAAAAATATTTAGTATGAAATACCAACTTCACTATGCCAAAAGTTGGTAGAATCGATGCTACGGAGGTGCTGAGTTGTTTTAGCAAATAAGAGCAGCACTACCAAATATTGATAACGACAAAAAGGCATCTGAAACTGAAAGAAACAATCTAGTCTCACATTTTTAATCAAGTTAACTTTTGATTTTGAAACTATCCATAACTTGAATATATTGGTGTAACCAATAAAAATAAATATTTCGGAATATCGGTTTAATTATATTTTCTTATATTAAAAAATTTAATTATAGGATAGTTTCCTATAATACTATTAGTAATGAAGATCCAAATTATTTAACTGCAATTACAATTGCAGAATAATTTTGTGATTAATTTAAACGGTAAATTAAAATTAAAAAATTAAACCAAATGTTAGAATATATACCATGTAAGGTACATCTAACTAGAAAATCTTTATATTATATTTCATTAAGATGTATTTGGTCTATAGGTATAGCAAACTCTTAGGTACTTTTATCAAGAAATTTGCATCATAACACAATACATAAAGTATTAATAAATAGGTCGCCTATAGCAGAAATGAAAAAAACATAAAACAATATCTTTATAATGGCAGTGACTACCACGAAAAACTGGAATACTAAAAACTATACCTTTTTTAGAAAATGTAAAAATTTAGGGTCTGTCCGAATCCAAGTCTATGTCTACGTCTTCGTCTCGTTATAACAGTTCGTGACGTCACACCGAGCTAAGCTCCGTCCGAATTCATGTCTATGGCTGTGAACTTAGCTACGTAGTATAACAGTTAAGTCAATTGCTTAGCTTGATAAGCGAGTCAAGGCTCGCGTTGACTTCTTGAAGTAGATAACGTGCAATTGTTTGTGAAATATGACTTTTTTAAGAAAAATTAAAAATGTCAGGTACAAAATGTAAGTAAAATGAATTGCAATTGTTGTAGACATGTTCTGAAGAACAATGTTTTTATTGCAGGGACTATAGAAAACGTATTAAAATTAATTGAACTGCGAGGGAGAAAATTCAAATATCTCTTCAAAGGAAAAACTTTTAATAACAAAGCTGCTTGGGAGTAAGGTTTATGGAAATATATAGTTATTTTTGAAAATTAATTTTTTATGTTTGCAGTACCGTTAAAGAAGAATCAAACATCAATTTGGATCAAAAAAGCATATCTAAAAAATGGTCCAATTTAGTGCAAAAATACAAGGTAATAAGAAAGTCTTTTGAAATATTTCTAGAAATAAAATGATTTTATAGACTTTAAAGGATTCACCAAGCGGTATTTCAACTGAAGGCGGAGAAGATAATCCACTAACGTGGCCTTACTATAATTTGATGGACGAAGTCCTTCGAGATAACCATACAATTCAACCGCCGTTGGTGATCTCCTCTTCGGTGGAGTCTCCATCCCAAACAGCTAGTTGCTCATCCGACAGCTCCACAATAAATTGTTCAACTCCACAACCGGCACCCATTAGGAGCAGGTCTCGAAAACGTAGCGTAGTGGAGGAACAAAAAAAAAATTCAAAAATGAAAAAAATTTTGTTGGAGCAGAACAATAAGATGCTAAAGCTCCTAAATGATTTTGTCGTTTCGACGGGTGGAGAGGGACTGGGCACGGAAGTCGAAGTTTCATTAGCTGGGTTAAGTAGCGACAGCGAGTGAAATCTACAAAAATTTCTTTAATGAATGTTTTAGTTTTGTTTTTGAGCGAATAAAGTTTATTTTGTTTTATGATTTAAAAAATATGTACATTTATCTGTAATTAGTTTACTCTCCTTTCATTTATCAGTTCTTCGCAAAGTTGGTCTCTAAAGCGGCTTGCTGATTGTTCATCAGGATTATTGTTAGATTCCAGACGGACTGAAGGCTCTCCTCGAATATCGTCGAATATATCAACCAAAATCGGCTCACGACTTGCATAACAAACATGTTTGCATTCATATTTCTTGCACTCTTCCTTCCATTATTAATTTATATTTTGAACGTTTTCTTTTGTCCTCCTCTTAGGCACAGACTAATAGCTTAGGTTAGGTTAACTTCAAACGTAAAATTTCAAGCTAAGCAAACCAATTCGGACACGTTAGCTTTGCCTTCGTCTTAATTGTTATAATAGCTCAGCTTGTTCGCTGACATCATAAACTGTCACAACGAGACGAAGACGTAGACATAGACTTGGATTCGGACAGGCCCTAAGAACGTTTTATTTTTTCTATTTCTACTTTCTGTAGTGAAAAATAAAAACAATAATAGTAAGCTAAGAATTATTCTGGTAACAATATTTTGAATGGATCTGCAACTTTTATTGTAGTAGTGTAGATTTTGTTAATAATTCAAAACGCTATAAAAACAAAAAAGAGATTTTTGTTGAAAAGAATCCAAACAAAATGTACAGTTTTTATATTAATTTAGGTTTTTATAAAATTTCTGGAAACAATCCTTTCTAAGTTGAACAATATTAGTCTATTAAAGACTTTATCAAGACTCAGATTTTAAAACAAAATATTGACATATTTGGGATGAATGCCTGCTATATTTCTGGTTTCATTGAGTTGCTGCAATGTATAAAATATGTAATTGTAATTGAGTTGAGTTGAGTTGCTGAACTCCCACATTACTCCACCACCAGTTATCGTAAACGATAAAGGAGAAATGAAGAAAGAGAGTTGTTAAATTGATGCAACAGATTGCTTATTCATTTATTTAAGATCAAGATTTAACCTAAAATACTTAAATTTAATAGCGCACTCGAACACAATGCGCATGGCGCAACAGTTTGCTGAAGTCGGATCTATAATAGAGAGTTGGATTTATTGGGCGATGATAATTTCAGATCATTTTGTTTGTTGATTATTGCGAAGAGTTGAAGCCGAAGTGTTAGACAGGTGATGCTTGATGGAGTGAAGGAGCATTTACTAATCTTTTTCCAAGGGTGTTCCATAATATGTTGAAAACGTGGTGCTTCAATCGCGGTCAGCAATTGCAGATTTTGTTAATAATGCAGAACGCTACAAAAATAAAAAAGAGATTTCAGATAAAAAGAAAAAAACAAGATTTATTGTTTTTATTTTAATATATGTATGTTTTTATAAGATTTCCGGAAAAAATTCTTTTTAAGTTGAACAATGTTGATCTATTAAAAACTTTATGAACACTCTAATTTTAAAACAAAATACTCACATATTTATTTGGAATGAACGCCTGCTATACAGGGTGTTTCGTTAAGGTCTGAACAGGGGTATGCCAATCGATTTGACATGGTCTCCTGATCAACGTTTGTTCAGAGATTAAAAAATTATATATGTATGTATTTTTAATCAAGGCACTGTTAATTGCGGGTTTATATATGAATTAAACTCCAATATCTTTTCTTTGCTTTTTCATAGAAAAACAAAAAACAGTCTTTGGATGCCGTTATTATGATGGTGTCATCAGTTATTTAAAGACTTGTATTTGGCCATTATAATACGACGGCGCCGAAAGACTGTTTTTTTACGTAAAGATATATATTATTTCACTACAAAAGTTATTACTTTTAATTTAAATATTTTTTAGCTTATTGCGGGTAAAAATAATAAATTGTTGGCTAGTAATTGCCAATGAACATTTAGCGGTTTAGCAATTATAAATTGTTGATTTTAAGAATAGTTAATATCAACAAAAATATTAGCTGTTTTTGGCAATTTCAACTGTATTTTTTGAGTTTAAAAATGTCAATGAAATTTTTTTGTGCTTTCACCATCAAAAAGGGATAACACTTGATATGCACTAGTCGCTTTCTTTTAAAATAGCTAATGAGAGGTTCTCATGATTATGATAAGGAAAATATGAAGACTTGAAAAGAATTTTCGTACTCAATTTAGTAGGAAACGAAAACGAGAATTGCGCCATTTAAAAGCCTACGTAAACCTTGCTCTTGCAATAATTTAGCTTGATATTTATTGCACAACACGCCATAAAATATCAATTTGCTTTAAAGTCCTCAAATTTCAATGATGTGAAGAAATACCAAGGAAGTGATTTCGAGAAACCCGGCTGCTACCCACCTTTACCTCCTCATCCTGGGAGCACCATAGAAACAAACACTCGTCGAGCAAAAAATTGAAAATTGAAAAGTGAGAATCTCCTTAATGGAACTTGGTTCTTCGCAAGGAGCGAACCTTCATTGAGGGAAAATTATTCAATTCAAAAAACCACAAAGCACCGGACCTCGGCTCGAATTACACTTTCGCCTTCAAATTTTTGAAGGAGAACCACTTCGAGGGCGGCTGCTGTCAGCCGTGTGACACATATAAAATCGAACCCAGAAGTGCATGTTATTCAATATTATCCTTCACCGCAATTTCATTAATATCTTGAGGCCCTTGATGCTTCCTTCCCGGCTATTGTTTACTTTGCGCACTCGAAAGGACATCTCCCAGCAACAACTGCGTAAACAGCGGAGAAGCGAACTGGAAAAAAGCCTACTTCTGAAGAGGAGCCGATCCGATTGTCATAGAAACAGAGCACCCTCCACCGCGTCTTGATAAAATCTTGAAAAAAATTAAAGGAGTCCAGAGGAGTTTGGGGATTCTTCTCGAAAGTCCTGCGAATCAATTTGCCGGCCATGAGTGCACTACGAGTCGCTAAGGATGAAATATATCCTCGACCCGAAAGTCACGTTATTCCCGAACGAGACCTGAATCTTCACACAAAAGGACACCGGAGTCATTAACACCGGCACCGAACGAGGCGAAATTAGGCCAGAAATCCATTCTGAATGCAGTTGCGTGCCGTGGAGCACAATTCGGGGATTACCCGGAAAACATGTCCCCAACAAGGGGACGCGGCCTAAGCGCTTCATCCTTAATGCACTGACGCACGGCCCAAATCGAAATTGAAACATTTTCCCGTCGTGGATCAAAAGCATCAAATGCGCCGACCATTGCACAACGCAGGACAATGGGGCGATGGAATCTCCAGACACCTTGTCACTCGGCAGGGATAATCGGTGGAAATAAATCTACAAATGTCTCGCAGGAATAAAATTTATGATAATTGCTGACGGCACTATTCAAAGAGTTTGGGCCGAATGGCTGACACCACCGCAGGATTAGATCAACCAAACGATCAGACTGAGGGGACATTTCCATTATAATGTAGGTGGGTTGTTCGCGATGATGTCCCTTCAAAATTTAAGGACCATCGTTCTTAATAATTTAAAATGGCGTATTTCCTAACAGGGAAATTCTTTGCATAGTTTTAAAAATACCCTGATAAAAGCTAGTGTGTAAGACCGTCACAGCTATGGGCGTACGCATGAAGAGCCAGGAAGAGGGGAAGGGCAACCCCTAAGATTAAAATAAAACCTCAAACATTCTAAAAAATCTCGCAAATGTTTCTATTTGCTGATTTGTGTAGGAAATAAGATCTCAATTGGTTAAGAACTAAAACCATTACAATCCACCCCCAAAAATAAAAACAAAAACTTAAAAATTCTGTTGGTATAATGGAAATAAAATTCATTCATTTTCGTTAAATAGTGAATACAATATATAGCATTTAATTTGGTTTATCAATTTTAGTCTGTTTTGAGTGGTCTCAAAAAAAATGCAAGTTACACATAAATTTCATTAATTTTCTTTACAGCTGCTAAGAGTTTGAACTTTCTAAATTCTCTTATTTTATTTTAAAAATTTTATATTATAAAATTTTAGATCATCTATTTTTCTTTAAGTAAAAATTGAATGCAGTTCCAAAAGAATTACTACTACTACTATAATACTATTACTAAAAGAGATCCATGCATCTTCGGAGTATATGATACTTCATTATACAGAATACAATATAAAATATCTGAAATTTATATTTTTATCTAATTTTTCAATAAAACCAACATCAAATTGACGGAGTTCAAAACTGGAGCATATTTTAAACCTTCTATAAAACATATTCGGTATATAAATAGTTACCTTTTTGAAAGGGCTTTCTACTGACATGCTCTTTTTCGAAATTGGACTTGATTTGCAAATTTTTAAATATTTTCATTGGTCGATAGGCCTTGATCATTAGTGGCAATTATATCGTTAATTGATTCAACTTCAAATTTAGGCATGGTTGTGATTCATACCGCTTTTGTTCGATTTTTCTGGCTACTAGTTAACAGGCTTTTCTTCAGTAAGCATAACTGGTCGAATTCATAACATACTTGTCTAAATTGATCCGCAACTGGATTTTATGAAGCAACGCACCTTAAACATGTACGTAATAGATATATCCAATATTAACTTGTATAATTTCCCAACTAAGGTCAAATTACTCTCGAAAATACCGATAGCCACTAGTTTGTACTTATATTAACTTTCGACGCTTTAAATTAATTAACATTGCAATTGTGGAAAATTCCTGGTTATATATGAGTACGTGACTCTTGACTCTTTTGACCAGAAACAACCTGCGGATGCGGTCGGTGAACACTTTGACCTTAGCACAACATTCATACGGGGAAGATATGACCACCCCCTCTAGACAACAAAGAGAATACATTTGTTAAGAATTGATTTACAGCCTCTGGGCCCGATAAGACCTGATTGCCGTAATTATTTGACTTTGACATTGAACAAGTTTCAAGTCCCTAAACGATATCATCACCTGCGAAGTTTACTTTCTACCAGCAAACCACACAGACGATAAGAAGCTATTTAGCCCGCAGGCCATCCACCAAGCTGATCGTTAAAACCCAATCGCCATTAGCCGCAATCAGCGCTTGCCGGGAGCTAATGAAAGGTATGCGCAGTGGCACTTGTAACAAAAGTGAAGAAGTCATAATCACTTTTTCAGCCCTGAATTGTTTCCCGTTGCGTCACTGTCAGCCCCGGGGATAACAAAGGTATCGCTGAAACTCCACCAATACCTGGCAAATGGCAAAGCAATCACCAAGACAAATCCTTTGCCGATCATTTTTCAGATATTGTCAAAGGATTATAATGGATGCGTTTCGAAAAGGTGCGATTACAGAACCCTTTTATCCTCGGCCTAGGTAGAAATCCTTTGGTCCTCGCAACAGGTAATGGGCTGATCCCGAGCGTACAGGTTCCTCTAATCTAGGCCCAGCTATGATGAAAAGTTGTGCAGTCAAAAGGAACTTCGGAAAAAGGGATTAGGAGGCACGGCAACCCTTTTGTGAGAAATTGCTTAACCCAAGTCCGAGATCAATGGAAAATTGTTGCAGGAACGGTTCTATGCATCAGGTGATTTGATTGATTGCTCGATTGCAATGTTTGCCTGTTTTGTTTGACTTCTTTTGGACTTTTTGACGGAAATTGGAAGTTTTTGAAATCCCAAGAACGGATCGCAACAATAAGTTTGTTATTTCAGGTATTCAATCATTTATGCGTAAAAAAGAAACATGGGAAATTCAGAGAAATTGCATGTATGGTTTTGATAACCATTATTTATAATTTTGCTGGATTATTCGAACTAAAAGTATCATAGACAAGCAAGTAGACTTCTAATGAATTATGTTGATTTTAGTAATAGACCTTTCAATATAAGATATTTTTTTATTTATGTTATTGAATATAAGATTACAGTAGAGACGTGCCAAAACGATTTTAGAATGTACGCCCCCGCTTTCTTTTCTTATGAATGAAAATCTAGTGACCCTTAACCATTTTAAGTTACTTGACCAATATACCATTTTAATCTATATCTATAAACAGATGAATTTTCTTCCGGGCCGGGTGGGGTTTTGGCTATTTTTTGAAGTTTTGTTGGATTGTTGGAAAGGTTCTATTTATTATTCAATTACATAAAATTACTCCTTTTTTTATGACGATAACAAGAACATCAGCATGGCTTTGTCAACAGAGCTTTCAGAAATACTTCATAAATAACTGGGATCATTAAAATTAATTATTTCAAGATCTAACTAGAACTTCAAAAAAATGCTTTATTAAATCTTGTTTGAAAAAATATTTTGTTATAACATTAAATTATTAGAATTTTTTCCAATATATAAATGTTATACATATATATATATATGTATGTATATAAAAGTGTGCAATACAAAAAAATAAAAAAATTGTATATATGTACATATACATATGTATGTGTGGCATATGACAGAGCATTTCAAGATCATTGCGAGTTATCGTCACTTAATGCATTTTAAAAATTTGATCGAAGATCCAAAGAAAAATTTCTTTGCTGGTAATTTATGTACACAATTTGTTGTCTGTTGAGATATTCCTCAGTTAACTTGGACCTGCAGAGGTTTTTAGTGCATTTATTTTTTATTTCTCTCTTGTTGAACAGTCAATGTGGCGTTGGACTAAAAAGTATGAAAACCCTTGCTATATACTGATAGTAGGTATGCATACCTTGACTGAATCTTACTTTTACGTGTTTTGATCTGAACTTGACCGTTTTTAGGGTTCCGTAGCCAAACTAGGAACCCTTATAGTTTTTCCATGTCCGTCTGTCTGTGACAACCGTTTTACTGGCAGACTATTAGCGCTATATAAACTTTCTTTAAGACTACCTGCAAATTTTATGGAATATCTTTATTTTACCAAATGTTTATTTTATATAATAGGTACTAGTAGCACCTCTACGTTTCACTTCCGTCCAATTGTCGACATTTGAAATATTTATCAACTGTACCTAATATGTTGTAATTTTGATAACCAACTACATTAAGCCGTAACTATAGTTTATTGTGTTTCTTGAGTAGATAAAGTATTCACTACTCGAAATTAATTAAAAGATTTCGCAACTACACTTTCTTTGATAGGATGGGATAAGTGTCCATGGTAAAATGTATACGCATTATTCAAACGCTGCCAGTCCTTACAAGGTCAAACTAGAAAAGAAACAAAAATTAAAAGACCTTAAAACAAGCAATGTTCGTAAACCAAAGATAAGTCTAAGAAGAAACTGAAAGTTACTAATGAAAATAACAATATATCTTCAAGTCAGACCAAAAAAGGTTTCCTATTTCTATTATGCTACGAAAAGTATCAAGATCCACCTACAGAAGAGTGAGCAAGAGATAGAGTGCAATAAAATTGTAAATCCTGGTGGAAAGAAGATTACACTAATTACGAAAATCGAATATTTGTTTGCGATCTGTATGAAAAAGTATTTGTAAGCAGTGCGTACATTTAACCTAATGTACACGGGTAGGTACTTACCTGATATTATATAGGGTAAAAGTACGCATTTGCGCTGTTGTTGGAAAACGTCATTTAAAAAAATAATTATACATAGTAATTTGATTTTATGTTTTGTTAATGTTTATAAGAGTCTAACAAAGGTGAATAAAGAATATTTTTATGTAAACAACAAAGCAGTTTTGGAGGTTTTTTTTACAAAATGTCGTACAGTTACCTCATGTGACTCTACTACTCAGCTTCTATGCATTACAACGTTATGATATATAGCTTATAACCTTACTCAAAGCTTAAGTTTTCTAACATAAAAATTGTTTTTAAAATCGGATGTATGGTTCTAGAGATGTGTCCAAACAAACAAACTTTTACGCTTTTTGATATTAGTATACAGATATCATATATGAATGAATTAAAGTGCAACAAAAATTATAAGTTATCGGATTTTACCAATGAGCGTTTTATGATTGCGGAAAAATACACTACACGTACAACGTACTTTCCACCTTTGCCCTTGCCCAATCTTTTGGAAGTCCACACAAAAATTCTGGAATTCATCTTGACCACTTCGGCCGCCCATTTTATCTTCCTCCACGCCAAGACCGTTGGCAGCATCCCACCAGCTGCCATACCATAAGACCCAGAGCACATTACCTCATCACCAGCGGCAGTCCATCATTGTTCATCACCGCCGAAGTGATCGCAATAGTTGCAAACTCATTACAAATCCATTAAAAGGATGCCACGCACAAAAGCCACGGCCGAACCGGTGGTGATGGCCAGGCGCAGGGCCACGTACTCTAACTCTTCGGGTCTCCGACTGGACGCGGCGAAAGGGAGCAGAACGCCTGGACTGCGGCTCCTGCTGCTACTCCTGCTCCTGATCCCGACGATGGTGTTGCCTCTTGCCGGGCACTCCCAAGACAGTCGGAAAAAGCAAAGGCAAAGGCAGAAGCAAAAGCAGAGGCAGAACGAACTTTGAGGAATCAAGCAATCCATCATGAGATTGCTTTATGTGTCAAACAATATCATCCGCCTCCCAGCGCCCCATCCCAGCCGGCTATTTAATCCGAAAGGACCCCGAGAACCGGGACGGTATGAATGGATGAATGACTAAGTCCGTTGGACGCTCCTCCTGCCCAGCGACCCCGGTCTCCTGGGTGCCAGCCGGGATAATGCCGCAGCTCGCCTCCCCGGCTCATAAGGGAGAAGGAAATAAACATCTTTCGGTGCGAGGCCGGGCCGCCCCGCCGGCCGCTGCTGCACGCAACTTGCTCCGTGGCGCAATCCTTCACTGCCCAGAGCCCAGAGCCCTAAGCCCCAGTCCTCGAAGCGCACTCCGGACACATTTTGTGGGCTGGGGCCCGACCCGGCCCCCGTCAGTTTTATTTGCTCTGGGAAGATGAATTGGTTGCGATCTGGTTTCCGACTTCCAGCACAGCTCATTTAGCCAATTCCTCCAGAAATCCACTGAGCTTCCAGGAGCAGAAGCCTCTGGAGAGGAATTACGTCTGAGCGCCAGAGTGTCCCCCTTTCGATTCTGGATTCTGGAGCGCTGGATAGACTGGTTGCTCTGGACTCTGAATGCGGCAGCCTCGCTCCCGCCAGCCCCCCTCGTAATGTAATTAATCGATCTGGCGAGCGTTGGTCAACCGTGGCCCTGGACTGAGGTGGTGAAGACCCCCCGGAGTAATCGGTCTCGTAGTGAATTTGCAAATTATGACACATTACATGATATCGTCATTAGGCGGGGGGCAACTCTCGGGACAAATTACAGCCTACGGAGATTTGAGTTCATATAGTAAATCCGGATAGTTTTACAACTTCTTGTATTTACCATATATAGTTTATAACATCACGAATTCATTTTCTTATTTTTAGTACAACTGTCACTCTTTCCACTTTTTTGCTAAATACTAGTAATTGTAAGTAGGCATTAAAAGTACAACTTATGCATACGAAGATGAAATTAGTGGCCAGCTAGCGGTTAAATTTAAGAACGCTTTAAAAAATTCCATAAAATTACTCCAATTGACTACTGTCCTATAATGGTTTTCAAAATTTCAAAAATTGTTAGTAGACTTAATTAATCATCATCCCCTTTCCAAAAAAAATTATTTCGAGTAGAATCAACACTTTTATCACTTCTTTCACCTTTTTAGTGTTATTAGATGGGTGACCCGCGAATTCAATATATTAGAATAATATCTTAGAACGGTTCTAAAAGCATTAAATTATTTCCATAAACTAACTTACTCACGCTCTTTACAAACAAAAACAAAAAAAATGACGGTTAATGGCATCGAGAGAAACCTAAAATAAAGCGTGAGTCTCTGACAGCATTCAGTAGAATTTTGATGGGACTTTTCATTAAGCTTATAAAAGGGGACATTTTTTTATTACCTTGGGGAATCTTGAAAGTTAGCATCTTGGTTTTGAAATACAAAAAAGTAGGATATTCTTAAATAATAAAAGATACTTTTCAGTCACCTGTTACGTCTTAAAACTTGTGATTTTTCAAGAATTAGTTTTAATTTTCTGCCTTCTTCGTTCCAGTCAAACGCTTCAGGAATACAAGTACCTATATACATATATGTAAGTATTTCATAAAATGTTTATAAAAATAACATTATGACATCATTTTAGAAAACTCGTATTAATCTGCAATACAAAAAGGCATAAGTATTTACACATTTATACATATGTGTTTATACATACACTTCTCGTCAGAACTAAAAAGGTACCCATTTGGATGGATAACCTAGTTGACCAAAATTGTGTGATTTTATTTTTTATAAATTTAGGTAAAAGTAAAAAGGACTTTTAAAAGCTCCTTTCGATTCGATTCGAAAGGATTCAATAATCGGAAGGTGCATTTTTTCAATACTTCGCTTATTTTCGCCCGTTAGATATGTGAATTAAGCTTATGCGATAGTTTTTTTTCTCCTTCTAATTATTACTTACGTATGCAATATGCATGTTTAGGAATTATAGATTTGATAATGTTGAATCTAAATATGTGTACTAATAACAATAAATGTTCCACGTAGGGATACTTTGTTTTTAATAAAACGGTGTTTTTGCTAAAAAATTATAATCTTGCACTTATTATTTATGACAATATTTATAAAAAATGTTAAAATTAGTTCTAAAACATTCAAATAATTACAATTATGTAAAAACAATCTAATTACTTTATATATTTTCCACGAAGTACAAACAACATCTGCTAATATTTTTCTTTCTTAAAACGTTAAAATGAGTTTTGCATAATAAGTATGTAGAATACTATAGTATAGCATATACTAGATATATACCTACGAACTGAATGGATTAAAGTAGCTTAAATGCATAAACGTAACACAATGAACATAAAATTGTGACTAATCACCCAGTAGGAAAGTAAACTTGAAAGACTAGTGGAATAACTAGCTCCTAAGGAAGGAGTAGTAGTTCTCATTTGGATACCTTTTATATGGAAACAACTCAAAACGTTTGTACAAAGATATCCTATAACGGAGTCAATTGTTCTCTGCTGCATTATTATTGAACTACTTAGAGAACTGATTTATTCTAAACTACTAAGAGGACTGATTTATTCTGAACTACTTAGAGAACTAATACATTTTGTAATTTTGGGAAATAACAAGACATAATACAAATTTTAAAACAAACAAATAAAATAAAATCAGTTAGCAATAGTTGTTTTAAATACCCCGGTTGCGAAAATTTAATGTAGGTTTTCCAGATTAATTTCATTTTATAATTATTGCTGAAGGTATAAGTTAATTTCAATTTGGATTTAAGATCTTACGATGTTCCATTATTTTTGAGCAAATTTTAAAAATAGTCAAAATACGCATTTTCTCACTTTTTCACCCTATTTTTTGAAAACCTAATGTGATGGAACATTTTTAATTTCGGGTTCTTAATTTACGAAACACGAAAATTTATCTTCAGGTTTCTTATTTTCTTTAATTAATTGCACGGAAAAATACATCTCTTCACTTCAGTGATCGCACAATAAATGCTCTTCTCAATTTTCAACAAGCATCTCCACGCATTAATCACGCAGTCATGTGTAGGAAGTTCCAAGAACAAAATTTCTGAAATTCTTGCGAATTTACTTTGGCACCAGTTTTTGAACCCAGTCCATTTCCCACTAGTAGCAAAACTAACTTCTTTTTTCTAAGTAGTCAGTTGATTCCGACTGGGTAGAAAAAAAACATTTAAGAAAATTATACACATATGTATGTATATAGTAGTAGGTACGTGATAGCAAAAAATGGAATGCAGATAGATATAACATGTTAAAATCTTTATATTCATAATATTTTTATTAGAGGGAAGATTTCGTTGCAGAGCAGCTTAAGTTGTCCTCTGTTTGTTATTGTCCTCT
The DNA here is from genome assembly GCA_963920795.1 of Eutolmus rufibarbis. Lineage (NCBI taxonomy): Eukaryota > Metazoa > Arthropoda > Insecta > Diptera > Asilidae > Eutolmus > Eutolmus rufibarbis. The sequence goes on from OY987205.1 coordinate 23,591,377, forward strand.
GAGTATTTTAACGTACAAATAGAACAGAATTTGGAAAGTGCAGGGAAGCACTGTTAATTTTAGTCATAATTGTTGTTGTTTGCTTTTCTAAGAAATGACCCCAATAACTTGGAATTTAGAAAAGTACTAAATGTACTTGAGAATACCACGTGGAACGTAACTCCTCCCCATGTTTCGACTACGCGTGTAAACGGTTTATAATCCACCCATCCCACCCGTCCCACGTATCCCACTAATCGAACCCGTTCCGCACAGGCCTAAAATAGCTCATGTGAGCGAGTGAAAAACACTTGGCTCGGAGTACGGAACACGGTGCGACAAGTTGTCACAACCTGTCCCGCTTCGCCGAGTACTTGCGACTTGCGACAACCTGTTTCAACCGAGCGAAAGCCCCTCGCCCTCGCCGCAACTCATTCACTTCTGGCGGTGAGCCCCACCAGTTGGCTTCGCCGGGCCCCACACGCGGCGGCACATGTCTAACCCTATCGCTTCTCCCACCAGCTGAGCACGCGTTCTCCGTTCCCGAATTCCCGAAAGTGCTTCAGCTCGAGCTCTCCCGAACACTTGCTTACGGCTACCACCATTCACCAACACTGGCGCGACGGACTTCTTTTCTCCAAGTCCGGCTTCTTCCCCGCCCCGCCTCGTAATAGATGTAGATAAATCCCGGTTGAGGCGCAACCCTTTCCCAACCTCCAGGGCAACTTGCGTGCGTGTGCGTCGCGTCGAGTATATAGCCGAGCGACTGGAGCCGCATCATCTTTGAGGAAAGCGAAAGTTCCCGAGAAAGGGGTAAAACTGGGTAAAATGGGTTGAGTTTGAGTGAAAGTGAAATCCCGTTCTCTTTGCGGACATGCCAGTGTGTATGTGCGATCACTTTGTTTTTTATTTACCGAAAAAAAAAAAGAGCAGCGTTTCTTCCCGGCCCGGCTGACAAGTGCAGCACTGGGCGGAGTTTGTTCCGAGATAAAAGTGAAAGGGTTATGTGCCCGGCGCTTAGGCGCGTTTAAGGGAAAAGAGGGAAAAAAACCCATGAAATCTCAAATCATGCGCCAGAGTGTGCGTGCGAAAGGGGTTTTGAGTTATATCCGTCCTCCCAGGCAAGATGGCGTGTCATCAATCTTTGGAAGTGGAGTTTCTGTTTTGATGGGATTTTTCGCCTAAAGAGCTGCTCCCCGCTTCTGCTGTGCCTTCGGGGGAGCGGAGCGAAAGGGCTCTGATAAAGGAGTAAGCGTCCGGACTAGGGGATCGGGATGAACGATGGCAGTGGGGGCGGTTGTGTGTCACGTGCGTGTAGTAGCGAAGCATCTTTTTTCCCTGTTTTGTTTCTTCGGGCGGCAGCATTTCTGTGTGGGTTGATTGATTGGCTTTCTTTTCACTTCCGTTATTGGGGCTCGTCGCCATTACAATTTTTTCAGGTCTTTAATATTAAAGTTGAAGGTGATTTACTGGATTTATTTTCAAGGACAAATAGTTTTGCTTATCTTAAAAAAGATTACTGCATCTATGCATGCATGTATCTATGATACATATGTACAACTTATAAGGAAAATTACTGTATTAACAAAAGTTGAGGAAAAAGTTTGAAGTTGATACATACATACATACCTTGCATGATACATATGTACCTTTCGCGGAAATTATGCTTGGTTGGATAAATATTTTATCTTATTTATTTTATTATATTCCTAAAAACTTACGTAGTGTAGGTACTTTGTAGTGGATCAGTACACACTGAATCACTAATATAATTACGGTAACATCTAGATATTTTATAAAAACAAAAATTCATATAATAGTGCGTTAATTATTTGCGTCTCGTATGCCAGTACCTACTGCCCTCACTGTGTTGATAATTAGACGTTTTTTTATGTAATTTTAGTTTCCGAGAAAACTTTTTGCATAATTCCATAAGTTTCGGGCTAACGTAGTAGATTTTTGTTTATTTGTTTAAAGTGGTTATTAAGCCATGTTATACCGGTAAAATTGTAATATTAAGCTAAACTATGTCATTAGAATATCATTTTGAATTCAAAATGGCACATATTGGATCATATCCTTCGTGATAAACACCATATACCATGGGCCAAGTCTAGCAGTACCTAATATCAGCGGTTTGCAAATTCATCATAAATTATAGCTTTTTATCCTACAGAATGGGCAGAAAGATGAGCCTGGAAATAAAAGTAAGGAAAACGTAGGGAAAAAGAAATAAACTTGATTAATTTTCCTTTCTGTATGTTCTGCATGTTGAGTATGAGAATAAAGTCTTTATTTTTTCCTTATTATATACCTTGAGTATATTTTATTGGATATCGTAGTTTAATACATGTTATACCTATTTGACCCAGTGTGTACCACCCCTGGTCCACAGTGGATTAAATGTAATTTTTTTTAAAACCAAAAATTATAACTACTTCTTTTTGCAGACTTTCCAGCAATTCATCAGTTTTTGAAATTATAGTAACCAAAGTATCTACAGAAAAAAACAAAAACACAACAATACGACAATAATTTCGTGATAAATGTTTACAAGCGCACTTGACTCTGGTACTAAACCCATATGGCGCATTGGTACTGGTATATTAGAAAAACAATTCAACCTTTAAACTTAAAACAGCTACTTAAACATATTTAGTTACATTTTATCGTTTTCAGATTTGGCTATTGGATTTAAATGGATAATACAATTTCTAATACAAAATGTTATTTATTTTAATTATATTCATTAGTAGGTACATATAAATACATGCACCCCTACTTATCATTAGGCGATAATTACTTAGTATTTAAAAAACTCAATAAATATAAGGTAAAGAGTACAGATACAATGAAGTAGTAATACAGATATAATAGCATCCATCTAATACTAAGCCTTAGTAAGAGGTTTTAACAGAAATATTACTCGTACACAATAAATATTCAAATTATTGATAGTGAAGGTTCTGTGTATGCTAGTTTAGACAATGTAAATTTTGACATTTATTATCACTAGGTGAAATTTGTGTGAACTTTCACTAGTCCGTTTAAGAAAAATAATATTCGGCAAAATATACTATTAGAGGTTTCTACGACGAATTCAAGGATATAAAACGTAATGTCCGTCTATCGCAGTTTTCAAAGTTCAAAAGTCAGGAAAAGCATCCATGATTTTCTCAACACTAAATTGATACAGATTTAGCTTAAGTACCCTATAGAACGACACTCAATTTATTCGTAAAGAAATTTGTTATGTGAAACGTTGGCACTATTCTTAATTGGAGCAGGAACTGCATACAGGTTTCAAAATGCAAATCTGTAGATATACACCTAATTCTGTTTTTACACGATATATACGTTGCCGAAAAATACGTGTAAAAAAATTTCGTATAAGAAATATATTGCATCTATGGAAAAATAGAAGATTGGTTCCAGTACTAAGAAATCAGCATAAATAATACAATAACCCATGAGTTGTCATATTAGGATGCACGAATTTTATTTTAATTTTTATTAAAGTTTATAAACATCAAAAAGGTATACTTTTCACTTTGAACACCAAACTCAAAATGCAGACAAAGCAGAAAAAATTCCATATTGAGGTAATAAAATTGGGTGAATTTTCACAAATGGAAATCGCATTATATTCCTCGTTTCCAATGTCGTAGTTATAAAAATAAAAGTAAAGCAAAATTTTCTTCTTATTATAGAAATTGGGTCGATCGTGAAATCAAAATAAGTCGTATAAAAAGAGAATTAAGTTCTTTTTCTAATTCGTGTTAAAACAAAATCGTGTAAAAGAAGTTCGTGTAAAAACAGAATTGGGTGTACCTGAAGGTTACCTACAGCTATACGTTTGAAGGGACACAAAATAAAAAAAAAAAAAAAAATTATCTTAATAGAGCTAGTCAACCATATAGAAACGATTGGTATACCTATACAAAAAAATCAAATTTGCATTATCCTTTCGAAGAGTATCGGACAAGAATAAGGAAATGAACGTCAAGAAAAAGAGATTTTCGAGAAAATTGAAATTTGCCGAACCCAGCAACAAAGGGTCAGTATTTCTGCGACAATTTAAAATGCCTGAAGTAGTGTGTTGTCCTTCCATGATCCTTGTCCCTTTGTAGCGTTTTCTTTTAATTTATTTCTGGCATCCTTCAGTAACATATGCAAGGATTAAGTCATGTGACATCTTTCGTGATGCGAAGTTTTTCTTGAACACAATGAGGGTAAAACCGGAGAGAGTTTCTTCCTTTCCCAATTTCTATTGCTGGAAATTCAATTTATGTCTTTTGTAGAGCAACAATAACTTTTCAATTCAAATCCCTGTCCAAGAAAAGTGCCGCCGTTTTTCGTTGAGAAGTTGCTGGTGCACGAAACAAATTTGTTCAGCGATTGCTTTTCACAACTTCCTCCAATCCTTCTGTACACGTGCCCTGTGTGCACGCACACATGTATCCACCCTCACGGCCCTATTGTTTTAAGGGTTTGTTCTTATAAAATTCCCCCTGCCCTATTTTGTCATTTTTCGTTTTTTCTTCTTGTTCTCCCTACCACCCCCCAGCCTGTGAGCCTGTCCAGTTGCTTGCGGATATCCCGCAGCCCTAACAGCGCACATATCGCAGACATACGGTGCCACCGAAAGAGATAGAGACGAAGCGAACGTACGGAGCATTTAACCCTAAAAAAGGTCCACCCCCACCCCATTGCTTGACCCTTCTGAACTTGCTCGACGAGGAGGCTGCCGTGCGTGGGTGTCCTCTTCGTCTTCGCCGGATTGTGTTGTTAGGCTGCCTGACATGTGTGCAAATTCCGGACAGCAGCATCCACGCACGGCAGGGCCTCCCCGTGTGTATTGGCTGTGGGGATGCGAACGGCCCGAGATAGGGTGTCTGAATCACTCTTAACTGGGCATCCCTTTTTACGGGGAGGATGGCCATTCAGGATTTTATGGATTCTTCAAAAGCCCATCAGTTTGCCCAAAAGTTATGCGTTGCCAGTTCGCCCGCATATTTCATTTGGACGAGTTCGTTCTGGGTGGGTCGCTATCTGGTGAGTGATATCCTATAAATCAAATATTTATTGAAAGGGAAAACTGCCTGCTGCTCTCCCCTACACGTTGGGGCCTCTTTTCGGTGGGGTTGTTTCTGGTGGAGGCTATGGCTTTACCCAGGGACTAGTGGACAGAGCTGGTTTTCGCTTGAATTGGCCTGAAAATGACCGCATAGTTAGAATTAGTCCTTAAAATTTTTAGATGCTCCTCACTCAGAATTGGAGCGTAATTGAAGACTTTTGAAACAACTTCTGCTTTTAAAGTACATTTAAGATTGATGACGATTAGATTGAAACAAAAATAATTTTGCTGTTACGAAAACGTTTAGATGAACTCCTATCCCTTAAACTTAGGTTACTTTAAGGCTAAACCCTATCTTTGAAGTCATTTTACTAATTTTACTAAATTGCTTCCAATGGAAACGAATTGTTATTAGTCGGAACATGAATGAAATTTGGAATTTACGAGAAAAAGCTTGGTAGTGAAATTAAAGATTGCCAATTTTCGCACGATTTCTGTTGAGTAGGTAGGTTAGGTTAGATATAAGCTATTGTATAGGAATTTCTTAAATAACGCTTATCCATTTTCAAAGCTGCTTGGTTGTTCAATTCCAAAACCTACAGCTACAGTAACTAGGTGACACATGTTCAAGTAGTAGAGGTCTTTATTACTTTTCTTTTCTTTTACAGATTTTCAGAAAGGATAAGTCCCGACATTTTTCGTCCATCGGTATATGGATGTGATTATAGTTTTTATAGTATATCTATTGATCCCGTCTTTTAATAACACAACATATGTATATGTTGAATACTTTTTAATTAGTCTCTTTTAATAAGCATATAAAAAAATATAGGTACAAATCACATAATATGATAATATATGTACATATTTTGAAAGTTTGCGCTGTTTTCTCACTTTAAATGTGAACAAATTAGTTAAAAACACTTCTAAATAAAAATCAATCGTTTTCCAGGGTGTGGCTATTTGTAGATAAATGTCACAACATGTCCGCATTACATGACGCTGCGCTGACGACAATTGTTTTTTCTCAGAGCAGCGCATAATGTACCAACTTCAAAATTAATTTATTTAAAAACGTATTGAGTGCATAATAATATAATATATAGGTATGCATTTATTTAAAAGTGGTATATAGAACTTTTCGTTTTAAAAAAAGCACCTGTTCGCCGAAAAAATAGGAAAAAATGCAAAAGGATATGAACGGAGCTTAATTTTAGGACGAAATTAAAATATTAAACAAATTGACTACGCAATAAAAATTATACCACGTTAAAGAATACATCTTAAATTGAATAAATTGAAAGTGTTTATTTTAGTGTCTCATTAAAACACATTTAATTTTAATTTTGACTTTTAGTAAAACTAATGTATGTGTAAGTTTTTATGAAAGAACTGGATAAAAAATCAAAATGTGTTTTACGCCGTTAAAATTAATATGTGTTCGAATCGGAACTCTAAAATGTTCCCATGACTTAAACTGAGTTGGTACCCAATAATGCGGCAAACAAAGAACGCAAACGAGTAGCATAGGGGTGAAGATTGATATTTCCATAAAACGGCAACAAAACTTTCATTTACGTACCCAATAGAAGGTAAAAATGCAAATAGTCTGTCCACATCAAGGCGCACCCCTACTCTGGACGCTATCCCATCGAAATGAAGGTTTTCTTTGATTTCTGCCAAAACTCACCCCTTGGATTTAAAGCAGCAGTGATGCAGCAGGGGTCACTTTTTGCGCCATCCTATCCGGTAGACGGTTACATGTCAGCCATTGTAATCGCGTACGGTCAGATGAACCCCTCGGAACCCGGACGGGATCTTTCTTGATCTTGCCTGGCCAGTACACTTCTTCATCGATTTTATATGGCCGATCGTTCGAAATATAAAAAAATTAGATGCAAGCTGCAACCCGGATAATCAACCAGGGAAGAATGCGCTTATTTTTTTCGAATAAAGTTTTTTGTTAGCTGCCCGGCCTTTTTTGAATAAACTCGAAAAATTTCAGATGATCCAGAGGTCACTCTTTTCATTACTGCTGAGTGATGTTTGGAACGGAGATTTGCAAGATGTTGGGTATAACGGACAGTTTTTTCAACTTTACCACGTGGACAGCAGTTTTTTAAGGAGAGATCTCGCTAAAAAGAGGGATGCTGCTCGTAAGAAGATAATCAGTGTCTGGAGGTTAAAGAGATGCCTGCGTTTTGGCACGAGTATATTCTATTTTTTAGCACGAGCCAAATCTAGAAATTTTAGGGTGGAGTCGGGTATTGCTTTTTTTACGAATAATTGAGTTGTTACGAGAATTAAGGGTACATATTAAAGAAAACCAACTCGAAATTGCGAGATCGATGATGTTCAGAATATCCACAACACCAAAAACTAATGCAATTGGCCAAATTTTTATTGTCGCAGCATCAGCGTAATAAAGCTTTAAGGTACGATGGCCTTTTGTTTTAGAGTCTTTTCAATGATGATTTTGTTTCCAAAAATGTGTCAAATCGAAAAAAGTAAAAAGGCTTTGTACACATATGAAAAGGCAAATATTGTGGCGTGGAGCAAATCCGCCTCAATTGGGATATCTTCTATCTATCTTATTTGCATAGAAGAACTTTTAGATAAGATGGAGATAATCCATATTATTAATATCGAATCTATTAAGCGCAGGTTGTTAAATTTGTTCTTAAGAACTTAAAGACTCCTTGTATAATAACCATTTTATTATTTATTCTCTGCAAGGCTTTAATTTATTAACTAATCATTAATTTGTAAAATAGATTCGTCACTACTTAGAGTTAAATTTTGATTTAAGTTGAACCATTACACAGAAAACTATTCCTATTTCTTATCTACATATATATAAGTTATGCAAATCAATAAATTATTTATATGATTATTTTGAACCGATTACTGCTAAAAATATTTCATATTATACACAAGTTGTGCCCGCCACTTCGCTTCGTACGCGCAGAACACTGAAATTATTACAATTATATTTTTGGATTGTACCTACATATGCAGCTACACTATAAATTTGTACAATTACTACGCAATTCTTTGCACTTAATTTGCATATCTGTGATTGCGATTGTGGCACCGTCACAGTATGCGAGTACTTATCACATTATTTTTTATGAAAACCAATCACCTTTATTTAAACAAAATGGTTTGTTTTGTTTGAGAAAAGTGTATCAAATTGCAATATGTATTTATCCATCCAAACTTCAAACCTTGAACCAGATAAACTTTTGGATTAAGTTTTTGACACAAAGTGGGTATAAATCCATGCAATTTTATTTTATTTTTAGCACAAAGGAGAGAGGGCTGATGAAAGTTTTTAAGCTTTTGATTCATAAATTATAGAAGATACAATCTTTCAAAAATTCTTTGGATCATTAAAATTAAATTATATTTCGCGAAGTTATAGCTGTTCAAAAATTTGAACAATGTTTTCATTTTGTGGATTATCCTTTTGAGGAGTTTATATCAAGTGTTATAAGTTTAAGCCTTTTCTTTATATTCTTTCTTCCGAAGTTTATTCATATAATTTAATTGAGACTGTCAAGCAAAACGAAAAGGGTGAAGCTAGATAAAGCGTTGTACATTAAAACTATTTATTACTTACGAGTATCTTACAAATCCGCCTTTGCATATAGGAAGGTATGCATATAATACATAGAAAAATGGAAAATATTATTTTCCTAGTAAATTTGCGTATCCATTAAAACTAAACAAATTTTACTTAAGAAAATGTCATTTAATCATTCATCCTTATCTTCAGCAATTTAAGACTTCAGCATTCTGTTTTGTTATGGTTTTTTTTTTTAACATAAATTATTTATGTGTAATATATGTAATAATTTATTATCTGTAAATAGGAATATACAATCGGAACATTAAGATTTTAAAAGATATAATTCAAGCAGATATCTACTTGGGATATTTTACTGAGTAGAAAGTATATTTGGTTCAAATATAAGCAAGTTAACTTAATGAATTTATAATATGCATCAAACAAATTTACGTTTAAAGTAAATTAGAAATACATATTGCAAAATTATTATGCGTTTTTATTTTAATTAAAAATAATTCTATTTAATTGTATTCACAGTGAATTATTGAATATAAAAAAATATTGACTCCACCCTCTTTAAAATTAGAAGTTTTATGGCCTCAGCATTTGGGATATTACAAGTACCAGCGTGATTCGATGTATGTAATTAAATGCACACTCCCCGCCATCCCTCGTTCGTTTGAAACCTTGGTGCAGTGTAATTACCAGTTAAAAGGCAAAGCTGAGGGATTTTCCCAACCATGCACTGGCAATGAATAGATCTAATAGCTTCCAAACAAAAGGGCTATCGCGTGTTTAATTACAATGTTTTTAAGGGAGTAGCCGTTCAGGGAACTCAAACCTTTATTCGTGCTGGACACACGATCCACCACCCTTCCTGGGCGATTGAAACCTTCTTATTTTTGAGTAACCGAAAATGGGGTCTACCGATTGACCCAGCCCGGCCGTCCTGCACGTGATTGTTCCCGTGACCAGCACTTTTGTTTTCCTATAGACGCCTTTAAAGGCGAACGAGACCTCGCCAGGCTATCGGTGGAATTAGTTCCGCTTTTCAGGGTCGCTAAATAGGTTTTCATTAGTCGTCCGGCTGGCTCTAATTAAAATGGGCCGTCTGGGAGGACGAGCTGATTTCGAATTCAGATGCTCACCTCATTCATTCCATTGCTTGCCCATTTCTGGAACTGGAGTCGATTTTTTCCTCCCACAATCGCAAAGCTGCGCGATTAAAATATTAAAAAATTAACTCTTGGCCATCATACGGCTGTCTGGAGTGTCCATCATCGGTAGCAGAATTTCCCCCCGGGCTGAGGTCTGCCAACGTCTATCTATGAGATGAGCTCGATCGTTTCCATTTTTCCTTTTCCGCTCATTTAATCAAATCGTTAAGTGGTCCATGTGGGAATATTGTGGCGGATGCTGGACACAACTCACTGGTTAGCCGCTGACTCCAATCAATTATCAAAACACAAATGGACGACATATGAAATGGAGGCTGCTTTAATAAGATTATTGTTGGGCCTCCTCTGCGATGAACTCTTTATTGTGTCGTCTCCGCGGCTCTGGAGGCTGGGACGTGTCTAACAAGCTGTAACGATGATTGGTGCGACCGCAGAAGGGGAGGAATTCAATTTAATAATTTTCCTCCAAAGAAAAATTCTAATATTTTGCAAACGTAGCAAATACCATAAGGGCAACATGTATAGCTAAGCCCGTGGCATCGTTCGCCCTAAATTTGAAAACAGATTGAAATGAAATGTTTTTAATTTGATATACATATGTAGGTACGAGTATTATACATTAGATGATTGCATAAGTTCGTGCCCGATTTTAAGGAAAACTTCAATTACTTATGTATCCCAACTTCATTAATTTACGAAAAGCAGTCGAGTTATCGATATTCATCCTCTCAACAATATCCTCACTTGTAATCCTTGGGTTATTTTTCACCAACGCACGCACAATGTTCAGAGCGGGGTTGATCTTCCAATTTGAAATTACCATTTCGAAATCTACCAAACCTCTTTTTAATTGTGGGAGAGCAGGAGTACGGTCTGTTTAAACGCTGAATATGTTTTTTAGCGTAGTCTTAACATTCATGCCTTTCTGAAATCGCACAACATTATGTGGATTTTATTCTCCATTTTGAAAAATTTATTAAACATACAAGCCGACTTATTTAAAAGATGTCTAACGCTCAATTGAGACACAATATCGTCACTTATCCAATGCAGGCAACATATAATAACAAAAAAAAAAAAAAACTCAGAACTCCGCCGTGTAGTGAAGTTTACGGCATAGGTATATAAAAATCGGGCACGAACTTATGCAATCATCCAATAAAAAATCATATAAGCAGGTCATTCGCTGTGAGCGATCAGTATACATTTTTTCCGAAGTTAGATTTTTAACAGGAACATGCGATACTTCTTAAATCATTCTGTTTAAGTAAACCTAACTTTTTAAAAATATTCATTAAATCGCTTCTTATCTAAAAGCAATGCAAAATGTATATATTTTTCTAAATTACGTGGAATAATCTTGCCCGATCCGGCTTCTTTTTGTCATATCAATGATATGTATAGGTACCTGAAAAATATTTCTCGTGACCCTTTAAACAACGCCGCAATTTGCACCAAGAGCAAATTAGTGATTACCAATTTCTAAAAAGTGCTTTTCAAACAACCCAATAAAAGAATTTTTTGAAAATTTAAAAAGCTCGGAATTATGTATATACTTGGTCCCATTCGCCGAAATAAATATTTTGGAAATTCAGATCCAAACTGGAATTACAAGTAAGATTAAAATTCGAATTAAATTTTAAAATTGAAATCTGAATTAAAATTAAATTTAAATTGGAATTAACATTCGGATTAGAATTAAAATTTGATTTTTGTTAAAAAATTGTTCTCTCTCTATTTCGTAGGTGCGCCATATCGGCTGTGTCCCCGAAAACACAAGATTTGAATAGAGTCAAGATTTAAGCTTCTATGTTTCTATTTTCAATAAATAAATAATAAAATAAAATGTATATGTAGGTATATAACTGAAAAAAAAAATTTTTTTAGGTAGCGCTTTTAATAGCGTGGGTGGAATCTACTTACAACCTTGGCTATAACCTTGCGGATGCTAACTAACTTTCACCTTAGTAAAATTGTCATTTTCGGGATATCTACATTTTTAAAAATTCTTGAAAATCTTAGCCTTAAAGCAATATTTGACATATGACAAATGACATCTTGTGACTATGTACTACTTTATTCCAAATATTATTGAAGGCTCATTATTTCTACAGCTTTTCAAATTTCATTGCTCAGCTGGACTAACAGAATTGAAATATGCCTTACAAAAATTATATATACTTTTAATACAAATTTTAAAATCGTAGAACACTATGCACCATTTTCAACTGTTTTAAAAGTTATTTCTACTTTATTTGAAAGGCAGTTTATTTTGAAACTATTCCGTTAATTAACATTTTGACTACAATGTGTTTTCTTTTCAGGTTTTCCAAGCAGAAAGGAAATTATTATCCTATTATGTACAGGATACCATAAAGAAAATAATTTCATAAAACACTTGTCTAGTTTTTGTTTCAGTTCAGGCAGTTAAGTTTCATTTAAAAATTAAAAGAGGTTAATAGTGCGAAGCGGAGTTCATTTCAAATTTAACAATCCGAAGTCAGCAATGATAATTGAAATTGTATAAACGCAAGACAAAATTCACAAAAAATTCATAATTTACCTAAATTTGTTTATTTGTTTGAATGATATATAGGTTGTAGTGTAGTTATGAAACAGATTAGTCGGAATTTCGTTGATAAACCATCAGTCGCAAAAGTTTTAATTTTCCTATCCTAAGTAATTACGCGGTTTTGAAATTGATGGTACCTACCATACTTATCGCCGATAATTAGATTTATAAATTTTAAGATGATTTTAAGTTTGATGAAAATTTTTTTATATGTATATAACGTATACGAGTATGTAGTATAAACGTTAATTTAAATTCAAAAGTAAAGAATATACAAAAGCATTGGTCGGTGTCGACACCGAGATATATAATTTCAATATTTTGAAAAGTATGCCATAATTTTCTCTGAAAATGTCATTGAAAATTATGGAAAATCCATAAATATGTGGCGCAGCGGTGAAATAAAAATGTCTGAAAGTTCACGGCCTACGCTGTGAATTCTCTAAATGAACAATATATCATCAAAATCCGTTTAAGAGATCACAACGCCAATCTGTTACAATTCCTCCATTAAATTCATTCATTCATCATTCACAATTCATATAAAAACAACTACAAACATTTTACATAATCGCGATCCAATACTTTAACGTTGGGAATACATAAGTAATAAGAACTCAAATGATATTAAATCATTGAATCGTAAGCAATTTGATTAGGTTATAAAAAATAAAATCTGAATATTGAAAAATTTGCCCTAAATAATAATAGAAATAAATGAATTAATTCGAATTTGAGAGCTCCTTTGCCTGGTATTTATAACCAGAGAAAAAAGCTTTATTTTTCGTAGGAAAACTTGAAATGTTGTAATACATACATATGTATATCTATAAAAGAAAAGTATATTTAATGCATAGATACAAGAACTTCCGAAAACATAAAATTATCTTATACCAAGATAGAAAGTTAATAGTTCTTTTTGTTTAGAGTAAGTTAATCACCTTTAATACCTCATTAACTTGTAGCACCTGCCTCCGATCCTCGTTGAAATGCAACCTGGTTATCGATAGACAACACCCCTACACTTGGCAACTACTCCGTTGGGTTATCAGAAGAGGTAGGTCTCGACACTTTGCATAAATTTTGAAGGAGAGTAAAAACATCTAGAGGACCCAAGGTGTTTCCACTTGGTTGCGCAGAAAAACCATTAATTTACTTTTCCTCATAAAATTTTCAGGGAAAAAATTAAATCAATGAAGTGGTTGGCTGCCTCTTCGGTGGTCAATTGTAAATCGTGTTTAAATTGGTTGACTGATAAAATTAATTCGTGGACAACAGAAAACCGATAACGCTAGAACTGGTAAGTTTTTGAAGTACCCTTAGACTTGTCAAGGATTATGCTGGAGACCACTCAATTCTGGCTGTGACGCAAAGCAAAATTTTTATTAATTAATTGCGTCCCTCCCAAGGCAGAATCACTTTAGTGTAAAGTGCAGATAGCGATGCCCATTGTTTTGGCCGCAGTGAGGACAAAGGAGTTTTCGTTTTTTATCTTTGATAAAATAGCAAACAAAAGATTTCCACTCGTTGAAGCCCACCGCTTCTCAGTCAGGGCAGGCGCTGATTTCTAGCGGCTGCCGAAATTAAAATTGGCTGCAAATTTTCTTGGCCATTGTTTCGTTCTGGATTTTCAATTTTCCTGAGCCATTATCCCTTTTGTGAACGCCTTAGGCTGGGCCCGGCGAAAGGAAAAAAGGCCTCAGAAAATATGACCAAAAAACATTTTTTTTTTTCAGTTTAAAAGCAAAGAGCGAATGCGGAGTGTGAGATGCGGCTAATAGAAGCCTCCAAGGCCGGGAGGCCCTCACAAAGGACAGGAAGCCGATGGGGTCTGTAAGGAGCACTGTAATAAAAGGACTTTCGCTAATTTATTTTGTCGTCACTTCCTTCCTCCGATGCTGGTGAATGTTTGGACCGGAGTACACAATGCCCGGGCGCGCTCCTTACTTTTTACATCCTTTGACTAAGGAGCCGTGTTTGCGCTATCAGCACGGGCGGCCCAATTAAAAGAATTGGAGCTGTGCCACCCCGAGCAGTGGGGACTGCTTCGCCTCCGAAAGGAATTTTCCCTGTGTTTTCAGGGAATTTCTGAAATGGTCCTGCTTTTGCTGGGCCCCCAACTCTCGGCTCTGGCATCCCTGGTTCCCGACGTCGATCTGGTGCAGACCGGGCACTCCTACTGCCCTGGTGTAACCGTGCCCCGCGAGCCTGCGGTGGGGTAATGTCTTCCTTTCTATTGTTGTATTTTGCACCATCAAGCGATGAATGCGGAATTAAATTAATGATTGGGGCTTTCTGGGCCCTTGTTAGTGACTCAAAGGCCGATGACGGGTGGATTATAGTCGGGGAGGCTAATTGAAATTTAATTTTTTTTTTTTCATTCAGCGCTTTGTGCTAAGAAATAAAAACTGGATGAGTTAAGCGATCCAGAAGGAAGCAAAGCAGGTCAAAATGAGCTCTCTTAGAAAACAAGTTATTCTTCCCCTCCGCGGAATATTCAGAAATATGCAATTAACTAATTTTTCAAAAATTTATTGATTACTTTTAAACTACTGTACTTCAAGTAGGTACACCTTAATTCTTATACAGGGTCTTCGCATAAGTAGCAAACAGCAGCTTAATGAACTCAACATAAAATCAACCCTTCCCTTTACAAATGGCGTTCGAAATGTGTATTCATTTAAATGCTCGTAAGCAAAGTCGTAGCCAGCAGAAGATAACTATTTCACGAAAATTTGCCAGTATTTTTAATTAAAGAAGTCATACATAACTGTCATATGGCGTCCCAAAAGTAATCGCTTTACAAAAATACAAAAATGACCAGGTGTAGTTTCATCAAAAATCAATTGGAAAAAAATGGAATATTAAATATCAATAGGATAGGATTTTCAAAATTTCAATTTTAAACAATTTTTGTATAAGGTGATCTTTTTTGTGGAATACCTGAGGTTTTTTTTTTTTAATAATTATGACAGCATCTGTTAAATCGCCATCTGACAGCTCCTGTTATAAACTTCAGTCAAGCACAATTTTTACCATGGAGCATTACACGCCAAAACAAAAAGCCGAAATTGTTCAATTTTATACAGAGCAAAATGTCGTTCGAAAAAAGTGCCAACACCAAAGATAATCCGACGTTTAGTGGCAAAATTTCGTTATAGTGGTTCAGTTGCAACCAAGATGCCTAAAGTTAAAACACGTCCACGTCGAAGTAATCATCCTATTGATGCTGTACGGGCCAATGTTGAACAACATCCCCAAATATCTTATCGCCGCCGTGCTCAACAGTTTGCCTTACATCCATCGACTATGTGGAAGATTTGCATAATGTTCCATAAAAGATGCAATTGACACAAAAATTATTGCTGATCGACCACGTTGCGTTGAATACGGTCGAAACATGCAAAACATTCTTGCCAGGTACCACAAAAAAAAAAAAAGCACCCTGTATAATGTTACCCTCTTTTTGGAATAAAATTGAATACATTTCATAGTAATACTCGTAATAATAATACAGTATAATAAACATAAAAAATGTGAAGTTTGCATAATAAATATACGTTATTTACTTTTTGAAGGTAACTAAATTTATATATATTATTATTTAGGATATAGCAGACTCCTGTAGAATTTAATACGAAATATTTTTCATATTTAAAAATGTAGTTATATATACAAAAATTTCATTTAAATATACTGAACACTTTTTTCATAATAATACTCGTACTTTAAAAATTGTGGTATTTTTTACTCATTTCAATAAGAAATCCCCCCTAAACTTTAAAAAATACTTTAATAATGAATTATGCTTATATGCTTTGAAATCTGGGTTTTGTATAATTTAGTCCGCAGAATTTATTTATAATGTTTGATGACACAGGCTTCCAACAAGAAGCAGGTACACACAATCATGTTTAAATACATATTAACTTTTGTTTATTTGGTGAATGACTGAAAAAAATTTAAATATTTTATCGCAATGGGAAAATTTCTACCTTAATAAAACTCTTTGAAAGGCATTTTTGGTGAAAATTCATTTAATGTTCATTATATTTTCGATTTTAGTACATTTAGTTGCATTTAATTTTGCTTAGCAAATTATTTCTATAATTTAATTTTATACATATATATGTATATAATGCTTTTAAATAAATAATTTAATTAAAAATACTGTACTATACTGCACACATAAGAGGGCTATTTAACAGTTCTTCTCTTATTTATAATTTAATTTTGATAGTCTACATAGGTACGAGCGTTTATTTGGTCAAGCGAATACCTACCTTTTATTGTGAATTTTTGAAGTAAGTACATACATATACATTTTAACATTACTCGTGAAGTAAAACGAATTTCACCATTTTTTCTTCCTTGGGAATTTGAGAAGCCATTGCGAATTAATCTGCATAAATAATTTACGTTATATACATAACCGTTCAGAAAAGGGGTGCCTTCATAATGGGGTACTATTCATAAATAAACACACGTTGTATGTATATAATATGAAATTTACCCTCCAAGGGGTAGAATTATTATTCCGTTTTATTCCGAACCCCTTAATTTTGATGCCGGAATGATTCCCATGCGAGAATAATGCATCTGTATAATAGCAGTGCATGTAAATTTTTCAAAAATGTCCGTGCAAGAAAAGGAAATTTAGGGGTATTCTGTAGATCCATATACATATATGAGGGTTTGGATTGATGATAGATAGCATTTCGATGGATTTGAAGATTAACGACTTTGATACGTGTAGTATAACTATATTGTAGGTACTGGATTTCAAAATAATGCATCCTGAAAATCAATAAAGAAAATGCACATCTTAGTGTTTCTCGGGGTAGGTACTTGTAATAATATTCAGACAATTTTTTAAGCACAATCTAAAATCATTAACTAAATGTACCTGCTTCTTAAAGATATGTACCTGAGACCAACATACATAGATGTGCCTGACACTCTACTAATTCTGTTATAAAAATCAATCATTCCTCGTCCATTGATCTTATCTTGCTCCATCAGTGCAAGATCAGAAAAGAATATCAAAAAATTCCCTTCCTCGTTTAGCAGCCTTCGCACCAAATTGATGTTGATCTAGAAACCGAATTCGGCCACAATTAGCAAACAGGTGTAACCAATCAACCCATTTCAGACCAGCGGGCCCTTGCAGCATCCTTGAAATCCTACAAAAAAAATCCAATTTGTGGCTACCTTCAGCCTGTATTCCGCTGCATTTGTTTTTTCCGAAGATGCTCTCAAGCACACGCAGCGAAGCACCCGCCGCGATCGGTGCCATTTTCAATTCTAAGGGTATGGGACGGATCGCGATCAACAGCGATCGCATCCGACACACGTCACATCACGTCAGCTAATTATTTTAAATTATCCCAGGGACCCTTCGCGATCATGCACCACTACTTTCTTGTTGTAAAACAAAAAAACCAAGCCAGCATGAGTCGAAGAAAAAAATTAAAAGAAGCCTAAAGGAGTAACAAGAAACCGCGAAAGGGCACGCTCCTGAAGGAAGACATGTGGTGGCGATAAAACTTTCTTTTAATGCGTTTTTAGGTCGTTTTCTTCCTCTTTATTGGTTCCCGGGAAAGACGATGGGTTTTCCGGAGATCAGATCGGCTGGTCTAATTGAGGCCGCTACTCTGCGTAATCAAGTTGTTACCCTTTGTCCCTTTTCCTCATTCGCCGCTTAAATTGCGTCGTATAGACGCTGCCTATGCACGCGACTCGTCAGGTAGACGAATCCAAGGTATCAGTTCCAGGCACTTTTCGTAACATGTGCCAACCAGGATTCGGAAGAGTTCTTCCTTCTTTCCGACTTTTTATCCTTTTGCGCAGCCTGCGTTTGCTTTTCTAATTTCTCCGTGGTTCAAAGGTTCCCGGATATTTACTTAGCTTTGTTAGTCAGATGGTTGTTGTGGCAAAAAAAAAGAACCAAGCAAAATTACCTGGACAACAAAGTGCGGCAACGATTGCCAAATATTTGCGCAAATATTCTGTTTATGTGGATTATCTCTGAAGGAAAGGTTAAAAAACATCCTTGTATGCATAATGAGAGTGGAAGAGTTTTGTAGAATGTTTATAAAGGTCCAGTCAACTGATAAAACTGTTTGCTCCTTGTCAGATAATGCCTATTGGTATCAGATAGTCGCTGTAATGTTTATACAATTTTATCATTTTATGTATTTTTATTTTAAACTCTTTACTCTTTTCGAAGAATGGTGTTTCATTTTTTGCACATTACAATAAAAAAATGTATCCATCCACAGTGCATAAGGACCAAAAGGATATACCCAACAATTTATTTCCATATATCATATAGGAGTATTTCCTTACTAAAAACAAAATTGTAGCTGCTTCAGCGGTCAAAAAAAGATATATGAAATTCGAAATTACAACACACTTTGAAGATTTATGAGACAATACAGGTCATAATAATACGATATGACAAAATGTTGAATAGAATAAAGTAATAATATCAAAGTTTCAGGAATTAAACTTAAGACTTTTCCACGTTTATTCGTCTCAAACAGATCGAGAGACAGATTTTACAAAACTGAAAAATATAAGTATCGTATGTAAGTAAAACTATTATCTCAATTCTAGCCTGCAAAATAATTTTCAGATAAATTCTTCAATTTTATAATATTTATTTACACTTTCAAGCTTTTCAATTTTCATATACCCACGTTTTGTCACCGGTAAATGCATAAGTGTTGATTTGTATATGTGGTTTCAAGGGCAATCAACAAACCGTTTGCCGATGGCACAACTACGCGATAATTCAATGCAATTTAATAATTAACCTAATCTACAGCAGATTGTAACAAAAACACGGCAAATAATTGAAAAGAGTAACAATTGAAGGAATTTTAGATGATAAAACTCGAATATTTAGAATTTTAAGAGAAAAATCGAATTTATTGATTGAATAGGTTACACATTATTTTAAAATAAGAGGCAAATACTAAGCAATAGTTATACTTAGAAAGTTAAAACGGTGTGAAAAATATGTTTAGGAGATATCTTAACATTTATAAAATATTTTAATCGACTACAACACTATTACAAAATTTACATTATTTTCATTACCTCATTTTCTCATTTTTATATCGAATATTTCCAATATGCGCGTGGATTTTGGTAAAAGGTTTAATTAATTAGTTTTCAAATGTCTCTCATCGCGTCTCCCTGACTGACATGCGGAATACTGAAAATTTTTATCTCAGGTTACTTATTATTATTATTGTAACTTATTATATTTACTGCACCGAGAAAAAAACCTAATGTTAATTTGAAATTATTTTCATATTAAAAAAAATATCATATCATTTTTACTGTAATTGCCGTTAATTTGATAATAAAAATATTATTTTAAAGGGAAAAATGTCAAATTAACATTTTTATTCTCATATTAACATTGAAATTCGGATATTTAGTTACAGCGGAAATATCATTTGAAAATATCAAATTGATTTTCACATTTTATTGCAACTTTTGACATTCTTCAATAGTCTTTTAATATTGTTCTGTATGCTTTGATAATTTAAAAGCGAAATTAATGTGAAAAATGTAAAAGAACACAGATTACGCAGAAACGACTGTTTTTTTTTTTCAGCTGTTTGTGGCTCTTCGTAGTAAAGGCAAAGTAAAACAAGGAAAAGACGCGACCATATAAACTGTAAAACCGTGCGTGTGTGTGGCAAGGGCCATCACCGCTTCCATAAAGGAGTAGAATTAATTGCGTTCCATGGAATAACATCCTGACTCATTAAAAAGTGAACTTAATTACAGATGTCACTAATAATATTACAATTTGCAATTACTAGTTTTATAGTATATAGCTAAATTGGGACACATTAATTTGTTCTCTGCAAGTTTTACTTTAGCTGTTTCATTCCTTTTATCAGTGGTATATAAAATTAATTAATTAAACTTAATATAAAATTTCGTTGTTAAAAAGTAAACATTTAGGTTTTATGAGGTTTAGATTGTTATAGGTAAGTGAAAATGTTAAGAAAGAGCCGGGGTCGAAAAAAAGTCTCATTAAAGCTTAAAATTTTTCTAAGTTGTATTTATATGTATAGAGTTATTTAAGTTCCTAAAAAGAACGATTCGAGTCAACATTTCTCAGATTAAAATTTCTAATTTATGCTTATAAAGAAAGTTAAGAAAGAACTAATTATCTTTGAATAGAACTCGGTTTTTTCATAACTAGTGATAACCCTTTGAATGCCCACATGTTGATTTTATAAATTAAACATCCGATGAAACATTAAAAAATAAATCTTAGGCAAACCTTATGTAAAAATGTTTTGGACAAATAATCAAAAACATTGGTAAATCACCTAAAAACATTTTATGCTTAGGTGGACTAGGTAAAAATGTCGGTATATTACCTAAAAATACTGCAACTACTACAACAATCATGAGCTTAGGTAAACAATTGAATTTTCGGGCAAGTGTCAGATGAAGGACAGCATGTTCGTTACTTTCAAAATATATTGTTTATAAGTTTGTAATGTAAATTATATTGAGTGAAAATTTAACGATTTTATTTCTTCAAGTGTGATCACACATAGACAACTAAAATAGCAGCATACATGTCATTTGTAAAGGTTTACCAAGTGTTAAGGTGCGTTAATCAGCTTATGGAAATATCCCACGGTAGAGGAAGAATATACATTATTAGTAACGAAAATTGCCTAAGTTCTGAGATAAACAAAAGAAAATTACTATCGTAAGTTTTATATGATCAAACTTGTAAAAACTATACTATTGCTTTTATTTATAATAACCTAAGCCTTGGGTAAAAATTGCTAAGGCAAATTAACAAAGTTATTTTAGGTAATTTCTATGCAACCCAAAGCTTGGTATAAAACACCAAATACAAGGGCAATTTTTACCCATAAGTTTAAACATCAATACAAAATAATTTACGTAAGCTGGTTTATAGGCAATTTTACAATAGTTTTTTCTCTGGGTTTGTATGAATCTTCTAAATTGTAAACTTCGGAAATGTAATTCGAGTCCCAAAAAGACAGCGACAAAATGTGAAATAAACAAATTACTCCACCCGAAAACAACGTCACAAACAAACCCTCTAAATGAAAAAAAAGGTGTAATGCTCTCTCACGGAAATTAATGTCACGTCAAATGTAATTTAACCCCATCGACCCCCAGCTGCTTGCGCTAAAAAGGGCTCCCCGCCGAGTCGACAACGTTGACAAACCGTCGACTCGAGGACAAGCACCCACAACCGGTATATTCGCGCCCCGGTTACCGCTACACCGGTGACACGCACGTTTGCAGGCTTTATCAACATGGCCTAATCTGACGCGGATCATTTGTCAGTCTTTTAGGAGCTTTTGTCTGTTCGCTTATTATCATAGCGGCCAGTGCTGCCACGACCGCGGCTGTCCAGTTGTCGTTGAATAATTGAAAGGCGTGTCCTTGTCCAATTAACCCCTTTTGCCACCGGCCTTTTACGTCCTCGCCGCGATTCTCGGCCGATGCTTTGCGCCCCGTTCCGTGGACACTTGGTTCCATTTCATTATGGTGGCCGTGTCCATTTTTCTTGTCAACTTCCATGACAGTCCGTTCCGTTGCGTGAGCCTGCGGTGCTGTTGGCGTGCAATGCAAAAATCAATGGAGTGCGCGCCACCCCGCTCTGTAGGAGCGTTGCCTCACACGAAGAGGGGGCCGCTGTCCACTAGCTAAAGGGTTAGGGCTGATTGATATTGCGGGATTTGGAGGGTTCCGAAAAATCGATAAGGGAAGGGTTGGCTTCTTACTTATATACTCCCACTCCGCATCAAAAGGTCGTTGTGATGTCATACTCTAACCCTACTTCGCTGGGATTATTGCTATTGCCGATTCTAACGGGACCGTAAAGGGTATGTGCTGAAATTTATGTGTTTGCCCAAAAAGTTGTTCCTTCAGGCGGCTCGACGACGGCAGAGTTGGTGGGGTTGTTTCGTCGAATAGGGGGATAGGTGCGGGCGGATGTGAGATATAAAAACGACCCTTGCGGGCGGAATCACCCTTTTTCCATTATTTTTAGGGCTCAACCCTTATATGACATGTGTGTCTGGTGGAACAGCTTATCTGTGTGGTGGTGGTCCTTGGAGTGATGGAAGTTTGCACTATCCCCTCGTACATAGGGGAGGACGTGCGCTTCGTCTTTTGGCGAACATGGCATGGCAGTAAAATTCACCCCTAATCCAGCAATTTTTATTTTATACTTTTTCGATTTTTTGTTTATCCTGTGTATTTTGCCGAATGCACGGGAATCGGGTGACGAATCGGTTTTATTACGAAAATTGACCCCATCTGCTCAACTCCCTCCCACCTGCAAAAAGTATTGTTCAAAAGAACAGTTCTTATAATAAATAAAGGAAAGCACAATGGTTGGAGAAAATTAAAGGAATATATCGCTTAAGTTTCTAGTATATAGGCTAGTAAATGGGCATACACAACGAAGGGGAACTTTAAAATTAAGTAGTGAAATTTCATTCAACTTAAATACTTTAGCGCCTGAAAATTCTCCAAATTACATTTAGAACTTTATGATCTTATTTCAATCTGATTTACATATGTGTACATACATATATAAAATATAATATATTATACATAAATTAGACCTCTCGACTATAAAGCATCAACTCTTGCCCTCCTCTTGTCAAATTAGTTTCTTTCAGAAACATTTGTAGGTAAGTAGTACCAGAGTAAATAGGATGTGTTATGGCCTCTTACACATTTCATAAAACACAGTGTTTTGAATTCTTTGATTAGTTAATTCCTTTCCAATAAATTTGTTATTGACCTGATCTAGTATTTTAACAGGTTATTTTCAAATTACATTATAACTAACTAAGATTTTGTTGTGTTGTTAAAGCCTTTGAGCGGGACACGCCTCTTAAACGCGGCACTGGCGCAATAGTACATTTTAAATGCGTTTATCTCGAAACACTTCTTTTGATAATGGCAGAAAATCGTACTCTTAAATTATTCAAGTGATATCTACGAAATTTTTATTAAAACTTGAAAGAGATGGAAAGCCTACCATAGATTTTTTTTTTTAAATTATCAAAATCAGCCAAGCAGTGCAGAAATAAAAAATGTATAAAATGGTAGAAGATAGGAAAACAAACAAAAGAATATTGAAGTGCTTTTTATTTGTAACTAATCGCACTATTGATATTCTATATCGATTAAAATATCATCTACGCCCGTGTGGGGTGATTAAAGACATCTTGGTATCTATTTCTTGCCTTCAAAGGGAAAAAAATATAACTTTCATTCAAAAACCTTATAAATGTTGTTGGAAAGTTTATTGTTAAATTTATATTTTATGTTTTATGGACAACTGGTGGTTTCTAAATAATGAAAAACATATAACTGTGATAAACTTTTCTACTTTTGTCAAAACAAAAAAGGAATAAATACACATAGCAATATTACACAGCCCGAAAAGAAAATAAATATCAATATTAACAAGTTAGCCACTGATATCGAATATATAAACTATTTAGAATTTCAATAGGTACTCATTACTGCCGATAATCTGAGATAGGTTTTTTTGCGTCGGGCCTGGGGCAGATTTGACCCATTTCCTTTGATTTTATTCAGAAGAAAATTGAAGAACACATGCGACGGATATGGGCTTATTTCAAAATTTTAACCTGCCGTTGTGAAAACTTTTACGATTTGCTGAGCCATTTAGACTTGTCACCCTTAGCAACCTCTTTGTCCACTTTACGACGCTCTCTACATCCCTTTTTAAGACGTCGCATAAAAAGTAGCCGAAAACAGCGCTACTCGCCTCTTAGCGGAAGTCGAAAGTGCCCCTGGAGTACTCCCGGAGTACTCCTGTCGCCCTCTTCCGCCTTCGGAGCGTCTCCACGCCACTGGACCTCATCCAAGACGATCATAAAATTGCAATCATCTGCAGGCTCCGCCGGCGCTATAGGAAAAACATCTTATCTTCGAGGAATGACTGATGACACCCGCTTTTCTGCCTACACACGAGCGGCCATCGCTCTGTCGGTTTTTTATTTTATCTGTGGCTGCGTTTTAGAGATATTGGCCAGCGCGTTTTTTACGTGCGAGAACGACTTCCGTTTTTATTGCGCCAGCAGCTATTACTCTTTGAGACACCGGCGGGCCGGTCGCCGGGGTGTCACCGTCAGGTTCCTCCTTACAACTCTTGAACCACCTCGGGTGTCAGCAGAATCCCCGAGAAGTGGCCACATTTGCGCGGATTTATTGTCCCCCATCCGGACATTGTGATGGTAGCGTTATTAGCAAATGGAAATTTTATTATATGAAAGAGCTTTTTAGGTCTCCGTAAAACAGTTTATACCACCTACGGTAGAGGGCGGTGCTCGGGGCGCATTGTCCTCGTGCCCCATGCCCGCCACGTCATCAATCACAGAGCTGCACTGAAGGACACCAGCGAGGCAGTCCCGCTTAATTTGCATTCCGGAATAGTCCTTCTGGCTGGACCGGATTGAATGAATGATGTCGAGATGAATGCAATTTCTGGACGGTTTTCACCAGTTGTCTCATTTTGCATACATTCTGACAGCATGAAAGGATTCTTAAGATCCTTTGTTACGCTCAGCCTTAGCGTTCAGGACTTTATTTTCTTGAAATGCTGAGATTTCGCCTTGTTAATGGGTGGTCCTGCAGTTTTCAATTTCATGCACCCTTTTTTTTTGTACTGCTTCAAGTCTGGTTTTCTTTATATTACTTTTCTTTCAAGGGTTCTTGGTAGGTACTTTTTGTATATGCAAGAATGAATGAGGAAATTTATATAAAAGAATTGAAAGAAAACAGCGAGCTTTTCTTAAGTCTAGATCTTACATAAAGAATTAATAAAAACTGAGAATTCATTTGGCTGCTTGTAAATCAGTTTAGCGATCACTGACTAAATATTGGTTTTTGAGCTAACATGTTGTAAAGTAAGTCAATAAAGAAATGTACAAAAAACTGGTCAAGTGCATTTCGGGGTTCCGCAGCTATTACTACATATGTACATACATACACATCCAGACACACATACAAACACGCGCGTGTATAGTTTTTGCGATTTTTCTCGAACAGTTGTTGGAATCCAAATAAGCATAACTTGGTCGGCTATATCTCGTAAAATATTTAGTATACTCTAGTATGTCGTGCTATTTTTAAAAGTAATTTTAGTCGACATATGTGCTAGTAGTCTAGATTTTTTCCGAAATTGCGTTCAAGGTGATATCTTTTGCGACACAAACCGAATCGAAAGTAGCCTTTGGAGTCGAATATTTCAAAAACTGGGCATAATTCTGCAAAATGGTTTAAGAAATGTTGTTAGATTCCTTTTTCAACGACACCCCACTCGATGGACTAAGTAAACATTTTTTTTCATCCCCACTTTTCATATAGAGGAGGTAGACTTAAATTTTTTTTTCCAAAATGTCGATACATATCTTTGTGGCAGGTATAATTATCTGTACTAAATTTCAGCGCTCTAGTCCTAATAATCTCTGAATAAAATGACTGTGACATATGGAATGTTAAATTGTAACAAGGTTTTAGTGATTATTCATTTGAAAGTAAATCAAAGAT
This sequence comes from Eutolmus rufibarbis, assembly GCA_963920795.1. NCBI lineage: Eukaryota > Metazoa > Arthropoda > Insecta > Diptera > Asilidae > Eutolmus > Eutolmus rufibarbis. Next base: position 23,617,374 of record OY987205.1, read on the forward strand.
AATTACGGAAATCTCTCAAAAAATTGGCGGAATAAGTTTCTAAAATTCTAAAATCGTGGATAGCTTTGTTATTTCCCGCAACTTAGTGATCTAAATAATATTGGATTGGACATACATACCTACGTGCTTTACAATTGATTTGAATAATTTTAATTTAATTTAATTTAAAAAAAAAATTTGGGTTGGCAGAAAAAATCTAAAAAGACTATAAAAAATCTTTAAAAAATGTATTAAATTATTTTAAATATAGATATACCTACATAAATAATTTCAAGCGTATTTGTACTACAGGTGACAGAATAATATGCAGAAATACTTTGTTGAATTAAAATAAAGTTAACGCAAAGACGTAATGTTCTACTGCTCAGGAAGGAATGACAATTTCTATTTCAGATATTGATCGATATTTCAAAGATTCATCAAAATCAGTTTCGGTGATTTAGCGTAGCCAGAGTCCGATTTAAAGGCGTCAGGGTCTGAAGCATGTGAAAGTCCTTTGAATTGATGAATATATCTTAAAAATTTTATTTTTACAAATAAATATGTAGCTGTGCTCGCGACTTCGTACTCGCGGGACCACTAAAATACGGCGTATTAAATTACAAATATCTGAACAGATTCAAAACAATTAGAGGAAATAAGTAAGCTTGAATACAGCATCGAAAAACCTGTGAGTTTCATAGATACATATGTAAAATTAGTAAATTATGATTTTTATAAAGTTTGCGCTATGAATTTTACCCCTTGTGTGATTCAAATCAACAATTGACTGAAATCTACCATTTTTAATTAATTAACTGTTTTTTATCTCATTCAGGTCCCAAAAATAACAAATATGGACAAAACATATAAAATAGAAATTCATTTTTAATTGAGAAATAAATTGCCAGGAAATTGACAGTTTGATTGGCCTGCGGGTAGTTCTACAAAAATTGGTTTACTTTGGCTCCTTGATGGAAAATGTTATGTTGTGTGTTATTAAAGCCCGATTTGAACAATTGGGGCTATCTTCAGATAGAAACATACAAAAATTATATGTTTATATTGTTAACTTCGAATCGGAAAATATTTTGAAGCCAGCGCAATTACGTATTTACGTAGCATTTGTTGTGATTCTTTTCAAACTTCCTTAATGAAACAACTGTTTAAATTAAGTTCGCAATATCAGAAGATCATGAACTTTAATTTTACATTGCGAAAAACTTATATAACGATAATTTGCTTGTATTACCCAATTTTTGTATACAAATACAAAAACAAATGAATTAGAATTATTCAAATCGACTCAGTAGTTTTCGAGATTGTAAATTAATGCATAAGTGTAAATTAGTATAAATTCATATCCTATATAACCACCCGGCGGTTATAAGCTTTATTGGTAAATTATTCAAATCGGCTCAGTATGAAGACACGAATTTTGTTATTGTATGCTTGGAATCAATACCTGATCAATATTGTAGAACATTTAGGGTGATACATAATTTGCGAATTTAAACAGAAGAAGTCTCTGCAATAGGAAAATCTCGTTCTAAAATAATCTTTGTATTGTAAAAAATTCTCATGACATTAAGTCATGAATAAATTGACTTAACCATAGGACTGGAGAAAGTTCTCTGAGGGCCAAGTCTAATTGATGTATAATTATATAATACATACATGCTGATAATTTGGTTATTTTTTTTATTATTATTAAATTAAAAAAATGTAGGTCGCATCAACTACTTTGATAATTAGCTTCCTATTAGATATTACCCATAGTAGTAGTAGGTACTATTATATGACAATTTTGCAACGATTTTAAACTTTAAATGATATTCGGATTGGGCAGCGCTTAATTTAAATTAATATTTCCTAATAAATAGGTCATACAAAATTGATCTTATTAGGCTTATTTTCTTTTCTAAAGATTATCTTTGATTCGTAGTTTAATCATGGAGCAATAATAAATTCGCTGTAAATGAATTAAAAAATTATGACATGAAATAGTTTAAAATTATTTGACACGTACAAAAAATTGTCTTAATGATAATTTCAAATTTAAAAGACTTTTCTCTACAATTTTATTATTATGGTATCTAATGTTTAGACAAAAGTATCTAATTGTTTTAAACTGAACTTAACTTTTAGCGTAATACTTTTTTTAATATATAAAGAAGTTTTAACTGTTCAGCATGATGGATAGTATTTTTCATTGATTTCTCAATAAATATTCACTCTTGTCTTCGATTGTATCTCCAGGACTTTCTTAGATAAATCGATATTAATTAAATATGATGGTTTGACATAGGATGAAGTTCAATATGTTTTATTAATTTCATAATCATAAATTTGTATCTACGGCTTTGTGGAGGCTCTTAATTTTTGGAAGCCCCTTGCTACCGCTAGATAGCCCGAAGATATACTCAATTTTAAATAAAATAAAATGTTATCAGTTTTTTTTTCAACACTTTTATTTAAAGCAATTAAGTCCATTTCCAAGCGACTAAAATAATAATGTTGTTTGTTTGTGCCATCAAAATGTATACAACCTTCCAATATTATAGACGAATTATTTAGGTCTTCGTTTGTTTTTCATTTTAAAATTTTATAAATTTTATTGAAGTGCAATCATCTCACTATGTATGTAGGTACATCTGAAAATGAAAGGAAAAACAATAAATAAACAAACTGAGTTAATTTTGAGGTCGCTGAGTAAATAGTAAAAAACAAATTCAACCATAAAATATTCAAATGATCAAAGGCAAAATAGCTTCATAAAAGTGATTTGGATTTATTTTATCATAAACATTCACAAGTGGTAAAGAGCTTCTGAAAAATGTTTTCTCGATCGAACGATCTTTCTTATTCTAGTTTCACCTCCTCAAAGTAATGCTTTTTATATGAATTTGCGTGCGTTTTATAGTAAAATATTTAAGAGAATTATAAAAATAACGACTTTTGCTCTAAATTTCTAAAAAAAACGTTAAACCTTCCATCCCTGCCCAGCGGTTTGATTTCCTACAATAACCCGCAAATTTGGCATGACAAATAAATCGCCGGTTGCGACGAGACCCTGTTCATCGACTCCTTTTTCTTTTCACAGAAAAACGTAAAAATTCAGGAAAAAAGAAGAGATTTCATGGTCCACAAATTATCGCGTCATCACGGCAGTGGCACGCTCGGCAAATTAATTCGGTGAAGGGTGCCTTGCCCGGAGCCGAAGATCTCTGATTACACAGCGGCCGGGCTGAGCCCCAGCGTGTTGCTTTCTAACGTGCGTCGCAATTGTATCGATTGATTATAGGGCCGAGGCCATTGTTCCAGCGGAATATTACGAAAGGATTCGCCGGACCCTTCCTGAATCCTGGCGCATATCCCTGAAAATGGGAAAAATCAACTGTGAACTTGCATTTTATTTTGGGTTTGAAGGAAAAGGGTGCTGGCTCGAATTCCATTCCCGGGAGAAGGGTGTTGCCAAAAGCTGAGGGTGGCAATTTTTAATACAAGACGTGTGCCAACTGGCAATGTGCGGCGCATTTATCCCTTTGCCTCGAACGGCGCGGTGTGAAGGGTTGCCCAACTGCCTTCGCACTCAAAAGGGACGAGCACTTGTGCGGGGCTCGCTCCTCTGCCGCAGCCAGAAAGGGTGGACTTCCCGGTTATATATCACGTGAGGGAGAGCCGAGGGCCACATGTGATTGAGTGCTCGTGTGAGTGGTGTTTACGTATTTTTTTCGGTTTTTTTTTTCGAGGGCTTTTCCTTCTATCCAACAGGAGAGGGTTGAAAAGTTTTCCTTACTGTCGCAGGGTTTGCGCTGCGACCCACCAACCGACCGACCCGACCGTCCGGCCGGGAGACTGACGTTGTTAAATTGAAGGACCTTTCGGTACATAAAAGGGCTTTCCAACTATATTGTCTTACATACATATGTGGAAGGGCTGAATTAATTTCGGCTTGGGCAGTGAGTCATGGGTTGGCCGTACATGGTTGGAATTTAATATAATGGCAAGCAGGCTGTGGTGGTAATCATCGGTGGCCGGCAGGGTGGTTGCTTTGGATGAGCTCCTTAAAAACGGGATTCGAGTGAAAAAGTGCTGCTCCAAGGACATGATTTCCTTTAAAACTTCAAAATTGCCTCTTGGTTGGGCTCCAATTCCTCGAAGGTAATGCCACCCCAAATCTCCGTTGAGTACCCGAAAAGAGCTCACTAGGTAGTTCGTCTCCAGGTTTATGGGCCATCAAAGCAAACTACTCACTGGCTGGCATTGACAGCTTAGTGACGGAGCAGTTTCATTTCTGGAGCCCCTTTCCGTCCCCAGCAGCCCCACCCGCATCTCGAGCTGCCCAAGAGGACTATCACTTTCCCCTAATGGCTCGGCGGGAGACACATCACCTAAGGTCCATCCTTTCTTTGTTCTTGAGACGAGGCAGCTCCTTGGGTTTGGTTTTACAGGACGACCAGAGCGGGGTGGCGATCGATTTTTACTTTCAACAAAATGCGTTCGGCCGGCACAAGGGTTGCGAGTGGAGCTCACAGGTAGAATTAAATAAAGAGGTCCTGGCGTAAATGTGTGACAGTGGAATGATTCGGTTTGATTAAATTGGCAAATCCTTGGCAACTCTATACGTGCTCTCTGCCCGAAAGGCCTAGGCTCGTCGCCTTTATGTAGGCGTTTCAGGGCTACCAGAGCTCCAAGGGGTGCTCTGCTCTTATCGCCTCTGATCCCGACCAAACATCAAACGATATTGTTATGGCGATTCAATTGTCTTGTGGAATATAATCCGAATTGCATTACACGCACAAAAGGAGCACGTCTTAACTTTAGGAGAGTAATGGCGGCCTGCGTAAGTGGACCTTTGCTTATTATCTGTCCAACTTCTCTGGAACATATAAATATGCCCTCCCACATCCCATATCCCATCCTCACAACATCTGTTTGGCTTTGGATCAGATTCGAATCAAAATGTATTGCTCAACTCTTTACTATCAAAATTAAATTTTATTATAAAGTTATTCCATCAAAATGGGTGAAGTATAGGTATACCAATTTAGATGTCGAAGAAAATTGAAAAAAATCCTGATTTAGAACCAAAGAACAAAATTCATTTATAATTTGTTGAGCATTAAAGTTAAGCGAATAATTTTCCTGAAAATCTTAATTTGTTATCTTTTATCTCCCCAAAATGTTTTGAATTTTACTTTTTTACTTTTATGATCAAACGCTAGATTTTTGCACTCGAATTCGTCTTTATTTTTCAATTAAGTTAACTTAAAGTTGTACGCACAAGACTTTATTTCAGTCTCAAATTTAATTTTTTTATAGCTTTTGGTCAGTTTCGTATCCAATATAAAACGAGCTGTCTCAGCTCTTGATAAATGTCTCATTTTCAACTGCAAGTTAGATTTAGCCCTTTTATTTTCCAGCAGTCTCAGTGAAAATTAGTAGTGTATTATAGAAATTTTAAAAGATTTAAAAGCCTTTATTGATTTAATCCAAATCAAATTAATTCAATAACCAGCAATTTTCATGGAGGAAGTAATGAACTATATTGCCTACCATTTTACCAGCACTTAGCTTCCCATCTGCACAATTTTTTTGTTTCGCGTTAAAAAAAGGTAAGATGATCAGCACATTTTAGACATCGTTTTTTGGAATTTTTGGACTTTGATTACGAATGGAATATTTTCTTGCACTGGGAATAGTTTTTGGACTTCAACTTCGGATTTCTTTGCTTCGGATTTTTATCACGAATGCCTGATTTTGCCAAAGGTAAGGGAAGGCATTTGTGGGGTAGTTTGCATATTTCTCATCTACCTTATCCAATAAGGACTCATATGTAACCAACATTTCTACTCCAAGGAAGTAAGCCATATAGGCTTTGCTTGCGTTCGAGAATTACGTATTTGCTTCTTTTCGAGTGAGATGAGGTTTTACAAACAGTATATTTAAATTGTAAAAATAATTATGTATATATTTGATCAATTGAAATAATTAAACTAATTTATCTTTCAAATCTAACAAAAGTCTAATTCTTTTATGTAGAACTAGTTTCTTCAACAAGTCTTAATTTCAAATTAAACCAAATCAATAACTCCAAGTGGCCCTGGGTAGAGCATTTTACATGTAATAAATAACCCTCGTGGTTGAAAAATACCTGAAATGCTAATCCTTTGTAGCGGTTCACTATGGAGAATTTGATAATTAATTTGAGAAACAAACCGTGCTACAATAGACTAGACGCTTATGTATAATGATTTAATTTAGTTAAATTATTAAATTTATTCAATTTATTTTAACACAAATTGACATCGAAACTATTATTATAAGGCTTTTGAGAGCTACAAAATTATTTTCTTCTATTTCACAAAATTGAAATTACCGCCCACTATATACATACATACATACATCATGTATGTGTTTTCTTTTTTCAGGAAGACATGATTTAAAATTGTTAAAATCGATAATAGCGCTGGTGGCAGAGCAATGTAGCGAAGTACTTTGAGCATTAATACAAACCATCAACGCAACTTTTTTGGTTAACTCAACAATCTATTTTGAAAGACTTTTGATTTATTCATTCGATTGTTCCGTAAAGATTGAAATCGAGCAATTCAGAATAAAATGACTAAAATTTAATTTGCTAACCAAGTGGTTTAAAATAAATATTCATACAATTTTTTTGATTTCTACATACGACCTACGACCTACGACTTACACCTTTATCGGTTTTGGTTCGGTTTAGGTTTCGTTCCGTTTTCAAAAAAATTATAATTGTACTAGTTTTGTGAGAAATAATTTTTTCAATAAAAGTGTAGTGAAATCCACGACATATATTTTTATAGAAAGATTTATGTAGGGTGGATAAATAATTTCGGTGCCAACGCATATATTTATTAGCAAAACTAATTTTTGCAGGTCTAACAGAAAAAGTCCCTTTGGGTTTTGAATATTTCATATTTACTGAAAATTATGTACAAAATCTTGCTTTCGTTTGAGGATGTTAGAAACAGTAGTCCAATTTTTTGCTGACTGAATTCTTCCAACGGCTTCGCTTCCGGTTTTGTTAACATTACATTTTTCTTTAAATTTGGCTTTAAGATTCATTATAATTTTCGTAATTTGGGGAATTTCCATAATTTTTGCACATTTTAGCACATATTCAATCTGCAATTTTTGTATGTAGTTTTACGTCTTTTTATCTTTAATAGTTTGTGCGCGTCTCTGTCAAGAAAGTTTTTTTGGAGGTGTCTAAGAAGGAACAAAGCTAATCCCATCATTATTTTTTGACCTTGTGTGTTCAACGTTACTACATCCACTTGATGATCTTATAGAAATTTCAAGACTTGCAGTTAAAAAATGACTGTAATTGCCTAAAATTTAAATTAAACTGAGATTGAGTTAAGATTTAGATTTCAAACTTTTTCTGAGTTTTGTTAGCTTCCTCTTGGTCTCAGATTTCAGTCCAATGAGACTGAAGTAAAGATTTTCGCATACGACCAATGAGCTTTACTCACACTTGACTGGTTTTTCATTATTCTACTGTTTTATTTTAGTAAACGAGTATCTTCTTTTTTCTAAAAATAACTTTATTTTTTGCTATAATCATAACACAGCAAAATGTTTGGTTCCCATTTTTGTCTCATGATTTCAAGTTACTCTGAGACAAGGTATTTTTCAAAAAAAAAAGGAAATATAAGAAGAATATTAAAAATCTTAACTAAACCTAAATTTAGTTACAAGAAGTATTTTTTCCTTAGTATAATAGTTTCAGAAATATAGTGATATAGTAGTATGATTAGTGTCCTTGTCCTTATCGCCTAACTCGTAGTTTTTATCAATTTTGATTATAATCTGCAAAGATTATTATTATTGCTTAGAAAGTCGCTATTTCTGTTTATTATTTATGATTTGTGGTTATATTTCTAATTTTGCTATAAACAATACACAAAAATTTTAAGATCACTAAGAATATCGAATTTTAAATCTTTAAGAGGGAAAAACGCGACTTTGCAACTTTTTTAGAATATATTATATATAAGTAAAAAATATTTTTCATTCTGAATTCAATATTCATTAAAATTCTTGATGGATCAACTCGGAAGAAAAAAGACATGAGTATTCAAAATTGAATTTGCCTGGATGTAAGGCTTCAACAAATCTACTTCCTGTCCTATATTATTTTTCTAATTGACATTTATTGAATCTTCCCATGATTGAAAGTCCATTCGATACCAAGAAATAAAAAACCGGTGACTCCAATCAAAAATAACTCGCCTCAATTACTCCATAAACGATTCCGACCAAATCCTTCACAAGTGAATCGGCGTGACATGTGTTTATATTTCTTCGATAGCTCGGAACCCCTTTAAGTGGCGGCCCCAAATTCGAGGAAGGGGTTCCCAGCACCAATTAGAGCCAATAAAGAGCGATGAAGACATCGATCAACACACGATTAGCCAAGACGCAAGACGTGAACGAGAGCAGCTCACGACTCAAGACGTTCGCGGCGGGCGGCGCAACGGAGCTGCTGCGACTTGCGCCGGAAGGGGTACAAAAAAGGCTTTACACGCGGCAAGAGCAAGAAGATCGCTCCGTTGTTTTTGTCCCGATCCGCGTTTTTTTCTTGCCTTTATTGAGTGATACACGATCGGGTCGGAGGAGATCATTAAGGTGTAACATTAGTGGGAACATAAATTTAAGGAGCCCTCAAAGGGGTAATTTACGTTTACGAGTTAATTCGTGCGCGGCGATTGTCAGCCTCTTTGATCTCCGCGAGGAGGTGGAATTCCCACTTGAACCTGCTCAACGCGCGTGTTAACGTCTCCCCTGCTTTTGTTGATCTTCGAAGGGTTACCTAGGATCATGTCAAGATGGTTAAACGGGTCGCGTCAAATCGATTACGACTTCTTGGAGGTAACGAGCCGGTCGTACTTCTGGAACTGTTAGGGGTAAGTCGAAGCGCAGCAGGTGCAACACTTCTTTTTGTTTGGGAATTTGTCACTCAAGATTAAGGCGCGTTGGCGGCATCGTCGGTGGGAAAAAGGGTCGGAAATAAATTAGAATGATTAATGCTAGAAAGGGTACCCATTTTTTAAGTGTCCATTAAGGTGATCAAACTTTGCCTTGGTGATCTTAGCGGCAGAGTCTTTCCGAGGGCAGATTTTATCTTTCTGAGCTCCAGCAAGTACGTTCAGCTCAAACAAATAAGTACAATTTGGAAACTGGCAAAACTGTTTAAAATAAGCATATGGCCATCGCGGCTGTTTTTTAGGAAACGCATTCTTTTAGTTTAATTCTGGACCAATCTTTCAAGCAAGGTCGGCTATACGTCACGAATAACATCAACGATGTTGACTTTCAAAATGTAAATTTTATTCCTGGTTTACCGGTGTAAACCATTGACTTTACGGAACTCTATAGGAAATAGAAATAGAAATAATTAATATCTCTGCACGGTTTGCTAAGCTGCGTAATATCAAATTCACGACTACTTTAGGTATACCTATAATATATACACATACATATGTATTTACTATGCGAAATACAAGCTCTTTTTCTTTCATATTATAACTAATGTCACATTCTATGAGTATTTTCGAATAACTTGATTTAGTAATTGTATAGTAAAAGTAGCTGCACCTACAAGTCATACGCACCAGAATAAGCTGCGATCACGTAAATCATTGAAAATAATAACATATCATGTTTTATCTCTGAGCTCACCAGCTAATTTGTTGTTACAAACTATTCAAATTCGTTTTGTTAAACTGGTTTGTATGATATTTGCACGGTACAATTTTGCATGGGTAAAATATTTGCATTTGATATTTTAATAGCTTCTATGCTCACACCATTTTTCTTTTTGGCTCGAATGCTGAAAAGTTTTCTAAAAGAACAGATTTGAAGTTGCTCTTATTTTAGACAGTGTTTTCATTTGAGTGTTAAAAAGCTTTATGTACAAGTGGTGTGATTATTTTTAGTTGGTGAAGAAATTACTTCAGTTAAGGTATGTATGATCACATTATACAATACGCAGATATGTAGTAGTGAGTAATGTGAAGCCTTCGGCATATTTTGATTCATCAAATAATACAGGGTGATTTGTTTTTGTGGTACATGACAATAATGTTTTAAATGTTTCTACCGTGTTCAACGCGAGGTGGTCGATCAGCTGGCAATAGTTTTTGTGTCAATTGCATCTTGTATTGAAAGTTATGCAAATCAACCTTTAAAATCCCGTACAGCATCAATAGCACCATTACTTCGAGGTGGAGTTGCTTTAACTTTAGGTCTCTCGGTTGCCACTGAACTATTATCACGAAATTTTGCCACTAAACGTCGGATTGTCTTTGGTGTTGCGTGTTGGCACTTTCTTCGAACGATATTTTGCTCTGTACGAATAATATTTTGATCTGTGCAAAATAGAACAATTTCGGCTTTTTCTTTTGGCATTTTTCCATGGTAAAAATGATGATGATGATGAAGGAGCTATCAGATGGCGATTTGACAGATGCTGTTATAGTTATTCAAAAAAACTTCAGGTACCAGAAAAAAATCACCCTGTATCTGTAGTTTTGGATTACAATATTTTCAGGCAGTGTAAATTGTACCTTAATTATGTTTCTGTTATGATATTTTTTATTCGTTCTGGTTCAAGCAATGTTCCAATATTAGACATGAAAGGTATTAATCAGATAAACTATCTTAATGGATGAAGATTCTTCTGATTTAACGGGCCGACTATTAAGTCATGTTTTGGGTAGTTTAAAAAACCGTTTAACTGTCTTAGGGTAGCAATATTGTAAATTTAATATTTTCAAAATACCTCTGATTTCATGATTTCAAATAAATATGCTAATTGATTTTATTTCAGAATTATGCGCATTTTAATATTGTTAAGTGCTCTTTCTATGGTCGCATCGGGAAATTTATGGGATGACACCTTTGGTACTGTTAAAAATTTCGGCGATTATGTGGTAAGATAGAAAGTAACAATAGAGCTGTAATCATGTTAGAAACAAAATCCTGTATGTACTGTTTATTTATTTTTAAATCATTCTAAATCTTAGATTTTTCGATGTTTACACATATGTAGGTCTTCTTGTGTTATAAAGTAGATAATTTTAATAAGTTAGATAATTTTTTAATAAATAAGGGTTTTTGCTTTCACCATAATCATTTTTAGTTTCATAAACTACACTGCATAACAAAATTCAGTGCATATACATATTAAAACGGCTTAACAAGAACACGTTGTAAATCATACTAATTATTATAAGACTTTATTACATATAAATAAAAAATTTATAAACCCACTTTTATTATTCAAAACTATCCTGAAGCAGTTTTGAACATTAGGAGCATTTATGTAAAATATGTTTTTTAAATGTACATACGTATATACTATGTAGATTGTTATAATTCTTTTTTTTGAAATACCCCTAGTAAGTACTAATACCTACATAACTAAACAAACTACTGGAATTAAAAAATAACAAGCATGTAGTTATCTCAAAACGTATGACTTCGAAATGCAGGTAAAATGCAATACGCATAACTTTTATATGAATTGCAATTTAAATATAATCAAGAAAAACTTTTACTGCATTTTTAAATTCTTAAATTTAAAAGAATTTGAAAGTAGTCAAAAGGTTTGGTTTATTTATCTAATTATTATTTTTTTATCAGTTAATATTTTTGCATTATTTGTAATGTAGCATGTACCACAGATCTTGAAAATAACAAAATCATCAAATTTATTGTAACATTTTGATTTCAACGTGTAACAAAATGCGAAATAATATTTTTAAATTGCTTATTTTACAAAGTTTACCAATAGGCATGCCATAAAAATTTTATTAATGTATTATATACATATTCCTTAATATATCTTTCACACAGTTGACCAAGGCAGTAGGGTACTATAGTGCAACAGAAAAATTTATTCGTGAAAACATTTTTGGAGAAAATCTGGAATCGGTCAAAAAACATAATAAACTTTACGAAGAAGGGAAATGTTCATATCAGCTAGCAATTAATGAGTTTTCAGACAAAAATTTCACTGAGGTCAAGGAGAAATACACCGGTCTACTCAAATCTGAAGAAGGCTTGTAAGAAATAAAAGTATGTGATTTTGACCCCATCCACCAACACAAATTAATGTAAATCATATTTCTTCTTAAAATATTTAATTTATTATTATTTCAGTTTAAATATGGATTGCGGGATAGGGAATATAAAAAATTTTTCGTTTTATGGATGAATATTAACTCAAGTTTATTTTGGAATAACAGAACTTTGTACCAAAAGGGCAGTGAAATGACAATGTTCAAAATTATAAATAAACTATTTGTTGTGTAGTTAAAGCCAATGTGTCTCAGAGCGTTAGATTAATTGCAAATATGTTTGTGGGTGGCCAGTTTCCATACAAAATTATTTTATATCCGTTTTTCTTTTAATTTATTATTAATATTTTAATTTTTTTTTTTTTTTTTAGAGAAAAATCCCAGGAATATAAATTTCGTGATGTGAATGGACAATTAGATATTGCTCCTGAGTTTGATTGGAGAAATCATGGAGGAATTACGCCCGTAAAAAAGCAAGGTATTTTCACCTTTCTGCTAAAATTTCAAAAACTCAGGTTAAAACATTGTACATTTAGGAGAATGTAAATCAAGTTGGGCATTTGGAGCTTCTTCCGCAATTGAAGGACATCTTAAAAAAATTACAGGGAAACTCACTGAGTTGTCTCCCCAGCACCTTGTTGACTGTTCAAGTGAATTTAATAATAAAGGATGCGATGGAGGTCATCAAGAATACGCATTCGCTTATATTGCAAAAAATGGCGGAATTGCTTTAGCTGATGAATACAGATATAAAAGAAAAGAGGGTAGATGTGAATATGACCCATTTAAACGAGCTGTGGCTATTAAAGGATTTACGACCATTCCTGCGGAAGACAAGGACAAAATGAAAGAAATAATATCGAATTTGGGACCCTTAGCTTGCAGTGTTGCCTTAACTAATGAATTTGTTCACTATAAAGGAGGTATCTTCGCTGATCCAGCTTGTAGGTCTCTTGAACCCGTTCACACTGTGACAGTCATTGGATATGGAAAAGATCATTGGATTATAAAAAATTCGTGGGGACACACCTGGGGAGAGAACGGCTATATGCGCCTTGCGTTTAACAATTGGTGTAATATTGCTTCGGAATGCAGCTATCCAATTTTTTAACATAAGCATGTGCTGCATTCGTCAATCAAGCAACGACTCATACATCATAATGACATCTTCAAACATACATATTATATGTATATAATATATAATACATATATTTGCTATTATAATAAATATTATAAATTTTCAAAATTAAGGAGAAACTAAGTCTTTGTACAATATTGAATACATAATTTAGAAAACACACCAACCTAACCCATATCTAGTCAAATTATAGAAATTGTAAAAATATCTGAATACATACAATAAATCACATTTTATTTAAATGCAAAATTATACATACAAACTGTTTTTTTTTTCAATTAGGTATTAAGAAATGCTTGTTTTGCATGGCTTTAATTATTGTAATTGCAAAACGATAACTCATTATTTTCCGATATTATTTTAATTAATTTCAGAAAAAGGTCTGTGCACGTTTTTAATCCTATTATTCTCGAAATCAGGTAAATTTAGACCGGTTTTATTACAAATTCCTAATCTGCGCAAAAAATCTGCATATGTAGGTAAACGACTTGATTTTTACGAAATCAATCTTTACTATAGATCCCTTCAGTACCTTCTCGTATAGTATTGTAATTTGCAAAACTCGATTTACATATTAAAAGTGGCGTTCACCAACAGAAAACTAGAATAAACATTAAATTTGAATAATAAAATGCAATTAAATCACGTGAAACACCGAACCTAAGCCGATGCTAAATAAAAAAGAATATTTAATTCGTAAGCAATCACCGGGTGTATTTTTTGCTCACTAGTCAAGTTTTTCTTTCTTAACAGGTTTATCTGCTATTCTATTGTATTTCGTTAAAATTTGCACGATCAATTCTTAACCAGATAAAATATTTGCATTTGCATTCTTAAAGTCGTATCATTCAAAAATCAGAGTTGATTGAATGTAGCTTGATGTGAAGAAGTTGGCGTGGCGTTACCACTTCTATCAGTGAACGGTGTTTTGACTTTCTAGAGTTATTCTAGTAATGTTCTTCACAAGGTGCAATCAGTTTTAAGTTGTGATGTGCATTATGCAACCAATCTATAGAAACAAATAAGTAAATATCATTAAATTTTATAGTTTTGACCAGTTCTAGTTAAGTTAAATTGTTATAATTACTCTTTAAACTTTTAACTTTCTGAAAAACGTTCAAAGGTAAATGTGTAATGTGTATATTTATCTAGTGTTAACTTATCATTGACTACAGAATACAATACTAAAAAATAATGTAATCGGAAGTTTTTAATTCATGCTTCAACAAGAAATAGCCAAACAAAAATTAGTCGGTGCTTCGGGTTAAACACGGAAGAAATTCGCTTTTAATAGATTTGGTTTTTATTTCATATTTTCCTTTTTCTTTTAGTATTAAAGTCACACTGTAAACATGAGAATTACAAATAGGTCTTGATATTCTAAATTAAATTATAGACAAATACTTTTAAATTAAAAATATATATTGCATCTATTATTCCTTCCGAAATAAAATTTTGGTATCCGACTATCTCGCAAAAAGAATATGCGTTTATAATTAAAATATAATTGGTATATTTTATTGCTGGTAGTTCTCCGCATTAAATATATTTTATTACTCCACTATATTTATATTCAAGTTCTACAAAATATTCTATTTCATTCTTATTCAAGAGCTCAAATTAACATGATTAAAATTTTTCAACTTTTGCTGTTTGAACTTTTGTTATCTTTAATTAATTGAATGTTTTCATGTGCACATATTTATGCATATCTATGATAATTTAGTTTAATTAAATTTCCTTATATTTTTATATTCTCTTTTAGAAACATGCGTATTTTAATAGTGTTTAGCGCTTTTTTCATGATCGCTTCGGCAGATTTTTTTGACGATGCTGTTGATTTCGTTAAAGATACTGGCGAATATGTGGTGAGTTAAAGTTACAAGATGCTTATAAATAAATCATTTCAATTTAAATAAAAAATAAAGAGAAAAGAAATGTTGATAGCATAAAATGTCGCATTGGTATTGATTCATAATAACTCTTGGAATTCTTGTTAATAAAGCTTATAGTAAATATGTTCCGAATTGGACGAAATTCTTCGCCGTCTCATTAAGTTATAAAAGTTTAAATTACACATAAATCAGAACTAATTGCATTAGTGAACAATTTGACGAAAGATTTCTCATATCTCATTTCTAATTTCACTTGATATTTGTCTCTATATTCCGATTATTCGGAATACAAAATAAAAATTCATTAAGTGGTGAACATATTCGATGCGGTCGTGGGTTTTTAAATCATCTGTCACATTATCAGCTATTACCTATTATAACTTAATGATTACCTTCTCAATATTTTACGCTCGATAAAACGATACAATAGTAAATACACCAAATGGTATATACCCCTATTGGTTGTTTCTAAATACTTCGACTGCTTACATAAAAACATCTACTGCCCAATATTGAAAGATTTTAGTAATATTATTTTTTTAAATAAACTATTTGTTCATTCATACAGGCGAACAAAGCAGTAGAGTACTATGACGTAACAGAAAAATTTATTCGTGAAAAAATTTTGGGTGAAAATTTGCAAACGGTAAGAGAGCATAATAAACTTTTCGATGAAGGAAAAAGTTCATATGAACTAGCAATAAACATGGAGTTTGCATACATGAATTTATCTGATGTCAAAGATAAATACACTGGATTACATAAATCTGAAGAAGGCTTGTAAGGCATTTCCGAATATTTTAATCACTTACTGATTTTCTTCTTTAGAGATAAATCACAGGAATATAATATACCCGAAATGAATACTAAAAAACTAAATAGTGCTCCTGTATTTGATTGGAGAAATCATGGAGGAGTAACTCCTGTAAAAAGGCAAGGTATTTTGCTATATCTAAAATTAATATTCAAAATTGATGCCTTTGAAAATTAGGAGATTGTGGGTCCTGTTGGGCGTTTGGAGCTGCTGCCGCAATTGAAGGACATCTTAAAAGAATAACTGGAAAACTTACTGAGTTGTCTCCCCAGCACCTTGTTGACTGTTCAAGTGAATTCCATAACGAAGGATGCGGTGGGGGTTATCAAGAGTACGCGTTCGCATATGTTGCAAAAAATGGCGGCATAGCTGCAGAAAATAAATACCAATATACTGGTGAAAAGAAGGGATGTCAATACAAGCCATCTGAAAGAGTCGTTGCTATTAAAGGATTTACAACCATTCCACCGAAAGACGAGGACAAAATGAAAGAAATAATATCGAATTTGGGACCCCTAGCTTGCAGTGTTGCCTTAACTAATGAATTTGTTCACTATAAAGGAGGTATCTTCGCTGATCCAGCTTGTAGGTCTCTTGAACCCGTTCACACTGTGACAGTCATTGGATATGGAAAAGATCATTGGATTATAAAAAATTCGTGGGGACACACCTGGGGAGAGAACGGCTATATGCGCCTTGCGTTTAACAATTGGTGTAATATTGCTTCAGAATGCAGCTACCCAGTTTTCTAATAAATATGTTTAGGTATGTGTGCACTCTAACTGAGATTTTCAAAGCTTATATATGTACATATTTAGCTGTGTCTGCTAATATTTTTGTGATAAAAATGATGTTGAAATAATTTAACCACCAACTAGATTATTTGAATTGTTATTGAATTTTGAGATGTCCTTTAATACGTCCAATAAAATGAATTTCTGTCTTATTTATATTTAGTTTTATTTTTATTGAATCGTACTCTGGTTGTGACTATGCCATGCCGGGATTACAGGTTCGATTCTCAAATGAAGCATTGTTAAATACAATAATAATAATAAAAGAAAAATACAAATACAATAAAGCAAGACAAAAAATAAGTGCCATATGGGCTTTATTTTCTGAGTGAGCGATAAAATGAACACACTTTTTTTGTTGCAAACGAGCTCTTATACCTCTTATACCTCATATCTCTTATTTTACCCAATCTGGGTAAATATCACATAAGTTCCTACATCCTATCCCGTTCGAACGACAATATTTGGAAAAAAAGTGAAAATATGTGTCTGCGTTCCAAAAGAATACTTTGATTTGGTCACAAAGTTCAGTTCTACATTTATAATCCAAAACCTTATATTTTCATTGATACTAAAATACAGGGAACTATAATATAATAGCCGAGGAGTATGTCGATTAATTTAAGATTCATTTATGTTAAAGAAAAAATTTACTAGTTCTGTGTCATTACCATGCAAAATCTACAATGAATAAAAAGTTCAATCAACAGTAAGAAAATCAAATATTTAAAATGAATTTCATTCTATAATTAACTGACCAACTGGAGAACCTGAAGAAATTAGGTAAAGATGAATATATGATGGTGAATGTTAGAAATACAAAAAAAATTCTATATTTTAGATGTATCTTCCTTAATTTTAATAAATATATAATTAATATGGCTATTTTATTTAATTTTAAGCACAATAAACTTTGTTTCTTGCTAACACAGCATAAGTCAAAAACTGTTTTTTAATATATTTTTTAATTCTATATTCATAAAATACAAATATTACAAACAGATTATGTGCTTTGAAGCTTAACTACTATATTAAATACAAGAAAGCTCTTGAAAATTCGCGTATTTGTATGTTACACAGTTTTTATTGATGCCTGAGAAATTTTGATTTCAAGACTTATGTGGTTTTTGAAATGACCGATTCAATTAAGAGTATATTTAGATTATCGCAAAAAAATAAAAGAAACATTTACATTCACAAATATCTAGGAACTTTGCATGTAAATAATGAATGTTGGGTTCAGACTGCGAAAAGTGCATTCCATTTCCAAATTTCAAAATTAGATGTGTTCGTTAATTGCAAATGTAACTATAGGCAACTTGCGAAAAATACTCACAAAATTGCATATCAGAGCAGACAGTGAAGGGTAATTACACAATTCGGGCTCAGTAGGTTACAAAAGAATTTGCAGAGCAACAGCTCCTGCGTGTGGTCTGCAGCCTTAATCCTGTTACATTCCTGTAGGAGTTGCAAGATTATATTTCACGGTCTTATGACTCCGAATTCCAACCCCTTGAGGGCAGAAGGGCTAGCGAATCCATTAAAATTCATGAAGGGAGCAAAAACCTTTGGGCAGTCGCTATTCCGCCAGGTCTGCTGTTTTCATCTAGACGTTTTGCGAAATCATTCCTCGAAATGATTTCTTTTTTCAAGCCAGGATTGGCCAGGTACGACGGCAAAAAGGGTTTTCGTGTTCATCAAGGCGTCGGACGAATTTATGGATACTTGAGCTGGGCCAGTACCCTTTTTTCTCCTAATGATCCTCGTGACGAGGGTGGTAATGATTCCTTGCTTTTTCCTGACCGGCTCCGATCCTTATCAGGATGACTGCATCGTTTCGTTTTTCTTGAGGGGTCCAAAGGATTATAGGGAGACGAATTAATGGAAGTGGTGACCATTAGGCTTAAGGAATGGAAATAATTTGCTTTTGGGCATTCTTTTCTCTTTTTTTGCTGTGACTATGTATGTATTATATGTAATATGGGCATTTCCAGGATGTAACATCCGGGTGAATCGCGGGAAGGAATTGTTAATTCTCCTTTATCTATTTCGAGCCCATTACTTACATAAATTCCCATTAGGCTGAGACCACTGGCCACCATTGCGGAATGGCATCCAGGACAAATAATAAAAAATTTCATTTCAAAAGAGGCAAAATGACAAGAAATCAGAAACGGACTGACGCGGCCGGGAATATCTGCCGTCAAATCAATCAGGCTAATGCCCGTCATATCACGGCCTGTGTCTGGGAATTCCGGATGTCACTTAGCAGGAGCACACATAAGACAAAGCCCACGTCTGGCTCGGATATCAAGCCTCATGCCGTTGACTGCTCATCCGACCTGACAAAACACAGCCGAGAGAATGTGACCTGATTGACACGAATAGGTGTTGGGAGAAGTCTCGGGGGTTACCGAAGAGTGCACCTGTAACTGTCGCAAAAGGTTGGACGCCCTGTCACGTAAAAATTAAACGGGTTCGAGCCAATTATCCGTGCCCCAAGTGATGGATATTGACAGGCCGCAATGGTCTCGAAGGATACTGAGACAACTGAAAGGGCGGCAAACAAATAAACAGGTGACGGGGCGGCACGTGAAACTCTTGAAAGGGCGTGACAAGTTTAACCCTACACTGAAAGAAAATAATAAAACCTTTCAGCAATAATTTACTCTTGATTAAACATTGTGACTATTGAATCTAGAATGGCAAACTTAATTTAAGAATGCAAATTGTATTACACCTGTCTACAAAAATAAATTTATTTATTGTGTCTGGGTTTATTTCATAATTTTTTTCTTTGTCATGCATCAAAATAATCAAAAAATACCCTCTGCCTCCTTAAAGTTTGCTTTTGTAGTGTTGGTAGTAATAATATAGCATATTTGTAGACGGTATTTTGCCCGTTTTCGAAAAAAACTTTAAAAAATAAAGGTTCTTCATAGAAATTTGTAGCGTGGCTTAAATGAAAACCTGTGTCCTAATCTAGGAATATCAAATTCAAATTATCTATATAACCTTTTTTACACATTTTGGTGAACAAGTTTTCTTGAGTATGCGCTTGCCATGTTCTTTATTCGTTATCTATTATTTGAAATATTCGGTTTACGGAAAAAAAAAAAAGGTAAATTCACGGATTATTTCGAAATGTTTTGAGGCCTTTTGTTTTTTTTATATAATAGCTTAAGATTCAAGCTTTTATTCAAGTTATGTTATTAATTAGCTCCTATAGAACAATTCCTTATTATTTAATGATTTTTTACAAAATGGTGAAAATGCAGGCTTTTGCACTTTTTAACCGTATTTTTACTGAAAACGAAAGAAAATTTAGTATTTTTATTTTTGAATTCCTAATCTACGGATTCTATAGAAATGAACTGCAGTTTGTTCGGGCGCAAATTTGGTGTTGACCTGTGTTATCATTCACGTATGCGCTATTTTAATAATGGAATTATTGATTCAATCCGAAAAGTAATGTTTTGTAAGTTCTTAATTTCAAAACGTTTAAAATAAAACAAGCAGGATAACTGGTAGGTCCCCGCCCTTCATTTTTAAAATATGATTGCAATGTTAAAAAAAGCGCCAAAATACATTTATTTTAAATACTTTTATTCCTCAATATAAAATGGTTGATATTGATTTTAGTTTATTTTTTTTTTTCAATTTAAAATTTGGTTATATGTATTATATGCAAAACATGGTAGCTAAATAAAACGATTGTGCGTATAGTTTTGCAAAACGTTAACATTTATAGCTTTATAATTCATGCATTTGCTATAGAAATTTTTGTTTGGAGGATTACAAGAACAGGATGATAACTTACCAATTTTCAAATGGAATTGGAAAAGTTATAGTCTTTTTGTAGCAATTGATTTGACTCGCACTATCATCACCTGAAAGGGATATCACGCAGATTAAAACTTTACAGAATAACCTCTGTGTTTCTGTCTGTACCTACTTGTTTTAAATTTGTTCGTTCTTAGTTGAAGTACGAAACTCTGTAATACACTGGACAGACTATAAATGAAATTCAGAATTTCAGAAAAATCTTATCATCATTAAATTTTTTTTAAAAAATTCAAACAAATATTCCGTGAAACATACTATTCAAAGCCAATAGTCTTCATTTTTTGATGAAAAATATTAATCGTAGAAAAACTACAAAAGTCAATGCAAGCAAATAGCACCTATTGATTGGGACAGTTAAAATAAGTCTACTATTTCTAAGAAACTAGGCACTTCATCATCACAAATAGACAGTTTTACGTAGGATTTGAATGACGATTAGGTAGAAATAGTTCCTTTTTAACAGACACTCCTCAATTGTGAAATTGAGTACGATCGACATTTTAAATTTCGTTTATAGTGTATTAGTGGTATAAGGGTGCCAGTTGTTTAACTCTGTCTTGCGCATGCCAAATCAGACTTTAATATAAGTGTATTATTTTATTTTTTTGTTTTAAGAACAAACATTTCAAAATCAATATTATTATACAATAGTACATATGCATATGTAGTTTATTTTCTTCAAATTTTTTTTCCTTTAAATAATCTATTTTTTTCTTGATTTTGGAATGATACTTTTTCTCACAGTGTAACGAAAATCGAAAAGTGATTTATTCAACATATTGTCACCTGTCACAGCGATCCGCTAAATTTACCACCCGAAGGGCACCACTCGAAGATATCTCCAGCGCGGTTCAGCCCTTTTTCGACATTAAAGGGGTGCCCTGCTCTCGTGCCTGGCATCCAATCAAGTGTGCTATCGCTAAATTATTCCACCGCCCCGTGTCTTCGATTTATTTTTATCATTCCTACTAACTGCAAATAATTTCAGGAATTCCTTTGAGGACGGGTTTTGCGGTGTAACAGCGTCGTGTCACGCGACCCTTGGAACAGAGGAGCCGCTTTATAGCTGACGTGAACACCGCCAATTTAGGGATACGCGCTAAATGCTAAACGGGTTGATGGCGGTACTTCCGTTCGAAGGCGGTTAATATAATTTATGGGTCGCGACACGAGTTATTTCAAGTGGGAGATTATGGTTTAATGATGGATTTAGGTGCCACATGCCTTCCGAACTTCAACTCGGTGAAAGGGATGCGGGTGTGATGCGCATTCTTAAAAGGGCTGCGGAGTCTGCAGGTGCATGCTTAATTCGTTGCCTAGTTTCCTGGCTGTTCTGAAGATTTATGGAAAATTAAAACGTTTAATTTATTGTGGAGTATACGAGAAAAATTAATAATTTATTACACCTTACAGAATACATAAAGGGTGTGGTGTATTGAAAATTTTAAATTTTTTACGAAAAGACAACTGTTGGATACAAATTGATTTCGGAAGTCAAATAACATTTAATTAGTAAGCACAGTCTTTGTTGCCAGCTCTTATCTTAAATGGTTTACACATATCAAATATGCAATTTGAAAAATAAGTTTTTTAAGTGTCATATTGCAATATCGACAGTACTTCTCATTTCTCTCCCTTTTTGGTACATTCGGGACTGAATTGGCCCTAAATCCCTGCAGCAATTTTAGGGATCACATATTGGAAATTCGGTGCCTGATTTTAAAAATTCCAAATTTAGGTTCTTTACATGGGCGTACGCAGTTGAGAATTAATTAAGTTTACAGATTAAGTAGGTTCACGGATTTATGAAGCTTATTCCATACTTATACCAATGTATGTCCCCTTATTTCGTGTCATCGATTTGTGGCGCCTGAAAATTCCCCGAGATGTCCTTGGACTATAAATTTGGACTAATTTTATTGCAATATAAAAATCTTTACTTCCTTGAACTTTTACTTCCACTATTAATATATTTAATGTCTCGGTCTCTTTGCTGCTTGCCAATAAGTCATTCCCAGCAACCTAAATTATTCGTAAATGAATCATAAAATAATTATTTTAAGCGACGACCATATATAGTAATTCGTTAACGATATCGCAAAAGAATCGAAAATGAATCAGCTGTCGGACTATATATTTGGACTTTCACTAGTGAATAGTTTTAAATGATTCTTTACTAAGGCCGTCTTCCATTTGCACTTTTTTACCCCTAAATGTTCTCCGAAAAATCTATCAATCTTCAAGACTTCTCTAAAGTAGGTACACTAAAAATGGATCTCGTATGAAAAAAATGTAGAGCAGTTCAATTCGAAGCGCGGCGAAAAGTGCCAAGAAGCAAATTAATTACTTTTGAATTATAGTTTAATTCACTTAATCAGGATTTCATTGATTTTTCTCGAAAAATAAATTTCATGGTTTAATAAAGAACCGTTTAAAAGAATTCATTTACGAAAGTCCCAGCAGTCCCAACATCTGATTCATTTTCGATTATTTTCTGATGTTTTTAGTAAACGGAGACTGATATTTATTTAAATAAGAGATTTAAGAATATATCAATGCATAATAATATATCTGTAATACATATGCATATATAATATAAGTAAAATTTAAAATATAGACTCATCAAAAATATTAAGGAATAATCCAAAAACATTTTTAAAATTTTTGAACAGATAAATAATTCAATTTTAATTACATAAAGCTTTTGTGAAAGCTTGTACTTTCTACATAGTTTATGAGTTAGAACTTTAAACATTTCTTTTTCATCTCGTACTGCTCTGTGCTAAACGTTAAGAGTTTAAAAAAGTAGGTATTTCTTAATTTTTTATTAAGTTTAAGAACGTCTAAGAGGTGGAAAAAATTTGTTACATGAAATAAATTAAAGTATTTGAAGAATTTTTCATTTTTATGTGACTTTGAAAATTAACAATATTATATATGATAATGGCAAAATAAAAATTTTGTTGTTAAATCTGCGTATATAATTGGGATCCATGCAATAATAACCAAATATTTATATTGCCACTTTAACATTTGCTTACTTATGAATGAATTCTTTTCTCAGTGAAGGGTTATTTTGAAATTTTATAAAAGATTTAACGTTCAAATGAGCTAAACTTAACAGGTAAAAAGTTAATAATTTATATACCAGAAGTTAAAAGTAATTTTTTGAGACCTATTAACATAAGATATATGTATGTAGGTACGCCCTCTGCTACGGACATAAAATGTCAACTCTTCATGATCTTATTACAATACTAAAAAAGGAGGTAAAATGTAAAGAGCCTACTTCCTTTACCTCCTGCTGCCGTTGTCCACATTTAATGAACTGTTAACAAAACATGCAATTTATCGGGACAAAGAAATCAATCAAAATCCTTTCAATTTCCCTTTCTAGCTGATGCCAGCCCCCAACAACGACGTATGTTGGTACAAATAAATCAGCCCGCGCCGCTGCGTTGAGATCAAAAAGCAAAAGCGCTGGTGCGGTCGGGCATTATCGTGTCATCCGGGGAACAAACCCCGAATTAGGTGCACAAACAGCGCGGCTAATGACGAGAGGTCCTTAAAGGAGTCAGGCGGCGTCTCCGGCCCCTTGAAGCCTTTCATTAGTCCTTAACTTGGCTACCTCCTGATCTTTCTTTCATCCGCATCTTAGAGCCGCTGTACCGCGCTAACGTTCTTCCGTATTGCGAAACAGACGCCAAAAGTGCGTGCAGGCGAGGGTTGTTATAGTTTAAGTGGTGCAGAGCCGTGCCCTTTTCTGAAGATTGGAAAACTCGAAAAAAGAAATTAGAAAAAAGGAACACGCTGAAATGAAAAAAAGAAGGAACCCGTGCGGGAACAAAAGCAGAAAAGCATATGACGCTGGCAGAAATCCTTTAATTTGATATTCCTTGAAGGCGTCATCAATTTTCCTTTCTCTCCGCTCCGACGATCTTTTGTTCTCGGACGTGGATGGTGCAAAACAGGACCCCGGAGCGGAGCAGCAGAGGCGATTTAAAATGGGCTTGGGGCCCGATGGAATCAGTTTACACTCGAAATATCAAAAACCTGCTGGTTCCTGATTTCTCGAAATCCATTAAACGCACGGACGGCAAAATCAGGCGAAAGTCAGCCGAAAAAGGTTTGAAGGGCTGTCGTACCCTTCAGATCCCTTTGAAGAACTTTTACATTCCGCCCGTGGACGCTACTCTTCTGTTCGTGACGTGGATTGGTGAATTCATTGAAAGGACTTTCACTCAAAAGGAAAATTGGGCCCAAAACTTCGCTTTGTTAAGTTAGCTGCCCAGCCCACAGCTTCTGGGACTTTTTGTTTTTCTTGTTGCCTAGCTAAATTTCCAGAATTCGGTCCGAAGTTCGGCCTTGAAGGTAAATTTAATGTAACTTGGCCCCATTTCCAGTTACAAAGGACGCAACTCCTTTCTGGGGACGAAAGGCTCGTCGTTAATGAATTAAATCCATTTTCGTAACCCAAAGAATGGACACTGTTCGACACCCTAACAACAACCGAATGGTCAGTTAGGGTGATGATGCGTGCAACGTCCGAAATCCCTTTTCCAATGCCAACCTTGAGCAAATATGCCCATCCCGTGTGCAGAGATACACGAAGCAACCCCTTGGTTCCGGAAAAAATTTTGTTACGAAAGGAATTTTGACGGCAAATTGACGAGTTCATGTTAATCGAAAGGGCCACACAATTGCATATACATATAATATAATACATACGAAATATACCAACCCATACCCAGCCAAGAGCATATTGTTCCTTCTACAGGTTTACCTGATTGAGGAGGAACTGGCGCGGCACACATGCTCACAACCGCCCCGTTGAATAGGGACCCGATTGAGTCGCCTTTTTTGGGGTAAACTCAGCCGAAATCGAATTCCGCTTTGCATCAGATGACGCCGCTGCACGAAGGTTCCTCGAACCGGCCAAAGGTTACGTGACAGCTGCAAACTTCGTAACTACTGCGGCTGCATCAATTTGCCGGCAAAAAGATGACGAATAGAACGTGGCATGCCACAATTATTGAGATTTTGTTCTTGCTTGTTATGCCACTAACAGCTCCACTTTTTTTTTTTTTTTGATTTCGTAAAGATTACTCGCAACCTGAGAGAAATTACAATTTTAATGCTAGTTTTTCGGCTTATATTTAAAATATGTAGATGAAAATAACATAAAATTATTAAGCCTAACTATAAAAAAATACATTGAATCTAAACAACATAAATTCACTATAAACAGTTATAATCAACTATATATAATAAAAAAATTTGATTGAAAATGGTACTATGAATTTTAAAACGAATAGTTCTACCTACCTACTTGCTTTAACATGAACACCAAGCATTTGACCAATAAAACCTTTTCGCCGATCGTTACGAATGCTACTGAAACGACACTCTGAAACTTAAGACATTTAATATATGGAAAACCTAAATCAAAATAAATTTTGGGAGATAAAGAGAAATCCTTCAGTCAATAGACATTTTGTAAATATTTTAAAAAAGAAAAACATTCATCCATTAGGCATTAAGTACGTTTAGGTACTTAGGTAAATAATTGTAAATGGTACACAATGGCATCTAACATAATATATTTATCATAAAAAAAATCAAATTAAAAAACCATACAGTTCTAAAATCCGTGAAGATGCCATTATCATGCAAATCACGATATTCATAAAATGAAACTTTAAAATAACTTCGGAAAATTTGACCTAAATTGAATTTGAGGTCTTTAAAGGGATTTATGTGAACCCTTTAGCTCAAAAGTGCAACATGCCGGTTGACAATTATAATATAATTTTAAAATCTTATATTTTGGAAATTTATTGTGACCGACAAAATGTTTTTGAATAATTCTATATACATATATAAAAGTGATAGGTAGTAAATTAATAAACTTAACTGACATTCATCAAACTTTTAAATTCAAAATCGTCTTTACGAAAGAAATCCCGAACTATTATAAAAGCTGTTCATTTTTTAGAAATATTAAAAGAAATTATAATAAAAAAATCTAACAAAAACAAAAAAATGCTTAGTTACTCTTGTGGAGAAAGAAGAAGACAAAACTGAAATAAAGCTATGAATGAGAAGAAACTAATCGATTTAATGATACTTTTTTAGTTTCAAAATTCTGTTATTCTTCAACTGGTTTGCCAGCTTGTTATCATTATAAACTTTATTTTTACAAAATTCCATAAAAACAAGTCTGCGAATATTAACTAGGTATAGTTGAAAATCAATATTCTCTTGGTCATTGCCGTTTCTACTATAGGCAGATGCATGGTGCATTTGAATTGAATGCCAAGTGATGTTGTACCAGAATGAGTTAACCTGTTCAGTGGTTTTCAACAATTTGTAAAAAGAAGTATTGCATACCTAATGAAGTTGTTATTATTAAAGTTCGTAATTTTATATTGCATTAGAATAGTAATTGGCTGTTACATTCTGTGTTTAAAAAAATTTTAATTTGAACTTAATTGCAAAAAAAAAGTTAGGAGAGAACCAATATTATTAAAATTCAAGTAGAAATTCACATAAAACCACCTAATGTTTTTATCAAACTATTAGCACTAAATACTTACATTCACACTCATAATAAGAAGTGAGTCCTCCTTTTTCTTTTATAACTGCCAATATTCGCCGTGGCATTGATTGAATTCAATTTTGGAGCTCTTTTATGGAAATTTTAGACCATGCTTTTTTAAAGCGATTTTAAGCTTCTGGACGCTATTGTATGGCCGTCCATTAATGTACACACGTCTTGCAAGTATTGACCAAAGATTATCCACAACATTTAAGTTGTGACTTTTTGCGGGCCAGCTTATTCTGTCGATATTCTTGTCCTCCAATCATTTCAAAACTATCTTAGACACTTGGATGTCAACGTTGTCTTGTGGAAAAAGGCTATCTAAACGCACAAATCTTTTGCTCGCTGAACCATAACTGCTTCTAAGAGCTGAATATACATTTCGGAACTAATTTTTCCTGGAACAAATGCAATTTACGTCTTCCAATTAGAAGCAAAGCCAACCCACGTAATCACACTTCCTCCACCAAAGGCACAGTTCATTCTTACTTATTCATTTTGAATTTTATCATGCCAAAACATATTGACCGAAAGGATAACACTAATAAATTTTCGAAATCTGGTATAAAAGGTGTCCTGTATCTTCCATCGCGTAATACGGCCATGTGATTCGTTTTTCAATGTCATCGAGAGGCATGTCAAATGAAAACTTATAAAAGCACGAGTTTAAAAATGTACATAATATTATAATTGCACAAAATTTTCTTCTTAATTTAAAATATTGTTAAAAAAAGCTGTGTCATACACCCAAGAAATTATAATCGCGATGGACATCATTCATCATTCATATCGATGGAGGCCAAAACAGCAATTTTTAAAAATGTTTTCTGTCGTTTGTCTGTGCACGCATACGCGGAAACTACTGGACGGATTTAAATGAACCTTGGTATGGTAGCTTATGTGATGGGTCAACGTATAGGATACTTTTAATACCGGCAACAAAAAAAGTTGGGTAGTCAAAAACCTATATCTCCGGAATGTAGGACTGAAGTAAAGTCTTTATGTTTCTGCTACTCACAAATATATGTCGCAAACAATAACGTTTCTGCTACTCATCAAAAGACACGAGTGGGCTCATTTCTTTTTAATAAATCGATGTAGTAGAGAAAGCTGAGTATTTTAAAAGTTTTTAACAAATAGTACCTCCTATGATATCACCGGATAAAACCTGGTTACTCAACTTAAATAAATAAATTATTTTGAAATGCGATTAAATTACATATTCATTCAAATTCAAATACGGGGTATGAAAGTTGAAAAACTGTGGACAATGCACTGCAATACTTGATAAATATTATATCCTTTACTTGGTAAATATTATACACCTAATTCCTTTTTTACGCGAATTTCTTTTACACGAATTTGATTTAACACGAGTTACAAGGAAAAAAAAATTCTCTTTTTACACGAATTGTTTTGTTTTAACACGATTTTCAATGCACGTGACTAGAGATGCTAATACAGAAATAATTTCACAAGATGATGAACAAAATAATTCTAGTAATAGCAGTGATATTGTAGTCTTATGCAAACGTATATGCGTTAATTGTCAGAAAGTGACAATGCATAAAATTTTGTTACGTTTATAAGATTTTTACTTTTTTCATATTAATGAATTTCAGATATTATTTTCTTTTTTTCAAAGTATAATTTATTTTTTATAATATATTTAATGAATTAAAATGTGTAAGCACGAAATAAATTCTTAAGTGTACTCTAACAAGAGTTTTTTAATATTGTTTATTGTACTTTTCAGTTGCTTTCTTAGGTCTGGAACCAATCTACTATTTTCTTTTTTTACACGAATTTTTTTACACGATTTTTTTGGGAACGTATCTATCGTGTAAAAAGAGAATTAGGTGTATTGTTTTGAATCAAAATTTTCAAATTACTATATCTTTGCAAAAAAAAACTCAATTTTTATGATCCAAAGCTCCTTTTAAAGCTTACACAATATAGTTCTAGTAAAACTTACCACTTAAGTTTCTCCATCGAACAATTCAATTAAAACTTATGTTGTATGTTATATAGAGGGTATAAAAATTCTAGAAAGGCTTATGTGGGGCATGGCACAAATAGGTTGGGAAACACTGCTCTAGATTCTTTGATTTTGTCACACTTAGAGTGAACCAAAATCCATCCGGTTGCATAAGCTCCTTATTAGCACCAATCGGACTGTGTCCTATCGCCAGCCGCTCCAAATTGGGTGATCATAAACCAATTTGAAAAGGGACGAAGCCCCAAATGTCCTCGCAGAAACTATCGAACGTCGAGACGCAATTTTTATTCCCTAGCCCGGCCAGAACCGCCTCCATCCATCCGTCCACCCTGACTGAGTGACACCTCGGCAGCCTCTTGTCTTGGCGTATTTCGTTTTTTGGAAGGCCCTCCTGATGGCTTCCTCTTGCGATAATGCGTATCCCGGTGCAGGGTGGACATCGGCATAAATTGACCATATGTCATGTGTTATGTAAAGATAACAACGCAACAACAACGCCACCGGCTCCGGTAACAATTGGTGGGCTTTAGACTGCTTACGAGAAATGACAGTGCGCTCCGTCGTTTTTCTGTCTTCTGGGCGAACGGATGGGTTCCTTTCCCTTTTGACCAGTAGCGCTTAAGGGCCCTCGAAATTGGTCGCTCCTCCTGGCTTGATGATGGCATGTGCTGATGATTTTTATCAGTTCGAGGATGAAAAATTTGTTCAATCAACAAACGCCGTGTTTGTGGAAATTGCTCCTTAAATGGAACGCAGACACCCATCCAAGATTTGAGCCTTTTTTCTCTATGACCCCAGAAACAGGCCGACTAGTGAGGTTATCCCACTGGTTATTGGCCTTACTGATGGAAGTTTCTCCAAATAGTCTGTTGGATCGTTTCGGATATTTTTAGTGTGATTTAGCACCTACCTTCAGGGCAATGCCTTTCCTGCAGTTAGGTTAATATGTAACTTTGACGGAAATGCATTTTGTGCTGATTTAAAAATATCACTGTGTGGCAAGAATTTTTTTCTGTTTTGAATTACATATTCAACGGTAATTATAATTACCCAATGGGTGTCTAACACGTCACGTTTCTAAGTTTTGATATTTCTATTTTCATGTAGCCTCATTTACTATAATAAGAAAAAGGGTTGAGTTAACCCTTAAATTAATTTTATTGCACAACTACACAAGTCGGATCGAGTCGACCAAAAAAATAAAAAAAATAAAGTTTCGATTTTAAAATAGAAGCAGGTAAGTACTAAAGAACATCGGAAAAGTTATACGAGTTTATACACAAGCTTTCGCTGACCAAACCATGGTTGCGTACTGAAACTTTAAACGCGATTTTATCGAAACCACAATTTTCGAACTTGTGTAAGGTATAGCTTTTGAGCAATATATAAGTTATGGTCGCAAGAATACCTATGATACCGAGAACAAACAATTTTTGGTCTTAAACATATATGTATGTACATTGTTTAAGACCAAAAATTGTTTGTTCTCGGTATCATAGTTATTTTTGCGACCACAACATTATAAACGCAATTATAATATTTGAGTCAAAATATTGAGGATTTCGAAATTTCAAATCGACCAGCTACCGCTGGGGTTGGGGTGGTCGAATTTGGCACCATTGGATAGCTTTTCAATAAATATTAGAGACATGTTTTTCTTTTTTCGATCCCATGTGTACATCGCGAGATATTCTACCTTTCCGAAACCTTTTTTTATACAATACAAATCCTCCCCCGCACTCCCTGTACCGAATGGAAAAAAATGTTGCAGACAAAAGTTACATATTATTTCATGAAGTATTCGAATCTTCAAAAAAAATTGGGTGGTCCCATTTGAAAAAAAAAAAGTTACCCCCACCCCCGCCCTCAGAGGTCGGGGTGATGGTAAGGGTGGGTAGAATTGAATACTTCTTTTAAGAATATTTGGCCCCTATTTTTTGTTTTTCGATGCGATGCGTTCTTTCGGAAATATTCGACCGTTCCAGGACTTTTGTTACACCCAGTATAATGTGTACAACCATACAGTAAAGTTAGCTACGTCACGGCGACTGATGGGAGTTGTGAATGTGATATTTCACCGTTTGATTCTCGGTAAAATTGTATTGGTTGCTGTAAACATAACATGATTGAAACTAACCATAACATAGTTTCCAGAACTATATTCATGGTTGATTCAACTATATCATAGTTGGCTCAAATTAACTGCATCTGAATTTCGCTAATCGCTCTCACTTGTGCTGTAGCTTTCGTGCAGTCCGGACGGTGTCGTAAAGTGATTTTAAGTGAAAGTCTGTTTTATCTATAGTTATTTTATTTGGATTCAACATTTGGTAAGTTCGACTACTGCTTATAATAATAGGTATGTTTCATTATAACCAAAAGTCACATTCAACAAAAGTTTAGCATTTTAATCTCCGTTCTCTGAATTTGTTTCCTCGTTTTACTCATTATGAATATATTAGGTTTTTATGATATGTAGATTTATAATTAGTTTATATTGTCTCCAATTTTGTTTTAACACTTATTTAAAGTATTTTGTAAAATTTCAACAAAGTTTTATGTAAATTGTGTGAAGAAATTCTAATTTTGCTTATGCAAAATACCTCATTTTAATATTACCAGCGTTTTTCTTGAACACAAATAAATATAAATGTTATGACTCTGTGTTTCAAATATTTAATAAAATAACATTTACAGCATTTGGGATCCAAAATGAAAAAACTTTTTTTGAAAGCTTCTTTTAACGGAAGCCAGAAACTTATAAAAGTTTTGTACGAAAATGAAGTTTCTGTTGAAGCCCTTAAGGAAGCTGTGAATACAGCATTTGACATTACAGAAAATATTGTATTTACCACTAATAATAATATTACTATAGAAGACGAAGATATTGTCGATTATATTATATATTATATTGTCGATTATATTATATATTATAACATTTATATTTACATAATCACGATTTAGTTTCATGTTGATGTGGAAATGCAATACGGAAAAATCATTGAGTTTGTACTCAACGAACACGTTTTTGCTTCACTTTTGGAAAGAGGAAAACTCAAAAAACATCCGAAAGTAAAGGATATTCTTGATACTATTGAACTGGATACCGACTGTAAGGAATTAGTTTTGTTGTGGTTTTGTTTTTATAAATAAATGTTTTTTTAGATACACATAAAGCTGTTTTGTCACTACTATTTTTACCGTTCTTGCTGCCTAACACCAACATCAAGAGAAATAAAAGAGGAATCGCCAGATTTACAAAGATTGAAGTACAGGAATCTTTTATTAATCACTATAAGGTAAGAAATTAACATTTGGTAAATAATATATCATTTCTCCATGTGATTTATTTTGAAACGAAACTTTTAAGTTAATCACATTGTAATTTGCAAAATATTTTATAAATTTTCTTCTTTTTAGAATATCACAGAAGCCGACAGCTTTGAACGGCTTTATATAAAAAGATGCAAAGAAGAATCCACTACAGTACAACCGAAACTTGTTCTTATTGGTTCACCATTGACTTTAGCATATGTGCTCGTAGCCGATGTTAAATACACTTTCAGCGACATAAAGGTAGCACGTGTTTTTATTCTCACTATTTTGCTTATTTGGTTGAAAAGGAATATACTTACTTTACTGTTCCATTAGAATCGATAGATTTGAAATTAATTTCTTATATCTTATATTACTATTCCTACTAATGGTATGCAGATGATAAATATTAATTTGGATAACTGTGGTATTTAAGAAATGTATGAACATAACTTTATATACATGTAATATAATTTTATAAAATATATAAATATAATACATATATAAAATAAAGATTTTTTCTGTATGAAAATAGGTGTTTTAAATGTTTGAGTAGAATATGTTTAAATATTTTAGTAGAGTGTATTCACATAATTAGAACGACAGTGCCACATATTTCTGTGAACTACATATATTAGAGAATTAAGATTTTTCCAGAATAAAAATAAAGGTGATGTGGATATTGGGTCCAATTCGCGTTGTTTTACTTTCGCGATAAATGGAACACTATAAAGACTCAAAAACAACGCGAATTGGACCCAATATCCACATTACCTTTATTTTTATTCTGGAAATATCTTAACTCTCTAATATAGTTCACAGAAATATGTGGCACTATCGTTATAATCATGTGGATACATTCTACCCAACCAAATGTATAGTTGTCATTATCATACATTATTTTTATGAGGAACACAAAGTATGTTTACTACAACAAAACAATGATCAGCAATAATATTGTTTTCATTAAATTCAACCATAGTAATGTTTGCTGTAACCATAAAATTGGTTATGAGAGAAGAACACTATGACTGCTAAGAAATAACAATAGTTCCAGTCAACATATTTCATTCTTTCCACCATGAATTTTCGTTGAGTTCACCATAACTATTTTATCCTTAACTATAATATAGTTGCTGCAAAAAAGTTACATATGTAACATAATTTCTGTAACTATCAAAATAATTTAATACAATCATGGCAATGATTGCTTTGACTATAAAATAGGTTGTGGGAGCCAGACACCATGATTGCTGTGAAATTAAAATATTTCCAGTCAATATAGTTAATGCTTATCACCATGAACTTGTGTTGGGTTAATTATAATTATTTTTTTCTAAATTATATTATAGTGACTGAAAACAAGTTACATATGTAACATATTTGCTGTAACAAGAATTTCAATCATACTAGAGTTCTTTAAAATTATGGTTATTGAAACCATTATTTTTTCTCTCAGTGTATTCAAGGTTCGTTTGCATATCTAAAGTAACATCTCAAGAAAATATCAATTAAAATCTAGTTGTTCGTTTTATTATTGTACAGTTTGGACGTAATAGACACTTTACAAATACTGTAACAAAACAACCTTCATTTTTAATTCGTCCAGTCAATTAATTCTTCTCTAATTATAGTATTATAGCATGTAATTTACTATAATAATGCATATTAAGAAAGTAGGTACAAGAAGAAAACCAAAAAAAAACGAGAAATTTAGTTGCTAACAAGGAAAGAGAATTCACGCAAAGTATAAAATAATTTATTCATATACAATCAAATGTATCTTTTTTATTTTCTGACAAATAAAAATTTTTTCTGCTTCAACAGGTTTGTCTGCTATTTCACTTATAATGAAGTAAACTATATTCAATTAATTCTCAGCCGGTGAAGATATTTTCATTCGCTTTCTAGCTACCATACTATTCTCATACAAAACTATTATTTATATCTAATTTGTCGTGTAGTTGAAGGCTATTACATTTTTAATAGTTAGTATATCAAAGTTTTAACCGGTGTTTGGTTTTTGAAATTAAGGTAAGAATTTGCAAGTTTTGTGGTTATTAAAATGTTATAATTCGCGATTTTTAAGAGTTTTTTATTGTGGTTGTGTTTGCTATTATAAGTATAATTATTATGAAGTTTTCTTAAAATTAATTGTTGTTTTTTTCTATTACGTTATTTGCGTACAATTATTTCGTTTGCTATATTTAATTACAGTATAGGATCTTGTATAACGCTATTTTTTAATGTGATCTGCAAAGTGTTTTACCCATCGCAGTCGTACTAACTAGTATTCTGTATATAAAATTAAAAATTCGACATGCATGTCTCGTATCATGATAAAATTTTCTCTACAACTTGGAATTCGCGTATAAAAAAGGCCAATTTTGTTATGAAAAAATATATAAAATACAGAAAATATACTAAAATAAAT
This sequence comes from Eutolmus rufibarbis, assembly GCA_963920795.1. Classification (NCBI taxonomy): domain Eukaryota; kingdom Metazoa; phylum Arthropoda; class Insecta; order Diptera; family Asilidae; genus Eutolmus; species Eutolmus rufibarbis. The sequence continues at coordinate 23,652,317 of OY987205.1, forward strand.
TTAAAAAGATAATATCCAAAAAAGTTGATATATAATACTGATAACAAATTATATACTAAATTAAAAACCAATCTCCTAGTTAAAAGCTTAAATAAGTTTGTACGCAAATATTTATCAGGCTATTACGTAGGATTTAATATGGCAATTTTTTAAATTTATTTCTGTTCTTGAACTGTACATATCTTGATTTCTTAGATTTAAGTCTGAGACAGTCCTGTTTCAGTTGTTTTTCACTTCAAAATTTGCATCTTTAAACTTGTAACTTTCGTATAGGCAACATATACCTATGTATATTAAAATTATTAAATACATTTTGGCGACACGACATACAGCAATTTGATAAATAATCATCATCAGAGTAAATATAACATTGTAATACGAAAATATATTATAATAATATTTTGTTGTTGACAAGTTTTTTACAGTAGTATGCGGGTGTTGTTAGTCACAAATATCTTTTTGACGGTGTCAGCAGCATTTGAGTTGCCAGACTTTCTGAAGGATGCTGTTGATACTGTTTCATCTTGGTTCTCGTCATCGCCTAAGAGTATAGATCTTTCGACACTCAAGTATATTACGAACATATCTAGTTTTGAGGAATTTAAGGTAGGTCCCAAGAATAAATGTATTATGCTTTTCTCAATATATATATGTAATTTTATAAATTATTTTAGGATAAAACGGCTAGAGACTATGGAAACTCTGAGGAGGAGGAAAAGCGAAGACAAATATTCTACGAAAACCAAAATTTAATAAAAAACCACAATGAACGTTTTGACCGAGGTGAAGCAAGTTACGTCCTAGATGTGAATTTCTTTTCGGATTTTAAGCCCTCTGCAATTTTAGGATCATTTACTGGTATTCGAAAAACACCTCAAGGAGAGTAAGTATTGATTTTATTTATTTAAGATATAAACTAAAACATTTATTTCAGTGCAAAGGCGGCAACATATTTGAAAGAACCGCCAAAATTTCCTAGTAAAATACCATCCATGGTAGATTGGGTTGAAAAGGGCGCAATAACAATGATCAAATACCAACGTATAGCTTTTTTCTCAGTAGATATTCTTGTTTAAATATTTCAAAGGTTTTATTTTTAGGTGAATGCAAAGCAAGTTGGGCATTTGCAGCTACTGGAGCCGTAGAAGGTCACCTTTATGCGAAGAAAAATATTCTCGTCAGCTTATCCGAACAAGAGCTAATTGATTGTTCGGACTCTCACCACAATCAGGGCTGTGATGGCGGTTTCCACGACTACGCTTTTGCTTTTATTGCACAGAATGGAATTTTATCTGAAAACGATTATCCTTATATTGGCTCTAAAGAAAGTTGCCAAATTACCCCGCAGACTCAAGGCACTCTAAATTCCAAATATCATATCGATGGATTTAGAAAAATTTCGCCTGGTGACGAAAGGGAATTGAAGAGAGTTGTCGCTAATTTAGGACCAGTAGCCTGCTCCATGTATGCGGTACCAGAAGATTTTCTATTTTTTAAAAATGGCATTTATAACAATCCTAAATGCCAAGGGAATTCACCACAACATTCGGTTCTTATTGTGGGCTACGGCAAAGATAATGATGAACCTTACTGGCTAATCAAAAATTCCTGGGGACATACGTGGGGTAACACTCATTATGCCGGTATTCCAAGAAATATTAACTTTTGCGGTATAGCGTCAGATTGTAGTTATCCTGTAATAAATGAAAATTAACAAATTTCTAGTTGGCAATCGGAGGATAATTACATGATTTTTGAATTTCTCTGATATATTCTGTCTAAAATTAAATATAATAAGAAATATGTGTGCAAAATTTCAGAACGATTGGAGAAGTCTAATGCATCACCGCGTGATATATTTTTATTGTGTTGCATATGATCATATTCTTTTTTAGGGAATAACATTTAAAAGAAATGTATTAAACATGTAAGCATGTAATATTACAAGTAAAATTTGACTCAATACTTTTTCAAAATATTCAGTCGTCTCAGAACTTTGCAGATTAAATGCTATTATTTTAAAAGTTGCATGCATAGGACATTAAAGAAATGTCACCTAATAAAAGGTACCGTAATGTACATATTTTTGATATAATAAAAATATTATATATGCTGTAGTATAATTGTAACGTAATTTTAGTAGATTTTACTTTCCAGTCTATTGAGATAACAAATAAAACGCTAATTCCCCGAATAATCTTTCAAATTTCCTATAAACGTATCAATGCGTTTTTCTGCAAATTAATATTTTAATATAATAAACTATCCAACCGACTTGCATCAAATTTTAACACATTGGTTTTTATACACGATTGATCGCCTCTGTACCTTACCAGATTTATCATTTAATTTCAAAAACGTTATACTTAAAAAAAAAAAAAATTCGGAAAACACCAAAATTCGTAACCGTTCATAATAAATCGATTCCATTTTGTTAATTTTTTATAAAATATATTAAAGCTATAACGATGCTAAATAAGAATCCGTGTCAATTTTCTGTTTTAGAAACTTTCCAAAAATACTTCCGCAAAAGAAGGGCATATTTTCGATACCCTCATTGTGCAGACAAATGTTATAAAAAATAAATTTATCTAAATTAATTTTTTTATTGTAGATATATTAAAGATTACGATTCCATTAATAATATTTGGAAAAAATTGAATATACTGACAATTTATTCATTAGGGCGTATTCTAGTCTAGAGGAGTCTATTTCTGGTATTTTTTAGGCCAGAATAATAAGAAAATAAGAAAAAGTTTTACTATACAGTGTTTTACTGTTTTATAACCACATTTTTAAAAAAAATGCAATTCCAGGAGTTACGAAATTCTATGTAAAGTTATAAAAGCAGTTGTGCTGTGTTTGGCACGATTTAAAACAGTGGTAGCAAAATGAGTTTTGGACGGTTCTATACCACATCCACAGATTTTAGTAATACTTCTAAACTTTCTAATCTGGCTGAAGTACCAATATTTTAGAAGTATTTAACTAAGTATTATAGTATTTTTGATACACCGGGTGAAACCGGGTTACTCAGCTAGTAAATAATAAAATTTTAATTAAGCTGACTTTGTTTTTGGTTCTTTTTGCCGCGAGCAAGACAAATATGCAAAAATTCGCAATGTTTTTGAAATACACAAAAGATGTTTTGTTTTCAAAAGATGGCCCCACTAATTTCAAAGCAGCGCGCCATTGCGGTGCTCCAGCCATTTACATGCCACACTCCGAGGGGCCAATTCTCCGGCCCGCACGGTTCGTTAAACTTCAAGTTCGGTTCGGTTTTTTTGGAGCTTCTTCCCGGGTCCCACAGCCAGCCAACCCCAATGCAGCCGCACCAGCCACCTTCCTTTGTTTATTCTTTTGATTCGTCGTCCTATTCCCAAAAGTTTTTTTCCTATTTATTTGGAATTTGTTCGGCGTTTGATGACTTTCCATTTATGAAACGGCTTTGGTGGAATCTTTACCCCATTTCATGTGGAAACCTCCGGATTCCGCACATACTTCGTCCCGGCGCGCACACACTCGTGCCAAGGTCCCCTCGGGCAAAAGTGATGCTCCATAAAAAATTATGCTAATGCAGGAGTGAGCTGGATACGAGTGCCGGGCTTGTGCCGGGCTCCCGGGTGAATTTCGGGGGAATTCCCTGTGTTTTCTATGCGCCGCTTTCAGTGCTCCTTTTTTACCGCCTCGACAAGAGAGGGTTTGGGTTATATCCACACACGTCCATGGATTGGAGGAAGACATCACGTGTGGGTGGAGCAGCCGGCCCTTCCGATATGAAGCATCATTTTGACTTGTGATATCTAAATTTACATATCTTTCCGGGTGGATGCTAGCCCCACTGTATCGTGTGCTGGCGTGCCCTTGGATCCCTTTTTTGTCGTCGTTTTTCTTCCGACAGTTCTTTAAATAGCCGAGCCCTGATGCTGGGCCAGAAGGGGATTGGGTTGTTCGTTTTCTCGTTAGCTCCGACTCTCTAGGGTTATTGTTTCAGGTTCGTTTGGTATCCAACGAATGCGATCGGCTGCTCCTGTGCCTTGAGCCCCCCTTTTTCTGCCAGTTTCGCCCGACGTCTCCGGCTTCGTTCCTGGCGGTTCCTGACCTCAGAGGACTGTGTGTGGCATCACGATATTTTATTTTCAATGAATCTCACTATTTTTATGGGGACAAATGGTGCTGGTGGATCTCCACAGATTACACATTTTGACACAATTTCTTCCGAGACTTTCCCCGAGTGCGGGGGAGAAGAGGGACACTATATGTATATTTGCCTAAAGTGTTTTCCACTTGAGATGAATTTTTTTAATAGTGCGGGGGAGCTGGATACGTTAAAAAAAGGTGTACGCTTGAGAGATTTATTCGGTCCTTATGCCCACTGCGGATCGGCTCCAGAATTGGATTCCACCTTATGGTAACTGCCTACATGAAGGAGGCCATAATTCACTTGGAGTACGACTGAACCAGAAGATGGGAGCAATTAAACGGCCTTGATTTTGTTGGTGGGATTGGGAAATATTTGGGTTCATGATATTTTTGTTATCTTTGCGGCACAGGTTTTTTTGAGCTTCAAAATCCCACCGGATACCGCTTGAGTAAGTTTTTGTAAATCTCGGATTTTTCTCGCATGCAGGGTTTGAAAAGAAAAATTTTAGATTTATTTTTATATCCCTTCAAATTTCACAAGTTATTCAAAACTATTCGAAAACAGAAAATCTCAAAAATAATAGAAAAATTATACTCAAAAATTAATACAGTCGGTATGGCGACATAACTACGAATATTAATATAATACAAAACTATTAATTTTCAAAATAAAACAAAACGGCTTACTATTTGTGAGTAACAACGTAAATATTTTAATGAAATGATTTCTCTCCTCCTCATTTCATGTGTTTGATTAGGTACATAAGAATTGACCAAATGATGAGCTACTTACAGTGCACTAGATCCATCTATAAGGAGAAATTACATTTTTCCGACCAAGAAAAAATTTACTTTTTGGAAAGTATATATGTATATTTCGATAATATTCTCTGAAAATTTCAGAGGAAAATTCTAAATACTTTCGAAATTATAGACTATAGCTTATTGAGCGTAAATAGATTTTGTACCTGAAAATTTGTCAAAACTTTAAATGCATTTTTCTCAAAACAACGTTTTTGTAATCGGTGTGCATAATTAAAAACCATTAAACCTATCGGTTTGAAGTTTTAATATGTTTTTTTACACAATAAAAGCTGTTGTATAGACTGGAATAAATAAGATTGATTAATTTTATTTTTTAACGTTTTTTTACAAGAACAAAAACTGCTATTTTTGAGACCGTTAACTTTTATAGGTCCGTTTTGGGAATTTTTATTCAAACGAAATATTTGTATTCTATACTGAGATCATAGTCATACTTTATTTAAGGAATTTTTTTTTTTTTGTTTTTTTAAGATGTTCCAGACTTTCGCCAGCAAATCAAAATTTTCAAAATGGCTTCTATGAGGCTGCAAAAAATCCCTATAAAAAATCATTTAAAAAATTTCATAAACATATCTTCTTGTATTTGAAGACTAAAATATATGTACGTACATACATGCATATGTATAATATGTATGTCAGAAAAATTACGGACGCAAAAAATGCTTTTGTATTTTAATTTACCAGTCCCATAAATATTATTAAAATCTTCGAGCGAGAATGTGTAATATCCCCTTAATGTAAAATTAGAATAACGTAAGGTTTAAAGTCATTTAATACAACCCTTCAACAAAGTTTACAGCAAAATAAAATAATTGCTGTCAATTGACTAAATTGACTTGCAAATGGAAAAGCAAAACTCAAAAGAAATTTAAACTGGACAAATGGCTAACACCTTAACCGGACCGACCGAGGGATTGCTGTTTTAATCAGATCAATCGGTCCGATAAAGGCTGAACAAAGTGCAATCAATTAAGGGCACAAAGAAGCACCAATTGGAGAAACAAAACGACATGAGTCCAGCAGGAATCCACCTCAATCGGCTTTATCAGTCCGTGCAACAAATTAAAATTCCACCGACCTGCGGTGCAACCACTCAAATGACTAGCCAATCGGGAAATTTATTGCGCGCCCCGAAAAACTGAAAAACTGACAACCTGGACATCTTACGCAATGCGGCCGCTCGCAGTATTTTCAGGATACGCATGATAGAAACGTGCCGAGCCAGCACTTGACTAGTCTCAAGTTCCTGGAAGGAGCATCCCTTTCTTGACCAGTCGAATAATTACACAATTAAGGGTTGTTTAGGGCATTCTTTTCCCATTTCGAGCGAGTTTTTGCTGTCCTAGTTTCTAATCGGACAAATAGCGGCCTCAGGGTGGCTGCTCAAGGGTGTCTGAGCTGAGGTGATGGGCAGGTGCAAAAGACGATCGGACGTTCTGGCGACTAGAAAACAGATACACACGCAATGCATCCACAAATGAATCAATAATGAATCAACACAACGATGATCTGGCTAAAAAAAGTCGCTTAAAACCAATCCACGCAATCCTTTAGATCCCCTCGGTGCTAATTTGCTAAACCACCTATTAATTGATTTAACCCCTGTAGAGCATTGAAAATAAGATTACAATTGAAAACATCCCTAAAAATCATTTTCACCCCTTTCAAGCAATTGCTTGCCGGCATAATAACCCTTCAACGAAATGTAAACAAATCAAAGCACACGTCCGGTGCGGATCAAGAGACATCACGTGTATGGATATATATATATATAAATATATCTGGGAGTGAAAGGGTTGCACGATCAATTAAACACGCCTCGAATTTGTAATTGGAGGGTCTGTTGACAATGGCGTTGACAAACGAGAGCTTGTTAAGGGTAGAAAGGGTTGACGCCTGATGCAAAAAAAAAAAAGGGAAAATGCCCACTGCATGAAAAAGGGTTGAGCGATTGTGTATTTTGTTCTGGTTATTGACTTGACTATTAGGCCAATTACGTCATTTCGTCAAGCCTTAAATAAAATATTAAGGGTATTTGAAAAGGATTGGTTGGAAATGAGTAAAAGTTTATAATTTTGAAGTAATTTTCAATTAAAATTATTAATAATATACTGCGGCAAATCCTCACAAATTTTGATGAAATGCGATAAACTATTCATTTGGTATATACTTCCCATATGTACATATCTTTGAAGTTTCGAAAAATTAACTATTTATAGGTATATAGCATTTTCGCTTTGCCAATAAGTCTACTAAATACAATTAGTAAAATATATGAGAAAAATCGAAAGCACAAGATTATGGAATACAGACATAAATGAAAAAAAATATCTTTTTTAATTAAAAGTTTTTCAATCAAGCCGATTCCTTAGATTTTTAGAAGAAACAGAAACAAGTCAAAAACAATCTGGAAAAAGGAAAAAGAAATTCTTTACCTACTGCAGACATTGAAAAAGCATTTGACTTAGTGTGGCATATCTATCTATAAACTTCACAAACACAATTTTTCAACTTATATATATGTATGTAATTAAAATTGTCAGTAGCATCTTATCCTAGAAGGTTTTCCGAGTATTCATCGGTTCTGAAATGTCTTCCTTGCATAGTATCCCGGCAAGTGTCACACAAGGCTCCGTCCTTGGTCGGTCCATTATTGTATACTTATACTTATATGTAACTTAATATATGCTTCTGGCTTCCCAAATCTCCCAAATTGTCCTCTATCGATAGGGTTGCCATACTTGCCCAGCATTGATGCGGGAAATTTAAGTGACAAATAAAGTGAATACGTAGAATAATAAAAAAGAAGAAAGACCCAGCCCAGTTATATTTTAAAGTTGATTTTACTCATATGAATTTAAAAGCCAGCTGCCTAATCGAAAGTTTTCTCTTAGAAATACATATACATATGCATAAATAGAAATATATGTATGCATGAAACCGACTTAGGCTTTGGCGAATCCTAGCTCTATGAATCAAACCAACTTAGGACTGTCATGATGGTCTTATGACTGCTCAGAGGTTTTCTAAAGTCCAAAAAAAAAGCTTGCTCAAATGTCAGTAAAATTTCAGCGAAGCAAAAGTAAATTTTTATCAACCAACCAATTCAGATTATGATGATATTAGATACTATACTTTGATCTTAGGCTTAGCCATAACTTATCGATGACTTCTGATATCATCATTTTTTGACATTTGAAGAAAATTCGCTTTAGATTTATGACGGTCATAAGGCTTAAGTCGGTTTCATGAATACGGCCCTTAATGTCTTTATTTTCAGTAATCTTTTAGTATTTTTTACTAAAAAGAGGGTAATACCTTTAGTTTGAGAATTTTTCTCAATTTTCACCAAAACCTTTTAGGAATACGCAGAAAATTACAGCAAATAAATTTCACTTTTTTCAAAATTGTACTACAAACTTAAATACCTTGAGAAATACACCCTAAATATTTGACACTTTTGACCTTAAATAAACGTTCCTACAAAATCCATGAGACATCAATCTGAATCTTTTCCATCCATAGACATAACTGTATTCATTATAACTATATAGACACCTATGTAATGCAATGTAAGTGTATGAAATATTTCGGCAAAATACGTGTGAAATCATTTGCAAATTTACCAACTCCAATTCCGTCCGTAGCTCGTCTGTAAAATTAGTATTTTATAATGAGGTCGGTCCATAGAAACAAATAATAGAATTTAATTAATAATAATTAAACTCACTCGTCACCGTACTAAACTAAGCTTTTATTAAATTAAAATAAGTATGAAATTAAAATAACAATAGAATGATACAATTACACTTGTAAACAAAATATAATAAAATTCTAGAGTGTTTTTAGATATGCACACCGTTCTTCGCAAAAAATATATTATAAAAAAGTAAAAAACAATATGAAGAATAATATTTAAAAATCCCATTTAATACCATTTAAAAACTTCTACACACGTCAAAAGTAGAGTAAATTAGACAAGACATTAGTCTTAATAGACGGCCAATCCTCTTTCACTCTCCGGGAAAAAACCGAAAAACTAAAAAATCTAGTAAAATGCCACAACATTTGTCATGTACTAGTCGGTTTCAAATACTGGGGTTTAAGTGACTCAAAAATAGATTTGTCACTCAGGCGTTTAAGGGATAAAAAAACGAAATTTAAACACTCCAAGTAGACGGTGCAGCATGTACCACAGTCCCAGTCATCCAGTCATGTTTTACTGGTGTTTTCCCGGTGGGTGTGTGGACTTCTCTTCCTTATTGCCCCTGTGGAAAGAAGACACGACGCCCTTTGGGAAAAGAGTCGCATCGAATGATTATTTATATTTGCTGTCAATGATGGGTGCAGCCATTCACTTTAAAAAACTCCACCCTCCAAAATGTTCGATTTTTCCAAAAAATCCGGAAAAAGTGTGCAATAAAATGTTACTATTTTTGGGAATATCACGTTCATCAGGGGCAAACCCACACTTGCACACCTCAAGAAAATTTGCTTCCCTACATCGAAAATTCTTCGGCACGCGACAACGAAATCGAATTACTGCGGCATGACTATAAAAAAGCCCAAAATGCGATAAAAAAACATCAGAATTTATCTGGCTCCCGGTCTCTTTAAAAAAATAAATGAGTCGATGGCGCAGGGCGAAGCAGAGCTCGGAGGGTCCTGGGCACGAAGGCACAAAGGATGAAGATAATAGCGAAGATGCTGCGAGGAGATGAAACGCGAAGTGTGCTGCTGAGGTAAAAACGACGACATTAACCGCCGATAAAGGAGGCCAGATGAGCTGCTGGATGCTGCTAAGATGCGTGCGCATCACCTTGCCGCGTACCTCGAATGTCGCGTGCGCGAGAGATTAAATTGATTTTTATAGCGGGGCTCGATTGTGTTGCGCCGCATGTGATGAGGGATTTTTCTGGTTATTCCAGTTGGGAACATTTTTTTGTATTTTTCTTTCGATCTTTAATTTTCTTCCTTAATAAGAACAGGCGATTTTTTAGGTGCAAAGGAATTAGAATTTAGGGAACCTACATACACTAAAGAGGAGAACACGTACTTCTCTTTTGAATTTGTTTTTAAAACATATAATTATTTATCTTACTATTAATTATCTTATACGCTTCCAGAAAAATGAAGAAGGGAATTCGATTCTTAAGCAGAGACAACATTTTAGTTTCAAACAAAGAAGTATATCGAAAGTGAAATTAGATTAATTGACATTTGAGATATACGAGTCCAATAAAACTATACCTAATATTAGACCGAAGCTACACTCATAGCCGCAGGTACCAAAAAGTAGAATAATATGTACTTATATGTATCTTTCTTGATTCTAACTGTCCTTTAAATACATATAAGTCATTTCAATTCAGCCAGTTTTCAAGCATTTCCAAATGTTAAACATTTCCATAAACCTACTTTCCATACTTAACATCCTAACCTCCAAAAATAAGAATTTTTCAGCATATTTTGTATGATAGGAGGTTCGAACCAGCATGATAATTATTAAAACAGATCTTAAATGTTTTCTTGTTTATTTAGTTTTCCAGTAATAATTTCATTTCAGTTCAGAATGGGCATATAAATACATAGGTATGCATTTTATGAAATATTTAATAGGTTTATGGAAGAAAGTAAAAATCAAGCACTATTTCAAAAAATATGAACACCTTTCGTGTTTTGTTTGATAGAACGATTATGATTCAACTCTTCATTTGGATAACCTTACCAGATCCTAAAATAACTTGTTACATTATAATGATTTTTCATAAGTGGTAAAAAAAGTGTTTTCGTTCTTTTTAAGCATGTTTATTTGCGAATTGTTTCAACAGAAGAATACTAAAGAGCTAGTGAGGTATGTAATTGTATGTAAACTAGATAAATAAATTCAAAAAGTGCCCATGCAATTTTACGCCATGCCTTACACTTACAGAAATGACCAACAGAAAAGCTGTTCAATCCAACTGGCACTTGAGCCCTCCATTATGGGCACCCTTCCATTTAAGATCACTTTTCCCCCCGTTAAAGTCTCCATTTACTTTTTACTCTAGAAACAACATTTTCCTAGAGTTTTTGTCCTGCTGGTGTACTTATCAAAGGACCCGATGCCCCAAACTGGGCAACATCCCCATCTCATCCAACTGGTACTTGTCCAGAATAAGAAAAAAAGATACGCCGAAAAGAAGTTGGTTAAGTCTGTGGTCCTGCCAGCGCCGAATGTCGTCCATAAATCATTGAACTTGCCGTTCGGGTTTTTTTAGTGGATCTCTTGGTCGTGGCTTCTGGTGGGACGGGTCCAGTTCTAATGTTATCCCTGCATAAATGTTTTGTATATGCCCTGCGCCAGATATCTCCCCTTTTTCCCATTTCAAGGAGAATACGTGCGGAAATCAAAAGGGAATTCCCGCAAAACACTTACAGGCAACTGACAGAGGCTTTAGGGCATGATAAGTTGTGCCCTGTCCAGCCGATGGGACAGAACACTGACAAAAAGTCATCGGAGATTTGGAACGATTGCCAATGCGGCGGGGACGCCCGGGGCGAGCTGGAAAAACCGCCTTGAAAGTTATCATGCAAACATTAAAGCAAACAGCGGTGATCCCGATCTCCTCCATTAGCGCATCCTTTCTTCGATTGTTCGGTTCCATTGCGACCTAGGCTCATCAATAAAAATTCGATATGTAGCCGAGGTGTCGAATTTCGCCAAAGAAATGCATTTGTTTGGATAAATCATGAAAATCGCTCACTCCACGTCCTCTCGACGTGATGCTTCTTTGTTGAAGGATTTCCAGTAAACAAAACTGGCAGTGCCACGCGGAGCCGTTCGCATTTTTTGTTCCTCTATGCAATTATGGATTGAATTTATTTTAGAAAAAAATATCCTTGCATATTAGTATTTAAGAAAAGAAAGAAAGAATTTAGAAAAAATATATGCATTCTCAAATCATGGTTATTAAAGGGTTACGAACTACCCGCAAAAAGAATCGATTTTCGAATATTTTCTGTACATTTCATCAAAATGGACGCAAAATTGACTGAGTTATGTCGATTATGTATCGCTAGTTCGTAAATGCAATTTGGTTTTATTAAGTATTTTGGTTTTTTATCAAAACAATAAAATTGCCCATCATCATTTTTGTTGAGTTTTTTTTTAATTTTTTCTAAAACACTTCGTTCACTAACAAGATAGATTCTTACATAAATTATTTTTTTTTTTGGAAATGTTTCTAGCTGGGTACATATATTTGTCACCGTAAATCTCCTAGAATAATATCAAAAAAACTGGTCAAGTGCGACTCGGACTCACGCACTGTTCTATACTACGGAAAGCTCTAAAAAGTAGATATATATTATAGTAAGAAGTTTTAATCGTGGTCAGAAATTATTTCAACTTAGTGATCGACAATGTAAAATTTCTATTTAATTTTGTTTTGTATTTTTTTCTATTGTACCTACATACATATAATAAACTATTTTCAATATTTGTTGTTTAAGAGTATGAGTAATATGAGTTATATTGTACATAACTTACTGCTCATTACGTAAAGCTATTTTTGTTGTAAACTTGATAACAAAAAGTGTCTAAAATCAGCAACTTTGATAGGTCGTGAAAAAGAAGCAACGCGACCTAAAAAAAAGAGATCTTTTGTGCGAACCCTATTTGTTCTATGCCTCACCTAGATTGAGACCTTTACAGAAGACTATTATATTGTGTCTTGGGGATCCACCTTCGATACTACTGACGGGGTTGCTATGGATCATTACTACTGTGGCACGACTTATGTTAACTTCCAATGTGTCAATCAGAGCTGGTTTATCAACATAGACTAGACACTTCACATATCTCCGCAAAAAATAGTTCAACGAAGTCAAATCAATCTATCTTTGCGGTCAATTTACAGATTCATTTCTTGAAATAAGTATGTTACATTATCGACCAATTTTCCTTTCAAGAAATCTATTGTTTCGGCCGCTGTATAGCATACATATGTAGCGCAATTCTGCTGAAACCACAAGTTGTCAACATCAATGCCCCGAAGTTTTGGAAACAAAGTCGCGGAATATTGCTCTGTACCGCTGACCATTGATGGTTACAGGTTGTCTTGCCATAATTTAAAAAAAAAATTTAAAATTGCTTGAATTAAATAGCCGTGTTGCACAGCAATTAAAGGTCATTTTTACTCTCGTGAGCAAAATGCAATGATTTTTTAAACTACAATCGGATTTTTTTAAAATAAAATTAGGCTAAACGGCGGGCAGTAATTTCTCAAAAATTTATAATTGAACCGATTTCGTTCCAATTTTGTGGGTTCTTCTAGATGTTGTCGTTTTCAAAAGATTTTTTTAATTTTCCGTATACATAGTTTTGTTTTTTCTTAATGTGAACCATTTTTCATCGAAAAACTAATATTCGAGTTCTGGCTTGCGACATCAAGGCCTAAATTAAAACGTTTATAATTTACCTTTGTTGAAAATTAGAATTAAAAAGATTATATGGGAGAAAGCCTGCTGTGATTGCTTTTAAAAAACTTTATTTTAACTTATATATGTAGTACGTACAACTAGTTTTTTTTAACTTATAGGTACAACTAGGCACATTCCTTAAAATGATCCAAAAGTGACAATGTTTAGCTACACAAATATTACGCATATTGGCTTTAATTTCATAATAATGTTTTAATTATTTTTACTTTCGCTAACAAAGCGTATCCCAAAATAATGTCATGGATATTGTTAAAACAAACTTTAAGAATTAAAAAACTTATTTGTTTGTCTGTTTTATGTGCCCCAGAAATTTTACACCGTATGCAGTCTTTATGTAGCAGTTATTATTTTCGGTTAATCAGCCTGCCTGCCAGCCAGTTGTAGAGTCGCAGCTTTCCCTTAAATATGCAAATGTGCAAAGATTAATAATTTTAATGACATGACGTGTCGAATGGAAAACTAAAATATTAAACTCCTATTCAATTGCTAAATAATGAAGACTTATTTCAGGTTTTTCGGTATGCAAACATTATAATTTTTTAGCTGAGTATAAGTAGGTATAGGTCAGTCACGTCCGATTAAAATCATAAAAAGCATATAACACAGATGAGTATATTAGGTACCCACTACGGAACTGAAAAATATGAGTTTTTTGTATTAACAAGTCGATATGTACCGAAATCGAGATTCTGCGTGTATTTTTTAATAAACCTTTAACAGACATCAAATAGTTTAATACACCAAAATATTAGTATCTAATATAATCAGAATCTTGAAAAAACTGAATTTTTAAAAATTATCAAAAATAAGCTATCCTAAATAATAAGAAATAATTCAAAAATTTTAAAACTTGTACTAAGCCGTTTATTTCGAAAGTGGCTTAAGGGGTAACACCACTGTAACAGCCTAAAAAAACGTGTTTTTTTGTCATTTTTTTTTGGGTGGAAGGAAAAGTAATAAAATTATAATATTGGAGGAAGTTATTTATCGTATATTTAAGTAACAAAATAGAAAATTATTATAAAAAAATATTCAAAAATAACGGCACCACAGCCATTTTCGCGAGGCACGTAGAATTTGAGGCGCTCTGCGGCATGCAGTGTAGCTGCTGCAAATTTGGATCTAGAAAAAAAAAAAACACACTTATTGTACATGCTTATAGCTAGAGAAATACATAGGGGATTTTAAAAATCTTGATTTTTGTGTGATTGGCGAGTATTTGAATTAAATCGTTAAATTTTCAAAAACAAAAAATAATAAAAAATGATTAAATTAACTTGTCAAAAATCCCCCACGTATTTCTCTTCAAAATCTTATTTTAAAGATATTGTAACAAATTCGAATGAAAAGAATGAAAATTGTTGGAGTTATGCTGCATGCCGTTTTGAAAAATCGTGTTTCGAGAAAAACGCATTTAAAGTTGGCTTCAAGACAAAAATTATATGAGCGCAGTCCGACGCGCTTGGGGAAGAGCTCGAAATTACAAGAAAAAAAAATACTTTGAGGTATGAAATATTTTTCCCCATATTCTAAAAGGTTCAAAGTATTTTTTAAGCCTAAAAAAAAAAATCGATTTTTTGAAAAATTTACAGTGGTGTTACCCCTTAAGTCCAAAATGTCATAAAGACGCATTTTGCCTTAAACGAATACATATAATAAAATCGTCTTTATGACATTTTGGACTCAAGCCACTTTCCAAATGAATGGCTCTTGTTGACATTTTTAATCAACAAATTATTTATTTACCTGTCCGTTTACCCAAGCTTTATTGTTTTCGATCAGGAAAAACTAATTTTCTGTCGAACCTGGCTATTCTGTTCCGATCTAACCCAAATATAATTAGGAAAACCCTACTAATAAGTATTTTTAAGCGCCTGGGTATTATATTTTGATCAATATTCAGCCCCAGCTATAGAAAAACCTCCTTAAATACTCGAATATCCATTTTGGAATTTTTTGGTTTTCCTTTTCCCACACGATACATTTATGAATTTCTATGTTTTTACAAGAATGGAAAATATTCATTTGATATTCAATCAACACAAGGAAAAATATAATATTATTATTGTATTAATCTAATCAAATTTATCGAATATTGTACCGATTTTAATTAATCACTTCAATCTCTACAGTTACGGGTCTCCTTAACACACCCTGACATATCTTAAGGTTTTATCCGAGATTAATTAGTCAGGCATTTACAAACAAAAATTAGTTATACTACGTACCTAAACTATCCAGTATTCCATCAAAAATTCTGTTTATCTAATCTTTAACGACAAATTTGTTATTAACATTGTACCTACTTTTTTTGTTAGCAGTAGACTTCTATATTTTAATATTTTTAATTTCTTTGTGTTGTGTAATTACTAATTTCTTAACACGATTTCAAACGGTTAATAATACTTTGCATGACAAATTTCATTTCAAGAGTCGAAGAACCTAAAATCATCCAAATGTTCTAAATGTAAACCCATATCAAAAAATTCCAGCAGTTGTTTCTTTCGATCACTTCTAATATAATCGATAAGATCTTCATTGACATACCAGGTAATCAACGGACGGGAAAATTGGACGACACCATAAAAATGTGCTTATCCCGCAGGGGCCCGAAAGGGTGAGAGAAAGGGGTAGGCCCTCTAGAACATATCAAATCGACCGATCAGGCAATTCTGTGGTTACATCTTAATCGCGGGGTGTGTGGCTGTTCGAACCCTTTCGAGTACTTTTCATTTTTATTTATTGCTCGTCCTTCGATATACCGATAAAAAACCCTTGTACCCCTATCTTAGCGGCACAGTGGCCTCGAGGGCCCTACGCAGATAAATTGCTCTATCGGTGGATAAATCCTTATTTATGGGTTTTCGATGGAGTCCGGGACTTTCGCATTTTTGTTTGAAATTTATTTACCAGAAAATGTGGTGACAATTTGCCTTCGATTAAGGTATTTCGGAATTTGTATCCTTATAGCCCTCTGCCCCTTTATGGGTTAGTTTGGGGCTTTTTCCCCGGAAGATAGTGCCTTGATTATATTTCTGCTGACGGCGACAGAGGGCGCTTATTGAGGCGATTGCAAAAGGAGTGCTTCCTGTGATATGTGGCTAGGCTTAGCGGAGACGGTCTCGACGGGAGTCTATTTTTTACTGCTATTAAGTGGGTTAACGCGAATGACAAGTTTTATTAGGCCCAGAGAAAATTTTTATTGTGATTACTGTTGTACGTATATGTCAGAACGGGACTGCTCCCGGTGTGTCCCTTTAATTGATAATTACTACCATAAAAGCTTTTTGATTAGTTTCCCTTTTAATGGGCTTCCATAGAAGCCATTTAGACCTCTTGGCTGTTAATTAAAAAGCCCCATTAATGACCTACGTTTCTCTCGTTTTGGCTGTTTTGGACGATGCACTCCTGTTGAGCTATAATTTTAAAGTTTACTATCTCTAGCACTTCAATTTAAACACCCGCGGTGAAAAAGGAAGTCCCGTGAATTGTTAATTTAAAACACAATTCAATCATTCTTCATTTATGATGTATGAAAGTATTTATGCCCATATTTATGACATAATTACCCAATACGTATTTTTTCTTCTTATTGCAAAAATAAGAATAGACTAAATTATAAACATTTTAGCTCAAAATTATATGTAATTTTTAAAATTTTAACATGTTGTCCTCAACATTTGAAGTACTAAACTGATCATTTTTTGCATGACTTTCGACTATTTTTAACCTGAGTAACTCATTCAAAATATATTTAAATAAAAAAATGGCACAATATATTTAAAACTTTCTCATAGCAGCATTTTATTAAGAATTGAATTTCCTACAAAAAACAAATTCCTACAATAAAGTCGTAAATCCAGTATTATCAAAACGACTGTAAAAATTGATAGAGTTTTTTTTAAAACCACTGGATTTACGAATTTCATACTAAGAACTCTTTTTGTAGAAAATCTAATTCTAAAAAAAAAACGCTGCTATGAAAAATTTTTGTTTATTTAAACGAGTTATTGATGTTTATGTGTAAAAGAGTAATTTTTCCCATGTTAATTATGTAAAGAATTAAATTCCATAGGTTTGATTTAGGAATCTGAAATTTCAGGAGAATTTTTAATAGATCTGGAGTTAAATCATTGATCTGTGACAAAAAAACACACAGAAACAAAAACAATATCCTAATATACATATTTACATACTTTGTACACACCTAATAAAAGAGTCATATAAACATATTTATAAGGGCCTTAGGCAGATGCTGCAGTGAACGTTTGTTTTGATACTGATCAGATTCCGATATCAGACGCCTTTGTTATTAAATTGTAGCAATTACATTGCAATTGATAATAACACAGGTCTGCAGGGGCAACATTGTCTGAAATTGAACCGCAATTCTTTATAGATTTTGAGGCACCAATTAACAAAAACAAAAAATAATAATTTAAAAATTTCATCATCTAGGAATTCTTAGATATCCTAATATTACTTAATCAACGATTAATTTATAGACAAATTCTCATTATCACTTATCTTCTCACTAAATTTGCTGGTAGTTATGTCACCATGGAGATCTAGTACACTTCAAAAATATAGTAGACATATAAAAATGTTTGACTATTACGAAAATTGAAATGTTTTAATATCTCGAAAATTTAGCCCTTGTCCTTGAAAAACTCAATTAAGAACATAAATGGACCATAATGTTCAAAACGAAAATTAAAGAGACTGTTTCACTCGTTTGTAGCGGGTCTAAACCTACTAATGTAGCTAATAATAAATAAAATGATAATGCAATCAAAGGTACTTTCTAGTTTATATTTTACTACTTTTTGACTTTATCATATAGGATTAAGGACGTGTGCCAATTTATCATTCAAAGACAAATTTTTATGAGAACTAATACATAGTTCGAAATGATATTTTATTTTCGAAGGTTTGCATATTCATGTGAATACAAAAATAAATAAACCATTCTGTCTGTCGATGAAAAGCAAATCTTGTGAATTGGTATAGTATAGGCAGGCGAAATGTCTTGAGAAATGCAAAACAAACTCAAAATGACGAATTAGGACACGGCTTAAAGGCCAATTTTTCAATCGTCAAATATAGTAAATAGTTTTTTGTTTTTCAATTTATCTGTAAACATTTGAACGAAGAATTTGACAAACAGATTGAAAAATAATCTTTCTTCACAGACATACTGAAAAATCCCTGAAAAATATAAAAAATGTAAGTATACTGGTATTTATTACACTTTTGAACATGAAAATTCAAAATGTGTAATATAATCAGTAGCAAATGGAATGTTTTCGAAATTGTAATTCAATTGTTCTTCAAAGTGTGATTTAGTTGGTGGGTAAGCTCAAAATAGGTATTGTACCTCAATAAAATACTTTATACTAATAAAACACCATAAAAGGGTTTACTTTTCTTAATATGTATGTATTATGGTATTATTTTATTTTTCCCTGCAGTAATAAATAAAAACACGTGAACGCCTCTATAAAATGGGATGGGATTTCTTACAGAAATTTGTCATTTTCATGGTATCAAAGAAATGTAAGATTCCAGTTAAATGGATGACAAAGACTACCCCTTCAGAGGATCATAGGCATTGGGACGCTTAGCTGGTTTCTTTTTTGGTAGTGTGATGATCGAGGCAATTGTTTGCACCCCGAACTAATATCAAAAAAGAACTCCGTCCGCTCGACAGACACAACATTTTTTGTTTGAGATATTTTCAAAGGATGTTAAGAAGTTCGCTTCTCATGGATTAGGCGATGGGTATTTTCTTACAAAAACGGTGACACAAGGAGTCGCTTTAAATTGGTTGTTATTAACCCCTTAAGAAGGTTGAATGAAATGTTTCACGTTTTTGATGGACAAAAAATTGCTAGGGGTGGGTGAGAAATATTTATTGAAGCGTTTTAACATGAATTACATTTTTCTTGCTTTCCTTTTGCCCTTTCAGTTTTTTTTTTTTCAAATATTGAAACAGGGAAAAAATCTAAAGTATTCCACAAACACAATACCGTTCGACAATCAAATCATTTTTAATGGAAAAGGGGTAAATAAGTTGATTTAACCAATTTCTGGACAATATGCTCCTCTGCATGCACTCGAGCAGCACCCTTTTCTTTGAGAGCAATTAACCCTAAATTAAATTCGGCCAGTTGTTTGAAATCCGTAAAGCGAGCTGTCATAATTTGTTGGAAAAATGCCAGTCCCGACCACCATTGGTCACTCAGCCATTTGGGTATGTTTCCCATATTCCCACATATTCATCTGGTATTTCAATTTTGTTTTCTGCTGTGAAATATGACCCTTTAATACAAGCCCCGGACAGGAAACCGACATTTGTTTGATGCGAAAGGGTTCCGAGGATCATCAGAGTGGAGAAAATAAACAGGAAAACGTTAATTACTCGCCGGTCAAGGGTTGTTAGGCACTCGAAATTTTCACAATATTTTTGTTTGCATTTCATAGGGCCGTTGGATGAATGTGAAAGCAGAAAATGCCACAAAATAGTTCAAATTTTCAAGTAATTTACCCTTGTTTGTATTTACATAGCGAAATATAAGAATTTGGACAAGGGTCGAGTATCCTTTTCGAGCAAAAAATGAACGAATTTTGAAAAGTTCTCATAAATCTTGCAAATTTTCCATGTGACATTCAATACGGGACGGGGTCGCAATTATGCAATCCTACTGTGGGAGTTCTTGCGAAAAGATATTGTTCGAATTTCTCTATTAGGTCATTCCACACCTCTTCCTAGAACACATCGATTGTTCTAGTTTTCACGTCTTACCTGCTTCAGTAGCACTGGCCTAGCTGCTGATGACCATCCCTTCACTCAATAAACGTGTAATTACAACTTGACCTCATTTCCTAGAATACATTTGCAAATTATCTTCTCGGCTCAACTGTTAAGAGTTGACAATTGGTCAAGGCTTCGGTGACATGTCTTTCTAGAATTGCGTCATTGCATTGAACATGAGAATATTTCAAAAGTGTAGTGTTTGACCATTCGAATTAATTGAATTCTTACAAGCCCTAGTTATAATGTTTGTTCGAAACAGTAAAAAACACAGAAATTAAATTTTCAGGGATGAGGATGAAATGCAAGTTTAGCAAAAATGAGGGTTGGTTTTAATTAGGTCTGCGTGTATTTTTTATGTAAAAAATGAGGCATTTTCATTCTCACTTTCGCAACTGAAAATTTTTCGATAATTTATTTTTAAGCATTCCAACATAAACTGATTAGACAACAATATTAGGAGTTACTAAATACAAAATTGGTCCTTTAGTTGAAATTCAAGATGTAGGATTTAAAATGAAGCCTTTTAACGTTTAAAATCGTCAGCTCTTAACGTATGAAAATTTAGATTAAAAACACTAAAATAAATTCATATATTAGGTGTACAACTTTGCTCCCGCCGTTTTTTTTGTAATTTTGAGGCCTTATTAAAAAAAATAGTTACATATTTATGTTTCAAAATATTGTCCATCGCTTGACACTACTTTCGCCCATCTTTCGGGTAGCATACGAATCCCGCGCCGGAAAAACTCGTCATCCTTTGATGAAATCCATCCGTTCTTAACCGTTCTTAAAACGTTGGAACCACTCGCGACACGTTCTTTCACTCATTACACCGTCACCATAAGTGTTTGTAAGCATTCGAAATGCCTCACCAGCAGATTGTTTTGAATTAAAAAAAAAAAGTAACACTTCCCGCAAATGTCGAGAATTTGGCGTATAACCTGACATTTTGAAAAAATAAAAATATTATGATCAACTCCGAAATTGGCTTATATTATTGTCGGGTTATGTTTACAAATGTCAAAAGTAAATGACTGACATCTGTAGTCAATTTATTTTAACAACTATACTACCGCAACCTATATGAAAACGGCGGGAGCAAAGTTGTACACCTAATATACATATATTTATACATCCAGCGAGAAAAAAATCAATAATTCTTGCAAAGTTTAACATATCAGGAATATTTAGTAATAATATTCAAGTCGATATTCCAAAAATGCTCCACCTCGGATACATTCTAACTCGAAGGCTTCTTTTGTGCGCTCGAATAATTCTTTCATTTGCATTTGTATTTATATTTACATAGATTTGTAAACGAAAATTGGGTAACTTGATACAAGCAAATTATTGTTATATGTATCAGTTTTCCACAATGTGAAATTAAAGTTCATAATCTTCTGGCATTGCATACTCAATTTAAACAGTTATTTCATTAAGGAACTTTGAATAGAATCAACACAAATGCTAAATGCGTCATTCTTCTATATATCCTCCTATAATATATATTTTTTGAATATTTCTACCTGGAGATCCAAAAATAAACCAATTTTCGGAAAACTACCCGCAGGCCATCAAAGTGACGGTTTCCTGGTAAGTAGTTTCTCAATTAATTATGAGTTTTCTATTTTATATTTATGTCTTTATCACAGTTGAATATTCCCATGCAATTTTTTCATCAGTGCCTTGGAAGCAGTTTTCAGAATAATCCAAATTTCTTTAAAAATACTAAATAAAGACACCCTTTTTCTGAAACAGTATAATAATTATATTTTCCTATTCCCGGGAAAACATTTTCAGAAAAATCCAAAAAAATCTTTTAATAAAATTAAATTACAACCGTTTTTGAGAAATTTAAAAAAGAAACTTGAAAGCCGCAAAGAATCGATAAAATTTGATTTTCTAATAAATTAAAAAAAAAATAGTTTTCCTAAATCGTTTGATGGAATTTCATTTAATAATAATATAACAAACATACCAACTAAATGTTATCCAAATTAAAAATTGTCGATTCGAGCCAATCGTCGATTGGAAGTGGTAAAAGGGTAAAGTTTACAGCACACACTTTATAAAAATCATGATTTACTACTTTTACATATTAAAATTTTAATAAATATAGGTACCGTCTTTTCGATGCTGTATTCGATCAGCTTACTTATTTCTTCAATTTGTTTAAAATTTAAATCTGTTGTAAATATTTTTAATTTAAGTAGGCACAGCATTATGCTGTAAAAATTTGGTTGTTACTTATTTTATTGTTGTAAATATTTGTAATTTAGTAGTACATATTTTAGGGGTCTCCGCTTACGAAAACGCGGGCATAGCAAGTTAATAAATAAAGAATAGAATATTTGAGCTTTTTAGAAAAAATCTTCCAGATAATTAAAACAAAGAGATGTATAAATTGATCAAAATAATATGTATGTATAACAAATTTTAACATGACCGGGCTTCGAAACACATATGTATACTTACTTGACTTGTTTTAAATAATTTGCTTTTGTTATTTTTCTTCATGCAGAGAAGCATAAAGGTGCCAAAGCCAAACATTACACCACCTTGACTAGTCACTTTATGTGCATATTAAATTTTCCGAGTTATTAGATATTACACCATAGCATTGAGCTCTTTAAAATTAATTAGTAATATTTTAAAGGGTCGAGTTAGATATGTAATAAAAACTGATTGTTAATATTATTAAGGAGTAACAAGGAATTCTTTTGTGAGAGTGTTTTTCTCCTTAACGTGCTTTTAAAAAAGATTTAAGTTATCCAATATGTCAGAAAAGTAAGTACAAGATTAAATGTTTTCACACATAATTTTACAAAATAATTCTGATCTGCGGCAGTGGAAAGAAGACATTATAATATATATGTATACATATAATACAAGGAGGTCCGCAGATAGCAGAATAAGTAGTATAATTTGAGGTCAAAAATTTGTTTAGTCTTCTGCATTTTTATACATATCTAGACAAATTCTTAACACAAATGGCGTTTTCAAAAATTCACAATGGAGCTTTAAAAAATTTAATCTTTTCACAAAATTCGACAGTATAGGTACTCTCGTACAGTGAAAAAAATTCAATATTAGTTGTTACCTTGGCACTTAATGTTACGATGCTAAATTTACATTATCGACATTATAAATGTCCACTAATTTATATAGTTTTCCGATAGGAAGACTTTTTCTCAAAAGTTTCCAATTTTCCCTATATTTTTGGGAATTAATTGTACTTTTCGAGGTAATGGCGTAAAATTGAAACTGTCAACATAATTAACTATTTTACAATTTTTAAATAGAGCTTTTTAAGAGATTTTTTTCTAACTGTTATTCCCAATCGAACAAACCATTGGTTAGAACTTTATTTTGGTATACCTGCTAACATTTAAACAATTTATGGAAGACTAGTCTTTTTCGTTTGTAACACTTCTTTCAAAAGCGTCTGAAATCTCTTGATCTCGGTCTTCTAATATGTCAAAAATTCAGTAAAACAAGTTTTGCATTTTATCGTTAATTTTTTGAGAAGACACGACGATTTCAGTGGCAAAAATTGAAATTGAAAAGATCGCCCCTCAGGAAATCTAGTTAAGAAGTTTCCGCCTACCGAGACTTGCCGGATAGGTTCTGGAGTAGAGATAGAACAGAACCATCACTTACAGGAGGCAACAAATCCATTTTTACAAGTTTTAAGTAAATACCCAGGGGGAGGTCGTCAGCGACCGACAGCACAGAAGGGCCTAAACCGGGCGAACAATGCTCCCCGGGCCACATGTCCTCCCCGACTCCCCTTGAAGTTTTGGCACTTTTAAAATCCAACTAATGTCAAAACGTAAGTAATCGATGGCCTCGGGGACGTAATCTTTGCGAAAGTCCTTCTTCCTTTTTTTGATGTGTTTCTGTGTTTAGAGCAAAGTTTACCGTCTGCTCAGTGTCCTGTCACAGAGTGGAGCATAGGAAAACAAATACGGAGGATAATAACTGCTGCGGCCCACGAGCCTAACCCCACTTGGGATAAGCCGCCCCGATAGAGGAGCCCCGGTCCGACAAGGGAGGATGTCTCCATTTCGCAGGATAACTAAACACACATGTGATTTAGAGGGATCAGCAGCGAATTCCTCTTGCTCCGCTAACTCCTCCGTCCGAGCCGGGAGCTGGTGACACCGGTCGGGGGATAATTTGAAAGTGTTCTCCGTAGCCCTGACGAAGATTGAGGACATGGGAAGCTACTAGAGATGGAGGATTGATACGTCTCCGGGAGCTTTTTGAAGTTTTTCAGGCTCAAGCGGGAACCGTACCCAGCAGAGGAGATTTATCAGGGAAAGTTTTTGCTGCCATCGTGTCGCCGGAGCAATTTTCTTGTTTCAAAGGACGTTATCTAGCATCTGGATATCAAAACCTCGTCCAAGACTCAGCCGCAGCAGAACTAATCCAGAAATCCTTTAATGAAGTGTCCCAGTCCAGGATACGATCCTGTCGCAGGAGCGACATCCAGGAAAGCCACCCTTATCCCAGAGGCCTTCATATCTCGGTGTAATTTGCCTCTTCGTCTAAATCCATGGGATATTGTGTAGCAGGTTTAATGATCTGCAAATAGGACAAAAACACACCAGCAAATATTTTGAATCCTTTTGTGGGCTCATATTGGCGGCGGTGTCGGCTCGAGCACCAACAGGCGGATTAGCCGAATTTAGAGGTTTACTGCACCTCCCCCGGACGCAATTGCATGGAACTGAGACAGCGTAAGATGAAAAAGGAGTAGGTGAAGGCTTATGGGAATTGTGTTTGGTGACATACCTTTCCTGGACAATGGATCCACAGCGGGAGTACTGCAAAGGATTCAAAGGAATAAGAAGCATTGTTCGAAGCCTCATAATCTGCTATTAGATGGATTGGTTGCTTCTAATACGGTTGTCGGGTGACACAAGCGATACCCGAACAACCAAAACCTGCGACTTAAAAACGGATTTTGTGAAAACTGTTTTTTACCAGATGGCTGCTTCCCGAAACTTTGGGCTTTGAAGCTATAATACTTCATACACAAGTGTGAAAATCTTCCACAAAAATCTGAAAACAAAACAAAAAATAATTTTACAAATTTAAAAATTAAATTATATATTGGGAAACGAAAAAAATGTTCATATTTTCGTTATCGAGTACTTTGTATTGATACCAATACTTTACTTGATATTTTGTGCTTTGTACAAGGTATCGTAAACCAGTTTGCAAGCACGTATTTCAGATTTTTGAACTGCGATTGCGAATGTAGACTGAGCACTAAACCCATCTCACCTACGTAACTCTTTTAAATATTTTGTTCATCCCATTAACTAATTGGTATCACCGAATATGTCTCTTTAAATGAGTTCTGAGACCCCATTTACACTATCATGGACAGGAGTCAATTTCATGAGCGCTCTCAATCATGAAATTGAATGTTGCATTTACACTGTCATTGGTATGAGTCAATTTCATGAGCATTTTCTAACATGAAAATGACACTGTTATGAGCCGGATTGTCAAAAAGCGATATTTCGACATTTTTTACTCGACGCTTGACCCGAGAGAAACCAAGAGAGCTTTGTTTTCATAGTAGTCTCTGAACCTCCACTCAATTTTCGCTCATAGGCATGGATCAAACAGCCTGAAAAACTATTTGGCTCATGACTTCCTCGTTCCTTGCATCTCCTTCGTTTCTCCCAGAAGTTGTGACGACACACTCATGAAATTGATTCATAACTATGATAGTGTAAATGGGGTCTAATATATCAAATATCAACTCTAAAAGTTTCGTTACAAAAATGCATGATGCAAAATTGAATGATGTACAATTCCTATTACCGAATGATTTTTTAGATACATTTCAAACCCTGTCACTGACAGATCGTAGAAGTTGGAACAAACCAAAAATTTTGATCGTGGTCCTATCATTTTACAAAATACTGTATAAAAGTGCGTTTCCACCAAATGTTTTCTTGCGTGCAGCTCGCGTTCACTGTTCGTCGTTTCGTTTCCACCAAATTTATCAGTTTGCTTTGCTCGTGTGCATTGCGCGTTGCATCCACGTGTTGCACACGGATTTTGGATGAGGTGTTTTCACCGAACTTTTGTTTTTCAGCTCGCATGGAGAGATGCAAAAAACAATGCAAATACACACATTTTTCTTCACAGACGGGAAGAAGAAAAAGTTGGACGTTCTAAAGTTTCTGGGGCTGCAGCAGGAGAAATATTCAAATTAAAATGGGTCCCTTTTCAACATTTAAGATTTCTTAGTACAGCTAATTAACCAGGGAAAACTGTTAATACAAAAAATCAGTGGAAAACCAGGTCAGTTTTCCTTATTTCTTTATTTTTAGATATATTTATATTATATCAAAAAATTCACCACAGATATTCTGTAATATTAGAAATAAATTTCTAAATTTCATACATTTGATACTGCCATGATACAGATCCTTGTTCTGAAATGAAGTATAATCAGCAAATTTCTGACGAATATCTTTTACAGAAGTAGATGATCTTAGTGGAGTTTGATCTAGTGAAAGTAAATTTGTTTGTGTTTGGTCCTCATTTCTGCAATCACCTTGTCTGACTTCACGAGTCATGTTATTCTCGTAATCTACATTTCCGATTGGAAAATAAATATGAGAAGATTTCTTACTCTTCCGTAAAAATTTATGTCTGTTACATAGATTCGTTAAAACAAAGTAAGCCCGTTTTGATGCACTCGTGGCGGCAGCTATTGGTGAATAATACAATTTCATTCAATGGAGCCATTCCGGAGATATAGATTTTTGACTATCCCACGGGAGCTCCTTTGTTGACGGGATAAAAAGTATACTATCTATATGTTGGCCTATCACATGAGCTACCTTAACGAGCTTCATATAAATCCGCCCAGTGGTTTCCATGTGATGCATTCACAGACAGAACGACAGAAACAATTTTAAAAATTGACCTCCATTTTGATAATACTAGTATAATGTTCATCGCAATTGTAATTTTTAAAAAAATATTTCATGTACTGCAGACACGGCCCCGTCTGTATAAATTTTAGGACATTTTGCCATACATATGTACATACCTATGTATGAAAATTTGAAAAGTATCAATACCATGAAGAAACAATACTATTCATTAAGTAGCGACACTTTTTATTTATTGATTTGAAAACTGAAAACTAGGTTCCTTTTGAGCACTTTTGATTTTTTCAATGAAAGTAAATATTATTTACTAGCTGGCCTCGCAGCTGCCCTTCCGGCAGGTGGCGCGATGAGTTTGATTTGGTTAAAGTCCTTGTATAAGAAAGTCTGGCCATAAGAGGTTGTTGGCGCGAAATCGCGAAATCGCATAATCTTTTAAATTTAACAGTCCGACATTTTGAATTCGCAAATTCTAACAGTTGACATCAGCGACCCTGAAAACTCCCAAGTACCAAGTTTGATGCAAATCGCATAAACTTAAAAATTTGACAATCCGCCATCTTGAATTCGTAAATTCTGACTTCCAATTCTTCAAATTTACTCATATTAATAATGAAATTGGCTCCAGCGGTTTTTTCGATCAGACTAAATTTTAGTACTTTGAATGTCATGGATAGTGAAACATTTCTTTAAAATGCAATCATTGGAGAGTCATTAGCGATTACTGATTTCGTCATGAGTATTGTCCTTAATAGCAATATGTGGTTACAATTTTATTTTGTGATAAACATATAATGTAAATAAGGTACAACTGTTTTTTATACACGGCGCAAGCCAATCCACATCTGGCATTATATAGGTTTGTATGTAGGTTGCTTTTTTTTAATGATAAATCTAAGCTAATGAAAAAAATTTACGTCTTCACATTGACAAATATCTTCTAATATAAAAAAAAAGTCAGGAATTTCCTCATTTTAATTTAAAAAAACTGTTCGAGTTAGCATTTTTTCTTATACCGATATCGTCCTACTTAAGGAATTGCTGCAATTCCCTAATCATCTGCCTACTCATTTACGGATGTTTGGGCCTAAAAGACAGGAAACCTTACGAAACTCATTATCTTCCAAGGAATTTGGGATATGTGTGTTACCCTGGTAAGGTGCACCGCGGGAAAAAAGTGCAATTGCAGGAATTCCTGGAGACCATGTGCCCGATCTCTGTGCTCCCGATCGGGATCATCGCAGGTCCGCACATATCGGGGCCAAGCACATGTAATTCATCTCTTGACTTTGACACATTAATATCCCCGGGCGAGTCCATGCGTATCGATTTCTTCGGATGGAATATGGAACCTTACCGTCGTCGTCCGACGTTCCCATTCCGGGCCACGACATCTTCTAGGACACCATTATTTCAGGCCTCATGTGATTTTAATGATTTTCATATTCCACCGCTGAGCGGAACTTGTTTTCGAGTCCATGTCTATCCTAATCCCACACATTTGCCTACATCCTTGTAATCCTCCCGGTCTAAGACTGTTTCCTGCTCCCTTTTGCCGCTTCCAGCGGCTTCAAGGAGTTCACCCGATGATAAATGACGGTGGAAACAGATACGTCATAAGTGATTTATGGCGGTCCGCAGAAAGGCGAGTTCACTTGCGTAGTTAATTCAACATATCTGGAACACGGGAAAGAATTTGTAGCTGCTGGACGCGGCTCCACCAGGAGCCCCTTGTGCCGCCTGCATGCGCGGCTTATTTCAGAGAGGCCCTCGCGATGATGGCGAAGCTTCCCGGGAGCCGGCTGAAAGTGTTTGAAGTGTCGGGACAAAGGACAATTCGATTATCCTGGGCTCAGTTCAAAGGACGAAAACGTCCATTAAAGGAAAATCCTTAACGAGATCGTATGAGACAGGCCTGGAACAAAAACAGTCGAAGTAATCGAGTTGCGGGCGTTTTTGTTGTTAGTGCCGGCGAAATCAAAATACCATGGCTATCCTTTTTAGGGATCCATCCATCCGGCTGGATCCGGGAGCATGAAACCGGGCAAAAAGAAGTATTTGCCAGCTACTTCAGGTGACCCGGTTATATTTAGGATTTTTTCTCTTTTCGCTTTTTTAAGGAGCTCCTTGCCCGGATGATGTTTGTTTTTATTTCCTCTGCTCCAGCTAGCAGAATAGCCCCAAATCACACATACACAATAAGATGCCCGGTCCTCCTGAGTGCTTCATCCACAGCAAGTACCTACCCTTGTAGATTTCTTATCCTCAAATTTCATCGCTTGAACTTTCCTTTTCCAAGAATGTCACTCCCTCGAGGAATGCGGGGTGGGTGGTGACTGTGAGCTACGTAAATACGTATCCGTTAACACAATTTGCACGAGTATCCTAGCAACCCCTTTCAGGTCTTATCAAGTATCACTGTACGGCCAAGGATGGGCTACCTTTCTTGTTTTATTATTTTCATTTTCTTACCCCACCACCCCTTCCCTAGGGCTACGAGTATTTCTCGTTTTTCACTTGCTTTTCGATGGTACGCTCAAATTATCTAATCCTGGGCAATAGGCAATGAAAATAAACATAGCCAAGACGTTTTCTGTTACTTTGCCCGCTTGCGAGGAAAACAACAGATTTCATTGAATTTTTCAGAACAAGATTATCTTACAAAAACGTAATTCGTGTTTAAAAAAGTCGTTTTATCTTGTCACATATCTATGAACCTTCTATAGACTTTTATTGTGTTTGGAGATATACCATAAAAACACTCTGAAAGTGAAGAAAACCATAGGGATTTCCTCATAGTTTTCATCCCAGATCACATCACATAGGCACATCACATAGAATTGTCTCATGTATTCATATTTAGACATTTTCAATTAAGCTCTGGGATTGAACTTGGACATTCTGTATTCTAAATTCGACATGCTCTTCAATCGACAACGGAGATTCATTACGGTCGCCTTACTAAATTGTGTCACTGACGCTCTAGTCAGTTTATTATCAATACCTTTCATATATTTTTTTGAATTTAACTTGAAAAAAGAAAGAACTCCTAGATACCAACTCAAATTTAAATATCAATAAAAGAGTAAACTTTTAATTTTAGGTATTTGTCGAATGCTAATGCATACACTACCTGTGCTTTAATTTGAAAAAACACTTTGATGGAGCGAACAATATTTTGATAACCTTACTAATTTCCTAATGGTGGTGCCCCGGGCCTTGATAACTCAGCAAACCATCTTGGGCTCTAGAAACTATGGAGGTGAACCCCACAAAAACCCTTGGTTAAAAGCGGTATCACAATATGCAAAAAATGGCGTAAATGTGTCTTCCGGTGTTCAAGACTGCCTCATCAATCTAATCTAATCTAGAGATGGTACCTATATTTTTAACGTCCGCATATACGAGTATATAAATATCGCATATACGAGGGTAGTTCTAAAAGTACCCGACCTTACATATAGATGGCGGTTGTCGTCAAATCAAAGAAAAAACGGCCGCATTTGGCGAAAAAAAGTTATATTTCATCAAGACAATGCACCAGTTTACACATCCGTTATCGCGATTGCCCAAATCAATTAGTTAGAATTCAAATTGCTTCCCCAGCTAAAAGGAGATTACGTAGAGAAATAACGATAATTTCTTATCTTTTAATGTCTTTTCGTACATCGTATTCTCGTATTATTTATGGTATTTTAACATCTGCTTTTCTCCAAAAAGCTTTGTACACCAAGTATAAAGAATTTTAAGTTCTGATGAAGTCGCGAACCAAATTCCTGTGCTTATCATATTAACTCTAGGTAACTTACACTTGTTTAATATACTGCCGGATTGTGTCAGTTTTTCTAAAATTCGAGAAGTTCCCGCACACTTTTAGTATCTGCCAAATTTGCAAATGCTTTTCTATCTTTTAATTAAAATATTATAATCCTTTTCTTAAGCTACGCTAATTTCTTTGAAATAAATAAAGGAAATATACAAATATACATGCTTTCAATTCTTTATAGCCTATATGTAGGTCGTAAGATTAATTGGAAAAACTATAATTTAAAGAATTCTGTAATATTGACTTACAGTGTTTTTAAGAATTGTGTGTGTATTTTTATTTATTTATTTATTTTATGATAGGGGTGTCTGTTTACAGAATTTATCCATTCCCCATCAACCTAAAACACATTATATGTATGTACATACATATAACAAAAAAAATTTTAGTTAACTTAAACTTATTGTTGCCACATATCCAACTTTGTGTTCAAAAGATACTTTTCTAACGAAAGAATTAAGTAGACCCTTCTCCTTAACAAATAAGTTCGCCTCCGTCTCACTGATAATTTTTAGGTTTTATTTTTCCAAGACGGCAAATCTCGTTCGGGACACACTCAGCCAGATAATCTGGTAGATAACTGCTCAAAGAAAAGGATTTCGTGGATACGCCAGTAACAACTAAGGAAGCACTAGAGCTCTGATCTCTTATTTGCGGAAGGGTATAAGCTAGTGTTTGCAAACAACAAGATATTTACAGGGATTGTCTCAGCCAAACTATTACTAAGTGGTAGGATTTTCAGGGAAATCACATCTGTTCTTCTATGACCTCTCAAGGACCAGAGAATTTTTTTTAAAATGGATCATCACATAGTGTAGCTTTAAAGAATTTTGCAAGACTCTTGAAAATCGTTCATGCTTTATGGGAGTGGCTTCACCATTTCAACCCATTTAATTTAACCCTTTCCATCTTCTTTCGTTTATTTAAACCACAAAAACGAGTGTTTGTGATATTCCTCCCCTTGTACAAAAGTGAAGGGAAAAGGGTTAAAAAGGGCTACCAAATGGCATATAGCGCTTAAGAATCTCTCTGAACCAATGAGGCAATTTGAAGGGATCTTCTGTAGCAACCACCGCATGGCGCGTTGGGGTATACTGGGCGAAACGAGGAATATTAGGTACAGTCGTTGAATAAACAACTTGCCTATCTCGCTCAGCAGAGAGACTATTAGGGCAATTTTGGTGTGCTGAGCAACCCTTTTTTATTGTCATGGCAACAACATTTAATGATTTTTCTTCTGGGTTCCATTATTAAGAGGGTCACACTCCTAGTGCTGGTGTATATATCCAACAATTCCCCCTTAAATTGGGTTTTGTGGTGGTTTTTATAGGGGTGTTCTCACAAGTTCCTTTTGGATGTTTATTTGTAGGTGGCAAAGTAGTTAAAGGGCAGTGTGTTTTTAGAAATGGACCACCTTTTTAAGATCATAAAGAGTTTAGCTGATACTTGGCAGGATTCTTCAATTATATATGTATGTTATTAAAATTTCTGAGTTTCCGAACTTGAGGGATTGCCGCTAGCACCATTATATTGGAAAATATGGGTTAGAAATCCCTTTTTCACGATTATTTCGTTATTAGTGCGTGTGTTTTAAGATCTTATATAAAATGTAGAGCGTGCGATTCTTATATTTTGTTCTTTACGCTTTTCTCTCCGATCAATAGCCATCTTAGCTGCAGCGCATATAAATCGAGCATTTTCGTTAATGAAAATATGATATCTAAATTCCTTTAACAATATAGATTTTACGGTCCGGACATCAAGACAACAGTTTCACTCGATTAAATCTACTAAGTCATTCAACGAAAATTAACATTCACCTGCATTATCTTTTAAGTATGAAAAAATCGATCGCATTGCTTAATCGACGTTAGAAGCGGATCGATAATGCCTTCTCTGGTCAGATTTTAGGTTGAAAAGTAAACCGTCTTCATGCAGGAATTATGATATCGAGCTTCGACTGCAACTAATTCCGGTTTCACCCGGTGTATCAAAAATACTGCTTAGTTAAATACTTCTAAAATGTTGGTACTTCAGCCAGATTACGAAGTTTACAAGTATTACTAAAGCCTGTGGATGTGGTATAGAACTGTTCAAAAGTCATTTTGCTACCACCTTCCATATCAGAAGGGATCATAATCTATTCTGTACTTATACGTCTCCATTATTTAGTGTTAAATAAATAAATAAGGGTATTAATTTTATTGTTTTACTATTTTATCGTTACCTTTTTGGCAACATTAAAGCTGCAAACCTTATGTTGATTGCCGAATTGACGAATAGCATAGAAATTACCTCTGCCTAAACATTTCGCTACGCATGCAAATGTCCAATATTAAATTATTGAGTATTAAATCAACCATTCTAATTTATTTTCTCATGATAATATTATACTTTGAAAAATTTGGTCGCCATATTGAGTCTACTATCTTGATTTCGAAATTTTGGAAGCAGATTCGTAATCAGCATCTCCAAAAACTTTATCAACTGGATCTGCCATTTTGAATTTCTAAATTTTGGTAGCAGTTTCGAAATTAGTGTCACCGACTTTCCTTTACATTAATGTACATGAAAATCTTTTTAATTTCCAACAAGTCTGTAGCCATATTGGGTCCGCCATTTTGAATTCCTAATTTTTGATAAAAGATTCGAAATTAGTGACCTCAAAATACCCATAGTACCTACAAATTTCCAATTGAATTCGTTGAAGTTCGAAAATTTTTGGTCGCCATATTGGATCCGCCATCTTCACTTTGCACAAAGTGGAGCTATTTGTATACCTAGAAAATATATAGTGGTGCGAAAGAAAGAAAACGAAAATTTTAATATCTCTCTTGTTTTAGGTTAGATAGTTCTTCGGGCTTTTTGTTAGCAGATGCACAAATCAAATCCGAGAAAACTTATTTTTTTGGGAATAACATTTTTAATTATAAATACCTACCTAAATTAGTTTTGATTGGAAAAATGTAAAACGTAGATTAGCTT
Source organism: Eutolmus rufibarbis (assembly GCA_963920795.1). Lineage (NCBI taxonomy): Eukaryota > Metazoa > Arthropoda > Insecta > Diptera > Asilidae > Eutolmus > Eutolmus rufibarbis. The sequence goes on from OY987205.1 coordinate 23,686,320, forward strand.
TTATTATAGTGTAAGTTAAATTATATGCACTCATCACACAATAAATTTCCAATTATTAGAATCGGCAAGTTCGAAACCAACAAAATAATTTCGTTGGGGAGTACCTGCATTTTTTATTTTAGTACCATACAAGTTCTTAAAAATAAGATATATATTTTAATTTATTGCTTAGTTCTATAAATTTTCTCATATGAGAATTCTATGCGATTACAGGTGCTAGAGCTATAATTTGTCTATTTCATTTCTCTCTGTGCCTACAATTGTTTGTTTCGCTGTAGGTACCATTATCATATGTATCTCAAATTGTGGTCAACTCTTTTAAAGAAAAATTGCGATTCCCAGCTGCCATAAGACAATTCCAAGAAACGAGTTCATATCCAAGAGTAACTCTGGCGATAGCATCAGTCTGGTCCCTTTTGCATAAAACCTGGAGAAATACTGATGCAATTTGAGATACCGCAATACCCCGCAACAGTTGCTAGACAGTCAAGTTTTCCTTACTGACCCTTCCCATTATGAAACAATCTTCCCAAAGGATAAATGCTGTACCGTATGGGGATACAGCAATACTCTCCCTGACTTCTTGCAGGAAAACGAAAAATGGACGACCATTGCTCAGTTTTTTGTTTATTTTTCACGATTTTACCTTCCTCCCGCTTGCATTTTCAGGACATTTCGGGAGTCACTGCTGATTTCGACGCAGGGATGACGTGAATCCTTAAGTACTTCTAGCGATGCGCACAGTGTGGGAACATTTTGTGTTTCGTGACAGAGACTCAAGGATAATAAATTACCGAAGACGTCACCTTTTCATAACTCCACTGTCAGGTTGGGCACTCCTTCACTGCTTCCAGGAGCTCAAAGTGGAAATAATGCAACAAAGTGCGAAAGGAAAAATGATTAAATTTTGGGACATCTTGAGCAAGGATTGAATCTACCGACTCATGCATATTGTTTGATTTTCTTCTGGGTGTCCTATTGTCCCGATGACTGCTATGCACCAGTAAAAATCAATCAACAATTTTTCATTTTTACCGAAGGACAAGATTGACGATGATGGTAACAATTTTAAAGGAATGTTAGTCGAGGCAACCTCCGTGAAATTCAAAGGAATTTAAAATGGAGCAGAAAACCCTTTTCCTGTTTAAGATATTCTGCAAGACGCAGCCATTTATCACGGGCTTTGACCATCAGCTGCCTGCTAAAGGGTCGTAAAAATTGGACACAAAGTGCTTGACATGGCCCTTTCGTGTTACCCTTCTCCCTGCAAGTGGTCCAGATTGACTCAATCCTTTTCAATTTGACCGGCCTCATAATGACCGCTGTCCCTTTTTTACGGATATGAAAGGACAATTTATGGGCTATAACTTATGTCCGCTGATAAAGGATTCATTCAAAGTAGGGTCAAAAAATGGACAGCACAGGAAAGGGTCTGCCACACATAACCCATGCAATCATTTCCATGTCGAATTGCCAAAAGGACGTCATAATGAGAGGAGTTTGGCTTTAGACTGCGTGAAATGGAAAAGATGGAAGGAAGGATGCTGGTGGAATGTTATGTTGCCTACCTTCCAGACGCTGGCAGCAAAACTACAGTATGTGTAAGAAAGCTGCAAAGAATGCTGTAATTTAAGGGAATTGTGTTCAAAACGTTTCACTTTTTTCATAAAGTCTCAATCTAAGGACTTGTCCGAATCCAAGTCTTCGACTTGTTATGGTAGTTGATGACGTCAGCGAACAAGCTGAACTAGTATGTATTGCAATTAAGACGAAGGCAAAGCTAACTTGTTCGAATTCGTTTGGTTAGCTCAATATTTGATACTTTACTTTAAATTAATCAAAGTAAACCAAAAATGCATAATTCGGCAGTATTCAGGGAATGCAGCGGTTACATAATATCAAAGCAAAAGAACCATATTTGTGTGGTTGTTTTGGTTAGAGGTTCAAGGAGGACAAATTTGAGATTTTTGATTTTTTTATGGGATTATTAGGAAATGTTTGTTGATGATTGAGTGAGTCAATCTGTAGTAAAATAGCCTTTGTTGGGTCTTCTAACGCAAAAAATACATATATGTATATACATAGGTATATGGCTAAATTGATATACAAAAATATATTTTCGGCAAGACTGCAGCTAGTAGCTATAATTAAGAAAATAAAATCCATCACAATAGAAATAATATGTAATATGAATAGCTGCGTTCCATTTAATTTACAATCATTTAAGATTCACTTCTCGAATAACGTAATAACGAAATACAATCAATAAATAAATAAATAAATAAATAAATATGCAAATAAACACAGCGGATCACCCAGAAACAACCAACTGATTTTTATTATTATATGGGTTTCTCAGATCCTAAGTTACAATATAACTATAATTATTTATGCAATGTTTTTCTTGAAATATTTATTGTTAATAGTAAATAAATAACAAAAAACACACATGTTTTTATAACAGAATAAATTTATGACTAGATCAGAGATTAGCTTTATTTGTCTAGAAACTTGTTTCTGAGGGTTTTTCAAGTCGCTAATTACAAATCCGTTGTAGATATAATATAGTGGATAAACATTTTTACAGATTTTCAATTTTTATGAAAATTAGTAGATATATGGCGGTTTTCGATATTGCTAATCTGCTGTCAGATTTTCAAAATTCAAATTGGTGGATTCAATATAGCGGGCAAAAATTTTAAGAAGTTTAAATTTTTCATATAGTAAATGAATTTTCGATATAAGCAATTGAATAACAATTTTCATAAAAACTCGAAGGCTAGAAAAATAAGTGCTTCAAAAATTCAAAAGTTAATAGCGAGTTACATACCTACATCGATATTCGTTGCAATATTACATAATAACACAAGTTAAATTTTCCCTTTGTTGTAATTATATGGAAGAATACTCTTATCTATATATTCTTTAATAAAGAATTATTAGTATTATACCACATTTTACTATAAAATTATGCACTCAATTTTCCCATTTTGTTTTATTTCTAAGCAAGGCCTGTAAAAAGTGTTGAATACCGCAAGAAATATCATGCTTTACTAGTAAATTGTGAATTTATAATTTTGCGTACAGTCTTTTATTAACTTTTTTACACGAAATATGTACTTTTATTGAAAAGTTGTAAATCTAATACAAACATGTCGTAAAAAAATTATGGAATATTATACATACATATTTTGTAAAGTGTAGTAGGTATATCATTCGTATTTGGCTGGTTTTCATCTAATTCTCAGGCTTCTTAAACAATTACAAAAGAAGAAATAATCTCGGCGCAGATTTCCAAAAAAAGGAAACAAAATCCCTCTCTAGGTATTCAGCCCAAGTAAAAATTGTGCAACATCCCATAATTCATGGTGTCTCTGAATGCGCTCAACCCTTAAAATCACTCGGTCCTAAAGGCCTACGGAAATGTGCAACTATAATATCACATTGCATAAAAACTCTAGCACTGATCCTTTCCTTTTCCTTTTGAATGCTAGAGATAAATGGCAAATGTATGGAACACGACGGTCACAGCTGGATACCCCTTACGACTGGACACTGGCCAGTTATTTCTCTCCTTTTAGAGACCCTTTCCTGGATGGCAAAAAACACTAAATGGAAAAAAGGATGGTGCTCTGCCTGCCATTACCCGGAATACAAAGGACATCTGCCTGGATGCTGAAACCTGAAGGGTAGAGGGAAGCACTGGGCATCGGACTTCAACCGAACAGTGCTCTTTTCAGGGATGCAAGATTACGGAGCCGGACTGCATTTTGTGCAATAAATATCCGAGTAGATTACAGGGATATCGAACCACGCTGAAAAATTTCAGGAAATCTTATCCTTGTGCGTTCCTCCAGCGCACTGCTAATTGTGTTGCGTGCCCCTAATTACAGCGAAAGATGTTTGAGTTCCGAATCGAAGGCACTATGCTGGGCGGACAGGTTTTCCGGGGCCATTATTACCCCCTTAATACCCTTTAATTAGCGATAGATCTAACAAGGACTATTCATCGGAGGAATTAACTCCTGCCTCCGACGGTTCCAACCAATTTCCGGTTGTCCTTACTTTCTCTTGCGGCAAAATAGACAAAAAACCTTAAAACTCTAAAGTTGCTGGCAAGATGCGTCGAATGGGGATAACTCATAATTTTCTCTTTCATCATCGACGACAGCTAGTTGATGAGACGAGCCACTGCTGAATGGGCATCCCGTCAACGCCGTTAAATTGCATCCTGTGCAGTTTGGAGGTAATGAGCTAAGCTAACCCATCGCGGCGACAATTCTTTTGCTGACAGCATGTGCTGCCTTTGGATCGTCTTGAGAGGGATTTTCATTCTTTCTAGACTACACTAAATACTTTTTTTTTGTTTGGCAATTTTCTGACTATATTTTTTCTCGGCTCCGTTGATAATTTCCTGATTTTCTCAAGACATACACGGGACCGACTCCGTCCAGATGACAGGAAGTTTAAGGATTTTTTAATCAACGGAGCATGTGAATTATGCCGGCGACCTGTTGGGTCATGAAAATAGGTCGACACTTAAGCAAATGTGACGAAAATTATGTCGCTCTACAGCTCGATCTTCATGTCGAACACCGTCTCGGATGCTAGAGCCAATAGTTTTCGTTCAGACATTTTTTGTCTGAAGAAAGGCTGTGATTTGGACGACGCATCTGTTCGTGGAAGAAAAACCAAAACTAAATCCTTTGGGATATCGCTCGGTTATGGTTCGCCTTCCGCAGGTTTATGCCCAGCTCGTTTTTTTCTAAGACTTTGTAATTAGTAAAGAGATACTTCCTTGAGAAAAAATGTAACTGGTAGTTATGCAACAGCTCTTTTTTTATAGAAAATTAGAAATTTTTAGGATTTAGGCTGTGTGCGAAATGCGGCTTTAACTGCCCAAATGGGTAAATTTCCATTTAGGTCTCGATAGTATTCGTCAACACCAAATTTTTTTTCAAAGAATTGGTAAATCATTTCTATAGGATTTTTCCCGTAGATTACCAATTCGTAAATGAAAATGCTCAATCAGCTCCATTTTCGAAAATAGGATTAAAAACTATACAAATTGCGATATTTCTAAAATGTGGATTTTGAGAACGCGAAATTCACATGCAAGACTTTTGACTAAAAATCGCTCAAGATTAATGTAGCCCAAACTAGCAGCTATTTCCAATATCCACTTTTGGAAAAACCAAAATCGGTGCTGAGTTTTATTATGCACCATTTGATTGTTTATTAAATGTACTAGAAAAAAGTATTGTGCATTTGTTTTTTATGTATCACATCAAACATTTTGTCTTGTTCTGCTATATTTTTTTCCTCACCGTCAATTATTTTTCATATCAATCGAAAATATGCTTTATGAGATATTAAAGTATACCTAAACGGTTTTAACTTTTATTTAGTGCTATTTTCTGATAAATTCAAAACAGTATTTTTTCAATTATGTATATATCTTTTTAAATTTCATTGCAAAATTACTGTTAATTCGGCGGTTATAACATTTAAAGCCAAAGCGATTAAACTTATTCGTTTCGAAACGATATTTTTTAAGCTTGCATGTGCAATGGATAAAACTATTAGATATTACTTTGAGTTAAAATACCACAAAATCTTATATGTATAACCTTAAAACCATTGTAAATAAATTACAAATGAGAATATATAAAATACATATTTTCAAGAAACAAAACTGAATTCAATAAATTCATTAAACAATTTTTTATAATAATTAACTTCTTTTGTAATTACTTAGAATGAAAAATTGTTCTCTTAAAATATAGATGTTTCTTTGTAAAAATACATATTATGATTTGTGGATTTGTTGTTGAAATAGAAACTTATTAATTTTATTCAATTAAATATTTATTTTATGCGTCTTTCTAAAGTGGTTTATATCAATTACTGTCAATAAGGGAAAATTATTTCCTCGAAATTATCAAGATGTTCTTAAAATTTGTTTGAAAGTAAATCATTTTATCATCACTAGTGGACATTTCAATATTTTCTTTTAATTTTATTTCCGATGCATTTAACAAAGTATGTTTCTAATAATATTTCTGGTGAAATTAAATTACTACTGTTTGGCTTAAACAATAACAGAAAGGCTTTTATTTACAAATTATGCAAGTAAAATTTTCAAAATGAAATATTGAGCGTATTTTGAAAATATTTAATAAATGCTGTTTTTAAAAAAACAAATGATGGATGAAAAAGAAAACTGACCACAAATAGCAAACTATCTTTAAGGTCCTACACTGCTACTTTACATACACCCAGAAAGAATGAAAATTTTCACCTTTTAAAAAAAATTATATATAATATTTTAAATCAAAGCTTTAAGAATTTGTGGTTTTATATTTGAATTAAAAGCTAATACATACATATGTTTTCGCATAAAAAAATTAACTTTGGGTGCCGCCAAAATTGATGACGCCATCCGTTATTTAGGGACTAGTATTTGATACATTAACCGAAATTCATCGACAACCACTGAATTGGTTTGCTTGACATTTCAGTTACAAACAGAAAATAAAAATATATAGTACTGGACGTAGCAGTTTTTTTTAAATGCGGTCTAGAATTTTTTCTGTGAGTAGGTACTTTCTGAGACCGGTGATTGAAATAAAAAAATAAAAGACAACTTGATTGCTATGCTAGTCCACGTCAGTGCTGGGGACTAGAAAATATTAACAATTAATTAAATGAGTTCAATAATCGATGAATTTGCTTTGGTTTATTTTGAGAAATATCAAATTAATATTTTACATACATATTTCTGTGATATATTGCATTATAACGAAAGAGGTTCTTAAAGATACCTACATGACTATAATATATAATGTCGGGAAGGTATCTTATGATGCGTCGTTTTTAGAACTCTCTCTATAAGATATTTGAAAGGTGAAACCACATGTCTTTGGTCTCAGACATTATTTAGAGATAGTTAGTTTAAAACCAGATAAAATATAAAAAAAAAGCATTTTTTACAAGCAAAATAGTTTATTTAATAAAAAAATCAACTTGTTTTGAATACCCGCTCTACAATTTATTTATGGTACTATTTGGAAGACGATCTCCCGCATGCTGCAGCCAGTGCTTGGCCACCTTCTTGATGTTGTCATTTGTCGCGTCCTCTTAAAAAAAAAAAAAAAAACACGAGTGCTAACCGTGATCCGCGAGTTAGATTAAACTGCCGATCACGAGTAGGTATCTCTCGTGATTCGCGGGGAAAGTGTTCAAATCAGGGACCGAAAATATCCATTATTTTGTAATTTTCAAATAAAAAAATCACAGAGAAATAATGATCTGATCTTGTTGTATTATATATTCGGAACAATTTGGTACCCCCAGGTACCAATTTTGGCGCAAATCACATAAACTTCAAAATTTGAAAGTCCGCTATCTTGAATTCGTAAATTCTGACAGTCGGGTTGAAATTAGCGACCCTGAAAACCCCCAAGTAGCAATTTTGGCAGAAATTGCATAAATTTCAAAATTTAACATTCCGCCATTTTGAAATTGTAAATTCTGACAGTTGGGTCGTACCAAGTTTGGTTGAAAACGCTTTAAAATTAGAACTTTGTGAGAAAAAAGAATAAATTTCTGAATAATGGTTATTCGGTAACCAAGAAAATAAAATCCAGAAATAACTTTCATTATACTGAGAAAAATTATAAAATTTGATCGATAACTCTTATCTCATAACCCAAATAAAAAAAATTGTAACAACAAAGATTTACAACAACAACTGTTATCGTCTGATTTTTATCATAAAACTTATAACACTGGCCAACACCAAATTTGTTTCCAAAGAAATGGCAAATCATTTCTATAGGATTTTTCCCGTAGATTACTAATTCGTAAATGGAAATGCTCAATCAGCTCCCATTTTCGAGAAAAATAGGGTTAAAAAGTGCAAAATGACCTATTTTTACCATTTTTGAAAAATCATTACAAAGTAATAGATTGATCCAGAAACTTATAATGTTGCTCAAATGACAGCTGAAATATTAAGCTATTATATAAAACTACAAAAAGCTTTGAAACATTTGGAAATAATCAGTTAATTTTACTTTATTCCATAAGCTGATAATTTCATACAATGGATGACGAATAAAGAACACGGCAAATGCACACTTATGAAAAACTTGTTCATCAAGATGTGTAAATAAGTCCTTAATTTAAAAACAAATTTTTAAAAACAAGCTTTTATCGTTTTCTACTCGTTGAACCCTTTTATTTGATACCCATGTCAAGGGGGTTGTGAAGATAAAGGTAAGCCGTCATATTGGGGTGTCCGCCATTTTGGATTTAGAACGATATTAAATATACTATATTGCATTGTCTTCGGATTTATATAAGTGTAGGTATCAAATTTCATCTGGTCCAAAATTCAGATGAAGTTAAAATAAATATTACTCGTGAGTTTTCAGTGTCTCGCGATAACGTGTTCGGTACGTGCTTCCCAAATTTGATGGGGTTGCACACGGATATTATCTAGGACCAAAGTACTCATCAAGACGAATCAAACGAACCCAAACTCGATGGGGTTGTGTCGTTTTATTGCGGAACTCCTATGGCCACCTTCCAGCTCCAGCAACAGACCCTGGTTACCATATAGGATCAAAGTATTCGTCAATACGAATCAAACGAGCCCAAAGTCGATGGGGTTGTGTCGTTTTATTGCGGAGTTCCTATGACCACCTTCCAGCTCCAGCATCAGATCAGCTCCATGTCATCATAATATTGCATTGTCACGCAATATACATAAGCATGCAAAATTTCAGCTCAATGGGAAACCGGGAAGTGGGTCAAATTTAACTTGCAAGATTTCATTACAGACACCGGGACAGGTGAAACTAAATAAAAGCTTGTAAAAAGGCTATAGAGATAAATTGTATTTGATGCTCCTAGATTAAGACTCAGGCTTTCATTTAAGCCATGTTAAAACCTTCTATGATGAACCTTTATTTTTCAATGATTTTTTAAAAACTATTAAATTACGGTCTTTTGTATATTTTGACTCTATTTTTCTCGAAAATGGGAGCTGATTGAGCATTTTCATTTACAAATTTGTAACCTACGGAAAAAATCGTATAGAAATAATATCCCATTTATTAGGAAACAAAAAGAAAAATTAAATTTGTTGACCAGTGTAATCATTACGGTCTCTGGTTAAAATATAAAAATATATAAAAGCATCCACTTAAAGCAGATCACACTGTTGTAAAGTTTGAATTCACTCCAAGATGTCGCCCTAGTTCCTAACTCAGACCACAATCATATTCGAGAAGAGATTCAAGCCTTTGGTTCGCGTCTCAGGCGGAACTTGTCAGTCTCATAACAGCTGTCATTGTTGTCACATGTGTTGAATTAACCGCTTCTTCTTAGAACGCCGAAACTGTTTTTGTTATTCGTTGAATCGTTTTCTTCCTGTGGTTGCGCGTCGCGTCGGGTAAAATGTCGAGTTTTAGAAAAAGAACCGAGCAGAAGAACGTCGCCGGTACGAAAACTAGCGTGTACAATAGTCAGCTAATTACATCGACTGGAAATCCATCCATGGACCACATAATTGGTAAGGCAGGAATTAAGCATGTCTAGAAGATTTGTAAAAAAGTGTTTAATGTTTAGGCGGAGGGCTTCAAATAGGGTCGCTTACTCTCATTGGTACGTTTGGTAGTCAAATGTAAGAAAGTGAATTGATTTATTTTTATTCTGCAGAGGAAGATAGGTTCGCTGTGTACTCGAAAGTTTTGGCGAAGTACTTTTTGGCAGAAGGCGTATTCTCTGGGCAGTCGACTTTTGTGGGCAGTTTGGATGACGACCCCAAGGAGCTGGTAATTTGTTTTCAGATCTGTAGAAGCCTTTGGGAATTAATCAAATATATTCCAGGTGAGAAAGCTGCCTAAACCGGTTGAAAATCAAAATTTTGGAGAAGGCCGATCTGAGAGCTCTCAATTTAGAAACCCCCAAGATTTTGAAGGGGGTGGAATTAGAATCGCGTGGCGGTACAGTGATTTGCCCGTTGTAAACTCAGAACAATCAGCGGTAACCGCAGTGCGGTACTACAATTTGACTGAACAAATCGATGAGGCAACTTTGAGTTCGTCTGATATTTCATCTTGGGAAGGGGCGGAGCACCAAACAGGAACTATTCCTAGCAACTACCAAAACATTTTTAGTAACTCTGCTTACATCAGTCTGCTTAAGGAGCTAAGTGATAAGTTGGAAAGCGATAAGTACAGCCTGAAGGATAGTAGCAATGAGAAGAATATCTTGAGGATTTGCTTAACATCTCTGGGATCTCCACTCTGGTACAAAGATGGTTTCACTTTAGACTTGATAAAATTCTTAACAACTTTAAAGTCGATTGTGAGGTACCACTCAGCAGTGTGCTTTATAACAATCCCGATGCATTTGATTAATGTGCTGGTTCGTATTTAACTTTTGTATAAAAGGTTCCTTTAATAAACTTTTCTTTTTAGGATACCACGCTTGCGCCTAGGATTCGAAATTTGTTTGATATATCCATCGAACTAGAGGCGTTTGCGGGCTCTGAGAAGGAAACGAATCCGTTCTTCAAAGAATATCACGGTCTTCTTCACATGAAAAGGATGACTGCTTTGAATTCACTGGCAGTTTTTCAACCGGAGACAACTGATCTTGCGTTCAAGCTGAGAAGGAAAAAGTTTGTCATCGAGAAGCTTCATCTACCTCCAGGTTCGTGCACGATAGGGTGGGAAAAAGAAGCTATTGCTTCATTTTATAATCGTTTTCAAAATAGCCTTTATTTTATTACTATGAATCATGTTACTAATCAGACTATTCACGTGGGCCAAGTAAAAGGATTTTCCAAACTCCTTAAAATATTAGATTATTGGTTTTCTACAGAAATGCAAGGCAATGTCAATAATCAATTTCTAAAATATTTTATGACAATGCTACTTGGGATTATATTTGAATTATTTTTCAATTCGGTAAAGATACGCTTATCTACAAATAGAGCTGATCATAAATGTTGTTACGCCTTCCCAAACAAATCATTGGTATTGGGGACACGTAAATATACAGGCTATAACCTTCGCTTTTGAAATTACATCATTTCCGACTATACATTGGACTTTAATAGCATTATAAGGAACAACGTGAATGACTGCTTTTATCGCGACCTGGTCCACCTCCAATGATGCTTTGAAACATCCTAACGACTGAGATTTCCTTGAACCCAATCCACATAGACGTATGACAGGTTTCGACAAGTTAAAATTATTATTGAATTTTTGAAGTGCGTCGTCTCTGAGTAACGTCAGATCACTACCGGTATCAATGAGTGCTTCTAACTGTCTACCATTGATTAATAATGTTTTCATATTTTGCGCTCGAATATAATTAACTTCTTTGGTATCTGGTTTTTGAGAACCGTTTTTCGCGGAACAGTTCTTCGCCATATGACCGAACCCATTGCACTTAAAACATTTCGTACCTCATTTACAATCTTTTCTTTTATGGTCAGTGGATTCACAGTTAAAGCAATGGGATGAGTTGTTAGAATTTTGGATTTTTTTACTACTGTTGTTTATTTCTGTATTATTTGATTTTAGTGTTTTATTTTTAATTCGTTCGTATATTTCTAGTTTGCATTTCAATTCAATGAGACTTGTAGCACTATATAAGAGAGTTTTGTTTTCCTCGCGATCAACAATTCCATTAATTATAGTGTATTAGCGATATTTCGTCAACGTCTGCAAGAGAAGCAATTTCTTGCATCTTGTAAACATATTCCCTGTAACTTTACGAACGACTTTTTTTACGATTTTGCAGCTTGTGATAGATATCGGCTTTACATATCTTTTTTTCAAATTCTTTGGTTAACTTACTCTTCAGATCATTATATGAAGAACACACTATTGTCCTTGCAAATATTTTTGCACTGCCTACGAATTGTCTTTTTGCATAAAATAAATTTTTCAATTTCTGTCCAGTTTAACATGATTGCAACTTCCTCAAACTCTCTGAACCATTTCGTTACTTGAATACCGCTATCACCGCTAAATAACGATATCAAGTTCCCAATGTCTTTTAAATTTCCGATGGACATAAAATTGGAAGTACCCGGGATAGCCTTTACATTTAATAATTCAGAAAAATTGTTTGATACCTTATTTCCTTTATTAGTTAGATTTTCTGCAATTTCATTTTGCTCAGCGTTACCCCCTTCATCAGAGTCATCCGTGCTTTCTTCTCCTACAGCTTCCTGTAGCTTTGCAATTAAAACTGCCTTGCTGCCTGTGTTATCAAGTCCACGTTTAGAAAGTTCCGTTCTTAATTGGTCTACCGTTAATTTATTCCACATCTTCACTTATAGTTATTTATTAGACGAGCCCCCAAATGTAGGATTGAGTCAATGAAACACGTTTAGAAATTTTGATTTAAAAATCATATAATCGGAATGTTCATAAAATTCAGAATTTGATAAAAAAAAAACAATTCCACTGCTGAGGTTACCGACGTACATATATATGTTTGTTTGATAAAACATCAGACTTTCTGAGTCAAGTAATACCATTGGAGAAAACGCTTAATAGGCATTTTTATTGTGCATTCAAATTTATGTATTCAACTGAAACCTGTCTATACACTGCTCCTTGATTTAAGGTCTGGTTTACCACAAGTGAAACAGGGAACTTTTTCCCTACGTAGTTTTCTGCACTTAGGTGAAGTGGTTGGTTTCAGATCTAACTTGAAACCTGATGTTTTTTTTTTCTCTGTAGGATCCTTTGGTTAAGGATAATTTTTAGTAATCCTACTAGATTCGTTCTGATTTGCTTTAAAAATTTCGTATTTCTGCAAAACTACTTTTAATGATTTTAATGCATACGCGTTATAAAGCACAAACTTGTTGTTTAAGCTTCGTTATCGAGTATTGCTTCGCTAATATGTGTCAGTTTCATTTACATTACCCAACTTGAATATTTCCTTTATAGATAAGGCATAATTTTGGAGCGTTTTATCGTTTCATTTTTTCCTTTTCCGCAGTTGATTATAAATGTTTATGGTTGTAGAGGATCAGAAAATAACATGACTCTACAAATTGGGAAGAAATAATTTAAAGAAAGATAGTTGATTAAATCTCTTGTTGATTTCTCTGCTTTAGTTGATAATACATAAATTACTTTCTTTGGGAACAATTAAACACAATTAAAATTGTTTGTAGAGGCACATGATGTCGACGATTTACTAACAACTGAATTAAAACAAATTAAAATTTTTAAACAAAAGGATAATAGAAGCATCGGTTGCTGTTATAAGCGAAATTAAAGTTATAAAGTTGTGTCCAGTTAAATTCCAGGATGTTTCCATATATCCCACAGTTGTTATCACTTTTTGTGAAATTAGACTATAAGCTTAATTTTAACTTCCTTGCCATGTGCTCATAAGAACGGTTCTAAGGAAAACTTAAGTGATCCCAGTCGTGTGTTTTCTGGCAGCCACGAGGCGCATATTTGGGTTCATCTGCCTCTTCTCATCGAACAGTCTTATTCATGATTTGATCAAGAAGTTAAATATCCACACTGAACGTTGGTAATGGGCTTTCCACATCTCTAATGTTGTAGACTCATGACAGACTTGGACGAATATTGCCTTGGGACAAGACAACGATTTGTTGTAATTCTATTAATTCTGTTGTTTAGCGTCAAAAAATTTAAGAAAACTTTTTCTAAAATAAGATTATTTTAGATGTGCTAGTTCTGTGTGGCATATACTTTCTAATAAATCATGCATAATATCAATAGACACGCAATCTGTAACATGAAAGGAGTCTAAATTCTCAAAAATACATTGTTCTTTTATTCCTGTAGTTGAAACATTTTGAGCTCTGACGTCCTCTAAATAATTCGATGTATTTCTAAGCAACAAACTTTCTTCTTTACACTGTAATTTTAATATAACTTTGTTCCATCTACATATCCTATAACCGTTTGGTTTTTTGTCTTTATGCTCATCGCATAACGGCTTATAATTAAATGAGTTCTCGTATGCAAGTAAATTTGATTTAATAAAACAAGATGGAAATATACTTTTTAATTTGGAAGATACTGATTCAAGTAGATGACAACGTATACAAAAAACTGATATTTTATGAACACCTCTGTTAGCACCGAATGGATTGCTTATTTCTATATCTTCTTGATATAATAAATATGGAAAAACTATTTTATTTCCGAGGGGTCAGATTTTTTGGTCCCAAATTGTTGCTTGAATTTTATTCTTAACAATTGTTTAATTTTTTAATTCGTTGTATTTGTCTAACATTTTAGACTAGAAACTGGGAAGCTGAAATTAACGAATAATATTTTCTCGTATAGGGAGTAAAGTTCATGTTTTAGAAGGCGAGCAAATATTTTTGATACATAGTTTCATCTATTATAAAATCCTTTGGAACCGAATATAAATCATTATCTTTATCACAAATATTGCTAAAAGAATTAATTTCTTGCTTCAATTTTTACTAAGTTTCTTCTTGACTTAAACTGAAATCAAATATATTTTCTAAAAATAAAAATATCGGTTGTACAATGACTTTATAAATGTCATTAATTATTTCCGTTAGATACAACCTTCATTGAAAAGGAAGATATACCGTACAGTTTTAAAAAGAATCTCATTAGTTCGGCATTGAAAGATTTTATGTCTTTAATTGTTTTATTGGAAGATGATATGTCAACGTTTTCAATATTTTTTGAATCAATGCTGAGATGGTTTTCAATATTTTCTGAATTAAGGGGGGAAACCAGTTTAGGAGGCCGAAAGTTTAGTGTTTTTTCCTGAATTTTTTTAACAGGGAAGGAATAATCAGAATGTGTTTAAACTTGTAGGATATTTTATTAATGTTTTGAAGTACACATTGTAATTTTTTTAAGTCATTTCCGCTGGAAATAGTGGAGTTAGAAGCTGCTGTCCATGGACGATCGCCATCAGAGTTTGCTGCTCGTGGGAAATCCGGAAGTCACGATTTTTATCTGGAATTATTTCAATTTATTTTTTTTTCGTTAGCAACACATTTTCTAAGAATATGAACTAAACTCTGATCGAAAAAGTTGAAAATTGCATGCTTTTTCATCTTTTTTGCGAAAAAAAAACAATATTTCAGATAACAATATTATCCCAGAGTTTAGTTCATATGGGTTGTAATTGAACAAAGAATATTCACACAAATTTTCAGAGCAATTGGTCAATAACTCTTCGAGTTAGAATTCCCACGAGTTGAAAAAAAGTCGTTTCGAGAAAAACGCATTTGAAAAAAAAAGTGGCGAAAACGAGAAATTCAGGGCAGCAATAATTGATATAAACTCTTTACCGGTGTAAGAATAGATGGATGGTCGGTGGGTGGGCAATGAAAAAAGAACCAATTGTGATGAAACTTTATTTCCCTGATTGTACAAGATTATAGCGCGTCTTGCATGAGCCGCTCACACACGAGAGAGTGCCGCGACTCGGAAGTCTGAAAACGAAAGTGATCCCTCGGCTGCGTTGCCCGATGAAGACTCTGGAACCGGGTTGCCCGATGTGGGGCAATTTCTTCGCGTTACACCGGTTAATCAGCTATTCCAGCACCATATAGCAACTCTTCTTCTTCAAACGCATCATTTCGGGCTTGCATCTCCTCTTGACGAGCTTGCCGAGCTTCCTTGGTCGTCAACGCGCTGTGTCTATTCTGGTTTTTCACGCGCCGCTCATCCGTTTCCTGGGCAAAATTGAAGCTATGCGAGCCAACTACAAGTTTCAGTCCGTTCAGCAGCATTAGAAGGGCTGAATTTCCTTCATTGAATAACGCAGTAGCCAAGAATGCTGCAATCTCGACTACTTTCAGGCCACGATCGCCAAACGGTCGAATTGAAACTTTCATTAGCATCCTGCGTATGACCGCCTAAAAATCTTGTCAGCAAATCAACTTTCGATAAATCTTCGTATATTGGAAGAATTTCTTTCTGAACGTCGGGGTGTAATGGAGCAGGGCGCGCTTCAGGCTCCGTTGAGGAATTAATTTGGGCGTCGCAGTTTCGCCAATTGTTTTTTTTTAAAGAGTTAATATCCTGCCTGAGCCCACCCTCGTCCGATACCGACGCGGCGCCAGCAAAAGGAGGGCGCATGACAACCTCACAAATCCTAGGGATGACATCTACATTTCATTTATAGAATTGCAGGAAATGCATCCTCCAACTCTACATCATCCAATGGTTTATACTTTATCCAGTATGAATCCACAGTGGTCAGTAACTTTTGAGTTATCCCAAGTTCATCACAAATTCTAGTTCTGTCAGCTGAATTTAGAACAGGAGATTTAAATGCAGCCATAGCATATACTGTTATGCTTTGAATTCCTTTAGCTGGTTCTAACTTCTCCTTAGGGTTTATAATACAACTTTCTAAGTATTGATAAACTAGAATGGCCTTTGCCATTGCAAATCTTAACCCAGTTTGGGATGCTAGGTTAGGAATTATGGAGAATGCAACAGATGTCCTTAGTGCAAAATGTATCTTTAAACCTTGTGCTTCTAACTGAGCTGAAGGATATGGCCTTTCTATAGACAAATTCTTGAGAATCATACAAGTAATGTGAGGAAATGCTGCACATACTCTTGCTAAAGTGACAGCATTTGGAGCTGCCACCTTTTGAAGATTCAACTTTATATTGTTTTGAATAGAGTACCTTGTTTTCAAGGTTTTGATTACAATCTGAGCATCTTTAGCACTCTTTGCAATTATGTTATCAATTTTATTTCCTCTCACTAGAAATAAAATGATCATCCTTAGGACATCCTTTGTAAAGTCCTCTTTCCCTTTCTCTTTCAAATGGCTTATAAAGGCAAGAACATCAAATCCTGCATATTGAACTAACTCAATGATCTCAGTCATCCATGTTAGATTCTCATTCATAAATGTTATTACACTGTTGTATATTTCTTCTAACTCACTAGTTGTTATGGGAGCCATCTTTAAAAGCTTGTAAGATCTCTCTACCACCTCTTCTGTATCTAAGTTCTTTCTTTTAGTTGCTATTTTGAAAGCTAAAGAGGAAAACAAATAAAGATTCTTTATTTCTTACACAAGGCTAGCTCTTCCAAAGTTTGAAAATTCACTTTAACAATATTAGTTAAATAAAGGCTGGCTTTGTGTGTTCACAGCTGAGCGGCCGAATCCAGGGAAATTTCGGTTTGTGAGGTTAAGATAGCTTGCGCGCAGTGGCGTAGCGTGGACTAATACAGAGGTGGGCGAAGTCACATCAGCGAGGCCCCTTTTCTTTCGTTCCCAAGATCTACCCAATAAATCTATCTTACCAAACATGCTTTGACACTACATACCTACTCATGATAGTGAAAAAATATAAATGCGCGGTGGGAGAATATTGAAAAGCATATGTATATGTAGATTTCAAAAAGGTTTTATTTTGTAACTTGAATGATTTAATTTTTTACAAAAGTAATGTTCTTCGGCTTTTTGCTTTACAGAAGTCCTCTAGTAAGGATTTGTAATTAATTTTTGCAGCTAAATCTGCTTCGATTGAGAGTATTGCTAAACCAGACAGTCGGTCCTGCCTCATACTGTTTCTTAAGTAGTTTTTAATAATTTTTAACTTAGAAAAACTTCTTTCTGCGGAAGCTGTACTTACAGGTATAGTCAACATAATTCTAATAGCAATGTAAATATTAGGATAGATGTCTTCCAATTCATTTGTAATTATGTATTGAATCATCTGATTGGCGTCTCTAATGGAGTTTGGTAGATTAGGCACTAAAAATTGTAGTTCTTCGTAAAGCTCGTAAGATTCTATGTCTTTGCTTTCTCCATCTTGAAGTACTACACCTAAATCATTACAGTGCTTCAAAAGCTCGTTATTTGGCAAAGATTTTAAATTATTTATGTCGTAAAAGAATCCAAAATTGTTGTAATATTCAGTGCGTGCAGTAAATCTTGTGTTAATGCCTTGTATCACGGCGTCAACCATTGTAATAAAAAAATCAATTCTGAATCTATTTTCAGCGGAATCAATAGGCTCATCTACAGCTTCATAATTAAACATTTTCGTTTTCTTGCGAACCCTTTTCTCCTTAAAAGTCATTGGAATCTCACAACTGCTCTTTTCTATGAATTCGTAGGGTTTTGCAGTACATTCATTTAAGCCCCATTATTCAGTTACAATTGCTTGGCAATCGCAGAGACTGTCTGCACCTTCAGATTGATTTTGCAGATTATTTATACAATCGATAATATCATCAAACTGAAATAATATAGCTTTCACTGAAGCAATTTGGCTTTACCATCTTGTATCAGACAACGATTTTAAGGTTATCTTCAATTTATCCTTTACTAATTCCCATCTCTTGCTGGATTTGGAAAAAAGGACATATATTTTTTGGATGAAACCAAAGAACACTTTTGCGATGGCTATGTCTACTAAAATGAGATTCCAACTGTGGCAACCACAAGGAGTGAAGAATGTTCTTGGATTGATAGTTAATATTCTTGATTTTACTCCTTTGTTAAGGCCGACCATATTGGCGCCATTATCGTAGCCTTAGCCTCTACAATTTTGAATATTTAATTGATGTTTTTCAAGTTCATTGAGTATAACGTTTGTTAAAAACTCTCCTGTTGTTTCTGATACTGCTAAAAAACCAAGAAAATGTTCTTCTAAATTACCGGTGGACGTATTCACGTATCTTAATATAACAGACATTTGTTCGACCCGACTAATGTCTTTTGTGCAATTCAGCATTATAGCATAGTACTAAGCTTGTTTAATTTTTCCTATAACCTCAGTGACAATAGCTTGTGACATAAATGAAATAAGCTCATTTTATATCTGCGGACTTAAATAGTGATTATTTACTTGTTTTTCATTGGTACGACTTAAGTGGTTACGGAATGTCAAATCATATTTAGATAATAATTTGAATAGATCAATAAAATTGCCGCTATTTCCAATGTGATTTGGATCAAGAAATCCTGTATGGCCTCGAAAAGCCAAGTTATGGGAAGCTAAGTAATTAATTATATCAACCAATCTTTCGAATAAATTATACCAATGTTTCTGACTTTCTTGAATCAATCTCTCATTTTCTTCATCAATAGTCTTTCCATGCTTAATACCTTTTTCAAATGATAACCATTGGACTATGCCTTTTCTATGTTCTTTCTGATTTTCGTGGCGTTCAAGAATAATATTTAGGTGCTTCCAATCATTACAGTCTAGAATCAGCTGTGTTTGCAAGCCAGCGAAAAGTTTGCAACTGAAACAATATACTTTGTCTTGTGAAGTTGAATATACTAACCACCTACGATGCTGACTTTCGCCTTTGCTCAATTTTCTCGTGTAATAAAAATTCGAAAAGTGGCTTCCATTTTTATTTTTTGCATAATATTTATCGCTAAGATCTAAATTTTGTTGGGGACCACATTGGTCTAAATCATAACAGTATGCATCGTTTATCGGAAAGCTCCATTTTCCTGGATCATTTGTTTCAAGTTTACAAAATTCTGATTCTTTGTTCTCCCGACAATTTACTGTAGATGTGCCTTCGCCAAGATCGAGGGAAGTTTCAGCTCCAACACAGAGCTCAATGTCACTTATAGTTTTGTTGGATTCACTCTGCATGACTTCTTCTGATTCTGACCTCGTTTTGTCATCATTCTTTTGAAAATCATTTTTTTCCGATTCTGTACTGTCAAAGGTCGAAAGACTTTTGTTTTTAACTTCTTCTGCTTTTGACGACATCTTCGCTTCATTCATTTGAGACTCGGTAATCATATCCAAATCTGCAGTTTCAGAGGTCGATAAATTTTTGTTTTGATTTAAGAGCTTCATTAGCTACGGTCATCTCTGCTTTTCTTTTTCGATTCGATGCACCGGATTTCCATTTTCCGGACCCATTTTCGGTGCGCATCTCTATCCCTGCTCGGGCCGGACATGATATCTGCAAACAATACAGTAATTTACCAATGCGAATTATGTGGAATTTTATTTTCAATTTAGAGAACATTACAATATCGTCGACAACGAATGAAAACCTCGTAAATCTTAAAAACAAAATTTGCAGGAGAGAGTAAAAACCGTCTCCTAATTTTAGTATGAAGACTATTTAGTCATTTTTTGTTAGTATAACCGTTTATAATAAGCTCTATATATATCCAAAACGAACGCGAGTAAATTTAAACTGCGCGTTGAGAGGTTTTGTAACTAATATTATGAAAAATATATATTGGGCAAAAATTATATTTACGAGGTTTTCACTCGTTGCCGACGATATACATATAGAACAAAATAAAATATTAAACATAACAAAAGAGAACATATTGATGTACTACGCCACTACGGTATGCAACGCGCCGTAATAGTGAAAATATGCATTTACCCCCCTATTCAGAAAGCAGTCACAAGCAGTCACAAGTCTCCATAGTCACAAAATTGTCACTACAGTACAATTTTTATGACTTTTGGCATTCAGAAAAAATTCACAAGTTTGACGTTTAAAAAATAGATCACAAAATTGTGACGGTTGAAAAAGCACATCACAAGTTTTAAAAAATGGAGGAGATTTTGCTTTTGTTGATGTTTTTGATAGCAAAAAGAAAAAGGTAGGAAAAAATTCTCAATATATAATATATATGCAACTTAACGACTAATTTAGTGGACTTCGTCGGATCGAGTTGAGGAAATTGAGGGACGAAAGCGACCCATTTTCTTTATCACATACGACTTTCATAAAATTTTTTAGGCTACCGAAGAGGCTATGCAAAGAACTATTAGATGAGATTGCACCCTATGAGCGACATAAAACTAGTATTCCTTTTGTATTCAAGGTAAAATTTTCTTACATAGAAATGTTACTAATTTAAACGAGTTTCTATGTAGCTCTTATCTACTTTATATTTCTACGGCCATGGTTCTTACCAAAAATGCATTTCAAATGATTACATCGCACCAAATGAGTCAGGCTTCAGTTTCCAGGAATATTTCGCTTGTAACATCGTTAATTATAAGATTGAAAAAAAACGAAATAGTCTTTCCTCGTACACAAGAAGAAAAGATGTTGAAAAAATCTGGGTTATTAATTTATATATGTACTTCCTTTTTGAACTTTATGCAATATTTTTCGTAGATTTTATTCTAAATTTGGTATAAAAGGAACTATAGGAGCCATAGATTGCACCCATATTGCAATAGTTTCTCCCCCGATCTATCATGTAGAAAATCCCGCACATTTATATATGAACCGTAAGGGTTATTATAATATCAATGTGGAAGCAGTAAGTAATTTTGAAAAAAAATAATAAAATAATAACAAACATTATCCAAATAAATAGATTTGTGATCATGAATTGAGGTTTTTGCATGTAAATGCAAAATTTCCGGGATCTTGCCATGATTCTGGCATATGGACTACTTGTTCGGTACGTCTGCATCTTATACAAAATCATAACAACCAAAATTTTAACTGGTTTATTGGAGACTCTGGGTATCCTTTGGAACCGTGGCTTTTAAACCCAGTTTCAAATCCAGAAACCGCTAAAGAAAAAAGATTCAATGAAATGCATATAAAAGCTCGCAACTGCATAGAAAGAGCTTTTGGAGTTCTTAAATCTCGCTTTCGATGTTAAAGTAAAGATAGAACACTACATTATAATCATACAAAAGCAGGGAACATAACTTATGCTTGCATAATATTGCATAATATTCTTGTGCAATATGGTCTTACTGAAGTTGGACTCGAAGAAATTGAAATAGAAAACTTTGAAACAAGCAACGAAATGGAAAATAATGACTATTACAACGAAGGTAGAAGAATTCGAAATTGCTACATAAACTCCTTCTGAAGTTATTTTTTTTTAAACATACCTACACTTATTTTTATCAAAAAAATTTCAGAGTAATTTTTTTTGTTGCAATGCGTAAATAAAAAGCACTTGTATATATCCATGTATTTATTATTAAAAAAATATATGCTTTAACATATGTATGTTGGAATGTTTAAAGTGAATTTACAATGGGAGACGGAATAAGTGCCATGGCATTCCCTTAGCTTTTCAATGTTTTTAGAACTTCAACCATGGCACTTATTCCGTCTCCCGTTTTATCTAAAGCCTCCGTAGTTCTTTTTTGCACGGCTAAAAACTCGTTACGAAACTCCTGATCGGTTTAGTTTTTTGGTTCAATTAATTCAACAACATTTTCATAAATATGCTCCACAGTTATTGCCTTACTTTATGGAGTCGATTTTAGAGGCGTGTTTGCATCTGAATATTCTGAATCTAGGCTTGAGGACGACTGATGTACGAAGTGCGTAGTCGGCTCGCTCTTATGACCATCGACAAAATCTTCTTCCTCTAGCTGTAGATAAGTAAAATTTGAATGACGTTTAACGTTGAATGCGAAACTTTGTACATACCTGCAAGCCGAGTGTTTCGAGTTTTGGGTTTCCATCGATAACAACATTTCCAAACATCTCCAATGCTCTTTCTTCAAATTTGTTGGTAGTTTCAGCTAAAGGTGGTCCACCTCCTGTTATTGCTTTCGCCGCCTTTTGTTTCCTCGCTCGCGATCTTACTTGATTTTTCCAATGGGTTAACGTCTTCAAATTGGAAGATATGAAACTATAAGCCTTATTTATTAAAATAAAATCTTACAATTTTCCATTTTCGTGATGTTTTGATGGGGCCCTTTAAAGCATTTAACTGTTTTGAGAGTGCATTCCACAGCTCTTCAACCCTACACCCAGAGAAAAATCAACTATTTTATGGGTAAAATCAGTCATTTTACCACATGATTTTGAGCCAACTTGGAAATGATAAATACTACTATTTGTGACGGGTTGATACTATTATAGATTTCATGGTAAATTCAATGAAATCATTGTAAAATTTACTAGGGTTTGCAAGTAATTCATGGTAAATCCTACAATGTCATTTTTGAACAATTGTTTTGTTGCTTTTAACATGCCATAGTCAAATGAATCATGGAATATTGTTGTATTTACGTAGATTGTTACTATGAAAATGGTTGATTTAAAGTTGAACCTAGTTAATAATGCGTTGCACTTTTGTCCGGTACTGTACTACTTTTATTGATATATAATAATCGAATAATTTTTGTTGGAAAGTCACCTTTCCAAAAACATACCGTAGATGCGGCTAACTTAGGCTTAAAAAAATAAATATATATTGAATTTAGTTATTTATTTTTTTTGCCAACAACATCTGCGAGCCTAAGTAACCCTTTTCAAAGAACAACTTTGGCTCAAATAAAAAATGATAAAAAATATGTCTATTAACAAACTTTTTGCTATATAAAAAATTATTTTTGATTAGTTACTACCCTCATCTATCAAATAAAAACATTATAACACTAAAGTAGTCTATCACAATCTATATCAGAGCTATTTCTAAAATATGTACTATAATAAAGTAGCCAACGTAACCCGCATCTACCGTAAGAGTTTTGTAGAAACCAACTTTTCAGCGAAAGGAATTGTGGTAATTATGCTTTAATTATTATTAGCGAATTATTATGAATTAGATTAATACATATTTAACTTGTAAGTGTGGGTAAAAGAATACAGATATGATAAGGTATGCAAAGGGAAAACGTTATAATAAAAGAGATGGAATATTATGAAAAAAAAAACATTTATTTCGTTTGATATAAATTTATAATAATCAAGAATGTTTATTATATGTATACATCAAAAGATGCATAGGGAAAATTGAACAAACAGGAACTTAAAAGTGCTTTATTCTAAAATATAATTTTCCATTATTTCGATGTAAAGTTATTGGAGAAAGCTTTAATATTTTTAAATCAAGTATAATATATGTAGCAGTTTTCAATTTACCAACTAAATATGATTGAAAATGAGGATCGAATTTTTCAATTTTTACTTCTTGGAGAACTAGAAGAGTATTCTTTTCTTTTAAAATTTTTATTAATTTGAATAATTTTAAAGTTGAGTCTATAACTGGTATAAAATATCCTTCTTTATATACTTGGCCTTTATATTCGATAGCTGTTGGAATTATGGTGCGATCATTAAAATATGGTTCTATTTTAGAAAAGTAATCTTTGGATTCTAAAGAATGAAGTTTATTTGAATGACTCAATATAATAACGTCTTCATTAAATGTAAATTTAGACAAAAGCAAATGGGCATGTTTTAATTCAGTTTTAATTGCTACGGATAGACAAACATTGAGCCTAGAATTAATAACTTTACAATATGATTTTAATTCTCGATGCTTTGATTCATACCGAAAACACCAAAACTGTTTCATTGAACCAGAATTTTCAATTATTGTGGTGTAGTGCACAAGAAAATGATGCTTCGGCTTAAGTGAGTCATTAAATAATCTAACATATAACCGATTATGTTCGGCGATGAGTTGCTTCAAACGCTTTAAGTAGTCGTTATTAAACGACCTCATGAGTAGGAGATCGATAATCTCCAAAAGTTTTAAATAAAATAACCAAACTTTGTCAGTTGGACTGATTATATCTCCCACCATTAAACAAAAAAAGTGCACAAAACACATCATCTCCCGGGCAGACATATGAAAATTATTTTTTCTTAAATTATCTACTGTAAGAGCCTTCGAAGCATTACCAATTTCTAGTTCTCCATAGTCAAACATCTGTTTTCGGTTATTAACAATGTCAATTGACAATACCCCATTATCAATATAATAACATAAAATTTTGGCCATGTCATATCTACAAACGCCTTCAAATAAGTCATGCATTAAGTCTGCACAAAAATTCTCAGTTACATGAAAAGACGCTAGTTGATTAAAAATTGAAATTCCTTTAATACCAGTTAAACTGAAATTATCTAAAAGTAGATCATTATTATAGTTATCGTGATTTCGCAATAAGTTATGGATTTCGTGAGTATCTGCTTCACTTTTTAACTTGTGTACTTTGCAAAATCTGCAAAAGTAATTCGCAGAGAACGATCCTGAGAAGTTCATAATATAATTAAGACCCAAGTTATCGCCCAGTATAAGCACAAGACTAAAATATATATGGAGAGGGCCATCTTCAGTATTTATTAATAAACCTTCTGACTCTAAATGTTTTAAAACATCAATAAGGGGTCGAATACAACTATTTAAGCCGAATTTTTTAAATTTCGTTTCGAATAACAATGCTACAAAAATATTTTCTACTTTGGACAAGAAATAACCGGGAAGATTTGCAAATGTATAGTAGAAAGCCGAGATTGTGTGCGCACCAGCATGGGAACCTAACGGGTTGTCAATTTCGAAGTCATCATAATATACATATAGTGGTATAACAGTTTGGTCTTCAAAATTATTTATCTTTTGATTCCATATTTTTCCATTCATAAAATGGGATAGACTGTTATCATTTCGTATTTCTTCTGAATACTTCAAAATATTTTTCATTATACCCGGCTGCTCAAGAAAAGTTCTAATTTGAAATTCTATTGGCATTAGAACTCCTTCACACCTAACAGATTCAACAGATATTTCACCTCGTTTGTGTTTTTCTCTAACACTCTCGTCTATGGTATACATTGTCGGAGGCATATAAAGATTTAGAGATTCCAAATATTTAATGATTTTGTACTCAGTTTCAATACTTTCAAAAGGTTTTTGTAAGACTTGTGATATATATTTAAAAGAAATGAGTTTCTAATGCTTCGCATAAAGGATTTGTAATGCAAATGCAAATATCATCAAGAATTTCTTTGACTTGCTTTCGACTAAGGCAATTCTTACCATATAACTTGGTAGTAAAAAGAAGAATATTATTCTTAAAAGAATCAATATTCAAATTATTATTAGGAGGAATTGGTGAGGTTTCTTTATTGAAATCTGTTAAATTAAAGTTAAGTTCTTCAGTATTTTTTTCTAAAGAAGCCTCTTTCATTTTGTGTTCTTGTGGAATATGTTTTGACTGAATGTGCCTTTTAAATGAATAAATATTTGAGAAAAGATTGTGGGCAGTTTTCGTAAGTACAAGGGTAAGTTTCAAAGGCACTCAAGTTATGGAAATATCGAAGATGTGTTACTATTTGGTCAGTATTTTGAAAAGTGCTATTACATTTAAAACATTTAGACATTTTTACCTACTTCGGTCAGAAAACTTGTTGACGCGGATATTTTTTGATCAAATTCTGTGCTTATTCCATAAAAATATTTTTGTATAAAAAGCCAAACTATATACGACTCCTTGGGGTATTCTAAATTAAAAACTTGGAAGGTTTTAAAACAGCAATCAATATCTTTAGGGAGAGAATCAAAAGAGTACAATATATTATCGTAAATAACTAATAGCTTATGAATTTGATTATATGACTGACCAATTGCGATAATGAAAGGTTGGAGTTTTAATCCAAAATCTAAATACCTTTCCTTTTTACCTTCGAGAATGCAATGTACGTCGCTATCATTATTAATCAGTACTAAGAAAGAGTCCTGTGAATCCTTGATGCTGGGTTTCCAAATTTTTTTATTGGCTCCAAATTTTTCCTTTATTGGGATTCTTGCGGACGGCGGAAATAATCCATGGAGAGCCAAGGTAATAATATAACCGTGATAGTCTAGGAAAATAAAAACCATTAAATATAATACATACTAAAAGCATTCAGAAATTAGCTTACTTTCGTACTTTGAAGTATCTAAATCATTAAGTAGAGACAACAGTTGACGATCTTTAATTCTTTCTTTTAACAATGGATATATGTATGTCTTTTAAGAAGTCTGCCCAGTTTTCCAAAAGACTGTAAGTTTTTCCGGGATAAGACGCTTCAAAATCTATGTCAATCTGTCGAATGAATTTTATTAAATTTGGAATAAGTAAAAAATATTAATAACTCACCAGTATGTGGCCATTCGAAAACGAATATTGTTTCCATTCACTTAATATAATAGTTGAAGGTTTTCTTAATATTGTTGTTTTCTTCCAATAATCCTCTACTTTACTCCAAGGATCATTCCCACCGTACTTCAACCACTTGGAGCAATTTTCAGTTTCAATATCTAAGATCAAATAAAAAAATCAGATGTACTTAGTTTACTGATCTTAACGCAGTGTAAATGAAGTAATTTACCCGAGTAATTTAAAACTGTGTTAAAATAACTTTCTTCTGTTATATGTGACGATACAGATGAAGATGAATTATCGGTCGCAAAGGACAATGCCAGTTCTAGTATGGAGGCTGGCGTCTTTTTTTTTTCTAGCGGCCATCGACCGGACATGGAAATATCGTTTCTAGGCAATGTGACAAACAAAAATTGTTATGACATGTTTACCTCTAAACTCAGTCCGAACTGAGTTGTAGAGGTTAGAAATAATTCTTAAACGAGCACACTCTTGTTAGAGAAATAACTTTTATCTGTATTATTATTTTATTTTCATTAATTATTTTAATTTCCTCGGCAGTCTATAAACATCCCCACTGCAGAGGCACAGACCTACTCTCATAGAGTGTACAAGCCCTAGTCAAAAATGGGTATCAGCTGTTTTATAAAAAAAAAAAAAAAATACTTACTGCACTAAAATAAAACTAGTAGCAACTTCTTAGTAGGTTTTTATTGTTTCGAATTTACACCCCTATAACATTATTATATAAAATAGATAATAAGTTTAGAGAGGAGTGGAATATAAGCAAACCAAATCTCGTTAAACTAGTTTAATTAAAGTAGTTTGATATAATCCAGTCACATAGAAAGATATATACTCTATGGTTACTTAAAGCTACTGTTCTTCTTCTTCGTCACTCGATTCTTCGGCTTCGTTCTCCACGTCATGTCTTATTATAATGTTGTCCAATAAGATTGCAGGTGGGGTTAGATTTGGCTGATATCGCCCCCAACTCAAATACCACATTACAGACATGATATGGGAACAGCAGCCAAGGGTTCTTTTCCCTACGATGCAGCTGCAGTAGTGGGCGTGAATAGCTTGTCTGCCTTCGCTGGCAGCGTCTAGCAAAATATAACTATAATATTTTCTCGACTGCCTATGCCGGGATTGAATTCGGCATCTTAGAAGCCATGGGCTAGTGACGTGTATATTATTTCGCTCCAGGTTTGTTATGTCTAGCTCTCGACAAACGTGGATTTTGTAGGAGCCGTCATCTTTAATATGTTCTCCATAATAGCTCCGGGCCTGTTTCAGCTGATATGTCCCAAGTGCATAAACTATAAGGTCATCTATTGTTAAAACAGGAAAGTCGTCAATTCCCAAGTTGTTAGCTGTTATTTCCCGAAATGCGGCTGTGCGTGCATTCATATTTCTTCTAATGATATAATCTCCGAGATTGTTTTCACTATGAGATCTTTCACGGATTTCCCTTAGAATTTCTGCCACTAGTCTGTGATCTGTCAGTGGGCGACCAAAAGCATTGAGTAATGCACCAGCTATTTTTATTTCTTTAAATAAATGGCCCAAAGCTCTGTTATTTGCCGTGTGTCTTAACAGCTTAAACTGGTTTTTGAGACGGCCGTTTATAGTCTCAACTACCCAACGACACATGGTTACTTTTCGGGATTCGTTCGCTTCCTGTGTACTGAGTTGGCTTCCTCTTGTACTTTGTGTGATGGGCATTTTCACCGTGAAACCCGCATTCTCCATTGCCTGTACGGCGTCTCTAAAACCTCTATCAAGTATGAATACATCATTGGTTTCAAAAAAGCGGTTTATTGGATCTTGAGGTCTGTGTAGCATTTCATTCAAAATGGTTGCATCAGACGTAGTTGCGGTATAAGGACCAATAATATCTATAATATGCCCATCAGGACACACAATAAGAAATGGTTTATATAGATGCCGCCACTTATGCAAGCTGTAAGACTTTCTTTGGAAGTAATAATTAGTACTCCTTTGCAAATATATATAAGTGCCATCAAGGATAGTGATGGCACGTCTTTCTTCTTCATTTTGACCACCGAACAAAGCATTTGGTTTGGCGAGGCATCGAGATATTACTTCTTCTCGCGTAATGTGGTCGTAGCCAAGGTACCTTGGCACAAACTCAAGCATCAAATATTCTCTGACACTTTTCATTTTCCCTTCAAAAGTGGCTCTGGACATTTTTAACAGTTTACACAATCTGTCATTAGGTTCTCCTGTATGTAACTTCACTAAAAGTGTGGCTAAAGCAGTAGCAGGCTTTTTCTTATTATGTCGCGTAATAGATGGTGTATTCCGTAGTATTTGCGTGAATTGCGCCTTTGAGAAACCAATGTAATATTGAAAAAGGTCATCACGAATTGATGACAGTCTGTCGAAGTTCAGGAACTCTGCTTTTTTCTTTTGCAAAAGTCGCAACATATCGCTCATCTGCCTCGAAGAAAACAATGTGTATACATGTCGCACAAGTTGAGTTATATCATTCCACGCATGATCAAGCCTGTGTTCTTCACATACCCGTGCGCCTAGTGGTATATAAAAACTGTGTTCCTGAAGAATAACTGCCCTTAAATGTTTGTTTATTCTTTGCAGGTTGCGGTTTTCACAATATTGAAATATGCATAAGTGTGTGTTGTAAGGAGCCCGAGAAAAGCCGGGTACAGGAATCTTCAAAATATTCTGAGAAGTTTGTGCACGTAGTTGCTCACCCGCTTCTTGTAGTGGTTGTATTTCTTGGTCACGGTGTTGGATGTAACGCCGCGTCCTTTGAAAACAGGCTTTACACAGCCGATCTCCTTCAGTAATCTGTAAATAATAAGTAGGCACCCTATAAAGTCCGTAGCGGAACGCACGAAATAAAAATAGGCTAGTGAGCTTTGCTAAAGAGTTTTTTGGTTAACAATAGGAAAATATGGACCAATCATTATAAAAAAATTTAAAGATAAACGCACACATACACAGACTTTCATAAATACGTTGATGACTATAACCCGTCCTAAAAAACACGACCTCGCGCTGACGATAAGAAAAAAATTAATAAAATATATTTGATATTAAACTATTTGATACTAAACTATTCAAAAATTATCAAAGAATGTACGTATAACCTATGGGGGACCATATTATCAGCTTACGATAATCAAGTGCTTACCTGTCTGATATTTCTGACTTCGGATAAATAATTCATTATAAAGGGATGCCGTTCCACATATTCTGGCGTCAAAACACTGAATCTACGAAAGCGGTTATTGCTTCGATTAACACTGTAGTCACAAGAAATACAACGTCTTCTCTCCATTCTGAGTTATATGTGTTATTAAAACCCGTACAAGTATCAAACAATCCGAAAAACAAGCACAAGTCAACAAAAGAGCAGAAATCGAAGTCCATAAAACCAAAGCCAAATCGTTGTAGTATATCCACTAAATAATCCAAAAACCCACGAAGATAAGGAACCTGGATGGGACTTTCCCGTAATAAAGGATTTCATCATGTTGGCGTGTGTAATAGTAATTGTACAAAAACATAATATTTAAAATAATTCAAATATGAAATATTTTTGAACAAAAGTTATGATGTTGTGAATAACTTCTAACCTTTATAACTCAGTTCGGACTGAGTTTAGAGGTATACATGTCGTAACAAATTTTGTTTGTCACATTGTCTAGAAACGATATTTCCATGTCCGGTCGATGGCCGCTAGAAAAAAAAAGACGCCAATTTTAGGCATTGGCTTTTCTGACCAGAAAATATTTTCCTTAACTTCTTTTTGTTATTATAATACTTTGCATAAAGCTTGCCTCTCGGTTCTTTACCACTTTCCCTCGGAGTATAATAAGTAATCTATGTAAACATTTTAAATTGGTACCTTTTTTTCAAAGATTATAACAATTCTTACAGGATCTTCTGTAGGAAAGGCTTCTAGAATTTCATCTACAATCTCTTTCCAATCCCCAGGTCTTATGGCGCTATTTTTAGAGAGCAACTCCTCGGTTATAATATCGACTAATATACCTTGTTGTTTTCCTGTTAAAATTTTCGTTTTCTCGTAAGACTCTTTAAGATTTTTACCCTTGTATGATTCGTTTAATAATTTTTTGAGATTCTATAATAAAAAAATAGCATTTGAACACGTGTACAAAACCAAATAAGTTAAACTTTAACTCTTTCAGCCCTGAGTTGTTTATTTTAAGAAAAGGATTGCAGTTTAGGTTCTTTTGTAACGACCCAAATTTCTTTGTGAGAAATTATAAGGATATTAGTAAATCTCAATGCGCCGATTTTTGAAATTATTGGCAATAAGAAAAAGCATAATATGTATAAAGAAACAAGGACTGAAAGAGTGAATAAAATCCATTTGATAAAATTTTTTCACGTAAAATACGTATATGTATTTATCTTAAAATAAAAAAAATATATTCATACCAGGATAATTCTACCGTTTGATGTCGAAGGTGAATTGTTAATATTTTGGTTTATAATCCACTTTTCGACTTCAGCTTGAAAGCTAGAATTAACTGATAAAGTACTGGCGTTGGTAATTGTTTCAGTATGCCCCTTAAAAATATATTACATTTAGTCTTAATTAAAATACTTATACACATCAAACGATACCATTAACAAACGCCATTCTTTTAATTTTTTTTTAAACAAACATTTTTCAGGAAAAAGATTTATGGGAATAATGGCATCGATATCGGAATCACTCATATATTCAAAACAAGTTAAATCTGCTCTATATTCTTGTAAAATAAAAGAAAATTAGCTTTAAAAACATAAATATAGCTTCACATACGCACTTTCAAACAATTTTATTAGACTTTCAAGCCCCCATTCTTTTAATAACCTAACAGTTTCCAAAGCGTTGTCCGTGTCGGTTTGTGACACACTGTAAAAAAGGTTAACATTAAATATAATAAACATACCTTTGCAAAATTGTATTGTTACTTTTCCAACAATGAATTGCAAGCTTCATCTACAAATTCGAATTCGAAACTGTCACTTTGCGCAATATTATTATTATTTCCCGTCATTTCTTTTTTCAATGTTATAAACACGCTGTAAACAGTACTCGTAATTTCAATAATCAATATGTCGCACTACACAACTCGCATTGAAGTGACCGATCTCTAAAGTGATTTGCAGAGTAAAGAACGAAACTGCACATATTACGAAACAGCGAAAAACTTAACCGTTGCTCATACACACCGATGCACGTAGCAGTGAAACAGCAATGCGAAAGCGCAGGATGTTAAAAGCACACCCATATATGATGAATAGTGCAATCGCTTCCATGCTGTTAATGTACAGTTTAGTTCAACTACATATATGGCCCCTCGAGAAAAAGAGACCCGCCGACTATCGGCCAGAGAAGCCGTGTGCCGCGAGGATAATTGTTAATTCGGAGAACGCGAAATGAAACACTTGTTTTTATTTCTGTTTCCACTACTTTTAGGAAA
This sequence comes from Eutolmus rufibarbis, assembly GCA_963920795.1. Lineage (NCBI taxonomy): Eukaryota > Metazoa > Arthropoda > Insecta > Diptera > Asilidae > Eutolmus > Eutolmus rufibarbis. Next base: position 23,718,717 of record OY987205.1, read on the forward strand.
CTTGTTTTGTATTTTAGTCAAAAAGTTTAATCTCGAGGCACGACATGAATAAATTTGCTAATTAATGCGTCCTTCAAATTACAACCTCAATAATACACAAATGAAAACTGGCTGCCTGACAGGTCCCCACAAGATTGGAGAGATTTTTGTGATTTTTCTTGTGACTGTAATGCCAGAATACCAAACAGCTGATTAATCACAAAAAAAATCACAGCAAGCAATCACTGGATTGAATCACAAAAAGTTGTGACTTGTGACTGATCACAATTTGTGAATAGGGGGGTTAATATGCTTGTTATTTTTAATTACATGTGTTTCTTTTAGGTGTAATTCTTAGATTATAGACTCCTAAAGCGCCAGCGAGCTCCAAGACTCCTTGTTATATTCACTCATTTTGGTCATACAATATATAAATAAACAAATTTTTACCACTCAATTTCGGTGACATATATCATTTTGGATACTTTCACAAAAAATCGTATTATTTTGTGACAGATACATATACTCAAATCATTACCCTTTATAAATTGAGTATCATAACGATATGATATTAACGATACCTATTGCAGTGAGTGGGTGCAGTTCGATCAAAAAATCTTAAATTGTATGGAGTATAATATCTAATCTAGGTTCGAGCATTCCTGCTAATTATCTATATAATTTCTTACATGATAAATGGCATTCATTCAGTTGAAAAATTAGTAAAATTTTATTACTTACCTTATGATTTATTTATTCGTTCGTTGGTTCAGCCAGGATAAATAAGTACAGAAAGATTCAAAGAAAGTAACACAGATCACTTTCAATAACTTTTAAACAATCCGCATACTCAGTAACAATTTAACACAAGTAAATAAAATTAAAGATATGTATTGTTTTATGATGTAGTCTCAATAGCACTTACAATGAAATGACGAAATTATGACGGATGTCAGCGAAACAGCGGGACTCAAACAAAGATCGGGGAATCCCCAGTTCATAGACAAACTTTCTTATAAGCGACTGACTCACTCGAGTCACACGCGCCAAGTTTAAATAAGCGAAAGGCTACCGTGTCTTTATAAAGCGTAAAACTTGGAGTTATGTTTTGTATTATCTATTTCAGGTTCAGGAAAAACTGTATTTTCATTTTTGTTTTGCCATTATTTGTAAAATAATAATTAGAGGCCACAAACAAACACGGTTTTAAAGGACACAAAATTTTATGGTAGGGGAAATTGGAGAATTGTGTGACACTTTTTCCAAGCTCGATAACTGTCACAAAAATCAAAATTTTTTAAAATTTCATAATGGTTTATGTTACTAGGAAGGAAACCCTAACTTTTAGCTTGAGTAGTTTCTTGAAATTATTATCTGCTGAAAAAATCTGAGCGTTGGCAAAAAAAATACGTTTTTGAGATTTTCAAAAATGTTGGGGAATTGTGAGTCGCCGTCTAAATTAAGTCGAAAATCAAAAATATCGTTGTAAAATTTTTATTGTATGGTTGGAAATTACATAAGAATTAGTTAGAAAAAATATAAAATGGAAGATATTGAAATAATTCGGATTCGCAATTCGGGCTTGTGAAATAGGCTCCAGTACTGACGCATTTCAAATGAACAGCTCGATCGCATAAATCGCAGCGAATGGAATTGTTCCGGCTCAATTTCTTCGGCATATCCTTCATATTCTGTTGGAATTTTGCATAAAAAATTATAAGCACGCGTTAAAAATGCGATATTGGCTTGAAAAATGCTAAAAATGTTGTGGCTCACAATTCCCCAAAAAAAGTGACTCAATTCCCCAAACGTTTTGGTTGACAAGAAGGCCATCTATGATTCGTTCATTGCATGTTTATGCAAAATTCCTTTTAAAAGTTGAAATATCGATGCCATACGATAATTATGAATATATTTACCTGAATCAATTCTCCTAAAATCGTCAGATCAATGCAAACAAAAACGCTCGGAATAAATATTTTGAGAAAATTTTCAAGTTGTTGTCGCACGGAACGAACGAGTACGTGTACACACATCGATTACTAATGGAAAATGATTTTGGTCAAAGATAAGACGATGACAGCCATTTGCATGAGACAGATTTTCCGGGGTGGGGTGAAATAGGTGAAATATTGACGTGACTCACAATTCCCCACGACTCACAATTCCCCAATGTCCCCCTTTAATCCAAAAAAATACTACAAGTCTCATTGATATACCATTTGAAACAGACGAATAAACTATCTTATTCTGAACTACTAACTTCTAGAATTTTTGAAATCCTCCCTTTTTTCCAAAATGTTTACCACCTTCACTGTTTTGTATGAAGTATGCGTGTAAAGAAACGTTTTGCAAAGCTAAGTAGTGCTGCCAGTCTGTGACGAGTGTGGCCAATATTTTTTAGGTTTTTATTTAATTTAAAAATAAACGGGGATTTTAAGTCTGGTGGCATCGCATTTAAAGAGGCCTCGCGCGGTCCCTTTAAGTGCAAGGCCGTGGGCGATGGCCTCACTGCTTGCACGTTAAGAACCTTGCCACCTATTGAATCACCAGCGAGGCCTCGTACGTGTCTCAGGAACTGCGAGGGTCTTCTGTCGCCAATTTCCTCTACCTCTAGCAGACGGCGCATTTGAATTTCCTGCGAAACAGATAATCGTGTTATGCCGTACCTAACTTACTTTACGAAATTGTTCTCTCGTCAGTTCATAAAATTTATTTGACATAGTCCGAAGATGCTCAGCCAGTATCATTTCTTGCTCAGAAGTGAATACAATATGTCTTCCCAGCTACTAATTATAACAACTTCAAATATATATATATGTAGGATCTAGTTAATAAAACACTTTCAGTTCACAATTTATTGTCCAGAAATGTTGAGTTTAAATTCATATATTAATTAATAGCAAGGTTCATGAAATTCAGATTTTAATCAGCAAAACAATTCGACTACTGAGGCTACCGACTACTGACTACTGGCGACTGCAGCTACTGCTCGAAAATTACCGGTGGCTACCGATAACTGGTAACGGCTGTGGTAAGATGCTGTGGGCCTCCATACTCGGCCCTCCTACAATTCGTTCGGCCCGAACGAGTTCTCTGAGTTTTCGTCTTGAAGGAAACTTTCGGCATCTTCGTCCAACCTCCAACGCTTCATATTGTCACAACTTGTTGATGTAACCTTCGGGCCTTCGCTGTCTGTACATTTTCTCACAGTGTATCTTCCATGACGTCCTCTTCTTGTGACTTCGTAAGGACCTAAAAAATCGTTAGCGAGTTTATTACCAACCTTAAATTGTGTGTTTTTTATTGCGACAAGATCGCCCACTTCATATTCTGTTGCCTTCTTTCTTTTATTATTAAAGCTCTTTTTATTTTCGTCCTGAATCTTAGCTATTTGTTTTTTTGCATCGTAACGCATCTTATCCCTTTCTTCGTCAAATTCTTCGAGTGCTGCTTTCTCTATTAAGGCATGTATTTCCATGTTATCTTTTTTCCTCATAGGGATTCCAAACAAAATTTCGAAAGGTGTTCTTTGTATAGCGCGTTGGAAAGTGCTGTTTATAGTTATTTGCACTCTAGGAACCCATTTATACCATTTTTCCGGCGCATCCATTGAGAGCTTTTTTAAAACATCAACGACGATTTTGTTTATTCTCTCAACTTGCCCGTTTCCTCTCGGTACTCCTGTCGTTGTTAAAATGTGACTGACGCCTTCTTTACAAAATTCTTGAAAACAATGCGACGTAAAAGCTGTTCCATGGTCTGTGATGAATCGTTTCGGATTACCGAAATTTTGTTGCAGATCCCTTAGTTTCCGTAGTACTTCTTCTGCTGATAACGTCTTTGTAGGGAATATCCACACATATTTGGAAAACCCATCTACTGCTGATAAAATGTATTTGTATTGCTTCGACGTAGCTATCATGGGCCCTATGTGATCCAAATGAATGGTTTGTAGTGGTTTATCTTCCTTACCCAGAGGATGGAGGAATCCTTCTTTTTTCCCCTTTTTTCTTTGGGACAATATACAACTTATGCAATTTGCAATGCATTCCTGAACTTTCGGTTCTAGTTTCTGTATGTAAAACTCGTTATTTATTAGATGCATAGTCTTTTGTACGGCAAAATGTCCCTCATCCCTCATTATGTTTCATTTTAATAATCTCATATTCCATTCGCCTGGGCACCACAAGAAGTTCTTTTCCATCCCTATATTTAAACAAAAGCTCAGCTTTTATAAAATAATCTTCATAATTCGTGTTTTTTAAAATCTCCTTTATTGCTTTTATAAATTGGTCCGTTTCCCCTGTGCTTTTCTAATTCTTGTTAGCAATTCTTCTTCGACAATGTATACATTTGGATAACGACTTAAGCTGTCTGCATGTTTCATAGCTTTTCCCATTTTATGTACTATCTCAAATTGGAATTCCTGCATGAACATAACCCATCGTGTAACTGACACTGGGAGATCCTTCTTTTCGACCGTTTGTTTAAAAGCGATACAATCTGTTACAATTTTGAATTTAGTTCCCAACAGATAAATTCGAAATTTCTTGAGTGCTAGATATATTGCCATAACTTCCAATGTGTAACTGTGGTATCTTTCCTCTGCTTGTGTATTTTTTCGACTATAAAAATATACAGGGTGATATTTCAGATCATCTTGAAGTTGCATTAGTATCGCTCCACATCCAACTTTGCTCGCGTCTGTGTGTAACTCCGTTTTAGCATTTTGTTTAAATATATGAAGCACTGGTTTTGTCGTTAGTGCTATTTTTAGCTCTGTTATTGCTTTTCTCTCGTCACTTCCTATTTGGAAATTCATGTTCTTTTTCAGTAATTTAGTTAAAGGCGCGGCTTTCATAGAGTAGTTTTGGATAAACCTCCTAAAAAAACCTGTCAGTCCGAGAAAAGCTTGTAATTCCTTAATATTTTTAGGCTCTGGAAAATATTTCACTGCCTTTATTTTATCTTCGCCTGGACTGATTGTTCCGTTTTCTATCGTGTGTCCCAAAAAATCAATGCGATGTTTCAAAAAACTGCATTTAGACCATTTAATGTTTAGCCCATTTTCCGCCGCAACCTTTAAAACTTCTTTTAATTTTCGCAAGTTTTCTTCTTCATTTATTCCAGTTATTATTAAATCATCCATATATGTTTGGACAATCCCTCTCGTAGATAAATCGCGAAATATTAAGTGAATAAACTGCAGAAAAACGGCTGGTGAATTAGTTAATCCGAATGGGACTTTTGTAAATTCGAATTGACCGTTAGCTGTAATAAATGCGGTGTATTTTCTGCTATGTTCACTTATGGGTACATGAAAATATCCGTTTTTCAAATCTAATGTTGTGAAGATTTTTGATCCGGATAATTGATCTAACACTTCCTCAATAAGTGGTACCGGAAAATGTTCCTTAATTGTTTTAGAATTAAGTCGTCTATAATCGATGCAAACGCGATGCGATCCGTATTTTTTCTTTACAATTACTACATTGCTTGCAAACGGTGATTTCGACGGTCGTATAATTCCTTCTGATAACCATTCTTTAATTTGCCTTGTTACTATTTCTTTTTCAGTCATAGGAAGTCTACGCGGGTTTGTGAAAATTGGCTTTTCATCAGTGAGTATAATATCCATTGTAATAGGTGCTTGAGTATTTTTGTTTGGTCTGTAGTTCGAAATTAGCGTTTCTACCTCTGATATGTATCTTCTTGGTACATCTACTTCATTCAACTTATCTACCGCAATATGCATTATACAATTCTCCTCCGCCGGGTTGCAGAAAGTAATATAACTTTTATCGAAAATTACTTTAGTTTTTGAAATGACATCATTCCCAATAATGCATTGAATTCTAATTGCATCAACTGGAACTACATGAAAAGTAGCGGACAGACAAACATTATCTACGTAAAAATCTGCGTTAAAACACCCAAGTGACCGAGACTTTCCTGTTCCTACACAGTAAAAAATTTTTACTACTTTAATAATAGGCAATTCTTTGCCTAGTAGGGGTCGCAAACCGGGATACCGAATTTCGAAAATACCGGAATACCGGGTCAAATTTAGGTCAAATTAATACCGGTATTCATTTCACAAAAACCGGGATATTCGGTATTTTCGGTTTTAGTAAAATAAATAAAAAACAAATACAAATAGAAAAAGTTACGCGCCATTTAATTCAAATTACGCGCGCGCGACTTCGTTCACCTTACGACAAGACCGATGAATCCGATGAATATTTTGTTAATTAGAATATTATTTGATGATTAGTAAACCATACTAAGAGTTAATTTTATGTTTTATGAGAACTTATTAATTTTATGTTTTATCTTTATGAGAATTAATTAGAAGTGCATTTTTTTGGTTCGTTTTGTTTATGTTGAGACTGTTGTGAGATGTTTAAATTTGATAAACATTTTATTTTTAGAACTGATTCCTAGTAGGAATCCTACTTCCTAGTCAAACACTACATTTAATTAAAGTATTTGAACTAGTTAACCTAAGTTATTTTAATAAAGGAATAAACGGGCATTTAGTATTAGTAAATTATTGCTAAGAACTAACTGATTGATTACCAACATATCAAATAATAAACCTTGTGTCAATGAATATTTTGTTTTATTTAGAAGATAAATTCATTTAGGTTAGGTACCTACTTACTATTCCTCCGCAAACTAACTTTATTATACTAAATTTGCTAACTTTAGCTTAATCCCGGAAATATCGTAAATACCGGATTATCGGTATTGGTCTGGAGCCAATACCGAAAATACCGGTTTTGCTTAAATGATTCGGTATTGCGACCCCTATTGCCTACACCGTAAAAAATTTTTGTTGAAAATTCCGCTATTAAGCTAGGCAACAAAATGCCTACTTAAATAGCGGAATTTTGCTGCTATGGTACGTACGATACATATTTTTATGGGGAATGGAACCATAAGAAATGTAAACTTAAATAAAACATGTAATGATGATGTAACACCTATATGTAAAATTCCACATACGCAAATGAAAGAAAATACGTAGGATATGTAAAAACACATACGTAGATGAAGCAAAATAACACAGAATATGTAAAAACACATTAATTGATTGAATCGAATTACGATAAATATGTAAAAATACATGCACTACGTAAAAAAAATGCATTCACATATGACGGCGGATTACGTAAAATATGTAAAAATACAAACATTATGTGATACATATTACGTATGTATAGTGTTTTTTCATACCAAAAATGTATTGTTAAAAAATTATTGCAAGAATCGATCTTTAGAAGAATCGAGAGCCAAAACGCATTTTTAAGAATGAAATGCAAACACTTTTGTGCTTTGGACATTTAATTGTTAAAAATGCGTTTTGGCTCTCAATTCTTCTAAAGATCGACACTTGCAATAACTTTTAAATAATATGTTTTTGGTGTGAAAAAAGACAATACCTGCATGCATAATATTCATATGTATCACATAATGTGTTTCTATAGATTGGATTAAAATCCGATTGTCGCAACATACAATTAAAAGCGGAAGTATGTAAGGTTTTAAATAAGAAGTAAACGTATATTATTTTACACTTAGATTTTATTTCACGTGTAAAAGTTTAGAACATTTTTGTGTACATACGCATATACTAAAAATAAATTATTTTCTCTTCATAGATTTTATATTCAATACAACATTTAAATAATAGTGAAGTGTTGTATTTAATTTAGAAATTATTTTTGTTTTTATTAAAAAGTTAAATTGACAAAGTATCTTAAAATACATTACGAATTTGTGCTTTTAATGGACTCTGAAAATTACCATAAAATTTGAAAATAAGGCATATCAAATAATAAACAAAATAAATTCGCTTTTCACTTAATGTACTCAAAGTTATGTTCTAATAAAAGGCACCAATTTCAGGTGAAACAAAACAAAAAACGATTTACTCCACACCGAGTGTTCTCAGATTCTGTTCTAAAAAAGATTATTATTAATTAATTATTAATAAGATTCCTAACAAAAAATATTCATTTTCTCCTAGATTGGAAAACAAAGAAATGCATTTGTTGTGAAAAACAACAATTAGAACTGAAGTTTGTTAATCAAAGATTGAACTCTGTTAAGACTATTGATGTGTTTTTTGCCTCCTCTTAAGACGTCATGTTTTACATTTGCAAAATATTGTTGCATAAACTCCATTGTCAACGAAACTTTAGCATCGTACTTAATATTAAAAACATAATGAGCCGCAAATAGTTGTTGCAGAGCATTAATCACCGATGTTGAACAAGCCTTAAGAATCTCTCCATCAATAAAGAGATAAAAGTTCTTTGAAAGTGAATCCAAGGTTAAATCCACAGCGGCGATCCAAGGAGTTGGGACTGTCGGTGAAATATTTGAAAGGGATGTTCCGATCTGTTATATAAAAAATAAAACCATAAGCATATATAATATAAGTAAATAATAGAAGTTGTAGTTACCTCAAATGTTCTTAAAATGTTTTGGTAAGGCTCGTCAAAGTATAAGCATATAAACTTTATTGCCAAAAGATCCTCATCTTCAGACAAATTTTTTGCGAAAAATTCTATAATTTTTCTTCGTTTTAAGGACTTCCCAAAATTTAGTATTTTGTCGCGACTTTCGGCATAATTTATGGAAAAGTGTTGGATGGATCTTTCCATTAATTTGTTAAAGTGAGCGTAGAGAAATTCTTTTTCACAGACATATGGCCACTCATTTTTAATTATTGATATTGAATGAGTTATATTTTGGTCATTTATGAAAGATCTGATTGTTGCAAAGCAAGTATTCATATATTCTTCTACAGTGAATTTCTCCTTCTCTGTAAGTTGTTTACCGAAAACATTTTTCAACCACTCTTTTTTCTGGTTTATAGTGGAATGATTTTCAGTTTCAGGAAGATTTTCTGGTTGCCAATTACGACATGATTGTTGTAATATATTTGTAATTCTTCTTTTTTTCAAAGGAATTGTAGGGCTCAAACTGGTTTCTTTAGCTCGATTTAGGTAGTTGTTGTGATTAACCATTTTAGTTACCAGGTAAATGAGACTCGAGTTTATTATTTTCCCATTTTCATCTGTATCACCAAAAGAATCAGGATATCTAGACGCAATTTTTCCAGCCACATTTCTAAATACCGACATCGGAATGAAATATGAAATTTGCCTGAGTTCATTCACGACAATATGAACGAAATCATTTATTTGAGTACCAATTCGTTTTTTTTCTATGAATGTGGATGTAATATAACTTGGCATTTTATCCCAAGGAATTTGAAAATTTAAAAATGTTGATTTTATTGATTCGGTGGCATATGGGCCTTCAGAAGATAGAGCAGTACTGCTCCATGTCATGGTAGTACTCAAAGAGGTGTTGTCAGATGTAAAATTCAAAGGCATTGCTGCTAAGGGTTCAGCAGGTACATCTAGCAACCATTCGGTTACCTTTGAAGGCCCATTACTGCCCTCTTTAACTTGAGGCAGATACTGCTCTCATTTATCACTCTTTAATTGCAGATACTGCACTTTCTCATCACTTTAATTCAATAAAGATTGACTCACTTCACTCCTTTTCCAATTAATTCAAGACTTAATCCTCATAAATAAATACTTCTTTCTTTCAATATTTAAGCTATTTAATTTTAGAGAGTGACTATTTTCACCTTAAAAAACGTGAAACCAGAAACCAGAAAAAATAAATTCATTCAAATTACAAAATGCCTATTAACTAAAGATTTTCCTTTTACAAAATGCCTACTAACAAAAGATTTTCCTTTTACAAAATGCCTACTAAATAAAGATTTTCCTTTTACTGTGAATTTATTTTTTCTGGTTTCTGGTTTCTGGTTTCACGTTTTAAGGTGAAAATAGTCACCTCCTTAATTTTAATTTAAATAGATAGCATTACATATTTTCCACCGGAAGTTTTTATCAACTAACTTGAACAGAATATTTTTTTACTGAAACAATATAAGTCCATAGCTACTACTACCTTTTAAACGCCTTCTCGCTTTTCGCTTAATTTTTTAAAGTATAATTTCAAACCTACTCTACTCTTTCCAATACACTCATAACATAAGCAATTTAAACAAATCAAATAAAGCCCCGCGACGGAAACAAAGTCTAACACGGAAACACAATCCATAACATCGACCACCACACCTTATTAGCTGGAGAAAAAGAAGCATCCGCTGTCCATACCTCTTCCGGTCCAAGAATTAGTAGAGTTTGGCCAATGCAGTGCACAAGCATATTGGAGTCCTCTATTTCCGTGCCATCTGCTTCAAGAACAAGTTTCTCGCCAGTAAGACCCACAGATTGAGCTTAAATAATTAAGAAAGTAGTTTAAGATACTTTTTAATGGCATTGTATTATTAACAAAATTATTAATTTGTTAATGAAGAAGGAAAGGTGAAATAAAACGGATTCTTATTTCTGGAACTAAAGTGTAACAAACATCGATTTTTTTTTTTGCAATATGTCCTCAAACCCTAATAATTACATTTATGAAATCAATGTTTCATATTTGCAATATGATTTAAATTGAAATTAATTTTATGTTAAAAGAGTTATCTTTCTGGGGTTCAAGGCTCAAGATTCCGTTTTACCCCCTTTGACTATTAACGAAATGAAATAATTACCTTTAGCTATTAGTTTTTCTAAAATTGGTTCGCAGGAAACAAACTTTTTCATACGACGTGTCGAGCTCCAAATTTTAAAATAATTAGTAGATGCCATCTGAAAACAAAGCAAGAATGTTTTGTTTTGTAATATATACACTTTTGAAGACGTATAAGTTATAATTTTTTACCTTCACTGCAAAGGGCGCTAGGAAGAAATAAATAATGGATAGATTTAAGTGTATAAATATTAAGGGAATCTTTCATGATAAGTTGGTTCTGTTCATATAAGATATAATTAGAGAATTCATCGGAGCTTTGATATATTGCAAGTTTATAATTATACCACATATTGATAGTTTTACGATAAAAAAGTAAGGACATATAGTCTTCACTTATGAAAATATAATCAATTTTCATTAGAGTTATGAATGAATTAGAAGTTCGCTTCACTATAACATAGCTATTATTAGAATAAGATAGACCATTTAAAGACGCTTTATTAGAAACAAATTTAAATCGATTCGGAATACAAAAATTAAACATGTTTTTTGTTAAAAGTTTGGCATTGTTAGATTTTATAAGGTTACAAAATCGATTACCATCGAGGCTGGCTTGCAAAAGTTGATGGTTGTAAGCTAACATATATTCCACATTTTTGAAATTTTTTAAATGATTAATAATATTTTTAAAATATTTATGTTTACTTTCAAACCGTAACGTCCACAAGTTTACCAGGGGACCAAATTGTTGAATAAGGTATGGGTAATGGGTGATATAATGATGTTTTGGTGTTAATTTTTTGTGAGGAAATACACTTTTTCTTAGCAGAAGGTATTCATTTATACATTCTTTTAAATATTCTATTTGAATTGAAGTGAAAGATCGAGAGCAAATAATTCGGCAAACTTCCGTAAGACACAACAGCATACGCCATTCGGAAGAATCATAATCGACATAAGAGTTTAAGAAATAAAGCGGTAAAATTATTAAAAAATGCCATATGTCATGAGCTTTCCCTCTTATTTTGAAAGTTTTTTCATCAATTATAATATATAAATTCAATCGCATTTTTTTTGAATATTATTAAAACCAGCTTGTAAAGCTGATAAGCTTATAATCTTATTTTTGACAAAAAGTTTAATAAGAAGCTGTAAATCACGAGGAATAATACCTTCAAACAAATCATGCGCAAGGCAGGGTGGAAGACCAGGTGATGAAACGTGAAAATGTTGTAAATTGTTTAATACTGAATTATATTTTAAACCTTGGAAATTATTATTATTGAAATTATCTATTTGTATCAAATCTTCCTCGTAACTGTTTCTCGTTCTAAGATTTTTAGATGAAAAATCAAAATTGTCTAGTTCTTGTTTCCTAATATAACAAAATCTGCAGGGGTAGTTATTAGAGCTGAAATTTTCTAAAAAACCACCAATTTGATGTGCTGCTAAATTATCGCCCAAGACACCTATTATACTTCCGAAAAATGTGGGGAGATTTGGTAACAAATTTATGCCTTCCACCTCTAGACTTTTTATATCTATTATAACTTTTTCTAGAATTTTATTAATAGAAAACGATTTTACGTGCTTTTCGTTGCATAACAAAACTAACTGAATGTTATTGATTTGTTGTCTTTGTTGCAATGGTAAATTTCCTACCATCATATAAACGGCTAGCAATTTATGTTTGTTTTTTGCATAACCCAAAGGGTTACATAAATTAAACGCATCTAAATATAAAAAGATTTCAATTTTAAGGCGTGAATCAAGAAAAAACAAATTTGTTTTATAAATAGAGCCATCACGGTAGTCCTTTAATATATCTGATGTAACTAAGTTTCTCTTTTGTATGCAATCGATTAAAACAGGATCTCTTAATAAAGATTTAAGAGTTTCCTTAATAGGTTTATAATAATAAAAACATTCACGATGCTGGTTATTATGTCCCAAATTGATTTTAACCGGATCGATGAAATTAAATTTTTCGCAAAAATATTTTTTTCGTTTGTAAGCACTTTCTAATTCAGTAAAATTTTGTTTTAAATTACTTTCACTAAAAAAATCATCTGCGTAATTAATAGAATTGTCTAGATTATTTTGTTCAAAATATCTTTGTAACTGGAATTTTAAGTCGAATTTAGAATTTTCAGTAATGTTTTTCATTTCGCTAACAATAAAATCTAACACACAGTCAGGTAGTATAAATTTTGATTTTAATTTTAATAGTAACTGCGCTATGGAATCCATATTGTTTTCACTTAAATATGTTTCGTCTTCAATATTAGTTAAAGGCATTCTAATGGGATGGCTATCTTCGAGTGAAATGTGACACATACTTTCATTACTTTTGCTTTTTTCAAGTTTAGTTATGAATCTATGTTGACGAAATATATGGCTCCTAAAAGTATTTTTGTTTTTAAACTTTTTACAACAATCATTAACCGGGCATTTAATACTGACATTGTTGTCTCCCAAATGCTTTTGCACATGCGAACATAATGCTTTTAATGAACATGTAGTATATTTGCAACTGGGAGCATTACAATTCAACTTTTCGTTAAGCGTTTTATTAAAAATTTTTAATTTATGATTCCTAGCAATATGACTTTTGTAAGCACTGTAACTGGACAAAATTATTTCACAAAATACACAATTAAACCTTCCATTATTTTTAAAACGATGTTTGTATAGGTGCCGGTTGTACTCTGCCACGGTAAATAAGCTTGCTTCGCAATTTAGGCACTGCATTTTCACTAAATATTTATTAAAATAAAGTATATAATTTATGTTATTACTTACCTTTAAGCACGTTAAACTATGAAACTCACCCGCGAAAAGAAATTATTTTGCGTTTCGACCAGCGGCGCATCTGACTCACATGACATCTTTTTCAGGAATGACTGAAGGAGTTGAATTTGAAACAAACACGCACACACTTTTTTGCTTAAGCCGAAAACCCCTAGCATAAACACAAGCAATATGAATTAACGTGTTTACAGACACAATCAATAATTCTACAGAAATGTTTGCGATAGTATGAATAAATACGAATTTATTTGTAATTTTACGCATTCATTTTAAAAAGTACAGTACGGACTCGAATTTTTCAACTTTGCTTGGATAATATTTCGTAACTTTTGTGTACTTCTGTTGAAAATACCTAAATATGTATAAATATACATAACAAGACGGAAAAGTTAATAATTTTAACTGCCGCTTTACATAACTTTTATGGAAAATTTAACGCAGGTGATGTTTACATCTTTCTTCTTCAAAATTATAATAAAGTTTGGGATTATTAACTATGCAGTATGTAAAAATGAATTGTAATACATAACGCAGAGGCAAAATTGTTAAAATTTATTTAAAAATCCTAAATTAGTTGTATCATTATTCAATTTTACATATAAATTGAATATTCAGACAAATATTGGGTAAATTTAATGAAAAATTTAAAAATACATATTTCCATTAAATGATTCACTATAGATAGATGCTTTCGACTGATTTTTCATATTTATTCGAAACTTTGGTAGTATCAATTGATGTAAGTTTTTCGAAATGTTTGATGATAAAGTCCTTGTAGAGAAGGAAAGGCCACTCTTTTCTTATATCTTTTATTGTAGGAGGATGGAGCAAGTTGTTTAAGAATCGTCTTATTTCAGGGTAGCAATAATTCATTCTCTCTATTTCACAAATTTCTTCCGATGAAAATGTTTTATACGAAATACGAGCTATAATTTATTAGCTTGTTTTTTTTCATATCCACATCACATACTTCGTCATTTTCTGATGAACTTGGATTCCAATTATGGCAAGTTTCCTCAAACTTTTTGGAGATACGACGTTTTTTTAGAGGTATATTTGGATTATTTGGCTTTAGTTTAAGTCGGTTAAGATAGTTATTTCGATGTACCAATGAGGTAATTAAGGGAGAATGTTTTGTAGCCATTATTATGCCGGAATTATCAACATATGCAAAGGACTTGGGATATTTTTGGCATAACTGATTCACGACATTACGAAAAATAAGCATTGGTATATAAGTAGAGAAAGATCTCAATTCATCTACTATAATATGGACAACGGATTTCATATGTGGTCCCAGTTTGTCGCCTGCTTCACATGATGTTATAATGTTTGTGGGAAATTTATTCCAAGGTACTTGAAAATTATCGAAGGTTTTCCAAGCAGCAGCAATTACATTCTCATTTTCGGAATCAGTAGAAAGTGCTCCACTGGTCATGGTTAAAGTTGTTGAAAGTGATGAAATATCGATATCACTTTCAGTGTGCTTCGGTTCTTCCGGGATATTAAGACAAAATTGATATTCAGGATCTCTACCGACATCTTCGACTAGAGGAATAAAATTTGTTACAGCCGAAGAGGTGGATGCGGCTACAAAAGGCTGCCACACTTCATGATTATCCAATAATATTAGAGGAGAGTTTTTAAAAAATAATAGAAATTCATCTTCATCTAAGACGCTTCCATCTGCTTCTAACACTAGTTTGTTGCCTACCATTCCCTTGGCATGAGCTGTAAAAAAAGCTTTAATAGAAAACTAAAGATTAAAAAATTATAATTTTTACCAGCTTCAATAACACCGTTTATTGTAGGTTCGCATCTAATTAGACTTTTCTGGGTGCGGTTCACATTCCAAATTTTTCAAAATAAAGTTTTCTTCTTCCATAGTTGCAAACAATTAAAAGCTTATGTTTAAGATGCTGATGTTGGTACTGCTTCGATTTAGTTAAAGTTATTGTATTGTAATATTTCTATATAAACCAAGATGGGGAAAGCAACATTTCTTTATCTATTCTATAAAATTTGCAACACAATGTTATTGCTAATTTACTATATAAAACATGACCGTAATTCTTAAAATCTTCGTAAACCTCATATAAACCTTTTTTATAATTATAAAACATAAAGCCAATTTTTCCATAAAAACAAACATCCTTAAAATTATTTTGAATTAAAATATGTTCAATTTTAATTATTTTAATTATTTGTAGCTCACTAATTTCTACAATAACTCCATCGTTTACTTTATATTCACTTCCTTTTATAGTAACACGTTGAGCAAGAAATACAAAGCCATTTGATTGAAAATTAGAGAACATGTCATCAACAAGGCGTTCTACTTTATCAGAAGATATTTCAGGGGGAAATCTGTCATTGAATAAAGAAGCTTGAAAGAGCTGATGACGATCGGCAAGAAGTTTGGTAATGTTTATAAAATTTTTAGATTTTCTGGCAATATTCTTAAAATACTGGTGCTTATGTACAAAATGCATGGTCCAAAAATGAACCAGTGGTCCAAATTGTTTTATTAAATTAGGATAATGGGAAAGATAATGGTGTTTAGGCAAAAATTTTTTTTCCGGAAAGCAACGCGTGCGGTAAGTAATATATTCTTGAATGAGAAAGGACAAATAGTCGATTTGGGACAATGAAATAATAGGTGAACATACTAAGCGACATATTGCTTTGTACTGCAAATTTAGGAAGTCTATACTAAATGAGTTTTTATTCATAAAATGGTTTAAAATTAATAAAAAATCGACTTTGACTATTCCTTCAAAAAGATCGTGCGCTGCACACGGTGGTAAGCCTGGATTGCAAACGTGGAAATATAATAATTTATTAAAAGGCGAATCTTTTTTTATTCCCTCGACCGATAAACTTTCTAATTCTGTTTCTATAACACTTAGAGCTCTATTGTAATTTTCCGGTGTTCTTTCTTCACTCACAACAATTTCATTTCTATTGAAATCTTCTCTCGAAAGCATACAATACCTACACAAGTAACTTGATTTGCTAAAATTCTCGCAAAAACCACCCACTTGATGGCTACCTAAATTGTCACCACAGACAGCAATTATAGAACCTCTAATTTGTACTTTTTCACCATTCATATCAACCTGAATTCCAACTTTTTCTAAATAACTCAAATCGTCTACAAGTTTTTGAAAGACTAAGTTAATTCCGAAATACTTGATATATTTTTGTTTACATAACAAAACCAGCTGTAAATTTATTAATAAGATTGCGATTAAAAGGAAGTAAGTTGCCGATAGCAAAATAAACAGCCAACAAATTGTGTTTACCTTTAGAGGAACTCAAAAAAAGATGAAAAAAATTGATTTTTTTTATATACGCTACCACATCTGTAATCGGTATAATTATTGTCAGAAGTGTTACACTTTTGTAGGAGAAATTGTTTTATTACGCTGCTTTCTTTAAATAAATTCTGTAAGTTATTTATAATAGGTATGTAATGATACGAACATTTTTCATGAACATTATCTCTTCCAAGATTTATTTCGACTGGTGAAACGTAGGCAAAATTTTTACCGTAAAAAGCATTTCTCTTATATGAAGAATCCAAAGCCTGTATTTCTTTATTTATATCGAGAACATTATGAAGTGAAGAACTCTCCAAAAGATTGATGCCCGTAATTTTTGAGGATTGTCGACATTCTTCATATATTAAATCAGATGTTTGTGAAAAAATACCTTTTAATTCTCTTACTATGAATTGTATAGCATTTTGGGGGAGGTTGAATTTTGTTTTAAGATTTAAAAAAAAAGAGGCAAAGTTAATATTTACGGGATCTTTGCATTTAATTTCGTTTTCATTCAGGACTTCAGTATTATCGTGAAAGTTTTTTAAGTTTCTAGTTCCTCCTTCCACGTACTTATTTTTATAAAATGATAATTTATGATTTCGAAACATATGGCTATAAAAAGATGATTTTATATTAAACGATTTTCCACAAGATTCTTCGGGACACATTACGTTCTCACCCGTGGCGAAATGCAAAGATATGTGCTTGGTAAATGCTTGCCAAGGGGAACATTCAAAATTACAGAATATATTCTTACATTTTACCTTTCTTGCGTCAGCTTCAACTTTGTAAGGGTGTTTGCGCGAACAGTGTGATGCAAAAGAATTATAATTTAAAAGAATTTTTCCACAAGTTGATACCTTACACTGATATGTAAAATTTCGTTGAAAACGATGGAGGTATTGATGTTTATTATACAAATAAATATTATGTAAATTAATCTGACATATTTCACAATTGAATAAGGTCACATTTTCCATTTCACAAATTCTTAAACTATAAGTTAATTTTACAACAAGGCTGATGATGCACGGTTAAAAAATGTAATTTGAAATTCCAGTCCAGCACGTTTTTTTGCAGCAACTTCTTCTATCATGTTCCGTGGCGAATACTCGAAGGCTAATGAACAAAACAATCACAGCGTCAGCGGTTCCTTTATTCTAACAGGCGAAATCACAATAACACATGTAAAACATCAACTGTCAATTTGTACATTCACGTCCAACAATTTAAATTTGAACATTTATGTGTAAAAGTACACTTCGGATAGTAAAAACTTCTTGTAGCTAAGGCTTTAATTGCTGAATTTACACAAGTTAATGGTAACCCATAATTCAACTAACATGGAAAAACTGGGGCAAATAGTGAATTTTCAAGTTGGAATTGTAAAATTGCAAACAAAATCTGCTATTACAAAAACTATTCAGAGAAGTTACATCCAACAAAGTAAATGGAATTAGAAATTTACACATATGAGTGGTTTCTTACAACAAAACATAAAATATTACACCAGACAACAGTAAAACAGAATTTTACCAGTTCTTTGATGTAAATTTAAACCGTGTTGTGTTTCTGCAACATACATAATAGTAAAAATTCCTAATATAAATATAGTGATTTTAGAAATATTTCTTACAGTGTTGGTTTTCTTGTCCTAGCATGCGTCAGTCACTCATTTCCAGTTCGCCTTTCTAACTAAATTATCAGCTCTACTACTACGTCTTATGTTTTTGTACTACACATCTACACAGCATGCATATTTTACTATTTACTTTCTACCAATGCATTTTTAACCGCTCGCGGCCACGGGAAGACCTAAAGCCTTTTTCCTACCGGTATCTCAGCGAAATTATCAGGCCGGGCTTTCGTCTGATTTAATTTCGATTTCACTGGCAACAGTTCGGCCAACCTGCCATGTCACTGTTCTCAGTGACGGAGGGTGAGAAAATTCCCTGAGTCTCACCCTTTGACATTCCTGCTGCACCAACAGCCTTACAGAATGAATCTCACCTTTTTACATTCCTGCTGCACCAACAGCCTTACAGAATTGTTTTTACTGTTTTGTCCCAGTCGCGTCCATCGGCCTCTTGTGTCATTGTCGTTATTGCCGATTTTATTGTTCTGAAATATCGCTCAATTTGGCCGTTGGCCCGAGGAGCTTTAACTGCCGTCAATACGTGTTGAATCACGTTCACAACAATATTTTTTGAACTCCGCAGAAGTAAACGCAGTTCCCCTATCGCTCACAATTCGAGTAGGTATACCGAAATATTGGGTGACTTCTTCCAACATTTTTACCACTCCTCTTGTTGTTGTATTTCGGACGGGCTTCAGCAGGATATACTTACTAAATGCGTCAACAATTCCTATTATATATAGGTTTCCTCCTCGGCTCTTTGGGAATGGCCCCAAGTGATCAATATGCACGGTGTTGAATGGGACCGGCACCTTCTCAGGAGTATAAACTTTGAACCTGCTTTCGTCTGCGCCTCTCTTGTTATACAAGCAGTCGATGCAAGAATTGATGTACTTCTTCGTTACTACTTTCATGCTGGGGAACCACACTTGTTTTCGCAACATTTCAATTGTCCGCTCCAATCCTGGGTGGCCTCGGTCATCATGTGCCGACTTAATAACCCTCCAACGCACTCCTACGGGAACAACAAACCGAAGCCCATCCGGGGTTTTCTTAAAGACTCGCCCTTGTTCCAGTACATAATTTTCCTTAATCCCGTGTTGGTCCGGATGATTCTGAAGACATTTTTGATCTCATTAATTCGAGGGTCCTGGTATTGCAGCGTGGGCAGCCAATCCTCGGTGGCCACTTCTACGATGAGTATTTTGCTTGATACATCTTCAATTCCCTTTCCTTGTTCTACTGGAGCTCGACTCAATGCATCGACGTGGGCTAATTTATGGGCTGGTCGGTACTCCAAATCGAAATCAAATTCCGAAATTCGGAGCCACCATCGCGCAATTCGTGGAATGAAGTTTTTCTTTTCTTGCGTCATCCGTAAGGAGTTACAATCAGTGACGATGGTGAACTTCTTATTCAATACATAGTGTTTGAACCTCTCCAACGACTCTATAACAGCGAGGGCTTCAAGCTCATAGCTATGCTATCGGTACGGTATTTCCATTGTAGCTGTGTAAGAATAATATTATTTTTATTTCAAGCCAAAAGAAATCAAAGTCGCAATAAACTTTTAAACAAAGCCGAAAGGCTCCAAGAACTGCTCTTAAAATCACTTGCCCGTGAAAAGGTCGTTCAAAGAGCTTTGGGGCCAAACGCTGAAGAGCTTCTCACTTCCCCCCAGAAACCTAAAAAGCCCACTAAAAACGATGAAGATGACATGTTCAAACTCCCTGAAACCCCAGACGGGGATGACACGAACACATCAATTTCAAACTGTGCCAGCTTTTATACCTCAGCCTCAGAAAGTGAGAGCTCCTTCGACGATAATAGCCTGCGTCACTCTTACCATGCTAACTTACAATCGATCGATGTAAGCAGTGCGCATTTTAAGAACCTTCCAGCGGATTTAACGGATATCAAGGAGACAAGAAAACAGTCCTCTTGGGCGAAATTGCATGAGTTCCCAAGTAACAGTGATGATTTCAGCTCCTTCCAGTTTAAAAGTCTTTTAAAGCGCCGACAGGTTCAAGTCAGCTTTGAAAGGACTCCCGAAAAGGTTCCAGAAGCCGAAGAAACGACACCAATTAAATTATCATCTACTTTTTTTGTTAAAAAAACGCCTGGATCTAGCTCTCGTAAAAAAGATAAGAGTGCCTTACTAGAGGATGATGCAGAGCCACGAAAGGAAAACTTAAAGGTCTTTAAGGCTTTCTTCAACGAGAAAGCTGGTCCTTCTGCAGAAATCTAAAAAGACCTTTCCAAAGAAGTAGAATCAAGTGAGGCAGTCGAACCAGTTGATTTTCTAAATATAGCTGCTCAAGCTTTGAAATCTAATAAGGCCACCAAAGAGCTTGAGACCCTTGCAAGGGAAAAACGTGAACTGGAGCAAGAAAGAAACCGACTGAATCGTATGGGAATGTCTATAACCAAAAAAATGAACTCCGAATGCATGGATCTTATTCAACTGTTTGGTGTTCCCTACATTGTAGCTCCTATGGAAGCTGAAACGCAGTGCGCCTTTTTAGATGCTGCACAACTAACAGACGGTACCATCACAGACGATAGTGATATCTGGCTCTTTGGAGGAAGGACTGTGTACAAGCATTTTTTTAATCAGAAGAAACATGTTTTGGAATTTAAGGCGGAAAGCATAGAAAACAATTTTAGCGTAGATCGCGAGCAATTGATACAATTGGCTATTCTGGTTGGTAGTGATTATACTACAGGTATTTGGAATATTCGACCAAAAAGCTGTAAGCATAGAACTCCAAATATTTTCAGGCATAAATGGAATTGGACCTGTTACAGCCCTCGAAATTCTTGTAGCATTCCCAACAACTCCAATGAAAGAGGGCGAAACAACGCAGATAATGTCAGTGCTTTCATCGTTAACAAAATTCAGGGACTGGTGGATATATGGAAAGAGTATTGGTGTTA
Source organism: Eutolmus rufibarbis (assembly GCA_963920795.1). Taxonomy (NCBI): domain Eukaryota; kingdom Metazoa; phylum Arthropoda; class Insecta; order Diptera; family Asilidae; genus Eutolmus; species Eutolmus rufibarbis. Next base: position 23,740,041 of record OY987205.1, read on the forward strand.
GTGGTAGAACTGCTTTAAAAAGTAAACTGAAGAATATTGAAATTACTGAGAATTTTCCTAATGCAGCGGTGAGTTTAAACTCTATTTAAAAATTTGTATGACAATTCACACTTGTTTACTTTATATTATACTTTTAATACCGCTTTTTCTTGTCAGTCGACCCGTGGCCGTGCCCGAATTGCGAATGAATGCATTTTCTACCAGCCAACTCGCACTCCCCATTCTCCTTTTTTTCCTTTTGCCCATAACTCATCATTTCCATGCGTTGGCTGCATGCTACCCTTTGTTTTCTTGTCCTAGCATGCGTCAGTCACTCATTTCCAGTTCCCCTTTCTAACTAAGTTATCAGCTCTACTACTACGTCTTATGTTTTTGTACTACACATCTACACAGCATGCATATTTTACTATTTACTTTCTACCAATGCATTTTTAACCGCTCGCGGCCACGGGAAGACCTAAAGCCTTTTTCCTACCGGAATCTCAGCGAAATTATCAGGCCGGGCTTTCGTCTGATTTAATTTCGATTCCACTGGCAACACTTTTTATATTTGAATTTAAAATTCATCTCGGATCGTAAATTTGCAGTAAAATTTTATTAGATTAAAATTAAATTTAAGTTGTTCTCTCTTCTCACTTGCTAAGGCGTACCTGGACCCAAAAATAAATTCAAATAAGGAAGCCTTCACATGGGGTACTGCTGACGTTGAGACAATCAGAGAATTCACAAACAAAACTTTTGGATTGACTCGAAATAAAACCGACAAAATCTTACAACCTGTTATCAAAAAAATGAATAAAAATAAATTACAAAAATCAATTAAAAGTTACTTCTCTGTAACGAGTTCATTTGCTTCACCGCGAGTGCAAGTCAGCAAGCGAGTTCAAAAGGCAATCAATAAAATATCCGGCGTGGATAAAACCGAGGAGGAGGATCAGGTTAAATCTAAGAAACCCAGATTGAGGAAACTTAAGGAGAAATTAGAACAAAGTAAGGCTGAAACGGCGGCAGGTACAAGAAAGCAGACTGGAAGGAAAAGATATAAAAAGGTTGCTGATGTTGCTGTTGATGAGATAGAAAGTTCTGAGATATTAGCGGCGAGTCTTTCTGCAGTAGATGGGACTGAATGCAGTCCACCAAAGATTCCTAAAATTTCTAAGGAGCCTTACTATCCCATCTTCCATTCATGTTATTCCTCAATGCGAAAAAGATATTGCTGAAATGCAAAAAAGGAAAGAGCAGGCAGCTGAATTATTGAAGAAAACGCAGAAACCACAAAGAGGAAGAAAGAGGTTGTCATAATTTGTAGCCAATATGTAATCATTTCTTTAATACTCTTTTTTTTAAATTTAATCAAAGTGTGAAGTTTGTAAAAGTTTTTCAATGAAATTTGTTTGTACTAGTTCATACAAGTTTATCTTGAATATAAGAGGGTGGAAGATGTATTTGATATGTTCCCACTGTTAGGTCTCTCAAATAGTCCAAGTCAAGTATAGGGAAATTTGCCAGATCTTGAGCATCCAGTCGTACCCACTGCCCGTTCCTTCTCGTCAAGTTCTCTGTCTCAACTCTCGCTTGTATAATATTGGGCATATTTGATCGATCAATCATTTTCCTAGCTAGCTCAATATCTGCATCTTGCATTTCAATAGTGGGGTGATATCTATTTATGATAGCACAAGCTATGCGATAATAAGAATTAAGCTTTTTAGCTTGCTGCAGGACTATTGTTTGTGATAGAAGCTTAAAAATATTTCTCAGGTGCCCATTTCGCGCCTCGACTATCCATCGGCTTTTAGTTACTAATCGCATTTGATTTGCTTCTTCTGTTAGGAGTTGTCTTTGTCCAGCTGGGAGAAGTGTAGGTATTCTGGTTGGTAGTGATTATACTACAGGTATTTGGAATATTCGACCAAAAAGCTGTAAGCATAGAACTCCAAATATTTTCAGGCATAAATGGAATTGGACCTGTTACAGCCCTCGAAATTCTTGTAGCATTCCCAACAACTCCAATGAAAGAGGGCGAAACAACGCAGATAATGTCAGTGCTTTCATCGTTAACAAAATTCAGGGACTGGTGGATATATGGAAAGAGTATTGGTGTTAGTGGTAGAACTGCTTTAAAAAGTAAACTGAAGAATATTGAAATTACTGAGAATTTTCCTAATGCAGCGGTGAGTTTAAACTCTATTTAAAAATTTGTATGACAATTCACACTTGTTTACTTTATATTATACTTTTAATACCGCTTTTTCTTGTCAGTCGACCCGTGGCCGTGCCCGAATTGCGAATGAATGCATTTTCTACCAGCCAACTCGCACTCCCCATTCTCCTTTTTTTCCTTTTGCCCATAACTCATCATTTCCATGCGTTGGCTGCATGCTACCCTTTGTTTTCTTGTCCTAGCATGCGTCAGTCACTCATTTCCAGTTCCCCTTTCTAACTAAGTTATCAGCTCTACTACTACGTCTTATGTTTTTGTACTACACATCTACACAGCATGCATATTTTACTATTTACTTTCTACCAATGCATTTTTAACCGCTCGCGGCCACGGGAAGACCTAAAGCCTTTTTCCTACCGGAATCTCAGCGAAATTATCAGGCCGGGCTTTCGTCTGATTTAATTTCGATTCCACTGGCAACACTTTTTATATTTGAATTTAAAATTCATCTCGGATCGTAAATTTGCAGTAAAATTTTATTAGATTAAAATTAAATTTAAGTTGTTCTCTCTTCTCACTTGCTAAGGCGTACCTGGACCCAAAAATAAATTCAAATAAGGAAGCCTTCACATGGGGTACTGCTGACGTTGAGACAATCAGAGAATTCACAAACAAAACTTTTGGATTGACTCGAAATAAAACCGACAAAATCTTACAACCTGTTATCAAAAAAATGAATAAAAATAAATTACAAAAATCAATTAAAAGTTACTTCTCTGTAACGAGTTCATTTGCTTCACCGCGAGTGCAAGTCAGCAAGCGAGTTCAAAAGGCAATCAATAAAATATCCGGCGTGGATAAAACCGAGGAGGAGGATCAGGTTAAATCTAAGAAACCCAGATTGAGGAAACTTAAGGAGAAATTAGAACAAAGTAAGGCTGAAACGGCGGCAGGTACAAGAAAGCAGACTGGAAGGAAAAGATATAAAAAGGTTGCTGATGTTGCTGTTGATGAGATAGAAAGTTCTGAGATATTAGCGGCGAGTCTTTCTGCAGTAGATGGGACTGAATGCAGTCCACCAAAGATTCCTAAAATTTCTAAGGAGCCTTACTATCCCATCTTCCATTCATGTTATTCCTCAATGCGAAAAAGATATTGCTGAAATGCAAAAAAGGAAAGAGCAGGCAGCTGAATTATTGAAGAAAACGCAGAAACCACAAAGAGGAAGAAAGAGGTTGTCATAATTTGTAGCCAATATGTAATCATTTCTTTAATACTCTTTTTTTTAAATTTAATCAAAGTGTGAAGTTTGTAAAAGTTTTTCAATGAAATTTGTTTGTACTAGTTCATACAAGTTTATCTTGAATATAAGAGGGTGGAAGATGTATTTGATATGTTCCCACTGTTAGGTCTCTCAAATAGTCCAAGTCAAGTATAGGGAAATTTGCCAGATCTTGAGCATCCAGTCGTACCCACTGCCCGTTCCTTCTCGTCAAGTTCTCTGTCTCAACTCTCGCTTGTATAATATTGGGCATATTTGATCGATCAATCATTTTCCTAGCTAGCTCAATATCTGCATCTTGCATTTCAATAGTGGGGTGATATCTATTTATGATAGCACAAGCTATGCGATAATAAGAATTAAGCTTTTTAGCTTGCTGCAGGACTATTGTTTGTGATAGGAGCTTAAAAATATTTCTCAGGTGCCCATTTCGCGCCTCGACTATCCATCGGCTTTTAGTTACTAATCGCATTTGATTTGCTTCTTCTGTTAGGAGTTGTCTTTGTCCAGCTGGGAGAAGTGTAGGTATTCTATGATCAATCCCAAGATATTGCAGCAGAGGGATCGCATCGCGATAGCCTCTATCTACCAAAACAATGTCACCTTCCTGGAACCAGTTTGCTAATGTGCCTGCATCTCTTTCAAAATCGTCTCGTAGTATTGCAGCATCATTGTTGCGAGCGTCCAAAAAGTACGGGCCCAAAATCGCTAGAAAATAACCATTTGGAGCTACTATTACAGTTGGTTTCAAAAGATGGCGATTTTTATGAATGGAGTAAGACTGTCGCAAAACTCTAAAGTTTGAACTTTTGTGCAAGTAGGCATAAGTGGTATCGACTGCAACAATTGCTTTACGTTCTTCCGGTTCAGAATTGTAAAGTTCATTTGCGAAGTCTGTAACATGCTGATTTATAAATTGCTGCCTAGTTATAGATTCAGGTCCAATATTATTAGGTACGAATCTCCAGCGGCGGCCTTACCCATTGCGAGGCTGCGAGCGGCAGGTCTTTGCGAGGCCCTTTGTCCTTCGTTAAAAGTATGTGTTGCGAAAGTAAGTCTTGATGTTTGATTTAGGTAAATGTCATGTTTGAGGAGAAATGCTAAAGTTATACAAATGAATAAAATTTGAATTTTAAAATATTTTGTATTTAAAGAATCACAAAATTAACAAATATAGAGATGATAAATTTTAAAACTGATGTTTGCGGCTCTTCTTAAGACTAAAATCTTTAATTAAAGCACAATAATCTAACGAATGAGCAACGTCATTTTCGATTGAAAGAATAGCAAGGGCTGAAAGCCGATCTTGTGTCATCGAATTCCTCAAATATGTTTTAATAATTTTAAGCCTCGAAAAACTCCTTTCAGCAGACGCAACTGTCACAGGTGTGGTGGCAATAATTCTCAGGACTATTTCGATAGTGGGGTAAACTTCAGTTAATTTATTTTCTATTATGTATTTCAGCACCGAGATAATGTCGTCGTTTCCTTCATACACTGAAAAAAATCTTTTAAAATTTCATAAAAAAAATTAATTGTTTCATTTAAAATTCATCATTGAATTTTAACCATTAAATTGCATTACTTAAAGAACCAATTTGAAATTGAATGATTTCACCACATTCCTAGTTATTTGATTCATTGAAAAAATTTGTTGGAAAATAAACTCAAAATATTTGAAACAATTAAAAATATTATTGAAAATAGATAGAATTAATATCAAAATCATTCAATAAAATTGATACCAGCTCAGCAAAACTTTTATTTGAAATTGCGAAAACTTTTATTGAAAAATAAATTCAAAATATTTGAAAAAATTAAAAATATTACTGAAAATAGGTAGAATTAATATTAAAATCAGCAAAATTTTAATGTGAAATTTAGAAAGTTTTTATTGAAAAATAAAATCAAAATATTTGAAGATATTTAACATATAATTGAGTTGATTTCATTCTCTGAATAAGAGTTATCGGCTTTATCATTGAATCCTTTCAAATCGTATCGAAAGGAGCTTAGAAAAGCATTTGTTGCATACAAATTTCTTAAAAATGTTCCTAAAATGTTCATAAAATCCCTTCAGTAGCCTTTGACTTCAATTAATTTTTTCATTCAAAGTGTTAAAACAATTTAATTAGAAAAATTCAATTGAATTATTTTGACGTTATGGGCGGAAAAATGAACTGAAATTAAAGGTATTTGACTAAAATCAATTTATGAACATTTTAAGAACTTTATTAATTAATTTGTATGCAAAAAGTGCTTACTACGCACCGACCTTATTGTTCCTTCCTCTGTTCAAGGGTTATCTGAAATTTGCGGAGAAACGAACACATTAAAAGTATTAATTTTTTAAAATTTGTTAGAAATAAAGAAAAACCTTAATTTTCTACTTATAAAGTTTTATTATGCACATATTTACATTCATTTAAATGCCACTTTAGCCTTTAAGACTTTAGTATTTTCCTCTATATACATAACATTAATTGCGGGATGCAATACCTCACTTATGGGTATTAATTCATGTATATTAACATTTTGCTCTTTACTAATAAAGAAACAATTATAATGAGCGTCATAGTTTTCAATATTCAGCTTTTTCGTAAGAAAATAAACATTCTTTGAATCATCAGCAACAATATGAATTATATTAAAAAACCTAAACATGCCTGCGTTTTCCATGGGTAAAATATCGTTTTTTTTTATAAATACTGTTACAAAGTTTTATATATTTCATAACAAACATGTTTTTTAAATTAAGTTTTTGGTTATTTTTGATGTTTGATTTAGAAAGATCTTGATATTGACCTTCACCTAAAGTGTAATGTTGAAAAAAAGAAGTTCCTTTTCTTTCACATAAATTGAAAGCAAAAGAAAATTGTAACTTGGTACTTATACTCAATAAAATGTTTTTCCGTGACGTTATAACACTAGCGTACTTTTTTAATTCCTGATGTTTACCTTCAAATCTCATTGCCCACAACTTCTTTAATGGACCTAAGCTTTTTATAACAGTAGGGTAATGTAAAACGAAGTGTTGCTTTGGGGTCAAAGGAACATTAAATAGTGAACCTTAATCTGAAAGCCGTTCGAAATTAATAAAAATTGATTTTAATCGATCTCCAAAAAAAACTCAAAACAAAAACCCGGATTTTAACATCAGATTGACATTGACTATTTCGTCAAATTATTTAAAAGAACAGATAAAGCAGCAGTTTTTTTACCTGAAATAGGAAGTTCATAGAAATAATGCTCTATGAAATTCCATACTTGTTCAGATTCCTTTGCGTATTGAATATTGAGGACTTGGTGCAATTGAAAACACAATGACAAAGCTTTCAAGAAGTTATCTGCTTCGTATAAAATATCATTAAAGTACGTAAATATTTTTTCAATTTTATCGATGGTCTCTCCCACAATTATAATTTGTGGTTGCAACCCTAGGCCTCTGTCGTTGTAAAATGTTTTCCTGTTGTCTATAGATGAAGGTACACACTTGATGTCCTGTGGAAATATAAAAATCGGAATTATAATAATATTCAATAGTTTGGTGTAAATTTAAGAAAAATGACTTACAGGAACTAATAATGCAAACGAATTTTGTGCATCTACAATTGATGGTTTCCAGTATTTATTTTTAGGTCCCCTTCCTTCCCGTACAACCGTTGGAATCAGAACAGCGTTAAGTAAAATGGCTATTATATATGCTCGAACATCTATTAACATCATAAGAATATTTATAATTTTAATTTATGTTGGATAAAACTTATTACCATTGGTAACGTTTTCATTTAATTTTTCCAGCAAATCTTTGCTTCTTCCTTTTTTTATGTCATTTTTATACAGCTTTATAATTTTGTCTTCAAATGTTTCCCATTTAACAAAAAGTAACAAATTTTTGCCAGGATACAGTCTTTCAAAGTCCAGTTCAATCTGATTCAAAATTAAATTACAGATACGTATAAAACAATGTAATAATAATACTGATCAATATATTATATATTTGTTTATATTCGAAATGCTATATGTATATGATATTATATACACTTACTAAGGATGATCCAATTCGTTGTTTTAGGATGGGCCAGAGTTTAAAGATATCCTCATTTCGCTTCATATGATGTCTTCTCAAGTCAAAACTAAGATTCCACTTTTCAATTACAAATGATTCCGGAGTCGTATTATTTTTCAACCACATATAATGCTCATTTGTCTCGGTTAGGTTTCCGTTTCCTTCTAAAAGATAGTAGTGATTTTTAACCAATTGAAAAAAATACTAATTGATTGAAAATTAACTAAACATTTTTTATAGTTTATCTATTCTCATTTGGAATTTTTAAAACATCTTTTTTTTTCTTTCATTTTATTGTTATATCATATGAACATTTTTGAATAATTTCTCGAAAGAAATTTGCAAAAATCTTGAAAATTGGAAAAGTTAGTCGATGTGTAAATTTTGACTACTATTATATAAGTAAAAATCAAAAAATTATTGGTTTGGTTTAATAAAATAAATAATAATATTACCTTCACTTTCAGAGTCATTTTTTAAACAATCGTTTGTTTCCGCTTTTCTTTTATAAACACTTTTTAGCAACCCGGATTTCTGATATTTGTGGGATAAACTGTAGAACCGTGACATTAATCTACCCCGTTGTTCTTTACTTCCAGCATAAACCTCCTAAAGTAATTTACATTGTTACTTAAAAGTATAGAAATATTGGATCATTAGTTATACCTCACTTTCTTTTGGGAAAATTTCTGAAATCTGTCTTGATATAAGTTTGCAATTCGTCCAATTTGGACGAATTTCATTGCTCAACCAATAATCACAAATTATGTTGACTAAAGCTTTTCGCTGCGCATTTGTTAATTGATCGTCTTTACTTATAAAAATATCCTTTCCGGCTGTTGACAAATTCAAAATACTTTCAAGATCCTACGTTAAATAAATTACATTATAAATTATCATACAGATTTTTGAAATAGAGTTTTACCAAATTTTCTTTTTTATTCTCCGCATTAGTACTTGGATTAGTTTGAGAATTGTTGCTTAGTGTTTGGTTAGTACTGTCAGTTAAACTAGAAGTAGTTATCCAACTTTGAATAGAAGAATTCATTGACAAAGTGTCACACAAAGGTGTTATATAACCCTGTGAAATAAAATACAATGAAACGGTATTACTGCATTTTTCGGAAGTATATTACTTTAGTATTCAGTTAATTTTTTATAAAGATCCGAACTGTCCTTCATTATTTTTGAGAGCACTCTGTGAGCGCGCTGTATGTACGAATTATTCACGATTAAAAAACTTTGAATGCGTGTAAATTGAGACGATTTCTTTAAATAACCGTTCTTTTTTAACTGTCAACCAAAACAGACCCGATGAAAAAACTTTTTTTTCCAAAATAGACACAAAAAATAAATATGGCACTTTGTGTTATTCATATACAAAATATTAACAACATGTACTCACGTTTTGATATCTCCACTCAAATAATTTTTGCCGGAATTTAATTTTGAGGCCAAATTTTTCTTCTTCTGGTATAAGCTTGTCAATGTCGTGAATTGTTAGGCATTTTAATACCTCTAAATCAACACGTTTCTCTAAAGAATTAAATTGCTTACATGTACATGCCAATTTCAATTCTTTTAATTCATCGCATACTTACTTGAAAATTCTTCAATTAGTTCCTGGAAGCCCCAGCTTGATAATAATTCAGCGACGAAGATATCGTTTTCCATTTTACTTTGAGATTATACAATTATTTATTGATGAAGCAAGAAGAAGAATAAATGGCGGGTGATGGAGATGATGGTGTCTTGAGTGATGAGGGTTCAGAATAATATAATTGACTCCAAGTTGAATAACCTAAAAATTAAGCCGACAGGCGCTGTGCTATAATACGCTGAAACTGCAAGAGCAGCTTTCTACTTGCTCTTATACCAGGATCCCTGAATGAGCGAGTTACTATTAGAATGTTAGTGTCATTAGAAATAAGAAGTTTATTATCTAATGTTATATAATGTGATGAAATTGAATTTGAAATAAATTGAAATTGAATTAATGAAACATCTACTTAGTTAAAAAGAGTAAATATATTCCTTTGGAAAACTTACAATAAAGGAGTGTTCCTTTGGCTCGAATCGAAGTAAATACTTATTTTTTTAATTTTCACTACGTTTTCACAAAAATTAAGTACTTTTTTTTTCTGAATGGATGCACTCAGAAAGGACCACTAGGAACTAAGCACTTTAGCGAACTGACACACAATGGCGGGCACGAAAGCTTGAACTGTTCAAACCGGGACGTAGTACACGTATTAACTCTTGAATCACTCACATTTAAGAAGAAAACTAAAAACGCATGCACACTGTTCGGATATTTTTATTTACAATATATAATTTACACAATCGTCACTGCCGGCGAAACGAAAAATACTGGACACAACGCACTTATACATACTCGGGACTGAAGTTTCTCTAAGGCAAGCGCAAATTCCGAGAATCAGAACAAAACGCAGCCGCTGATTCCACCTAAGACACAATGCTTACTACGCAACGCAATAATGACAATCGACAATATCTACAGCGCTATTGCTGATGCGTTTGTTCTGTTTCTTGCAATTGGGGCCATAACCCAACCGTTAGAGCAGTTGCGCGTGTATATGGAGTGGCGCATAATTGTATGAAGACAGTGCAGGGCTCGGATGCGTGTATTATACAAATGAGCGACAAAAATGAAAGAAAAAAGAATACGTAATATCATATAATTCATATTAAATGAATCAAGTAATGCAAATTTTTATTTTATTCATTATGATTATATAATATTTTAAATACTTTCAATGAAACAAATAATTGGAATTTAATTAATTTGAATTAACTGAATTTTAAATTTCAGTTTTTTCAGTGTACACGCGGATGAACATATTCAGTTCTTCGTATAATTCATGTCCATCAATATGATGATGTGGAAGAAATGTTTTCGGCTGGATCAGGATTAGAGTCACTTTCAGCCAATAAATGTTTTGTAGAAGTTTCTTGATCATCACTTTTTATATATTTATATAAAGATCCACGTAAATTTTCTTCTACTTGCTTTTTTTTGATAGCTCGTTTTCTTTTTGAACTACCTGACTCAAATTTTCTACCGGCATCACGATCGCGCGAACTCATTTCGTAAATCTTGTTTTGTTTCACACAAACAGTCAAGATTAATTTTTAAACATCACACAGTCTTTTTACACTTTTCCAGCTCACTTAATACTTTGAATACTATAAGAACGTAATATTCAATAAAATTGAAAGATATGTGCGGTATAGTAACGATTTTGTAACTCATACATACTGCAAACAAAATAATTACAAGGTGACAACTGACAAGAGTTGACGAACGAAATGCAACACGGGGATTGGCTCGGGGATTCGCTCGGGGCCCGAGCAGCGATAGAGAAGAGGAGCAGAACATTAGGGCCCATTCACACTAGCGATTCTCATGAGCGATTTCTCAGCGATGCGAGAAGTGTTTCAAGGCGCGATATTCAAGTACTACATAATGAAATTTTCAATTATGTTTTGAATGAATGAATGAAACTAACTTTATTTTCTTAATAAATAAGAATTAAAGTTGAAAGTTTTAATTTAGACTACATACATTTTTAACAAATTTTTTTAAATATTAGCTTGGGTTGTTGCGCGAGGCCTCTCCAAGAGCGAGGCCCTGGGCGATTGCACAGTTCGCCACCCCCTAAGGCCGCTACTGCGAATCTCTCTAACAATGACAACCTAACAAGATCAATGACCAAACTAACATTTTGTCTACTGGAGTAATCAAAAATTATTTTTAAGAAGTCATCACTCAATCCTTGTTTCATCTTACATAAGAAAGTCAATAAATCTTTTCTATGTATATACCTTAATGTTCCATTATAGAGTACTGGGTCACAATACGTAAGTAGTTCATCAAATTGATTTTTATTAATTGGTGACAAGCTGTTGAATTCCTCTTCATTCAAATTGATTTTAGGGGGAGGTGTCGATTGAGAATTTCGACCAGCATGTTGATATCCATCTCTTTTGAAAACTTAAGCTAATTCTTGCAAAGTGAATTAAGGGAGGGCGTGTGAAGGTTGGTGGGGGTGGGGGGTTGAGCTGTAGGGGGTCGGGGGGCGATTTTGAGGGGGTATGGTTTAGAATTATGTTAAGCATGTTGGTGCCTATCTCTTCGCAAAACTGCAGTCGATGATTGCAAAGTGCATTTTGTGGGGTTTGGGGGGTTGTAGAGGGTCGGGGGTTGAACTTGGGGGTTTGTGCCCCTTGAGACTTTTGATCAGCATGTTGAAAGCTACCCATATGCAAGATTTCAGCCCATTTAGCCGAGAGCCATTTTCCATACAGATTGTGCGGGGTCCTTTGGCATAGTTGATAATAAAACACAATTGATGAAATATTTTGTATTTATTTAGTGTTTAAATTAAACAATATTGCGTAAAACTTAGTGCTAATATATTTTCTATAAAAAGTATCGAACATTTTTGGATGCATCTATAGATTAGTAATCTGAACTCGCCCTAAAAGTTGGAATGACAAGTGACAAATGTCAAGCTGTCAGTTTTGGGTTGTGTTTCTCACTGTGGTTATCGAAGGTGAGTTTTAGTGCCATAAAAGGCGTTTTTCTTTTCTTGATCTGAACTACGCTCTGAACAGAGCTCGAGCGCAGCGAGCACGCTCAGTTCAGAACGTACACAGAGCGCTCAGATTTGATTAAGAAACACATAGAGCACTTCCTACAGTCATATGAAATGTCAAAACGTATGACTTTTGATTCAAGTGCAATCGGCTCATTCAAAAAGGGAAAGCATATTAAACTCATTGTTTTGAAAATATATATTTTTATTGCTTTAAACAAAACATATTTTATTTAACACAACTTGTTTGGGCTATTTGGGTAGTCCATTTTCAGTCCATCATTCAGCACAGCCTTATGTATTCACTTAAAAAAAAAAATTACATCTTATCCACCATCTGCTGGAAGATGTTCAAGAATTTATTGGTGGCTTCCATTCTTTCTTTGTGCCGTCTTTCAACAGCATCCTGGTCATCCATCCTGCGTTTTCGCCTTTGCCTGAATTGACTACCAAAATACGAGATTGGAGAAGGACTGTCTGTAAGATCTTCAACACGCACCTCGACGTCATCGGTCGAAAGGACGGCTGGAGGATATACTTCAGGGGCCTTAAACAGGATGTTGTCAATTACATCGTAGTATTCCCACGTTTGTTTTTATTGCCCCGTGGCACGATTCTCCTCCTTGACCCCTTTGAATGTTCTTTTGAGGCCCTTCCATTTTGAATCCACTTGCTCGTAAGAAACGTTGATTTGAAATTCCTTACTCAGCGTTTTCACAATGTCCTGATACGCTGTTTTTTTTACTCCATTTTCCAGGCGCCGGTAATTGTCCTGGATTTTGACAATAGGTCATAGTGCATTGACGATTCCCATTCTTGTCTCCGCTGTTGCTGTTGTTGAGCGGCGACTAATCGCACTGTTTTCCTAATGTATAAATATAACACTTTCATTGGTATTCTTAACTCTTTTCGGTAATGGGTTTTCAACTAATCCCGAACTGCGTTATAAGAACTCTTCAAAAAGGGTCCGATTTGTCATTGGACTTCGGAATCAAAGCAAAAGGGAAGCATGCTTAATCCAACCCAATGCAGCATTAAAACAATTACAGAATATGATTGATCCAACCTAGTAAAATCAGCCAACTTTAAACTTTTAAGATTTGGATTGAACCAGGTGCAGAGTCAACCGAATCAGCAAAACGTACTTAATATTGCCTTACACACATTTTGATAAAACTCCGTATAGCGGTCATTTCAAATCTGACCGAAGAGTAACAATTAGTCCTCCCTGGGTTGAATTTATCTCTCCAATGTAGTGTTATTTTAAAACAATTTATTGAAACTTTTCATTATGAATTAATAAGGTATTAAGTTTAAATTTTTTTTAAAATTTAATAGAGGTCAGCCCTCTATTAGCAAATTTGAATAAAAGTATATATATTTAGATTAAATTTGCTTACAAAAACATAATTTAGAACATTATACTTTATCGACTTATATAGTAATAAAACAATGAAAAATTTCAATAATTTGTTTTAAATCAACATTACATTGGAAAGGTAAATTGAAACAGGGGAAGAGTAACTTTAGCTTACCCTAACTGAAAAACTTCAATTTTTATGCAGCAATTTCAATCGATAATCAAAACGCTGAAAAATATCAAATATCATGTATCCAAAACCATTTAAAATGGTTTAAAAAATGTAAAAACAAATTATTGCAAAAAACCCCCACTGGCTATATGCAACACCCCATTTTATTACCTTAAGAAGTACACACATTAACTTAAGAGTTAATAATGCAGTTCTATAAACTTAAAAGTGGGGGAGATACGTACAAAATGACATATGGTTTTATTTTTGGGTCATAACTATTTATTGGTAATTCACGGTACACTCATTTTCTACACTAATCATCTTTAGTTCATTATTTATTGAAACTAACAATCATTTATAGAATAATAATAACAGAAAAAAATATATTCTTCGTTTAACTGAGATCAACCAAAATCCATTTTGTCCATATGCTATGGACAAAATGACATATTACATATGGACAAAATGACATATACGTAAAAACTATAACAATTATTGACAAAGTTGACAAACGATACTCTTGGTTCTTTTAGGAACGTCAGCACAAGAAGCGTGAGCCCAATGTGCGCAATTTAAGCACCGCAACCAGTTTTCTCTGGGCTTAGATCGTGAGAAAAGAAACATCAAGAGTGAGTGTGGAGGCAGACAAATAACATGAATGCCGTTTTGTTTCGCATATTCTAAAGTTTCAATCCCTTTATGACTTGCATGTCCGTCGACAATCAAAATTACTTCATCGTCAATACTCGCTTTTACAAAAGTTTGAAAATGCTTCATCCATTTTAGAAATATTTCCGTTGTCATCCACCCTGATTGTTGAGCTACACCTAAAGTGCCAGGAGGAGCTTCGTCGAAAAGTTCACTTTTTATATTTTTCCTCGGAAATATCATCATAGGCGGGACAAACGTACCAATGGCATTGACACAACAAACAACTGTGGTGTTTGTTCCACGCTCTGCATTGAGTCCGCACTCCAGGATTGGCGATCAGTCGTGCGCTTATAATTACGTGGCACATTTTGATATATCTGTTAAGAAATGAACAGCTAAATTAAGTTGAACTCCTTGACTGAGCTCTTTTGGACAAAATGACATACCTATGTCATTGTGTCCGCTGCCTATGTATGTCGTTTTGTCCATACAGCCTTTTCAAAACATAAAATTCATAAATAAATACAAAGAAATTTGTTTTTTTGGAAGAAGTTATTTAAGGTCAACAACAACTCCTTAAGGGATAAAATAAATGCTACATAACTAGGTATAATAGCGAAAAACTTACCATTTACACAAAAAAGACTTGTTGTAAAAAAAACTCGTAATGTACAAACGCTTGTTGTGGGCTATAACACCGGGACAATTGCGAAGAGCGCGTTCACGTTTTGTCAGATAATTAAAAGCCAATTATTTCACGAGATGCGGTTGTCAGTTGCGCACTAGAGTCCGCTAAATTCGAATTATACCACCTATGTCGTTTTGTACATATATGTCATTTTGTACGTATTTCCCCTACTTCAAACGTATGACATTTATTTGGTTTGGTAAAGTATAAGTATGTATAGGTGGACCGTCAAGTTCCTTAAAAGTTCTCATATAATAGGTTCTAGTTTTGGATCCTACAACATATGATCTGGTATGACTATCGTATGATAAAATATTGATTCTACGTAATATAAGAAAAGTTGAATGAGTGATCGTTACAAATTCAATTATCTCAAATAGTGATTTATTTATTGTTATTAGATATTATCAAATGACTGCAATAAGACTTTATCGTTAGTTTGAAAAATTCTCTGTCTAGTACAGACACTTCATCTATAAACAATTTTTCATTCGATATATATTTTGTAAATTTTAATTGAGCTTTAATAGCAAGTGAAAGGGATATATTTTTTTTCATAGCGTTGCCATCCAACAATTAAACCATTTTCTTTGCCAGGGAATAAAAATCGAAAGTCAAGTTCCACCATGAAATATATGAATTAATCATTTGCAAAAGGTTAAAGCTTTATGAATTTGTTACCAACGAGGGTGCCCGTGAGTCCCTCAAAAGGGGCCACTGTGATAAAACATTACTTGTTGATGTAGAAGCAAGTATTTCTTTCCTTCTATATTCTTTTGTTTCTTCCCACTTAATTAAAATTTCATCCTATAAATCCCGATTATGACGCAGCCACAATTTCGCCTCTTCCAAATTTGTATCTATACAAGAAATAGTTATAAAATCAAGAATTCACTTTATTAAAAACATTTACATACCTTCTAATATATTGCCGTCGATAGTTGTTGTTTTATCTGAACTAAATGAAGTACTAGTTGATTTTCCGGAAAAGAAGCCAGCTTTTTTAAATTTCTTTTTCAAGTTTCTATATATTTGTCATGAATTTTTCCTCGAGGGTTTGTCCTGCCAGTTCGTGGAATAAAATATATATCCTTAAAGAAAAATGTGTAAATTTGAACTCGTATATATACATATCTATAAAAACCTTGTCTTCTGTTGGAAACCTTGCCGTTATATCCTCAGATATTTTGTTCATTTCCTCACAAGATAGATGAAAGTTATTTTGAAGATAATATTCAGCAACAATATCAACCAAAAGATCTCTATGTTGAGGTAGTAAGTCTTTATTTTTAGCGTAATACTTTATTATTTCTACACCGAGTGCTGACTCTTCCAAGATTTGGGTAAAAGTCTAGTGGAATAAATTTTTAAGTACTATGTTAGCTAAATTTAATTTCAGTGTATGTAACACTACAAAAAGCAAAAAAATATTTTTGGGTACAACAGTGCACCATTAGGTGGGAAAATAGGCAAACGAGACTTAAGTTTCAGCTGAATAATTATAGAAGTAAGTGAAAACATTTTTTAATAAAATAAACAAGAGTACTAGATTCCTCCAGTAAATGAAATAGATTTATAATATTTTCGTCTGAATTTTTGATACGAAAATTACACACACAAGTAAAACTTTCATAGTTTACTCAATTTTACTAAAAGTCGCCTGGTAATTTTTGATTAACGTCCGTACTACGTTATGAAAATGTTTATCAGATTTTTACTCGAGAAAGTTTTAACCAAAAGTTACCAGACAGCCCTATTTTCCTTACACAGGAACAACTAAAACTAAAATATCGATGTTGAATGTAAACGAATACCTTTTCATTAGCTTTGTAGGAATTTAAAGATGAGAAACTTGCTGAAGGCGTTGAATGACAATTACTTTTTAACCAGTTAATTACGTCCGTATTCATGGAACGAGTATCACTCTGCTCTTCAGAATTCTGCGTTAGTTACATAAATAATATTTATATTTACTTTAGCCCCTAATTAATCAATATTTTACCTTGTTTCTCCACTTTTTTAAGCTATCTTTGAAATTATAATAATTTTATTTATTTTTATTTTTATTTTACATATTTATTTTATTTTATTTTATTTTTATTTTTTTTGTTTTATTGCAAGCGGCTCACGTCATAGTTATAGCTACACCTGTATAGTTACAGATATACTGCTATTACGCATGTCGGTGACGCGAACGCACGAGATTTGCATTTACATCAAAGAATAGGGTTGTATTATAAAAACGCACTATTCGCTTAACATAACATTTATTAAACAAAAGAGAACTCGATTTTATCTCGGGATACAAATGCTTACAACTTTTTAGTTTGAACGCTTAACAAAAAGTGAACAATTACATTTTACCTGGCTGGGCAGGTGCCTCGGCGATCTCATTGGGTTTTGTTTACGTTAGGTATTTTCCGATATGTTCGATAATTTTTGATGCGTTCGATATTTTCTGATGACCGGTGACTGGGTCGGCCCATCACGTTTGGCTGACGCTATGTCTGCGAAAGGTGACAAGTCGATACAGTCATTTCGCAATTTCCGGGAAGTTAAGAAAGTTTAAATTTAAGAATTTCGAAAGGAGAAAATATGTGGGACATGCTTTAATGATCTGGCGTGTTATATGCTCTGCTATAACTATTTTCATCATGTTTCATCATGACGAATATACTCGATATAAACAGTTAAAGGATTAAATAGAAAAAAACACAAAAATTATCTTACCTTTATTTGTTCCCTTTTAGATTCATATTAAAATAAATTAACAATCCATTTTTATTAAATTAATAGATGCTCTATTTCTTTCCTCTTTCCATTTTACATTCATGACGGAAAAAACTCTTTCCGTAAAAGCAGAAGTTGCAGGAATGGAGAGAAGAGAGAAGAAAGCAAATAATTTTAAATATATTTGTGAAATTTGTATCTGTACTTTTGAAAAGTATTTGCCAATTTTCAGCTTTGCTTATTTTTGAAATAATTTCATTTACTATAATTATTTCTAAAACAGTAAAAATTTTAAAAAGCGTTATCCATTCTAAGCAGTGAAAATTTTTTCCTTTTATTACTTTGGGACATCGTGCACCAGAGTGGATCCACCTTCGTAGCCATGTACTGATGGTTACGGTATCTTGGCGTTCGGTAAACATTCCAGGACTAGTGAATTGTCCGCGAGAACACGACAAAACTCCAATAAACCGGAAAAAATGTTGTGAATGTTCGTCATTTACGTGAATATAACTTTTCGCGCATTCCCCTGTAGCATCAATGCACAAAGCAGCGTCATCGAGCTTTACCAGTTCGTTGTACAAGCGGATTTGATGCGGAGACCAGAAATGTACAATAACAGGGTCTAATCCGATCTCCCTCACGATATCTCTGCCATCTGCGGATCGCTTAAATTTTGAGAGTGCCGTGATAGGGTTTGGGTCTCGATAGGATTTCTGGAGGGCTTGATATTTTGCGGTGCGTAACGGAGAAGAAAAATTGGAGAATGGCCTATAGTTTATAGTGTTTTCTTCCCATAATTATAGTCGATTTTTGACAGCGATAGTTTATAGGAAAAAGAGCAAAATTATAATAATGGGAGATTATCCTATAAACAATTGGATAAAAGAAAAAAAAGTTAAGGTATTTATCCTATAAATAAGTTGGAAAAAGGCTATAAAATTTGTAATATGTGCTATACAATATTGGAAAATATAACATATTTCATATTTTAATTGCAAATGTTCATATCTGCAAAATCATAACAATGGAAGGTTATCCTATAAGCAATTGGAAGAAATAAAAAAATAGGTCATTTATCCTATAAATAAGTTGGGAAATTGCCATAAAATTTGTAATGTGTGCCATACAATATTGGAATATATAACACATACAGTAGCAAAATTTCATATTTTAATTGCAAATGTTCATATCTGCAAAGTCATAACAATGGAAGGTTATCCTATAAGCCATTGGACGAAAGAAAAAAGCTAAGGCATTTATCCTATAAATAAGTTGGAAAAATGCTATAAAATTTGTAATTTGTGCTATACATATATTGAAAAATATAATATATACAGGAGCAAAATTTCCTATTTTAAATTCAAATGTACATACCTGTTTTAAAATTTGGGCTATATATGTATGTTTAGGAAAACAGAATAGGTGTCAAAGGAAATTTAGCTATTTTAAAAGTAAATATTCATATGTATACATACTATTATGTATATCATAGTAGAAATAGTATGCCATATATTAAACTTTCCTAAAATAAACCTCTTATTTTGCAATTCACTTAGTCATTCTCATAAGAAAATGTTTTCTCATTCCTATACCACCTGTTGCATTGCCAAAAACCCATAAAATTTGGTATGTTTCGCCCATAGGAAATAATAACGGCTCTTCCAATTTTTGTTTTTTAATCGAATCGAATCGTTAACAGGCAATTAAAAAGTTAGTTTCCTTGATTTCTATAAATATTAATATAATATAATAAAATTCGCAATGAACTCCAATAAAAATGAAATTAAAAATTATCTTGTGCACTACGGAAAGTTAAATATGTATATTAAAAATATGGAATCGATAAACGACATGTAATTTTTTTGAGTTTGACACCCTTCCAATCCAATTCGGTACTGGTAAAGGTTAAATTATTTAAAACTTTATTAAAATACGCAATATCACACAACATAAAATTTATTATCCTTTTTAATAATTGATTTTAAACTGAACGTACATTCCTTAATATTATAGTTTTCAAAATTATTAAAACAAAATTCCACGCGTTGTGCGTTGTAGTGCCTGTCAAAATACTTTCTCATCATTAAAGGATAATGCGTAAGCATTACTATTTGAATTATATCCTGTAGAGTTATAAAAAGTTCCCAACAATCATTAGACTCAGGTACCAGATCTCCAATTATAATTTATTTTATTTTTTTATTTATTTATTAATCAAGGCGCCCGGTAGGGCGCCGAGTGTTGATAGAAAAGAAAATGTTGATAGAATAGAAAAGAAATGTTGATAGAAAAGAAACTCGGCGCTCACGGGAGTATTATATTTATAACAGGTTGTGGAATTGTCGTTTTTCTTCTTTATTTTTTAATGAAAAGCGGGTTTGTTAATCGGTTCGGAAAAAAATGCTGGAGTATGCGGATAAGTATCTAGTATTATGAAAATTTTTTTTTTTCAAAAATGTTAAAGCGTTCTCGTTAAATTAAATAAAAAGTAACAAAAATTGTTCATAAATATTTTCTCCAGCGGATTTTTTTCCCGTGATGCCGTCAACATTGTTTCTTTCTATTTCTGATGAGAAATATCTAATGCGACAGGACAAACTGACTTCACAGTCGTGGCGATGAATAGTAAATAAATCTAATGCGGCAGGACAAACTCACTTCACAGTCGTGGCGATAAATAAATAAATAAAATGAAAATAAATAAAATAAAATAAAATAAATTAAAATAAAATAAAATAAAATAAAATAAAATAAAATAAAAATATAAAACAATATAAAACAATATAAAACAATATAAAACAATATAAAATAAAATAAAATAAAATAAAGTAAAATAAAAATAAACAAAATAAAATAAAATAAAATAAAATAAAATAAAATAAAATAAAATAAAATAAAATAAAAATATAAAACAATATAAAACAATGTAAAACAATATAAAACAATATAAAACAATATAAAATAAAATAAAATAAAATAAAATAAAATAAAATAAATTAAAATAAAAATAAATAAAATAAAAATAAATAAAATAAAAATAAATAAAATAAAATAAAATGAAATACAAAAAACAAAATAAAAAAAAATTAAATAAAATAAAAATAAAAAAAATGAATAAAATAAAAATTAAATAAAATAAAATGAAAATAAAATTAAAATAAAAAAAAACAAAATAAATATAAAATAAAGTAAAATAAAATAAAATGACATAAAAATAAAATTAAATAAATTAAAATAAAAAAAAATAAAAAAAAAACCTAAATACCAATTTTCACGACAATCCTTTGAAATTTACAATCTTGGGTCCGCCATTTTGAAATCCGTGAATAAAAAGTAGCCTATATGTTAAGCTAAATTTGTAGAGCCTTCGCTCAAAAAATGAAAATGATCGGACCAAGCGTTAAAGCGTGATTAAGCAAAAAACAAACACACATATTGGGTCGGCCATTTTGAATTTCCAAATTCTGATAGTAGATTCGAAATTAGTAGCCTCGAAATACCCAGAGTACTAATTTTCAATTGAATTTATTGAAGTTCAAAAATGTTTGGTCGCCATATTGGATCTGCCATCTTGAATTTCCAAATTTCGAACGGAGATACGCAATCAGGACCTCCAAAAACCTCCGAATACAAATTTTCATGGCAATCCCTTAAAATTTACAATTTTTGGCCACCGTTTTGAAATCCGTGAATAAAAAGTAGCCTATATGTTAAGTCGAGATATGTAGAACCCTCACTCAAAAAATAAAAATCATCAAACCAAGTGTTAAGGCGTGATTAAGCAACAAACATATAGGGTCCGCCATTTTGAATTTCCAAATTTTGATAGCAGATTCAAAATTAGTGGCCTCAAAATACCCATAGTACTAATTTTCAATTAAATTCGTTGAAGTTCGAAAATTTTTGGTCTCCATATTGGATCCGCCATCTTGAATTTCTAAATTTCGAGCGTAGATTCGCAATTATCGAAATGCCTTGCTATCCCCACAGCATTTGTTACTGGTTCTTTCCGTTGTAACGACCGACTCTTTGTAATATGTTAAATAGTGAAAGTAAAGAAAGCACGTAAGGACAACGATAAAAATCAAAAATTAAGAAAAAGACATAAGTTTATCCTTTTTTTTTTATTAAAAATTTTTTCCATTTCATACACGTCATTTAGGTCTATTACATTAATTTTTTTTACCGCCGCGTAATATATAGTTATTATTAGACTGACTAGTCATTGTGCAAATTAGTCTAGCTGAATTTCAGCTTCAAGCGGTGCATTGGCAACGTTCTGCTGCTGATTGTGAGCCCTGTTGCCTCTTCCTCTATAGCTTGGGTAAGCCATATAGCGTGCACCGTGCATCACAACCCGTGCAAAAGTCTCTTCTTCTAAATAAATAAATAGTGAAAATAGTAGAACAATGTAGATCGTTTTAAATGTTAACTTTACCTTGATTTTGTCTCTGCCGTCGCTGCTGATGATAACGATTCTGCCGAAGAGGACGCTGAATACGACGTGGCTGGTTTTGCTGCTGCTGTTGCACATTATACAATTCGTCAAAGAAATTGCTCATCTGTTGTTGACACTCATGTAGCAATTGTTGCGTGGTTTCTTCCAGAGCATAGAAGAAATCCTCCCGCTGTTGTGCCATATACATTCCTAGTTGTTGCTGCTGCAGGGGAGGAGTTTCGATGACGGGCTGCTGCTGTTGCCGAGGCTGCAGCTCACGAGGAACATGAAAGGCAAGCTGCTGCTGTTGGTGCTGAGGAGCCTCGATGACGGACTGCTGCTGCTGCCTAACCTGCTCTTTGAATTAATTCCAGTTAATTTACAATCATTCAATTCAAGGTCAGAAACATAATTACCTATATTTATTTCTTAAAAGTGATGTATTTTCTATGTTGGCTACTCTGGTTGAACTTTTGTGCATTTTACAAAATCTGCAAAAATAATTTGCAGAAAAACTTTCAGTAAACCCTAACATTGAATTCAGACCTAAATTGTCTCCAATACAAAGTGCTAGTAAAAAATATACCTTTTGTCCTAAGACTTTAATTCCATTTTTCTCCAAGACCAAGAGTTCATTAATTAAAGGTTGAAAAATGTTATTACCAAAGACTTTCTTATCTAAGCTATTAAAAAGAAATGCAGGAAATATATTTTCTAATTTAGAACGGTACTGAAGCGGAAGTAAAGGTAGTGGATACAGCACCAATTTTTTGTAATCCTGCTCGAGATCCCAATGCATTATTTGTTTCAAAATCATCATAATAAACGAAAAGTGATAAAATAATATCATCCGAATTAAAATCGACTAATTTATCACGCCAAAAGGAAGATTGAGTAATGTTGGATATTACGTTATACATATTTTTTTGTTGATCAAGATCAGTTTTATATTCCAATATTTTTGGAAGGAGGTTAGGTATTTCTAAAAACTTTTTCATTATAGCTACAATGGAAACAATATTTGCAGTTACACTGATTGGTTTGAGAATAAGTTCACCATCTTCCCTTTCACTATCAATCCGCTCTCCAATAATTGTGGATCTAGGAAGCAAATATAAATTTGATTCCTTTAGAAGCCTTGTTCGTTTATAAATCGCTGGATATTTCTTTCAAAGGAAAATTTAATAAATTAAAACACTGTGAAAGATTTTCCAGATTTGTTTGGTTTTGTTGGAGGTGTGGATCAAATTAATAAAAACAAAGCAATGTATAAGAATCGAATGATATATTTAAACTTTGAATATATTTATATATAATATCGCCTGAATTACGTCTGTACATTGCAACGGGTAACGTGGAACAGAAAAAAAAATGGCGTCGAAAACCTCAAGTGAGAAAAGTAACTGTTGCCAGCTTAAAAAAACTAAACAATCAAATACCTCAACAGGTTTTCCCCCTAAGTCTTTAAGACGCGCGAGTATTTCTGATTTTAAGTTTGTGAAAAGATCACCTTTTAACCCTTAATTACTCGCACAAAGAACATTACATAACTACTCGCATGGGGTCACAGATGACCCCAAATAGTATGAGTAGTTTTTAATATATATTGAAATATATAAGTAAATGAAACTATTTTATTATTAAAGTGCTTTGTTTATTCTGTAATATCTATAAGTAATAACATGAATTACTATTTTTTAGGAACTCTCCGGATCACTCTTGTTACACTGTTGACAGTATATTTCAGAGTGATCATTGCACACAAATCTTGTACATTTCTTGCATTTTGTTGGTACTTTGCGATCGCATTTCCGCGGGCAGCTATTGCAACGTCCACGTTTTGCAGTGGTTGGTGGGACGCGATTTTCCAACTCATGCACTTCCATCAGACGTTTTTTTCATAATTCATAATACACAAAAAAATACATAAAATAAAAAACTTACCTCTTCCAAAAAAGTAACGTAATTACTCGCACGGGGTCACCGCTCAAGAGCGCAGCAACGTGTCCTTCCACTCCCGTGACTTGGTCGCTACTAAAATACAAACTTAGACGCGCGTTATGAAGCTAGCGAGGGCGCGGGGGGAATCGGGCCGCGCCAAGTGCTTCATTTTTTAATCCGAAAATGCTTTGACCCCATGCGAGTAATTAAGGGTTTTTCAGTGAATATTTCAATTACAATTTGCACGGTTTTTCTGCATATTTTATTATTTTTATAAAGGTTGCATAAAAGGTTCAAATTCTGCATTTTAATCAATGCCTCAATTATCAGGCTCAAGGTGGGTACTCCGCCATCGGAGAGGAAGGCTTTCAGGGAAGCTGAGAGGAGGCGCTTGAGGGATCGATTAAACTAAACTACCTAGTAATAATTTTATGACCTGATTATTCCAAAATACATGTATTTTCTGCTTAAAAAAAGGTAAATGAAAGTTATGAATAATTAGGAAATTCTTTTATTGGTAACTTTAATTTCCCCAGTTGCCAATAATGTCACATTAAAACGAATACCATCCTTTGTGGTGAAACGTTGTTTCCTCCTTTTAGACCTTTTTAAAGCCTCCCACGAGACCACAACTGTCTCTGAGCGCCCTGGACATTCGTCATTTTTTATGGTGATAAAAAGATCTTGATCGCTACGGCCGGCTGTTGGGTTTGCATATACCAGGATAGCTTCTTCCAGGATTTGAACCTTAGGTCCTGTCTGCTCTGCATAGCCAGAAGTAGCCCCAGTAGGTTCGTGGCGAGGTTCCGGAGTCGTTGATGGTGTGTCATCAATGACGATGGCCTCTATGAAATCCTCACTGCGGTCGGGAGACCGCGGACGAGAACTTTCCATTGTCACTTTCTTATTGTCAGGAGAAAGTGTTGGTGGAGATTGATAGTTTTTCAAATCAAATGTTTCCACAATTTCACTTTCCAAATTTAGATAATTAAAACGACGTCTCAGGCCCTCAGCTTCGTCGGGTAGATCGAATACAATATTTTTTCCCGGAGTGGGAGGTAAACTGCCCGCACTTAACGATGGAGTTGGCGAATTCATGACTAAGTTTTCAACTGATGTAATTGCTGGCTGCGTGAAGGGTTTTTATATTTGCCTAACGATAATGTCCCGTTAGAGCAATAATAGGCAGTGAATTTGGATTACCTAATAAATAGGCAAAAAAGCGACTTTTGTTATTGGTCGCTTGAAAGTCCCTGAGTTGGTTTTAATGGTTATTACTCGTACGCATTGATCGGCTCCTGCGTGAGTTTCAATAACTCGACCAAGAATCCAACAGCACGGTGAGAGTTTGGATTCTTTAAACAATACCAAATCTCCTACTGTTATATTCTTTGCTTGCATTTTCCACTTTGCTTTGTTTTGCAGCGAATTTAAATAAGTTTTTGACCATTGGTCCCAAAAATGCCGTTGTAATTGCTGAAGATGATTCCATCTAGCAATTGACGAGACTTGTTTTGTAGGCATTTCAGGTATGCTTTTTAATGCTGCATCAATTAAAAAATGACCAGGTGTGAGTGCAAAATTATCATCTGGATCCTCGGAAATAGAGCAAAGAGGTCTGGAATTTAAACAGGCTTCAATTTGAGCCAGCACTGTTGAAAGTTCTTCATAGGTGAGAAGTGAATTTTGCAAAACACGTCTCAGGTGATACTTAATTGATTTTACACCTGCCTCCCACAACCCACCGAAATGAGGTGCAGAGGGTGGGTTGAAATGCCACTGAATGCCCTCATGAGCTAGTTGTTCAGCAGCAGTTCCAGTGGCTTCCTGTAATGCCTTTTCAAATTCGTCTTGCAAAATTTTGCTTGCTCCAATGAAATTGGTACCGCAATCAGAATAGATATCTGTACATATTCCTCTGCGACTTATAAAGCGTCTTAAGGCAGCAATGAAGGCCTGAGTGGATAAATCTGAAACTGCCTCGATATGTACTCCCTTAGTGGCTAAACATATGCATATGTAACCTTTATGTACTCTATTCCCTCGGTGCTTGGACATAGTGATGCTTATAAGACCTGCGAAATCAACCCCGGTGTGCTGAAATGGTCGGGACATATTTACACATGGAGCTGGAAGATCTCCCATAATTTGACTTTGGGGTTGTGCAACTTACTTCCGGCAAGTAATGCATTTGCGAATAATATTTCATACTGTATTTCTCCCTCTCATTACCCAGAATTCGTTACGATGAGTAGCTAGTACTATTTGTGCGCCACCATGTAACGTATTTTGGTGAAGGTAAATGATGATCAGTTCAGTTAAATGACATTTTTTCGGTAGAATAAAGGGATGTTTTTGAGAATACGGAATATCAGCATGGTTCAACCGACCTTTTACTCGCAACACACCTTCGGAATCTAAAAACGGGGTTTGTGAAAGTAATTCACTTTTTGACGGTACTTGCAAATTTGACCTTAGGGAATTGATTTCTGCAGCAAAGAATTCAGCTTGAGTGGTCTTTATCAGCATGATTTTAGCTGATTGAATTTCACTGGTAGAAAGCGGTGTAAGTAACCTGTTATCAGGACTTTTGCGACAATTATTCAGGAATCGGATACAATAAGCTAGCACTCTTACAAGTTTGGGGTAGGATGAAAATTTTGAAATTAATTGGGATACTGTTGAAGTAATGTGCGCAGTAAGAGTTATTCGTTTTTCTTCGAGATCTGTGTCTTCCTTAAGGGACACAGATTCTTGTGGCCAGTTGTTTTCTGGAAACTAACCAGCTGGGCCCATTGCACCACAGAGCGTGTCCCAAAAGAACGGATGGTTTGATTCCTCTGGAATTGCAATCCGCCGGGTTATCAGCTGAACAAACATGTCGCCAAGAAGTGTTTTCGGATAATTCTTGAATTTCCACGATACGATTTGCTACGTATGTTTTGTATTTACGTGGTTCCTTATGGATCCAACCGAGTACGATGTTTGAATCAGTCCACACAAACACCAGGACAGATGGCAATTCCAGATCCGTTTTTACCCTTTTCAGCAATTTTGCTAATAAGAGAGCTCCTCAGAGCTCAAGACGTGGCAACGTTACTGGTTTGGTGGGAGCAACTTTTGATTTTGCAATTATCAAATTAGTATGAATTTGCCCTGAATTATCAATAACGCGTATGTAAACCGCTGCTGAATATGCTTCATTTGAAGCATCAGAAAACCCGTGTAACTGCATAGAATCATGACTTTTACTTGTTTGAAGCCACTTTGGGATTTCAATTTTGCTGATAAGAGGTAATTCGAATTTAAAGTCTTGCGATTTTATGTTAATGTTAGGAGGAATGGGATCATCCCACGAACATCCAGAAAGCCATAAATATTACATCAGAATCTTTGCTGTAACCACGATTGGGGAAATCCAACCGAGTGGGTCAAACAGTGTAGCAATTTCGGATAACACAGATCGCTTAGTGTTAAGATGATCAGCTATTTGCCGATATTGCAAAGTGAAGTAATCGGGCCCTGGATACCAATGAATACCCGGAGTTTTCACTGATTCATCACTTGCAAATCTTAAAGGAAGTTTTAGTTCCTTCTGGCATTCTGAAAGATTCACAAGGAGATCAGGTGAATTGCTGACCCATTTTCGGAGATTAAAACCTCCTGATAATAGAAGGTTTTGAAGTTGCGATTGAATTTCGAGACTTTCATGTAAAGAGTCTGAGCCAGTCAACAAATCATCAACGTAAAAATCGCGTGTAGTGATTTTTGCAGCAAGTGGAAATTTATTGGCTTCATCCTTGGCCAATTGATGAAGTGTTTTTATGGCAAGATAAGTGGCAGGAGTAGTACCGAAAGTAACAGTAGTAAGTACATATTCTTGAAGAGGTTCGTTAGAATTGTTTCTCCAGAAAATACGTTGGTAATTTTGATCAGATGGATGCATATTGATCATACGATACATTTTTTCTATGTCCGCTGACATTGCATAACGATACATTCGCCATCGTAATAAAATTGTGAACAGGTCTAATTGTAGCACAGGACCAGAATATAATTGTTCATTGAAGCCTTTCCGTTAGATTTTTTTGCAGATGCATCGAAAACAATTCTAACCTTTTTTGTTGTGCTGTCTTTTATTACTGCGTGATGTGGAAGGTAGTAAGACGGAATTTTTGGAGCATCCCTGCTAATCAATTTCATATGGCCCATTGAAATGTATTCATTTAAGCATTTTCGATATTCATCATAAAGGTCGGGGTTACTACTTAACTTTTTCTCAAGACAAAAATATCTGCGAATAGCCATATTTCGGGAATCACCTAAGTTCGGAGCAGAAATTTTAAAAGGTAACCGAACTTCGTACCGACCGCTCTTTGTGCGGCTATGAATTTGTTCAAAAATACGTTCACACTCTTGCTGCTCCTCCTTGGTTAATTTCTGTTTTAATTGGACCTCTTCGCATTCCCAAAATTGGCGAAGTAATTTATCGAGAGAGACAGTGGGGTCTTGAGAGATATTGAAAAAAGTAGCTGCTTGCGATATTGATTTTGCTTGCCGTGACATTGACCCGAACAATATCCAACCGAAAATACTGTTTTGCGCTATTGGTGTACCTGGAGGTCCTTTACGAAGACCTTCTAAAATGATATCACCGTAAATATCAGCGCCGAGAAGATCAATTTTTCCTGCTTTATTAAAGAATGGGTCTGCTAAATGTAGATTTTGTATGTGACACCAATTGAGGAGTGTCTTTTCAAAAGGGCTTATTTCATCACTAACAGATGTTTCAGAAAATCAAAAAAACCTCAAACAATGGTTTGATGATTAAATGTATTTTGAATTTTAATACTATGTTTACATAATGTTGACATGATTTTTATAGCACTGTTAGTTTTTTACCACCGACCCCACGAAAATATATATTTAAGGCTGTATCTTAGAAATAAGCACTTTTGACGAAGACTTTTAGAATTAAGCTGTTTTGTTTAGGACCTGTTGGAAATAAGCTGTTTTGATCTATACTAATAAAACCCTTTCATAATGAATTACTTTTTATTAAGTCTCACAATTAGAAAGAAAAATGAAGTTATTTATTGTAACCTAAATACAAACTTCTCCTACATCATCATCAAGGCAATTACACATAGATTCATCTGGATTTTCCATGTCTGTATCAGGGGCAGGTCTGCAACTGTTAATAATATCTTTATACCAAGCCAATTCTTGTATATTGATCCACTCTTTCCCAAATTGTTTAGTGAGTAAATTATTTACATCTTTTTTCTTATTTGCTGATAGTTCCTTGTTCTCAAATACAGCAGTACATATTTCTCTAGGTATTCTTTTTCCCCGTTTCAACAGTGTTTGAGCGACTTCATTAGTCTCAAATCTGTAGTTTTCGAAAGCTCTTATTTCACAGCCTACTGCCATTCCTCTTTTGACTTTTTTTTCTATCTTAATCCGTTTCATTTTTTGCAATCCCTCTAAGTTATTAAAATTTTCTTTCAGATCTTTTATCTCCAGTAGTTGCCAATCTTGCCTTAATAATTTCAAACTTCCGTGCCTTTTCAAAATTTCGTCATAGCCATCCCTTGTATTAATAATAGTTTTTTTGCGGATTTCTTTTTCTAATCGCCCAAACACCCTATCCGCTGGCAAAAAACTATGACCACGAACTGGAAAGTACAGATGGATGGCCTTAAGATGCATAGGAGATTTTGAAAACAGCCATTGGATCAGCGTTTGGAGGACGTGGTTATTTTTATTTTGCCCTCCACAACCATCACAAAATAAACGAATAATTTCTACATTATTTGCTAAATCCATGCAAGTTAAGTAGTGATAAAGTGCAGATGAAATTTCTGTAGACCCTCTGTTACCAACTGTTTCGTCCCATGAGTAAAACCAAGGGCTTTTTGAATCTAAATTTACAATACAAAAATTGTACAAACTTATCTGCCTAGCGTAGAAGGCATCTTGGATGGGGGTTCGCGGCAAGGGCAGAACCTGTTGTAAATCAAAACATAGTGAAACAGAGTTTGGTATGTCCTGCTTCATATGACTATAGAAGGCTTTGCTTCTTAGTTTATGCACTCTAAGTTCAATTATAAGCTGTTGTTGTCTGGTAGGATCCTTTTCCATTTTTATTTTATTTGACCAAAGTAAACATACACTGCAAGTGTCTGAAGAGGGGCTTGAAAAGCCTATATTATATTCATGATGGAAAATCTTATAAAATATTGTCTTTTTTACTTGTAACTCTGGTATTACAGAATTATTATATAACTGCAGCAATTTCTTACAGTTCAGTTCGGCACTTAAATAAATTCTTTTGGATTTTTTCTATTATAATGACTCTCTTTGGCGGGAAGGCCGTTTAAAAATTGTCTCAAAGATTCCTTTCTGTTCACAGATTTGTGAGACTTATGATCCCCGCCACGGTTTTCTGCAGGGACATTTCCTTGGATTGTTTGTTTATTAATGTTATTTAACCGTTTTTCAGATACAGAAAAGACTGCAGAAAACATCTCCTTGCATACACATTTCATTTTGTTTTTCTTCACAAACAAATTGTATGAACAGCTCACATTCCGTGACTTCACATTCTTTTTAGGTTTTGTCGTATTTATAGGATCATAACAATGGCTTAATCTTGACAAGTAAATATCTTGACTTACTTTGGTTTCTTTGGAGTAAAATGCATTACGGTTCTTCAAAACCATTCGCATGTTAAAAGACGAGCACCGGAACGTGCTATTTTCAGTGTGTTTGCACGGCACTTTAAATTTTAATCCAAGAGGATCATCGTCAGTGTATCTAAAACAACACAAATAAATAATAAAATCTCGAAAAATATCAAAACTTGTGGCTTAAATTACGAGTAGGACAGTCAATGCAAAAGGCACACTTACGATTTCCTTGTACGACTTTTAAGATGAGATCTAGATTTTCGACCACCTGTATTCAATTCCCCGACAGTTTTTTCAGCCATTTCTCAAGTTATTACACCTTTTCGAAGGTTTTGTAATAAACAATTTAATAAAAACGTCGATGAAACAAAGAATCAATGAAAGCAAAACAATGCGCCAAAAATCTTCCACCGTTTGACATTTGACAATCGTTTTTTTTTATTAACTTTACTTTATATGGAATAAGCAAGGGCCTCATAAGCCATACAGCCAAGTGTGATGTATCCGTTCAAAAACTTAAATGGGGAAAAAACCATCAAAAAGGACAGCGGTGTACATATATAATATATAAGCCCTTTTGTTCCGTAAATATTAAAAAAAAAAAATTATCTTTTAGAATTAAGCTGTTTTGAAAGAGAATGTTTAAATTGATTAAATGGACTAAAATGCTATGGATATAAGTCTGTTTGACGCGTAAGGCTCTTTTTGTAGTCGATTTTCTAAAGGAAAAAAGCTGTTTAGAACCAAAATATCATTGAAAATCATTGAGAATATAGTGTTAGGATCGAATCGCATTAAAAAAAGAACTTTTTCCAAAATGAGAAATAAGCCCTTTTGAAAAGACACTCCTCAATTCTTTTCTTTCTCACGGAATGTCTCCCCATCTCTCTTTAGTCTCTTTTCAGTTTTTACAATCTCTCTTCTGACAAAGCTGTCCACGGTAGCATTAGGATCAGCTTGTGAGTTTATGAATCTTTCCAGCCTTTTCAACTTAAGGAGCGGACAGATCCATCAGAGGGAGGGCAAGGGCATCTTTAACTTCTGTATGGAAATAAGATTTTGGTGTATCATGTGGAAGATGGATCCACTGCCGTACATATCGTCTGATTAAAATATCGATATTATTAAGTAGCCCTATCAATATCTTCCCTAAGACCAATATATGATATAGTTGCGGAATTACATAAGTTCTAAGCGCATGGAGCCTTTACTGTGGTTTTAGAGGGGCCCTCGATAACCTTTCCAATTTAGTTTTTAGCTCATTTAACGGGTTGATTTTTGTTCTGTCATCTCCATTAAACGTAATGCCTAAGTATCTCCACTCATCACTTCGTTTTATTGCGGGTATATCGTGGTTGTAAACCGAGAAGCACCTTCTCTCTACCACTGTATATTTTTGTTTGGGTTCGCCTTTAATACTTAAAGTTAAGCATTTTGCTGCATTCAGCTCCATGCCACATGTATGCAGGAATGTGGCGCTGGACTTGAGTAGCTCTTGAAGCCCCACTGGGGTGGAGGCAAACAGTTTTATATCGTCAGCAAATGTTGCGGCGTTAACCCTCTTATTACCAATGCAATATCCAATTTCATCTGGTAATGTTTTTAATAATCGGTCGATAACTATATTAAAAAGCAGTGGAGAGAGTGGATCACCTTGTTTTACCCCTTGCTTCGGTCTAATGATTCCAGAGGACCAATTGTCACCGTATAGGCGTGTATAGGAGGTTTGGTAGAATATTCTTAAGTAGGTTATAAATTCTTTTGGGGCCCCGTAGTAGTCTAATGTTTTAAAGAGAACTCGATGTGATATAGAATCAAAGGCTTTACTAATGTCTAATGCTGCCATGTAGCATGATGAGTAGTTTGTATTGCACTTTCTTAATATTAAGTCAACTAATATGGTATTATCGGTTCAATAACATTGACCTTGCAATATGTTGACCTTGAGGTCTTTCTGAGCAACTTTGTCCACGGGCATATGTCGCGGAAATGCCTCCTTCATATTTTTTTTTTATGTTGAAATTTTTCATTTCTTAGATATCACGACAGGCATTTCTCCGTAACATTTTATTATTTTATATGTGATTGTCGATATTTTTCAGCATTTGCAAAGCGGATTATTTGGTTCTGCCCACAATACATCCCCCCCCCCCCCCCCTCCCTTTGGTCGTTACTAACTCTGGTACTCGTCTTGAATTCGAATTACTGCCGGTCGTATTTGCTGCTATTCTAAAAAAAATGTAACAAATATACATTCTGTGACCTTGACCTTGAGGTCACCCTCGGCCCGTTGGCGTATGGATAGGGTGGGGGAAATGTCCGATTGATAGCGTGTAAAATGTATGAGTTTGTCCATGGACAAAGTTGCTCAGAAAGACCTCAACCTCAACATATTTCAAGGTCAAGGTAATTGACCTTGTGACAGGTAAACCGAATAATTACCAATTTTTCCTTCTATAAAAATCCAAGCCAATTTACTTTCTACAGGATATTTCAAATTAAACGCAAAAAACTACTTGAAACATAAGTCAACCGCAGCCAAAATATTCTGAAATTTGTACTTCACCGTCTCTACAATCACATAACATGCGTCAATTTTTTTTGGATTTCCCACGGCGATAATAAATGGTTGAGATGAATTTCGATGCTTCCTCAATTGTTTTATTCGGCCCTCCAAACTCTTTTGAAGGTCTTTCATATGCTAAACACAGAAAATTAGTATTAATAGAAATCACGGCAACCTAATTCTACAACAGTATTTATTAAATATAGTTAATCAGGCAAAAATTTACTATTTTCCCCATTGCAAAAAAATTTATTTATATTATTCGATTTATGATAACGGAAAAAAAAATGAATTGATGGAAAAAAAAACGTTTGTAATAAAAAATAATTAAAGCCAATGATAAGATCAGTAAAAATATACAGAGAAATAGTATTTCAAAAATGGAATCTTTTATTAATTAAAAGAATAATTAAAATTCAATAGAATCTCTAAAATAAATCAATGCTATTATTTGTAATGAATTTCGTAAATAGATCAGATTAGCTTACGTCAATGAACAAAATAAAGCTGTGGTTCTTGCGTGTTTCAGATTTGGCTTGTGTGGGTCGAAACAGATATGGCAAAATGATAAGAGCCTTGATGTCAATTGATGTATCAGAATCTGAATGTTAAAGAAAAACCGTGTGTGTCATACACACAAATACTAGAAAAAGCTTGAACTAAAAGAAACTACAAATAAAGTGTAAGTTTTACCAAGATCTCTTAAGACACTCTTGCAAGGTGTTTTTTTCTGGGCAACATGAATCAATTTATGGTTGAGTTCAGGCCAAATCTTCATAAAAATATTCTCGTCCTCAATATTATAGATATAAATTTATGAAATCCAAAAAGTAAATTTAATTATTTCGCACACCCTTCACATGTCGTGGTTATAATACAGTGTTCATCACAAATAGGGTTCTCACATACCGAACTTATTTATCTAGTTTTGCGACGTTTTTTAAATTCACTTAGAAAACAAGGATACACCAGTAATCTTTTTCTTTCTGGTTGAATCGAGCTGTGTCTGGTGTCTCGATGAAACAGATGTTGTTGGCTGCGCATACGGATTGATAGCTCGACCAAGAAAAGATTCAATCGCTACTTTCGTTGTGAACTGCCTCATGATTTGTGCATTATGCGAACGATTTTCAACGAATGGAGTACCCAATTGCCGATAAAATAATCGTCGTTCATACGATTTTTTAGCAAGCATTTTATTATTCTCATAATACAGAATATATGCTGCAAGGCAGGCGACATCGAGAATATTGTAGAAAAATGCTAGAGGCCACCTTCGAGTTGATCTTTTTGTAGTATATCTACCAAGCATTTTATCCATCATGTCCACTCCAGCTTTTGACCAGTTATAAAACTCAATAATTTCGAATTTTTTCTTTGCACCATCACCAATTTTTGCTTCTTGATGCATTGATGATAGCATAATTATTTTTTATTTTTGTCACATAATTACACATGGTTACTTCTTCATGAAAGCCAAACACAGTGGATAATTCTTCTCGCGTTTTCGATACAGCCATTGCTGGTGGAATGCATGCCTTATTGTTCTTCAAAGTGCCAACAATTGTCAAGTTCCAGGATAGTAAAAATTTTGCCAATGGAAGAGTAGTGAAGTAATTATCCATTGTAATGTTTCTACCGGATCCTTTGTACGGTGCCACCAAGTCTTTGACAACTCTCTCACCAACGTTTTTCTCACGACCATCACTCGATTTCCCAGTGTAAAGCTGTCCAGTAAGTGGATACGAATTTTCAGCATCACATATCCACCATACTTTGATTCCATACTTGGCTGGCTTTGATGGAATATACTGAGTGACTTTAGTTCGACCCCAGTATGGATAAAGTTGCTCGTCGATTTTCAGGTATTGTATTGGCTTATAATGTTTTGCTAAATTACTATTGAGCATTGTCCAAATGTCTCGTATTGGAGCAGGTTTATCACTCTCCATGCGCTGAGCACGAGTATTGGCATCATCAAATCGAATAAAACGAATAATGTTCCAGAAGCGATTGATGCTCATTGCTGCACGATACAATGGATATGAATACGACTGCCACATATCAATTGTATTGTCAGTATTTGAGTTGTTGGCGCCAGAGGTTATCAAAATAGCCAAGAATGCATAAAATTCCTACAGCTCAAGATTTTTCCACACTTGTTGTTTTTTCTCTAGATTTTTTTCATTATATGCTGCATATGTTGAGCTTGGCTTTTTATTAGTATGGCGTATAATGATATCAGCCATTTCTGGAGTGAAAAATAATTTGAATGTGTCGAGATTTGACAGCATGTTGGTGTTCCTATTAGGTCCACATCTCTCTCGCACAATATTACGCCTTCCAACTTGATGTTCACTTGGTGGTGTCGGAGCCCACTGAGTACAACTTTTGCTGTCATTCCTGACCCCGTCGCTTCTACTTCACCTTTTTCATCTTCATCTTCTCCATCTTCAAGTTAATAAACACTTTGAGGATTTTTACTTTTTAAAAAATATAAACTTTATTTTCTTAAAGTCGGCTCGACACTTACAGTGCACCGGTTTCTCAAGAACGGGATCCAGGGCCTCGCACAAAAGGTCTGCATGTGTTATCGCCACGTGAGGTGTCAATGGTCCAAGAGCTCACGATAATTTGGGTAACGGTAGTCCTGTAAGGCTAAAAATTCTTTTAGTGAGGAGTCATAGCATGCAAACTACAGTAACGACGACCTGGCAGGTATCAGCCCTGCACGTCATCAACCGTTATATTTTTGAAAATGTAAATAAAATTAAAAAAAAAAACTTGGCGCTGTAAGCTTGAAATTTTAATACAATTTAGTTCATGCATTATTAAGTATAAAAACAAATTGACAGGCGATTACAGTGAGCACACATACCTGACAGGTGTTTCGACAGGTGTGCAGTATATGAGTTAAAATAAACTTTGTTCTGTACAGTTGAAATTCATATATATCTTTAAGTAAGCGATTTAGAAAAAGTAGGTCCAATGACAGGCGATTCTGGCTAGCATAAGTCCTTGACAGGTGAATGAAAAGGTGCTATGGGCGCGCGAGTGAGAAGCGTAAACTGAACTCAATGGTGCAAATTACATTACGTGGAGACAAAGATCATTGGCAAATGATAATTAATATTTTATTAGCAATTAAAATTTCAGTTACTAATTATACAATTCTGATTAAAAATTAATTTCTATTATTTAATTATAATTTTATTAAATTGAAATATAATTTGGAATTATTAATTACAAAGTTGTAAATTTTCAAATTAATAATTGAAATCGCATTTTCAATTGTCATATTTTACCTGATGATGATGATAGTAAATCCGATGAAGGCGGTATTTCACTTTGTCGATATTTTTTCATCACAGCAATAAAGTTTTTATAACACTTAACATGGTAACCTGTTTGTGCATCACCTTCTTCTGGTAAAGAAACATCACTAAATTTTAAATTGTTTTCTTTTCTTATTTTGAGAATAGTTTTACTTTTATTCAAAGTAGTTGCTGTAAATTTTACAGCTTTATCATCAGTTTCTTGATTGCAAATCACACAAATAACGTGTTCGGATTCCATCCTGCGCACTAATTATTCCAATTTTAATGCACAATATAACAATGCACGAAGATAACTACACAAATTATATCAATATATATATTTTTATAAACTTTATAAGCGCTTAAACGCTTTTTTTTTTTAACATTCCTCACAAATTTTCTTATTTGCTTTTTGTCTTCTTATACTATATATAAGGTTTATATATGTATATATATAAAGTTTATAAAAATATATACATATTTTAAATGTTAGACTTTCAAATAACTCACAATATGTATTATAAAAATATATAATATTTATAAATAAATCGAAGCTGCTAGTAATATCGCAAAACACGATTTCACTAGGTAAAACCGTTGCCACAACTAAAGGACTTTTTCTATTAACGCACTATGAGCGGGAAGGGTATTAAAACCTTTTCCACAGGCTGGCGCCGATCGGCGAGTCGGGTATTAATACCTTTTATGCAGAACGTACGCTAAGTGTTAGTAAAGCACTTACACTTGTTGTTACACTTCGTGCATTGTTATATTGTGCATTAAAATTGGAATAATTAGTGCGCAGGATGGAATCCGAACACGTTATTTGTGTGATTTGCAATCAAGAAACTGATGATAAAGCTGTAAAATTTACAGCAACTACTTTGAATAAAAGTAAAACTATTCTCAAAATAAGAAAAGAAAACAATTTAAAATTTAGTGATGTTTCTTTACCAGAAGAAGGTGATGCACAAACAGGTTACCATGTTAAGTGTTATAAAAACTTTATTGCTGTGATGAAAAAATATCGACAAAGTGAAATACCGCCTTCATCGGATTTACTATCATCATCATCAGGTAAAATATGACAATTGAAAATTCGATTTCAATTATTAATTTGAAAATTTACAACTTTGTAATTAATAATTCCAAATTATATTTCAATTTAATAAAATTATAATTAAATAATAGAAATTAATTTTTAATCAGAATTGTATAATTAGTAACTGAAATTTTAATTGCTAATAAAATATTAATTATCATTTGCCAATGATCTTTGTCTCCACGTAATGTAATTTGCACCATTGAGTTCAGTTTACGCTTCTCACTCGCGCGCCCATAGCACCTTTTCATTCACCTGTCAAGGACTTATGCTAGCCAGAATCGCCTGTCATTGGACCTACTTTTTCTAAATCGCTTACTTAAAGATATATATGAATTTCAACTGTACAGAACAAAGTTTATTTTAACTCATATACTGCACACCTTTCGAAACACCTGTCAGGTATGTGTGCTCACTGTAATCGCCTGTCAATTTGTTTTTATACTTAATAATGCATGAACTAAATTGTATTAAAATTTCAAGCTTACAGCGCCAAGTTTTTTTTTTTAATTTTATTTACATTTTCAAAAATATAACGGTTGATGACGTGCAGGGCTGATACCTGCCAGGTCGTCGTTACTGTAGTTTGCATGCTATGACTCCTCACTAAAAGAATTTTTAGCCTTACAGGACGACCGTTACCCAAATTATCGTGAGCTCTCAGTCTACAAATATTCCTGGGTTGCGGAAAGATGATGATCATGGGGTCGTCTGGCTCGTGGAGTCGGACATCATGGGAGCGTCCAGCTTTTTGGGGTAAAGAGCTGTGTAAGCTTTTACGTGGGAAAGAATGTTGTAGGTTTACTGGGAAAATGGGGTGAAGGGAGATTTCAGGAGAAAATTTAGGAATGTGGATGCTGGGAGTTAACTCTTTCCCACTTAAGAGGAGCGTCCTCGCGAGATTAAAATAATGGAATCTTGTAGATGCTGCTATTAGATTGATACTGGTGTGGTAGATTCTGTATACTATTCTCTTCCGGTAGTGAATTTATTTTCAGGTTATTTCCGGATGTTGCGGGCATACTAAGGGTGATGTCAGCGACTGGTGATCTCTGCTTCTTCTTTTGGGATCTCTTGATGAGCTTCCTCAGGATTAGTGTTATGATGATAATTGCAATAGTTAACCTAGTCGGTGAGATGTTTTTCCGTTCGGATCGATGAGATCTTTTTGATGTTCTTGAGGTGTAGCTCGCGCATCATTTCCAGGGATAAAACTTCTTCTAGCTCGTTTTCGATTGTGATACTGTGGAATAGAGGGGGCAGGATTTGGATGTTGGATATTTCTTGGGATATGAATTTTTGATTATTGATAAGGATGGTGGGATTTTTGAATTTTAGGAGGAAACTTCCGTTTAGGTTTTTCGCTGTACCGTTGATCTCGACCTTTCCGTTGAAATCGTTCAAAAAGATGACGCCTGATGTAATTTCTTCGACGGAGGGGATGTGGTGACTGTTTGTTTTGCTGCAGTTGGCCAGTTGACTCTTCAGGAGGTGTGGTATACAATTAGACTTACTAATATTTAATAACTTCTTATTTTTACAAATTGAAAGATGGTTAAAACTTTTACAATTTTCTACGATACCAAATATAATTTTCTTAGCCATTAGTATTTGCTTAAATGGTATTTTGTTTATTGTATTATTTCTTTTTACAGGTTTTATTAGAAATAGTTCAAACTCATTTCTTTCTGTTATGTTATACATCGATAATATAAAACAAATGTGTTGAACTATGGGCAATTTTCACGTCAACAAATTCTAAAACTTCCTCTATGTTGCCATAAGAGATGCTACTTTTCTCAAAAGTGTTCACAATATTTTTTATTTCGTTTTGTGCTAATATGTTTGAATTAACAATATTGGATTTTGCTAACTGGATAGACTGGACAATATTTAGAAGTTCTTCTTTAATGATCTTTACTTTATATTGGGTACTTAAAATGGGAGTTTCCTCGAACAGATTTTCCTTTTTTATTATATTAAGTATTTGGTTAGTTACATTGGTTATTCTATTGATTCTATCGTTATGTTCTTAGTTTATTAGTACTTGATTATTATTGTTCTCTATTATATCATCAATCTTATGTTTTGCTATTTCAAAATCTTCGTGGCCGGGGTTGCCCGCGATCCATTTCCAGGCAGTACCAATAAAATTTAAGGATCGTTTACCTTTATGTACTGTAATGCAGTCTATTAAATTTCCGATTTGCGTTAGTTCATGTTGAAGGATTGGGGGAAAGGGTTATTTTTGGGAACATGTTTTTTTAATATCAGGGAAGTTTGGGTTAGGAATTGGTTGTACTGTTCTACCTGAAAAATATGAATTAGTTTTATATTGCCATTCTGGATTCTAGCTGTTCATGTCTTAAGAACCACTAGCTGGGAATTGGTGTAATCCAGTACGTCCATATCTGCTTGTACCATGGCGAAAATGAGCCTGAAATGAATTTTGATTAGTTTCGAATGTCACTTGTATGAATTTTTTTTTTCCCGAATTGGTTATTATGTAGGTTGGCTTGTTTTCTTTAACTATTTCCTCTCTGTATCGAGGTGTCAGTTTAGATACGACTCTTTTGTTGTTCTTCACGAAAAATTTTTGTCCTACTTCATAATCTTTGATAGGTTGCCTATTTTTATTGTGTGTAGTTAAATCTTTTAATTGTTTTTCTCGCAATTTTTCGAAGTTTTCCCTTCTTGTTTCCTCGAGTTGTTCGGGACTGGTTGACACGATTCTACCGTAGAATACTTCAAACGGTTTCGTACATCGCACGTTCTAAAAGTTCTTCGAAGGTTCTGTAGGTTCTGTAACGCATGGGTTAGAAGAACAATTAAACTATTACTTAATTGTTTGATTGTTTATTGGATATAAATTTATATATAAAACTTTTATTTGTTTTTATTTTTAGCACATCTTTTAAAATCAATCTTTTCAACCTTTTATTTATTTTTTATTTGAAGCACATATTTTTTAATCAATCCTTTCCACCTTTTATTTATTCTTTATTTCGAACACCTTTTTAGCCAACCCTTTCAACGGAAAATTATAAGAAAAGATTTTTATTTCTTGAGAAAATATTTTTTCAATCCTTTTTATTGACAAATTAAAATCAGACTGAGGGCCCTGTTCTTATTTTCGTGCGAATACGAAAACGAATACGAAAATTAGATTCGTACGAAAATCACTTAGGTGTTCTCATTTTCGGGCGAATTGAAAAGTGCGTGTAGGCAACACCAAAAAACGAAACAAGCTTTCGAAATTAATTTGGAAATGTCATTTCCTCCTGTGTGAAGGAAGTTAATATTTTATAAATTTTAAATTTGTGTGATTGGTTGTGATGGATGCACATATTTTATATTTATATGCTCAAATGGAGGAAGAAGAGCAAGAAAGGCATAAATATACCTATTTAAGAAGATATCGCCGATCAATTAGGGATAAATGCAATCCTCTAGAACTTCCACCTTCGTTGTAAGTAAAAACATTTTATGTTATGTGTGTTAAAAATAACATAAATTTGAGATTTAGGAAATATTTTCGGCTTTCAAAAGAAGCATTTCGTTATATACTTGACGAGGTAGATGGAGAATTAAAAGAAGGCAATGCATTATCTCCACCACCAGTACTAAAAATTTCAGCTTGCCTTCGTTTTCTTGCTGAAGGCGGTTACCAAAGAGGAGTTGGAAAAGAGATAGACGTTGGCTTGGCAAGAACTACTTTTTGTAAAGTATTAAAAGAAGTGTTAGATGTGTTGGAGAGAAAACTGTGTTCAAAATGGATAAGCATTTCCATGACAGAAGAACAGAAGCAACAATCCAAGCAACGTTTTTTTGAAAGAAGTGGATTCCCACGAGTTATAGGCTGCGTAGACGGCACTCATGTGAAAATAATAGCGCCAAGGGAAAATAAACACCTTTTTTACAATAGAAAAGGGTATTATAGCATTAACGCGATGATAGTAAGTAATTTATAAAACTTTAAAAAATCTCTTAATTTATGCTAACGCTATAGATTTGCGATCATGAAATGCGAATTATAGGAGTCGACGCAATACATCCTGGATCTTGTCACGATGCAGCAATATGGAGAACATCAGATGCTAAAGCATATTTGAATTCTCAATATGTTCATGGAGATAGGAATTCTCTAATTTTGGGAGATGCTGGTTATGGCTTAGAGCCATACTTAATGACACCTTATCGAGAGCCTTGTACTGCTTCTGAGACCCGATTCAATAAAATACATGCCAAGGCAAGAAATATTGTAGAAAGGACCATTGGGATTCTAAAAAATAGATTTAGGTGTTTGATACAAGCTAGAGAATTGCATTACAGACCAGAAAAAGCAGCACAAATTATAAACGTTTGTAGTGCCTTACATAATATCTGCATATATTATAGAATAGGAAACGATGAATTTGTGAGTGAAATTTTGCAGTATGATACTGAATTACAATTTGAGATAACTACAGAAGGTGAAAATTCTGAGGAAGCTCAAAGAATTAGAAATTCCATTAAAAATTCTTTTTATAATTAAGCCAACTTTATGTAAATAGTTAAAAAAAAATGAAGTTCAATTTAAATATATCTTTATTCCAAATATTGAGTTTTCATTCAATTTTCAACATTTATACATAAAACAAAAACAAACGATAAAAATAATTAAAAAAAGTAATTCAATGTTATATAGTTAAAATGGGATTTAGCTTATATTCTATACATCATCGTTATTCCAACTCTGAATTTTGTTCTCTTCTATTTCTAGTAGTCTTTTTTTAATTTTAAGTTTTTCATACATCAATTTCTCCATTTCTTTATTATGGCGGATATGTTCTTTTAATTTTTCCTTTTTTAAGTGGCAAAGAGTATCAACAGCCTTATAAGTTCTCCTAAGATAGGAGCCTATATCTTTGTGAGATTTTTCTAAATTGCTGATGGATTTGGCAATTCCATTGAAGATATTTTCATTTGCACTGATATGTTTCTCTAAAGCCGCCAAGTTCCCATTTGAAGGTGCACGTCTGGTTTGGGGTTGTTGAATTGTGTAAGACGTAGAAGCTTGAGATGTGTTTCTATTCGAATCTGTTTGGACCGATGAACTGCTGTCATGTACTTCTTCAATGATGGTTGTGTCTTCACAGGAAGTGGTGCCTTCAAATAAAATTTCGGTTGGAGAATTTTCCATAAATTGGGTTTCGGGTCGCCTTTCATTAGGTACATTAGTTGGAATCCCAAATGTCCTTGCACCTTCCAATCCCCCAACAGCCGTATAGAGACCAGTCAAGCTTGCTACAGTTTCCTCAAGAGGTGAAATATGTAATAATTTATTGGGACCTCCACCAGTGCATTTTATCTCTTGTTTGTTGTGGATTAATTTTTTTTTTATGTTAACTCTGAAGTCAGACCAAACTTTTTTCCAACCATTAAGATCGCGGCACGGTGGTCCTAAACTATTCAACGTTTCGACTAATTTGTCCCAGTTGCAACTTCTAGTCTCATCATACCCTTTAGTGAATAGGACCACCTGGGGATTTTTCTCCACAAATTCCACTAGAGCTTTAAATTGGCTTGCATTTGTGTGTTTACCCCTAGAATAGTATGTTTTAATTATTTTAAATCGTAAATTCTCAAAATTATTTTATTCAACTTACATTTTCGTCAATTTTCTTTCAAATCCACTAACTGCAACGGCACCGAAAATAAAACTGTCAAATTTCGGTGCATTTCCGTTTAGTCCGAATTTAAGAACAAGTGAAGTTGTCTGAATTTCGCATCGAATTCGCTTCGAACGAAAATGAGAACACTAAAAGTCCGAAATTCGGGCGAATTCATTTTGGTACGAAAACAAGAACAGGGCCCTCATTTTATTTTTTAAAACAGGTATCTCGATGTCACAAAATAACTTACTTCGCAAACTCAAGTAATTGCATGCTTTTCAAAAATATTACATTTGATAAAGTGGTTGTAATGACGACGCCACAATTCTATCTGTTTTTAGGGACCTCATTATCTCCGTTAACGTAGAGTGGAAGCGTTCGACCTGGCCATTTACTTGGCTCTTATGCGCAGGCGTTCTATAGACGTTTATATTTAATTGATCCTCCATCATAAAGCTTATGGAGGCTGAGTTAAGGGATTTCCCTCCATTAGTAATGACGCTAACTGGGACACCGAAGAAAAACAATAATTCGCGAAGGGGACCTCTTACGTCCTCTATTGCCTCTGATTTCAGAACTATTGCCCGGGCAAACTTCGAGAACTTGTCGATATCGGTTAAAATTAGTCGCTTCTCAGTAGAGTAAATGTCTGATATGCAATGTATGGCGGGGTATTCCGGCAATGGGGTAGGTTTTAAAATAGGGTTGTTCGGATGTCTTTCGTATTTATTTTGCTTACATATTGTGCCCTGATTTACGATTTTCTTTATCTTCGAATCCATTTTAGGAAAGTAAAACCTTTCGATAATTTGTAGTCTATTTTCTTGGGCGTTTCGATGTGCCCTTTTATGAAATTGCAGAATGACTTCTTGTTCGGTTTCATTCTGAATGTTTTCTACTTCCTTCTGAGTGTATCGAATTTTGTAGTTGTTAAAATAGATTGGGTAAATTTCTTGGATAAGACCCATCCTTCGTTCGTTGAAAA
This sequence comes from Eutolmus rufibarbis, assembly GCA_963920795.1. Lineage (NCBI taxonomy): Eukaryota > Metazoa > Arthropoda > Insecta > Diptera > Asilidae > Eutolmus > Eutolmus rufibarbis. The sequence goes on from OY987205.1 coordinate 23,784,477, forward strand.
AAAAACTTTGCCGATTTTCGAAAATGACAATTTCGGCGACGGTATACTCGCGGGAAGAGGGGGAGGAACTTCCTCAGAATTTTCCGTACTCTTTAAATCGCGGTCTTACTTTCTTCCTTTTACTTTACCGAATTACTTTTTTTTTTTTTAGCTCCGATTCGCGCGTCCGCCTGCTCCAGTAAAAGAAAAACTTTCACGCAAGCAAAAGCAGCAGCAATCAATTGAGATTTTGATGGTTTAAAACCAAAAAATGCCTGAACGTATGATGCTAAGAAAGAAGCAATTTTTCTTTTACAAGCATCACTCATAGTGGATGTTCCCTGGTTTTTAAGACACTTCATCCACCACTTTTATTTTTAACATAAACCTTAAAGCCCTAGATTTTATAAATTTTCATATGTGTAACTGGAACTTATAGAAAAGCATTTTTATACCTCTGAAGTTGCCAACAATAACTTCCCAATGCAGCAGTTTTGCCGTTTTAAAATACTAATTTCAGTATTCAGCAGAAGTATCTGAAATTAAATCATTGATAATGTGCAAGTATAAGCAATGTATCTTCATTATTGAGAGATGTCTTCATTTTGATTTTTAAAATATTCAGAGGATGTGATGCCATTTGTACCATGTATTCCATGAATATATTTTCATCTATTATTGCGTTGTGATAATTTAAAAAGCATTCAAAATCTTCATACTTTAAACCGAATGAACAAACTCCTACAAAATTGTACAGTTAACTCTCTTCAAAACAACAAGTATGTACAATCATTTCCTATATTTAAATTATTCATTCCTACTGTTGTGAGTTTTAGAAAATATGGAATTTCTATAATAAAAGTAATTCGAGAGTTTAAATAGCTAATAAAACTAATATCACAGTTAGAGGCGTCTGTCCTAAGTGGATAGGGGTCACTATCACATAAGTTTATCTCAGAGTTATCACTATCACTATCGTCATTATTCAATATCACAGTATTTTTATAGTCCTCAACCAGTTGCTTATAGTCCGCCCGTTTGCGGACTCCTTTGATGGCTTCTTGGGACCGCTGAGGGAAATATTCCATGAGGGTTTGATTAATGAAACGGCAGCCACCAGCGACCAGTTCGCACTCCTTCATTGGGAGTCGACGCAGTTCCTCTGGTGACCACCTCTCCTTTATATTAATTCTGATATTCGCAAGGTCCATCTGATCCTTATGACTGCTTCTTTTATGCACGCCGAGCCCTCGTTTTGAGCTGAAGATCCGGCTGCAGAATTCACAAGAATAGCTATTCGTGCTAAGGTGCGTTTCATAATTATAGCACGCTTATTAATTTCTTGTAATTAATTCAAAAATTCATTAATTTTCCGCTTTGTCGAGAACACCCTGTAATAGGAGATTCTTATACTCTTCCTCTCTGAGAAAAAAAAATTCTTTGGTAGAATGTGTCGATCATTCGGTAGTGCTGTTATGAGGAGTGAGACATTGCACTTTTCGCTCTTCTTTTTTGCGTTTCATAAATATAGCACATTTTAAAAAACTAGTAAAAATTCAACGTTTTGTATTTTTTATTAAGGCAAAAACAAATGCTTACTAACTAATTATACCGCCCTTTGCTTTAATACAGTTAAAAATTTTTTGTTTCATTGACTGAGCCATTGTTTTAAACAAATTTTTGTCCAAAGTTTCCCACTCCCTCAAAATCGCACTTTTAAGTTCATTTACCGAGTCGTATTGACGATTTTCGGCATAAACAGCCCTCGCTAAAATTCCCCAAATATTTTCTATTGGGTTAAGATCGGGTGAGCAGGCCGGCCAGTCCAACATCTTGATGTTATTTTCCCTTAACCAGGTTTTTGTTTGGCGGCTGACATGTATGCTTGCGTTGTCCTGTTGAAAAGTATATTCTTTTCTGGAATTTTCTCGCAAAAATGGTAGAAGACTACATTGTAACACGTTTATGTAGTCGCAGTTTTTCATTTTTGATGAAGTAAATTGTACTTCCAACGGACCATCTTCGCAGAAAGCACCCCACAGCATGACTGAACCTCCTCCAAAATTTCTCTTTGAAAAATACTGTGGTTCCTTTCTCAAATCACGCCAGTAGTGGGCAAAACCATCAGGGCCATCCAAATTCCATTTCTTTTCATCGGAAAAAATGATCTTTCAAGTAAAAGGCATTGTAAGTAAGTGTGTTCGTTATTATTCATTGGTACTGACGGGCCAACTAGCCCATCATCACCATTTATCCGAGGCGCATTTAAACTAAAGAGACCAATAGTTTCTAAGTCGAGAGGGTTGGTAGCCCCCAAGACCGTAAAAGCTGTTAGCCAGCCGAACTGTTACCGGCGGGAACTACGAGGAGATGGAGATAGGCATATCTAAGACTTATTACCCACCCAAAAGATGTGTTGTTCTTTGTATTTATGTATATTAGGGTGTTTGTTTTTGTTTACTTGATATTATCAGAGGGACAAAATATAGGGGAGATACGTACAAAATGACATATTATATTTTTTTTCTTTATTGACACTTTAGTTGATTTACATAAGGATTAGATCGTTAGCCCGATCTCTAGCTTACATTATTTCGACTCTTATAACTAAGTAAAATTTTACTCCCGTAGCCAGTGCTTCCGCGAGTTTATTGTTCCAGTCTTGTTCCGTCTACGCAGGTGTTGGGCTGGGCCCTATCATATGGAGATTCCAGTCAGGTTGAGGTTGCTAGGCGGAGTTAGCAGGGTTTTGGTTTAAATACTTTTTCTTGATGCTGCGTCTGTAGTCCTTATAGAGTTGGTAGACAAGCGAAATTCCCACCAAGACTGTCAAGACTAACAGGATGGTTTCCAGGCGATTTGATACAACGTCCACCGGTTTTATGACAATCGAGTTGATAACCTCACCCGTATTGTCCACTTTTTTGGTTTGTGAGTTCCCCATTGTGACTGCCAGTGATTGATTAGGGCGGTTCTGTATATATAGTTATTTGGTTACTGTGAGTTGTCGATTTGCAATGGGTCAGTCCGTTTGAGTCGGCGAAATTTTTCCTTTTGCAAGATGTTTTTTGCTGTGATATTGGGGTGCTTGCTTAGTCTTTTGCGATACCTCTTGCACAATTTCTTTGCTTCCTCATGAACTGTTGCAATGTCAGAGTTCCGTTGTATTATTTTATTGTTTACGTAGCAAGGCGCACCAAGAATTGCCCTGATTATTTTAGTTTGCATTCTTTGGATTAGTGCTAGGTTAGACTTTTTGGCTGAACCCCAGATTTGCAGTCCATATGCCCATATTGGTTTTATTATGGCTTTGTAAATGATTATTTTGGTATTTAGATTTAGCTGAGATTTTTTGTGGAGCAGCCAGTAGAGGTTCCGGTATATTTGTTTAATTTGCTCCTTTTTTTTCATTATATAACATTATATGGTTTATTGGGTCATAACTTTTTATTGGTAATTCGCGGCACATTCATATTCTACACTAATCATCTTTGGTTCATTATTTATTGAAACTAACAAACATTTATAGAATAAAAATAACAGAAAAATATATATTCTTCGTTTAACTGAGATCAGCCAAAATCCATTTTGTCCAAAATGACATATTACATATGGACAACATGACATACTCGTAAAAACTATACAATTATTAACAAAGTTCACAAACGAAACGCTTGGTTCTTTTAGGAACGTCAGCGCAAGAAGCGTGAGCCCAATGTGCACAATTTAAACACCGCAACCAGTTTTCTCTGGGCTTAGATCGTGAAAAAAAAGATCATTACAATGAACAGTCCTCCTCAGCATCTTGAGGATTTTTAGAAAACGTTTCTTCTTGACTGTCGTCTTTAAATAACTTTTTAGTGACGTTTCGTCCCCTACAGGAGATAAGCCTATTCCTTTTATTGGGGTATTCCTGTATTCAAGCAATGTATTCCATAATTCTTCATCTCCTTCCGCCGATTTCTTCATTAGAGATTTAGCAATGTTTACATACTTTTCTGCGAAACCATTCGATTGTGGGTAATAAGGACTGGAAGTAATAACTTTTATATCTAGATCAGTTGCAAATTTTTTAAATACAAAAGAATCAAAGGGCATATTGTCTTCAATAATAACACGTGGAATGCCATAAACACAGAATAGTTCTTTCAACTTTTTAATGATTACTTTCGCTGTCTTCCTATGCAATTCAATAACATCAACATATTTTGAAAAGTAATCAGCAACTACCACGAAACTTTTCCCAAACAAATCCAAAATATCTATGCCTAATTGAAAATATGGTAAATCCGGGATTTTGTGAGGCAGCATTGGTTCTTTAACATTAGAACTCCTGTACTTTTGACAAATCGAACATTTTGCTATCAAATTTTCAATAGTCTCATTTATTCCCGGCCAGAAAATTATACTTCTTTCTCGGGCTTTGGTTTTTTCTAGATGAGGTGCATGTATTTTATTTAGCATGTCTTTTCTTAATGCGGAAGGAACGATTATACGTTCACCAAAAAATATTATACCATTCTCTAAAAACAGTTCATGACGCAGTTTCCAAAAGTATTATTTTATATTCTCTGGTAAACTACTCCTATTTTCTGGCCACCCGTTTTTTAAAACTGCCATCAAATTCCACAAGACTTAAGGATGAAGACGGCCTTCTGGTACCGGCTTTTGATAAGGGCGCCGCTGGCTTTCCGCCTTCGCTTGGGCTGCGACGGGGCGCTTTGGCGGGTGCCTTCAGCTGGCCCGGGGCAGACGTTATGCTTGTGGATGGCACGGGTGTACTATGGCGAGTACTCACCGTGCCACTCGAATTCATTATTGTCTCCTGACTGGAGGCAAGCAGCTCGTCCTCATTCATATCGCTGGGGAGGGCGTCGTGCTCCATCCCATTCGCAATCAGATCGCCCCAGCAGTGCAGCGAGCACTAGGTGCTGCCCTAAAATCCCTGTCCACAGGGATAGTAAGGCCGGAGGAGAGTAATAAAATAATAAAAAGATAATAAAAAGAAGAAAAAGAAATGACAAAAAGATGAAAAGTCACCGGGGGCCACAATTGCCCAGAAGCGCTGGCAGGATAACCTCACTCCAGGTGAATATTGTTATGAGGGGTGGTTCTCGGGGGCCCGGCTAAAGCACCCCGTCTGGTGGTTTGTGGCTGCGCGAGCTGGCAGGCTAGCGTTGCGGTAGTGTGGGGGGGTATGCCGGAAGGCCACACTTCGCCACCAGAACGAACTCCCCATAACGAAAAAATTCTCGCGCGACAGGATCGAAAAAAGGTACGGGGGAAAGAGGGCATGGCGGACAGAACCCCTGTCCCTGCCCGTGAATGACTCGTCGGCGGGGGGTAATGGATGTTAAAATTAACCCCCCTATGGCCTATGCCCCAACCACCCAAATGACCTCCCCTGGCCCAAAATTTTATGGGGAGGTCCCAATGAAAAAAACTAACTCACGAAACTAACCTGGCTGAAAAGAAGGGAGGAAGAGAGGGACCATTCCAAAAACTAACTTAGTGCAACATACCTGGGTTATATTCTTTTACCAAAAATATTTTTACAATAGATATATATATAAAAAAAAAAAGCCGTTGGGCGCCTTCGCTGTCGCTGCTGATGCTGCGTCGCTGCTGCTGATGCTGATGCGTCGCTGTTGCTGATGCTGATGTGTCGCTGTTGCTGATGCTGCTCGACACCCGGCCTCTTCATTTGGCCCCGTTGTGGTGCCGGTGTGCCCCACGTCGTCTCACAAAAAAAAATTCTCTTTCTTTTCTTCTTTCTTATACCTTTTTTTTTTTTTCAATTTAATTTCTATGTCCTTGATTTTATTTAAACTTTACTTCACTTTGGTTGAACTGCTTTAGTCTTATCATTGATTATATAAAGAAATAGATATGCCATTTTGACAAAAAGGTGTTGTGCCATTAACACGTTTGGTGGCGCTGAAGTCTCCTATTTTCGAATTGTTAGAATGGTGCTTGGATTTGCTAAGATAATTCGGCTGAACATTAAAGCTTCTGCAAAAAACTTAAAAATTCGAAGATTTCACTATGCGAAAACGAAAGCTCAATCATTTATAGAGCTAAAGTGCTAGGAGCATGCGAATATGAGAATCTGGATTCAGAAAAGTGGATTGCTTTTCTCTTCTCGCTCTGACCTGATGCCATGTGGGGAGAGTATGCGTCAGGTGAATTTCTTTTCACTTTTGCTTAAACCGTTGACAAGTGAGCAGCTCCGTGCCTCTTTTGCGATTAATGCAAGCGATTTTTATAAAAAAAAAAAAAGTATTTTCCAGCGATATCTTTGGATATTTTTGGATTTTTTTTTCTATACTTATTTGCGGGTTTGAATTTCTTGTTATTTTGAAATTTTTTGAGTTGCTTTTGGTTTGTTTTTGAACCCCCTTCTGGATTTGCTGGGGTGTTTTTTTTTTGTTTTTTTTTTTTTTTTTTATCAATATAATTTATAATTTAGGACAAGATGTCACGATCTTGTTCCTATAAATATTGCATGAACATATACACTTCGTGTTGTTCGTTAAGTTTTTTTTCAATTCCAAAAGACAATAGGAAGTCTGTTTGGTTAAAGCATTCTGGTGACGTTTTTCTCCAATTTAATATTCGTTCATCTGAAAATCTTCGTTTCTGCGAAGAACATTTTTATGAAAAGGACGTACTAATACGAGCAGGAAAAAAAGTTTTAACTTCAACAGCAGTTCCAAAGCAAGCCGATCCATTAATTTTTTCTTGCTCTGATTCTGTTACAGATCCGATATGCGCATTAATATTAAAGTGCAGTCCCCTTGTAAAAAATGCAACTAACCGTGCTCCAAAAAGGAAATCTGCCCCTGTCTGTACTGCAGTTGCTCCCGAAACGATAAGAGAATCTTTATTTATTGAGGATTCTTCTGAAGATGAGTTAGTTGTTTGTAAATCTGGTAATAAAACCTATAGTAGAAAACTGGAAATACCCACCCAAATTGAAACTACTCATATATCGCAGGATCAATTCCCTTCTCCCCCAAGAAGGAGATTATCCATTGCTTTCGAAGATCCTAATGAGGATCTAAAAGAAATGAGACCACAGTACAGTTTTCCGAAACGAGTAAAAAGAGATGAAAATCACTCTAGTTTTCAAGAAAAACTAAGTGAATTATTAAAAGACAAACCTGATGATGTCCAAGTATTTCTTCGTTCTCAATTGTTTAATTCTCGCAAACACCATTGGAATGAAAAAGAAAAGAATTTTGCTTTGAAATTATATTACAAATCTCCTACTGTTTATAAGACATTTTTAAAATCCGGTTTTTTTTTACCTTCGGTGAGAACGATCTTTCGTTGGCATTCGGATCTTCGGTTCGGCACTGGTCTTCCTGATGTAATTAAAAATATGCTTACAAATAAAGTAAAGGATATGGACGTATTAAATGCTAAATGTCTTCTTTTATTTGATGAAATGTCTTGTAAATTTGAATTGGACTATAATATAAAAGATGACTTAATCTATGGTTTTACTGATCTGGATTTTCTTGGTCGGAAAAATGTAATGGCATCTAGTGTGCTAGTATTCATGCTTCGCGGTCTCAATAAAAACTGGAAACAAGCAGTAGCATATTACATTGGGAAGCCTTTAATGAATGAGTTGAAGGAAATTATTAAAAATTTGTTGAACCAACTCTTAAATATTGGTTTTGATATTGTGGGCATAGTTTGTGATCAAGGAAGTAGCAATAGAAGCTCTTATAGGCTTTTAGAAACTTCAAAAATAAAGCCATATTTCTATGTTGAGGAAAAAAAAATATATGCTTTGTATGATATACCACACATTTTTAAATGCTTAAGAATTATTCTTCTTACAAATGATATTCAAATAGGAAGTGAAAAGATATCATGGTCTATTTTACGGAAAGTATACAGCATGGATAATGGCACTATAAAAGCTATGTTCAAATTAACGGAGGCACACATAAATCCGCAGGGCTTTGAAAAACTATCGGTCAAACGAGCAACTCAAGTTCTTAGTCACAGCGTATCAGCTGCGATATTTGCAGCTGTGAGCTTAAATTTATTTGAGGAGGAAGAAAAGGATTGTGCAATAAGTACTGCAAAATTTATAGCTAGATTGAATGTTGTATATGATAACTTAAACAGTGTTATTAAGTATTCCAAAAATCCTGCAAGGTGTGCCATTTCCGAAAAGAATCAGATATTAAGTAATCTTTCTGAAACAAAAGCATGGGTTGAAAGTTGGATTTCTACTGGCAGAATAAAACGTCCACCTAGTTTCGATGGTCTTATTACTACAATAACTGCTATTGAGATGCTTTGGAATGATTTAAAAAAATCCCAAGAGTACCTTTTAGTAAGCCACTTAAATACGGATGCTCTTGAAAACTTGTTTTCAATGATCCGGGGTTTTAAAGGAACTTATGAGAAAAATCCTTCGGCTTATCGATTTTATAGGAATTTGAAACAGGTCATGTTTCAAAATATTTTACCATCAGAATATTCCAGTTATAATTTGTCTGATTCTGCAAATTTAATAACTGATGTGCCTTTGTCCTCTTTAAATTCAAATTTGCATTACTTTGAACAAGGCATTAATGTTTCTCTCGAGAATGAGTTAAGCGAAAATGAAAAACATGAGGAATCACAGGAAAATGATTCAGATGTTGAAATAGCTGGGAGTATGAGTAAGTTTCAAACTACTTCTTTAATGTATTTCTTTGGATACATAGTTAATAAAATGGTGAATTTAACAAAATGTACACATTGTAAAGAATATATGATCTGTAAAAATCCTGAGAAATGCGATGAAATGCAGTTTACATATTATAAAACGTTTTCCCGAAATACTGAAGAAGGAATGGATAATAATTTAAATACCTCATTAAAAGTGCCAAGTGATTCGTTCAAGGCCGATTTGTCCAAATTGTACGCGCATTTCACAGAAATATTTAAAAATACTCGCTACTTAAGAAATTTATTGGAAGATAATTTGCTACCTGTCCTTCAATCCAAAATCAATCAATGGCCAGGCTGCCATCATAAGGATTTCGTTGTAAGGCATACCGTGATTTCTTTCATAAGAGCAACAGTAAAAAATATTAACACTTCTCTCAAAACAACAAATAAACATTTACGGTCAAAGATTGTACAAGGGCGAGAATAATATAGTACCTTTGGTTAAGGCAACTTTTGAATTTCTTTAAATTAATCCCTCAAAGTTTTTCAAAATAAAATATAAAAATAAGTGCAACATCTAAAGCCGATGTGACCATCTGTTTAATCTTAGGATATGATAAGCTAAGATATCGGCTTGCTTAGAAAATTTAAAATTTACGCACATCATAAATTTTCCCATACATATCAGAGCCCTGCTGAAATCCGTACGAGCAGGTTATATCACCGTCATTTACATTCTTACACTTCGGTTATGTGTGTGGTAGAAAAAGCTTCATTCGAAATTAAACTTCGAATTTCAAATTTGTCTTAACTTAAAATGATGAATTGACACAAGTATCGCCATCTATCGCGCTAATGTCAAGTACCGGCTGACATATCTATTTCTTTATATAATCAATGGTCTTATCGAGTTTATTTTTATTAAACGTAATTTAATTTGTTGGTTTAGTATTGGCCTTGTTATTTAAAAGTTTTTTTTCTAATTAAAATTTTGAAACGAAGACTCTTCACCATATCACTCAACTGAAGTGGTAATTGTTTGAATTGAAATAAAATAAATGTTTTTGTCCTTCCTTCTGAGTGTTGTTAAACAATAACAAATAAAAACCCAAAATAAACAATGATGCATTAAATCTCTAGCCTCACGGATCACAATCACGAAAAAAAAAACCTTTTCTTTCTTTGTTTTCCAAATTAAATAAACATTTTCAGTTTTCAAATTAACCTTTTTTTTTTCTCTAAACTTGTCACAGTTTAACTCGATTATAATTGTTAATAGTTTGAATCAAAATAGTGTATATGTTTCGTTTTTCTTTTCTTTTTACGTTCATTTAAACAAATTGACTCCTAGTTATGTTGGGGTTGACTTGGAGTAGCTGAACAGCACGACTCCAGAAAGAACAGACCCGTCTCGTGATCCAAAATCGAATCCTCACTTTATTAAATTTCTTCTGGTATTTATACTACTTACATTAACATCTACATTAATCGATAGTCGATAATTGCCTAATTGCTACCCTACTTACACGAAGACCCAGCTATCCCTTGGTCAGCTCATTTGGCCATTTCACAATAGCAAACTTGGGCGGCTCGGGCATGTGAATGTGAACAAACCGAGCTACCTTGCTGCCTTGCCTGAGTTACTCAACATAGCAACCCGATTAGTGCGTCACTTAGTAGGTCGCGCTTTCATTCATAAAGCGCCGCTTAACTTGCGCTTTGAATTGGGGCAGGGTGTGATGGCCGCTTAGTGCTAAGCATGCGCTTTTTATGTCGCGCTTTGTTTACATACTGGAAGTTTGCTTATGAGAGCATTTGTTTATGTTCTCGTTGCTAAGGCTGTTGGCCTGTGAACTTGAAAACTGCTCTCGTTACTAAGGCTTTTGGCCTTTGATATCAAAATCTATCTTTATTCTAAATTTTGTACATCACACACTCGATTAGTCTTGCTTTCACTTAACTTTTCTTTTTTCTTGTCTTTTTTTTTTCAAAAATAAACCGAGCGGCAACGATTGCGCCGAGTCGCACTCAACATCGCATCCTCCTTTCCCCTCTCTCGATTCCCCTGCGCACTTTCCTTTTCAGGGCGAGGAGGTAGAAGAAAAAAAAAAAAAACAGCAGGAACAAACGCACGCCCGCCGGCCGCGAATTTTCGGCAGAAAAAAAAAATACAAACCCGCGAAGGAAACTAAACTTGTCTTTCCTTTATAAATTTTCCTTTTTCTTCTCGTTACTAGCAATTTAAGTTCGTCCTAGTTTTTTTTTTTCTTTCGCGATTTCACACTCACTTTCATAAATTTTCCGCGTGCGCGTTCGTTTACTTTTCTCGAGTTTTCCGTGTTTAACTTTTCCGAATTTTGGTTTAAGTCTTTTCTTTTATTTTCCGTGGCCGCCTCGCGATATCGTTTATTTTATTTTTATTTCCTCAATTACTTCACAAAAGAAATCTCTTCAAAATTCGATTTTTCATTTTGTTCGCGACTCGTCTAATCTTCTCTGCAATTTTCCACCGACTGTCCCAAGGCACGCTGCCTCCAGCTCCTGCTCGGCCCTTCGCGCCGATCACGCCACAACAAAGTCCCGGTGCAACCCACCCAGTGCCGGATTTACACTTGCCGGGGCCTGTAGGCTTTCTATTGGTGGGGGCCTACTTAAGGGCAGAAAAAATTTGGAGCACTCATAAATAGTCATGCAGTTTGTTACTAAAAGTAAATTTATTTGTTAATTATTTAGAAATTTATAAAAATTAATAATTTTCAAAATAATTATAATAAACTAAAATAAAATTTTATTTTAACGTACTCGCTCAAGCAATTGGTAAAATAATCGACTAATTAAGCAAATAACCGAACTATTACTACTTAGTGGAATTCGACAGTACAATTGCAAGTTTCAAAATTAATTAAAAAATTTAATTTTCAGAAATTAAATTAAATGGTGGGGGCCTACTTTTTTCGCAAAATAGTGGGGGCCGGTAGGCTGCAGCCTACTCCGCCTACTCTGTAAATCCGGCACTGAACCCACCCACACATCCGCCGCGCCGGCTGCCGATGAGCCGGCAGCAGATGTGTGGGAGAGCTGCACCGGCACTTTCCTCGCTGATGCCGCTGCCGAGGACTCGACCAGCGGGCCGCGGGCGCCTCTAGAACATTCGGCGGCCACAAATTGGAAATTCTTTGAGTTAAAATTTTCAATTTGTGGCCTCCGAGCGCTCGATGAGCGGCGCGACCAGCCAGCCGAGCCGTTAGGCAGCGGCAATTTTCGCCTGAGCGCCGTCAATTTTTTTCCGAAATTAAGGGGGCCCGCCAGGCGCTCACCCATAGCCGTAGGCAAAATATTTTGGCCGCATGATTTTTCGGCCCCAACCACAACAATATCCACGGTAGTCCAGGGAGGAGCCTCCGGTCCACCTCCAGCAGTCCAGATCGACAGAAGGCACAACACAGCACCAAAAGAAAAACCTCCACACGTTGCAACCAATAAACGCGAAAAATAACTAGGTGAAATCACCAAAAAACTCCAAGAGTCAAACAAAGCAAGCACTTCACTTTGACAGTTGGGGGATTCTCAACTAAAAAGGTACCCCCTGAGGATGCTAGAGTCGACTCGCACTTACTCGAGACCTGAAACTCTCATGTAGCTATGCCACAGAATGAAGAATCGCGATCTTATACTATGCCTGTAAAGGTTAATCTTGACTTTTTTTATATTTTCCTTTATTTATTTGCCAATTAAAGGAAAAGGGAAAAGCTTGACTTTATTATTTATTCCTTTATTTAATTATTTACTTTTTATAGGGTATTATTTATTTAATTATTCTTTTCCTAGCTACTTTCTTTTTACAAAACCTTTTTTTCCCTTCAAAACAAAAATCTCTCTTTTTTTAATTATTATTTTTCTGGTTACTTGATTTTTTTAATCAACGGCATGCTTCACCATATTTTTATATAAAGTATTTACAAAGTAATTACAACAAGTGAATTTTGAAGCCGTTCCTACTGAAGTCTAAAAATATTTAAATTCACATTTTAAATTAAATTAAATTTCTTTAAAAACCGCCACAACACCCCCTTTCCAGCGAAGCGGTAGATGAGCGAATTTTGCATTTAAATGTATTAGAAGGATAATCGAAAGCAATCAACGAAAAGTAACTTTTTTTGGAGAAGCGCTGGAATTTAATGTAGTAACCGGTGAAGGTGTGTGGAATTGACCACTTTTAGACACTGGTCTAAAACGTGGAATTATGTTTGAATCAACAGGCTCTGGCTGTCCTTTAAATTTAGTGTCTTTTTCTTTCGAAATTGGATGAAAAAGATCAATATGAACATTGACTTGAGCGTTATCCGCAGTAAAATAAGGTTTCAATCGAACAAGCGAAACATTAATATTTTTATCTCTAATTTTAATTGTAAAAAAATTTTCATGTCTTTCCACGACTGGAAATGGACCCTTGTAACAACTGTGAAAAGGTCCCTTGATTGCATCATCGCGAACGAAAACATGCGAGCAATTCTGCAAATCTTTAAAATGGAAAAATTTTGCTTTCGAATGATTTGACGCTTGAACTGGACGAATATTATCAAAAAGACTTTTCAACCGAGCGACAAACACACTCTGATGAGAATTATTTGAACTCTCCTCAAGAAAATCTCCAGGAAGCCGCAATGATTGTCCGTAAAGCAGTTCTGCTGGGGTAGCGATAAATTCTTCTCGAAAAACCGTTCGAAGTCCTAGTAAAACTGAGGGTAGAATATCGGACCAAGAATCAGTTTGGTACATTTTAATGGCAGTTTTCAAAGTTCTATGCCAACGCTCAATAAAACCATTAGATTGCGGATGATATGGTGTTGTACGATTATGCTTGAAACCTAATAGTTTAGAAAGTTCATTAAAAAGGCAAGATTCGAATTGTCTCCCTTGATCTGTGACAATAATTTTGGGAACTCCATAACGAGAGATCCATTCAGAAAATAAAGCTTTTGCACATGATTCCGCTGAAATTTGAGTCAAAGGTATCGCCTCAGGCCATCGCGAGAACCGATCGATGATAGTTAGACAATATCTGTAACTGTGAGAAGGTGGTAAAGGGCCAATTATGTCTAAATGAACGATCTCAAAGCGAGCAGATGAAATTGGAAATGAACCAAAAGTATTTTTAACGTGACGTGAAATTTTGTTCTTCTGACACGCTAAACAACCTCGAGTCCAATTATTTACATCTTTATTAATGGATGGCCAGAAATATTTAGAAGTCACCATTTTGCTTGTAGTTCTGATACTAGGGTGAGCTAAATTATGAATTGATTTGAATATCTGGAATCGGAAAGGTTCAGGAATAAAAGGTCTAAATTGTGAATTCGATTCTTCGCAAAAAATTTGTTTATCAGAACCTAAAACTGGCACTTTGGAAAATTTGAATGAAGAATTTTTTAGATAGTCTTGAAGTTGGCTATCAGATTCTTGAGCTGTAGCTATAGCCTCAAAATTAATAGAAGAAGGTAAATGTAACTCTTCAATTCGTGAAAGAGCATCTGCGACTACATTATCGTCACCGGCAACATGCTGAATGTCTGTAGTAAATTGACCAATAAAGTCTAAATGTCTTGCCTGCCTGGGTGAAGCTTTTTCTAAATTTTGTTGAAAGGCAAAAATTAATGGCTTATGATCTGTAAAGAGAGTGAAACCTCTTCCCTCCAAATGATAACGAAAATATTTAATGCCCTTGTAGGCAGCTAAAAGTTCGCGATCATAAGCACCGTATTTCATTTGAGGAGAAGTTAACTTAACAGAGAAGAAGCCAAGAGGTTGCCAAGAATTATTAACCTTTTGATTCAAAGCAGCACCAATTGCAATATCTGAGGCATCAACAAATAATGCCAATTGAGCATTGTTATATGGATAAGCCAAGAGAGTAATTTTGGCTAACTGCAATTTAATATTGTCGAAAGCTGTAATTGAATCAGAAGACCAATCTATTTGTTTGGAACCATCTTTCTTATTTCCAGATAAAAACTTATTAAGGAGTATTTGATGCTCGGCGGCATATGGCAAGAAACGCCGGTAGAAATTTACCATACCGAGAAAACGTCTTAATTCCTTAACAGTGGAAGGACGTTTAAAATTGGAAATAGCCTGAATCTTTTCAGGTGAAGGTTTAATACCTTGCGAATTAATGAAATGACCGAGAAACTTCACCTCTTGTTGCATGAAATTACACTTCTCGATATTAATAATTAGCCCATGATCTTGAAGACGTTGAAAAACTTCCTTCAAATGACACAAATGCTGTTGCTCAGAATTTGAAGCCACTAAAATGTCGTCCAGATATACAAAACAAAACTGTAAATTTTTAAGAACGGAGTGAATGAACCTCTGAAAAGTTTGTGCTGCATTACAAAGGCCAAAGGTCATGCGAGTGAACTCGAAAAGTCCAAAAGGTGTGCAAATTGCCGTTTTTGGGATGTCTTCCGGTTCAATAGGAATTTGGTGATAAGCTTTTGTCAAATCTAAGGTTGAAAAAATTTTGCAGCCTTGAAGATGATAAGTAAAATCATGAATTAAAGGGATGGGATATCTATCAGGAAGTGTAACAGCATTTAAACGCCTATAATCCCCACAAGGTCTCCAGTCACCATTTGGTTTAGGAACCATATGTAACGGCGAAGACCAGCAACTATTGGAGGGTCGGCATATCCCTTGATTGAGCATAAATTCAAACTCTTTTTTGGCAATAACAAGCTTTTCAGGAGATAAACGACGCACTTTTGAAAATATTGGTTGACCAGTGGTTTCAATTTTATGCATCACAGAATGCTTAACTGGCTTTGAAAATCCAGAGTCAACAGTAATAGCCCGAAATCCGTGAAGTAATTGCTGTACCTTCTCATTTATAGAGGGTTTAATTAAAACCGATAAAGATGTTGACGGACCCCTAAAAAGTTTCCCATTAGAGGTTAAACCAGTTAAAGAATCAATCAACATTCTTTTAGATAAGTCAACCATCAATTTAAAATGAAACAGAAAATCTGCGCCCAGAATTGGTTTTCGAACGTCAGCAATAATAAACTGCCACTGAAAATCTCTTCTCAATCCCAGGTCCAACGTTAAAATTTTATTTCCATAAGTTTTAATAATCGAAGAATTTGCAGCAGATAATTGAAGGCTAGAAGGTAGTAATTTTGTTGAAGGTGAAACTGGAATGACCGAAATATCTGCGCCTGTATCCACTAAATAATTTCTTTTTGAAGATTTATCGAAAATGTGTAGACGACTGTTAAACTCGCCTAAATCGTCCGTCGCCGTAGACGAAATGCGGATTAGTTTTTTAGTGGTTCTGCAGATTTGGTGAAGGAACACGGAGGAATGCATCTTGAAGCTTTGTTTTTAAAATTTGCATGATACCAGCACCAATCCGGATTTTCCCGAGATTGGGAAACATTCCTTGCAGAAACTTTTGACTTATCATGAGAAAGGAATCTCCCTCTAGAATGACTACGACCTCGAAAAGAGTTCCCTGAGGATCGTTCATCAAATCTTAGTGACTTTACCTCCTGAGCCAAATTATTAATTGTTTGTTCCAATTTAAAAACTTTAGACGATAGGTTTGTTAAAATTCCCATTACATTACTATCGATTTGGGAAGAAAGAGCGAAAACGGAAGGTTTGCCGCTCATATCAAAAATTTTATCCGCACAGTCAGCTAACTGGGTAAGAGATCCCGGATTGCAAGCTAAAATTGCTCTCATGTGTTCCGGAAGTCTCTGCAACCAAAGAGTTCTCAAAACATCGTCGCTCAATTTCCCATCTGCCAGATTTTTCATTTCCCTCAAAAATTGTGAGGGAGATCGGTCTCCCATAACTAAATCACCAAGAAGCTTGTTTAACTTTAATGTTTCGCTTTCGGAAAGACGGGATATCAACGCTTCTTTCAAAATGGAATAAGGCAGACGTGGGTCTGGATTGTCCAGCACATCACTAACAATTGAGATTAAAGTCTCATCCAAAACCGAAAGCAAATGGTTATATTTTGAATTCTCAGTGGATATTCTGCCTAGTTCAAATTGTGCTTCTAATTTCTTAAACCAAAATTTTGGAGCACTTCTCCAAAAAGAGGGAGCGACAAAGGCAACCGAAGAAACCGAAGGGAGCGGATTTTGAAACGCGAACGGATTTTCACTCACGCTGTCACCTAAAACACCGGCAAAATCACCACTTGAACCGTTCATTATTAATTTTTTTAAAATGTGAAAGTAAATTTACAAACTTTGAGAAAAAATTAACTAAAAAGCTAAAATGATATTGATTGATAAGCAAATTCGCTACTTTCCTTAAATGTTGATTGCTGAACTTTCGTGTAACTTCCAAATTCCGTTGAGTTTTGATTCTTCCTTTTTTTTTCTGCTTACACTTGAATTAATGAGATGAGTGGTGGATGAGTACCACAGTGAGTCAGCCACATTTATTGAGGTATGGTTATAATACTGTATCTTTTCCAAGGACGTTCCATTTACTTTGGATTAGAAGTGCCTTCCTTATTGGGTATTGCTGTGGTCTTGTTCAAATAACGTCTTCATCACGTCGGGGTCACCAATTAAAGGTTAATCTTGACTTTTTTTATATTTTCCTTTATTTATTTGCCAATTAAAGGAAAAGGGAAAAGCTTGACTTTATTATTTATTCCTTTATTTAATTATTTACTTTTTATAGGGTATTATTTATTTAATTATTCTTTTCCTAGCTACTTTCTTTTTACAAAACCTTTTTTTCCCTTCAAAACAAAAATCTCTCTTTTTTTAATTATTATTTTTCTGGTTACTTGATTTTTTTAATCAACGGCATGCTTCACCATATTTTTATATAAAGTATTTACAAAGTAATTACAACAAGTGAATTTTGAAGCCGTTCCTACTGAAGTCTAAAAATATTTAAATTCACATTTTAAATTAAATTAAATTTCTTTAAAAACCGCCACACCTGCTTCACGGGGTTGCGGTGGGCTGCAATTCGCATCTTCTCGATGTCCTAAGGGCGGATTCGGGTACCTGGGACTTCGGGACAAGGATCCCGGTCGACTTCATTACTCCTTATGGTGACTACCCTGGGATAATCCGCTGTTCCCGGAGGTTGCTGTACTCAGAATGCAGAAGGTAATCCCAAATAAAAAGGGGTTCGCATGCGGTATAGGGCACCTGGATATGCAAGGTGTATTTTCTCCTGTGATCGACTTCTCTGGCTTAACACGTGGTGGGTGCTGACAAGTCACGGCCAGGCACTTGGTCAAGTTAGGTATTAGGCCGTTACTAAAAGGTGTTATCAAGACAGGAGGAGAAATGGTCCTTCTGCTTCAGCTAGCGATTGAGTTTCCAAATTCTTGTCGGGAAATTTCTGATAGCGGCGTGTAGTGAAGGAAGAAGCTCCCTTATTGATTGGGCTTCTCGGATGCAGAAAATTTCCAGCGGCGTCGTTTCGTAATTTAATTTCCCTCTGCAAAGTTTTTCATCGGGATCATTTATCAGCGCCAATAAAAAGGTTTCTCTTACCGTATGGGTATGAAATCAATTAATCCCGCGGAGCTCTTCACGCACTTGGTACGACTTTTCACAATTTCCTTTTACACTGCTCTTATTAGGTCTGATCTTTACTCGTCGCTGGCTGTTCCCAAAATGGCCGAGCCTTTGTCACTTGATCGCGTGGTTGGGCTCTGACAGTTCCTTACTCACTCCCAGATGGCCGATATTTGAAATTTTTGGAATGAAACTTATATTCCTAGTATTATGTGGGGTATCCTTTTGCTTTTATTATAGCTTTCATTCGTGAAGACATCGAGTTCACCAAGTTCTGGGTGACATTTGGGCTAATTTTAGACCATTCTTCTTTAAGAACTCGTATTACGTCATCTTTGGTCTTTATCTCATGCTTCCTTATCTGCCGGTCGAGATGTCCCCACAAATGGTCAATCACATTAATATCCGGTGATTGCGGTGGCGTTTTCAGCTGCTTCGGAACATTATATAACAGACATTCCCTGATGACATTTGCGGTATGTTTAGGGTCATTATCTTGTTGGAAGATAAATTACCCCTTTAAACCCAAGTTCCTAGCACTCACATGCAGGTTTTCCTACAGGATGTTCAAATACAAATATCGATCCATTATAGAGTTAATAATGAACATATTTCCGATCCCAGATGCTGCCATACACCCCCAAACCATTATCGATCCTCCATCATGTTTAACGGTTCCCGTCATATTCGAAGGATTATACAAAAAAAAAACAATAAATCATGTAGCACAAATTATGTTAGTTATGTTAGTCGGTAAGGAGCAAATGTAACTTTTAGCTCCAAAGCCAAAATTGACCTTTTTAGGTTATGTATTGAAAACGCAAATAAATATAGCTGTATAAACGTATATTCATTGCAAAACTAAATCATTAGGGCGTAAATATCACAAAAGAAATATTTCTGTTTTTATAGAACATAGGTTGTAGACCAATATTACTCAAAATCGAAAATTTTACTAACCTGCGATTTTAATGGCAGCACGCGCGGGCTCCTGTCACGAAAACGCTAGCACCACTGGCTCTCGCGGCGTGCTAGCCGTCGGTGGCGGGAGTATTTCTCTTTCTATCGTCAGTATAGCGTTCTCTATTTCGCCACCGTTGCCACTGTAACTACCTGCCCTTGTCACTACCAGCTCCAGTCTCCCCTACAGTTGGATTCGCTTCCACCAATGCCTTCAGATCATCATTTTACACGGTCGTTTTGGGTCTTCCTCGCGGTTCGTTTTTTAGTGAAAAATCACCAGACCGAAATTTTTCAAACCAACGCTGCACTTTTCGATCGTTAACAGTATTCTCCCCAAACGCCTGGTTTATGTTGCGTGCAGCTTTTGCAGCATTATAACCAAGTCAAGGACTTTTTGAACACCGAGCAATTCCCATTTTCACCATGGTCTCAAACTTCAGTTGAGCGATCTTCAATTTATCCGGTGCCAAAGGACGCGTCGTACAGCTAACAGGTGGACCGGGTTTAGTCGCAATACGATGCACCGCAGAATGTTTTGTCTCGCCGAAAGACCCATCAGGACTAGTGAGCGAGGGAAAGTCTTTCAGCACACCAGTGAACCTAGAGAAACCTGAAATTGATTTCACCCGAGGAGTAAGAGCGTCGACAGCACATGAGACCTGCAAGACCATGGAGTAATCCATGACGACGCAGATCCACAAGCAAATTATAATGCTGCAAAAAATCAGCACCGGTGATCGAGGTAGCGACATCAGCCACGACAAACCTCCAGGAGAACTCGCGTCGCAGATCCAAATTCAATGATACATGGACAAAACCGTAGGTATAGATAGGAGAGCCGTTCGCTGCAAACAAAGTATATTCAGATTTATCTGACCAACCTTGAAGAAGACGGCGTGGATAGACGCTCAAGTCGGATCCAGTGTCCACCAGGAATTGCAGTTTGGTGCGCTTATCGTAAACAAATAGGCGGCTGCATCTGCTAGGGTCACACGCCGCCGCTAGTGACCCGCGGACCCGTTTTTTTTGTTGAAAACTGCAAGGCTTCTTACAGTTTCGAACCTGTGGTCCGAACTTGAAATGATACCAGCACAGAAAATCACCATCACGCTTATGAGCTGGCGAGTCCAATGACTGTTGATGCTGCGCGCGCGGTTGCGATTGTGCACGTCTCCGAAAAACTGAATTCTGACCCTGACTGAATTAAGATAAGTAAAGTCACTATAAAGTTAATTAATCAAAGTCACTGCGCAAAAAGGTAAGTCTCCTAAAACCGATATTAAACTAGCCAAAGTCCACTTGAACTGTCCACGAGATGTCTTTCCACTTCCATGAGCCCACTTCATCTGCTCTCGTAGTGCAACGATAGTTGAAAAGTGCAGCGCCATGCAAAACAGGAACAACCAAAAAGAATTCAACGGTAATGAGTAGAATTTCAATTTGTTGCAACCTAGCGACAGCCGAAAAGCGCAACGGCAAGGCTGGTCTCTCGTTGAGATGATGAGATGCTGCAAACTATCCTACATACATACTTCTACAAAGCAAGCAAATGCATTTTATGCATCTAATATGGATGGTTTCCAAACTTTGCCGTTTTTTCCCTCACGAGTTACTTGTGGTATCAATACCGCGTTTAATAAATTAATGAAGAGGTAATCTTTGTAATCTGTAAAAATTAAACTCATTTATAATTTCGATTTGAGGAATTTTAACATATTTTCACCTTCTCTTTCAAACATGTCGTTTTGTAAATCGCACAGAACCAATTTGCTTTTGGGATTCTTGATTTCCCGTTTATATATATGAATAAAATATTATTACAAAACGTCTGCCACTTAGAAAATAAAAGAGTAGTTTTTCCGGGGAATATTTTTTCAAAGTCCAGTTCAATCTTAAGAAAGGTAATTTTGTAACAAAGTGCAATTAATAAACAAGTTCAATATACCAATACTTTACCAATTTGTTGCTTAAGTATTGGCTACTCATTGCAATTTCTTCATGGTTTTAACACTTGGTGTCGTCTATAATCAAAAGTTCTATTCCACTTTTCTATAACAATATATTCTAGCTCGTTGTTTCGTCTGAGCCATTCAATATCATTGAGCGCATCAGTGTCCAGCGAAATATTTTCTCCAAAGTTAAGGAGTAAAACTTAACTTTCAAGTTCAAACAAAATTTGTTACTTACCTATAGCCCATCCGGCGAATCAGCATCTGTGATGTCGTTTTCTTTTGTTTTGAGGTCTTTGTGTTTAAATAAAGTTGATCCCTTATATTTTTTTGTAAGGCTGAAAAAATACCGCCAACGGCCATCTTTTTGTTCTTGCAACGTTATAGTTAGCGCATAGTTGATCGTTGCAGTCTACACCACATTTGGTACAATTATAATACAGTCCGTTGCAAAGCTGTAGCCGCACCCCGAAAAAGTGCGCTACTGGTGCTTTGAATCGAGGAGGCAAAAATTTTTGTTTATCACAAGTATTGTTAACTCAATTAGTCTCTAATCACACAAAAAGAATTTCCGCATGGATGCAACAGAACGAGTTAAAAGGTAAAATAACGGAAAAGTTAGGAAAATAGGTGTTGCATTGCTATAGCCGCACTCAATTTGGTTAGCGATTCCACGTTAATTAAGCATATTCGTTAGAGTTTTCATATGTTATTCATTGCTTTAATTGCTAGATGTGAGGAATGGTTGTCTAACAATAATAAAACTGGAGATTCTGGTGTTGGTTTTACATGGTTAATAAAGTAAATGTTATAAAATCAAAAAACTCGTCAGCAGTTACCCAACCACTTCCATTACCGCGTCCTATACATTCAGGTGGTCCATTTGCGATAAGTAGTCTTTAATAAACTTCTTCCGAGGAAATATAAACATCACAGGAATTGTATTTCCAGTTGTTGATACGGCCCCTATTACAGTTACATTACTGCCACGTTCTGCTGACATTACAGAACCAACATTATGCTTTCCTTTAGCTGCTATTATTTTACCCGGTTTCAAGACTATTATTTTACCCGGACAAGACGAAACATCAGTCTCGTGGAGGTTCCATATCCTGAAAGCTGGGAATTTATACTTGTCCATAACTACGCCCAACTTGTCATAAAAATGACTGACGTTTGTTTTATTAAATGATGTCGCCCTTCCTAAGCTGGTCGGTTCTGGTGTCCTAATAGACAGTTTACTATTCCTCTTAAGAAAAGTGAAAGAAATCCTTTCCAGCTAATTTATTTGTATGTATGCCAACTGTTAGGTATTTTTCGATTATACTTATTTAACGGCACATTCATAAGCAAGCCCACCTACATCTGATGGAGTTAAACCATAAAATATAGATGATTTTATAAGATAGTCTTTTAATATTTTTTCTTGTTCAACTGAAAAAACTTGGCGTGCGTTTGTGTACTCCTTAAACACATCAGAGTCAGGGTTAGCTTTTAACTTATTAACATATCTCGAAAGCGTAGTTCTGTCTATTTTGTTATCTTTAGCCGCTTTACGGATGCTTGTACTATTGATGACTTCATCTACAGCTCGTTTTATCAAATCTTTTTGCACGTTCCGTTTTTCTTTTCTAAGTTCGCATCCTAAAACGAAAAGAACATTAATGTAGAAATATTCATGCGTTGCGTGACTACATATTAGGGATCACTTGAACATGGCTTATTCGACCTCGATTGTTTTGGCTCAAATGACCCCTTCCCCAAATTACATTTAATATGTTAAATAACTATTTAATTTTTGTTAATAACAACCTAGTGAAAATAAATAGGATAACATACAAGTCGCAGCGTTTTCTTGCGCTGGCGAGTACGACATCCACACTAAGGAACCGCTCAGTACAGCGCGCCATGCGGCACCTTCGTATTTTAGTTCATAACTTCTAATATTTCTATACTACCAGCTATATTTTTTGGTAAAAATAAAAAGTTTAAAAAAATGCGAAGTTGGAAAAAATCAGATTTTTAATGTTACCTTCCGGTTTACTATACGAAAAAATAATCCAATTTCAAATTTTAATTAATTTCTATGAAAATCAATTAATATTCTCAAATAAACACGATTTACTTATTATTCAATCCATTTACAGGTTCCACACACTGGTGTAGCCTGGCAGTGGTTTTTTGTGTGGCCGAGTTTCTGGCAGGTATTACACCTCCATAGGCGAGGAGTAATACTCCTTCACCAGAACTCTGGACCACGCAGCCTGAATGTCGTATGGGAGTTTGTAAGCGTTGAAGGTCAAAATAACCAAACCCGTCGCGACTCGTGAACCGCCATCACCAGGTCGAGTCATCTGGACTACGTCCGAGACTCCCTGATCCCGGAGGCCGTCCAGAATCTCCGCCTAGTTCAGAGTGCGGAACTCTGGGGAAAAAACAGTGCCCTTTACGCAGTTAAGCGTGGGGGATATTTCACCGAAACTGGAACGTTAGCTATCGCTTTTGTTTTGAAAAATAATTCAGCTATCCTGGAGCTCTTTACGAGCAGGAGGAGGGATCCGTCACGGAGAAAGCTGGCAGATTCGTGGCGGGTCGAGATAGCATCCACACTCTTCGGAATGACGAACTGGTTATAGTTCCGTAGGGGCTTTTCATGAGGGTTCGTGGTTTGGATTACGATGTATTTTGGGTTCTGCGACAATTCATCCTGGGCTTTTTGGGGCGTCGCACAGTGTTTCCAAATGCCGATTTTTTGGACAAAAGTCCTTTTTTTCATCGGAATGTGATGAAATTGTGTATGGTAAGGTTTTTTTGGTCGCTGATTTTGAAAATGCAATTTGTTTTTCAAAATTCAAAATGGCGGACCCAAAATGGCCGCCATATTTGTTTAAAAATTGCTTTTAACAAAAACGATTCAGTGTACTGAATTTGTATGAAAGACACGAATTTAAAAATGAAATTGCATTTTCAAAATTCAAAATGGCGGACCTAAAAAAAAATTTTTTTTTTTTTTTTTAAAAAAAAAAAAACAAAAAGAGGGGTTAGAAAACATACAAAGAAAATTCATTAAGCAATGCAAAAATTTTATTGTTAATTTAAAAACATACATTGTTAACTAAAACTACTTTTAACTACTTCTGTTCATTGAGGGTTCTGTCAGATAATTCTGCAGAAACAAGTAACTTTAATGCTTCTTTTGTCATATTTTTCCCTTTCTTATTTCTAATTTATCGCATTCCAGTTATTAAAGGATCTGCAGATGTCAGGAGGCAATGGAATACATCTGACATAGTTTTTTCTCTAGAAATTTTGAGGAAAAATGAGGAAACTAAAATGGCGGTTGCTCGCGCTAGAGCACCTAAGAGCAGCCAAATGCATAACCAAATTAAAGCCGAGTATGTCCCCTTTACGATGAATATAAAACCACGGCGGTACTCGGCGGTTCTTTCAACTAAACGTCTGCACGAACATTGTGCAGAGTTTAAAAAAACGCGATTTTACACGGTCAAATTCCGAGTGCCCTTTATGACATAAAATTAATGACTTTTTGAAAGAAAAACATTAGTTTACAATATACATACCTTGGGGAAGAATGTCCAAAAAAAATTTTTTCAAAAACTTCACTATTTCACTAACTATGCACTATTAAATTTGACTCCGTCAGCAGGGCAGCGAGCGCTCAAAACATCCAGCTGCTACGAACTCTGTTTTCAAACTGTTCCCCTGCCTCCGGAAATACACCTGGAAACTTATCCTTTTGCAGAATAACGTCCCAAAGTGTCCTCTACAGGATCCCATAGGAAAAAAACCGGAATGCCGACCTTCGATTTTCGGACTTTTGGCCAAAAAATCGGCATTTGGAAACACTGTGCGTCGGTAAGAGAGGGAAAAGCCACACTGCTTGTGTTGGCCCGTCGTCTTCTTCTTTTTGCCGGTTGATCGCCGTCGTCCTGAAGAAGGGCAAAGGTATTAGCGTCGGCTAAGCCAGACGCCATGGTGAATTGGGCCGCCCACTGGGGGCCAAGGAGCTTTGAGACTTTTTTAGAGCTAAAAACAAAAGGAATCCGCGGCTGAAAAAAAGAGGTTATGGAGCAAAAGTACGCGTCAGTGCTAGACCTCTCACTTTAATTTGAGAACCGCCATAAGCTTCTAATTTAATATTTTTATTTATCAATTTATAGTTGCATAATTTCGAAAGAAGCTGAAGTGGAATTATATTGACGTCTGCACCGGTATCTAGTTTGAAAGGCATACTAATTCCATTAATTTCAATTTTCTCAATCCAAGCATATTTCTCGTTATGATGATTTTCCGAAATCGAATCAATAAATAAAGTTACCTGACTAACGGTTTGCTCTGATACTTCATTTATGTTTTTGGTCATTCATGCTGCTTGAACATGATTGCTTCTTCCACATTTTTGACATTTTTTACTATGCGCTGGGCATTTTCCTCTAACGTGATCTGTAAGACAATACCTGCAATTTTTTACAAAATTAGAATTTGTTTGCAGATACATGTCTGTTTTGATTTCTATTTATATTTTTATATTTTGTTACCTGTGACCTATGTTAATACTCAGTAACGGCGTTAGGGTAGGGCGCGGTTGGGGGACCGCCCAGGGCGCCAGATTTGAAGCGGCGCCGCAGGCGCCCCTTTATATCTGTCTGTTCATTGAGCGAGTCCTACTTACTAGTAAATTCCCTAAAGGCTCACACCTACTTTAAATCTATTGTAATCCATTTTGACAATCGCGTGAACGCTAGACGAAGTGAATTGTACGAAATGAAAGCAATAGCAGCAATTAATTTATAATAATAGGTGGAATTGAAGAGGCTGTTGTGCATTTTCGTCGAAGAATATTTTATAAAAAAAATAGGTGATCCTTTTGTGCTTAGTGACGACGTGTTCAGAAAAAAATATCGCTTTTCTAAAGAAAGTGTTCGGTACATTATAAATCTTATAAAGTATTCTCTAACACTTGATACCAGAGGCTGCAGAACATTTCCTCAACTGCAAGTCTTAACCCGTTTCGGCCGAGAACGGCATTCTCGGTACACCGCTCTTTAGCGGCTCATAATTAATACTATTTGTGTCTGAAAAATTCGAGAGGGACATATTTTTATAGTTTAAGATGTGCTCTTTCTGATAGTGTCCATGAATTTTCTCCGAAAAATTGTTAATTATGGAAAAAGCAGTTTAAAGAAAAAAAAAACATGATTTTTTCGCACTTTATTTTTTAAATCGAATTTTCAAGGGGTTTCCTGTCTGTAATGACCCTAGAACCCCACTAAACCGTGGAATAAATGTTTAAACTTTACGAAAACATTCATGAATTTTTTATTGAAAAATGATGAATTTTTTATTGAAAACTTATATACGAAAAGTTTTTAAGAATAAAAAGTTCTTGAAATCAGTCGAAAAATGCACTTGAATTTTTTGAAAATATTTCGAGTAATTTTTTTGATTATGCAAATAGCCAATTTTTACAAAATTGAAAAAATTGCTCAAAAAATTCTGAAAAAATTTGGGTGCATTCTTTGGCTAATTCTAAAACTTTTTATACTTCGCTATTTTTCTCACTAGTGCATTATTTTCAAGAAGACGACTTCCTAAGGTCAAAGTAGTATATCGTCACACACACACGTAGCACATCTATCGTCTGTCCGCCGCAAAGTTTACGTTGCCCAATTATCACTTACATGGAGGGCGACGAATATTGAGTCTTTTTTTTTTTAAGTGATTTTATAATTTTTTTTTCACTTTTTTTTTTTTGAGTGAAAACGAGAAATTTCCCACACTTCTAATTTTTTTTTAAAGTCACTTAAAACAAAAAGACTATCTTTGTACAATATAAAAAAGATTCCGGAAAAACCAGAACTTCTCAAAATCTGTAGTGATCTCCAATTGAAATTAACTGTAGACTCTAAATCAGATATAGATTGTTGTATGTTGTGCGATGAACTCATAAGTCTAAAATCTTTTTTGCCTGATCAGAATGTGGTTACTCCTGTCTTTATTTTAAATTTTATCATAGACCGCAACTTACAAGAGCTGTATCCAAATGTATGGATAGCATTACGAATATTGATCACTATACCTATAACTGTGGCTAGTGGGGAAAGGAGTTTTTCTAAGCTTAAGCTGATAAAAACCTATCTGCGATCGACAATATCTCAATCTAGATTGACAAACTTAGCAACTTTGTCAATCGAAAATGAAATTGCTGAAAACATAGACTTTGATGTCTTAATAAAAGAGTTTGCCGATAGAAAGGCTAGAAAAGTAAAATTTTATTAGTTTTTTTAATAAATGGTTATTTCATTATATCCCTTGCCTTTTTTTCGTATGGGTTTCAATGGCAGATAGGGGGCGCCGTAAAAATCTCGCCCAGGGCGCTGGTAGTGCTAAAACCGGCACTGTACGTGGACGTGAATATATAGGTGTTTCATTGGTCAACATGATAGACACTCTTATAGGATGCTTAGCTACTGGACTTGTTTATATTTGGAAATCATGTTATTGACCTGCTCTTCAAATTGTGGGGGGATGATCATTTGATTTTTATCAGCGCAAATATTCATAATTGATGCTACTTCATCTTCACTTTCATTCGCCTGATAAAACATTGTGCTGTTCTTGCTAATAACTACTTTAAATTGTGAGATTATGTCGTTTCCTATTATGCATGAAAACCGTATCGCAGAGTTGGGGACAACATTAAATTTCCCTATACTTTTGACGTTATCGACTTGAATTGTGGCTTCGAAGTATCCAAATGACTGTGAACTCTCCGATCCCAGTCCAAGAAATTTGATCGAATTTTGAATTAAAACAACGTTTTTAAGCTGTTGAAACGTGTCTTTTCGAATTAGACTTAACTCGCTCCCGGTATCGATTAATGCATTAAACTCACAACCGTTTATTTTAACAGCTTTAATGTTCTGCGCCAATATACAGTTTGTTTGTTTAGTCGCGTTCTTTTTCGGACAGTTAGTTGATAAATGACCACTACCATTGCATTTGAAACATTTAGTTTCCACTTTACAATCTTTGCGCTTGTGCTCAACGGAACCGCAATTAAAACAGTGAGGTTTATTATTGTTCTGCGATTTCGACCTATAGGAACCCTGTACATTATTTGAAGATTTTGCTTTATTTTTTTATACGCTCATGAATTTCCAGTTTTTCCTTAAGTTCACTAATTTTTGTAGCACTGTACAATATTACTTTATTTTCGTCTCTATCGGTAATACCGTTGATAATATAATGACACAAAGAGGCTTCATCAACATCTGCTAGGCTGGCAATTTCCTGCATTTTATAAACATATTCGCGAAAGGTCTCCGATTTCCTTTTAGTACGCGTTTGTAATTGCATATAAATGTCAGCTTTACACACTTTTTTATCGAATTCTTCTTTTAATTGCAACTTTAAATCAGAGTATGATTTACAGGTAATTGTCCTAGAAAAGATTTTTGCGCTTCCTATGAGTAGTCTTTTTGCATAAACGAATTTTTCAACATCGCTCCATTTTAACGTTATTGCTATTTCTTCAAATTCTTGCAACCAATTATTGATTGTTATACTTTAATCACCGCTAAATGGTTGTATTAAATTTTCGATATCTCTTACCCTGAATTCAGAAGAACGTTGCAGTACATTTGAGTTACTAGCGGTTCTCTTTTGAGATTTACTGTTGCCGGCTGTTGTCGCCTTGGAAACGAATGAGGTTTCCGATGCTGCTCCTTCGTCTTCATCAGTGCTGCTGTCCGCCGAAGCGTTTTTCGTGGCCTCTTCAAGTCTGGCTATTAAGTCAGCTTGTATCCCTTTGGTATCTAAACCCAACTCACTAAGTTTAGATTTCAATTGCTCCACTGTAAGATCACTTAACATGTTTTTGGTTGAGCCCCCAAATGTGGGATTGAGACGGAATTAAACAGTTTTAGGTTAATAAGTTATTTCACTTTAGTTTCAATAGTTCAAATTCACAAAAATTAGGAATAAATCGGGATGATTACTGTGATAATAGTTCTAAAGTACTTCGACTGTGATAAATTACAACCGTGATAAGCAACTTTCAACTGACTGTGTTACAAAAGCACTACTGGACTTGGCTGTGGTATACCACTTAAAAACGACTAACACAAACACGGACATCTTCTCTGCTACTCTCCTACATATATTCATGAATTTTAATTCACTATCATAAAAACGATTTTTAATCCAATGATGACGACAACAACGATTTTTGACTGGTACATATATTCGACATTTCAGATAAGTTTGTATTCGAGCTTCATTTGGAACTACAGTCAAGTATTTTTTTCGGAACATATGAAGCAATATTTATGTGTAGAAATCGTACGTGGGATAGGAACTTCTAGATACTCAGTAGGATCTGTCGTTACAGTAGATAATTCAGTATGATAAGATGGATCTATGGCAGTTGCTTGTGATTGCGATTCATCTGTACTTGAACCTTGTGACAAGCTTATACACAAATCCTCTAAATCATCGGTATTGATTGGTCCCTCATCTTTTTTAACTCGTTTGTATGAATTAATCCTACAATTATTACAGATAATATCTTCAAGATTTAAAGATTTTCCAGTACCTACGGAAAAAAATTCGATATCTTCGGCAGAATCGATTCTTTTCTGAGATTCCCGAATGTATCTTAACGCACGGGCGCATGATGCGCACTTCTTCTGAAAGCTTCCCTCTGCCATTAATAACAATGCCAATAATGATAATAATAATAATAATTCAATGAAAAGTTCAAATGGGAAAAGTAATAATAAAAATTATCAAAGTAATACAAAAATAACTATAATCTAAAAATCATGAATTGTCTCAATAGCAATATCAATAGCGACAGTGCACCTTACTCTGTGCCCGCTCGTGCTGGTGTGCCCGCACGACTTGCAGCTCTACATACCTAGGGGTCAATCCCCTCCACGTTACTCCAATCCCCGCCAAGGTGTTGCTACTCCCACCACTGTACCGCCATACCCACCGCAACACTATTACTCTCGTAAACATACGGCTATCTACTATGGCATTGCTACATCATCCTTTTCCCCAGCACTTATTTAGCTAAAATTTTTTGGATGTATATTGTAATATTGTACCTCGAAACACATATATCAGGCCGATGAAAAAAAATATATTTTACTATAAACTATGCCAGAAAGTTTCGAAAACATTTTGATGATTGTAAGGCTAATATAACCTACAAATATAAAAATTAATATTTCATTATTTTAAAGATTGACTTCGGCAGAAGAAGAATCTGAAAAAATTGATGCTATAAGAAACTACGCCCAAAAATAATAAAAAAATATTTCTGTGACTGTACGGCAAACATAACATACAAAATAAAAAAAAAATAAAAAAAATTTTTTTAAAAAAATTCTTTTATATAACTTAAAATGATAGGAACATTAAAAACTAACTAAAAAGTAAAAAATAAAAAATATTAACCAAATAAAATAAATAAAATATGTAAACACTATGACAACAAAATAAAATTCCTACTTATCTTAAACAGTTAAATAAAAGAATGACGCATTTTTATCACTTCGTCATATTGACCGTTAGGTATTCTATAAGATAATGATAAAAATGCGTCATTCTTTTATTTAACTGTTTAAGATAAGTAGGAATTTTATTTTGTTGTCATAGTGTTTACATATTTTATTTATTTTATTTGGTTAATATTTTTTATTTTTTACTTTTTAGTTAGTTTTTAATGTTTCTATCATTTTAAGTTACATAAAAGAATTTTTTTAAAAAAATTTTTTTTATTTTTTTTTTATTTCTTTCTTTTTAGTCTTTTAAATTAATTATGTTACATTTCCAAATAATCATTTTTTTATTTATTTACAACTATTTACAAACATAATATACAATTCCAATTAACAGTAAATCAATGAAGCGTCCTTAATCTGATCATTTCGTCCAGTGCTCGTACGTTGCAAGGTTTTTTGCCTGTCAAAACTGAACAGTCTAATTCCTCGATCCTTAGACCTTCTAACGACCGAACTCTACTCAATGCAACGTACGCTTGTCCTTCTTGGAATATTTTCGGTCCCAAGTAGACAACTGCGTGGTCGACGGTCGATCCTTGCATTTTATGGGCCGTCGAAGCCCAAGATAACACTAGCGGTAGCATCCTTCGTTCGGCTGTTCCGTAATTGTGTTTTGCTGGAAATTGAACTGTAATGGGCGATATTTTGTGAACGCCAATTTGACCGAAATTCACTCTCACTGAAGGCACGTCGTTTTCATACATTTGTGCACGTCGGAAATTCGGCCAGATGATTTCTTCAATAAATCCAATGGCGCCATTTACAAGTCCTTTGGAAACATCGAAGTTTGAACGAAGCATTACCTTAGCTCCTCTGAATATCTTTAACTCTGCTGGAAGCCCCCCAGTTTTGTTAACATCAGATGGTATGATTTTTTCTAACTCAGCGTCCTCTATGTTCCTCGTGGAATCGATGATTCTATCTTGTGCCTTAACAGTGAAAATCCGCGCGTTGTTTCTTTCGTATTTTTTGAGCACCAGCTCATTGTGGTCGTGTACTTGTTTGTTCGTCGGATAAATTCTCAGCGCTTTTTCAATGGAAAACTCACCATCTGCTTCTTTTGATACTTTTTGCATCAAAATTTTGATATGTTCAGCTTCAATTTCTCCAATCCTCAAGGCATTCAAAATATTGATGAACGTATTGTCACCTTTTTGACGCATGTTTTCGTTCAGCTCGCATAAGGAGAAAAATTCCCAAAGATGTACTGCTGGTTTCAAAAGTGGAGGCTGGTCGAAAACTTGATGTCCTCGAACTAGAGGTAGTTGAAACAGGTCACCGAAGACTATCACATTGATTCCGCCAAACACTTCTTCGTTATTTTTCAGTTGTTTCAATCGATTGTCTATCATACACAACATTTCGTATGGCACCATAGAAATTTCATCGATGAACAAGAACTGCATGTACAGCCACTGTCGACGCATGATTTGAAGGTAATTTCCTGTTAACTGTAACATATGCACAATTCGACCATCTTTTTGTACCGGCAGCTTCAAAGCACTGTGTAATGTAGTCCCGTTTATCAAACGTGCAGCGACGCCAGTTAAAGCACAGACCTTAACTGATTGCATGTTACCTGTGAAAAACGTTGTTTTATTAGAAAACGGTAATATATAATCTATGTGTAGCTAACAACATTACCATAGCAGCGATTAATTTGATTTCTCAGTACTTTCAGGGTAAAAGATTTTCCTGTTCCAGCACCACCGGTGATAAAGATGTATTCTCGGTCAGGCGAACCTTGAAGTTGGTTTTGAATAGAAGTTGTGAGCCTATTAAACAGATTTCGTTGTTCTACATTCATGGCATTTCGCGCTGTATCAAAATCCTGGTCATTCATCTGATAGTCGCTCTCATGTTCCACTTCATCGTGTATTTCAAGAGGTTCGTGCTCTTCTAAAACTTGGAAAGCATGGACTTGAACTAGTGCGTTTTCTAATTCTTTGTCACGCTGTCTGTAAGTTTCCATGTACGCTGATTTGGCTCTTAGATCTTCCTTTGCAAGAAAAGCTTCTTTTGCAGAATCAAAATTTCCCATTACTTCGTTTTCATTTCTGAAAGGCGTGTACTGAAGAAGCAAACTATAATAAAAGTTTTCTGGATCTGTTGCTGCTTTGAAATGTGGCACTCTAATCGTTGTTGGTACGGTTCTTTTCCGCATTTTGGAATTATCAGTCAACTTGATGAAATGATCGATTCGTTCCAAAGCTATCTCTTCATAAGCATCTTCATCAACATCAACATCGTCTTCAACCTTTTTCGGATAATGTGTTTCAAACAACATAGCAAATTCCATGAGAGACATATTTTCGAAATCGTAATCTGGGTGGTTAAGAGGGCGCTTCTCATATCTCTCGAAAATGTTTGTATGATACCCGACAGCAGAGCCAGTTTCATCGAACTTCAAGACCTTGTATCTTTGTTCTGGCTTACGTGTATTCAAGAAAATACAACGTCGAGAACTATCGCGCAATTTCAAGTGGCATAAACGAAACACACATTCGCACGCTGACACTTGTCCTTCTTTCAAAATCCGCATGCAGCTTTTAAACAATTTCGTGGAAATATCAGATTTTTCTCGACGAATTTCTTGTATAGCCCTAGCGACGGCAGGATCAACTCCTGTAGGTTCATTTTTCGATATGTACTTGGCTATGTAGTAAGCGATTGCATCGTTGGTGCCGCATGGTTGTATGTCCATATTTCCTTTCCATAATTTCAAAAGTGTAGGGTTGTAATTATTGATCCATTTCTCTTCTTCTCGTCTTTTCAGCAAAACAATTCTTCCACCACTACGAACAAATTCTTCTGAGGAATGAGATACTAATTTAGTCTGTTGACATTCTTGCCGAGGGAATCCGAACCGACAGTATGCCGTTGAATTTTTCTGGCAAGTCGCTGTATGTCTGTGAGTTTGACATTTAGTAACTAAGCTTCTTAGATCGAGATCTTCTTCAGATGGCAATTCACAAGAACAGACTTTATCTATTAGCTGCAATCCCTCTGGTGTATCAAATCCAGGACATTCCTCTAACCACAGAACTATATGTAGATGTGGGCTGCCACGATTTTGAAATTCAATTCTCCACCAAAAATCTTTCACTTTAGCTCCGAAAATGTCTTGGTTGTTCTTCAAAAGTACCAACAGAGCCGATACTCTGATCATGAATTGACGACTGACAACAGTTGGGAATTTTTCAATCAACATTTGAGTTTCTTGGACAGTCAGAGAGTCTGGATCAACTGCATCACGGCCATCCGCAATCAATAGAGCTTTGCGCATATCAGTCCAATGCAGGTCGTTGCTACTGGATGTAAAGAAAAAATGAGGGGTGCTAGACATCGAATTTGTGCAAGAAGTTCAGTGAGCGCTGTGTTCCAGTATACAGCTGATCCTCTCAAATTTTTTATGTAAAGGTGAACGTCACTTATCATTCCATCCTGTCCCTGAATTTTTTTTCCACATGCAGCGATGGTTGACTTGACACGATAATATTCAAACATGGACAGGGCATAGAAAAGGTAATCATTCCTTTGGAATCTAGAGTCGTTACCGAGGATTCTGAATTGGTAGTAATCTAGTGGTGATATTTTCACTAGTCTTCTTTCTTTTAAACCATTGATACCATAAGGAAACAAATGGTACCAAGCAAACTCTTCCGCTTTCAATTCGTGGCTTTCGTTTACAATATTATCAGTCGTTTTCCGAACTATCTCGTTCAGTCGTGTTGAAACAGTGATTTCTTCTTCGACATCTGGTTGGATGCAATCAATTGGTCCCATTAGTGATGTTTGCAATGGTAAATGATTGATCGCTAAAGGATCTTCTTCCATCTACAATAAACAATTACTGAAGGTTATTCTTTATTTTTGCTACAGCTCGGTGAATAAATTTACCGGAAGACTAGGTCCCAATAGATTCAAGCTCCTGTCGTTGTTATTAAAATTGACATTAACACCTTTATTTTCATTGTTTGCAGAAATGTGGATCACTAATATGTCGTTAATTGTGTACTCAACGTTCCTTGATCCCGTAGCTCTCACACATATACGATGCAATTCGGTAATGTCATCACATTGTACAGCACAAGCTTTCCCATCACTTGCTGTAGACCCTTTTGCCCCACAGGAGTGAGAATCGACAAAATAATATCGATTAATTGATTTGATAAGAGCAAATGATTTGCCGTTTGCGATCAATATTCCTGCTTCATGTTGATCGTACAACTTCAGAATTCCATCCTTCAATTTGTATCCTATGTTGCCGTGATTAGCTCGATCGCTTAAACTTCCGTAAATGTCAGTTTCTCTATCATACTCGATTCTGAAATTCTCGTAGAACATGTGAATGTCATCTTTTATAACATCGAAGTCGACGACATTGAGGTACTCGCTTTCTGTTATTTCATCATCGTTGTTATTTTGCGCAATCGTTGTTCTTATACGAGAATACAAACTGTCACCTTCAATCATATTTTCATTCAAGATGTTTGTATTCCATTGACCAACATCTAGGATTGAAGACCGCACAATAAAAGTAAGAGCCATTGCGCAGCATTGAACACCAGCGTATACGGGGTTGAATATTCTCTGCAAAATATTATTAATATTATAACTATTATTATAATTATTATTATAATTATGATTGTTATTACTATTATCATTATAGACGCTTACCGAATCACCTTGATGCCATGAAGCACGAATTATGCGAGATTTGTCTCCAATCGATTTCCAGGGAGAAACATCTTCCTATTCTGCGTTGGACACTTAGTTATTGTTTACATTTGATAGTCGAATGATGTCGCGTTCATCGAGATGCACGTTTGGATCGATAGTAACATCTCTATACAATGGATTATTTAGTTTTAGCCACTCAAGTGCTGCAATTAGTTTTTCTTTCGAAACAGAGTAATCTCTTGTAATGTTAATGTTTTCCAGGTGTTCAGTGACCACAACGATATCGGAGTTAGAAGTTGATCTTGGTAAAAACTTCGGTAATTTTTCAACAACTTCAAAAATGTCAGTTGCAAACAGTACAGCTTGACCCTTAAAACCATACTGGCCATACAATCCTGAAAATTTTATGATTTTCAAGAAAGGGTTTATTCTGTCGAGCAATCGCTGTTCCGATTGAGACAAGACTTTTAATTCTGGAGGGATTGGTCCTGGATCGAGATGGTTCCAATAAGATTTAGCAGGCGGATTCGTTTTTTTTGCTTGAAATGTGCGTCTTGCATCGATGACACAATGTAAGCGTTTCTTTAGCAACTAATTCCGACTTTTTCTACTTTTCTCAGTCGCAAATTGTTGAATGACATCATCAAAGTCAAGTTTTTGAAGCTTGTCTTTTTCGATAAACAGTAAGCCCAAATCACTTACTTTTTCTTGGCCCATCGATGAGCGTAAATAATTTTTGACGCGTTTCAATGCGCTGAACGATCTCTCCCCTGTACTATTAGTTATCGGTAGTGTAAGGAATAGCCTGATGAGGCATTCAACATTCGGAAACGCTGAAAACAATACATCCTTGAAAATGATTTGGTACAATTCGACGAATGTTTTACGAGGCTCGTTTTCGTATACCTGTTTCACATAGTTGTGAAAATTTTGAATTTCAGTCACAATGTTAACATCATTTGGATAGTCTTCTATCAGTCTTTATATATATCATATGATAGTGTGAATGAAGCCATCATTTAATACAGTGTGTGTGTGTGCGTCGCCACGCGCAAGGAACTGTTGGACTCTCTCCTCTCCCCACTCGCCCGTCGCTGTAAGCGCACTGAGCAGTGTTGTTTTGTTTACAACGCTATACGTTATTTGTGTTTACTTAAAAGTAATAACTGTCCAGTTTTTTTGATTATGCCATATTTATTTCCTTTCATAAACTATCCGTTTATGCATATTATCTGTATAAAATAATTTCGATGCTTCACATCTGTCAGGCGTCCCGCGACGCATTTCTTTTTTTTTCAAATTTCCGAATTTGTTTTCAAAATTTTTCAATTTTTGGGGCCCCTGTCCAAGCGGGGCCCCAAGCAATTGCTTCCTTTGCTTCCTGGTAAATCCCCCACTGACTATATTAGGCACAAGGGTTGAATAATGATATAAATAATATAAATAAAAAAAGAACTGGGCAGTCATGAGGACTGCCGACAGAAGTGAAAACTTAAAACTATGATATAACTCTGAGCAACAATTATATTCATTTTTAACCGACGAAAACGGAGGAGGTTATCAATTCAATGCGTATATTTTTTTTTTTTTTTTTTTTTTTTATGTATGACCACGCATAACTTTTTACAGAGTAGTCCGATTTTGATAATTCTTTTTTTATGGGAAAGGGTATACCCTGATGTTGGTCCCATATAAATTTGGAAAAAAAATTCCAACCCTAAGGGTAGGAAAACAGAGGATGATTGATTATTCACTCACTAATTGTAATGTATGACCACGCATAACTTTTTACAGAGTAGTCCGATTTTGATAATTCTTTTTTTATTGGATAGGATATACCTCGAAGTTGGTCCCATATAAATTTGGAAAAAAAAGTCCTACCTTAAAGGTGGGAAAATAGGGGTGATTTATTGTTCACTCACAGATTTTAATGCTGAGTTGTGTATTACAATTAATTTAAAAAAAAAACCTCACGATGAATGAGCTTTAGACCTGTCAATCTCTTATGTGTAGACCTCTCAGTCTCTGTATTATAGCCACAAAAAATTATAAAATAAAAACTTTTTAACAAAAAAATTAAACCGCCGAAAAAACTGAAAAGCAAAAAATAATAAACCTTTTTTATTTAACCTTAATAACTAAGTTCTTAAACTAATGTAAGTACATATACCTAAGTAATTTTGAGTCGGCGCC
This sequence comes from Eutolmus rufibarbis, assembly GCA_963920795.1. NCBI lineage: Eukaryota > Metazoa > Arthropoda > Insecta > Diptera > Asilidae > Eutolmus > Eutolmus rufibarbis. The sequence goes on from OY987205.1 coordinate 23,822,079, forward strand.
AAACAAGCACATTAATTAATAATAATTACGTAAAACGTGATGCGCGGCGGCGACGCGGCCGGAAAATGCCGAGCGTTCACGAAGTTAATGTCAGCGAGACAGCAACCCGACGATGTTTGGCGCCGACTCAAAATTACTTAGGTATATGTACTTACATTAGTTTAAGAACTTAGTTATTAAGGTTAAATAAAAAAGGTTTATTATTTTTTGCTTTTCAGTTTTTTCGGCGGTTTAATTTTTTTGTTAAAAAGTTTTTATAATATGTTTTATTCATATATATTTTTATTAGCTATTAGCTAACATGATGCATGGTAGAGGGACGAACTAAAAAATAAATAATGGAGTTATCTATTTTTTAGATTATGTTGCTACAAAGACTTTTTTTTTCTAGTTATTTAAACTATATTTCTATATGAAAATATTAATATATTTTATACTCACTTTTTACTGCACAGTACTCATACACTTGTGCATTTAAAATAATTAAACAAGAACACAATTTAATTGACGCGCAGTGTACACACATTAAATACATATACACAGCACTGATGTACAGGGAATGAAGACGCCTGTTAATAAAATATATATTGGTATATATAACTGACAGTCGTGTGCATACTTATCGGTCTGTGCATACGTGTACTGGCTGCGCGAGTTACATTCGCGGTAGTCGAATGTTTAAAAAAAATTATAATTTAGAATTTAGAGTTCTTCTTTATTTTTTTATTGTTCGACCGAAAATACAACTTGATACAAATTTAATACAATTTTTGATTCAGAAGATTTTAATTTAATACAATTTTAACTTAGACGAAATTTAGTAGATCGAAAATTATGACTTGATCCAAAGACGGCGACCTCAAGAGTGTCCCTTCGCTAATTCATTCTACAAAAATTGGCTTACGGTAACTTTCCTCCTTCGCATCAAATTCAAAACTGAAAAATTTTCTTTGCAAAAGTTCTATGCTAACATCTGTTTTTGTACCATTACAAGCACATCAATTTATCTAACATTTGCTTTGACGTTGAACAATGAGAAATTTTCTTCGCAATATTACTATCAACATTTAACCCTATCAGTGCTTGTGCTTCTATATCTTTCTTTATCCAAGCGCTAACAGTCGCTTCGGTGGCGGAGCCAGCGGGTCTGACATCAGCGCCACTTGCAATTTTATACAAATCTTTAGCTTTCAAAATTAAAACTAATTTGAAATTCCATGACTCAAAGTTTGTCTGACCTTGTGCATTTGTTGACAAAGTTTCTAAATGCGACTTAATTGAATCCATTTTTCTGTTTGTTTACTTTACAATTTAATTTAATTTCTGACTTTGTTTTGTTTTGATTGTGCTTATCTTAATTGAAATTTTCTGACTTTGTTTACATTTGAAAAGGTTTGTTTTGATTCGATGTAAGTAATTATTTATTCGAATAAATTAAGTATATATAACAATGAGTAGGGGAGGGAGAACTGACATTCGGAAATCAGCTTGTTGTCCTTTGCTTGTCGCTCCGCAGCTAACGCCAGATATTAATTAAGGATCCAACACACACAACAGGGGTACAAGGTCCCGTACGCACTTACGGGCGCACGCGAGCCACAAGAAGGCGTGAAGCCAAAAAAACAATTTGTACTCACCCAGGAGTCCGAGGGAGCGCCTGGCAGACTGCACGGTCTAGCTCGACGGATGGGGCGGGGTTCGCGGACTCCAGGGCTACCGCACAGCGGTTATGTAGCGCTCCCAATGGATGGGTTGAGACGTCCCATCCAGGAAGTATGTTCTTCTTCTTATATGTCCCATATGCCCCACTTCAGACGGCACGAAACAGAGGGAGTGTGGAGGAGAGGGACAGAAAAAAAATCCCGAGCCCGTAACTCGGGTGTAGGGGAGGGGAGGCGGCTTTGCCCCTTGCGAGCCGCTTCCCCCGTCTTACCCGCCTCTTCGGCCCGCCAACCCCCTACGGGTTTTCAGGCCCCCACCTTACCACCTTCGTGGGCCGCGGATCACCTCATGGCAACAGGGTAGTTAAACTAAATCCACATTTTAATGATATCTTGCTCTATATAATTCAAAAGTACATTTCACACGGTATGACATCGAAGGCTTTCGTTCGCTAGTATTCTCTAATTACACTATAATGCTTGGCTCGACAATACAATTCAGGGGGCCACCAAAACAGAGGTGGCGAAGGATGTCGACTAAATCTCTAATGGGGTTGACTTACATGAATGCCCCTGCAATAGGAATGATTATCAAAAATACACTAAGACAAGTTCTGATTGCCTGCTCTATTTTTAAATCTACTTGACGCGGTTGGAATTCACAGTCCCCTCACTTCCGGTAACCAATCACGAAACAGTACGGACGCTCGATGACAATACTAGAAAGGGAATAGTCCGCGTGGGGGTAGTAGAGAAAGGTCTTGAGACTACCCACAATCAAGAAAAATTTCCTTGAACCAGAAACAATTTTTCTGTAATACTTCTGTCCGAGATCAGATTAGGTTTAGCCAATATGCATCCAGACCACGAGCGAGCCAGGACGGGGAAGACTCTGACGTTTCCGAACTGCGCACAATCCTGCTATACATGCAGGGGGAGGGGGGCACGTGCCCTCCTAGGAAGGAATTCAAAAATTAACCGGTTGACACCTGCTTGCGAGCGAGGCCGTTATTCCGCGGGGCCCAGGAGCGCGGAGGACTCGCACCCTCTGTTCCTCAGGGGCGACAAAGTTCCTTTTTTTTTTTCTTATTATTCCTTTTTTTTGTATTTTTATATGTAGGGCGTTACGAGTGGGGAGGTGATGCTACCGACTACAATATTGAAATCAACAATAAAAATGACCGGTTGAGCGCCGGGTACTTACCCCCAAAATCCAGCTGTAAGTCGACTTAGAGATGGATCCCGGTAGCTGCAATCTCAAAAAAAGGAGAGGGGTAATGATTGGCACACCGCGGGGTGTGTACAAATGAAACGTCCGAGCTGCTCGTGTCGTGCTTAAACGTGGGGGCTCCGCCGCCTTCCCTTCCCCCTCCACAGCGGTACTGTTCCGGTGGAGTCTGTTTTCAGAGAGGGGGTTTCAATGGGGGTGAGAATTTACTTAGTCGCGCGGCGACGGGGCTGTGACTTCCTTTACAATTCTTTGCGGAGGCTTCAACTTGGGTATTCTAATCATAAGAAAATAAGAGTTATGACTGGATCGCTAGGTGGGTACTTGAAAAACAATATAAGAATGATACTCAGGAGGTTCCCGCGACGTAAGATGAGTCCTCGTTGGCGAAGGGAGAGACCTGGCTCTGCCAGATCGCCGGGGGGGGGTTCGGGTGCCGATCCGTGGAGGTGGGTCCCTCGTTGAGATAGCAGAACGGGACTTCCGCTCGGTGAAGGGGGGTGTGGGGTCTCACCGCCAGATGAACGCCGCCCGGTCGCCGGTGCCAGCAAGGCGGGGGGGGGGGGGGGCGTTTTGTGAGGAGCACGAGGGTTTTTTTTCTGGGTGGCTCTAGAGATGCGCAGCTCTGGGGGGGATTTTTTTTTTTTTTCTCCTCGTCACGCTCCTACTTCCCTCGACGAATTTCCCGTTCTTTTTTTTTTCTTAGATTCGCCGTGTGGCTCGGGTTCCTTCCTCCCTGATGAATTTCCCAATTTCCCCTGCTAATTATTTTTCTTTTTTTTTTTTGTGTTCCGAATCTTTAATGGGAACCTGCGGGGGGGTTGAGTATGAGCCATATCGCTTGGTTTTCTTTTTGGTTTTTTTTTTTTTTTGTTCTTAGTTTCATACCTGTTCTTAGCTCTTGGCGCCTCGTTGTGATTCAGCTTTCCTCCAGAATGCCGCACTGATCACTTTTTAATTTGGACTTTGGATAATTTTGCCCGTGCGTCCGCACGCGACTTCGGCTCGTTTCGAAATGGCCGACCGCCTGTCAGCCCACGAGGCGGTTCCGCCAGCGAGGTGGAATGGTACGTTTCTCTCTTTAGGGGCCAGCTGGCGCTGAGCTCGCTGAAGGGCCGTAGTGCGGGTGCCGCCAAATTTGAATTTGGGGGTGCTCGTGAATTGACCGCGCATGGCATGTGCAGAGGGCTTGAAGTATGTCTGGCGCCAGGGATAAGGCGGCCGTCACATTGACAATAATTTATCTGACTTTACTTTGTTTAGCAATTTTCTACTTTAAATTTGTACAAAATTTTCCTTTCAATAAATCTAAATGACTTGCGTGCTCCAAATCGCTCGACGACGTTGACTGGCAACGACACGTTGAGACGATAGCTTGCGATGTCCGGCGTGGCGACAGCTTGCAGCATGCGGCTTACTTTCAGCTTTCAATTTCTCGTTCAAGTCCCAATTTTATCCTCTGCTTCACGCCCTGGGCCCATAACCTGTAGAGGTCCGGTGAGGATGGCTTGGGATGAAGGCCGAGTGAATAAACTTGTTTGTTGCTCAAGACAAAACTCTTTATTTGACAAGAAATACTTTCAGAGTTTGAGCAAACAAAAATAACAAAAAGCGCCTGTCAAACATCAAATTAAATTAGTGTTTTGAAAATAAACAGTATTAGTTTGCAGGCGAATAATCATACTTTACATTTACTTGTGAAAAACAATAAGGAAAAATAATGACCTTAACCTATAAAAATGTGCTGGTAATTGAGGAGGAATTCCGACATGAAGATTAATAATTTGACATACCTTTTGTGTTTAAACAATTCACTTGACGTCTGGCTTGAGAACCAGAATGATTTCGTATGAAAAACTTGACTTCAAAACAAAGATGCGTGTCGATACAATTTGGAGTACAATTTCAACGACTTTTTCCTTTCTTTGACTTTTCTTTTCTGACAGCGCGTCACTTTTACTTTTTCTTGATTGGCAATGCTAATTGGTGTTGCCAACCAATTTTCATTTTTACTTTTCTAGCAGACGACAGAAGGTGTCAAAACAAAATGATTAACCTCAACAAGTATAAATGTGCAGTAGGTTTAATATAAATTTCAATCTGTGGTTTCCCACACTGAAATAATAATATAGCAAATATCGCTAGAAATTCTAAGTTTGAAGTTCTATAAAAATTCTGAGTACGAAGCGCGCTAATTCCCAACGCTTCTTATTCTAAACAATTTTAAATTGGGCGCAGTCGAAAAATATTAATCCTAAGTCCTAATGTTCTACATCCAATCCGCAATAAAAATTAAGTCCAAAACTCGGTAAAAACTCTTAAGTCCAAAACTCGGTAGAAAATTTCAGTCCAAAATCGCGGTAGAAATTCTAAGTAAACTTTTCGCCTTTCGAAGAAAAATCCTCCTGATCAGTTTCGCTGATTCCATTTCCATCACTTTACTTACCTAAAAAATGATTTCTCCACACGAAACTTTCGTATTGTTCAGGCAACCCACCACAGAATCCTTCACAGTAAAAAATTTTTACTATATTAAATGTAGGCAATTAAACGCCTACTCCAAAAGCTGTAATTTTCGAACATAATGTAAAATTTCACTTCAAGTGTACAATTACAAAACAATTCGTAAACCATTCCCATAAGCATGGTAAAATTACCATCGCAATGGATTCGCTTTCCAGTTGCAATTGTAAATAAACTAATCAGAAGACGAATATTATGTTACCAATGGTAAAATTACATTCACAAGCGGGAATGTAGTTTACACACCAAGATGTAATTTTAGTATACTTCTTTGGAAAAGTATTCCCACCCATTTGTGGGAAAGTTACCCTTAAATAAGAAAATGTTTAAAATAATGTGGTTCCAAAACAAAAACAAAAATAAAGATAAAGCCAGTTTTAGTTACGAAATGATATATTAAAAAAACAATAACAAAAAAAAACAAAAATTGGACTTACACATTTCAGTATATCCTATCCTTTTAAAAAAAGTTTTTTGATCAAACAAAGTTCATTTTACATTTGCATTGCGTTTTAAATTTAAGCTTGAATATATTTATACATAGTAGAGGAACTTCGGTTATTGTGGTATACATGTTTCTATTCGGGCAATTATAGCGAAAGTATAAATCCAATTCGAGCTAAATGTAGGAAACTTTGAAATTAAAGTGTTAACTTCAATTAAATATAACATTGAAGAAATTGTGGCAAAGTTATAAAAAGATTTTATTAAAAATATGGCAAAACCCAAAATTAGCATGTTGAAAAAAATGGCGGGTAATGTGGTATATTTTGTAGTTTAATGTGGTACACTATACCACATTACCCACTTGATTGTTTCCAGGGAAAAGTGAAATTAATAGGCAGTAATCTATTATAAATAATTTTTTAAAAATTTTATTTATAAACAAAACAGAAGTGCCTTCTTAGCTTAGATACAAAAATAAATAAATTCTTTGTTTTGTTAAAAAGAAAAATAACAGCAACAGAAATATCTTCTTGACTTATCTAGAAAAAAATAAATAAATAAAATAGAAAAGGAAAAAGAACAACAGAAATACCTTATTGATTTATGAATATCAAATTAATCACATGACTGGCAAAGAAATATTGCACTTCTTTTTGGAACACATTTTTCATGAGCCCAAACCATTTCACATTGCAAACATGGGATCCATTTAGTTACAGTCTTGTCTTCATTCCAACATTTATTGCAAAAGTTGCAGACAGCTTCCTTTGATGTAGGAACATCCGGAAATTCTTCCTCGTCATCTGAGTCTTGGAACTTAACGCTTTCTTCGGAGCCACTAGATGTCTCATCACTCTTAAGAACGCGACTTATTTTTGACGGTTTTTTAATTGATTGTTTAGGTTTAGGCGATTTTGCTAAAGGCACAATTTTTCGTTTATTTGCTGCGATTCTTTCGATGCTTGCTGCTAAATCTTGCTTATACGGAGAAGTTGTTAAGATAGTTGCCTTTGACTTTCTTCCTCTGTTGCTAGCTATAGGTCGTCTTAGTTTGGGCGGTGGAGATATTTTCCAAGGCGTGATAAAAGAAGGCGACAAGCTTTGTTTAGGAGAGGGAGAAATAAAGGGCGTCATGCTTGTACTTGCAACGTTTGTAAAAGGTGGTAAGGCTTTGTAGATTTGCGTAGTATGTTTTGTAGGTGAGGGAGAAAGGCAGGGTGATAGTGCCTGGCTTGTACTTGCAACGTCTATAACTGATCTTAAAAATTCCGAGTTTTGCGTAGATCCTTCTCCAGCTCCTTCCATTCCTGATTTTTCGTCGAAATCATTATCCATTTCACCACCTATGAAATCAGCGTCCGAAAAAATATTCTTGTTAAAGGGATATATACCTGTTGTCTTAAAACCACTGATAGCAATCTGACCGGTCTGGACTCTTAGATATGCTTTAGTAAATATTCCAACGAGGTCATATGGCGTAACTTTCCGAGCGTGTTCACGAGAAAAACGTCTTATCTCGTCGTTATAATAAACTTTTAAAGGACCCATAAAAGTTTTGTCTAGCGGTTGCATTTTATGCGTCGAATGCGGTGGTAGAGAAATTATAACCACACCGCTTTCACGAGCAAGATCCAACAATTCTATATTGCGGGTGTGGCTATAATGCCCATCCAATATCAGTAGAACTGGTTGGTCCTTTGATGGCTTTGTATAATTTAAAAAATGTTTGAACCATTTTGTAAATATTGCTATTTGGACCCATCCAGACAAATGGCATGAGGATTCTGAACCCGGTGGTGAGTCCTTCATTAAAAGTGGATTGTGATTTTTCCGTGGAAAAACAAAATATAGTAGAACAAAACTGCCGCCCGTGCTCATGCAAGAAATCACTGTTATAAGCGATCCACGTTCTGCAGATGTCATTGCTCCGATCTGTTTTTTCCCCTTCTTGGCCAGTACCTTTTGTTGCTTCGATTGTACCACTGAAAGTCCAGTTTCGTCGACATTCCAGATGCGACTTGCTGGAAAATTATGTTTGCAATATTCTTGTTCCAGTAAGTTGAAGAATCTTTGGACATTATCTCGGATAAAACCTCTAGCACGGTCGAAAGATGTGCCGGTCGGTGTGCGAAGACTCAATATATTTTTGTGGCGTTTGCAGAAACCATACAGCCAATCCTTTCCGGCACATTCCTTCATAATTGAAAATTTATTTGGAATGTCATTTCTCTTAGCTATTTGATATGCTAAGGATCGAATGTCCATTCTAGTTAGGCCCCAAAGTCTAGACTCCATTTCCACGATGTACCTTACGAGATCACTTTCAATTGCTTCGTTGAAAGTGGGCTTGCGGCCTAATTTAGTTGACAAAAGATCCTGCACTGGTTTTTCGCTTCTCGCCATGCGCTGCAGTGTGGTGTGGAGGACTTCAAATGTTTTAGAAGCCAGGAGAATGCCCATTGCACCAGTTCGTACGGCTCTAATAGCCTTCTCCATGTTTTCTGGGTTCCATTTTCTGATTTGCCCTTTTTTCGGCATGTTTAAAAATTAGTCTGAACAAAAAAATTAAAAAACTAATAGATAATAAGTTCAAACAAACTAATAGTGGGTAATGTGGTATACTATACCAAAATAGCCGATGGCAACTATACCACATTAACCGATTTTGCCTTTTTCCATATAAATATTTACAAAAAATAAAAATAGGCAATTAGAGCAATACTTACATCACGTATACACCAAAAAACAATAATTACTTATTGAATTTGTTATTAATTAAAACTTCACAAATAAATCCGGCTACGCACAAACACTTCTTGTCGTATCAATGAAAAAAGTCAAGTGCACCGTATCGCGCTTTTCATACATTTGATTGAAAACAAAACTGAATTTAGTTACTAATCTAATAACTTTTGACATCGCAGTTATACTGGTTTTCTTTCCCCTACTGCCATCTGAGTAGTTCCCAAAAATAAACCGTTGTAAGAATTCGTATATTTGCGACACTTCCTTCGGATACTCAATATTCAAAATAAAATAAAGACAGAAAGCTTGAGTAAGAGCTTCCTTAAAATTCATCGATGACGACTTTACTAATTCGTTATCAGTAAACAAATAATAAATTGTATTATCACCGGTTTCTAGAATATAATTAGAAATTACTATTCTTACTTAAATCGAAATCTATGAAATGTGAATGTACACACCAACTACTGCAAACCACGGGGTTGGTTTAGGAGGCTTAATTTCAGAAAAAGTTGTCCCAATCCCATAATTTCTTCTATTTCGGCGTATTCCTCAGTAGAAAATGTCTTTTGAGAACTTAATCTAATCAGCTTGTTCTTTTTAAAAGACACATCTATATCTTCTTCTTCTTCGTTTTCACAAGCAGCCCAATTTGAACAAGTTGCCTCAAATTGTTTTGAGATTTTTCGTTTTGCAAGTGGTATATTCAAAGTGCTACTTCCACGACGTTTTGATGGTCTATTTAAATAGTTATTTCTGTGTATGAGTGACGTTATAAGAGGAGAATGTTTAATAGAAATTGTATTGCCGGCAGTATCACTACAGGAGAATGATTTTGGATATCTCTGTACTAGCTGATTAACCGTATTGCGAAATGCTTGTACAGGAAAGAATGTTGAAAAGGTTCTTAGTTCGTCTACCAGAATATGCAGCACAGTTTTCAGATGGGGTCCTAATTTTTCGCCCTTTTCACATAGGTTGTTAACTGCCTTGGGAAATTTTTCCCAAGGAATACGAAATTTGTCGAATGTGTTTTTTACGGCGATGTTAATATTTTCATTGTCAGAATCAGACAACACCCCGCTGGTCATACTCAAAGTTGTTGATAATGACAAATCTGATCCACTTTCAGAAGACATTGGGTCTGATGGTAGGGCATAATATATAATATTGCTAGTATTTTCAAGTTGGTTATCTGCATTAAATGTAGAAGGTAAGGATGCATTAGATGTAGAAGGTAAAGATGCAGACGATTGTAATATAACAGGCATCCACGTTTCATCCTCTCCCATTAAAATAAGCGGTGAATCTTTGATAAATTTTAGGATTTCATCTTCATCAATGACGCTCCCATCAGATTCCAAAACAAGTTTGGATCCAAAAATTCCTTTAGAATTAGCTAAAATCAAATAGATAATGAACAGAAGAATAAATAAAAAATAGTAGAATATATTATAAAACACATAAAAAATTAAATACAAATACCTGCTTTAATTATTGCCTGAATAGAGTTCTCGGAAATAACCATTTTCTTCTCCGTACGATTAATATTCCATATCTTAAAAACCGCCTTTTCGTTCTCCATAATGGCTGGTATTTTTACGTAAATATACTGTATGTAGCGTTTTTACAGCTGTCTACAGAATTGTTTGATTTTTTGGTAGTAACTTGCTTTAAAAATTTATTAATTTATCCAAATAAATATACACTGAAAAAAAAGTGCGGTTACTGACAATGTGTATTGCGGTTGTTTCAACCATAATCCGCAATAAAAATTAGCTAATTACATTACGAAGTTGCGCCAACCGCAGTCTTGCCGTTAAACCATTTAACACGAAATCGGTTGAGATAACTTCATACTGCAGTTCTTTTTAGCTGACGTGACGTTCGGGTAACCATAGAAATGCGGTCATTATATAGTCATTATGCGGTTAAAAAAGGCCTAAATGCGGTTAAACCAACCGCACTAATGTTGTCAAAAATACTGAGACAATGCGGTCAAGAATACCTATCAAATGCGATCTAGAAAATTCAGTGCGGTTAAAAGCACATTACAAATATAGGAGAAAATATCTTGGTCAAATACAGATTTGAAGAAGTTTTAGATTTTTTAAATCGAAAACTGCTTCAATATTTTGAACCAATATATTCTCCCATATTTTAAATGTGCTTCTAAGCCACACTGACACACAATAATCTCAATGAGAGAAACCATATGTTTGAACAAAATAAAACAATGAAAATATGTACATCATGTACTTTATTTATTTATAAATGTATGTATGTATTTTTAACAAGCGTTTTAATAAATCATGGAATAACATTTACCTTTTATTTATAATAAAATAAACTAAAAAAATGTTTTTAGTCTTACTGCTAACTCTCCATTTGGCAACAAATGTTGATGAAGTGGCGGTGTAGTAATTTGATCTAAATTAATGATTGAGTAATTTAATTTTTCAGCACTTATTATATAAGATATAATATGGTTGTTATAATAAATAACTCTTCTATCTTGAAGAACTAAATAAACATCATTTTCGGTACAGAAACAGTCTTCAATCTCAAATAAACTAATATTATCTCCATATTTTTGTGCAACAAGATAAGACTTTTTATACATAGTTCCTTTGTATTGTACACTATTAGAAAACGTAAGATATTTATCGTTAACTGGATTTAAATCACTATGTAATAATAGATTGAAATAAGATTTTGATTCAAGTTTCTCTCTTGTAACCCTTTGAAGACAGAATTTTTTGAAAAATACATTTTCTTCAAAAATAAAATTAGCAAATTTTAATTGCGCCTTGATAGCTAAAGTTAAAGGAATATTTTTGCGTGACGTGGTCGCTTTACTATAAATTTTAGATTCTCTGTGTTTACTCTCATATCTAAAACCCCATAAGAATTTTAATGGTCCAGACTTTTTAATTGCTGAAGTGTAATGAGTAAGAAAGTGGTACTTTGGTTTAAGATTTTTCTTAAACAATTTTTGGAATAAGTTATTATGTTCTTCAATTAAACTTTCTAATATTAATATGTCGTCTGTATTGAATAATGATGAAAGCAGCATATCACACATTTTTACTAAAACTAGAGAAAACTTCCAAACTGGATCATTTTCTGGAACGAGATCACCTATTATTAAAGGAAGAAAATGTACAAAGGTTAGCATTTCTCGTGCAGCCATCTTCAAATTCTTCGTTTTCAAATTTTCAAGTTGTATTGGCGGAGACAGATTTCCAATTTCTGTTTCGCCGTAACTGAAATGTTGCTTTCTATAATTAAAGACTTCTAAGGAAAATGTTTTTTTAAGTTTTATAAAGTATAACAGAATTTCACATAAATCATAGTTTGCTACACCCTCAAATATGTCGTGCATTATGTCAAATGCATAATTTTCCGTAACGTGAAAATTTGGAAGAGAGTTAAAAATTGAATTTTCTTTAATACCGGTCATCTGTACGTTATTTAAATCAACATCATCTGCATAATTATCTCGATTTCTTAAAACAAGACTTTGATTTTCTTTACTCATTACTTTCGTTTCAAATTTTGAACATTTACAAATTCTGCAAAAGTAATTGGAGTTAAACGATTTTGTGAAGCCAAGAATTGCATTTAGACCGAGATTGTCGCCTAAAACTAATCCAAGGGTAAAATACACTCTATGCTCCACTCCATCGACTTTTAGAAGAATACCTTCTGATTCTAGGTCTTTTAAGATTTCAATAAAATGATGCAAGCAGGAAGAATTCCCGAAAGTATCTATATCTTTAGTTTTTAGTATGGCACCCAGAAAAATGTGATCAAGTTTAGAAATATAAAAAGAAGGAATAATTGGAAAACTGTAATAAATAGAACAAATTGAATGTTCTTTAGCATGTGATCCTAAGCAATTATCAATCTCATAGTCATCTACATGAATGAAAATAGGAACAAGTGTCCTTTCACCAAATTTTTCTCGTTTTTCTTTCCATATCTGACCGGACGCAAAATTAGTTAGTAATGTATTTGATTCAATATTTACTAAGTTTTGAAGAGTTTCATTTAATACATTACGAGATTCGAAATATTTTCTAATTTGAAATTTTATTGGCATTAGTATTCCTTTAATGATTTCTTCTGATAATGTGGACTGATTGTTAACAATAATTTCACTTATTTGATTATTTATCGAAAATACTTTTGGGCTTTCAAATAAATCTTTTTCTTTTAAGAATTTCATAAATCTATATTCTGTGCTTATTACTTTAAAGGGATTCTCAATTTCTGATAGAACAGCAAAAACATTTTCCTTCAGAACAAAATTATCATTAGAATTTGCTATAGATTTAAATCCATTAACGATCGGCGGTAAAATATGTTCTGATATTTGTTTCTGAATTTCTGTAACGTTCTTTCTTGTAAAATTGTTGTTAGCATGTAAATTTAATGTGAATTTAACAACCGCTCTTAAAATTTCTTCTTTCAAATGTTCTAAATCAAACATTTCGTTATTTGCATTTAGTATACAGATTTCATCTAAATCGTTATCATTATTTTCAGCGTCATTGCTTTCATTATTGTCTGGACAAAAATTAAAAATGCAATTTAATGTTTCTTCCTCAAAACTCGAAATATTATGATTTTTTAAATGTCTTTTAAAAGAATAAACTGAATGAAATGTTTGAGGACAATTACCTTGTTTGCAAATATATAAATCTGAAGATTTTTTTTGATGACTATACTTCAAGTGAAATAATAAATCTTTGATTTGTACATACCTCTGACAACAAAGGAAGCAATTATACATATTGATATTTATATCCTAGAAATTCGTTATGTTGAAGAAAAATCAAAAATCATTCTTAAAATAATTATATAATAAGATATTATAATTCTGGAGTTGTTATAGAGAGCAATAAAAAGTATTTTAAAGTCCACTTGCTATTTATATTAGTTATCAAGTTTGTGATAAATAGTTAAATATTTTTTGATGATTATCATGTTGAAATCAAAATACTATTCTTAAAATAATTGTAAGTTAATTCCGGATTCATTGTAGAGAACAGCAATAGGAAGTATATTAAATTCACTTGTTATTTATATTAGTTATGAAATTTGCGATATTTGGATTCTTTATGTCATATAAAGTGCTTATTTTGTAAAAATATTTTTGAAGGAAACTCCACGGCAAAGAACTTTCTTTCGGATAATTCAGATTAAAAATTTGAAAAATTTTAAAACATAGATCAACAGATGACAAAAACGTGGAACATTTATACATTACACCATCTACGTAGATAAAAAATTCTTCGAGGCAATTCCAGTCCTTTCCAACGCATACAATTAAAGGTTGAAGGGTGAGGCCAAAAGCCAAGTACTTTTGTCTCTTCTGCTCAATTTTATTTTCCAAGTCACTAATAGTTGTGATTCGTAGAACGGTGCTTTCCTGGCTGTCGGAAATACTAGGCTTCCATTGAACCTTCAATTTTGTATCCTTGTTTGTGTAAACAATTCTTGATGACGGCTTTAGTGCAGCATGTATTAGAAAAAATATAATAATATTTCGATAATCTGTAAAAACAAAATGAGAAGCATTATTTGTTTAGAAGAATATTGTGGAAAAAATCTTACTTTCATTAATGTTGGATTCGAATAATAATTTTGCCAAAGTCAAGCACCAATTATCTTTTACATAGTCCTTATAGGTTCCCTTGAATTTTTCCGCAAAAGTCTCCCACCTTAATACTAAGTTGTTTTCCTTTCCTGAATACCTTTCACAGAAGTCGATTTCAATCTACAAAAAGTTTATAATAAAAATTCTGATTATGCTACATGATGACCAGTCACCATACCAGTTCTTTAGCCTTTGAATGTTTATACAGCGGCCAAGATGTAAAAATAACACTTGTTGACTTAAATTTAAAATTATTTACTTCTGTAAGTCGTAATTCTGCTGATTCAGTCCATTTCCTTAAAACTTCTTCCCAAGGTTCGTGATTGTACCTTAACCACGTTTTTATCTCTAAATAATTTTTGTTGGTTGCATCAAGGTCTCCATTTTCTGTGGGATTTTTAGAATTTGTTACACTTTTTTTATTCCTAGTGTAAGGCCATATCCCGGCTTTTCTAAATTTTTTTAATAAATTATTGTACCTATCATACAATTTCCCCCTGTGGTGTTTACCAGACTCTCCTTTTATAAAATAGGTATCTTTAGTTTCTCTTTGAAATAGCATTTCTATGTCTTGTGCTAAACGTTCAAACTCCTCTACTTTTATTTCCCTTTTAAACTTTAATTTATAATCTAATATGGAATCCACAAGCAGTTTCCGGTCTTCGTTATTTAAGACTTTATTATTTTTGTAACGCTGAATGACAAGTTCTCCATTCGCGCTGTTTTTTAAAATACATGGTAGATTCTGATTCAAAATTATTAATTTTTACTTTTAAGTGCCATTTTTTTTATTATATGCTTTCCATTAAACACCCACCAATATTTTTCTAATTTAAGGTAAATTAATCATATACATATCCATATACATATAAGTATACCAAAAACCGAAAGTAACACATATTTATTATATTTTTTTGTAATCATTAAAAAAGTATCGTAATACGAAAAGCGATTATGTTAAGGACTCGTATACTTAAACAAGATAACAAGTCAGTTTCGATTTAAAAATTCAATAATTTCAATTCTTTAAATTTTCATCAAAGGAAATGTTCGGATCTAATGGAAAACATCACTTACGAGTCTACAATAGCTTAATTACATTTTTGTCAAGATAATCTCTTGAAGTTTCGCTCGATGAAGACGGGTCTGAAGAGCCTGGATTTTCTGTTATCCAACGGGCAACATCATCGATCATGGATAATGTTTTGGACGAATGGTTTTCGCTATTATCTTCGCACTGAAATAATTGTAATAAAGTTTAGGTTTGTAATAACTACACTTTCGGAACAAGAAAGCAAAGCAAAAAAAAAAAACATTTGTAACATCAAAACATTCAACGGGTGGGTAATTACACAAAGTCGTAAACTATGATACTAAAACCAAAAAAAGTAAAAATCAAAATAAATGTAATATTGCTTACAACTTTACGTAATAAACACAAAAAAATTACGGTTTAGTTGCCAATATTACTCAAATACTTACATTCTGCTTCCAGCGTTTAAGCTTGTCCTTAAATCGAATCCTTTCTACCTGAATCTGGGAAAAGTACATTTATTTCCTCGATTTCAATGATTTTTAAGTCCTGAATTGTAAAGCCTAAATTTACGAATTGTTGTATTTTGTGAGATGATACACTCCAGGACGTTAATAACGTTGTCAATTCCTCACTTTCACAAACACTTTCGTCTATTGCGTTATCACAACATTCCTCCTGAGCACTAATTTCATTATTCAGTTCACTATTTTCTGATATAAATGTAAACTCCTCAATTATTGAATACGCACTGTCAGTAAAACAGACCTTTTCATTAGTTTTCTCGCTCATCTTTTTAAAACTCGATCACTTCAACAGCACACACAAAAGTGAAATGAGCGAGGTACGCATGACACGGGCTCGCTGCAAAGATTAATCGCCACTGTTGTCATTCTCATAGGACGAGATAACCGCATTTGAGGTTATTTTCTCAATTCGACCGCAAAGATACGTTTATGTAAACTGCAACTAAGGTTAATCTCGCACATTTTATGTATAGTAGATGTAACCTCAACAACGCTGTTGTGCTAACAGCACAAATTCCTTCCAGTATGAAGTCATTTCAACCGAAATGCGGTTAAGTTCATATAAAAATGGCTTGCGGTTGTTTTGACAGCATTGTTGTCAAATAGAAATCCTGGAAATTTTTTTGGGTGTAGGTCAGTAAAGCGTTTAATGTAAAAATTATTTTTTTGAGAAGCTTGAACAAATTTATCAACCCTTCTTAAAGAGCCGAAGGTGGTGAAAAAATAATTCCATCGTGTGCTTTGAACAGTTTACAACAAAGTGGATTTTTTAAATCTGTATAAAGAACATGCTCATATTTTTTGAAATCTTCATATATTTCATAAACACCTTCTTTATAATTATATATATCATTTTTCCAGTTTTTCCGAAAAAGCAGACGTCCGTATAATTTCTATCTATAAAAATGTGTTCTATTTTTATCAGCATTATGCGAAACAATTCATCAACTTCAATTACAACTGCATCGTTTATTTTATATTCTGTCCCTCTGATATTAATGCATTTTGTAGTAAAAACAAAATTATTTAGCCGATAATCAAACATTTCATAGGAAAGTGGTTCAGCCCTGTCAGCCAATATTTCTAACGAAAACCTGTCATTATGTAATGATGCCTGTAAAAGCTGGTGTCGCTCTGAAAGAAGTTTTGGAACATTTTTAAAGTTCTTTGCTTTATGTATTACGTTCTTAAAGAATTGATGTTTATGTTCAAAATGCATAGTCCACATGTGAATTAATGGCTCAAACTCCCTAATTAGACTAGGATAATGTGCTAAGTAATGATGCTTAGGTAAGAAGCGTACTTGAGGAAATGCAATCAGACGATATTTGAAATACTCTTGAATTAAAAAAGCTAAATAGTCAATCTGACTTAAACTTATTTTTGATGAACATACTAAACGACATATCTCTAAAAGTGAAAGGAACATATTCCACACATTACTTTCAAGGTCAACATCTTTACCATGAATAACTAATGGAAAAAATATAACAAAGTAGTAATTTTCGTAAGCTGTTCCGGGGAGTTTCTTATTAACCGTAATATATGGAAAGCATATTCCTTTATTTATTTTCTTAGCAACCGCTTTATATTTCATATTTAGAAAATCAAATAAAAAAACTTGTGATTCAATAAAATAATTAATAATTAACATCATGTCCACTTTAACAATTCCCTCAAAAATATCATGGACGCAACAAGGAGGAAGTCCCGGATTGCAAGCATTAAAATATAGTAAACGGTTCAAAGGACACTCTCTTTTTATGCCATTCGCGGATGATTCATCTGGGTGATTTAATAGAAATTCAATACTTGTTTTGTAATTTTCTGGTGTACGCTTTTCCTTCTGAAGAAGTTCATTATTCTCTAAATTTATTTTTGAGAACAAACAGAATCTGCATAAGAACTTTAACTTACTAAAATTTTCGACGAAGCCTCCAATTTGATGACTTCCTAAATTGTCAGCAACAACTGCTACAACTGGTCCTCTAATATTCGTATAACTTTCTAAGTTTTCTACATTTATCCCAACAGTTTCTAAAATGCACAAGTCATCCACAAGCCTATCAAACACCTTATCTATACCAAAATACTTCACATGCTTTTGTTTACAAAGTAATATTAGTTGTAAGTTATGAATTTTATTACGATAAAAAGGAAGCAAGTTACCTAAGGAAAAATAAACTGCCAAGAGATTGTGCTTTCCTTTAGAGGAACTAAGGGCATTACATACTTCAAAGCAATCCTGGTATAAAATAATTTCAATTCGTCTATCCTGAAGAAAAAAATGTATGCTTTTGTATACTTTACCATCTCTATAATCCTCGAAATATTGCTGGTTATTATCCCTTGACGTCAAAAACTGTTGTCTAATATTTACGTCATTAAATAAATTTTGTAAATTATTTAAAATTGGTACATAATAATAAGAGCAATCTTGATGCAGCTGATTTTTCTCTAAAGATATTTCCACAGGTTCAACATATGCAATGTTTTGTTTAAAGTACGAAACCCGTTTGTACGAAGAATTTAAATCACTTAAGGTTTTTTCGATATCAGCATTAACCAACTCGCAAAATGAACTACTCGAAAAATGATTACAATTTGAATTTCTGCAAAAGTCCTTTAATCTTTTCTTAATAGAGGAAGAAGTTGCCTCAGCAAAATTTTTAAATTCACCAAGAAAGCACTGAATAACTTCTTCAGGAAGACTATATTTCGTTTTGAGTTTTAATAACAATGACGCGACGTCTGTATGATTAAAATGGGAAACATCTTGATTTTCCAAAATTAGGGAATGATTCTCTTGAGAAGTTAGGTTATTTTGACCAGAACGTGGTCTATTATCATCTTGATTTTTTAACACTTGCTTATGTTTCCTAAACGTGTGACTGAAAAAGGATGACCTCAAATGAAATGTTTGACAACATATTGGACACAACACTTCTTCGTTATCAGAAAAATGTAAAATTAAATGTTTAATCATTTTATCCCAGCAGTTACTGCGAAATGAACACAATGATTGTTTACATTCATATTGCTGGTTTCTTACGTCTACTTTATACGGGTGAAGTCGAGTACAATGAGAATTAAACGAATTGTAATTCGAAAGCACTTTACCACACTTTGGAATTTTGCACCGAAACGCGCAGTTTGCCTTAAATCGATGAATATATTGATGTTTGTTATAAGATATTACGTCCACAAAGCTTCTCTCACACAATTCACATTTAACACTTTCTAATGACATTCAGCCTTACTTATAAACGATGATTAAATTTAACTAATTGTTAAACAGCTGTTTAAAAAAAATTCTTACTTATAAACGCTGTTTAACGTTAACGAACAGTTAATCAATGCATTTAATTGGACCGTCAAGCGAGCCCGCCGAAGGCGGGCGAAGCTTGACGGAGATTATACGAATGTCTCGCCCGAGAGATTATGAATGTAGTATAGCTACTTTGACCTTACATGCCACACGTTTAGAGTCATGAAATTTTGAATTCTGCCGCCACCACCGCTAGTGGCGCCCTCCTGCGTTCCTTCCTTTAGTTAGCTCATTAATTTTAAAGCTTAAAAAAAAAAAAAAAAATTGTCTTAAATGAAGGGTTAGGGTATTACTATTATTATTTATTTTTTAGGGTGGGTAATCTCTCGGGCGAGACATTCGTATAATCTCCGTCAAGCTTCGCCCGCCTTCGGCGGGCTCGCTTGACGGTCCAATTATACTTCATGTCTCGCCCTTCGAGATTATGAATGTAGATCTTTAGAGCCAACTGCAAATTTTTTTTTTTTTTTTATTTCTTTTAATGTTTTATAAAAAATAAATGTTACTTCCAGAAGACTGTATTTGCGAAATTTTCTTGTTCTGTTGTAATCGGTAGATTATAAAATTTTGTAAACACCTTTGAAGACTCCGACCATCCAGCTGCTCGTTTAATTTCTCGAATATTTCCGCCCTTTTCTGCTGCTTTTGATGTTGATGCGTGGCGCGTGCTATGAGCTGTGAATCTTTTTGGAACTCCTAATTCGTTCAGGGTTGTTTTAATCCATCTAGCAATCGTGTCCTCTTTAACTCTTAGGTTAGGTTTGTTAATGGCAATCAGCAAATTTTCCTCATTATTCCTCAAGTTTTTTGTTTTTTCTATATAGTGTTGGATAGTTTTAGCGATACAGAGCTCCGGTTGATCTTGAAAAAATGGTAGTCTCAATGTCGGTTGAATTGCCCCTGCTCTCGATGTTTTGATGCGGTCTGAGATTTGGATTTCCAGACCCTTTTCTGTGTTAATAATGTTACTGAGTTTGATAGATGCTAGTGTTTGAATCCTTTGAGCCGTGCCTAGTGCTAATAGGACTACGAGTTTTTTAGATAGCCCCTTAAGATCTAATGTCTCCAGTGGGTACCATTTTTTTAATTTTTCCAACACTGGTGTTACATCCCATGTAGAATCGTACCGAGGTTTATTTGGGCGTTGCTTGTATACGCCTTTAATGAACCTTGATATTAACTGACTTTCCGATATATTTTCCGCCGAAACCAGCCCTAGGGCTGCTCTCGCAGCGTTTAATGTCCCATATTTTGCGCCTTCTTGAAATTTTTTTTGTCAGGTATTTTAATACTTTTTCGACCGACAGGTTAAACGGGTCCCTTTCTGCTTGGATGTTAAATTGCCACCACGATTTTAGCGTTGTATTATATTGTTTCAAAGTTGACTCTTCCAACGATGCCATAATGATTTCTATTGCTTCTTCTGGTGTATTCTTTTTTAGAAAAGCTTCCCTGATATATTGGTGACACCCAGAGTAAGTTTCGACGCCAATGGGTGTGTCTGTGACCTGCAAGCGGATAACAATAGATTATGGTTTGGTTTTAAGATTAAGGTTTCTCCTCTTTTCATTTTTTGCAAAACTGGAAACCATGGCTGATTATGCCATAAGGGTACGACAATGATTCCCTCAGCCTTATCATCTCTAATTTTTTGTATTACTTTAGCAATAATAGCAAAAGGGGGAAATCCGTAAAAGTAGAAATCGGCCCAATCCAAGGTAAAAGCGTCGACTGCAAAAGCATCGGGGTCTCTGTCCCATGAGCAATATCGTTTGCATTTGCTGTTAACTCTAGAGGCGAAAAGATCTATATCGGGAATCCCGAACAATTGTATAATTTTTTTATAAGCATATGGCGCTAATTCCCACTCAGTATCCAAGTTAACTATTCTCGACAGCGTATCTGCTTGTACGTTCTCTTTCGATGGTATATATGAAGCTTCTATCCACAGTCTACGTTTTTCGCATCACTTCCATATTTGCCTAGCTAACTTATTTAATTCAGGGAATTTTACACCGCCCATTTTATTAATATATGCGATGGCTGTTGTATTATCTATCCTTAATAGTATGTTACATGCTGAGAGGTCATTTGCAAAGATTCTAAGCGCTAAAAAAGCTGCCTTCAATTCTAAGTGGTTAATATGCAATAATCTTTCTGTCGCTGACCATTCTCCTCTTGCACTTTCACCATCACAGAACGCGCCCCAACCCGTAAGGCATGCATCCGAGAAAATTTCTGTAATGAAACTTATCCGTCTAACTATCTTAACCGCTGTCGGTATAGTCCGTGTCCACCAGTCCAAGTCAATGTCAATATAGTTTGGGACCATCATTTCTTTTTCATAGTCCATATCATTCTTAGCAAGTGCCTCTATTTTAGCTCTTTCAAATAGTTTGCAGTGAAGAATTCCGTATTCAACACCCGGACAGCTGGCTACTAGCGACCCTATTAATTGCGCAAAATCCTTAATTTTACATTTAGTTTTGCGTTTGAATTTATTTACATTTGATATTAACGTCTCTTTTTTATCTTTTGGCAATTCTATTGTCATCGATTTTGTATCTATAATGAACCCTAAATACCTACAACGGTTATTCGGTGTTAAATTTGATTTTTTCCAATTAATGATAAAGCCTAAAGCTTCAAGCAATTTAATTGTTATATTAACATTCGATTGACATTCATTAAATGATTGTCCTAGACATAAAAAATCATCTAAATAGATGACTGACATGTATCCTCTAGTTCTTAACCATGCTATTACTGGTTTCATTAATTTCGTAAATATAAATGGACTAACTGAGAGGCCGAACGGTAGACATGTAAATTCATATAATTGTTTGTTAAATTTAAATCTAAGATATTTTCTACTTTTTTCGTCTATTTTTATTCCAAAATAAGCATCTTTAATATCGACTGTACACATGTGCATGTGTGAATAATAATCGGCAGACTGTTCTAAGATCCTCCATTTTAAAGTGGTCCGTTTCTATGAAGGTATTTAATTCGCGTAAATTGAGAATAAACCTATGACTACCGTCCGGTTTAGATCGTAAAAAATAATTTGATATGAACTGATCAGCAACTTCTGTGGCTTTTATTATTGCCCCAATGTCTAGCAGTCTGTCGATTTCGCCTTGGATTATTCGGCATTCATCTGGTGACCGTTGATGTTCCGATGGGGGAAAATTTTGTATCGGAATTGATTGAAATTGAATTTCGTATCCATTGATACATTTTAGGATAAATTTATCTGATGTAATGGTTTCCCAAATTTTTGCAAACAACCTTAATCTGCCAGCTGGCTTTACCTGTTGTGATTTTAACGATTCTGTGGCTGTGAGTTCCTCTGTTGGTATTGTCTCGACTTCGGGTAAGTTGATCTCGATGAATTCATTGTTCTGGGTCGCGCTATTTGAGCCGACTTGACCGGTGTTTGTCTGGAGCCCGTCTGAGTTGTCGGCTTGCGGTAACTCGACGGGCTCTTCCAGTTTAACTGCCCTGGTTTGTTGTTTATATTTTTTGGGGGTTGTACCTTAATTTCGCGACCAACTCGGTCTAAAAATTTAATTTCTTTAATTTTTTCGTTCACTTTATCGCCGAATAGGTACTTGTCGGTGGGCCGTTTTGCTAAAGCTGCTGCGACATCCTTGGCTAGGCCTGGAAAAATGCATGCTTTACGAGCAACTGTTTGTGAGTGATGTATATCTGCCAATAGCATAGCTGTATCCCAAATGTTAGTCAATATTGTTTTTGACTCCACAGTTTTGTTAGTCAACAAGCTCGATACCACCGGTGCTAATGCCGACAGCGTGGACCCGGTTAAATTTTGCGTGATGGAAAAATACTTGTCTCTTTTAACTGCACTTTCACTCATCGAAGCTGCGATTTCAGGATTTAAAATTGGCGCTTCGAGAGGACAATCTCCTGATCGTGGGTATTTTTTTAGTATTTTTTCTTTTATTCCTTTATCCGCGCCTTTTTCTAGCCATACTTTCCATCTGTTTGCAATGCTTGAATGTAGCTGTAACTTATTTTCATCTGTTGACGGTTCTTCTCCTATTATTTCGAGAATATCATCATCTATTTCCAACGGTTTTTCGTTTTCTTTATCTGCATTTGTTTGATTTTGTACTGCTTCCTGAGTCGTTGCAATTGCAGTGATTTCGTTGTCGTCTACCTGTTCATTAACATTTATAAACTGTGCTTGTTGTTGGGAATCGTCTTCTGGCAGGATCACAATTTGTTCTGCATCTTTTTCTGACGCATTATTTTGTTCCATTTCGTCGTGTTGTGCGTCGTCATTCACGTTTGGATCAAATCCTATAAAATAATATTTTTTCTTATTTACATATAAATATTTTTTTTTTTTTTTCTTCAATGTTGTCAATAGAATAGTTTCATTCTCTTTTTTTTTTTTTTTTTTTTGACATTTCTCGTTTATTTGAGGTTAACCATCCGACTGCCTTGCTACTACCGCGCCGCGGTGCGTTCATGCTGTGAACTATGATGGTTGCGACTTACCTCTCGTGTAAGTTCCGCCATCTTATCTACTCAGGACATGTCTTATGTCACGCATAAGCTCACCCGGTACATGCTAAACTACTGTCTCGTCTCTCGTACGAGGTCTAGTTTGCTAATTATTTTATGCCGATTATTTTCACTCACCGTCCACACTTTGTTCTCCTTCCCGTTGATCTGACATATGCAGTTGATTTCCTTTCGTCATTTTCAATATCAACTCCTCCAGTCGTTTAATTCTTTTTATAATATTTCCGTCTTCATTATCTTTGCTGTGTGATCTTTTTTTCTTATGTTTACCCATTCCTGCACACTATTCGTTCAATTTAGCGTGAAAAAACCTAAAACTTTTTGCGGTGTCTGCTCCTACGTGTAGCCTGTCAGGCACAAAAATTACTAATGAGCTAACTAAAGGAAGGAACGCAGGAGGGCGCCACTAGCGGTGGTGGCGGCAGAATTCAAAATTTCATGACTCTAAACGTGTGGCATGTAAGGTCAAAGTAGCTATACTACATTCATAATCTCGAAGGGCGAGACATGAAGTATAATCAATTGTCAAATTAAACAGGCCTCCGATGTTGTTTAAGCATTAATTAATTCCAAGTCACAAATTGACAAGGAGTCAGGAAAATTGAAACATGGATTTTTTAAATAACGAATTACAATCATTTCAAAATGATTTAAACGAATTGCGTTATTTTAGGCGTAGAGAAACAAAGGTGTATAAATCTAAAATAAACCCCATGGTTGAGTTAAGTGATCGGGAGTTTTTAAGAAAATATAGGTTTTCCAAAGAATATATGCGAAAGATCTGTGAGCTTTTGAAAAGTGATTTAGAAGTGGATAAACGCGGTGGTGGTATATCAGTGGACATTCAAGTAATGGCAGTGATTAGGTATTGGGGCCGTCATGAGGTAAGTGCAATTATTAACCTAACTAGTATCATATCAACGTATTATTTTATGTTGCAATAAATAAGTATACTTATTTTTTACTCGTCGTTGCAAACTCAATATTATAGTACGTAATGTATCTATGATATTTTCAGATTCAAGATGATTGTGCTGACATACATGGGATAAGTCAACAAACATTGCCTCGACTGTGTAAAAACGTAGCTGTAGCACTTGCCAGAAAAGCACTAAATTTTATAAAAATGCCCACAACACTAGAAGAACAGAGAATCGTTATTGACGAGTTTTCTGATATCAGCGGCTTTCCTCTAGTAATCGGTGCTATTGATGTGTTAGATAATTTTTATAGCCCTTTATTTGTTAAAACTTATTACACTTTCACTTAAGGCTATTCTAATTCGGAGTATAACTTTGTCCTAACCACGGACTACGGACGATGCCTCGCTCTTTTAAAAAAGGTACTATCACTTTTCCTCTAAGATTTTTCCAAGTGCTATCCGCGATTTGCTCTTGGGTTTTTTTTTGGAACTCTATGTTCTTCTGTGTTTCAGCAACGACTCAACTTTTACTTTCTTATTGAACTTAAAGTTCCCTGCCGGCCACTGTGGGAATTGCGCTGAGGGCGCACTTCCCATCGATCGATCGGTCACTGCCACCGGCCACTTTGGGGAATTGCGCTGAGGGCGCGCTTCCCATCGATCGATCGGTGACCCCGTTGACTCGGCGCATTCTCGCCCGGGCGAGCCGAAATCCGATCAATCGTCCGGCTTTGTTTTGCCGATCAATCGTCCGGCTTTGTTTACGTTTTCTGCCGGCTAAGGGTTTTTGTTACCCAGCGGTTCTTTGTTCGTATTTATTGCCGGCTAAGGGGTTTTGGTTGCCTAGCGGTACTTATCGTTACATTTTAAATATAATCGATTTTTATCGATATGTACCGCTACGCAACATTCCTTCCCCCTGTGAAAAAGAGAGTCATTCTTTGAAGAGGAATGACTCTCGAGATGATTTTAAAATATCGGCGGGCATCATCCGTGATTTACAACGTTTTTGGGTCTTATGCTTATAACTACTTTACAATAAAGGGGTGCTTTACTTCTTCTTATAATCTATCTGTTTTCCCTATTATAAAAAATTTTTCTTCTTATTTTAGTTTCTTGCACTAAAAAAATTTTTTTTCTTTGAATTGTCTTAAAAATATTTTTGACACTATCTTCTTTTTTATTCTACTCTACATACTTTTTCCAAATCACTTCTTGGCATTACACTACGAAATGCCCTTGAGATAAACGTCTCAATTGCTTGTGACCCCTTTGTGCTGGGGTTTTTTTTTTTTTTTTTTTTTTACAAGCGGTATTACCTAAGAATCACAATAAAAGTGTCCATATGTAAACAATTACTTTCCTCTAGGAGAGGTTTGTTTTTTGCTTAGATTAGCCCTATCCAATTTCGTGGTAATTCCAGTCTGTCTGTGGCGGGGTTTTTTTTTTTTTTTTGAGAATGCTGGCGTTGCATTTTTTATCCTGTAGGTCGAGTGGCTTGACCTAAGTGCAGGCTCTGTCGTGGAAATTATTTTCATTGTCTCTTCGAGTTCGCGATGGATAAGATCGTTTTGTCACCCGCTTTGGAGATTGTCACGCCCGCCTTCCATGCTGATTACATGGAGGTGGTGGAGGTCTCCTAACGGGCGCCGAATTCCTCCGGGCATATACGAGACGCGGCCCGCTAGCAGTGTCTGTTTGTTTTTTTTTTGAGTGCGAAGATTTTGGGTGTTTTCAAGAAAAATTGTGTTTTCTTCAAAAAGTAAAATAAATTGTTTATTTTTGTGTACTTCTGCTGTTACTGTTTTTTTTTGTGTTTTGAGGGGGTTGTGGTTATACTTGTTGTTTCCGGTTGTTTGTTTTTGTTGTTGTTTTTTAAAAAAAACTGGGGGACGGCGGAGCCGATCCCCGTGCCTACTCTACTCTAAGTAGGGTTTCAGGCGATTGTTGTGTACCGTTTTTAATTTTCTACCCATGCGTATCGTGCTGTTCACGGATGACGGGGTAGCGGTTACCAGGTAAGGTCCTACCCATAATTCTGAGAGTTTGTGCTTTCTGCTTTCACTCTTCAGGAGGACCTTATCCCCTACGTGAATAGTTAGGGGTTTAGCGTCTTTGTCATAGTACTCTTTTGATCTTCTCTTGCTAGCCAATATATTCTTTCTTGCTATTGCATAAGACTTTTGCAATTTATAGCGGAGCATATGGTAATAGCTCTCGTGATTATATATTGGCTCAGGGTCCCTTTTGAGATTGGAGGGGACGTCTGCTGTGAAGCCGAATAGGCAGTCCATAGGGGTGAATTTCGTCCCTTCGTGTGTACTGTTGTTGTACACAAAGGCTGCCGTGCGTAGATACTGATCCCAACTTTGGGGATTCTCATCTACAATAGTTCGCAAATATTCTATTAGTGGTCTATGGGCTCGTTCGAGCGCGCCATTAGACTGTGGGTGGTATGCTGAAGTTTGCAGCTTCTTCACCCGAAGTAATTTGCATATTTGCTTAAAGAGGTCGCTTAAGAAATTAGTACCTTGATCGGTAACTATTCTTTTGGGGATGCGATAGCGCGTGACGATTTCGTCGAAGAAAATTTGCGCTACTGTTAAAGCCTCTGCATTTGGCATTGCATACCAGTCCACAAATTTGGTCAGGTTATCCTGGAAGGTTAGGATATATTTATTTCCTGACGTGGACTCTTCCAGTGGCCCAACTATATCGAGGTATACCTTGTCGAAAGGTTGCTCGGCTATGTCGGTAATAACCATGGGCATCTTGTATTGGGGGGAAGATTTCAGTTTCTGGCACTTTGGGCACTTTTTGATATAATTTTTTATATCGCGCAACATGTGCCTCCATCGAAACTTGCGTTTAATCTTCTTATATGTTTTAATCACGCCCTGATGGCCTCCGAATGCGGAATCATGATAATCATGTAAAATGATTTTGATTTCCTCGGGGCTCGAAATGATTTCAGGGGTAGTGCGTGATTCTGGCGCTGGAGAGTTTTCTGTCTCTTTCGCAGGCTTAGCACGCTTTTCCTCTCGATCAAGATTTGATTCTTGAATCGGTTTCTTCGCCTGTGGCTCCTCTCGTGTATCTGGGATGGCCTCGGCACCGTTTTCTTGGGCTTTCTTTTTCTGAGCCCTTGTAATTGCGCTTATCTTGATATCGGGGCTGTGTTCCTCCGTATCAGAGTCCATGGAGTGGTGGACTTGGGCTTTTACCGTTAAGGTTGGGCCAATCTGGTCTTCTTTATCTTCCCGAGGGATGCGACTTAAGGCATCCGCATTTGTGTTATACTTTCCGGGCTTGTACTCGATAGAGTAGTCATACTCGGAAAGTTTGTGGTGAAATCTCACCAAACGGGAAGTGGGGTCTTTCACATTGAAAACTCCCTTTAGGGGCTTGTGGTCCGTATAGACCGTAAATCGTCTACCTTGGAGGTAGCATCTGAAATTTCTCGTCGCCCAAACAATGGCCAATAACTCTTTTTCAATTGTAGAGTAATTGCGCTCTGCCTTGTTTAAAGTGCGACTAGCATATGCTATGGGCTGATCTTTTCCTACTTCTCCTTGAGAGATGACAGCACCTATAGCTTCGTTACTTGCGTCCGTAGTGAGATTAAATGGTTTGTTAAAATCGGGATAAATTAAAAGAGGGGGGGAGACCAGTGATTTCTTAATGCTCTCGAATGCTTCCTGGCATTTTTCTGTCCAGTTAAATTTGACATCTTTTCGGAGCAAATTGGTAATAGGTCTCACTATTCTTGAAAAATCGGGGATAAATTTACGATAATAATTGGCAAGTCCTAGGAAAGATTGGACTTGCCTAACAGTTCGTGGAACTGGAAAAGCCTGGACGCAAGCTGTTTTGCTAGGGTCGGGTAGTGCCCCTTTACTTGAGCATTTGTGTCCCAAGTAGACTACCTCTTTTCGGAGAAATTGGCATTTCTCCGGCTGTAATTTTAGGTTGTTCTCTCGCAACCTATTGAAGACCTTGCGCAACTTAGAGTTGTGATCTTCTAAGTTTTTACCGTAGATGACGATGTCATCCAGATACACGAAACATTCCAGTCCTTGTAAGCCTGTGAGAATATAATTCATCAGGCGCTGGAATGTGGCGGGGGCTCCTTTGAGCCCGAATGGCATTCGTTTGAATTCGTAATGCCCATAACTTGTGCTAAACGCCGTCTTTGGGCGGTCTTTTGGGTCGACTAGCACTTGATGATAGCCACTAGCCAGATCGAGGGTAGTAAAATACCTTGAGTGACCTAATTGGTCAAGAATATCTTCGATCCGGGGGAGGGGAAAAGCGTCGCCTATCGTTTTTTCGTTTAATTTACGAAAATCTACGACTACTCTCCATTTTTTCTCGCCATTTGGTCCCGCCTTTTTGGGGACTACTAATAATGGGGAATTCCAAGGACTTTTGCTTGGCTGTACTATTTCGTTCTCGAGCATATCTTTTAACTGCTCGTTGATTACGTGACGCTGAGTCTCCGGTAACCTGTACATTTTTTGATTAATGGGTGCTTGATCTTGCACCACTGGAATCGGATGGGTGATAGCATTTGTATGCGTTAGGTAGTCACCCTTTAGGTGGAATATGTCGTGATATTCCTGACATATTTCCGAAATTTCTGCCTTTTCTTGGCTATTTAAAATTGGGCTCAGATTGAGTTCTTGCTCTAACCTGGCCTTGCGTTCTTTTTCCGCATTATTTGAATAGTGATCCGCCTGTGGGGATCTGACATGGGTTAACTTGGCTGTTTGGTCGCCTGCACCGTGTATTATTTTCCTTGGGCCTTGGCCAGCATTCGCATATCTGCTGGCTTTATTCCCGTCGAATTGTTGCTTGAAACTTTTTGAGCTCTTGGCCCTAATTTCGCTAGCGCTGTGGCTGCTTTTTCCTATTGCGGGGCTCTTTGGCCGATCTTTGCTAGCGCTGTGACTGCTTTTGTTTACATTTGGGCTCTGTGGCCTGCTGCTGCTAGCGCTGTGGCTGCTTATCTTTGTTATGGGGCTTTTTGGCCGTATTTCGTCGGTTTTTTGACCGCGTTTATTTACCTTTTGGCTCTGTGGCCTGTTGTCGCGAGCGCTGTGGCTGCTTTTATTTGAAGTGGGAATATTGTTTAACCCAAGTAAGTTTAGGTTTATTTTCCCTTGAGACCCTTCTTGGGCAAACTCCTTTTGGTTACCCTTGCTGGGGTTTACTGGCGCTAGAGTATAATTTTTTGCTGGCTCCAGATGTAAATTTAAGTCATTCAGGGCAATTGGGGAATTGGTCGCATTGAGAATTCCAATAGACACTTCATTTTGATTAGAGGCTACGATACTGTTAGCCACGAAGACTCCCGCATCTATCTCTTGCGATAGGCAGAGCATTTCCTCTGGCAACAGCAAAGGGACCTTAGCCACCATCTGCGATCGTGCAGGTACACATATAGGCTCGTTCAGAGCTATTATATGTCGCCTGATTTCGCCGATCGGGGGTGTATTCGCTGAGGTTTCCCTACTGTTTCCCCGTGGTTTATTTACCACTTGGCAACCAGCTCCCGCATTTGGGGATGCCTCGATAACATGGCAGGTGGACAGCTTAACCCCTTCGGATTCCGTCTCTTCCGCATGTATATCTGTTTCGGTTGTCTTTTGGGAACAGTCGTTTTTCGTATCCAATACAATTGGTAACGAAAATTCCTCTAAATTGATTTCCGTTCGAGGAAATCGAAGTTTTCTACTGGGGCCCTCAATGTGGCAATTTTCTGCAAGAAAATCGTTCCCCAATAATCCTTCATGGGACAAATCTGCGTTGTCCTCGATCACTTGGAAAGTGCAGGGGATTCTAGTCTCCCTCTCGTCGGGGAGTTGTTGGACAATAGTCCCCTGACAGCTTCCCAAGGTATGGCCTTTGCCAAATGGAGTTTGCAGGGTGTAAGTCTTCCCGGTGTTAATATACTCGAGAGACTTTAAAGCTTGTTTTTTGATTAAGCTTATCTCAGCGCCCGTATCCACTACTAGTGGGGTCTTTTTATTTCGACCGATATCTAGGGGCAGCTCCACTACGGGAGTACTAGGTTTGGGCTGCTGAGTGTACCCTGAATTTTGATTGTTATTGTTTAGAGTCGAGTCGGGGATTTCGGGCTCGACTGAGCGGCGTTTCCCGAACTCTTTGAATCCCACCTGCGTTTATGTTCGCAAGTGTCGATGGTGTGGCCTTGTCGGCCACAGAAATCGCAACTTTGCCTAACATTATAGGCTCGTCGCGTTTGGGAACCATTCGCCTCATTATTTCGAGGGGGGGCTTGATTATAAGCCCTATTTTGGTTCCCGTTTCGTGGATTTGACGGAAAACTATTCGCGCTACCCTGTTGGCCGGTCGTTGACCTTCGGGTCTCGTTTTTGCTACGACACTCAATCGTGTCGTGCCCATATGCTCGGCAATGTTCACAAGAGGGAGTGTTTTTCCTCTTAAGGCATTCCGCATATGTATGCCCTTTTTTCTTGCAGAAGCTGCAAGTGATTTTTGCCGCGATTTCCCTTTGTGAATTAGGGAATTTTGTCACTGCGGTTGTCGGGTTAATTGCCGCTGGCGCGGCTGTGGGTGCACTTCGTGGCGCGGGGACTGGCGGGGTGCCCGGATTTGGCGCGAGCGCGTATCCGGGTACATTCGGATACCCTGCGGTCTGATTATTCAGACTCAAGTTAGGCTGCTGTGCCTGTAAATAGGGAGAGCCTTGTTGCAGTCTCTCCATATCTAGAGCCTTAACGATAACTTGCTCCAGTGTTCCCTCGGTCAATGTCAAAAGGTATTGACACAAATGGGGATTACTTGTCCCACTACGCAAGGCACTTACTGCGAAATCTTCTAGTTGTGGTTTCACAGTAGTCGCTACCTGGGCGCCGTATTTTTTCTCGGCCGCTTCATTACACAGGGCTAAGGCCTGCTTAATTCTTGCCGTGAAGGCGTTGAGGCTCTCCAGGGGGTATTGCCGAATAGTTATCAGCTTGTTCACCAGCTCCTGGTAAGTCTCTCGGGGGAGGTACGCCCGATTTAGGCGATCCTCAAAGTCGCGAAAACTCACCGGGGGTTCCGCGATAAACAACTGATAGGCGGCACCTCGCAGGCGGGTGAGCAAGATTCGAGGGAATAATTCTTTTTCCTCCTCAGTGAGGCAATTTTCCACTTGATGGCAACAACCCAAGAAAGTCTGGAGCTCTTGGCTCAAATGGGGGCTAGTTTCGCCCGAGAAAAGGGGTACGATCTGGGTCGTATATTTGATTACTTTCCCGTGATCAGCCATCTTCAGAACCTGCTCTTGGTTACTTTTCGCGGGATTTACCGGAGACGACACCCTTTGATCAAATTTAGGGCTCCTGAACGATTCGTCAATCGATTCCGCGAAAGATGCGCTTAACCACCCGGACAGACCGTGAATTATCGACTCTAGTTCGCTAGCACTTTCACTTTTCACACTTAAATCTATAGCACCCGACTTATCTAATAAGCTGAAAGGCTGCGAGCGTTCTTTAAATTTTCTAATTTCTTCTCGGAATTCCTCCGAGTCTTTTTTCGCTTTTGAAATCCGAGCTTCTCTCTGCTCGCTTGTTTCTTCAAATTTTTTAGTTATAATATCAAAATGCCGATTGCTAAATCCGGCTTCTGACGCTCGCACTCTTTCTAGCAAAAACTTTAAATGATAATCTAGACTTACGGGTAAGGAACGGGGGATTACAGTTCCGCTCCTGAGCCTGAGTCCTGGGTGATGTGGTGTTTCAGGTGGTGTGGAGGTGCTGGGTTGCTCCCTCGATGACGATGCTGACGCGCTGAGGTGCTCCCTCGATGGTTGAGTCGCTGCGTTGGGATGCTCCCTCGAGGCTGATGATGAAGTGCCGGGCTGGTCCCTCGCTGTTGGGGTTGCAGTGGTTTCCCGCGGCGGTTGGGTGTCTTCCTCCTCGGCTGGGATGTCGGCGGGTGAGTCCTCGCCTGACATTCACTTCCTTTTGGGGTGATCACTTGTTAGTCCCTCGTTGGTGCCTTTTTGCACAACAGGGAATCTGCGGGGAGATCGCTTGTTCGCCTGGAACAGCGGCGACTACAGTTGTTCTCCCTTTAATTCGGGGTAATTGCTTGCTCGCCTGGAGCAGAGGCAACTAAAGATGGATACCCCGGAGCGTTGGAGTTCTTGCTTATGGAAAAGTCTGTGCCCCTGAAGCTAGATTTCCCTTCAGGTTATGGGTAGAAACATAGAAATGTTTTACCCTGCACTAAAACACTTTTGGGAACTCTTTGTTCGGAGATTAAGGTTTTTCAAGCGCTTATGGTTTTTTATTCCGATAAAAACCGGGCTTCCTTAATCCTACCGGCTGCGCCAATTGTTAGATAATTTTTATAGCCCTTTATTTGTTAAAACTTATTACACTTTCACTTAAGGCTATTCTAATTCGGAGTATAACTTTGTCCTAACCACGGACTACGGACGATGCCTCGCTCTTTTAAAAAAGGTACTATCACTTTTCCTCTAAGATTTTTCCAAGTGCTATCCGCGATTTGCTCTTGGGTTTTTTTTTGGAACTCTATGTTCTTCTGTGTTTCAGCAACGACTCAACTTTTACTTTCTTATTGAACTTAAAGTTCCCTGCCGGCCACTGTGGGAATTGCGCTGAGGGCGCACTTCCCATCGATCGATCGGTCACTGCCACCGGCCACTTTGGGGAATTGCGCTGAGGGCGCGCTTCCCATCGATCGATCGGTGACCCCGTTGACTCGGCGCATTCTCGCCCGGGCGAGCCGAAATCCGATCAATCGTCCGGCTTTGTTTTGCCGATCAATCGTCCGGCTTTGTTTACGTTTTCTGCCGGCTAAGGGTTTTTGTTACCCAGCGGTTCTTTGTTCGTATTTATTGCCGGCTAAGGGGTTTTGGTTGCCTAGCGGTACTTATCGTTACATTTTAAATATAATCGATTTTTATCGATATGTACCGCTACGCAACAGATGGAACGCATATAAAAATTAGAAAAGTTGGAGACAGAGCTGGTCAATATTATGTAAACCGGAAAGGACAATACTCGATAAATACACAGGTATATTATTAACTATATTGTTTTCTCTATTGAGATAAACAAAAATTTTTGAATTTAATTGAATAAAATTGATGTAGATAGGGATAGAAAACAGCTATTGGCTATGCACTCGCCTGAAAATCGATAAATATTTTCTATTATTTTCTTTAATTACTTAAATTTCTTATACTCGTAGGTTGTATGTGATGCTTCGCTTAAAATTTGTGATATTGTATGTCATTGGCGGGGAAGCACTCATGATGCGAGGATCTTCCGGGAAAGTTCCATCAAAAGAAGGTTTGAAGAGCATGAATTTAAAGGGAGGCTTTTAGGGGATAGTGGCTATCCCTGCACTGTATATCTGTTCACACCCATACTAAGACCTCAAACTGAGGCAGAGCAGAGATATAACATCAGTCACATCCAGACTAGAAATGCTGTGGAACGTTGTTTTGGGGTCTGGAAGCAAAGGTTCCGCATATTATTGGAAGTGATGAGGGGATCTTTTAGTACAATCAAAACCACAATTATAGCTTGTGCTGTTTTGCATAACCTGGCCATTGAATTCGGACAAATCAATGATGAAGGTTATTTCATACTTTAAAGCCTATACTTACTCTTACTGAAAATATACATATTTTCAGACTTTGTTCCCAGCACATATGATGATGATGATACTAATGAAATGGAGCAAAATATACATGGAAATAATACTGCTAGAGAAGTGTTTATTTCAACATATTTTGCATAAACAAACGTTTCTCTGAGCACAACTACATTATTTTATTCATTTAATTTTTTTTTCCAGTAAGCCTTTTCCAGCTCCATGATCTCCATCCTCATTCGGTGTTGCTCCGCTGCATAAGTCATCTCCTTTTCTTTTGCAGATTTGACGAGCAGAAACACCTCCTTTTCAAAATCATTTCCAATCTGAAAACGTCCACAAATCTCTTAAGAAAATTCATATCAATAGAAAATAACTAACCTTTCTTTTAGTCTTCCTTAAATTTGTTTTATTTAAGCCTGATGCAGAGGGCTGAGAGCTGCATAACTATAAATCAGAACACATGTACTTATGCTAATTTACGCAATTATAAAAATATTACCTTAACAGAGGGAACGTGTTGGGTCTCTGCAGCTGGTTCAGAGATTTTATTACACCATCGGCTGACGCCACATAGTCTTCGGTTTCGGTTTCGGACTGAAAAAGAAAAAGAAATTGTTGCATACAAACTATAATATAATAAATATAATTATTTTGGACATACCACTTTTTTGAATATCCCATCACTGTCAAAGCAGTTGCTGTCGATTTCAAACTCATTTGGGATGAGCTCGATTATTTCTATGTCTTCTGGTGGAGGAGGAGGTGGAGGTGGTCCCCCACCTGTGTCTAATCGAGCTCGTCTATACGCATAATCCCGTTTTTTTATGTTGTTTTTAGTATTCCTCCATTGGTTCACCAACTGCTTTAGACTTCTATTTTGCGAGTTTAGGGAATTGAAACTGAAATAAAAAAGTCTTGTTGCATATCTGGTTTAATATGAACATAAGCCAGAAAAAAGCCAACTATATTAACCGAGACGTACTTCATCAACACTTCCTGCCATGCAACTTCCTTTTTATAATGGACGTTAGTGCTGGTATCTTTATTTTCAATTATTTCAATTTTTTCTTCAATTAAATTTTTCAGCAGAGTCTGAAAATATTTATGCATATAACAAGAGAGTAACAAAAACGATTGAATTAATTGATTTCAAAAAATACGTTATAACATAAATTTCTTACCTTCTCCTCTTCACTCCAATTTGTTGATCGAACACGCATTATTTTTTTATTCTCGTTGAGTTCCATTTTAACTTTCACAGCACAATACACAAAACTCAAGTACAAATGCCAATTTGACAATTTCGCTTTCAATTTTTGTACATTTCCGGCATTCTTAAATAAATTTAGTACTCCGAGAAGTATTGTTGCCATATCGGAATATGGTTTTTTGACTTTTAAATCTATTTAACTAACTACTGCTTAAGTAATGTTTATAAGTGAAGAAAAGTTAATCATTGCTTAAGACTTTAAGCATTAGTTAACTAATCAACTGTTTAACACATAATTAAGCAGTTTTTATAAGTAAGGCTGATTATGTTTAAACAGAAAACAAGAAAAACCCACCAAAAGCACAATGCAATTCAAAACCATGGAGAACGATCCTAACGCTTTGAGTGGTCGCCTCAAATGAATACACAAGCACAAGCGCGTGCAGATATAAAATTTACAATTGGTCTCGTAGGAAATACAAGGAGAGAGAGTGTAAAAGTCCACGTGTATTATAGTAAATTTCCCTTGGTTAATGTAGTGATTTGCACGACTACTAGTAAAAATACAAATTTTGATGGCACATTTACATCCAGATGTGTAATATCTACGATAAAGACGCATTTCGCTTACAAAGTTTACACTTTGTTGTAAAATTTCAGGATACACTGTAAAAAAACGAGGAAAGTACATTATCCTATGTAAAATATTCATGCTTCTAGGTAAATTTCACAGCGCAAAGCAAATCATCAACGCTGTTTATTGCAATATCTCTCAATATCTGTGTTATTTCCAAGTGACTTAGTAATTTTCGATGAAAAATTGAGTTGACTACTCTCTTTGTAGTATTTATACACACCATGGGATTTATACTATAAAATCAGGTTAAAATTTACTATGAAAAATATTGCAATTTTAGAAAAATTTTTTACTGTGTTCATTTCGCAAATTAGCGTCTATTATAAGTTAATCGCACTGATATAAATAATCACCAAAAGCTTAAAACAGGCTTTTACACAATTTTTATAAACTTTTCTCGAAACGATAGTTTATAACAGCAAAAACTTGCACTTTTTCTAATTAACATCGAACGAACACAGATTTCATTTGTCACTCGCTCACGTGCTCAAAATATTTTGTGAAATTATGTTCCAAAGGTAGTATGTCTAGCAGCTTTATTTAAATTATAAGTAGACTGCGGATTATATGCAAATGCATATTATGCATTTGTTAAGATAAACAAATAATTTCACCGCATAATATGCATTTGCATATAATCCGCAGTCTAATTATAAGCATTTTGAGAATTATCGATTATAAATTCTTCAGGTTCATAAAAAAATTTAAGTGATGTAAATATTTGTTTAAATTTATATTTATTTATTTATTTATTTATTTATTTATTGTTATCAAAAATTCCTTTACATAATTTGATACAATATATAAAGTACCTATAGGGGACAAAAATGCCCGTACATAGGTTGGTCTTTAAAATGCTAAATAATAATAAAAAATTGCATTTCTAGAAAAAAGTTGCCAGTATTTACTTAGCCTAATTATAATATAATTATTGTCTCTTTGCGAATAGGTGTTTTATGTTTTAATTTGATTATTCTTAGTTTATAACATTTGTATTTTATTTCAATTATTTAGAAGGAGAAAAATAGTTCTTTTCTTATAAATAATAAATTTACAATATTATTAATTCACTTATTTTGTTCTTAATTTTTTTTTTTATAACTTTTTCACTACCAGTGATTTTAAAGCATTTGGTATTTCATTGAAGTACTTCTTTGCATAATAAATGTAACTTCTCTGCCCAATCGTTAGAGAGTGCTTTGGTAGAGAAATACTTTTAAACCTTGTACTAATTGGGTTGTTTCAAAATTCTTACTGAAGTTCTTTGTATGAGTAAGTTATAGCTTTAACAACAAACACTTGTTTTATTTCTAAAGGTTTATTTTTATCTTTATTTTTGATTCCAATGATTTTGAGTCGCCTTTTTTGAAGTCTTGCTAACGGATCTAATGCAACATTATATAGTCCTCCCCAGCCAATTATTCCATACACAGCTGTGCTATGAAAGAGTCCATAGGATATAAGTAATAACTGATTTTTTGTTAAGGTTCTCAAGATACCTGTCGTAGGTGCGTACGCAGAAATAAGTTTCGGGGGGGGGGTTATAGAAAAATATTTGTATGAAACACGTGTCAATGATATTTGCACATAAAATATTGATTTATTTGAATAATTTATAAGTTAAGCAATACTGATGTATTAATAATAATCCATTATATAAATTTGTCATTCACAGAGAATAATATACTGATTTATAAAAACAGGTCCATCCTTCTCGATTCTTTGGCCATCATATCGATAATTGTTTCGCATTGCACTTCTATGTATCGATGAACATTTAACAAAGCCAAACCATTCAACCTCTCCTCGCCCGTTTTGCTTCTTAGATACGTTTTTAGTCTTCGGAGACTCGAGAAAGACCTTAATATAAATATTAATAGGAAAAGTTTTAATTTTTGGAAATTTTTCATCCGATTAGGGGGGGGGGGGTTGAACCACCACCCCCCCCCCCCCCCCCCCTGCGTACGCCCCTGACCTGTCGGGTTTGACAATCTCGTGCTATGTGGCCTATTTTTTTTACATTTAAAACATTTTTACACATATGCTGCTTTACAATCTCTTGCATATTGTACTTTTGGTGTTCCCTCCTCCTTTTCCTTACGTACCCTGTCCGACCATATTATTCTCAGCTTGATTATTTTGGGTATTTCGATCACTTATCGTTATTTTCGTATCATAACAGAAGGGTTGATATTTCCGTTGATATTTATAGTTGATTCTAGAAGGACCTGCTTCATTATTCAATCGTAAATTCTTCCTATTTTGTCCTTGTATTTGAATTTCTTCAAATTTTTTTATTGCTTTTAGAATTTCTGGAATGCTGCTGCAATTTGATGCCATCAAAACATTTTCTAGGTTTTGGTTCTGTAAACCCGAAATGTATGTTATTATTGTCTCTTCTTTTAAATTAATTGTTTTTCCCAGAGCCGCGACTTCGTACAAATAATTCTCAATAGCTTCCCGTGGCAATCTTTTCCTTTCCATAATTCAAAAGGCTTCCTGCTTTCCCTGACTGGTCTCTATGGACCCAGAGCCAACGTACGTAGATAGTAAAGTAACAACTTTATTGTCTCTCCAAGCAATTACTGTTATATCCACATCATCAACTATTGGCGTATTTTTTCAAACAGCCTCATTTATTTATTTATTTATTTAAGATTCATCAAATACACTGACTACTACAAATTTCAGGATTCATCAAATACAAATATAACATCAAAACTATTAATATAATTTTTCTTATCATTATCATCTCACATTTTATCCTTAATTTTCAATGTCGACAAGAGAGTTTAGAGTTAAGCTTACTCTTCAATTGATGAGAAGATAAATTAAAATCGAAAATATCACGATGCAAATTCAATAAATTAGCGATAGATGTGACTGGCTCATGTGTTTTTAAAAAATCTTTTTTATTAGTAAGCTTATTGTTAGGAATCCTGTTAGTTGGAATGTTACCCAAACAAAATATATTCTGTTTAGCGAAGTGTGTTACAAGGGGTATAGTTGTTTAATAATTATCAAGATATATGTATAAGATGATTTTGTTGTCTCGGTATCACTCTTGCCAATCTGATGACAATATTACCAGTTACTCCAAAATTCTTCGGGAAACCGCTCATGTTTTTGGTGTCCTGCATAAATTTCAAATTATAAGCATATCCATAAAGACAACAAATAACTTGAAGCCCTTTTTGTGGGGTTTGTTTGGTAGATATTGTTTTAGATGGTGTTTTATTTTTGCAGCACAAATTTGTTCATCTATGGAAAGTCTCTGCTCTAATGAGATAATATAATTGAGGTGATCAAACAGTGGTCTTAATTTGTGGAATTTGTCATGATTTGGATCAGTCCAGGGGAACATTGTCTCATTATTATTGAAGTGGATAAAATTTCTTAGCCTTTCAAACATGTTCACAGTCATTGTATTTGTGATCAATTCAAAACCAAACTTTTTAGACCAGTAAAGTCGTATGTTTGGATACTTTTTGGAATGTACGTGCCTGTACACCCTATTTTAGTCCTTTGCGGTCCTGGCGGGCACGCCGCGGGAGCCCTTCGCGCACCGCACGGTTCTTGGCTGTAGCGGAAGCCGTGGGACTGGATGGTCGCGCGAGAGAGGAAATCGAATGACCTCAGTGGACTTCGGCAAGAAAAAAGCACAATTCAATTACAAAACTGGTTTATTTAACTTAGATTACTTTACAATTAACAATGGCGTATTTCACGGAGCGATCGGCTGTGGTCTGGTCGAGTTGGCGCGCGCGAGAGAGTGACTCCTTTTTGTCCCTCGGGTCCCTGGGCTCGCTCTTCCTCTCCCCGTTGTGAAGACCTCGCGGGCCACGAGGGCCTGTTTGCGCCGCGAGCGCTGCGGGCGCAAAAGGGCTGATGGAGGCGCCACAACTTAATAACTGATTTGAAAATAAGTATTCCAATATAAGAGTTCAAATTGTTTTCGTCCATATTCAGAGATTTATTGATATTTTGTTGAGTTGAATACAGAGTACTTTCTTCTATTATCTTCACCTTTATTCCTTTATTGAAGAAGTAGGAAAAAAATTGTAGGGTGTTGATAACTGCATTATTTCGGTAGGCAAATCAGAGATTCCCTTGAATGGTCTCAATTCGAAAGGATTTTTTTCCAACGTATTTTTCTGGAACTGCTGGGAGTTTAACCTCCTGGAGTTGATTCAGTTTCTTCTATTCTCGTCTGATCCATCACTATCAATTTCGGATAAATTTCCATCAAACTCTGCCAAAAATTTTTCTATATCCTGATTTTGAGACCTTGAAATGAAAATAGTAACTCATGTTACTTATTCAAAACATTTTGCTCTAAAATGCATACTGTTGTATTTCTGCAACAAAGTGAATTTTGGTTTCATTTTACAAACTAATGATTGTATCTCATTATAATTATTGTATAATAATTACATAGGAAATAAACATCAAATAAAATACTTTTATGGTTTACTTACATGACATGGTACAAAAATACAACTCAAACAAGTTTCTCCAAAATCGAAAACACTAAATTTTTAGCGCAAATTACCATTAAATAACATTTCTCAGCAAAAAATTGCACGCTCATTTATTACACTTCGAAAATGTCATTGTGAATATGTTTACATAGCAAGACATAAAGAGAGCTTACTAATTTAAGTTTCAGAAATAGGTAAAAACTGATTAAAATAGTTTGTTGTATTTCTACAACTCGATGCATTTAAGGGTTAAAAGAAAATAGCAAAAAACTCTACATAAATCGTGTGTGTGAAATTAGGTTCCATGCTGAAAGTTCTCATTCAGGTCGGAATTCAGAATAGAACTATATGTTGCAATAAATTATCCTATTGATAAATAAGTTCAAAATATTAATTTTATAAGAAGAAATAGATTTATCCCATAATATTTTTCTATTTCATTCCGACTTTCAACTGTCTAAGCTCGCGCTATACATATGTTTTCTGGTTATTGACTTGGCACTTCAACTTCCGCTAAAACTTTGCGCACCTGAATAGTCTGATTAATTTTAGAGTCTTTACTTTATATGGCACTCAGCATAGAATTAAGTTAATAAAACAAATAAATGTACCTTCCATTTTCAACATCGCTATCAAAGTGTAAATAGACTTTCCTTATTTCAAATATAAGTTTTGCATGTTCAATCTAAAGATTAATGTTCAATTTT
The DNA here is from genome assembly GCA_963920795.1 of Eutolmus rufibarbis. Taxonomy (NCBI): domain Eukaryota; kingdom Metazoa; phylum Arthropoda; class Insecta; order Diptera; family Asilidae; genus Eutolmus; species Eutolmus rufibarbis. Next base: position 23,863,413 of record OY987205.1, read on the forward strand.
AATTAAAAGGAAGCGAAATTATTGATGTATATTATTTTTGTAAGTAGTTCCTACAAATTCTTGATTTATATTCTTCTTTAAAAACATCAAAAATGTTATTTATTAAATATATCGATGAATTCCAGAAGTTATGTAGATAACCCGGAAATTTATTTTCATAAACTATTTTAAAAACATAAATCAACAAAATGTCTATTTGTTTAAAATTTACTTTAAGTTTTGTTACTAGTTTTAAACACTTATATTTAGCAATAATATTTATGTGTGTATGTAGACTTTTTACATTATGTGTTCATTAGTTTTTAAATAAATTAATTTTCGCTAGAGATACATAGATCTTATAACCAAATCGGCAACATGCATATTGCGCTACCAAAAGGGAGGACAAACAAGATAAAAAATATTATACAAAACAATTGTAGGTACAAAATAAAGAGAAAGTTTGGAATTTTATGAATTTTATAGTTTTCTTAGAAATAATATTTTCAAAAAAAACTCTTCAAATCGCTGAAGTGAATTTATACTTCATCTGATCACCGTGGGAATCCTTATTCAACTCAAGTTCTCTTCTAAAACGTCCGGGATCAACCTGCTCCTTTCTTTGCTTACGCTTCTCTTTTGTATTACGTTCACACACACACAACATCCTAAGATCTGATCATGGCGACTCAAAGCTCTTCAATATACATGTGGGAATTGCTCAAAAAAAGCAACGACTTTGACCAGGGACAGGCTCGAAACTGCGACCTTCAAACTTGCACATCGCTCCTCAAACCAACAGCTACCCGCGGTCGCTTGCCGCCAATGCCTTTCGAGCAATTTAGTTCTGATGAGAAGTGCGATCGACCGATTCCTCATACATGCCTTGTGAACTTGTTATATGTATAACTGTGGGATCGGTCGATCGCACTTCTCATCAGAATTTAGAAATGGTGAGGGGTAGCTCAATTTGTTAGACCAGTAAGGCACCAATTCGAAGGTCGCAGGTTCGACTCCTGCCGCTGAATTTTCGAAATTAAACACATCGATTGTCTCAACTTTAACGAATTTTAACGAAAATACATTAGAACATTTAGGTTTACCGATTTCGAATTAACTGTCAACATTTTAAAATATTGCATCCAATATAATCGCTCAATTGGTATTTATGTTTCCAGTAATCAAACAATATAAAAGATCTTTATTCCAAAAATTTTCATTTTTTTAAGAAGTTGTTATTTCCAGTATTGCAACTTTACTTCTTAAAGCCCCATCCTGTTAACCTTACGTCACCGTACAGCTTACCTTAGAATATTTAAACTGAACTTTTATTATTCATTTATTTTCGTTTTTTAAGCAAGCATCAAACAAGAAAACATTTCATTCAACATTGCACAAACATATTTCTACTATACATATATTCTATAGCTTATTTCTCTCTTTTGAGTTATTTGTGCTGTCGGGTTTTTGGTTTTCTTTACATGTTTTTTATTAGCTTGACCTGTAACTTCGTAAAATTGTAAGAAAATATTGCAACTCACTTTTCACCCATTTCTAATTGTGGTATCGTTATGAAACTTTGCGAACATATGCAATTCTGAAGACAATGGCTCCTATTCTAAAAAACTGAACAGAAGCTCAGACTTGATTTTTGTATAGAACTGAATTTCGAATTAAGATCAGCTCAGTTTTCCACACTTTGCATTAATATTTTAATATAATGCTTGAGTATTCCATCGACTTCCAACAAAATTGAGTGGATAATTTTACTAATTTACAACTACATATTTCTGTATGCAGTACAAGATAAGGTACATATATATCCTTTTAATTTTTAATTTGTTCACCATTAAGGAATTACTTTTTTTTTACGAAAAAAGTTGCACTCCTTAGTGACCTTTTAAAGAAAGAACGGATCAGAAAGCAAGATTTCTCCGCATTCGTGAAATTGGTGAGTGTGTTATTGAGAAAACGCTGCTTTTTAATCCCACATTAATTTTAATAATATCTGAATGACTTTACATATTGACGTGAAACTTTTTTTGTTTCAGCGATCATTAAGGAGTGCAACCTTTTCTAATAATTTAATTTAATTAACCTTTTAGGGGTAAAATTTCGCAAGAAGCAGGAAGAACGTGTATTCTTAAAAAAAAATTTCTCAAATTTTGAAGTTTGAACTTACCTAGTTTTTACATTAGTTGACGGATTAAGTTTCGGGATACCGAAGAAGGTGGGGGTTACTCACATCAGAACAAAGCGGAATCAACAAACAAAATAGGGTCGAAAAAAGTTCGATGGTGTATTATATTATATGTATATGTTGAAAGATTTAACTTTTGGTAAATATAAACCAATTATCAGAATAGAATTAATTATATTTGATCGAAAAGTTATTCGTGTTAATATCACTGCGCGTCACCAATGTTTCATCCGTATAATCATATCGGTCGCTTTGACGGTGTCGCGACATCTGACGACGGTAACGGTTACATTCAGCATTTAGCTTAACTGTGGGGAATTTTAAATATGTTTCCTCAACATCGTCTCAAATATAACATCCCAAATGCTGGTTGGTAGAATCCGCGAGGATAATTTATCCTGGTTAATTTATTTATTTATTGCAGCTTCACCAACAAACTGATTACTACAGAACAATCATTATAATATATTACTAATATTGCTAATACATATACATAGTATAATACATAAAAGTTAACTTAAACAAAGCTTAGAAATTATTAGAAATTATCATTGATATTGAGGTCAAAACAGTAATATTTACAAAAATGTTATGTCTATCTGTCTGCATGTGGACGCATCACGCGGAAACTACTGGACGGATTTAAATGAAGCTTTATATGTAGGTACTTTATGTGATGGATTAATGTACAAGATACTTACCGGCAAAAAATGAAGTTCCCGTGGGATAGTAAAAAAAAACTATATCTCTGAAATGTCTGAATTGAATGAAATAAAGTCTTTATGTTTCTGTTACTCACCAATAAACGTCGCAACATTAATGTGTCCACTACTCACTAATAGATGTTGCTACAAGTATTTAAAATTTGACCCAATTTGTTTTAATGCATCTGTGACAGAGGAGGCTGAGCATTTATGATATAGGGATGAGTGGGGTAATATAGGGTAGTCGCGTAAGACGGGTGCTTATAAAATTTCCTAAAACAAAAGAATTACGAGATCGATAATATATTTATTATCAACAAGTGATCAACCGCCCTGGCAGTGTTCATGAATTAGAAAAAAACTTATTCCGAAATTTAGATCTAATGTTTGCTTACTTTGATAACTGAATAAGGAGTTATGTGAAAGGCTGAATTTTAAATATTGAAATTAAGAATTGATTGTTTATTATAATATTTACTAACAGTTTTTCAGTATATGAATTTATGTATAGAATCACCCGAAGGAGCAAGATGGGGTAGGTACAACGTGTTTCGACTTGTCCCATCTTACTCCTTCGGGTGCTTCTAAGTAAAATTAATTCGGATTATATTACGTCGGTTTTAAAATATTGAAGAACTATGTTTGGAAAATTATATCTAATAGGAGTACTCCATTTTACCGTTTATCCGGAGCAAGTTGTTTTTTTCTCCTATTTGATTAAAAAAAGTTAATATAATCTTTGTGTGATTTATTATTTTCCAAAGACTATGCCAAATTGAACTACGTTAAGTGACAGACATAAATGAGAACGTTTCAACGTTTTATTGTTTCACTTTACCGTACCCATCATGCGCCCCGTTTCCCTACTATATCATTAGTTAATTTTAATTTTGTAGGTATACAGTATGTAAATTACTGCAATCTAAAATCAAAATAATTTGTTTACTTAAAACATCGTAATAAGATTTATTAAATAAATTATTTAGCTCATCTTGTAAGTACTTTAATTACAAGGATTCCACAATGTAGGCAATCTCGAAGACAAGACTAACTTCATATCGAATGGCTATTTTGTTTATTGTTAATGGTGATGAATTTTCGTCATCACAGATTAGATTAAAAATTTAACGACATTTTTCTGAATTTAGGTTAATTTTTCTAAATCTCTTTTCAGAACTTCAAGAAGCTGCAGACACGCAAAGGCCTGAGGCAGCACCTTCTGTGGGCTGTGGGAGCAGTACGAAGCACCTCTTAGAATTTTGAGGAGAAGAAGATACATATTTTTGTACTCGATAAAAATAAAAGAAATTTACATAAAAACTCGCTTTGCATACTCACTGACCGCAACATTAATTTTCAGGTACACAGCCGCAGCTCCGCGTGGAGAGTCCATCGCCCAAATCGCGAAGATCTCACCGTTGCTGCTGCCCTTCGCCAATTCATTGACCAAACAATCGCCAGTACGCAAGCGACGCGCTTGCTTCCCCCGCACGCGTGCATATTTCATTTCGCTGCTATGCTACCTGGAAAAAGTTTTCAATAATTTCGTTTCGCTCTGATGACGCGACTTCCTCCTTCCTCAGAGCGCGGTGCTTGCCGCTTCACCTGCCACCGCCGCCAGCCAACGCAGGCCACTTTTTTCAGTTTACCTGAAATCGGAATAGCCGCGGCGGCCGGTGACGAGCCACTGTGACGGTGGCGATGGGGAAGCCCTCTGGTGAGCAGTGCATGCGTACCGCGATTATCACTCACTTTATGATCCCAAAACTACCGGGAGGACGCGAGCGTATGTGAAAATTGTTTTCCTGCGAAAACTCGGTTCAGAACTTCTAACGCGCTTGTCGCAGCCCGACGCACGGTTACCGCGCAACGAAACGAAAAAACGCAACTGAGGGCGGCGGTGGCGATAGTGTGGCCCAAAAATCGACTCTGAGGTCGATGGCAATCGATAGCACCCCAGCCAACTCGATCGGTCTATTGTTTCGCTACGCTCGCGGTGGAAGGAGGACGTCCGCGATTTTTTTATTTGGTTATCTATGCAAGGACAGGTGGAATTAGCACCACTGTGCTTTTCCGGGGGTATCGACGGTTCCGATAAGCTCTTCACACTAATTCAAACCTTAGTGTCCACTGACTTCCGGAGCGGCCAAGATGAGACTGCGAAAGATCTTCAACCATAAGTTTTTGCTGAATTGCTGCAACCTTGTTTTCATGGTGAGCTTGCCGTGTTTTCTTAATTTTTCGTAAGGAGTGAAAAAAAGTGAAAACGTGGAAATTGCCAGGTGTGAAAGTAACCGAGTTGTGGCTCGATCGTTGTGCTAGTTTTGTTTTTGTTGGTTGGAAGCCGCCTTGTTCTCGCCCAGAATTCTAATCACCTTCACTGAGCAAGTGGATTGCATATTACGTCATGTACAAAAGGGTGAAACGAAAATAGCATTTTATTATTTTTGTTTAATATTATTATGAAATAGTGGAATTAACGCTATGAACAATTATGTTAAATATTCTCTACTTCAAAAAATACTATTATATTAAATTAATCAAGTTATTTTTTTAAAAATTCATAACCCAATATTTATTTTAAAACTGAACTGAATAGTTATTATTATATGTAATTGCCAGTTATAAATTTTAGGACTTTCTACTATATGACCCTCCGAGCAAGGGAGCAAGGGGAGCCCCCAACATGCGTGAGCAAAAAATCGTAAAATGTTATCCACTACAAGTAAAATAAAGTTGGCTGGGAATTATCAATTCAATATGCTTCAAAATTCGAAACCTGGCTTACAACTTTCTAACGAATATGAAACTTTATTCTGCAATAATTACAACTTTGTTGACTAAGATTCAGAACAGAAGTGGAAGTATAATACATTTAGTAGAAAACGGTCTATATGAAAATAGAGAGAGAGTGCAACAGTGATTCAGAACAAGAATTCGAATAAGTAAACAAATGTAATGACAAAATAGGATTTACCTCACAAGAAAGAACGCCAAGAAAGCGCTATCTTTAACACTCCCTCTCGCTTTCTCCTTTACAATATTAAAATTAATGTTTATACTTTTAACAATTGGAAGTTAGTTCTAAATTATTTTGTCTCTGAGCATGGTATTAAAGGAGCAGAATTGGTGTAGAATAATTATAACCATACTTTTAAGTTTAGGTCTTAAGGTGTATCACCAGAAAAACCATTGGTACATATGGGCGGTTCTATTATAAATTGTATGTTTGTATGGTTTTCCACATTTATTAAAGTCTATGTAATTATCTGTTAACTTCAGTAATCAATACACCTGATGGACCCGTAAATTGGGATGTTATTCGGGAACTATGCGAACTTGAACAAAAACAGATTACATGTGTATGAAGTTAACAGAACAACAAGCCCAAATACCTTTGAGAGGATGAGGGTTAACTTAGCTGCCGAAGTATTCAGTCATACAATTGCAACTGCCATAATATCAACTATTGAAACCAATAAATTTCAAAGAAATAAAGAGCAGGTAAATTCCTGAAGAAAATAAATAGAATTTTTAATTGTTTAAATTATGCCATTATTTTGGCGGAGGATATTTTGCATTCCAATTCTGAAATATTTTTTTTTCCTTCCAATAAACGGCTTTCTCAAGACTCGTTATAAAACCTCTTCGCAGTTGTATGTCAAAAAGGAAGAAATAACAGAAATCCATCCGTTGCAGAAATTAATATAATTTTAGCAAAAATTAGGTCCGTGAATATTTTACAGTAAAAGCAATTGCGAGTCTGACGATGTTATGGTTCAGTTCGAAATAGCTTACAAGAAGCTAAAAATTCTACTGATTCTATAGAAAATGAATCAATTGTTGAGCATTACGATAGATTATTGGACACTGAATATGCTGATCATATGATAGAAGACTCTTTTGAGTATGAAAAGTTTAAAATTGAGCTGCTTTCTATGAGGTACTTTGTAGGTTATGTAGATAGCATATAAGATGCTTTTAAAAATAAAATGCGAAAGTTGTGAAGAAACAGTATGCAAAAAAGACGTAGTTTTAACTTGTCCTTCAGAGATATTTATATTTGCAAAGAATTATAATCCATCACTTTCAGATTTTGGTAATCTTTATACTCCATCAAATGAAATTTTTAATGTGTGCAAAATACTCATAACTGTGTTGAGGAACTTATTAAGAACACGGCAGAAATAGCCGATATAAAACAACATATAGTTGAAAAGTGTATGATACAAGATTGGTTTAATACACATACAGTGACTCAACTTATTGATCAAATGAAAATAATTTTCGAAATAAACATGAATATTTTCTTCTTCTTTCAAATATCATATTGTAAATATGGCCCTGTGGAGAAAGGATTTTCTCTCCTAGCAATACTAAAAGAGTTCGAGACCAAAGTCCACAAATAACGGTTAATGTGGAGTAAAAATAATTTCTTCGCACTTGATCAATTAGTTGAGTTTGATGCACAGTAAAAATAGAAGGACATTTTAAAGTCAAAATCTAAGTGGAATTTTTTTCATTTTGTGGGAATTTAAAAGTGAGTATATGAAGCTTAAAAGTTAATTAAAATTAGTATCTTGCATATTTTTTTTTTGTGCATTTTTAAAATTTTCGTCAGATGAAGCCTGTTAGGACAATCAAAATACAGGAAATTAAACGGCTGCTCGAGGAGGGAAAAACACACCGACAAATTGCCTCCCAGTTGAGTGTTGGGGTCGGCACAGTGTCTAACATTCTCAAAAAATTCAATGTCGACGCACCAAAAAACAGGGCGGGCAAGAAAGCCATTTTAACAGAAGGAATTCAGCGGCGAATTTTACGGCAAATTACTACAGGTGGGTGTGATAATGCCGTTCAGATAAAGGATGTGCTGAGCCGAGTTGATAATATTGACGTGTCAGCCGAGGCAGTCCGAAAAGTCCTTCGGAAACATGATTTCCACGGTCGGGCAAAAATAAAAAAACCGCTTTTAAAAAAGCGACATCGTCAAGCGCGGTTAAATTTCGCTAGGCGTTATAGGAATTTCACCACCGAGGATTGGGCGAAGGTTATCTGGTCTGACGAAACCAAAATTAATAGATTTGGTTCCGATGGCCGACAATGGACCTGGAAAAAGGTCAATGAACCTCTCCAAGACCGTCACGTCAAGCAGACGGTAAAATTTGGAGGAGGAAGCATCATGCTGTGGGGGTGTATGACGTCCCAAGGAGTTGGAAGGTGCCAAGGAATTATAGGGAGGATGACTGCCGCTCATTATGTCAGCATCCTTGAGGCTGATCTCGTTGGCAGCTTACAACAGTGGGGACAAAATGTTTCGGACATCATCTTTCAACAAGATAATGATCCGAAACATACAGCTCGAATCACCCTTGAATGGCTACAAAATCAGGGATTTCAATTATTAGACTGGCCCTCACAGTCTCCTGAACTCAACCCCATCGAACATCTGTGGGTTGAGGTCAAAAGGTCGATCGCTTCAACACGGTCAGAGGTCCGAACCTTGGACGAACTTTGTAGCCGTGCGGAGAATGCCTGGAAAAACATTGCAGCCTCCGTTTGCAGGAATTTGGTGGACTCCATGCCCCGCAGGATTGAGGCCGTCATCAAGGCGAAAGGAGGCCATACAAAATATTAAATTGTAAATAAAACATATCTTAGGAAAAGAGAATCAACTAATTGATCAAATGCCTTTTTTTCTTTTTTCAGGAAAATCGTCGTTATAAAATGAATTGGTGAATTTTTTTTTTATCTATATATAAATAAAATACTTTTATCTTTGATATTATACTCCCCTTTTTTCCTTTTCCCTATACAAAAATGATTCACATTAAGTCCAATTTCAATTTCGAGTTATTTGATCAATAAGTTGAGTCACTGTAACTCCTGTTATGAACATCCATTTTCTTGAATTTATATACTTGTTTTATTAAGAAACCATTGTTCCTCAGTCGTAGAAAATTAAATATTTTAACATGTTAATAAAATTTTAAAAACAAAACCAAAATAAAACGACTGCGCTGATCTTACGGCCTAAAAGGCAATTATAAAAAATTCTTATACTAATAGAAATTAATAACCACAAATTTAAAAACAAGCTTTTATTAAAATACGCAAAAACGAAGTTATTTATCGAAGTATTGTTAATTTAATTTAATTTATTTTTTTATAAATATCTAATATTTGTTTCTTAACTAGATCAATTTTTAACTCTAAACATTACAAAACAACTTTAAAAATAACATTCTGTGCCATTAAATTAAATTAAAAAGATTAATTTTCTTCAATTTAGTATGAGAGGGTCCCCTTAAGAGCAAAAAGAAAGAAGTTAATTATTTTTGGTAAATAAATTGAATTTAAAAATGGATTTATTAGTAGGTTAATTGTATGTTAAAATTAGAATAATACAAAATGGATTTTTATTTAAAAAAAAAAAAATAAAAAAAAATTTTTTTTTGTTTTATATTTGAATTTACAAAATAATTTTATTTTGTTGATTAATGTATAAATATGCTCACCTGAAACGAAAAAGAAAAATTTATTAAATTGTGTAACTTTTTGTATTAGCTATTATTTATTGTTAACAGATTTAAAAAAAAAATCCTAAAACGAATTGTTAATATCTTAATTTATTTCTAGAATTATTTTTATTGATATGTATAATATATTAGAGTTGTAATTTAGTAGGACGCTCCATATGGGCTCTTATTCCCGAGTGCGCTAGCGTGTAAATAGGATTATAATTAATTGTAAGTCTTTTGAATAAATAAATAAATATATGATTTTATGTCTAATCAGAGAATATGTATGCTATGAACACTGGTTTAACCTCATTCCACACAAGATTCTCTAAGTTTTAATGTATGCATTGTAATCGAAGCTATTTTTAAAGAGTATTTATAAACCTTGTTTTGTCATCTTATTTCATTGTTATAAAATATTTCTAATTTCAGATTTGTGGAGCTTTTCTTCTGTTTTCTGGGTTCTACTTATTCTCAGACTCACAACGAATATTGCTGTCCCGTCTTTTAGCCGCAACAAGTGAACAACTGAACGACCTTCCACATCCATTATTCTATTACATTGCCATAGGGGTTGCAACAGCTGGCATGATTGCAGTGTTTGCATCCCTGATAGGCTTTTGGGCATCCTGCTTAAATACATATTGCTTTCTCAGTCTGTACTTCATTACTGTCATTGCCCTTTTAGTGGCGGAGTCGGCAGTGTGCCTTGCCATAACTATTTGGCCACAATGTTTGGGCCTTAATTTTGACGAAACTAAAATGGTAAAAGCCCTACAGGGCTACTATGGCTTTCCTGGAAGGGAGCAATTCACAATTGCAATGGACCTAGCTCAGACTAGATTTGAATGCTGTGGCATGAACAGTGACATAAATTATGATACAGCACTATGGAGACTGCAGGGTTACGGACAGCGGGATTGGACAGTGCCTCTGAGCTGCTGTAAGCTTCAAAACTCAAAGGATCCTTTTGCCTACTTGGACCCAAAACCAAAAAACGGATCAATTTGCCAAGCTCTGCAAAAATTTGACTTCCAGCAGGCTCGACATACGGAGCCATGTCTGGACAAGTTGGACTTATGGTACAGGGAACAGTATGTTCTCTTCCTGGGAGCTAGTCTTGTAATTGCCATTGTAGAGTTCTGTGTGCTTCTGAGCATCATCTTAAATTGCACAAAACTATCGAGACGACCAAAGATTTTTGAAGATATGCAAGAAATGCAGGCGAGGAAGCGATCCACGCTTAGTTTGGTGGAAAATATCTACGAGACTGACATTGGTCTGCCTGCAGCGTCCATCACGAATATGATTCCGACGGAGGTAAAGGAGGTGTACGTTCAGCCACCTGACCTTTGTAAAAATAGACACAATACAACATTCAAGCCAACGAGAAACCAGTATCACATTTCGCAAAGTTATTTAGTGTAAGTTGATGTGGATTTGCTTTTTTCAGAAATAAATGATTTTTATATAAGTAGTATTCTTTGGTTCTCACTTCCCCTTTTTAGATTTTGAAATAGAAATATATTCTGGTCAAACAACCATTTTCGGATGAAAATGTATAGCGTAGGCTAGACGAATCAGTTTTTGGTTTTTGCCTTTTTGTTATCTTTCGAAGAAAATAAAGATTCCGTTTGAGATTTCTTTCGGTGATTCTTCCTTCAACTGAGCCCATATTTTAGGATTTTATTTTTTTTCTTTCAACTTCCGCTTTTTACATTTAGATGCAAGGGTGTCATGTAATTTGAATCAACCATTTCGAAAAGTGGTTCTACTGATTCTGGCTTAGAATTCTGTAGTCAAGTAAATTTCACCTGACCGAATTGCATTTTATCACTTCTACAGCCACAATTAGGAGCAAAATGGAAGGTATACAAATATATAATAATAAAATAAGCGTAAATGTTATTTCAAATTATTTTCTTAGGGAAAATAAAGCAACAAAGAAAAGCCGTAAGGATAAGCATAAGGATTTAGCCAAAGGAGTCTTAAAGACTTTAAATGGTAGAATTCAAACAAATAACTGTGGGAGAAGGCTGCAAGGAGTTAAATGTGATAGGGCCTCCTATTAAGGGTGTTTATAAGCGGAAAATAGTAAACCAAATACCTGGAACGAAACAAGTAATTAAGCATTGACAAAAGTACTCCAGAGTGCATATTTTAAAAAATCATTTTTTAAGTTTGTATATGATCAACTTGGTGACTATGAAAGTTAGCAAAAATGGTAAACAACAAGGATTTATTTCGGATTTTTTGCTATTGGCCTTTAAACTGATTAGAGACAAGAATTAGGCGTTGAGAAAAGCACTCCACAGTGCGTATTTTAGAAAATCTTTTCTTCGAGTTTGTATATGAGCCACTTGGTAACTATTAAAATGAGCAAAAATGGTGAAAAGCAAGGATTTATTTCGGATTTTTTGCAATTGGCCTGTAAAGTGATTAGAAACAAATAATTAAGCGTTGAAAAAAGTACTCCAGAGTGCGTATTTTACGAAATCTTTTTTTCGAGTTTGTGTATGAGCAACGTGGTAATTATGAAAATTAGCAAAAATGGTAGAAAAAAAAGATTTATTTCGGATTTTTTGCTATTCGCCTTTAAAGTGATTAGAAGCAAGTAATTAAGCGTTGAAAAAAGTACTCCAGAGTGCGTATTTTAGAAAATCTTTTCTTCGAGTTTGCATATGAGCAACTTGGTAACTGTGAAAATTAGCAAAAATGGTAGAAAACAAGGAATTAAATCGGAATTTTTGCTATTGCCTTTTAAAGTGATTAGAAGCAAGTAATTAAGCGTTGAGAAAAGTACTCCAGAGTGGGTATTTTAGAAAATTTTTTCTTCGAGTTTGCATATGAGCAACTTGGTTACTATGAAAATTAAAAAAATGGTAAAAAACAAAGATTTATTTCGGATTTTTTGCTATTGCCTTTTAAAGTGATTAGAAGCAAGTAATTAAGCGTTGAGAAAAGTACTCCAGAGTGCGTATTTTAGAAAATCTTTTCTTCGAGTTTGCATATTAACAACTTGGTAACTATGAAAATTAAAAAAATTGTAAAAAACAAGGAATTAAATCGGATTTTTTGCTATTGGCTTTTAAGGTGATTAGAAGCAAGTAATTAAGCGTTGAGAAAAGTACTCCAGAGTGCGTATTTTAGAAAATCTTTTCTTCGAGTTAGTATATGAGCAACTTGGTAACTATGTTTTTTTTAGCGTTTTCCATTCCAAATTACATGTAAACATAGAAGTTGTATAAATTTTTGCAAGCTATTTATGAAACCCTTTATTTTGATACCCCACTCGGTAGGTTTTGAGAAAAAAAAATGTTTGAAGATATAATATGGTGCCAAAAATCGGCCATTTTAATTTATTCCAATTTTGATATACCCAGTGTCACTCTCACAATTAAGACGAATCTAACAGCTCCTCTCAAGCTGAAATCGATCAAGCTGTTTAGGCTACAGAGCGTGCCAAAGAAATATACATACATACATACACTCGAAAAACATAACCCTCCTTCTGGCGCAGTCGGGTAAAAATACAGACAGTTTTCCGCAGAGATCTATAGTTTTGTTTAAAGTGTTTAAAAACTTTTAAAATGCCTAAAGGTTTCACAATTGTTCTATATTGTAGTTTGCCTTTTAATAATAAATTGGAATTATGAAGTTTTTCCAGAGAATTTGGAATTTACGTAAATGATTAAATTATCAACAGGTGTCTAAATTGCCACCTCTTTATGTTTTTTTAGCGTAGCGATACCTGCAAAAATACACATTGAGTCAAACATTTCGTGTGGCTAATTTTCATTATACCCAAGTGTAACTGGATAATAAAATTAATGGGAAATAAAAGTCGTGGTTTAAATATTATATGTATGTATTTCTCATATATCAATTTATGCTCTTTTCTTGACTAACATCGCATCATCTGAATAATTTTTGTGTATTGTTTGGGTTCTTGGGTTTTTTACACATACATATAAATTTAGTTGTAAACTTTTATTGTATTTTTATGAAACGTATGTTTAGTCACATAATTAGATGTACATTACACTCCTCTTAAAATTACCATGTACTGAATTTAATGTGTTCGCCATCTTTAGAACTTTTTTTTAATATTTTTAATTGTTTTCTACAAAAATAAAAAGCTTTAAACAATAAAAGTTTCCAAACGAACGAAATGTTTATGTATTTTCTTCTTGTTTTTTTTATTTTTATCATTATTTTTTAAGATGATTTATTAAAGGTTGGTTTTATGTAATATAAGTTCGAAATTTCTACATAACTATACATATGTTGCATGGTATTCACAGTGGATAGTATGTATGTATGTGGTTGGACGTGAAGAGATGATGTTTATGATGAAGTGAGAGTGGTGATACCCATTGATTTAAGAGGAATTTAAAGAAACTATTTTCATTGAATTTTACGTATATTCTGGTTTTTTGCTTATTGTGAAATTTTTAATGTTACTTTATAGTTCTTTTTATAAATATTATTACTATTGTATTGACGGATCTTTACAGTATAAATGGAACAAAAGACATTTATGGTTTCATTGGATATGACTTATTTGTTTTACAAGTAGTAGAAGAAGAAGAAAAATGGTAAAACAATAGACTAACACAAATGTACAACGATGGAGTTGCATACCGATTTTTTTTTTTTTTTTGAGTTTTTTATACTTTAATGTTAAGCAGTATTTTACATTCACTTCAATGGTATTGGGTTATTACATTTGTACACTTACTTACCACTTTACTTATTTTCAAACTTCACTTTGTTTACTTCTATCCCAAACATTTATGTAAGGAAATAATTTAATTAAAGCATTTCTTACATTAATTATTTGGTGTAAAATTTTGAAATAAAAATCTCTCAAGCAAACTTCTATTATGTATCCTTAAAAGATCCTTAGTATGTAGGTAGTCATGTCTGCAATTGCGGGAAATTAAAGGAAATAATACAATTTGTATGAAAACTATTTCATAATTTTCGCCAAATAACCAATGCCTAAATTACAGTAAGTTAAATGATTCTAATTTTTCCTAAAATCCCCTTATGTCTAAATATAGTAAAAATAACACCTCTGCTATAAATTCTTTCTTTTCTCATCTTCGGCTCTTCTCAACTGATTTCCTCTATAAAAAGAAGAAATTTGAGAAATTGTTCTTACATTAAATGTCCATTTCATTGTTTGTTTAATTTTTTTAACATTCTTTAAAAGATTTTATCTTTCCTGTTTAGTTTTTTAAATATAAAATGGTACAATTATCACATGGCAAACAAATCTAAAAATTTAAAATTATATTTTCATATATGTATGTATGTTTGTCAACAATGACCTTACAAAAATTATAAATAACTTTAAATGTACTTTTCCACTAGGTTTCTATTTTTCGTTGCCAAATTTTCAAGATATCCTGATTTGGTTAATTATTGTGTTGCTATTGTTTGCTAATAGAAAATTCTATTCGCCAACTGGAATATATATACTCACTATGTTGTCATATTTACGTTAGTTTTTTATGTATTTAGTTCTTTTTTCTCAGTCTAGCTTAGTACAAAAATAGAGTTCATTTCTTTTTCTTTCACTTACGTGCAGCAAAACCATTCTTAGCTAACCACTTCTTTAACTTAAAATTTTCTTTTTAACTCTATAACAGTAGCAAGCTTTTCAGAATGAATAACGTGAACATGAATAAAACATTTTTCTGCTGGCTCTAGGTGATCTCGGTAAAATACTTAGGATTTAGATTTGGTAGTGTCTGTTATATTCAAAGTTTACACTTGTATAAATAAACTGAATATCTTCCAAATAAATAAGTAAATGAGCTATAAGATGATTGGAAACCCCACAAATAATAAGGCCATCTGAGAATCACCTTAACATAACAAAATTTTACCCCACCAAATTAACTTCTTCAGAAATGATATTTACAAATCACTATGTCATCTATGTCATTACAATTATCAGAAATAAATTAAATCGTGGAAAACGCACTATTTTTAATTTCAATGGAAAACGGTTAGATTCCTTGTTTATTTAGATGAAAAAGAGCCATCAATTGATTTGAATGCGGAACTTCCGATCCACGTAACAGATATTATGAATGTGAACTTGCTACAAGCACAAATGTTTTGTTTGCTATCTTTTATGACTTAACAGTTGGTATTATGAAATTGAAAATAACAACTCGAACCTATTTGACCGTCAAAGTTAAAGCAAGTTAAGGTTAAAGTAAGCAAGTAACTATTATGTTTTCTGGAAATTTTATAATTTTATTCCATAATACATTTCTATTAAAATTTTGAATTTTTCAGAAAAATTAGGTATATACATATTTCAGGTACAATATCATCATACTTGGATAGTTAGTAAAAATGATTGCGTCTTACACCTTTTAGGGCGGCGCTTTATCTTACAAAGGAGAGGCAGTCTGAAACCAACAAATATACTTGTGTCAGAAATATTCCAATGTCCTCTATTACATCAAAATATTTCAATTCAAACTCATGCTCTATTAACTTAAACAGCTTTGTAGTATTTGTAATCTAGGCATTATAGGTTTTCTGTATAAAAAAATTAGATTTAACCTTTTATTTAGTTAATCGCTTTATTTCGCTTTATCTCGTTGAAAATTGATATCGGCAGGACTTAAAAGGTTATTCAAGGTTAAAAGTTACACAAATCATTTCTCGTTTTCTATTGCTTGCATGTCAATTTTATTACAAAAGAGAAAGATTATGAAATTTGGTATAAAGAGTGTTATATTAATTTTTCACCAACGATGCGAAATACAAATCACACACGGTTCACCATATTTGAAATTTTGCCAAGAATGTACACATTTGGCGCTATCTTTTGATTTATTTAAATATATTTTGCAACTTAAAGTTTCGAAGAATTTAATTTTAATTTATAAATTTGAATTCATGCTAAATATCAGCTTTAAACTAAGAAATTCTTGATCTTTCTTTATTATAATAATCTTAAATAATGTCCGAGCCATAGAAAACGAGATTTTCGCAAAAAACCAATTTTCGTAACTTTTAACCATGAATAAACTTTATAATTCTGCCGATATATGAATATCGTTTTCATTTTTTTATTTTTTATTTTAAACAACAAAAACAAAGGATTAAAAAAGTTAGTGCCTCATTTCTTTGCACAAAACTCATACTTTCATCTAAAATGACTGGTCTATTTTATTTAAGTTGATTTAAAACTAGTAACCAAACGCTTTCATCGACACTGAAAGGGTTTGGAACGTTAATTAGAGTGACCAGGAGGTGTGTTACGAAAAAAAATATCTCCAGAGTAATTGAGACAGGAGTTATTTAGTTTCTATATGGAAAATTTTAAATCAGATAACAAATTATCAATTCGTGTTATCGGAAAAATAATTTTGTATAAATATCATACTCAAAAGGTTTTAGAAAAATATTGACCTAATTATTCTGTGTTTTGTAGAAGTATAATACTCCACTATTTACGGATGCGTATTTTGCGGTCTTCTGCAATATAACTATCAAAATTTTGAAGAAATGAGTTGCTATTCGAAAAAATTAGTGATCTATATTTCTGCTGAAAACACAAACTTTGTAGGATTCTTATAAAACCAAATAGCCAGTCCAGGAATCGTTGGAGCTATTTATCTTCACAGATAATAAAACTGTAAAACATAATTTTTCCTATAATTTACTTTTTTCAATCAAGTGATGATTTCTAGAATCTTTTTAGTCATAATTTCTAAAAAATTTTTTTAGGCCATAATTTCTAAAACATTATCCGATTATTTTTATGCCACTTCTTTGGGTACCAATATAACGGCGGAAAACACACTTCAAAATTGGTAAAAAATATGGTTAAAAAAAAGGCTTCTTGCCCATCGGCTGGCCGGACAGCAGCCAGATTCAGACCCAATAGAAAAATGTGGGGCATAATTAAGCAGAAAGCGGTTAGGGTTCTAGAGGGAAAAATTGTTGTTTGAAACCATCAAAGCCGAGTGGGAGAAAGTAAATTCGATGCCACCTCATAAATGTGTTGAAGTGATAAAAAAAAGAAGGGATAACATACACATTATTGAATAAATTTCAATACGGTGCTATTATTTTGTATAGGTGTTCTGGAGGAATTGTGTTTATAATTTGTAAGCGAACGAATGCATTATTCTGATTTTTTTGTTAATTAGATAGTTAGGAGAGATTAATAAAGCCAGGTATTAATTACCATTCTATTACATGTAGTTTTCAATTAAAATAATACCTACATTAAAAGGCCTTCGAACGGAGCTAATGTTTTGAACACAACAAATACAAATTTTGCGTCGGAACTTCATCAAAATGATAAATATACATATATGTATGTATAACGAAATAACGTAATATGATACTATGACCAGCGTTATTATCTTCACAATTAACCTGCATAAATACATATACAAAAAATTGTAATTAGTCGTCAGTTACAACCGCTGGACTGAGATTACTGAAAAGCGTTAACGGCTTTGCGTTTTATAATAATATAACTAACTAACGTAAATACAACAAATTGCGAGGTTCTCAAACGACATTTAACCAAGTATCTATTAATTGTAAAGATGCGAAAACAGCATAAATTAAAAATTATAACCAGTCCAGGAACCAAAATAGTTTCGGTCTGCATAATTCTGCCTACGAGATTTTCTTTGAGGAAATTATTTAAAGTGTGTCCTAACTGTAAATTCAAATTGGTGCATCGGGGATGTGATTATACTTCAGTCACCATCTTCGATTTGAGTTTTGCTCAAATATCTCGTAAATTGTTTGATTACCATTCATAGAAATCAACATTTCTTATAAATTTTATTATTTTCTCTAAAAGTCATATCTGTTTGGAGCACTGTAACTTATAAAATATCCCTTTTAGAGAAAAACGTTTTATACAAAAATTATTGGTAATTCAGTTATCGTAGGATCATTGCTTTATGAGATATCTGAGGGGAACTAAAATTCAAGGTGGAGGCTGGAATAGGCAACACACGCGTCGCGTCAATTATGATTTACTATCGGAACACACCCCCGTAAGCAAAATTATGCTGGCAACGCCCATTTGCATTTACAAGGTTCCTGGGCTAAGCAAAGAAATGCATTTATTAAAGTCCAAAGAACATGGCCAACAATAATTGTCATGCCTTCATTATTTTACATAGATGACAATTTTTGTTCGTTTGTAGCTGGCCTTAAGCAAACCGCAGTACTGTCTACTCGTTATAAAATTTATAAAATTGAGCAAAGTGTATAAAAACTTGCAATATTTAAGACTTCTCGGTTATACAGTAAATGTACTTGCTCTAGATCGAAAATAGAAACATTTTGTTATTGTTCTTAATTTTCGGTTGTTAATACTCTCTTGAATCATTCGCTAGAACTATCTACAATTTTACCATAAAAAACGTTGCAGGTATTTTGTTTCTCTAAAATAATAGAAAAGCTCGTATGTGGTTTATTTACATCTAGGTACAATCATTAATGGACTATTTCATTTCTTGTCCCATTTGTTTCTTTGTTTTTAGTTCCTTTGTTTGCAACATTCCTTTAATTTTTTTATAAAATGCCACTTTAGCAGTTGGATATTAAATAAAATCAATAAAATATTCTTATAATGCAAAATTTCGTATTAAGGAAATTTTTGTAGCGTGAATTTATTACAAAACCTCTGATTTGTTTTATATCTCAATTATATACAAAACTGAACAAAAAAACATTAAAAATACAAAGCTCAATGCTCTCCAACTGCTTAGATGACCAGGGAGCAAACGAAAGTTGACAATTTTCGGCCAGATATATGCGATTCCACATTTTCACAGCCTCTGGTTTAAATTGCTGGCACATTCTTATTTAACACTGACTTTCCGCAATCAATAACAATTTTGTTCGTTCCCATAATACATATATCTTACCTTAAAAAATAAAATCTTTCTAAAGATCATAAAAACACCATCTGTGCTTATAGCCTGCGATGGATTCAAGTAAAATTTAAAAAATTATGTAGCTAACAGTCCAACATCCTATACCAATGGTTCTGAAATTATAAATTGTTTCAACTAAATGGATTCATTTTTACAACATCATTTTCCATTTAACATTAACTATTAAAATACAACCATATGCTTAATATGCTCATAATTAAAAGTAACCTTATTATTTTTGCAATTGTTTTTTTTTTCCATAGATTACTCTAATAAATTTTTCGTTACGAAATACTTTGTTTAGTGATTCCACCATAATCTCTTATTCTAATTAACTCAATAAAAAAAAATTGTTTTTTGAAATAAAATATAGTTTTCAAATATCCAACCTTAGTTGAAAATATTGTTTCTGCACAAAACGTGGTAGACGGATCTGGCGTGGCAATTTTGTTAAATTTCCTAAAATTAAATCAAATGAAAAAGGACAATTTTTCACGTTGGATAGAAATCCAACAATTTTGTAGAGTGTTTCCCAAAAACAAATAGCATCTTTAAAATATACAAAAAACTTTTGTGTTTAAATTGTTTTTCTGTAGTTTATTAATACCATTTCGTTTTAAATACCGCCACACATACCGCACATGCTCTACGTTTATAGAAGAATTTATTTATAATATAATATATGTAGATACATTATCGAAAATGGCACGATTTAAAAAATATTTCAAAAATGATCATCTTTTGGAATTTTTTAAAGTAAAAACAATAATAAAATATTAATGAATTGATAGAATATTATGCAAAAAAAAAATAAAATGATGCATTTTTCGAATTCACCTGGTTAGACGCACAAAAAGGATTTTTAGAGTTACTACGAAAATAGACAAAGTTTTGTTAATTTCTGAATATTTTAAGCTTTTTTTTATAACAGGGACATCTCAATAGCAATTTTAAAAGGAAATACCTCGCGAATTAAAAGTTAAATTAAAAAAATCTCAAAAACATCATTTATTGCATTTTGAAAGGAGTATTCAACGACACGCCACTCGAAATGGTAAGTGATTTGTGAATTTGCTTATTCTACATCTTGCACTGTTGTTTTGGGTTGTCAATGTACACTAAATTTTATCGTAATACGTATACTACAACTGAAATAGAACCAGGGCTGTGATCCACAGATGGACGGAAATGGCGAAGCCGCATGAAGTATGCCTTTTGAAATTTTTGAAAAAAATTAAAAGTACATATCAGCAGATATTTTTGATATACATGTGCCTGAGATCGGTCAGCCGTCGGTCAGAACGTACACTAATTCGGAGGCTTCGCTATTTGGCCACGATAGCTCAAGGGTCGATTCCTGAGAAGGGAATTGTTTTTCGAGAATTTCTAGGTACATTTAATTTAAAATTGCAAATTGAAGAAGTAAACTTTAATAATATATAAAATGCTTATTATTGCAACTACATATTAAAATTACCATAATCCATATATGATTTTTGGTCATAGCTTAGTTTTCTGGTCATTCTATAGGCTATTTAAAACTTATAAATTCTTGAAGACAAAACTACTGAATTTTATACTACAACGATGTATTAAGGTTTTCCAGAGTTCTAATTTGAAATATGTGATGTAAGTTGAGAAAATTGACAATAAAAAAAATCATATCATATTTTAGAAAATATGATTTGATTTGTAAGAATACATAGCACAATATATGTGCGCTTTTTCTGTCACAATGCAAACATAATAACATCTTTTCTTTATTTCTTTTAATATATGTATTTTTAAAAAAATTTGCTCCTGTTCTCTACTAAATAACTCAGTTCGGTAGATACCATTAGTTCTTAAATACTCCCCACACTCCATAGTAGTTATGAGTTTAAATGTTAACTTTTACTATGCTAGCTGGAAAGCATTTGTACTGACCTTTCAAATATTCACCTATATATGCATGTATCATTTTCGCGAATAAATGAGGAATTCATATTGTGGTGGTCGATGTTATGGATTGTGTTTCCGTGTTAGACTTTGTTTCCGTCGCGGGGCTTTATTTGATTTGTTTAAATTGCTTATGTTATGAGTGTATTGGAAAGAGTAGAGTAGGTTTGAAATTATACTTTAAAAATTATTGGAAAAGCGAAAAACGAGAAGGCGTTTAAAAAGTAGTAGTAGCTATGGACTTATATTGTTTCAGTGAGAAAAAATATTCTGTTCAAGTTAGTTGATAAAAAACTTCCGGTGGAAAATATGTAATGCTATCTATTTAAATTAAAATTAAATAGCTTAAATATTGAAAGAAAGAAGTATTTATTTATGAGGAATAAGTCTTGATTTAATTGGAAAAGGAGTGAAGTGAGTCAATCTTTATTGAATTAAAGTGATGAGAAAGTGCAGTATCTGCAATTAAAGAGTGATAAATGAGAGCAGTATCTGCCTCAAGTTAAAGAGGGCGGTAATGCGCCTTCAATATCATAGTTTGATTTGCACAGGTTTGATAAGTAAATTATTCCAGCACAGAACTTTTTTGAGAAACATCGGGTTAAAAAGCGAAAAAAAGCCATGTTTTAGCCATTTGTGAAAACTTCTTAAAAGATAACGAAACATAACTCAAATAACAGATTAGTTCCTTAACTATCAAAATATATTCAAAATCAATTATTATTTATAAACTTTACTGAAATTTGCTTACGGAATATGTTCCTCATGAACCTTTGCCTAAGGTCTATGAAATAAATGAACTGGGAAAGAAAGAGGAATCTCACAGAAAAACTTGTCTACTGAACAAATAACTGATATTGTATAAGTCAGTTAAATAGTAAAGCTTTATTTTGACATATGTTTTAATTTAAGCCATTACGACATTCCCTTATTTTTAATAAATGCTTAAGAATGGCCAAAAATACGGTTTTATTCACTTTTCAAGCTCACGTTTCTCAAGAACGTAATAAAATATGATGGAATATTTTCATTTTCGGACTCTTAATCAACGAAAATGTCATATCAAAAACACCTATCATCCTTTAAGGACAAAAAATAAAAACAACAAAATATGCAGAACAGTCTTAGTGACAAGATGAGAAGCCCAATTTGGATTGCTCATTCCGACTAAGTGGAATACTAAAAAATATGTGCCAAAGGAAGGAGAGATGTCGTATTTTTAAATTGGGACGGTA
Source organism: Eutolmus rufibarbis (assembly GCA_963920795.1). Taxonomy (NCBI): domain Eukaryota; kingdom Metazoa; phylum Arthropoda; class Insecta; order Diptera; family Asilidae; genus Eutolmus; species Eutolmus rufibarbis. Next base: position 23,885,934 of record OY987205.1, read on the forward strand.
TTTTTAGTTTTAACCGCCGTTGTCACATGCATTTGCAATATCGAACGGTTTGTAACTTTGGTAATTCTAAAATAAAATTAGTTTGGTCTAAAGAAGATAAATAGACTCAGATATATCAATTCTTGAAGTGCCAAAATTCGTCCACCACACTTTCAATTATTTTAAAATGTTTCAATTCATTTGGTGGTAACCGATTGTCAAAAAATTATATATAAAAGTATAAAATTAATGCAGATGATAAATTACTGTAATGTCTTGTGTAACAAAAAGTTAGCCTATAATGATCTATACTCTTAAACATTTACTTAAATCCTTGCTTAATTGTATACATTTACTGTTTAATTCTAGACGTGTTTGCGTATTCTTCCACAAGCACTTGTTCGGTTACACAAATTCAATAAAGTCCAATGGTTTAATGATTTACTTCTCTCCTCAATAAATAACTGTCGAAAGTCTGACTATCGATAAATGGGGTTTTGTTTTCAGTAAAGCCCTTTTTCTTTAATATCTACTGGAAATAAATTTATAAAACGCCTCAGTTTCCGAGAGTCCAATTGAAGCATTTTTCCTTTTTGTAGTGCGCAGAATCACGCGCTTTCTGCTCTTCATGGATGGAACTTTTTACCAGCCTTTTACCACTTTACGAGTCGTTTAATTAATCTGCCACAACATTAAGCAAGTCTAATCTTCTTGCTGAGCTTAAGATGAGCAGAAAACCACTGGAAATCATAGAACAAAATAAGCACAACACAGGAGTCCTTTGAGCCTTAATTTGTGTCTCACTCGCGTCTGGCAAGTATTCTTGCCTAAACCCAGGGTAGCTAGTGTTGCCAACAGCTCGAATTAGCAACTGATCTCAGAGGGGTTGTCCTTGTTATCGTACCGATCTCTGTAGCCCTGTATTGTGAAGGGTGCTGAATTGGCACTTATTGTGGAGCTGCTTCCATCGAAGCTGTTGCCGTTGCCGTTTATCTTATCAATACAGGGATTTGGCTCGTTCTTAATGGAGTTCATCATCTGAACGTTGGCGTACGACACCTTGAGCTGATTTTGCTGAGGATTGTGGTTCTTAGTCAATGTAGACGGATCTAAGGTTATACCATCCAACTGGGAAAAGGACATTGGCGGCTTCACAGCTGTTGGTGTAGGCTGGGGAGTATCCAAGCTAATTAATTTCGTTTCTTCCTCTGCTAGAGGCTCTGGAGCAGGCGCTCTCTGCGGCTTGTGGTTCGTCATGCCGTCCAGTCCATTCTGAGCTTCAGTTGGAATTAATGGTTGATTACTTGCTGATTTCGCCATCATGAACGATGTTTCCCAACAACCGCCATTTTCATGGTTTCTAGGAGCACATGGCGATGTTATAACAGGGGCTGTACATGTCGTCACTGATTCTGAAAGCGTAACCCCTGTGACTTCGTTCAGCAGCCGCTCGGCAGCGCTTCTAGGTCCAGGTAGTGGTATTAAGTAATCAGAAGAATTGGGAACTTGCAAGCAAAAATCATCGTTGCCTGGGGGCCGCATTATTGTTTGATCGCGTTCAGTTGAGGGCGGCCGGAATATACTCGGCAGTGGAGCATTCATTACTTCAGGATCCTGAAACAAATAAAAAAAATCAATCTTAATTCTACATCTTGGAGCTATTTCAAACATCGACGAAATAAAATGCTTCTATGTAGGTACTTATTTGAATTTTATGTACATAAAAATAGAACATGCTTATTACCTGTCAATTTTTTATATGGAGGGGGTTATTTGCTTTATCATGCATGATTCGGACAACTGCGGAACGATGATCATAGTGAATTTTCAAAATTTCAATAGCGCCACCACTCGACCTCTATTGCGTGGTTTCGCTATTTTCCTAACCAGAAGGTACATTTAACGATTTTGCACAATTTAAAAAAATATTAACCCTTTAAATTTATACATTCAAGAAATATCCAAGAGTATCTACCAAACCTTTGGGACACCTTGTATTCAATTATTTACTTGCTTCTTTTCTTCTTAATCAAACAATTCCGAGCCTCCATTCTTGGTTGAGAAGTTGAATTGGAGAAATTTCAACGGATGCATTTTTATATACTATTCTACCCGTAGTCCTAAACCGGTTTACCTAGGACCGCATCAACCCTCCGCAGCGCCTGTGTACTGTGTGGAATTATATCTTGGATAATAAAATAATAAACATTTAATGTAAATAGCTCTTTGGAAAGAGAAGAGACATATTCCTTTTAATTTTAGAATATTTTATTTTAATTTGTTTTCAAATTTCAAACATGGTTCTAACAAATCTAAATATACCTTGAGGAAAACATTTTATAGATATTTTTACTGAACCACGAAGACGAGATAAGAACTGGTAAAAGCGTCTTTTATTATACCCTTTTTGAAATATATTGCAGTACATAGTTACTTTTAGAAATATATCTACGAATTCGAGCCCGCTTACCACAATTTGTAGAATAATGTTTTCAAGCAAATTTTTGCGAAAAATTTGTACTCGTACCTATGTACAACTAGTAAAAATGCAAAAATGGAAAATTGATGCGGTTACGATACTGAAATTACAAAATGTTTAGTAATTTTTTTTAGATAAACCAATCTTAAATTATTATTAATATACATATGCCCAAAGACTTCCACTTCACAGCGAATAATTTTTAATGTATTATACATACATATGTATTATAGTCTTTTCTTTTTAGTGCTTTACATAAGATAAAAAGTATATGTAATTCAAAATTTGAGTAATAATAACGTACGCAATTTATAATTTAACACGTTCGTGGACGGTAACTGCATGTATGCAGTATTTTCGCGTTGTTATAGTGAGTCACCACTCCATTTCCAGTACATTATATTTCTATAATTTTGATGTACATACACGAATCCGATGTCTACTTGTAAAATGTTTGTGGATTTGGGTGCTTATATCAACATTGTATATGGATTCAGACCGTTCATCAGAAGAAAACCTAGTTATTTCGCTATCAAGAAAAGCGGATATCCTAAACATAGATAATACTTTCGTGTGTCATAAAAATAAATTGGTAAATCAGAAAAACCCTCACCCTCTGCCCGAAATAGAAAGTTCAAACTTTAGTTTAAAATCATTTTCTTAAATAGATGCTTGAAATAAAAGAAATCGCAAATATAGGTATTCAAAAAAATAGTATTAGCCTTTGCAGCGAAATACAAACCTGAGTACATGCAGTCAGTCTTTCAAGTAAATTTGAAAAGGAAGGTCTTTCATCTGGCGTTGGATTCCAACACTCTGCCATTATCCTGTATATAGCTGGAGGGCATCCCGGAGGAGCATCCAATCGCCCTCCTCCGGTGACAAGTTGCATAACGTCCCTGTTGGGAAGTCCAGTGTATGGCATTAAGCCTAAGCTGAACACCTAGAAGACAAATTAAAATGTAAGAATAGAAGCAATCTTCCAATTGTCGACATTTTCATCCATAATGGCTATCCAAGATAGATCTTCATCTTGGTTAGTCATGTCGTGTAAGAACGATTATCATATTAAACCAATATAATCGCATTACCTCCCACAGGAGAACCCCAAAGGACCACACATCTGTTTTAGAGGTAAAAATTCCATCCAAGAACGCCTCTGGTGGCATCCACTTAATTGGTAGCATTGCTTTGCCACCTTTTCTATAGTAATCGCTGCGATAAATATCCCTAGCCATCCCGAAATCAGCAATTTTCACAACACGACCAGGTCCTTTGCTGCTAAGCAAACAGTTCCTTGCAGCGATGTCTCGGTGGATAAATCGTTTACTTTCCATGTAACGACAGCCTTTGGCAACATCCAGAGCGCAGAAAACTAAGTCTTTCATTGTTAGTGGCGAGGGTCTCTCTGGCTTGTTGCGACCCTCACGCAGAAAGTTTTTTAAGTCTCCACCCGCTAAAAGTTCCAGCACAATAAAACGCGGATGTCTATCGAAGCAAACACCTATAAGGTGAACAATATTTGGATGGTTAAATTTAGCCATAATCGCTGCTTCCATTAGAAAATCAGCTTCGGCTTGTCCTGTAGACATTTCTGGTAGTGTTTTCACGGCAACGGGCATTTCCACCGCATCGCCGTCTCTGTGACGATACAGTCCTTGATACACTTCCCCAAAAGCACCCTGGCCCAACGCTCTGAAAGACCGGACATTATTTAAAATTGTTTGGATGTTTATCAAAACTTTATTCTTACTTGACCAGCCGTAGACTCTCCCGAGCAACTTGCGGCAAGCTTTTGACGTCAACATTTCCATTCAGGATTCCATCGCAGCCATAGTTAGGATTAAAATTAGTGAGGGCAGAGTCGTCTGCGTTGTTTCTTAGCCTACTTAACTGTAGATCTTGCTCTAAAAGCATTTTATGCCTAAGAGCAGCTTGCTTCTTTCGTTGGTATCGATTGTCTAAAATAGCGACTTAAATTGCCTGGTATTAAAAAAAAATCCAAATATAATCTTACATAATATCAAAATCAAAGATGCTAATGCGGCTATCAGTAGACACGTAATCACAGCAAAGAAAATTATCCAGTACTGAAGCGGGAACTTTTCTTTAGGGATTACTATGGAAAATTTAAAAATTAAGTATAGTATATGTAGGTATATAAATACATACATATGTATTACAAAATAAAAAATCCGACACATTTCCAGAGCGGAAAATTGACGTCTAGAATACATCTAGTAGAAATTTTCAAAAGGTCTATTTTCATTTTTTTCATATTTTAAATAATTGAAATGAACATTTTGGTGCACGACCCATGCGAAAATCCCTAAGATTGGCTTTGAAGGGACAGAGATTCCAAGTCGAAATTTTAGACCTATTTTATCGGACTGTCATTCCCTTTAAACTTATGTGAAAAATTGAATTTTTATTTTCAAAAAAGCTTTCTATTACAGATGCAGAATGTCATTAAGAAAATGTATGCAAAATTTGAGTTAATGAGTTGAACGGTTGACTTATCGTGCCCGTCTTCGAAAAGGTAGTTTCTAAAATCAGCCTTGAAGTTTTTGTTCTCGGTATGCTCAGGTATCTTCGTCTATTCAAAAATTTATTGTACCGCCAATTCAGTGAATCTTTGCATGGAACTTGCACCACAATTTTTCAACAACAGTTCTTTCTATTAAAATATACCACAAAAAGAAAATGTTTGAAATTCAGATGAAAAATGCGTGTTTGTCGCTGTCGATAAGTCGAAAAAGGCCTTTACCGTTAATTTGTTGATTTTAAACGTTTTTCAATCTTTTTCATACATGCTCACAAACTTTAAACGTGTTTTCTCAAAACTATCATACATTTTTGAAGTTTTTATAGACGATAACTCGAGTTCTATTAGTGCAATTGATTTGGGTCAAAATTCATTCGATAGCCTACACTTGTTTATCATCGATGAACTAAAAAACTTAAAAAGTTGAGTGCAAGTACTTTTTAAAAATATAAAAAATAAAATAGCTGAAAATTTCATAAAAAAATTGCACATATTTTCATAAAATGGCGTAACCTTTAAGCTTTCCTTTACATATTAATTGCGTTTGTTTTTCACAATCGAATTCAGATCAGATTAGTTAGGATATTTTGCATTGAATTTAATTTTATAGCCGTCGCCTATGTATCTACATAAAGATTTGGAAATTTGCGAAAAGCGTACCGATGAAATTTTTAGATTAAGTTTTGACACAAAGTGGGTGTTAATCAATATTGGCCAAAATTTCCAACGTATTTTTTATATATGTTGAAAATTGCACTGGAAACATAATTTTTCGAAATTTCGAGCAACTGACAAATATTTTTTACAAATATCTTAAAATCAATTTGTTGGGGTTTGTATTTTCGGACAACTTTTTGGTTTTTGAAAAACTCCAACTTTCCGCTCTGTAAAAGCACCCTGTTTTAAATGTTGTTTGGTGTGGTTTTTACCTTCGCAGGCAGTATTATTTCCTTTCTTCAATACCCAACCGTCAGGACATATGCACTTTGTCGCTGAGCGATATTCGTCGACAGCGACGCAGCGGTAATCGCAACCGCAGCCGACAATTGCCGGGATAATGAGCACACTGCCAGCGCCACTGTTCGATGCTTCGTAAAGCGCATTCAGTTCCCGAATGCTCCTTTTGACGCCCAAGAAAGACACCCCGCCCTCTCCGTTCGTCATATTCACGTAGGTGTCTCCTCCCGAGTAGCCGCCACCTCCCCCGCCCGTGCTGCACCCACCTCCACCACCCCCGAACCCACCCTGGCCGTGGTAGCCCCTCGGGGCGTAGCAAGGCAGGCCGCCTCGAGCACCCTCCAAAAGCGCGGCTCCATACCGCGGATCAAGTGCAGTATCGGCCTTAGCCCTCCACCCACCTCCCGGTCCAGCTGCTTGGTGTGCATCTCCGAAGACTTGTCCAGTTACTTCCGGGCGGTCGGGATTGACCACCTGGCCGTGCTGAAAATCATCATCTAGAAACCGGCCTATTCCGAGACCCCCCCCACCAGCAGCAACCAGAAGAGGAACCGCAACGTTGGCCGAATTCACCTGAAATTAGTCACTTTGAACCACGCCTTCCTTTGGGTTTTATAGCAGTACCAGAAAGACGTATGAACCACCACCGCCACCGCCCGCCCCGTCTTCGATCACAATGTTCTTCACCATGTGAGTCTTGGAGTAGTAATCGAATGGGTCCAAACTTTGCGTGCTGTTTTCGCAGCCTTCGTCGACGTAGTTGATGGATTTGATGCACGCGTGTTCTCCTGCCTGCCCAACCAAAATGTAGATCTCCTCGTTCTTGTGCAATTCTAAAACTGCCACTGCCATCGCTCCTCGCGACGATCCTACACCGCCGGAACCCAATCCACCGCCTGCACCCTTAGCAATTATGCTGTAAATACGTAAACAAATTGCGATAAAACATTGGTAAGGAAAGAAGTAAGTAAGGAAAATATAACATTAATTAGTCCGGCATCTGCCCGGTTTTATGTTAGGTGGCCACTTATACGCAATGTGGTGATATAATGGGAATTTCGAGTCATCCTAACTATAAGAGAGATAGAGATTTAAATAAAAGGAAGATTTGCTAAAAAAAATGATCAAAAGGGTGTTGATAGAGCTTCAGAGCCTTTTTCACTAACTTGTTAAAATATGTATGTACGTACAAGAGCTACATATATTTGATATTGACGAATAAAATGAAGAAACCTACCACATAGGAATTTATATAATATTAAAATCCATAGATGTTGTTATTCAGCCAATTATCTTATTCTGATAAGTTCTTAGTTAAAACAAAAATTTAAAAACAAGCTTTTATCGTATTCTACTGTTCAAACCCTTTCATTGGATTATAAAGAAAAAGGTAATTCGCCATCTTGGAACGCCCGCCATATTGTTTTTAGAGTGACGTCACGTAGATTATCGTTTTCTACTCATCGAACCCTTTCATTTGCTACCTATGTCAAGAGGGTTGTGAAGAAAAGGATAATCTTGAAGCGTCCGCCATATTGGATTTAAATATTGGATATTAAATATAAAATATTTTACATATATTGCATTGTCGACAGGTTAACATAAATGCACCATATTTCATCTTTTTCCGATAACAGGAACTGGTTCAAAATTGACTTCCAAGATTTGGCCTAAATATACAAAGAAGTTAATAAATAAAAGCTTGTAAAAAATAGTAAAAAAGAAAAAAATTCTAAAAGTAATTTTGCTGTAACACGGTTCTAATTTTCTTAAAAATACTAATTAAAAGCTGCATTCTGCAATTTTTTCTAAACTTTTACATTGAAATAAGAGGGGAAAGCCCTGATACCGAATTTAACACCAAATATTCCGCGACTGAAAGATTAAAATCAAAAGCTCCTAAAACATTTTTTGTTGTATTTAAGAATACCTATATCTAAATACACCTCACTCGATGCGGTAAATGCATAATAATGTTTTCAGTACACTCTTTAGGGTTCCGTAGGCGTAGCCAAACAGAAACCTTTATAGTTTCGCCATGTCCGTCTGTTTGTCACGGCCGTTTTATTCATGAGTGCTTTAAAGCTGAAATTTGGCAACGGTTATACATATTTATAATGACCAAAAAGTTATTAAAATAAATGTTTAAATAAATTGTTTAAGGTACCGCCCCTATGTGTAAATTGGGGTGCATTTTTTCTTATTTGCATACTCCATTGGGTAGAATATTGAATAGCTCTTTCAAAAATATTGGAGGCAAGTAATGAGTATTGTTTCGATACAGGGATCATTTTACGAAATATTAAGCTTTATAGTGGTCATTTTAGTTAGAATTACGTCAACATGTCCCCACCCATTAGCGGATTAGTACAAATTGTAGTATATGTGTATAATACATTTCAAAGGAATATTATCACAGCCAAGTAGGCTCAACTAGTTTACGAGTAATAGTCTATTACTTATGACGTTCAGACCCAGCTGTAAAAAGTTCATAGAAAGTCCATACAAACAAATTATGTACATACTTAAATATACTAGCCATACTGACTACGGAACCCTGCACTGCGCGTAGACCAAAACGCACTTGGCCGATTTTTTTACTCTATGGGAGGAGAGTCCAAAAATACATATTACATATTATTCTCAAAAATCTCATTATTTCTGATTTTAGGCCTAGCTATACAAATGTGAGAATGAGAGGTCTTTGACATACAGACAGACAGATGGACAGACCGAAACCATAGGGATTCTTACATAATTGGCTACGAAATCCTAAAAAGGAGTCCAAAAGAAAAATTTTTGGAAAAATATACTTATTTTATTATGATTCTAAATATTTTCTCTTTTTGCATTTCTATTAAGATTTCCCTTCTTTTTGGGAAATGGAATTAGAAAAAAGACAGTTTTAACCAAATTGATAGGCAGCACTTTAAAATGATTTGTTTTAATTTTAACACTACTAAACATATAAAAATATCGTTTGCTCTTTATAGTGGACTCATTCCTTAATACTAAATGCCAATGGGGTGAATATTTTTATTTTACAAAAGTGCCTTTTTTCATCATTTCAGATATTGCTTAAATTTTATTATCATGAATGACCCATAGCAATATGTACTTTGAAGTTTTCTAAATATAACATCAAATTTCATTCACTTAAGTCAAAATTTAATTTGAATGTTCAATTCAAAATTTGAAGTTTTGAATTAATAAAAATCAATACAATTTGGTGTATTTTTGATTTGATATAAATTCCAAAATACGTGCTAATCCTTAATATGTAAAACTGGTATTATCACTATCTCTTTCAAATACCTATGTATGTGTATCTGTAATCGCATTCTCGAAAACGGCTCTAGCGATTTCGATAAAATTTACGATATAGAGATTTTCACGAGCGGACTGAAAAAATTTGTCGGTCACTTATATATCCAGAGATATTTTTAATTTTGAAATACTAAAAAGTGATAGTTTTCTATCACAATTACTTCATGCTCCCACAATTTTTTGGTGAAAATTATGGAAAAAACTTAAATTAAAAATGTTTCCACGGGATTTCTGTAACAAATTCTACACGAGTGCTGAAAATAGGAAAAATTTTATTTTACTTCGATTTGTCATTTTATAAGACAAATGCGTGCTCGTCACCGACGATAAGTCGAAAGAGATATTTACCTTTAATTCGTTAATTTCAAAGATTCTTGAAAACATTTTTAGAATGAAAGGGTTGAAATATGCTTAATTAAGGTATTTATACAATTCGCAACGAAACTTGCAAAAAATCGTGGCGGCAAAATGTCAATTTGCGTAATTTTAAAGTTAAATATCTCCGGAAGTATAAGTGACCGAAAATTTTGTTTGCATATTTGTCACTTTTGACTCCAAATGAATAATCCTATAAAGTTTTATCAAAATCCATGAGGAAACCTCAACTTCAATCTGTTCCCAAATTTAAGATGGCAAACTATAAAATTTTAAAACATGCGATTGCGTCAAAATTGTTACTTTATGTATTTTGGGGTCGGTGATTTCAAACCAACTATTTATTTTTTATACTAACAAGTTTATTTTTTTAACTCTTCCGAGCAAGTTCGATCATCCAGGTACTTTTAATTAAGGGCTCAACATATGATTTTCTCTTGTTTTTGACAACCAGAAAAAAAAAATTTATTTTGCATTAGATAAAAATACAGAAATGTTACGTATCCGGAAATAAATATTAAAACTCCGCTTTTTGGAAAAAATACAAAACTGGCTAGAATCCTGATAAAAACAAAACACTTTAGACTTTAGATAGAAATTCTATCAGACAAAAGATTTTTCTAGCTGTATATTCTTCTACAACAAGTAGAGAAGTTGGTCAAAAGCACGCCGATTTACTTGGAGCGATAGTTTCGGTTGCATAAACTTGGTAGTGCGCTACCATGAATCCAGTCACAAATGCATAGTACTAAAATAGGTTTTTGGTTACATACGTGTAATATCCTTCGTTAGGAACTCTCCAAATTTGCATTCCTTTGTAAGGTGGCGTTTCAATAACGCGAACGTAGTTAAGAACATCGGTGTTGTTATAGGCTTCTAAACAATCGGCAGCAGTGGGCCCATAAATACCACGAGATCCACAAGGCGTTAATTCCAGCACTGTAATTGTGGAAGAATGGAATAATGTAAATTTTTAACTTGAAGATAAAAGCTCATACTTTTTTGGTTCACGAAGTCCTTGTTTATTTCTTTTTTAATGTTCATTCTCGGATCCCAGTAATTATAACCTTGAAGATGTTCTCGCGGAATATTGAGCCCGAAGCATTCTGGACTGAGTGAGAAATCATCCACAGCAACATCGGAATAAATTCGCATTCCCATACGGGCTTCGAATTGCAAGAAATATCTGGAACGTTCGGTAATTAACATATTCTTGTAGAATGCAACTATTATGATATATTACTTAGATGTGATGTAAGGCAAAAAGGCATCCACTCTGTGCCATTCTCGTCCAAGATTTCTTGAGCTCCACCATAAAGTTGTTGTTACATTTTCTTTTCCTTTCATTTCCACAACGGACAGATTTATACTTCCTGCATTCATTCCAAATTGATGGACATAAAAACGAACCTATAAAATATAAAGAAAATGCATTAAACTTTTCTTTATATGTATAACTTCCAAAAATAAAAAAATTACTAATTAATTACATGCTTGGCCGTTAAGAAAACCAAATCCGCGCACTTCTTATGTAATTTTATAATTAACAGACATACATAGCTACATATGTGTCATATGTATCGTATATTAAAGTAATGCGCAATAAGAATGGTAAAATACCTACAAAATATATACTCAAAAGACATTTCAAAAGGCTGTTAAAAATAAAACCACATACATAGATAAGCTAGTAGAAATATGACACTTTTTCTGAACAGAAAATAAGTTTTTTTAAAACCAGCGATATATTACTAAAATCTAGTCTAAACAAAAACCCCAACAAGAATCCGGCGACACAAGCACTATGGAATATTTTTCCGTCAACCCTTATTTTAGGCATATTCCCAAAAAGTCCTCTTTTTAAGCCCGTAAAATTGAAAATATGGCGATAAAACCGCATACATAATACTTAGATATAAAAGAAAGTCATAGGAAAATTCCTTTAATTTCTTTCTGAATGCTGGAAAAAATAATAATTATACAATTGAAGATGGAGAAAGTTAGATATTTTTAAATTAATTTTACAGGACACACTTTGTCATGATATATAATACGTTTAATACTAAGCTTAATATTTAGTTAGTAGTGAAATCTCGGTTAACAATAATTTTTTATTTTTTTCTACATTTTACAACGATTAAAAAAATTGCTTAATTTTCATAAATTAGAACCAGAAATATACGTGATCAAAAATACAGAGTTCCCAGTACCTAAGTGGGTTAAAGATAATGCCACAAATAGATTATCAGCACAGACAAACTAATTAACAAAAAAAAAAACATATGAAATGGTACGCCACATACTTGTGTTTATTACTTTTGCTAATTACCTATTTTTATACCTTTTAGACCTATATAAAACATGGTACCCGAAATGTGATTTTTGAAATTATTCATGTTATTCAACCCCTATAAAGCCATTTCTTACAAAACGCTCGAAACCTTATTTTAAGATCTTATTTTGGATCCGTTATCCTAAAATGTTGAGAGTCAATTCGAGATTGATTAAAAGCCCCCAAGTTTATAATTGTGGTCGCTATTTTGGATTCGCCACCCTCATAATTTTTGAAATTTTAATAGCAGTTTCAAAATATGCAATCGGTCACTTATATCTGATTGAAGGACGAATAAATAATATTAAAATTTTATGTATTTTATGTTTTGGCCGCAACTATGTATATATGTATGTGTGTATGTAGATCTATTGCTTCTTATTATAAAAAACATATTTATTGAAATTTTTTGAAAATTTAATTAAGGGTATCTACCCACCATGCAAGAATTTGTGTACGGCGAACTTTGGTTTGAATGTACTGAAGGTGGAGGATTAAAAACAACGCTGTTCATCACTGCATTACTAGCAAATCCAACGAGTTTCTTCTTTTCGGAATCGTTAGCATGCTGGTTCATGTTGACGAACATGTAGTGGCCAGTCTTGTTTTCACTTCCATAAGTGTGATCCAAATCTGGTCCCGTCCTTTCTGTTGGAGTTGGACCAGAATGATGCGACCAAAGAAGGATTGCTTTTCCCGAATTATGCCAGCCGCACCAACCACTTTCAAAATCGCACCGTCCACCGAATGGAATTTTGTCTGCGTAAAAAGAAGAGAACTTTAGAATTTTTATTAATATAATAATTCATTTAATGACTTACCGCAGTTATACAATTCATCCTCTTTCTCGTCGCAGTCGAATGAAATGTCACAAATGTGATCGATGTTAAAGCATACAGGAACCTTGTTCATCTTGCACTTGATTTGTGATGTGCTGCAATTTTTCCTAGCCCCTTCTGGAAAGCAGCCCGTCATCTTGAGATTATCGATGCTTACATGACCGCGCTGTCGATCTAATTTATTTGGCTCAACTTCGAAATAGATTTGGAAATCTTTCGAAATTCTGCCTATGCGAAAAATGTAGTGATTCCATCTTCCAGAGTCATCTCCTTGCACTTCCGCCGGGACCCAAGGATTTTCGTGGGAATTAAGAGGTTCAATGACCACACCGAAGAGCCCGTGGGCCATGGCGCTTTGGTGCAGAAAAACCTCGAGTCTGCAATGTTCCAGTGTCGTGCTAAATTGAGGCGATTTGAGGGTTAGCTTTTCCGTTTTTGGTGTTAACCGCGCATGCAAAAAGTGACCTGGAAATTCATAGGATTGTATTTACATATATTTTGGTAAATTTGCATTACTCACCATTTGCATCATTAAAAGCGTCCGCAATAGGCCCGGGCATCATTCCTGTGATATTTTGCTCCTTTAGATCGTTACCTGTGACAATGTGAAAGCCGTCTGATAAATTCGTGTCCCATGTCCAGGCACAGTCCGTTTCGAACGTGCACTTAACACCCAGAGTATCTTCTATTTCTTGACCTTTATTTGGTTCCTGCTTTGGTTGGAATGTTATCTGAAAATATGAAAAATAATAATATTAAGAATACGACCAAGTTTTTTAAAAAACGCTTCGACGAAAGACACAATTATAAAGAAAAAGATATTGACCTCTCGAATTCGAATTATACCACAAACCGTCAAAAAGACAAGCTTAACAATTTTAAAATTAATAATAATATATGGACTATAACTAATAGACATCAAAAGGTTCGTATTTACGTTCATTTATACACATAGGGTTCAAAGATTTCCTGAAGACATTTGAAGTACATTTGTTATATAGCGACAAAAAACAAGTTTTCCTTGTAACGAGTCGCTGTTGTTGACTCCTGTAGTGACGTCAAAATAATTTGTATATTGTTGTGTTTTGCACAATTAACATGACTTGTTAAAAAATATTTATAACCTCAAAATGTTGTCAAACTGTTAGTCCTTATGCTTCTAAGTCTCATCACAACGAAAAATCTTGTTAAATCAAATGTATTTTATCAGTGATTTATTTATTTATGAACCCTAATGTTTGTATAATAACCCTAAGTTTGTCTTTCCTTTCTTTTGAACATTTAAAATTAAAGCTACTGTCTTGTTTTTTAATTTAGTTTATTTTATTTGGACGCATATCTCTTATTTTGTGGGCAAGATAAATCAAAGAAGATTAAAAATAACTGAAAAAGGATTTAATAATAATGTATTCTAGACAATTATGAAACAATTGCAAATAAGGAACTGCTTTCATGCGATTTTGCCTTATATATTTGAATATTTATAGCTTTTGTAACCTCGCTTCGGTCTAATTCGAACAAATACAAGAATAGGGCCAAGCACCATGAACGGTAAACCGTTTAATATAAATTGGACTACACGGCCGAGCCAAGTTTCCAGTAAGAAGCCTTTGGTGACATCGAAGCAACGTAAAATGCGGGTCGCATTTGCTCGATTTCATTTCACTTGGATGGTCAATCAGCGGAAATTTATCGTTTGGAGTGACCAAACAAAAATAAATAGATTGGGTTCTGATGGCAGACGGTTCGTCGGAGGTAAAAAATGCATTCTATTCAAAATATGTATATTTCGCCAGTAGTTATAAGTACGGTGGCGGATCAATTAACATGTGGGGGTCCTTTTTCTGGTGTGGTATTTAGCCGATTCATAGAATTGAAAGCAACAACATAAAGGAAAAGTATGTAGAAGTACTAGAGATTGGAAATTCCAACAGGATAATGATCCCAAACATACGGCAAAACTAACGCAGAATTGATTTAAATACAACTCTATTAATGTTCTATCATCAAACCCAGACGTTCGATAGATAAACTTTGGAAAGTTGTAGAAAATGCTATAAGCGGCCAAAGTATTCCTAATTTAGACAAACTTTACGCAAACATGGAAGCAGCGTGGAAAGTCGTAACCGTTGAAAGATGCCAAAATTTAATTAGATTGATGCAAAGACGTTGTGGGGAAGTTTTGCGGCAAAAGGGGTTTGCTACCAGATATTGAATGAAAATCACAAAAATTTTCAAATAAACACTTCTTTTTAGGGTTCCGTAGCAAAACGAAGAACTCTTATAATGTAGTTTCGCCATGTCCGTCCGTGCGTCCGTCCCAGGCATTTTATTAAGAGACTGTTAAGACTAGAGCGCTGGAATTTGGTACGCGTATAGATAATTGTACCCGCTACAAAGATATGTATTAACATTTTGGAAAAAAATTGTAAGGCTACCTCCCCTATACATGAAATGTGGGGTAACGTTGAAAAGGGAATTTAAAATCATTATGAGGTTTCTTAAACCGTTATTTAAAATTATGCTCAGTTTTTTAAATATTTGACTGCAAAATGGCCATTTTCGATTCGGTTTGCGTCGGCCAAGATACCACTCTGAACGCATTTTCGGAAATATCTAAAAATATCTAAAATACTAGCACATAGACTGAAATTACTTTTAAAAATAACTCGACTTCTGACTAGAGTCAAATAGTTTACGAGATATAGCCGACCAAGTTATGTTTATTTGAATTCAAATAACTGTTCGGGAAAAATCGCAAAAACTTATACGCGCGTGTTTGCATGTGTGTGTGTGTGTTTGTGACTGGGTGTGCATGCATATATGTAGTAACGGATGGAACCCTTCATGGCCCAACATGCTCTTAACAGCTTTTTTTTAATTTTTTTTATAAGGTCTTAGTTAGATTTCTAATCTAAATACAATGAATTAGCTAATAAATTCTAACTATTCCTCCTATCGCTTTGTCATAAGTGTTTAATTTAAAATGCATATTAAACTTTTATAAAAAATGTTTTAGAAAACACAAAGGTCATGAAACCTATTCAAAAATCTGTGTATATTTAGATAAATTTAAGTTAGTTTTTATTACAATTCCATAGCTGTTGTAAATATATATAAAGATAGATATATGATACTAATACAATTTAATAAAAAATATATTAAGTATATATATGTATCTATACATGTATGATTATAAGTTGAAACTGATTTTTAATCGATTTATACTTTTTTCCTGAATTTTAGATTTTATAAATAAAGGGAATATGTATGTAGACTATGTAGGTAATGATTTTCTAAACTTTTAATAAAGAAATAAATATAGAGCTATTTTTAGAATAGTGGATTTGGCCCATTTTCAGAATGATCGACTCAATTATTCAATAGCAAACAAAATATCGTAATAATGCAGCTATAGCTTAACTACAAATAAAATTGGGTATGTAAAAAAATTCAGAATATATTTTATACAGATCAGAACGTACATTCCTGCCTCCTATAAAATTAAGTTTTAATGAATTATTTTGTTTCCTAATTAACCAATTCATATTGTACTTTATTTTGTAGGTACACTATTCGTTGTGTTTAATTAATGTTACAAATTTAGAATTTCAGAATGTGGTGACCAGTTTTGTATTCCATAATTAGTAAAGCACTTAGAGATTATTATAAAGCAACACTGAAAGAAATAACCTTCTAAAATTAAGAATATTATTATAGTTTCTTACTCGCACGAAAATTCGATATTTCTTTCAAAGAAATTGATCTTAAAACAAGAACGAAATAATTTTTATTTCAATACATAATTTAATTTTCCTTCAATCAAGAATATAGTTCTTTTTACAGGAAAATTGTTGCTTAATTTAAAAGATTGAAAATTCTCTTGTTTTAGTATGTATACAAAGTTCTTAAGTTAATGCCAAATTTATCTCTAATTTTCAAAACTTGATTACGCTTAATTTATTTAAATATATATTTTCTTTTTAGTTAAGAACTTTTGTTTCTAGAATCAAGAGAAATTGGGTAAACTAAAACATTATTAAAACTAACAAAGCACCACATTTTTCTTCATATAAGAAAAATACATTTGTGTAAAAGTACAGTGAAGAAACAATTCTCTTATTCTCCAGAATAACAATAAAATGAAGAGAAAATTCTTTTGAATTTAGCGAAAGAATATCACGCGTTTGTTTGCTGTGAATGTGATTTAAATTACGTTTAAAATAGAATAGTTTTCCATTCAAAATCTAATACCGTATAAAAGCGAAAATATAATACTGTGTGACGAAAAGGTTTATTTGATTGGAAGAAAACAAATAACAACATATGATCATCACTTAAAGACTCACATAATCACGAAGATCATTGCTGAGGAATACATCTGTGCTGACTTAAATGACAACCTAAAACTTAAGGCGTTTCCAAGTCATTACACTTGTAAAGCACTTCAAGTCCTTAAAGAAAACTTTAAATATATAAATTTATTTTAAAATTAAAGGATTTTCTCAGAAAGTAATGAGCAGTCTTTAGTTATTGCTTTATTGCTTATTACACGGGAAAATAAGAGTAATAAAACTCTCGTTCCGTGAAAAATGTGTTATTTTGAAGAAAATATTTCACTTATTTATAGAACTTCATTTCAAGAAACTTTCAATCAAAATTTTGAACATTTTCAACTCAATTCAAGAAATATTCCCTTGAAATTTAGTCAGATTTAGAAATATTTCGATTTTTTCTAAAGTAATTTCCTTATTTAAAGCTACCATCGTAAGAGTAAATTTCTGGTTTATTGAAAATTGCGCTATTTTTAAATTCTTTTATTTAACTTACACTACGTGTCGTCAAATCTTGCAATGGAAAATTTTTATACTTAGACTTTATCAATCTTAATGAAAATTGGAACACATGTTCAGCTCCGGTGACAATACAAGTTAGTGGTGTAAATTCTTTTTTTTTTTTTTTTTTTTTTAACTTACACTACGTGTCGTCAAATCTTGCAATGAAAATATTCCAAGAAGGACAAGCGTACGTTGCATTGAGTAGAGTTCGGTCGTTAGAAGGTCTAAGGATCGAGGAATTACACTGTTCAGTTTTGACAGGCAAATTGATTATTTGGAAATGTAACATAATTAATTTAAAAGACTAAAAAGAAAAAAATAAATAAAAAATTTAAACAAAAATTTTTTAAAAAAATTCTTTTATTTAACTTAAAAAAAATGATAGAAACATTAAAAACTAACTAAAAAGTAAAAAATAAAAAATATTAACCAAATAAAGTAAATAAAATATGTAAACACTATGACAACAAAATAAAATTCCTACTTATCTTAAACAGTTAAATAAAAGAATGACGCATTTTTATCACTTCGTCATATTGACCGTTAGGTATTCTATAAGATAATGATTCCTAAATTTAAAGTATAATCAAATATTGTCTGATCGGTCAATATGACGAAGTGATAAAAATGCGTCATTCTTTTATTTAACTGTTTAAGATAAGTAGGAATTTTATTTTGTTGTCATAGTGTTTACATATTTTATTTATTTTATTTGGTTAATATTTTTTATTTTTTACTTTTTAGTTAGTTTTTAATGTTTCTATAATTTTTTTTAAGTTAAATAAAAGAATTTTTTTAAAACATTTTTTTTTAAATTTTTTATTTTTAAGAAATGATTTTACTTATTTGTAGAAGAGGCCGCTCAGTTCAAGAAACTTTCTTTTAAAATCAAAAACGGCTTAGCAAATTTCGGTTTTGTCTAGAGTATGACGTTAATTTGAATAATCCACTAACTTTTGGATAAAGAAAATATTTCTCGAAAGAAGAGCTTACAAGCAAGAAATTATTAATGAATTGATGGTTGGAATCAAGATCCAATTCAATTGGATGAAAACTATTGCCTAAAATGCACTGGTTGAATAGTATTTTGCTTTATTTTAGAAACTTTTTCTTTCAGTGAAACGGCACTTAACTCATTAATATTAAATCGGTCCAGCCATTTGGACGTTACAACGAATAAATTATGCAACCATTAGTACACACAAACCGTTAGATAATTCATTGCATTACAACCATATGTGTTGCAAATGGATAATTGTTGTAGGGGTATATGTAATTTCAAATTGACAATTTTATCAATTTATTATATTTAAATTGGAAAATGTTGTCAGGAGAAGAAGAGTACGATGGTTATAATTAAAGTAAAGACTTATTGAATATGTCAAGTCTCACTGAGAAATTTTAAAAATATTACAATCTTACGTACGTAAACCTAGTCTCCTAAACAAAACTTGATAAAAAATGCTAATAACTTATATTATGTAGATATACAAATAGTTAAGTATTTAAGCTGTACATTGAGGTACGTCCGAAATTTGTAGAATATTCCATTATTTTTTAAGAAGTTCTCAAAAATAACCAAAAAAAGGCTTTATTATACTTTTTAATCTCATGTTTATATTTGGATTCTAAACCTACGAAAACAATACTATCAAAAAAAGTTTCGAAGAGCGAAAAAAATCAAAGGTTCAATTATAAGAATGTCACAATAACGTAACATTTTCGTACTGTGGAACTTTATTTTCATATGATCACTGAAAACAAGGAATATACCTCGAGAAGAGGAACGAAAGATGAATAGTCGCCGAATATGGATATAACTAGCTTTGCGAGTTACTGTTAAATAATTGTTTCATTATTTTATAATAATTAATCCATAAAGCTTATTTTCAAAGTCAATAGGCTTCCATTCTGGTAGTTTTTAAATCGATAGAAAAAATAATCCATCTGAGAGAAAAAAGAATGAATCCATTAAGAATTGCGACCTGTAGCGTGCAATTACATCGTGTCCAATAAATTCGGATACACTAAAAACGATCATTAAAAAAAATAGACATTATTAAATTTTTTAAATAGTGAATTTTATTGCAGTCACAATTATAACGATGCGTTAAAAGGAGTGTTTAGGGATAACTCCACCTTTAACTTTCTTAACCAGCCTCAAACGTTTTTCAAATCCGTCATAAGAGGCACGGACGGTTTCCATCTGCATTAAGTCCCACACGCGCTGGATAACCCTCTTGAAATGCGTCAGATTTGAAATTTTAAAGTCTTTAAGCTTTGAAAGCCTGTATGACCATACGAAGCGGGTGCAAATCGGGAGAGATAGTAGATCATTCATGCTTGGGTAGAAAATCAGTCAAATTAGCCCGACACCAAGCTTGCACCGCATTTGCTGTATGGGCTGGTGCTCCAGCTTGTTGGAAGACGTAGTCATCTTTTCCATAGATGCGTTGTAAATTTGGGGCAACAATTTTCTTTAAAACTTCCGTTTTATAATACTCGGCGTTGATTTTTTTGGCACCTTTTTCGATGAATATCAGGGGAAATTTATCACGCTTACAAATTACTCCCCAAACCATTATTGAGGCTGCACTCTGAAACCTAGGAACATTTCTCTGACTCTCCGGAATATCCTCTATCGATATTGCCCTGCCCACAACCTGTCATTTTGAGCGTTGTGCAGGTGTTCCAGGACAAAAAGTTTCTCGTCCGAAAACACAAACTCATCGCCAGCGTGTCAGTACTTGTATCACGTTTGCTCTTTCTACCCCTGTTTTCGTAGTAGCTTTCGAAACGCCATGAACCTTGCGCTTTTTGTAAGCGCGGCATTTGTTCATGCAAATATAGAGATCAAAATTTCGTAAATACATGCATGATCTACATCCTACATGTTGACATCACTACTGCAAGCGAGCAAAAAAGTGTATTCGAATATATTGGACACCGTGTATACCTATACATATATTGACGCCGGGAGGGGGTGCACTTGCACTCCCCTACTATGAAAGAAAATACACAGAAAAGGATTAAGAAATAAAATTTTTACTATTAAAGTCACTGTTTGAATAAAAACTTAAGGGTTAACACCACCTTGAGATTTAAAAAAAAAAAAAAAAATTGTTTTTGCCTAAATTTATTATTAAGACTTCTAAGAATATTTTAAGCGTTTCAATATGTTAAAATTCCAATTATTTCCTGAGTTGCAGTCAATTAAAATGAGCGCGCAGGGAATATTCCTTCCACTTAACCTTTTTTGTTTTGCGTTTTTCTCGAAAATACGTTTTTCAAACTGGTGTACAAGATATCTCAAGATCTACTTGACAGATTTTGATAAAATTTAAACCACATAATCTTTACAATATGATCTTATATGTAGCACACAAATTTTAAATTTTGTTAATTAAAATGACAGCTGTTAAAACACAAAAAATCTGATAGTTATCGAAATTTTGAGTTTAAAAATTTATAAAAAATAAACGCGCCATCCAATTAATAAAATCCTTTGCTACATCTTAAATAATGTTGTAAAGAATACGTGATGTAAATTTTATCAAAATCAGTCAAATATATCTTGCGATATATTGTACGCCAGTTTGAAAAACGTAGTTTCGAGAAAAACGCAACAGAGAAAAGGTCAAACGTAAAATGCAAATGCAAGGTACATATGTATA
This sequence comes from Eutolmus rufibarbis, assembly GCA_963920795.1. NCBI lineage: Eukaryota > Metazoa > Arthropoda > Insecta > Diptera > Asilidae > Eutolmus > Eutolmus rufibarbis. Next base: position 23,907,279 of record OY987205.1, read on the forward strand.
TACATATATTCGCCGCCGCGCTCAATTTAATTGGCTGTAACTCAGGTAATAATTGTAATTTTGATATGTGGAACCGCTTAAAATATTGTTAAAAATATTAATAATAAATCTAGGCAAAAACAATTGTTTTTATTTTTTGAAAATCTCAAGGTGGTGTAACCTCTGGCGTCTAGGTTGTTGTCCACATTTGTTCAACACCTTGTCAATGAATTCAGTGCCCTCCTCTACCCTTTTCCTACCAAATAAGAAATAATGATCGATCTAGATCAGAAAAGATCATTAGATTCCCGTTCGCTGAGAACTATAACTGCTCTTTTCTCATCAAAACTCATTTTAATAAGATAAGTTTTGTTGAGAAAAGAGCAGTGATAGTTTTCATCGAACGCAAATCTCCTGATCTTTTCTGATCTAGATCGATCTAGATCACTCAACGAACAGAACTTTTATGTTGATTCATTCTGAAATAACGGATTATTTGAAATAATAAGGGTAATAATTTTTGAAATAAAATAGTTATTTGAAATAAGAAATTAATTCAATTTGCACAGGCTTCCTACTAATTATAAGTCTGCAAATGAAGGTATGTATTTGTACAGGTCCAACTGAAATGGGATCCCCCCACCCGGGAAAACAAAACAAAACAATTACAAACCACAATAGCTAACAATAGTTAAAAGCTAAAGCTAAATTTATGATTTTCCTCTAAAAATCTATTGGCTGTAATTTCAAAAATATTAGTATTGTTCTCTGGGAAATCTGGGAGTTTATTTACTAAGTATAAGTGTGTCATTATCATTGCCCCAAAATTTAAATTTGATCAGTCCAAAATTCAAAGTCAATACTTTCCAATAGTTAATCACAAAAAAAAAAATTATTTTGAGAAAATTAAGGGTAAAGTTGGCATGATAAGGAGGATGGTCCTAAACTTTCTACCCTAATGCAAAGTTCAAGATCTTAAATATCCTACAATACCTATGTATGTATGCCTCTTTAAAAAATAATTAATTAGTTTCATTTATTTTTCGAGCTTATAGGTTCAGTATGCATTTCTTAAAAAACTATAATTATAATTATATGTATGTACATACTCGTATGTATAAAGAGTATAGAAATAAAGATGACAATCTATACTTTTGCAAATTTCAAAAAAAATGATAAAAACTTATGTCTCAAAAGATACACAGATATTATAGTATATGTTGGCTTTTCAGTAAATTGCAATTAAATGAAGAACTAAACCAAGTTTGAACCAAATTGAAAAAGTGGTGTAGAAAAAACTAAGCCATGAAATTTGGAGATTACTGTGTTTTTGTTTTAATCAAGTGGAACTTGCTATGTTTGATATAATAAGATGTGAATGATTATTTAATACTTAGCTCACACATGGATATTGCTGATTTAGTTTAAATTAAATAATGCCATGCTGAGTTAATGAAGTGCAATCGTAAGCTTTACTCTATTGTGGTTACATACTATTACTTATTTTTGAATCCGTTTCGAACAGAACTTACAAAAGTATCTTTTGTATTGGATTTCCTAATAAAATACCTAATTTTTCAACAAATTTATTTCAGTTACTATCTTTGGCAATTATTTTGGTGAGTATCTACAACTAAGAACATACAATTTAAATAAATGAAATTTTACAAAAAAGTATTAAACTGCTATTCCACCAAAATGTTTTAGGATTTAACTTTGTATTTTCTGCCAATTCTTTTTCCATTTTTTACTGGCCCGGTTAAGAGACATTTTAATGGTACTGACTGAGATCTATTTCATATTTTTATACACTTTTGTAAGAAATTTTACTATAGGCAATTTTTCGAGTTTAAAATCTGTGTCAAAAGTATTCAAAAGTTGGTTGTCACAGCAAACTTCTCACTCTCAGAAGGAGAATGCTATCTTTGCTGTGATTGGTCAATTTTGACCATTGATTACTATTGAATATAAACAAATTTAGAAGTGCTACTTTGATGGAACGTAAGCTCTCACCAATTACAACTACATAGCGTTATTAGTTAAATTCTCGGGAAAAGTGGAGATAATCATTTTTTTTATAACCCTCATATGATCTGAGCTTAATTCGATAGCCTAATTTAAATAGCCGGTCCAAATCAATTGAGGCGGAATATTCCGCATCAGGGCCTGATATTTATAATTCATCCCGCAGTCGTACTATTATTACTAAGGAAAACATAATTCTAGCATGATTCTAACCTGAATATAATGTTACTATTGATATAGTAAATAATCCCTAATATATTTATTTCCGTAGCAAACTTCGAAACGTTGAAACAGTGAAAACGAAGCTGAGCACCTACATATATTCTAAAAAAAACTACATAAATCAGACAGAAATTGTTTCAAGAGCGTTAGCCTTGACTCTTGAGGACATATGCTGGAAATTATAACATACACCTGAAAAAGAGTCATTAAGTAGACTGACAACATTCCGTCGGAAATGAGCTAAGAAGCTGCGGCTAATGAACTCCCGCCATTTAGGACTTTGCATATCTAAAGTCTAACCGAATCAAAATCTTGAGGATACTCACGTAATTAGAGTTGGTGTTCTTTACTTTCTGCTTGAGAGCCTGAAGGGGGTCTTCGTAAGCCATGTCGTCAACCGCGTGTGCTGGGTCATCGCTCTGCCTGTCGATGTTGGCGTTGACGAACCGCGGGGGGCCCTGCAAGGAGAAGTCCTTTCTCAAGGCGTTCAGCGAGTTCTTCCTGTTTCGAGAAGGTCGCATCTGCTTGCTCAGTGGCAGCGGTGACGGGGCCGGATATTGTTCAGGAGACTTCTGCTCATTTACACTACCGAAATTTCCTGGTTTTTGAGACGCTCTGGAAATTGGCTCATCCGATTTTGTTATATCGTGTGGCATCAACACAAGAGGCGCATTCGATAGGACTGATGTTGCAGAAGGCTTCCGGTGAAACTGCTGCCGTCTGCGTCCCTTTGCAGTTGTCGCCTCAGAGCGGTCCTTGTTCTTCAAGTTAAAAGGTACTACAAAAGGGATTGCGGGGTTTGTTGACTCCTTGGAAGATCCTGGAGATTGAGTCGTGATGGTGATGACTTTCGCAAACGAGTTCCGGTAAGTCGAACTTAAGTTACTGCTGTTCACTAAAGGCCGCTGGCCGTCCACATCCACAAGCGATATGATCAAGGTCAGCACGACTATTACAACTTTCCACATGTTCACTAGTTTTTGCAATTTTTTTAGAAAATAAATCTCTGTTCAGTTCTCACACCTCGAAAGTTGAACTGTTTGTCTTTTGCGCTGTCGTAACATCGTCGTTAAGTCGCTGTTTCTGCGACTTCATAACTCTGTACTTTGGTAATGCGGTTCGATTATAGAAATTGCACTTTAATTTGGTTTATCCCAATTTGCACACCTGAAACATAACGAAAAAACCCTATTTATTGCGGGGATCCTCCCTCACTCAAATTCAGACGTGGACGACAAAAGTTCACCCCCGACGAGTTGTTTTTGTAAAATAATGACGATTTCTTAAAAGAAATTTCTTGCATTGAATTTATTTTTTCATTTGCGACCAATTCGCATCACTGTTCAGAACACTTGCCGTTCTCCTGTTTATTTATAGACTCTCCGTTTATTTACTGCATTAAATAAAAATTAATTTAGTCGAGAGGGGCACGGCTCAGAATTAATAGTCGCAGAGAAAATGAACAAGAAGATATTTATGTTGGCTAAATAATTCCATTTATTGTGCTATACTTTAAAAAAGACTGATAATATTACTAAAATTCACTCGCGAAACGCCGAATTAATACCAAAAAAAATGTTTTGTCTGAAATTTCCAACATCCTTCCTAATCCCATTTTGTATTGCTGCGTCAACAGGACGATTCAATAAAGAAAAGTTCTGCAAGGATTCACATAACATCTCCATTTACTTCGCACTTTTCTTAGGCGAATATTCACCTTTTTCTCACGTTTTTATAAACCTTGCACCTTTTTGGTTCACAGTAAAACAATTTTTTTCAAAAACCGAACGCCTCTTTTTAGGAGATTTTTAATTTTTCATAGCAAAGGGACAGGAAAATCGTTTGTTGCGATAGTAAGAAAAAGGTCCCGACGAACACAACCAAAATTCAACCACAGCCAACAAGGACTCATCGCGGCTCTGCGCCGTCAGTCTCCAAAATACGGGCGCTGTAGAGAGCGCTTCTACAGAATTACACAACCTTTCTGTGTAGAAGCGCCAACCGCCTCGAGTAATTCAGGGAACATTTCCGAGATGCTGTGCTCTCGCGAGATGAAAGGCGGACCAAGGAACGCACACACTGAAATTGATATCAATCCCAGATGAAGGAGGTGGTTCGCCCTAAAGGACCAAACGAAGCTTTTTCATGGGGCGACATCACTTTCAATTAGCGGGAAGCTGTTGAACTTTTGTTTTGTTCCCGAAAAGTGCACGGCATTTCCATCCGTATACCCTTAGGATTTTGAAATCAATTTGGTGCAGCTCACCGCTCGCGGGACGGTCGTTGCGATGTGCAAGGAGGCGACTGCGCTGTCCTAAGTACACAAATCGCAACGATTTTAACATTCCGGGGCTCTGGGACAGTGAGGTTCATCCTTTTTCAAATTCAAAACAAAATCACTCACGACAAATACCAACAAAACGTATTCGGATTATACCCACATTAGAGAATGCATCAAGCAGAAACAATTCCAAATTTGATCAACCTATTTTAAAAGTAACAAATGCGACATCCTTTTAGCCTAAATGCACTAATTCGCATCCGATTTATCTGATTTTACACCATAATGAAATTTTTATATTGTCACATAATAATTCTTATTCGATTTTTCTAAGCAACAGGAGGGTTGGTTGAAAGTTAAATCGACAAAGCTTTTTTCTTCGAGTGTCGGTATGTGAAATTTGGTGTAAATGCTACCAACACTAAATTTTTATTAGTGGGTATTGCAGAGTTAAAAGGTAAAAAAATGGTTTTTCACTTCATTTTTATTTTATAGTCCAGTGATAATCGCAAATTGGTATTTACGTATTGGCATTTTTAGCCTGATACAAATTGCATCCAACAACCAACATACTATTAAAAACTTCAACTAAGTACATACATTTTACGTAAGAAAATAAGAAGATATACTGCTTTAAAGTTAAATGAAACATTGCCTCACATTCATAGAGAGCATTTTCTATTACAAGCTGACTAGACTTATAATATGTATGTATATACATATGTCCAAAAAGCAAATGGTTTCACCTTTTAGTAGGTACGTATTTCAGTTAATATCATATGCTCAATTCTTAGAGACTGTTTCGTAAATTTTAAAAATCTAACTTCAGATTCAACGACCTCAAAAATCTTTACAACATTTTATTTTTCAAAATCAACTCCGCAGATTTGTGATTATTTATCTGTCTATCTTGTTTTATTCACGAGGTACAAGCGTTTACTCATTTTTAAAGGCTCCCAAGAAAGCAAATTGTCAATTTTCATTTTTTTAAGCATTTAGTTTCGACTACTGAAGTCATTTTTCGGACTAATAAATTTTTATTCATGAAATAAAGTGATAAATTTTTCATTAAGTGCTTAATTAACTACTTCGAAAAAGGACCTGAATATATCGAATCAATTACCACGTGTCAACTCATTCAAATAATTTGTCTGCCTGGACCCAATTATAATCAAGTCAAGAACGCCCGATGAGGATAATGTAAGGTAAGGCATATTAAAGAACATTACTTATGTAAGTCTAAACCAGATTGCCTAATGTGGGACGAATAACGTTTTCCTGGCCTAGATTTCCTGATTTGGAACTATTCAGGTTCATCTGATCAAAAAATACCTTATGCAGGTCTGATAAGATTTGTTTTCATGATCAGAAATAGGTATAATACTTTATCTGAAACTATCAAAATAGCAACTTTAGTATTACTAAGGATCGTCCGCCGAGGCAGACGAGCCCAAAGAATTGTGCGTGTTTCGATACTGATGAAATCAATTTGGTGTCCTTGCCACAGACACCCGAAAGCCAACATCCATATCTGCTAGGCTGCAATCCCAAATGTGAATTACAAGCGAAGGTAAATTTGTAACAGAAATCCTGATTTTTCCATACTCGGACCCAATTAGAAAAACCTTTAATTTAATTAATTAAATTCATATATAAAAAAAGAGACAAAGAGCCCCAAGCACGTGCTTGTTATGCTTCTTTACACTCGTTACCTGATTTTACAGAATATGGGTGCTGATCAAATTTGTAATAAGGCATCCCTTACCTCTAAAGTGGATTGTAAGAGATATGTGCAGTTTTCTTTATTGAGGTACTTTTCGTTTAATTCGCTGTAACTTTTTTAACATGAGCTCTTGTTAACTTTACTGAGCGTTGATCGATTTTGTACTCTAAGAAGGATCTTTGGGTGGTTACTTTCTTACATTTTTCTCATACATACATATGTGCCCACCTTTTACAACGGAAAATCTTTACAAAATGTTTACTCCAAGAATCATGTCTTTCTAAATCTTCTTGTTTTATTTCAATTAAATTTTGGCTAATTAAAAACAAAATTAAATTGAATTTCCTACTTTTTACATTCAATTAAAATTGTTATTGATGTAGTAGAGGGAAAAATGATGATTACATCAATGGATACGTAATTCTAGTCCCCTTAAAAATAAGTTATGGCTGTTTGTCTCTTGTTTTGGCGATCCAATATTAATTCAAAGACTAAATTTTATCTTAAATAACATAAGTTGAATTATTTTTAAGATAAAAAAGTTGTTTGTGATTTTATTTTATTATTTTGTCTTTTTAAAATAAAAACATACTGAAAAAATAATATTTTTTTCAAAATAATTAATCTCTCACATAAGAACATTGATTCTATTTTTGTTTGTAAATATTTTCTTAAAGTATAACATGCTTTGAAGAATATGACCACGAACAATTTTATTTTAAAATTCGCAGAAATGCCGAAGTTATAACGTTCCAAGGACGATCAGATAGAGAGGCTGGCATCGAAGTTCATATAAACTTTAATCGAGCTTTCCTTGAAAGGTTTTTTTCGAGCGAGCTATGGAAAATCAAACACTTATAATTCGATCGAAAAACGTTGTCACGAAATTTTTTTAAATTGTTGTGTTTATCGTTACGCGTAACGTAACTTTTTTCTAAATTTAAAATTAATATTCGGGACAAATTAAGTTTAAGGTCTCTTTATGAATTTTGATGCAACCTTGTTGTAGAAACGTATCCCGAGATATTTAACTTTGAATTTTCAAAAAGGGACTCTCACGAGTCAGAAGTTTTTGCATTACTCACACGAAGTTTCGGTAGAAAATTTTATTTTAAAATATTCTTCAAGAGTACTTAAAATGAACGAATTAAAAGTAAGTATCTTTTGGTGACAAGCACGCATTTGTCTTCTGGAATGGCAAACGGAAGTAATGTAAAATTTTCTTTTAATTTGCTTACTTTCAAGGATCCCATAGAGTTATTTACAAAAACCAAGTGGAAACATTTTTATTTTAAGGATTTCCCACTATTTCTGACTGAATTGATCCCTAATAGTTTTTTAGACACGCCTTTTTCTATATTTAAATTTAACATTATTTTAGGTACATTGGTTGTGTAAGTTTCTTTTACATAATTATTTTGCATGCACGAATGTACAATTAGAAATATTAAAATATGTTTGAAATTATAAGATATATTCAAGTGTCTTTTTTTAAAAAAATATACAAAGCGTTCTTCATTTGATATTTATAATAAGGTTTCAATATAATTTTTAATAACTAAAAAAATGCGCATATTTCCAAATTCGTTTAAATAGTTTAACATTAACAAGTATCGTGCGAAACGTTTGGGGACGACGTGAATGTTACCGGAATCAAAAATATGTATGCTCTGACTTTATATTGGGCCTGACTTTACGACCGAATCTTCAACATACTTACTTAGTAGTTCTATTTACGTACTTGGAAACATGGAAGTAATATAGACCAAATGTTGGAATGAATGAATATCTTTAATCAATGCAATCAATGCAAAAACTAACACCATTCGGAGACTATTTCAAATCAACTGCTAGAGAATCGGAACAGTCTATTCTTTTAGTTAATAATAATCTGTTAAAGCGAACATAAAAAGTTGTTGATGGATTTCTTTTCTAAGCTGATGCCCCAAACAAAATTTTGGTGGCGAGCCAAGTAAAACAAAATAAAGAAAACGAAAACATACACAAGACACGTATGAAAAATTGTAAAATTTACTTTGTTGATGGCTGTTTGTTATGAATTTTAAGCCCATTATATTATATAAAACTATGTTTCACCATTTTTATGCACATTTAATATAGTTTTCAACACTTTTAAAAATTTACATAAAACAGTATCAAACAATTTACGCGAGATTGCGCTGTATTACAACAAGAAACATTTTAAAGACCGCTGAAATGCGTTGCACATACGGACGAAGATACAAAACCCCCACAAACCGGAAGCGAATCACAAAACTACTTTAAACGATTTGACGACAAATATAGCAGCGGAGAAAATTTGAGAATATTTTTACATTTTTATAACATATTTCTACGGAACTATGTCGAAAAATTAAAATAATACGCGGTGGAATTGTTTTTATGTGCATGTGAGTGCATTTTTCACAAGCGGCCTCAGTCTCAAGCTCAACCGAAGCTAACGAGATGCGTAAATAATCTGCAATCTGCGACAAATCTTCAGAACACAATCGTCTAATTTTGTAAATCCTTTCAGAGACCCATGAACCAACAAAGAGCGTCGTTCTTGGCCAGATGAGGAGAGAATGCCGAACGTGCCGCGTCGCTGCTGGCCTCATGTCTTCGCTAGCGATCCTCGGAAATTAAACGCGCGCGCATCTTTCCGCCACTTAAGATCGCGCTGGTTCATCTCTTGAGTTAATCTAATTGAAGTCACTTTTACCGTCGACGTGAATGCTGTCTCTTGTGTGTTTAGCGGTGGATATTTTCAACGTTTAGTTCAAATACAATCCGCTTAGATTAAACACCACAATAGTGGCTATTCTTTAAAAAAAAATCGTTATTTTCAGAAAAAAACCAACATAATAAAGCATTTTTTAAAATTTAAGTTTGTCATTTTTCAAATAAGGCTTAAACTGCACCTACATACAATCAATGATGAATAAGAAAGCCATATGAAGAATTGTAAAAATATTGCTGAACTCTTAAAGTTCTCTTCATTTTCGATTAAAACGTGTAAGATTCAAAATGCCTAACAGGTTTTTCAAACATAAGAAATCGTGTGGTATGCAGTAAGCTCACCTTACCTGGAACACCCTGTGCACAATGGATGTTCACGCATTATTAACCCTTAGCTGTGACACCGGGGTATCAGACGCCCCCACCTTGTTTTACCTTAAGTTTAAGCTAATTTAAGTTTTACAAATAATATTTACAGTGATCTTTATCGTTAGTTAGGAGGACTATCTTCTTCCTAGAACTCTCAGCATTATTGTAAAAGCGTCATTCTAATATGGATCGTTATTGGAAGTTGACTGGTGCTCTAAGAGATTCCCAATGTGGAAGTTATGGTTATTAAAAAAAAATTGTTTTAATATACTTTTTTGCATCAGTGTATGTAAACGAGTAATTATATCATGCTTTGCAGTGCAACATTTTCTTTTGTTTTTCAAAAATAAATAATATTATTTAAGTTTTATTAAATAATACTCGCAATGATAAAAAAGCAAAATAGCATTTTCATTAATATTTGATTCGATCTTGAATTACGATTTTTATGTGTTAATTCATCACTTTTAAACATTATTTTATTAATTAATTAATTTTTTTTTTATATACGAGGGCAGTTTGATAAGTCAGTGACTTTTTGAATAAAATATATCAATTTTTTTCGACAAATAAGCGTTTTATTTCTCAACATAGTCTCCTTTTAGCTCTATACATTTAGTCCAGGGTTTTTCCAATTTTTTTATCCTTTCCAAATAATAGGTTTTCTCGAGGCCATCAAAATAGGCGTTTGTTTCTTCATTCGACCCAAATCTGTTACCGCCCAGCTATTTCTTCAAGTTTGGAAATAGGAAATAGTCGCAGGGGGCTTAATCTAGAGAATATGCTGAATGGGGTAGTAGTTCGTAGCCCAATTTATTTATGAATGGAAAAATTAAAAAATAATGCTTAATCAGCACACGTAATTCACTTTTTTCCATTTTCGTTAAAATTCACGAGGTTGTCAAACACAAACTAAATGACGCAGCTTGCTCAAAATTTTACAGTAGTCTATTAATAGATGGCAGCTGAAGGGAGCAGTGTTGCCTTTAAAATTACTGCGCGAGAAATTCAAAAAGTCACTGACTTATCAAACTGCTCTCGTAAATAAAACTGATTCCATTGAAAAAATAAGTGTACCTACCTTCAAATGCCAGAATAAATATTTTTTACAGCGATCACCACGAAACTATTTTTTTTATATAAAGTGTAATATCTCAAGAATATCATGGTCAAATTTTAGATCTTTAAATTAAAAATGAAAATATTTATAATTTTTCTAGCACAAATTGTAATATTTATGATTTTCCAACAGTTTTATAAAATTTTACTCTTATTCAGTATTATATTACGAGTATATTTTTTCAAAAAACTTTTATTTACTTATATAACACGTTTGAAGAATCTCTGCAAATTTTTTTCAAATTAAAATAATCAATAGCTTAATCATAGTAAGCATTTTAGTAGCTGGAGCAGCAGTAATGTTTTGTTTTCTAAAAATAACCGCTTTTATAAAGAAGAAGAACTTTTAAAATATTGTAGTGTAATATTATCTCACATTATTTATTTATTTTAAATAATTATCGAAAATTATAAATGTTATCATATTAATATAAAACTAGAAAGATGTAACAAAACTAAGCTGAGAATTAAAATTATGAATAATAAAGTAAATAAAATGCAAATTAAAGAATGAATCTAAGAAATAAGTTGACAATATACTGGATGGGGCATTTATCTTGAGACAAAAGAATATCTCGGTTGGACTCGATTATTTCGAAAAAAGTTTCAGACAAAAATTGTAGGGCACCGAGGGGGCCATTGAAAGGTCCATATTACAACTTCCTATCTAGACCGGAAGTGGAAACACCCATTTTTTACCGCGGATTTCGGTTGAAAAACGAAAAAACAAACTTTCTGTTTTTATTATTTTTTCGATTTAACCCATATTTTGGCCATAAAATGGCCTTCAAATAGACGAATGGTTGGGCTGAACCATTTTTAATTTGTTTGTTGTTTATTACTAAATAAAATTCCATCAAAGAAAAAAACAAAGTTTCAGAATTTATTAAAAAATAAAATTTTCTTGAGTGTCTAAGATTTTTTTTAAAAATCTGGAGCTGAATGCATTTTAATAAAGATTATTGAGACTTATCAGTCAGTCATGATTTATACTTGAGCCATATCAATCAGTCATGATTTATACTGCATTTCTGGGTAAATTTTTAAGTGATATGATTACGCAGAGCTCAAGCATCTGCTTTTGAAAGTTTTAAAATTGACAAGAGTGGCATCATATTTAGAGAAACCTCTCCTCTTTATAAAATTTTGCATTAAAAATTTACTTCTCCCACAATTAATCGAGGTATGATTGCTTTTACCGTTCTTTAATCGTGCTTTTATCATTAAAGTTCTACGCTAGCGCGCTAGTTGATAATACAGCAACACCATCACCATCACCATCATAAGAAGAAAAAAAAGACCTTTTCGCGGCAGCCAGAAGGAAGAGGTAGATTTCAATGTGGTAAGAATTATTTTTACATAAGGATATGTAATGTTGAATTCCCCACCCCCGTGATCGATTCACCCCATTTGCGAACATAGCTTAGATATTGCCATGGAGAATATGTTAGCCAAATTTAATCAAAATCGATTAAGAAATATACGGTCTACATGGAAATGAATTAAAATATATAGCGAGGTAAAGACCCTCCTCCCTCTTCCTCAAACCCCGCAATTTTTTAACATAACCTAGATATCGAGCCAATAAATATATACGCAAAGTTGTATCAAAATCCATTTAGAAATGCGGCAGCTATCGCGGGAAAAATTCGCTTTTAGAAATTGATGTAGCCCCTCTCCCTTTGACCGATCACCCGCATTGTGTAACACAACTTAGAACTACATGTTGCCAATCTGTATGTTAAGTTTGGTCAACAGCGGTTAAGAAATACGAAAGATTTTGGGTCCAAACCAATTTTATATGTATAACTTGCCCCCCCCCCCCCCCCCCCCCCCACACCTCATTGTCCGATGCGTCCCATTTATGAACTTATCCGAGATATTGACGCGATAAACGTATAGGCGAAATTTGGGCCAAATCGGTTACGAATTGCAGCTTGGACTACTAAATTCAGTTTCGGTCGAATCGAAATCAGATCAATGCTATTTTTGGCATTTTTTTTTAAATGTACTAAGCACAATTTTTTTTTTTTTACTTTAAAGTTATTTAATCTCAGAGAGTTTCAGGCCCTCGTTTCAGAGAAGAAAATGTTCTTGTTGTTTCAGTTCATTTTGTTCGTAGTCGGGGTTTTAGTTGTTTTTTTTTTACTTTAATTTTTATATACAACATTTTAGTTTCAGATAATATGTAGAGTTGGTAAGTAATGCCAGCTCACACTTAAAACTAGTAATTTTGCATAGTTTAAACGACGAAAAAGTTTGTAAACAAAATGTTGCCACAACAATATCCGACCACGGTGATAATATACATATGTATATCTATGGCCAGAAATTATCTATACGTTTTTGGACAAACGATTTCACATCATGACGTCTAACGCTCGCCATATTGAATATCCTGTGACCTTATGTAGCCTAGGACACATTCTGGATCAAGGCGAATCTAACGATACCTCAATTGTTGAAATAGGTTCAGTATTTTAAGTTATACGAGTTAACAAACTATCTGACATACATAGTACGTGCGTAGACTGTGAGATTCATAACCGTTTCTTTTGGCTTGAACTTAGTACGACTTCGATACAGCGTTAATTTTTAAGTCTTAAGTCCAGATCTAATTCCGGGCTTAGTCGGCTATTCATCAAAAAAGCAATTAAAATCTTGCTGTAACAATTTAAAAAATACAAATCTGTGCAAAATTTGCTATTTAACCACTTCAAAACCTCACAAAAACACATTATTAAAAAGTATTATGATGCAGCTGCAACCACGTTTCAAATTCACAAGAGCGATATTAGCGAAATGTGGGTTTATTAATATATACGTAAAAAATTAACGGAAAAAATGCAAAACACAATTTCTTCTTAAAATTACCAGCGGGATTTCCACAACGAAAGTGAAAAACTCATAATTTATTTTAAGAATCTGCGTACTATTTTTATCTCAAATTATTTCCATCGGCGTCACCTACCTTCACATTTGTAAATATATTCCGCGGAGTAACTTTGCGAATTCCAGTCTTCTCGTCTGGAATAACATTTTTCCGGGATGCTGTTTTATTTTTTAAGCATTGTATGAAGGGATTTCCTCCCAAAATTATTTATAGCGTGAAACAATCTGGCAGATGAAGTGCGAAAGCACGACAACCGTCTGCTAAATCCATCAGCGTTTCGTGAAAAAACGTCCCTTAGCTGGTACCAATTTGTTTTGTGTGAAGATCGAATGCTTTTTTCGTTTTCCATTTTTTTTTTCCTTTTGTCTTGCGAATTTTGTGGATCTAAATGCAAGCCAGTTCAACATCGCGCTATCCGACGGACCAGATGATCGTGCCAAAAAGTTTATTTTTGACCACATTTATGGTGGTTCAGATGTGTATGGAGCACGCCTTAGTTCATGTCGTGAATGAACTAAATATCAATGACGTGTAAGATTCAGGGAACCTCAACATCAGTACTTAGGTGCCAAAAGTGGATTTGTACCATTAAATCAAATGATTCGTCACCCATCTTCCGCTAATTAGGAACATTTTCCTTTTAAAGCAGTTCAAAGTACGTGTTTCACATATTCTTTTGGGGAAAAGTGTTATTAAAGTCTACTCGAACAAATTATGTACATAATTAGGTACATTCTCGAATTCGATCGGAACTTAAATATGAACTGCAGCAGAGTTTCGATCGGAATCTCGTTTACATTCCAATAACCGATTAGAACGACATTTAACCAACGAAATGTTGTTTGGAAAAATTTGAAATCTTATTTCTATAAAATAAATACATACATGCATAGTGGGTTCAATATGGTTGAACGTTATCACACATACATAGTAAGAAAAAATAATTTCTTCCTTATTACGACATACGACCTTTAGTTACCAAATGAAGCGTTAAGTCCAAAATAACTCTCTCTTATTAAATTTGGCTTGACTTGATATTTGAGAAGCTGAAAGACCGAGCTATTAATGAATTTCTTTTCAGATTCGATGAACCTAAAGCATAAACTGGTTGTGTTTCTGAGATTTTTTGCATAAGGAAACTAACAACATAGAGTTCGAAAAGAATTGGTTTAGGTGAAGCTAGATTCATGTAGCGAGCAAACAAACAGGAAGACTCTAGTTTAACCCCAAAAATTTACATGAAGATAAGTTTTTTCGAATTTCAACTTCAGATTGTGAACGGCGTACTTGAAAGTATCCGAAATCTATTTGTAATTTTTTTTTTTTCTTCATGCTTAGCATAACAAAGTAAGGTAGTGTTTCTCAGAATGGTCAACAAACAGGGATATGCAGTAGTGCTTTTACATACATATACTTATACATATATGTATATTGTATAGGGCGATACGGAAAGACTTGTTCCAACATACACTAAACGATTATCAAAAGTATTCTGAACAATTTGTTCCGATACACCTTCTAAATCACTCCTTCACCCTTTTTTACCCGACTATGGCAGAGCCAAAAGGAAGATTTATGAATCTTACAGCACATATCCTAGGCTACATGACGTCGCAGGAAATTCAATATATGTATGATGTGAAATCTCGGATCCAAAAACGGATTCACTTATTGCCATAGCATAACAGAGGCAATTTCTGGACGTAAATATTATACTATTATCATGATACGATTTTGTTGCTCCTGGCAACATTTTGTCTCGTATGCTAAAAAGCTGAGCAAAAGCTCAGTCTCAATTTTTACATAAAAAAACTGAATTCGTTCTCAATTTGAAACTCAGTTTTGCTCACTTTTTAGATAGATTTCAAATGAAATACTTACCTATTGAATCGTATCTGATGAAAAGATTTCGGAAAATGAATGATGCCAAAACTTGTTTTAGGGATCGTAGGCTTCAAAAATAAAATTTATTTATACATTATATATATGGGATATAACGAAACTTGTGAACACGATAGAAGCCGTATTTCTTAACCGATTTTGACCAAATTTCGGCTACACGTTTACAACATATACATTGACATGTATGTAGTTCTAAGTCGTGTTACAAAATGCTTAGTGATCGGTCAAAGGGATAAAGGGTTATATCAGTTTCTAAAAGTGATTTTATTACCGCGATAGCTGCCACATTTCTAAACGGATTCTGATTCAACTTTGCGTATACATTTATTGGCTCGATATCTATGTCATGTTAAAAAATTCCGATGTTTGGGGACTTTCACCTCGTTATATATTTTAATTTATTTCCGTGTAGACCGTATATTTCTTAATCGATTTTGATTAAACTTGGCTAACATTCTCAAATGGGATGAATCGATCAAGGGGGTGGGGAATTCAGCATTACATAACCTTATGTAAAAATAATTTTTACCACATTGAAATCTAACTTTTCCTTCTGTCTGCTGCCGAAAGGTCTTTTTTAGCATACAACCCTTTGGTTATAAACATTTTCGTTGTTTCAACTATGCAAAATTACTAGTTATGAACATGAGCTGTATATTAAATCATGTCATGACATTACTTACTCTACATACTATTTGATATTAAAAAGTTATGAAGAAAAATTAAAGTCAATAAGAACTGAATTGGGAAAAAAGCGAACTGAAAAGTGCTATGAAACCAGAAATCCTGAAATTCTATTGTAAAAATCGAAAGGAAAAATGAACATGCTGATTCTTTTGAAGCGTGACAAACAGCCCGCATAACCAGTACGCCTTCTTGAACTCATAACACCGAAAGGGCTGAGAGTTTCTGGATAAAATTATGGGACATTTTTCGATACTTTTACCGTATTATCGATTCAACTAATCAAAAAAGTCAAGTTTTTGGAACTTCTAAACAAAATGTCCTTCTTAACGCCTAAAATTTGAAAAATCTACATTACTCGATTAAATATTCATTTTTTGAAGTTGCGTAATATGGTATCCGCAACATGTTCGTTTTCTTCAAAACCGACATATTTAAGATAAGACTAATATCAATTAAAAATCAGAAAATTAAAAATCATTTGTATTTCATTCACTGTAGACCAATAATACAGAAATTTTCAACAAACTTAATTATATAGCTTATGAATTAACAAATTATATCTTGTGACTGAGTATTTGGAAAAGGCTTTCAGTATTAAGATTTAACATCCTTACAAAATTTTGCATCAGTAAAAGCAAGAAAATATATGGAATCAGTTTTATTCACGGTGCTTCACATTATGATATAGAAGAAAATTATTAACAGAATCTAATAAAATAAAAACATTCAAGTCGCTTTCGAGACGCCAACCAGCGCCGGCCGTATACATCGCTCGTGCAACTTGTAGCCGATTTTGTGCACTTCCACCACTGTGTTTGGCTCAGCATCGGTTACTTCCTGCTAACAAAACGTTTTAAATAAGTTTCTATTTAAAACAAGTGTACAACTTGCCTTCTGAAATAAAGCTTCATGCAGGTTAGGATCGAATTTCTCGTTAATAGGGTCAACTGATTGTAATCCATGTCTTCTAAAAACCTGCAGGAGGGATGCTTGTGTCATTGACAAGCCCTCGTACAAATTCTTCAAGTGAGGATTCTTGTCTGAAATCTAAAATTAATATATAAGCAGCTACTTAAAAAATCCAATTGCAAATTACTTCTTCCATCGGAACTGCTTTGGTAGCATGACCAAGTATATCCGCAACGTCGAGGAGGTCCTTGCAAAATCCTTGAATTCCAAATAACTTAGCATCTTCAATTTGCTTTGTTAACCTCTGCCGTAAATTTTCGGAATCTGCTAGTGCTCTCTTATATTTATCAAGTAAGTCTTCGTTCTTTTCTTTTAAAATTGTCACTTCTTTAGTTAAAGCTTCAACATCTCCAGCCAATTTCTTCTCATTTTCTGATGGTTCTGCTTCGCTCTTCTCTTTCACTTCTTCAGTTGCAAATTTTCTGTGTTGAATTGCTGAACCAAACATTAACTGCCGAGCTCTGTAAATGTTTTTTCATGTAAACATACCAATTTATAAGAGTGATAAGCTATATATGCCAAAATTAAACGTTAAGCAAGTATCAGGTATTTTTATATTACGATTTCAAAAGTGGAGTTAATCGATTTAGACTATAAACGGTTCATGTGACAATATATCCTCAGTTTAAGTAGTACTAAATATAGTTTGTGGTTTGCAAGTTTTGGACAATTCAAAATAACAGACTAAGAAATTTGAACAAGATTTTCATGTAAAGAACGGGTTTTCAGAGCCGCTAATTTCTTTGTATTAATCTTTGACTGAGGACATGTGTAAACTCAGTGCTTGTAATTCACCAATTTTTCGCGCTCTATCTTCGCTTAATTTAATACATACGAATAAATTCATGTGTATTGTTGCACAATTTAATGAGATTTTGCAAATCCACAACTTTCCCTTATATCTTGTGTACAGATAGACTGCATTACAGCCAAGCATACATTTTTGTAATAGTTATGTCCATTCTATCAATAATATATAGCATTTAGGACGGACATATTATACCTTTTTTGAAGGTAATAAGATAGGCAATTCGATATAAATAAAAAACAAGTGCATTAATTACATGAATTTCGGAAAAAATGCGGGAAAAAGCTAAAGTTTAGAAAAATAAAAAAACATTTTTCAATTTCGAAAGTGACGGTACCTGCAGTGGTAGGTCAACATTGTAGACATTTTTGGAAAGGACTACGATAGTAGATTTTCGGCGAGACTTGGATGGCGCTGCATTGAGTAGATCAAAAGATGAAAATAAAATAGTGATGTACATACCATGAAAAATTTGAATTTACGAATCACCATGTAACTCCCAAAAGGTTGACAGGCTGTATGAAAATCTCTATTATTAATTTAAATTGACCGAGGAAGAAAAGTTAAATTCAAACGTGCTGTAATGGCATGAACTCCAATTCAGTGGTGTTGAGGAAAAACCAGTTAACTGACATTTTTTCGAAAATTAAGTTACGTATATATTTTGATGTCTTTTCAAGTGAAATTTCATTTGAGACTAGTTGGAAGGGTTTTTGAACACCATATTTCACGTAAAACGTATAAAACTTTATCAGTTAACTGACATTTTTGAGGAAAAACCAGTTAACCACTTCGGTACGAGTGTCGACTATAGTCGACGGCCACAGATGAACACGCACAGCCGAGTGTCGACTTTAGTCGACGGCCGTGATATGAACGCACACGGCCGATGCGAATGGTGCCGGCTGTGGGCAAAATTTCGTGGCCGATGCGCGCCGTACCGAAGTGGTTAAGTGACTTGAATTTAAAGAAAAATTGTAAAAAACGTTGGGTTTATTTGGGAATAATATATAATATATATAATATGTTTTTTTGATTTTTTTTTACTTTATTGACAATGTTCTATGAGAATTTTAACGCACAACATTGCTACAACATGATTCACATTTTTAAACTTTAAACGTCAATTTCTCAAAATGTCAGAAAAGTCAGTTAACTGGTTTTTCCTCAACACCACTGAATTGACCCCTCTCTTTTTTGGTAGATTTCATATGAAACACTATCTATTGCAGCGTATCTGATGAAAAAATTTTGGAAAGTGAATGATTCCAAACCTCGTTTCAAAGGTTGTAAAATTTATTTGTACGTGTACATATACATATATGTATATATACATATATCTATATGAGAGGTGAATTGCACCCCAGTTACAAATAACTAAAACCTGTAAAAGTTCCTTTAACCATAGAAAAAATAAAATAATTGTATCCAAATTTTCGTAGAATCTGAATTAGTTCTGTTCATTAGAACTCCTTATTTATTTTTTTCTAATATTCTTGCAATTTACCTTAGGTTAATCACTTTTACGAAGTGTATTAATCTAAAATAACAAAAGTAATTACTTATGTCATTCAACACTTTGTCAGTATTTAAAATAATTTTATTTATATGCCACAAAATTATTTCATTACCAGAGTTTTTGCTCATTTTGACACTGATTTAGAAAGCAAAATCCCATCAAAAATATTACATGTTAAAAATGTAGTCAAGACTCCAAACACTTTTATTCTTAAAAAGTTATGAGATCTCATATAGAGCTAAACCCTAAGAAATTCTACATCATGCTTATAAGGCTCGGACATTTCGCTAAACTCTGGCAAATAAGCATAACGTCAGTAGCTCTTTTGTTCATGGCTCGCACCACTCACATATAAAAATGAACTACTCTATTCGTCCCATGCAAAATGCCTATATCAAAATGGTGCACTTTTCGTTCCCTTTTGCTTACACCATTAACGAATTTTGAGTAGTCAGCTGTAAGTTTGAATTACTGTCAAATTCATTTTTGGAGTATTTCTAAGTTTTAATGACATACACCCACCAAGTAATTAGATCGAAAATTATTAAATATGTACTTCGTTTGGTATCTTAACACGTTTGCGGACGTGAATGCTACAGCATTCTTTTTTATTGTGATTCAGAATGACATGAATGAATGAATATAGATATAGCATCCACATTTTAAAACTAAATAGTTTTATTATTATATACATATGTATATATTTATTATTTATTTAATTTCATATTATATAATCTTAATTTTTTTTAGTTATTATGCACCTTCAAAGTAATGGCCAACTGATTCATTGAATATTTTCATATTATATCTCTTCTCTGTGTATTTAAAAATTTACTTAAGTCGGCACCTTGAGTAAATTAGAATCGCCTGTCTATTTTTGCAACAAACTAAAATTTTTACTGTCCGCGAACGTGTTAAGAAAAAAACTAAAAGTAATGCAAGTATGAAATTACCCCACTTTGAGATATAATTGAATTTAAATTATGAGAAGTCTGTAGTATGCAAATTCTTCTTATTTAATACCTAATTTACCGACGAAAATGACACAAAAACCACAAAAAACCTAGGTGGCGTAATGCGGAGAATTAATTGCATTTATATCCGTTTACTTACCTAAAATTAATTGGGAATTATAACACAAACACAAAAGTGCTCTAATTATTATATTTGAGTTCTTAAAAGAGTTGTTTAGCAATGTAAACTGCATTTCCAGAAGTGAGCATTTCGACGTTTTGAAGATTTGATGATACATTTAGGGAAATTAGATTTAAGCGTGCAGGATACAATTAAAAATAAATACAATTTTTAAATTTGCCGTCTTTTGAAGGCGCCTATCTCGCCTAATGCGAAAAAAATAGACAGATATATGCTTCCTATATCTGAACTCTCCTTAGGTGAGAACTGTCAAAAGGCTGCACCATTTGAGACAGCAAATTGAGTGGTCCATTTCTATGTACATATATGTCAGTGGCTCGCACTCTATAGATAACAGCAGATTGCTGTGAATTGAGCATTAATTCTACTGAGGAATTAAGGGGGTTCCCCCATGTGATGGATTCGGAAAATCGATTTTTTTTTTTTTCATAAATTGCTTCCGTAACATGTCTAGAATATTGTGGTAAAGTGATTTTTTGAAATTCGAAGTGGACCAGGCATTGCCGATTGAGGGTAAGTTAAGATTTTCATAATTTTACCCGTATACTTGAAACTTTAAATGCGTTTTTCTCAAAACTGTGTTTTTCAAACTTTCCTCCATCATATCTCAAGAACGGTTTGACCAACTGACTTCCGGTTTATAGGATCGACTCAGCACATGTAGACGCACGGAATGAACTAAAATCATCAACAAATTCCGAATATTTCTATTTTTTTTTTTATCACAAAACATAACAAAAAAAACCGTGAAATTTGCAACTTTTACCTCAGAAGTCTGCCAAAAATCAAATTTTCCATATTTTCAATTGATTTTAGTTCATTCCATGCTTTGAAGCTTACAGATTAAAACGCCGTTTTTTTTTTATTTCGAATAACCCAATCGGCCGAAATCGTGGAGGAAGTGAGCGTCTATTTTTTCGAGACGGGTGTCTTCGGAGCGCTATAACTCATTGGATATTTTTGGCTAAAAATTTATATAAATACTCTTAAAATACATATAAATAAATAATAAAAAACTTAAAGTTATATCTTTTTACTGGTCGTCAAAAAAAATGCTTAAAAAACAGGCCGTCACATGGGTGAACCCCCTTAAGTATTTGTAATAAATATAGTACAGATTTGAAGCGTAAAATGTTACATGAAATTTTTGAGGAACTTCATTTTACAATTGCCACTTTCCAAATGCTTTTTTCCACAACTCATAATTTTTCAAGTGACAAAGGCTGGCGAGTCTTCCACATTTTTAACATGAAATGTTTTTGATGGGATCTCAATTATTTTTGTAGTTTGTTCGTAGCTAGAAGTGGGGACTGAATGACCGTTTTTTATTTTACCTTTTTATATCTTCTAACCCCCGCACTATGACGGGTTGGAGAGAAAATATCACAGATCTTTTAATTTGTTCGTTATTTGAAGGCTAAACCTGCGCAGGTTTGGCTCCAAATTTAAACATTCTAAGCTCTCGGGAAATGTTCTAATATTTTGATTATCATCAGTGAGTGAGTGAGTAACGAAATCAATGAAAGCGGTCCTTGCGTCATTAACGCTCACAGGATGCAATTTCGGCATCTGAGTTAGAATTGTCGCAATGTGATGAATCCTAAGTAAAATACCTCTAAACCGTGTTTTTGAAGGGGTGTGCTATTCAGTTGTCGCGGAGTGTATGTCTGCGCGGAGTGTAGGCAAATTGCGCTTTATATAATAACAATGGCATAGTCAACGCCGATAAATATCAGAAGATATTAGAACAAGATCTTTGTCCTCTATTATCATGTTGCAATCACCGGAATGAAAATTTTACATTTCAGCAGGAACATCGTGCCATACGGCTAAACAAATTAAGAATTGGCTACAAGCAAAAGAAATTCCAATTTTAAACCGGTCAAAAAATAGTCCTGACTTGTTTCCTATTGAGATTTTATGGGGAAAAATAAAAAGGGAATTAAAAATAAATCCGGCTCGAAATTTAGATAAACTTAGAGTTAAACTAAAGATATTGTGGTTGGAACTCTTTCACGTCGCGTTAATGCCATCACTGCAAATAAGGGTGAAGTAACTCAATGGTAAGACAGATCTTATTTAATGTGGGCCCGTCGGATAAGATCCGGGCCAATTATTTTGCGTAATGCTGGAATGATTTTAGTTACATATTTTCCATATGAAATATTTAGTTTTTTCTAAGTTATAGTTTTAACAACAATCTATTTTTTCCAAATTTGTTAATAAGTAGAACATTGTGCAGGGAGGAGAGTAGAAACAAATTAAACAAGTGCCATTTTGCTCCAATGGTGCATTTACTAAACGTGTGCGTAACATTCTCTCCCTGTCAACAATGCTAAGAATTCTACTAGCGGAAAGATCACGCTAGCGTAAATGGTTTCCACTCACTACCATCAATGAAACCAATATTTTTCCCCTAGCAGGAATTTTCCAAATAATCAGAACGTCAATTGAATAATCGTTTGTAAACAAATCGTGTTCGTGCGTGTTATGATATACAATACTTAATATAAAAGTAGTAAAACTTGCAAGTAACAATAAAAATTATTGAAATGACCGTCAGATTCATCAGTGGAATTTGCACCGATTTCGAAGAGGAAGCCAAAATGATAGGCAATAAACTGCCATCAAAACTTCGATAGGAAACATAAGTACAACCGCCAAGGTAAAGGCAATTGTAAGAGCAGCTTCACGTAATTGCTGTGTTTTTGAATTTTATAAATAATGAACTACCTTATACTCTTACTATTCTTTCATTTTATTTCAAATGTTTAGGAAATTTCAATCAAATAATGAATTACTGCATAATTTAAATGCATAAACCTTCCTTTCATTTTATTTTTAACGTCCTTTTTCAAAGTACCCTGGAATTTATTGTATTGCATGAACAGATGATTGAAGCGAATGCTCTTGCCAATTTTCTTCATTCCATCTCGCTTGCCCAAGTATGTACATATGTATTTCTTTCTTTAGAGCACACCTAAAAAGTAATCCATACGAACATTACTTTTACACGTTTCAGCACTTCCTTATGTTCATCTTCAAAGCGTTTAATATTATTAAAACTAGACATACCAAACCGGTGAGCATTTGCAAAAACTTTTAACATTTAATTTTATTACTGTTTCTCATTTTACTTGGTTTCATTAGGTACATATTTACATACATATAAACTTTCACCTTCTTTTCCTCCGTTTATTTGACTATTCACTATTTTGTACCTTCAAAGGGAAACAATATAACTTTCATTCAGAAACCTTACAAAGGCTGTCGGTGTGTTTAGTGATAATGATACATTTTAAATTCACTCAAATGCAAAATTAACGAGTTACTAGAATCTCGCTAAA
The DNA here is from genome assembly GCA_963920795.1 of Eutolmus rufibarbis. Lineage (NCBI taxonomy): Eukaryota > Metazoa > Arthropoda > Insecta > Diptera > Asilidae > Eutolmus > Eutolmus rufibarbis. Next base: position 23,931,016 of record OY987205.1, read on the forward strand.
GTTAACTTCTTAATTTTTTACGCTCGAGTTAGTACATATTTAATTATCCTACATATAAGCTTCCTATTTTGTTTAAAACGTGTGAAAACAGTAACCGATACTTTATTATAGGACAAAGATTATTTGTTAATCTGAAATATTCTTTACCAACAAGAGGATTTGATAGTACGAGAGGAATGACAAATTGTAAGTGATTCAAATATATTACATACGATAGTGATACCTAGATGGAATGTTTGAAAGGTTTCTAGTATTAATATTTTAAATTCTGACTGCCTCCAGCGAATTAAGTTATATAATTTGCACATTGGGCCGACCCCGCTAATACAGGTAACGGATACTGCCCAAACATTCCTCATGTTAAAAGCATGTAATAAAATTACACAGCAGCACAACCCTAAAGATCCTTACTGAAGCTACGATTTCCTTTTTCTACTTTCTCTGGACAAATCTAAACAGTTTTCATTTAGGAAATACTTTAAATATCCAGAAACGCCGACAGACATTCAACGAGGTTATAAAATTACATCATCTTTTTATAGCGGACTTTTTACCTTAATTTTATACTTGTGCCTGGTAGTGTGATCGCACGTGGGAACACTGGAATAATCTTTGATGCCATTATCCTACAAGCTGTCCACAAAATATAAAATTACACAATTATAATTTCGACACTCGCCGTCGCCTGATTTGTCAGTAATGACAGTTTGCCAAAAGAAAAGAGAACTGATAACAAAAACCACCTTAAGCTATCCAAGCGCCTCGCGCGGGAAATATCTACATCAATAATCTAGACATAAACCATTTTCTTAAAGCCATGTTTGTTCTATTAAATGTAACAATTTTATTAATTTTAAATATTGGACCCTTAAAATCACATTTATAAAAGGTTTTATTTAACTTTACCTGTATCTGCTAATGAAACCTTCAAATCGACTTTGACACAATTCCATGAGCCGAAATTTCAATCACTATCACTACTTATATTATAAATGTGAAAGGTCGTGAAAATGTTTGAATGTTTGGATGCTTGTTACTCAACCACGCTTAAGTAAGTTGAATAAAGAAAAGAAAGAAGACAACAGGAACGGAAAAAAATTCCTTGAGCATTCCTGAGCGTTTTTTTAGATGTCTTTTGTATGGGCCAAGAAATTTCTTAGCAACGGCATACCGGGCTTATATCACAGTATACTCAGATTTTAGTAACAGTCCCAAACTGGATGAAGTATCAAACTTGAACATTTTAGGAATCCCGGGTAAAACTGGGTTGATCAACTAATGTAATATGTATAAGTCTGTTTCTTACTTTTATATCTGAAACTCAACATTTTAGTTATTGGCACGAAAAGTTTGTTTCGAACGAACTTACCTTAAAAAATACTTATCATATTCTGAATACTGTTGGTTCCTTAAATAGTTTAAGATTTAACTAAAGTATCTCCAAAATTTCACTTTGATCCGTTAAAAACTCAGAGACCAGGCCTGTTCACAAGTATATACGACACCAAAAAACAAAATTTCTGGGAAATCAGCTTTAAAATTCTGAAATTATCTACAAATTATATTGATTAAATTCTAGAAGACTCATTGCGCGCGTTAGGATTTGAATTACGACATGCGATTTGCAGCGTTGTACTCTGCAATGCAATAAAAAAAATCTATTATATATTTTGAAGGTCTTAACTCAAGTATGCCCTTTAAGCATATTTATTTTATGTATTTTTTTAAAATTGGCCTCAACTACATAGCAATCGAATGTATTTGAGTTGGTATTCTGTGTACAATTGTGGAAAAACTTATTTCCCTATCCGTAATAGTGAGATTTCGTTTTCCCTCCGATTAAGTTTGTTTTTAAAGCCTGTAAGGAAAAAAATAATTTAATCTTTATACAAAATACAATAGTTTGTCCGGCGCCAGGAGTATGCCATAACTTATTATTTAATATTTACATACAATTTAAAGCGATTCTGAGAGAAAGGAGTAATTGGTAAAAGGTTCTTGGGAAACTCCCGCAATTATTATTTTAATGTGTTATGGTTTACCAGGTCAAATAAGATTATTTTAATTGTGATTTATCACTTTACCGGCGCCTAGTGCGCGTTTCTTTCAGGCACCAACATTTTTCTCCTCACTGAACATTATAATTAGCGCTATTTAAATAAACATCTTTAAGTTAACGCATGATGAATTAACATAATAAATTCATTTTCATTTTCTACCTATACATACTCCAGACAGAACAACTACAAAGAAGTCTTACATTAGGAAGATGGGGACTTGGAGAATTTGGCTGATTTAGTAGAATTTTCTGCGAACGCCATGGAAGTTCTGGAGGACGCTGCAAGTAGCCAAATGAGCCAAAAGAGAATGTGGGTGTTTCCAAAAATGTATCCGGATGCGCATCCCTTGCATTCAGAGTCATTCAAATATTCTGACTGCAGTCAAATGCGCCGCAATTGTTTTTTCAAAATTTTTGTGTAAGCGCTGCAGCCAGATGATTTGGCTGCGATTGACTTTAAGAAGTGAAATGTTGGTGCTGAGCATGATATGATTGGTATTTTCTATCGCACACTTCAATTACCGTATTTAATAATAATCTTACTAGTAGTTCCATTTTCACGAAAATAAAGAACTCGGCGTAAACTGGCAAGCTTGCAAATAAATCGTTCGAATGCACACAACTATTTGAAAAATCGATTGCTACGACCCAATTTATTATCTGCCTGTGGATGCAACGGAATGCGCAAACGGATAATTTCTTGAAACCGCCTTATAAAATGTTGCGTGCATCCACGGTTTCAACAAATGAGGAAGATAAATTAAGGAGGGCACAGAATACATGGCATGGTTAAGATTATAAATAACTTGTTAATTACATTCTCTTGTATACCTTAAATATATTATATTTCTAAAATATCATTTAGGAAACGTTGTTTTGCATTATTCGGCAGCTTTGACAATGCAGTCGTCATAAAATTAATAAAACTTTGCTCATAAGAAAATAGAGGTGCAATCGTCATATTTTCCCTTGCTCTCATCGCTCTTACTGTTTGATAAATGTTTTGCCAGGCTGCTACACTTTTCGCAAACATTTGTGTTCTTGGCTGAGATGCTTGGGGTGATCGCGATGCGTCCTCCAATGTGGATGGTGACTCACTTTCCCTCCGGGAATGGGTTGATTGCCGAATCCTAGTTGGTTCTTAGTGCACCTCTGCCTACTTGTAGCGTCCTCAAAAGCATCAACGGTGTTCATAGCAAAGTTTACTAAAATAGCTAAATCTGGTAAATCAGAGAAATTCTCAAAGTCATCAAATCTTCCCAGTCTATGTATTCCTCGTAGTTATTCTGGAATATGTAAAAAATTAAAATGAGTTTATTATGTTATGCGTTAATTGAAGGATATTTATTTAAAATTGAATAGCGCTAATTATAATGTTCAGTGAAGGGATCATGTTTTTAAAAAAATTGGTACCTGAAAACAACGCGCCCACCAGGTGCCGGTAGTCATAAACTACAATCAAAACAATTCTTATTTGACTTGCTAAACTATAACATCTTAAAATTATAATTGCGGAAATTTCCCAACAATCCTTTATCAATAACTCCTTCCTCTTCTGAGAGATTAATTAAGAGAATATTAAACAATTAGTTTTGCCATACTCACAGCGTTGGAAAATGACTAAAATCTCACTATCACTGATATGGAAACAGACTTCTCCCCAATTACGTACATGATAACAATTCAAATACACTTTATTGCTAGTTGAAGCCAATTTAGCACGAGTTCAATAGAAAATATGAAATATATATTATAATATTTCTCAAAATTTGTCCTCCGAGTTCTTTGAAAGACGATTTTAGTTGTTTTGTTGTAAATTTCGAATAAAACCGAAATTTTTAAAGAGATATCAACGTGTAGGGAAAAAGTACGAATCGAAGAATTTTTTAATTTTTAAGAAAAATGACGAGCTCTTTATGAATACGGAAAATGTTTCCTGGAAAATTATATACCACTTGTTCATTATGAATTGGTCAAATAAAAAGAAAATGAGTTTCTTTTGTTTTCAATTGCCTACTCCCTTGACTTAATGAAATTCTCAAAAATGTTGAAAATGCAGAAAGAAGCTCACAGATGTGGTCTTCAGATGCGACGGTCCTCTTTACGCCTAATCAAACAACAAAAGAAAGTTTTCTACTAAATGCGCCCCACGATTTTATTTTAGTCCTCAAATTGGTAACACATAATTATTTTCTAACTTTTAGTACATCTATTGTAGTTGCAATAAAACCATTTAACTTGAAAATTTTGTTTACCTATTTTATTTTTAACTTTTTAGTTTATTTGTTTCAAATAACGCGATGTAATCAAATATAATAAAATCAGACTAAAAAATATAATTGCTTGTTTAGATTTTTTTTACATTAAAGGGGAATTAAAACCAATCGGAAAAAATTCATCATATTGATGAATTTTATGGAGAGCCATCCGGATTTAGCGAAACATTTTTTAACTTATTTGCAATCGTAAATATGATTTCGTTAGTCTTTAAATAATTGAACAAATCCTTTGTAATTCTGAAGAGTTCTTTGAAGCTAACAAGTAAAAGTTAAAAGCCCCATGTCAAAAAAATAATGTATAATCATTTTCAGGCATACTACGGGGATCTCTCAAAAGTTTCCTTAAAATTGTGAAATTTCGCGTAATATTTTTCTCATTTGAAACAACACAACTTGTTGAAGTTTATTCGGAAATGTCGCTCGCAACTTTTACCGCCATTTTTCATACAAAAATGTAATATTTTGTCTGATAAGGTTTAGAGAATTCCAACTTGCTCCATGTTAGAAAAATTGTGTGAGTTAAAGAAGCTCTAAATTCTAAACTCTAAATCCTTATAGTGCTGACTTATTGTCTGACTTATTGTCTGTGTCTTGATCTTGATCTGTATGAAAAAAACGCATCTAATAAAACTTTCCTCACCAATGCCAATTTTCGCGACAAAACGCGTCTTCCAGTAGAAAAATATGATAGTGTGAAATTCCGAGGCCTATGCAATTATTACCTGAAATAAAGCGAATCACAAACTAAATTTTTGAAATATCACTAAAATATACACAATTATGTATTCAATTGAGCAATTCTTCGTAAAGACTCTATGCCCTTAACTTATTAAATAATAATACAGTGATGATTTCCACCGTCTCCATTTCCATTACTAAATAATGTTACTTTCAAATTAACGTCTTAGCAAAAATCCGCCAAAGATACGTTGAACCAGTCGAACATATACATATTTTGTTTTTGGGAATATATAATCGTGGAAAACGATTCACTAGCGAAAGTCTGCTAAACAAACAGTCCGAGTGTGCCGACAGCTGATTCATTTCTTATATCGTTAATCGAAGTACGCAAAGATGTATGCATAACATATAAAATGTATGTGTTAATTCATATACACCAATGGCACACATATGCTATGTGGATTGAAGTAAGAAAACCCCTAACAAAAATTTTCCTTCATTATGATTCACACTTCAAAATTTAATTCCATGCTTAAAGACTTTGAGTTCGCAAGTGTTCGTCACTCTGGCTTCTCTTCAAAGTCGAATAAATCTTTCGCCTTTTACTAAAGATTTCCGTGGAGAGGAGCACTCGAATGAGTCTAAAGAAATTTTTTGCTGTGTCCGGCGAAAGCTGGACCATAATTAATCCTCAAAAAATACATATATCATAAATCCCAGTTTGTTGTAATATAAAATTTGTCAGGTTTTTGGCACATAGGTTTTATTTTAAATGTATAATTACAAGCTTGTTATTTTTGTCTCGAAAGAAGATATATTAGCCGCGGGCAACGTGGAAATCGCGCTGAAAATATTTTGTTAATTTCAGCGGACGACGCTGTTATCGCGCGTCGATCATGATGTTTGTAAAAAGAGCAATTGTAGGAAATGGTTTTTGGCGCAATTGAGTCTTATCCTTTCTTGAATATTTCACAATGCTGTTGTTATTCATCAATTATTCTGTCCCGTTATTTACTAGTAAATATGATGTTTCGATTTTTTATAATTAGTTTTCCCCCAGCAACTCACGCAGTTGGCAGATATTGTGTGTCCATGTAACACAATTTTAATCAAATTTATTACTTTTTTTAAATTTTTTATTATTTTTTTCTCTTTACATCCTCCTTAATCTAATTCTTTAGCACACATCTGTCTAAAGAATAAAATTAGCCCGCTTTTTTATACCGAAAAATCAGAAACTTGCCCGCGGTTAACTTCTTAATTTTGGCTCGAAAAAATAAAAATGTACATATAAGTTGGTTTTTTATTGCCAGAAGAAGAAATCAAACCGTTGAGCTTCTCAAATTATTATTGGTCGAAAGTAACAGGTAGAGAGCTTTTTTTAAAAAAAAAAGACAACTGGTACGGTCCCTGGCAAGAAGTTTATTTGCAGCTATAAGGTTAAAATACCAACGAAAATCAACAGTCCGTATTTCTATTAGAAAATAATAATAAATATATTTTGATAGAAAGAAATAGAACTCAACTAAATATATGTATGTATAGGTAAACTTCATAACGAAATAAACATATTTTTTCTAGAAATATTGAATAAAAAAGCATTTACACAATCAGACAATATTTTGTCTGGAGGTAAAAAATTCTAAGAAATTAATATTTATTTCATATTTGTTTTATTTTAAACAAAATATACATATGCAGCTTCCTTGTTTCTGTATTACTGTTCTCATTACATCTTTTCTGGAATGCTTCGCCCGAATTTTTGATTTTGTGTAGGTACTACATAGTAAGTAAAGTAATCAAGTAGATTCTATATTGAATTGCATACATGCATGAATCAATTTTCTGTGATTTAATTTACAATCAAATATGTTAAAAGTGTATTTATTGATCATGTTAAAATTGAAAATGGAAGTAATTTACATGTTTGCAAACAAAATTATTGCTGAACAATTACAAAAGTTACTAATTCTTAATTCTTACGAATATTCTTTAAAGCAATTGTTTGGCACAGAACAATTTATGAGTTAGCTATCAATTACACCTTATTTTGTCCTCTCTCTACGATTTCATTCATCCTTTTATTTGATTCGGCACTTAACCTTGTAATAAAGATATAAGCAGTTTTGTTATGCTAATTATTTCAATATTTTCGGATTTGATGTCATCAGAGTTTACTAACTGAGCTGAACAAGCAAACCAAATATTTAGTTTCTGCATAATTTCTTCCAGCGAATGATCGTAAGTTCGTAGGTAGGGCTATCCAAAGTCAAAGTACTGCTGTAAAGTTAAAAGTTAAAGTATGGTCATAAAAATATCGGACGATCATCCGCCACATTTTAATATTAAGAGGAAGTGTGCACAATTTCAGGACAATCGGTACATAGCTTGAATAATCTTTGGTCACAGATCTTAAAATGTCGAAAATAATGCGCTTAAATTTTTCGTCATCTATTGTTTCGTTCGATCGACTTATTTTATTGTTATCCATTTTTGATATTATAAAAAAAATCATAGTACTTATCTTTGATTCACGTTAAACTGTAAGTTTTAGTGCAATTGATCTTTTTCTAACATTTTATTATTTAGAAGAACGATATAGAATCTTACGTAAGAAAGGGGAGGGGGAGTTCGAGAATTCTTATGTATCAAAATATGTATATGTCAAAAGTCACCAAAATTGTCCTTACGTAATTAATGAATGGCCCCTTAGGTATATGAGGCTATTAAGTTGCAAGAGTGGCCTAAACCTATAACTCCGAATAGAGATAAGTACGATTTCTTATTACACGAAGCTTCGAAGATTTTGTCACCCATAAAAACATTTGTTATTTTAGACACTAAACTAAGTGTTAGTGGACTAACAATTAGGTTTGCAAAGACATCAAAAGCCAATTTCTAGGTATGTACTTAAAATGTTGTAAATAGATAAACCAAAAATTTAGTTAAGATAAAAGATTTTTGATGTCTCCGACCCCAACTTATCTTTAGTTTAGCAGAGGATAGCTTATTATTGGATAAAAAACATGTCGGGACGGCGCGAACGCCATTCCCGGCTACCAAAAATTGCACGCACGAGTTACCCGCATTAGGGGTAATCGCGGAGGTCAACTCCACCGAAGTGCAATGGCAGAGCCTCGCTCCGGGGGAACCGCCTTCGTGATCACGGTAACCCCTGCGCCAGGTAAGTATGCTTTCACCCGGTGGGAGGCAACTATTTATATCAGCGATTTGAGATACTAAGGGTGAATTATATTGAGGCAAAATTCCCAGAAATCGGATTTGTTTTAATGCAATTACAAATCATCAGAAATCTACATGTCTTGTGTACTTATAATTAGGAATATATTCCTATCGAATTTTTAAAGCGCAGTGATGAAATGTCTCAAAAGCGTTTAATTACTTCTGTGCGTATTTCTTGCACATACAGTGAAAATAAGGACAGTGCGACCGATGCCGCGACATAGGATGAAAATTGCAAGAAGGCGCATAAGATGACACATACCTATTTGAATAGATAAAATTGATACAATACAAAAATTTACATATGAGAGATATAATTTTTCCACCGGAGAAAAATTGTATGATCCAATTTTAGACAATAGGTAGGTGGATTTGAGATTTTACATGTCGATTTGAAAATACCACCCTTTCCTTCCCTCTCCAATTATTCTAGGGTTTTTAAACATAGACCGACTAAGGGCCCTAACTTTTAACTTCTTTCTAATATATGCGGAAAAACTAATGGAAATCAGAAGCAACTAAATTGAATTTGTAAAAATTTTAGGAACTTTGTTAAGGAATTTTTACCTAAAAAGGGCTTTTGTAAGTTAAAACAGGGGCCTAAGAATCTCAATCTCTATTCGGTTGATATAAATGGGGTGGAATTTTGGACAGAGTTAGAGTAGTTAAAATTCAATGATTATAATATTTATTAATTATAGAACAACATCAAGTCAACGTCCTGTCCTGGTAATGAAAGCTTGATGAATTTCTGCCCAAGCGCGAACTTAGTATACTATGCTTAACCCTTTACAAAGAAAGTTCTTAATGAGTTACGAATAATAGAATCTTAGATTGAGTAGATAGTCCAGTTAATGGAAAAAGTAATTCAAGAAATATTTTTACAAATTCAATACTTTTATTTAAAAAATACATATTTGTTGTAGTTATACAACATCGCGTCACTGCGTGTAAATTTTTTTAAAACAATTGTTGGCTTCATTGTAGCAAAATGACTCCGCAGTGGAAATGAAGAATAATAAATGTCAAAAAATAGACGATAGCTTTTATTTACCAATATTTCTTAACATTTGGCATGTGAACCACAGACAATACCGATGAATTGGTGTATTTTTAGACAAGAAATATTAGCCGGTTTATTAGCATCTATTTGTAAGCTATGCTAGTTTGTTCTGCTATCTATTCAATCAATGCATCCGTTAAAGATAAGAAAAAAATTTGATACCGCATGTCCAGCTGCGTTCATCACGTAAAGTAATATTTCCTCGAAATTTCAATTGCTCTTAGTTTAAATCCAAATGATTTGCTTTCCATGTTATATTTTTCTGGAGAAAAAAATTTAAGTAATGTTAATTCAAGGGAGGCTAAATTAAAAATTAGTATAATCAGACTAATTATGTTTTCAAAGTAAATTTTCGGTAAAATAAATACATAGGTAGGTATGTAATATATGTATCTTCGGTTGTTTCCGTCTTGCATTTTTGTGTTGCGTGTTTGATGTGCTAGGAACAGGCTCAGTTGGTTGGCTTGAAATAGTTCGTTCTTCTACCTTCGGTTTCTTTCATCATCATATTCATCGTCTTCTAAACAGACATTTATTACATCAAAATATAACACATATGTAGAGACCGAAACATTGTTATTAACATAAAAATCTAAGCCATCGTCACTGTCTGCCAGTTTTTAATTATTTTTTGCAATTCCTTTTAAATCGTTTCATTTTTCTAATAAAATTAAGTTTTTGGTTTAAGAAAAAATAATGATAAAATATTATTTAGCGACGCAATGTAGCAGAACTGCAACAAACACAATTTTGGGGATAAACAATAAATTTGTAGTTGGTCTGTAAATTTTTTTTTCTTAAAACACATAAAAGACACTTACCTTATGAATCCTTGTACGTTATAATCGTTTCAAATTGGATTTCTTTAAAAATAACAGCACTTCAAAAACGTACCACAACAGTAACGTCAATCACTTGTGAATATTTAAAATTGACTTAATTTTACGATAAGCTTACACCGTCTAGACGCCCGTTTTAAAACGAATTTCATGCGAAGGCTTGTTGCAGGTGCGCTTCATGACGTTAAAACTAACAATTTAATTTTGGTTTGTAAATGAGACGAAGCGATCTGGTTTGTTGCGTTATTGCTACATGGCTGCGCAAAGGGTTAAGACCGGAATTTCCTACTAACCTTTTGATCTTCTCAAGAAAGTTTGGAACTAGATAGAAGTTGTTAAGATGCAGCAAGGAAAAAGAAGACGAACAAATAGAAAATATTATAAACGAAATGTAATATGTAATAGTCTAGACTAGCAATAAAACTCGGGTAAAGTTTCACGTAGAGTAGAGGACAGTGTAATTTTGCCGGTATTGAAATCGTTATAACTTTGTGAATTTTGAAAATTTTAAAATTTTCTTTTTAGGACTTAATTATTTTAAAGAGTATACTTTATAACGAATAAAGGATTTTTGATTTTGCTAATAGAATTATTTTTTACTTTAAAAAAAAAAATGAAATTTGAACACCTCGAATTTTGAACTTTTCGCTGAAAGTGCTAACCCTTAACGGTCCGGAAGTATTTCAAGCTTACTTACCGCCAGGTCCAAGCTATTTTTCATACGAAGAGAAACCGTATACTAAACATTAACAAGCGGGAACAAATTCACAGAAATGACCTGGCATAATACTTATTGCGTTAATTGTAAATATGTAAATATAAAAGTGATAAAATTAACAAAATGACATTTGCCGCCATATAAGCGGCGTTGGACACAATAAGTAAAAGTGCCATGCCGCTTATATGGCGGCATTGGATTTTTGAACATTCAAACTTTAACAAATTCTTCGTTCAAGCCCTTCATAAAGTGATAATTACATGCGACGCCGAAAGAAAAACCTCACCGGTGATTGGCTGTATTTCTGCGAATTTTGAATATTTGTATTGAAAACAAAATTATTATTAAAAAAAAAAATGGTGAAAATCATATCGAATTTACTAGCTCGAGCTGTATAATGTACATATATACATATGACCCCTTAAGACATTTTTACACACATTTTAAAATTTACTCTTTGAGAAAACTCAATAATTGCTATATTTAACCAACAGTAGCTGCGAAAAGTAAATATTCTAGTCTACAGAATTGATTAATATAATTATTTCTTAATTGATATTGAAGAGTCCATGTTCAAAAGGGACTATTAAGTAGCGGCTTCTTCCACCTTATGGTCATTTAAATAACTTTTAAAATTCTAATATTAATATTAAATACTGTCTTCACTTGATCAAAAGTGCTTCTTAGTTTCTTAGAGATTATCCTTATTTTTACTGTCCCAATCGAAGGGTGCTATTAGCTTGCACTGAAATCTTATTAAAAAAAAACCCCTGCACATACAACAAAATAATGACAAATGCAAGTATTTTTTAGATTTTTATAAAGTTTGCTTATGCTAACTTGCCACTTTTGAACAAGCACTCCTCATTTATGCTGTATGTACTTCAAAATTCAAATTCCTTAATCGGATTAAAATCATTTGTTCTACGGACAAGTTTTATGCTAGTTATAATCAGTAAGACTGTATTTAAATGAAATGAAGGAATCCACAGGACCCAACTCACCCACGCCACGCTCAAATTGATTTTAAGAATCTTCGAATGTCGGGACGGCGCGAACGCCATTCCCGGCTACCAAAAATTTCGCGCACGAGTTACCCACATTAGGGGTAATCGCGGAGGTCAACTCCACCGAAGTGCAATGGCAGAGCCTCGCTCCGGGGGAACCGCCTTCTTGATCACGGTAACCCCTACGCCAGGTAAGTATGAATTCCTGCCGACTTTTCCCAACACTTATAATGCACTTCACAGATTCCAAGTATGAATTGTATCGAAAGGAAATATCTCAAGGAAGAATACCGTGAAAATCTCCGTGCTGAAATCTCAATATCTTTATCTAATTTAATAACTTTTGATTAAACTGTACTTGCATAATAAAAAAAATAAAATAAAAAAAAGTTGAATATTTGAATTAAACTTTTTTAAAAAAACAACAATTGTACATGCCTTACATTTTTAAGAGAGTTTTCTCTTAAAGTTCATACATACAGCATCTTATTTTCATAAAGAAAAAATTGGTTTCCCATACCGGGAATCGAACCCGGGCCTCCTGGGTGAAAGCCAGGTATCCTAGCCACTAGACCATATGGGAGACGTATGTTATTTGATCTAAATCTAATAATATTCGAATTATAAAAGACTCCGAAAATAATTAAAGATAATTAATAATTATTTTCTTTTTGCGGATTTAGATTCTAATATATTTCAAGAATGTGTCTCCAAATATTATGAAAAAAATTCGTCTTCTAACCAAGTTATTAAGATATTTTAAAACGGTGGGGCAAATAATTCAAAAAGTAATTATCCGATCGATTTAATTTTTGGAGAACTTTCTAAAATAATATTTTACATCGACTGAACCCATACTGAGAAAAATGTATGGTAATTAAAAATTGCTATGAACATTTTTTTTAAATAATAGTTTTTTTTTCAAATCCCTCTTTTTTTAATTTTTTAATCTTTTTTCGCGATCTTAAGATCAGTCAAAGTTTATTTATTAGTTTATACTTATGTAGTTTAAAAAATGTTTTTAAATTTAAGTGTTAGACATCCACAGCGAGCCTAATCATCCCCGCCGTGTTTGGTTATCGTTGTCAACGTTTTTTTTTTCATACTTATTATTGCATATACATATGTATGTATGTACACTGCTGTGCAAAATAATAAGCACAGACATATCTAAAAACTTTACTTTGCAAATTGAACAACAAAATAAAGAGTTATGTCTATGCAACTGATTGTTTTGAATATTAACAAAATATAATTAACACTAAACCTACCGACATATTATATATACATACCTATATCTACCGATGGCGGTCAAATGACCGCTTCTGAAATAAACATTATAGTCTTTTCCAGTTGATTGTAATTAAGAAATCCAAACATAAATATAGATTTCAAATAATAAAGTTAACGAATAAAACAAAAACCTTAAAATTTCAACGATTTCAGCTGTGCAAAAAAACTAAGCACACTTAAAAAGAAATAGAAATTTACAATCATAATTCAACTCTAAAGGATCATTATGCTGTTGAAACTATCAAAGCAATGGCAGATTATCATCTGCATATAGGATACATAACTGTTTCGAGGATTTCGACGTATTTTTCTTGCGTTAAAACATTTTGTATCCAATAAATGGATCCACCATAATACGAAAAACATTCCCAGACCATGATAGCGTTTAATTTTTTATTCGGATAAGACAAAAATTAATTAATTTAGACCAGATGCGAAAAACAAGTACGTTAGAAAGCCGGCAGGAAAGGAATTAGACTCTAGATTTACCGTTAAGACGATTAAACTTGGGGGGCGGAAAAATCTTGGTCTGGGATGTTTCTCGTATTCTGACGTATGTACAGTACCTAAAATTTCATTTAAATACATCTACTGAATACTTTTTTTCATAAAAATATGTACCTTAAAAATTGTGGTCTTTTTCACTCATTTCAATAAGAAAATTCCCTTAAACATTTGATGTGTTTTTGTATTTATTTACATCAAAAGAAGATTTTGCTTTTTATTTATTAATAAATAAATGAAAATAATCTTACATATAATATAAACAAATTTTTAATATACCACATTTTTAAAACTGGCATAGCATATGCGCCTATACCGTATATCTAACGCAGGTAAAATATGGCATAAATATAAGCATAAACTTTTGACTCCGCATTCGCATTTTCCTCGATATCCTTTCCCGCCTCAACAACCTCGCCCTACTATAGGTTAGTCTTTTTTAAATAGCAAATAAAAATAAGGAAGAAGAAAAGAATAGATTCTAAATACGTTGAGTAGTAGCTAGTTTTAGTTTAGTTAGAGTTATTTCAGTATGCGCCATATGAGTCTGGTACCCGAGTGCGCTTAATTAGGGTAGGGTAGTAATTGTATTACTGCCTTATTGTAAATAAATATAAAAATAAACGGATTCGCATTATATATCGTATTAGTTTGAATTTATAAAATTAAAGTGTATGTCTGCGATTTCAAAATAAGTAACTATAGTTTTTTACTTGAAAAACCCATACAATTGCTTTCTAAATGTTATTCTCTCTGTACATCTAATTCTCTTTTTACACGAATTTGAATTAACACGCGTTAAAAAGAAAAAAGAATTCTCCTTTTACACAAATTGTTTTGTTTTAACACGATTTTCAATACACGAGACTAGAGATGATAATACAGAAATAATTTCAGAAGATGATGAACAAAATAATTCTAGTGATAGCAGTGATATTGTAGTCTTATGCAAACGTATATGCCTTTATTGTCAGAAAGTGACAATGCATAAAATTTTGTTGTTTATATTATTTTTACTTTTTTCATATTAATGAATTTCAGTTATTATATTCTTTTTTGCAAAGTATAATTTATTTTTTATAATATATTTAATGAATTAAAATGTGTAAGCACGAAATAAATTATAAAGTGAACTCTAACAATAATTCTTTAATATGGTTTATTGCACTTTTCAGTTGCGTTTTTAGGTCTGGAACCAATCTACTATTTTTCCATTTAGCCAATATCTTTTTTTTACACGAAGTTTTTTAGACGAATTTTTTGGGAACGTATTTATCGTGTAAAAAGACAATTAGGTGTATTACTATTTGTTTGAGCTACATAATCTCGAGAACGGCTAAACCGATTTCGATTGGACTCTCACTATATGTAAGGTAGAGTATTCTGTGGGACATAATTTAGGCTATTTTTTAAAGAAATTTCGCAGAAATGTTTTTCATTTACTTGGAAAGGTCTTAGAAGCAATTAAAATAGTTATTAATAGTTGGTTTAAATTAATTAAGCAGCAGATCTTTGCTACACTGGTCGTCTTTTACTTAAACTCGTTATACTTCACATTTATATGTAATTAATAGGTATAATACCTAATTGGGATACTTGAAAACTATGTATCATATTTAAATGAAGTAATATATACATAGGTAACCTGAACAACGCCGGGAGCGGGAAAGCTAATGGTTATTAAATACCTATTAAAAATTCAATTTAGTGTTTTCCTTAAACATTTTGTAAATTTAAATATTGATTAATATTATAAACTCTACACGACGAAGCAAGCGAATGAATGCGGCGCTATACCTACATATGTGCACATACTGTGCGTTGGGTCGTCTCGCCTAGCAACACGTCCTGTGTAATTGCGGCCTACGAGTTAATAATAATAATAAATTATGAATTATAATAATAATTAATAAGCTTAATCCACCATAGGATGAACTTAGGTAAACATTACTAAGTAAGTAAGACGAAATGTGGTTAAACAGTGTTAGAACTCTCGCCTTCTTTGATAGAGCGAAACACAATAGCAAAGAAAAAAATTCAAAGCCTTAAAAATACAAAACAAATAAATATGCTAAATAAACAAGTATGCCAAAACAAATAAATAATAAATATGCTAAACTTAAGCTATCAACAATTTTAAATAAAAATCAAGTGAAACACGTATCTTGAGCACGAAAAAAAGGAAACTGCTTGCAAAACCCTAAAAACATAAAAATTGTTTCATTAAATTTAGCATTACTTACCTACAAATTTTACTTATTCACAATCACTCCACATTAGAAATGTGTTTTGTTTTTAGCCACGTTCCACAAACAGAAGAATTTCCATACACCTATTTCACGGACTCGTGAATTTTCTTATATTAAAATTCGACTGACTGAATATTTTTATATTCAAAGGAGAGAATGCATCCAGAGAAAATGCTTCGGCTTCCTGAAAAAACCTCAAGCGCATCGGAAAGCGGTAAGACTTTTCAACATCTACAGCGCCCCTTACGGATTCTAACAATAACATCTTTTAAATAATTCAAATGCCAATGAATAAAAGTTCCCGGTATGGTCAAATGTCTCGAGAAATATACATCGGATCGAACACTATATTTGAAATAAGAAAATTTTGTATTCAAAATTAATTATATGGTATTTTTAATTTAAAACAAGGATATGTTTGTACACAAATGAAGCATGCTTGAAAATGAAAATCAATTCGATGAATCCAATTATCTGGTAACTCTGTAGTAATATATGTAATTTTCGTCTAATGTCAAATTTTCGACTTTTTTGTATGCTTTCTGTCAGTGTCGCATCGCTGGGTTTTAGTTTGGGTTGTTAGATTCGGGCTCTTGCCTTTTTAGTTGGTTACAATTACTTTGTAATTGTTTTTATTTTTAGAGCAATGTTTATAGAAGAATAATAAACAGATTACGCTGCATGGAA
This sequence comes from Eutolmus rufibarbis, assembly GCA_963920795.1. Classification (NCBI taxonomy): domain Eukaryota; kingdom Metazoa; phylum Arthropoda; class Insecta; order Diptera; family Asilidae; genus Eutolmus; species Eutolmus rufibarbis. Next base: position 23,947,638 of record OY987205.1, read on the forward strand.
CTCGTTTTTATTCTCAGAAGGGTACATTTTCAATAGAAACGTTGCGTTCCACTCGGACAGGAAGCGGGCTAAAGTCGTTGCTCTTAGGGCATTAATACATTAATTATTCGCGTGCACCGTGTTAAATAGGTGTTCTTTGCTGCAAAAGTTTATAGAAAGTGCCTGAATTTGACGAATTGTGCCACATCGCGAGCGATTTTTGATATGTTTCTCGTAAGTGAAAATATTCTGAAACGTTTGTAAATTGGCTGGAGCTCAGAGGAAATTTGCATTGATATCTGCCTGTGGGGAGCCACCACCAAATATTCAGAGCTCCATATGTTACCATTGAGTTGACAAAAGTTTAATAAACCTTAAATGCAGTACACCGGACAATCAGAATCTGATTGACATCGAGAACTTTTTTCGTCGTTTCACCGGAGACCTGCTCTAATTGCTTAAAGGTAGGTAAGTACTTAAATATTTTTTAAAGTAATTCGGTTGCGTGCGTGCATTTATACAAGTGAATAACACAATACAATAAAAGCGTATCTATGTTTTTAAATTATGTATTGCAAAATATGTTTCGCTATTAATGATTAGGAGCATTTTCTTTTCAAATCTCTCAAAAATAGTTAAATAAATAAATATGCTGGTCGGGCGCTTCCAGAACTCGTTATAAGATAATTCAAAGTAAAATATCCAATTTAATTCTTGTACTAAATATATTTAAATTTTATCAGTGTTTTTTCTATAATTGTATCCGAGTCAGATTAGTTAGGAGATTTTTCATTGAATTGGAATGGAATTTATAAGCCGTCTGCTATATAAAAATTTTAAAATTTGCGAAAAGCACATCAAATTACCTTGATTTTTATTCATCCAAACTTCAAAATTTCCTGCTAAATCTGATCCAGATCCGATTGTGAAAAAATATGCAGCTTTTGTCTTATCAAAAATCAAGTAAACAAAAATTAATTAATTTATTTTGTTATTGGCGGCAACGCAGATCTTTGCGTCCCCTTAGCATTGCTATGACCACTATGACTTCTGAAAAAATTTGGAGCGCAGAGGACTAACTTTAAAATTTCGAAAAATAGCCCTTTTTTGTTGCGGTTTTTGCCCGTTTTTCACAATAAGAAGGTTTAATTTCTGAACGTTTTTGTATATGTCAACTATTATTAAATTTATCTTTTATTTATTTATCCTAAACGTAATTGGTGTAAATACTGGCCAAAAGGGTGCTAATTCCAGAATATTTGGACAAAGGGTGCTATTTCCATTTTTGATCGTTTGTTATTTTGTTTGTTAAAAAAATTCAGGAAAAAAAATTTACTATAAAATAATTATCCACTTCATAAATAATCTTATTGAAAAAAAGAAAACATCTGCACATACAAATGGTGACTACTGTAGGTTTTTTTTCGGTTTTTTCGTTTTTTTTTTCTAAAGCTTGCTTAAGGTGGAAATATCTCCTTTTGAATAGACACTCCTCATTAAGGTACGGACTTCACCATAATAAAAACCATGAACATATTTCGATTTACAGCTAATTAACACTTAATTGTTAATCAGATTACAATTAAAAATTAAGTGGTGTTTTGTCACATCGCATGTTCGATGAATCGTGTTGTACCCTAAGGCTAAGGCGTAAGGATATTTATAAAACTAAACTTTTCCTTTCTCCACTTTTATTACAATTTACACCTAGTACCCGATATAAATCGATTCGTTATACGTCAATTCATAAATACGTCTCTTTTGTTTAAGGAAAATATATTTCGACCGCCGACATTTTTATACTTACGTCGTGACGTGCCATCTATATTTTTGGAGGAGAAAATATTTTGAACAAAACTGTCCACTAAACTGTTAACAGATTGTCATTTATTTGTTATGTGTCGGTATAAAATAAGGTAGAAATGAGCGATAAAATCAGAAAAACTACTAATTCCGTAATCAAACCGAATGGGAATGAAGGCACTTTAAAAATTAAATGTTATTATTATATGTACATACATAGATACGTTTTATTAAATCCGTTGTTGGATACAACACTCAATAATGTATGTATGTACATGATTCTATAATATTTTCTAAGGATTACGTTTTACGTAATTTCGGTACAAGTCGCGATTTTCAGAAATGCTTTCCCGACGTAAAACGGGGATTTATTGGCTGAAGATTTTCCATAAAAACTACTCAACTCTTTTATGGCAGTTTTTGAGATATCGTGGTTTTAATGTTTGCGTATTTCTACATTATCTTTAGAAACATTATGTGATAAAAAGAAATGTGTTTACTCAAGTTTACTAAAATTTACTCTTTTTTTTCAAAAGAACTTTCAGAAACTTGTAATTTGAAGGAATGTTAAAGTTAAGTGGTTTTGCGGCAAATTGTCGAGAGAAGTACAAGTTACATTAATAGGTTAATATGAAGGAAATTTTAGTGTTGTGCGATAAAAACTGTCGTAATAAAGCCAAAAGACCTCGACCGCTCTATCGTATGATAAAATCTATCCAATTCGCAGTTAATTGATAATTAAATATAAATATTATATGTATACTAGTTGAGTAACTCCGTTTCACCCGGTGTATCATAAATACTATTTAGTTAAATACTTCTAATATGCTCAAGTTTGGTACTTCATCCACCATAGTCTAGAATTCATTGTTACCATAGTCAATATCATATAATTTACTTAAGCAATTTTATTGTTAAGTGTTTAATAAATATGTACATATATGTATAAGAATAATGATGTTTATGTTTTATGTTAATAGAAGGACATTAAAGCTACAAACCTTATGTTAGTTGTTTATTTGTTATGGTAATTATTTTCTACTTTAACATTTCGTTACATATGTAAATGCTCTATATTAAGTTATTGGGTATTATATGAACCATTTATAATATATTTTCTCATGATATTACCTTGAATCCTGAAACATTTGGCCGCAATCTTGAATATTTAAATTTCAAAAGTGGATTCGCAACAGGATCTCCAAAATCCCCAAATACCAACATTCTTAGCAATCCCTTGAAATTTACAATTACTGCCCGAAATTTTAAGTTCGCCATTTTAAAACTCTATATTTTAAGCCCATAAAAATATCCTATATGTTAAATTGGAGGATGTAGTATCTTAAAACTGTGGTCGCCATCTTGAATTTCCAAATTTTGATAGTAGATTTGAAATTAGTGTCATCAATTTACCTTTACACTAAAACACATTAAAATCACTTAAATTTCTTAAAAAGCGGTCGCTTATATTGGTCCGCTATTTTGAATTTCCAAATTTTGATAATACATGAATTTGAAATTAATCATTTCCAAAATAAACCCCCTAAAATTTACAATGGTTGCCCGCCATTTTAAAGCAGCGGGAGCTCATTCAAAAGAAGATAAAAGTTTAAATTCCAACGATACCTCATTTGTTAGGATTCGTTTCCAAATGTAGGAGTTATGGGAGTTCACACACAAAATGTATCGACATTTTCGTTGAAAAATTGCGTACTTTTCCTAGTCCAAAAAATTAAATGAAATGTAAAAAACGAAATGAGCCCCTAATCGATGTCCTGCGATGTCCTTACAAGGATCTATTAGGATTTAAGGGAGGACACCACTGTAAAGGCCCATTTTAGACCTCAATTTTTGAAATTTTTTATAAAGAAAGGAATACAATTTATTAGCCTAAATTAGCAATTGTAATTATGACGAATCTTTGAGAAACTTGACAACGATTCCAAGTTCACCATATCCCAATTTTCGAAAAAATTGGATCAAGCAAACGATTTTTGGAAACTGTGAAGTTATAAGTAGAGGAACTTTTACCTAAGCCAGTTTTTTCAATTTTGATTTTTAGACAAAAATTGGCGGAAATTAAACTTTCCAAATATGTGTACATATTAGTAAAGATAATATTTTAATAAGATGTGTGAATTTTCAATCTATTTTAGAAACTTAAGCGGCTAGACAAATAAGGTGAAAGGTCGTTTGTCATGAAAAATATCTTTAACTGTCACAAATTAGTTTATTTTTGGCATAGTAATAACAACAAATTGAAGCTCTTCATATATAAAACTTATTTCGTTTAGTTTTTACATACGTAAATAGCATTATCTCAAACACAACATATTCATATTTGTCTCTCCGTTTTTATCAGTTCTTCAGCGAGTTTCATAAACACATTTTAAATTCAGGTTTGTTCGAAATTCTTACACTGCTTTGTATTTAAATAACGTTTACAATGCCATAAACAATTTTTGAAAAAACCGCGGGACTAATTGAGGTACAACTATGTCCAAAGTATAACTTGTTCCTCTTTCATTCTATAAAACGTTTTCGGTTTAATTCGCAGTGTTAATAATATTTTCCTAGACTTAAAGAGGCGTCCAAGATACCATATCCTTCGACCGTGCAAGTTATCAGGTTTCCAGACAGTGTGCATCAAAAAAGTATTCATAACAGTGTTATCGGAGTCATGAGTACACAAGTCTTAATACAAACTTGCGCGGATCAATGGTTCTAGTTTTTATAAAAAGAAAACAAAAGCATGCTAATGATATGAAAGCAGATAAAAACTAGATAAATTTAATACTCTTATCAGTTAAATTCGGACATAGTGTCGATTTAGTAAGAATTCTTCTTTTTTCATTTTCAGTCGGTTTTGTTGCATGTGAGGATCCACTGCTTCCGCAATGCTGAGCTGCTTCAGTACAGTCAGTGCCCCCAGTTTGGGAGAAATGGAGCAGACAATTTGCTTGCTGGAGAGGGGCACCATCATAACCAAATTATACCCGAAACACAGGCCCGAGTCCAAGAGGCTTATGCTTGTTCGAGAAACGCGGCAGGTAAGTGAAACAATGTTGTTTACTTTTTAATGGATGCTTAAATGTCGTGTTCCTTTTAGCTTTTGTGGTCTGCTGCTAATTTAAACACGAGAACCGATTTCGAAGGAGCTCTTGAACTGAGGGATGTTAAGGAGGTCAGGATGGGAAAAAATTCGAAAGAATTCAAAAATTTTGCCGAAGAGACCAAAAAGTGTGATGTATTAAAATGCTTTGTTATTCTATATGGCAACGCTTTCAAGCTTAAATCGTTTTCTGTAGTTGGTAAGTAATTTTATTAATAAAATAAGAGCACTATTAAAGTGTTCCTTCAGCTCTTTCTGAACAAGAATGCGAAAACTGGGTGAAAGGAATCAAGTACATGATGCAGGACACCATACACGCACCTTATCCCCTAGAAGTGGAAAGGTGGCTGCGGAAAGAGTATTATGCGATTGAAAACGCCAATTTACATACCAATTCAAAAGAAAAGTATTTAATTGTTCAATACTTAGTTTAAAAGGGCTACATTTAGTTTTCTTTTAGTGGCAGCTTCACTATAAAGGACTTCAAATCATTTCTGTCTGGAGTTAGTTGCAAAATGACAACAAGTAAACTAATGGAGTATCTTTCGGAGGACGATGGTAGAAGAAAAAACGATTTACGTTTTGATGATTTTTCACGCTTATACAGGAAGCTTTTAATTACACCTACGGTACTTAACTTATAAATATTTATTTTGATTGCAATGGTTTTTAGTTTATTAAATATAAGCAGTACATATAATTTTATTGTTAGTTAAAATTATACCATACCTAAAATAGAAGACTGATAAGAGAATTAGTATACAACATCAGGGTAACTAGGACGAAAGGAAGCTGTGTTGTTCACGGCAATTTATATCTTATTATGTTACTACCACACCGAATAAAAAAATAATCGCGCTTTATTATTCGAGTGACCGCGCACGAATGATTCTTTCAATTTAATAAGTAATAATATCAAATGCACAGTAAGAAGTGTTGTTTATGAACAGTTTAATTTAAAATAACAGAGAAACAATTAAATTAAATGCAAAGCTCCGAGTGACAACAAAACTTAAGTGGGAACGCCAAGACGACAGGCAAAAACAGTGAAGTACTACTTTGACGCGTGTATTCTGTACTTTATTCAAGTTAAAAGAAAATTTAAAATGCTAGATATTTTAAAATTAAACCGAAAGAAATTTTAGTGATATGTAATTTGTTTTCAGAGTTGACCTTATCCGATTTAATGTGATGATGACTTCTTACTTGTATCTAAATTTTAAAAACAAATATTAAATTAGTGACGTTGAAACTCTTATTGTGAAAAATCATTCAATAGAATAAAACATGAGAAATTGATAAAAATCCTTGAGAAAAAATTAAGATTAGAAAGACGTTAGAATTATCGAACATCTGTACTAGAAGCAAGTCGCATCGATTTGAACTGAGGATACGAAAAAGGCTGTAGAGATTAAGCGAGGTGTCAGACATGCATCTAGTCACCTTGTCTTTTTCACGCCTTCGGAGGAAATGCAGAAAGGGTATGTACTCTGGAATCAAAGTTAATTAACAACATAAGATTCGCGGATGATGCAGAGCTGATAGCTAATAATGAACAGGATCTGCAATTCCTGACTGCAAGAATAAATTAATTGAATCTAATATATGGCCTCAAGATAAATGTTAAAAAACATAACATATGGATATTGGCAGAAATCTTCCAAGGATAGCAATTCATCGTATTTGTAATGACGTAATTGAAAGAATAGATAGCATTACATATCGAGACAAAATAGTCAATTCATAAGTCGATTTAAATGAGAGATAGAAATGTCCAAAAAGCTTTCAGACACATGCAGAAGGTTTTTGTAAGAGAGATAGAGCTGAAACTGAGACTCCTGAAATGCTATATATGGTCGATTCTCTTTTATGAAATGAAAACCTGGAAAATGAAAAAAAAAAAAAAAATGTTTGAAATCAGTCTCATTGAAGATATCGTGGCGCGATAAAGTTAACAACATGGAAGTCCTGGACAGAATGAAAGCCAGTAGAGAAGATACTAAATATATGAGAAGATACTAAATATATGTGGTTGGGCCACCTTAGTGACTGATTCCACTTTTCTTTGCTAAATCTGTTTAAGAGTGGCGAAATCAAAATACGAAAGAAATACAGTTATAACCAATCTCATTAGAGAGGAACCCTAAAGAAGAAGAAGAAACCTCTATAAATACATTTTAATGTGAATTCCTTAAAGTTAATTATTTTCAATCAGAGTTCTGGTATATTATCTAAAAAGCAAAAGATCAGGAATTATTTCGCAAAAACGGAGATTTGTTTTATCGAAAGATTTTGCTAACCAAATTCGATAAATGATAAAGAGTAATTTGATTATTATCCTTTCTTTTGACTGCGCCGTTGTCGAGTAAAATTTGAGAGAGTTCCTTGTAGTGGTTTTTCCCTTTATGAACCGATGTTGAAATGGTGTCAAAAATGGAAAAATTAGCAGATCAAAGTTTTATATTTTCTCGTTTTTGTGCAAGGAAATAATTAAGATAGGGGAGTTATAAATCTACGAATGAAAGTTTTCCATTGTACATATTTTTGAGAAAAATAAGTTTAAAGTTAAGTCATATTTTGTTAACTTGAAAATTTGTAAGAAAATAATGCCATAGATGGGAGCTTGTAACGTAACCGAAATGAAAGTTCATTAATATACGAAAGCCTGGAACATTCTTACGAAATATTGCATTAGTTGCATTGTTTTCATAAAAAAATTCTTTCAGTATGTTTCCAAAACCAAAACCAGGTGTAGAAAAAAAATTCCCAATTCACACGAAATCTCCGAAGCATTGAATTTCATAATAAAATGAGAAGCACGAATAACTTCAGAACGCGTTGTCGGATTCGGTGAAGGACTGATTTTAGAGAGGGTCTCAGAACAAACATGTATCAGGAGACCATGTAGAATTGATTGGCATACCCCTGTTTAGACATTAACGAAACACCCTGTATAGCCAAAAACGCGTTTTAGTTATATGATAGCATTTGCTTTAACAAGTATTTTCACAAGTTATATAATAATGTTTTAATAGTTAAATTTCTTACATTCAATTTAGATAGTAGAGGATGTATTTGGTGAAAGTTTCCGGTATTCAAAGAACAAAAACACTGTAGCTCTGCAGGAATTCCAAAGCTTCCTCCTAAATGAACAAAATGATCCAATGGGTCGAGATGAAAAAGCAGTTTCAAATTTCATTAGAGATTTTCTTCAAGATGTGGAACGTGATGTCCAGGAACCTTATTTTACCATTGAAGAGGTAAATTTATCGTGTTGATTTTGTACCGTTTCAATTTATACAGTATTCATCCCCCAGTTTATAGACTTTTTATTCTCCAAACAAAACGAGTTATGGGACAGCCGATGCGATAAAGTGTATATGGACATGAAGCAGCCAATATCAAACTACTGGATAGCCTCTTCGCACAACACTTATCTTACAGGTGATCAATTTTCTAGTGAATCTTCAACAGAGGCTTATGTACGAGCACTACGAATGGGCTGTCGATGCATAGAGCTCGACTGTTGGAATGGACCGGACAACTTACCACACATCTTCCATGGTCATACCATGACGTCTAAAATAAAATTTAAAGATGTGATTAAAACAATTAAGGAGCACGCTTTTATTACTTCTGACTATCCTGTGATTTTATCAATTGAACAAAACTGCTCTTTGGAGCAACAGCGAAACATGGCGCAAGCGTTAATCGAAGTGTTCGGTGATATGTTGCTGGTTCAGCGTGTCGACCGTAACGAAACGCACTTACCTTCACCACACCAGCTGAAAAGAAAAATTATATTGAAGCACAAAAAACTCCCAGAGTATGAAGACGGCTACCAAGTTCGTTCGGATGAAAATGAAAATGTGCGAAATGTGATAAAAGAAGGAAAGCTTTATTTCAAAGATCCTGTAGACAAAGTCTGGAATTTATATCAGTTTGTTTTAACTCAACAAGAGTTAATTTACAGGTAAAAATGCAAAAATCCCATATATGACGAAAGTTTTATAATTTGCAGTTTTTAATTAGTTCTGAAACAGAAGACAACAGAGATGATGACTTTGACCAATCATTTCCGCGGGCAAAAGAAAATTTAGTTAACGACGAATTGCATTTTGGTGAGAACTGGTTCCATGGAAAACTGGAAGGTGGAAGACAAGAAGCTGATGCACTTTTAGAAGCTTACAAACATTTGGGAGATGGTACGTTTTTAGTTAGAGAGTCAGCTACTTTTGTTGGCGACTACAGTCTCTCATTTTGGCGCAAAAATAAAGCAAACCATTGCAGGTATGTTAATGTTTTGTAAGTAGGTTTAAATAAATAAAATTTCTTTTGTCGTTAGGATAAAATTAAAGCACGAAAACGGAGTCACAAAATACTATCTAATAGAGAATTGCGTGTTTGACAGTTTGTACAGTTTAATTATGTACTATAGGCAGAATATGCTTAGAAGCTCGGTAAAATATTGTTCATTGCGAAATGTTCACTTAAAAACCACATTATCTGCAGGAATTTTCAATAACATTACGAGAGCCAGTGCCGCAGCCAAAGAAGCATGAAAGCCAAGAATGGTTCCATACAAACACTACGAAGGAGCAAGCAGAATGTGTTCTCAAAAAATCCGATGTGGGATCGTTTCTTGTTAGGCCTAGTGAACAAAATACGAATGCTTTTGTGATATCTTTTACAGCGAATCGTAGAATAAAACACTGTCGAATTATGGTTGAAGGTCGTCTCTATGTCGTGGGGCAGACCCAGTTCGAGAGTTTAGTTAGTTTAGTCAATTACTACATGAGGAATACACTTTATCGAAATGTAAAGCTTTTACATCCAGTTTCGAAGGAGGCTCTGCGGAGTAAACTTGTTTTGTACAATGCTGTGGTAAGAAACGAAAGAGTTGCTTAAAGATACATAAAGAATTAATCATAATTTAAGGGGAGTTATCACTGTAAAATGAATAATAATCTTTTTTTTTTTCGAGATACATTATTCTGGAATATGTAGTGTAGTCTCATAAAAATATTTTTAAATTTTCCATTCGTCTGTTTTATCTACAATTGAAGACTACAAATGTTCTTGTTTTACCGTCGATAAATTATTATTTTTTTGAGCTGACTTTCAGCGGCTGCACAGGAGGGAAAAAGGCCTAAATTTATTCAAAGCCGGAGTAATGGGCCCAAAAAAAGGGGAGAACTATATTTGGGCGAGATTGTTCAAGTTGAGAAATCGACCAGCAATACAAAAATACTATAATACTTCGAGAAAAATGCGATTATAGTTTTTCCAATGGCTAGGCGGGATTTCGTACCTCTGATGCATTAGATCAATTGAGGTAACGCGAATTTGCAAAAATCCTTTCGAACAATTATTGGAAAATTATTGCAAAAAAATATTTTCAGTATTTGCAAAATTTAAGTATACATACATACATACATACATATATTAATTAGTCTATGAAGTCATTTTTAACCGATCGGAATTCCAGAATCTAAAAATTCAAAATCGCGGTCTCTTAAAATTAGATTTCATTGAAATCTCGTAAAGATAAGTGCATTTAGGTCATTTAAGTCCAATGATTTCACAATTAGTTCCCAATTTGGAAAACTCAAAAGACGGACCTAAAATAGTAGCTTTTTGATACTAAATATACTAAAAATTCACAAAAGTTGGTACGAAAGGGTTTATGCTTTTGTATATGTGTTAAATCCAACCTCATTCCAATCAGTTTGGTTTTCGTGCCAACTTCATAGCTCTAGTAAAATCATAGTATGTTATATTGTGAAAGCAAAGAAGAATTAGAAAACCAAAATTAATTAAATATCCTTATTTTTACCCGACTACGGCAAAGCCAAAGGAGGGTAATGATTTTAGCAGTCTACAATTTTAGTTTCGTTATAATGGTGATATCCCTTATTTATTGAAAACTTTTGAACTATCTAACTAATCTCTGGTTTAATATTAAACTATTATTTGGTTTAGAATGAGGAAAACGGCAACGAAGCCAATGAGGCTTCCAGCTATATGGATCCATCTTGCACTGAGGAACGGGTCACTTGTAAGGCTTTGTATTGCTATAAGGCTCAACATCCCGACGAGCTCTCTTTTGCGAAACATGCCATCATCACCAATGTCCTTCGGAACAACAGCATGTGGTGGCTGGGAGATTATGGTGGACTCATCCAACGATTTTTTCCAGCCAATTACGTCAAGGTAATTGAATCCAACAATGATGACACCATTAGCCATTTCAGCGATGATAATATCAGCGAGTGTTTTTCGCGAACTGGTAATATTAATTTTTAGATTTTGAAACATATCGCAGTTTAAATTTGATCAATTTGCTAGACTCGATTGAAATACACGGCGCTGTAGTTTCATTGTTCGAACCCAACGAGCCTGATATTTTGCTAAAAATCCGAATTCAAACTCCAATGATGCAAAATAATTTTGAAATTGGTTTCAATAATAGCGATCTTGCTTATGAATGGGTTCAAGCAATACAAGAAGCTGCTCAGATCGCTAGCCAACTGGAAAATGAACGTCGCAAGAAAGAGAGGAATGCACGCGTCGCTAAAGAAATGTCTGATTTGATCATCTACTTTCGAAGTGTACCATTTAAGGAAACAGGATGGGTCTTCTACGAAATGTCTAGTTTCCCAGAAACAAAGGCTGAAAAACAATTTTTACAACAAAATCCTATGCTATATTTAGCATATCACCGCAATCAAATTAGTCGAGTCTATCCAAAAGGGCAGCGTTTAGACTCATCTAATTTTAATCCAGTGCCTTTCTGGAATGTCGGATCGCAAATGATTGCTTTAAATTACCAAACTGGTGATAAAGCAATGCAGTTGAATCAAGCTAAGTTCCGAGACAATGGACTCTGTGGTTACATATTAAAGCCGAAATTTATGTTGAATGATAATTTTGATCCAAATGATCCCAACACTTTGATTGGTGTTGAAGAGAAAAACATAACCATTAGGATTATTGGAGCTAGGCATCTTTGCCGAGCTGGCAAGAACATTCCTAGCAATCCTCTTGTTGTTGTAGAAATAATTGGAGCGTCTTTTGATAGCGGCATAAAACACAAGACAAGAGGCTTAGGTGAGTAATTTAATATTTATAAATAGTGTTCAAATCTTTAGCAAGCTAATATATGCACACGGGATCCAGTTTTTTTTTCAAATTGCTACTAAATAACTATTTTTTTTTAGATAATGGTTTCAATCCGATGTGGAACGAGATTTGTGACTTCTGCATACGAAATCCTTATTTTGCCCTACTGCGTTTCGAAGTTCAAGATGAAGATATGTTTGCTGAGCGTCACTTTGTTGCCCAAGCCGTTTTTCCAGTAATAAATTTAATATTATTAAAATACAATGTTTTTACTTACATTTGTTTTTTATAGGTAAATTGTCTTCGAACAGGTTATAGAAGTGTTCCACTAAAAAACAAATTTAGCGAAGAGTTGGAGCTGGCATCACTTCTTATTCATATAAGCGTCAGAACTGGATCTGAGCAGTCCGAGAGAATGATGTCGTCACTTAGAATGTAGTGAAGTGCGTTATTCATAATTCATTTTTTGAGCACTATGGGCAACTCTTCGGATATGATTTTCCATGATAATCGCATATCTAATTCACTTTTCGAGGCATTAGAGTTGTTATATTGCACCAAAACACTACTCTTTCTTCCAATCAAGAAATCTTCCTTTTTGTGCCATATACACACAAAAGTTTTCTAATTTTATGTAAACATTTTAATGGCAACAATTTTAAATTTTAGAGTCTTTTTAACTTATATAATGCGCTATCATAACCGATTCGACTAATTGTACGGGAAATTTTAAATACGTATGCAGATCGTTTCAAACTCTAAAGTTATGGTCGGGAGAGACATAGCCCTCTCTGCTCTTAAGGGAATATGTGCATTATTGTGTCGTAGGATATACCTTATTTTTGTGGTAAATGTACTGAATATATAACATTTATTTTGAGTTTTGTTTCAATTTGTTTTTATTTCAATAACTTTTACTTTGAAATGGATTTTGATCTTTCATAACTCCTATGAATTTAAAGATAAAACAGTTCAGTGTTTTTTGGCTGCTTTTTGCCCTCATCTTTGGAACTATTGTGATGCACTTTTTTAACTCTTCGGTTATGAAATTAAAATTTACCCGTCTGGATTCGTCTAAAGCATTTTTTTCTCAAAGGTTAATTGGATTACTAGATTCGACTTGTCCTTATATAGAAATCTAAATTTATACCCGTTTTAAATCATTCTTAACACCAAAGTAAAGGCCTCGAAATCAAAATACATTTTGGGATTTTTAGAACATTATTTTGAAGTTTTACTTCAAGATTGCGTTGCGACGCGTTTGTACGTTTCATGACGGGAAAAGAGACGAAAAATTAGGGAGAGAATAATTATATTAGTGGCATTTCCCAAAGCAAAACTGCAGAAATTGCTACTGATTAGACAACATTAATTAAAATGGATATCCGCAGACACTCTAAAAAAATTAAGACCAGAACTGTAAACAATGCATTATCATTACCATTATAAGTAATACGAACAAATAATTATCAATACCATTATTATTAATAATATGCCAGAAAAAAAAATTGAATAAGCATTACCTTATGGTCAAACCCAACCATTAATTAAAATTTTTTACCATTTCACAGCCATATTCAAAACCATGCCGGCTAATGGTAAGTAATATAGAGTAGTGGTGTTTTGCAAAGTAATGCTTGAATGGTTTTAGATAATGGTGAAACACTAGTAATAATTTAATTTTTTTTTAGAATTACCATGTACCGCAGTTTAGTTGCAACCTTATTGTTTTCGCCTTGTCGTTGTTTTTTGTTTATATTTTAGTTACGATAAAGCTGTAGTGTCTGGTTTAGTGTCGAAAATGACGAACTAATTTAAATATTATTATTCAAAAATATTATTATTTATAATCCTCTGAATTTTTTTAAATTTTACTTTTTTTTTTTTGCAAATATAGAACTTCCATTAAGATTTATTTTCTGTTTTATGGAGTACTGGTGAATTTTAGCAAAAAAAGGAATAAATATATATGTATAAAATACAATAAAACACATAGCAATATTACACACCCGCAATAAAAACACTTAGCAATATTGACATTTTAGCCACGCATATCGAATATAAAAACTATTTAAAATTTCAATACTCATTATCACCGATTATCAGAGATAGGTTTTAAATGCGCGGGGCGTGAGGTTTTTTTTTAAATTATTTTCTTCTTAATACTTTTGAAACAACAACCGATTCCTTTTTATCTTTCTAAGGACACTTTTAATACAATTTGAGAGCATTGTTTAAAAAAAACACTACTGCTTCATCTTATATTGAGTGATTTTGTTAAAAACTAAATGACTTGTGGTCACAGCGTTAATGGAAAGGTAATAAACAATTATTGCTCTGCAATTTTAGCATTTAATTTTAAATGTTTAAGCTGTGCTTGACGTACATACTTACCAATATTTACTGAGAATTACAAATTTATAAATACAGGTACAAGTTCCATTAGTTGTATTGATATTTTTAAACTTTAAAATTTAGGTGCTAGGTACTTAAATGATCTTAATGTACATACTTGAGGTTGATTCCACACTGAAGTACTTTATTTAAGAAGAAGAAGACTTTTATAGTTCTGCACTAGTTTTAAAAATTTGTTTTATAGGAAATGAGAATTTTTTTATTTAGTATAATATATACCTATTTGTAAAATAAAATAAAAAGGATGATGGGCACTTTTCTATGGAATTTGGGTGTACAATCAACATAATTGAAATTATGTATAACAAAATAACAAAAATAGGTCTTCGCTATTCTTCAGTATGAGAGCATTCCCGTGGGCAATCATGCTTAAACGTTAAGACAGAAGAAAGAAATTAAATCAGATCGAGTGGCTTTCTTCGAGATATTTGCAATAGAAAACACCCCCTTTCAGCTCCAAAAGCAGCATCGATTCAAATTAAGAATACTTTTATGATATACTTTGGACATCAAAATAAAGTCTCCACAAAAATTCAGCTTATTCGGGATTATTCAAACTTTTGCTCTTTTCATGTCTTGGATTAGTAGGCAAAAGAGCGTCATAAAGTGCAGTATTGGCCGGAAGGAGCTGAAGCGGTAGGGATGGTAAAGGAGAGGCAATGAGGGGGAAGGGAAGACGCACCTATGATCGTAAATTGGCTATTTTAACCCTACGTCATTGGGGTTGGATCAAAATTAACCCGCTTGTTTCTGATTTGCAATATTTCTTTAAGTACGCACGGAACGTTTCCGTACTTCTCAGTAACTGGCGTTGACATTTCCTTCTAAACGTTTTTAGTAAGAAATCAGTCGGGCTGAGGTTGCACTGGAAGTGTACAAATTTAAAAACATTTAAGCCGTAATAAATTAGTAAAGAAAATCTGATATAATTGTAGGCGTTACCCAATTTGTTGACTTTTGAGAGATTTTATGTAACAGTTTAACAAGTATAGTAAAAAGTTCATATAATTATTTTGCCTTTTAATTCCATAATGGCAGTATAATAAAGCTATTATATAATACTAATTAATGAATTCTTCAAAACCCATTGAAAATGATATTTCAGTTGAATACCCACGTAATATTGACCCACCCCAACGTCCGTGTAACATTTTTCTACCCCAATGACGCTGACGGTTAAGCAAAATAGATTTTGCTTTTTCGTGAAATATTTCTTTTTGTTTTCATATACCTGTATTTTAGTTCTCCGGCGAGTTATGGGTTTGTGGCCATAATAAGAAATGACGTAGTAGTTAATACCTTCTTAATAATATATAGTTTCCAATTGTGTTGGTTCTACACCCATTTTGCCCATGATCCTTTAATTAACTTTTTTCTTTTTTTAAATAATTTTAAAAATCGCCTCCTTTTAGATTTTGAATTTTAATGTCGCCACATTTTATAGTTGTTTAATCCCTTTGTTCTGTTTCCTCCCAGGAGAAAATAATTATTTATTACCTAGTTAATTCTACAAATAATTTTCCGGAATTAAAATAAAAATTTAGATACATATTGCATTGTTAGACAAAAGCGTTTCTCCTTTGCATTTCAAAGAATCAATTATGGAAATAATTTTAAAATAATGAATCTATCACTTTTCCGACTTATACATAGGTATTGAAGCAACCCATATTTAATTTTTGAAGCAATCGCTTACTAACAGCTTGAAGGTGAATAAAAATAGTTTAAAAACTATTTCGTCTGAAATCACTTAAGTTTTTTTACTGGTGTGGTAAAGCGGTTGGTCTAGAATTCGAATTTTCAAAGGTTTCGAATAAAATATTTTAGAAGATACCACTGCCATCTGGTGCAAATTGAATTTTTGTCAAACGACTCCAACTTCACTTTGTTGAGTAAAAATTAGTTGTCATCGGCGATTACTCGAGGGTTTTGTGAATACTTTCGGTTGTTTTGAGCAGACTTTTTTAAAATGGCATTAGCAGAGATCTGTGGAATAGCTGACGCTGATTTTATGAAATCAACCAATAATGGGCCACAAGAGTTTCACAAAGATATCGTCAGGTTGTCGTCAAATTTTGAAAATCCACTTTGTTTAGCTGCACCGCCGTACGAAAACGTGAGATTCAGTTGAAATATTTTGAGAAATATTTTATAACACATTACTTCCCATAGCCCTGTGAAAATCTTGCAAAACTTCATGCTGACGGTGAAAAGGCTGGCATAAAAATCGACTTCGACCATGGAACTACAACTTTGGGTTTTAAATTCAAAGGGGGAGTAATTCTAGCCGTCGATTCCAGGGCTACTGGAGGTCAGTTCATCGGCTCGCAAACAATGAAGAAAATCGTCGAAATTAACCAGTACTTGCTCGGTAATATCCAATTCCACTTTTCACATAAAAAAACAATATGCTAAATATAGTAAAATTCTTCCAAAGGTACTCTTGCCGGCGGAGCAGCTGACTGCGTTTACTGGGACCGTGTCCTGGCCAAGGAATGTCGCCTTCACGAGCTGCGAAACAAGGAGCGCATCTCAGTCGCAGCTGCTAGCAAAATAATGGCAAACATCGCGCACGAGTACAAGGGCATGGGTCTCAGCATGGGAATGATGCTGGCTGGCTACGACAAGCGCGGACCAGGACTTTACTACGTGGATTCAGAAGGCACCAGAACCCCTGGACAAGTGTTCTCCGTGGGAAGTGGTTCTATTTTCGCCTTTGGAGTCCTGGATTCTGGCTACAAGTGGGACTTGACTGATGAAGATGCACAGGAGCTCGGAAGGCGAGCGATTTACCACGCCACTTTCCGCGACGCCTTCTCTGGTGGCATTGTGAGGGTCTACCACATCACGCCGGAGGGTTGGGTCAATGTTTCGAACACCGACTGTATGGAGTTGCACTACAAATACGAGGCGTCAAAGAAGGCTGCCCAGCAACAAAGCGGTTAATACTTCTAAGTTATTTTGTGGTTTGCTAAATAAAATACTTCCTTATATTTTGGCACTGTCGTTACTTTAACAGCCTATGCCTGGCGTTCCTAAACTTAAGTGTTCCTGGAACCTATAACTCCAACCCAACATAATAAGGGTAAAGACACCCATGTAACGAGCGCCCTTAAGAAAATATTTGACTTTAAAGTTTTATAATACGGAAATAAAAAATGAAATCAATTTAGAATTTACGGAATCCATATTGCTAGAAGCATGTACATATATCAAACTGGAAAAAATGATAGTAATTAATTAAAAGGAACTATAACAATTAATAAGTATGCAAAACTTCCCTTTGTTCAGTAACGAGGACTCTTGAACTAGTAGCGAGCATCCTTCATGCGCCAGTAACGAGCACCCCTTTTTTTATGGCGTGAGACATAAAGTTATTTGTTAAAAACATAAGTGTAACCTTTATTTGAGTATTATAAAATTATATAAAAACCAAGTTGGCTCAATTAAAAAAGCAGATATGTTTTTACTCATTACGCAATATTTTTTTACACTATCCTGCTTTATATGCATTTGCCTCAGTATTTTCAAGATACTCGTTGCTAAGTTAGAGAAATTGTTTCAAATTTTTACCCTCGTTACTGATTTTACTCATAACTATTGTAGACTGCGGATTATATGCAAATGCATATTAGCATTTGTAAAGATAAACCAATAATGTCACCGCAGAAATTATTTATATCATTAGTAACTTCAATTTATACATACATGCACAATGATATAAATAATTTTTGCGATGAAATTATTTGTTTATCTTAACAAATGCATAATATGCATTTGCATATAATCCGCAGTCTACTCATAACTCACAGACAAATAATGAGCACTACTGCATAACTCATATTAATTAATTTTGTTTTCTGAAAAGATTATAGATTAACTAACATGTCCTTTGATTTCGATAATAAATGTTACGAATATGTATTATAGTTACCGTTGTTAAATAATAATTTCTCGAAATAAAAAAAGAAAGCTCCCTTAACAAATCTCGTTAAAAACGGCAACTTTTAACATTTATTCTTAGAAATTAACATAAAAGGGTTACTTATACTTGAAATAATTTTTTAAACTTCCCAGCTGACCTGTGTTGTTAATAACCATGAAATAAAATAGTATGCTCGTTATTGGTTGTCTTACCCGACATAGCGATTGTGGACAAATTTTCTTGTGGATATGTTTTATGTCTAAGAGCTTTATAACGATGTTTTCGTTGAAATCTTTCATTAAATTTTTTAAGACCTAATTATGTTTGTGAAAAAAATGAGACAACAATTTGAGTTCACAAGCCATTTTTTTTACAGTAGGACCCACTCTGATATTTTTAATGTGGAGAATGAGTGTAATACAGAAAAATACATTTTAATTTGTTTTCAACGACAGAACTAGTGATAGGTCATTTCTATAGCATCTCTTCTATATATTATGAATCCTCAAAGAAAAACTATCAATTGGCTTTCGTTTTCAAGAAAAATCATTTAAACATAAAAGTTATCATTAAAGCTTATAACATGGCTCAATTGAAAGCCTGAATCCTAATCTAGAAATATGAAATACCACTTATAAATTTGTCTAAATACATAACTTGGCGAAAAAGTTTTAAATTCTCTTGGATTTTTTTATAGTAGTTCATTATTTATACTTTTATTAAAGTCACGCTACCAGCTGTAATAAGAATCTGCTATCTTTAAATAATTTTTCATAAAAGGCCAAAATACGGTGTTTTGTATAACCATATTTTTAATAAAAGGCAACTTTAGCCTCCTATAGCAATTATCTGCATTTGTGCGGTTTCAAAGTTGATATTAAGTTGATATTAACCTGCCTAGTTGAAAACAAACAACTAAAGCAAAGAGAGCTTTATCCTGACAGAAATATCAAGCTTTTGCTAGCCCACACGTTTACGATTAATTCTTTGACGGAATCTTTACGTTCCGCGGAACACAGTTCGGGAATAGTTGGCTTAAGGCTGCGGTTTCGCCCGCCCGCCCGCATAGAATTCAGGAAATGGATAGAATTATCCCAAAAGAATCTGTAAGCGGTATGAAATGTGACCTAACTTTTAAGTCGACCTTGAGAAAGGAAGGTTGCTGGAATTTACCCAATATACATATTAAAGAAAATATAAACAAAAATTGCGCGTAGTTTTCCTCAGATCGTTCCAGTACCTGTTAATTTAATTTTGACTACTAAGATTAAATTTTTTTTCATTTGAAAAATTTCGATTTAACACGCTATATCTGTATTGCACTTAAGGGATCATACTCATAGGTGTGTAAAATTAGATTTTCATGTAGTTTCTAATAGTATTACCCTTCGCGAAGATCTTTAGAACATTTTGAACATATGAAATTCAACAAAAAATAGCAGAGTGTAGACATCGACTGATTCAAAGTTTTGAAAAATTTTTATAATCCAATAAACGTGTAATTTTTTTATAAAAAATTGTATCATTTAATTTGAAAGTCCGCCACTTTGTTGCAAATCGATATTTCTCAAAATCCCTCCATCGAAGAGCAAAGTATTTGATAATAGCTCTAGATCGATCTACATAAGAAGAGTACGAGATCCTCTGTGATCAGCTGTTAGAGATGAAAAAAAGTCTCTTTTCACTGTGAGCGGCGGTTAGAGATGAAAGAGGCTAGACTTTGCCAGAAAATACATATTTTCTGGCAAAGTCTAGTTTCTTTTTTTTTTGTGCGCAGCGGTTACATATGGTTTCCTTTTAAGTATCATCCATTTTATGTTTAGCGAAGTGTTCAAAATAGCAGGCGCGGATCTAGAATTTTTTTCCGGAGGGGGTCACAGGATAGAAAAAAATCAAAAATAAAAAAAATAACATGAATAACCAAATAAACAAAGCAAACCGAATTTCTTCAATGATTAAAAAACAAAGTCAGGATAACCTTATGTAAAAACTCGTCCAATTTGTTTTACGAAAAAATTCATTATCATTCATCATATTCATACGCGTCTTCTTTCAGCTCAATTTTTTGAAATGCGGGCTGTTTTGGGGGGGGGGGGGGGGTCATGACCCCCGTGACCCTCCCCTTGAATCCGCGCCTGCAAAATAGTGCAATGTGACGAGGTGTTACATTAAGGTTTAGTTTGTCTTTAATTTGTCTGCAAGAATGCCGGTTTTGGGTTGCTTCCTGGATTTTTGACGTAAAGATAATTTTCTGTTACCATTTGCTAGAGTTTTAACGCTATATTTTTTGCCTTTTTTTTTTTAAATTATTAATATTTCTGATATGAAATCGTAGACGACTTAGGAAAAAAAAAATGACTAATTTATTTTTAAAAAATAATCGCGGAAATGATATCTACTATCAAAAACAATATGATATTGTTTTATGACTTTTACGTTTTTATCCATTATCGTCAAAGTTACGAGCATTTAAAGATTTTTTTGTATGAAAATTTTGTAAAATTTTGTATGAAAATTTTTGAAAAAATCGTAACTTTCAAGTTATCTCACAAAACGGATTAGAGATTTGAATAGTACAAATTATATACCTATTTGTGCATCTAATCTGGTACTGCGATTTTGGAGATATTTTTTTTTTATCTCTATTCCATACCACCCCAGAGGTTAAGAACTAGGCGCGTTTTTTTTTAAATCAGTGGTATCCCCAATAGACCTAAACCACTACAGCAAACGTTGTCCGTGCTTTGACAATATTCAGAAGTCAGATTCGGGTTGATTATGCAATAATGGGTCTACACTTAAAAAATCCAAGTTCTCCTGATCATTATCATCAACAATGAAAGTAATATATTTATGAAAAAAGTCACATAACATAAAAACATTGTATTAGTATGTAGATTTCAAAAATCTACATACGAATCCTTAAGTCCCTACTTCGCGATTTCAGCCCACTGTGCGCCATTTTTTAAAAATAAATTAGTCATTTTTTTTTTTCCTAAGTCTTCTACGATTTCATATCAGCCCACTGTGCGGCGTGGCGCTTAACGTGTTAACCTCTTTCTAGAAGGCATTGCTACTGAAACAACATTTAATAAGTTTTGTTCATAATTACGTATTATTCACAAACCTATTTAAAACAAAATTTGCAAAACAGCTGGAAACAAATTCAGAGAAGTTTGATGCGTTCATAAGAATGTCGCAGTTAATATTGAGTTCCATTTAAAAATGTCGTAACGTTTTTCTAAATATGTTCCGTGCATTACTCATACAGAACAATCTTAGCGATAAGCAAAAAAGGATTTACTTAGAAGAATTTTACGGTGGAGAGCTCAATTTGTGATTAGTTTTAAGATTGTACTTGCATACGAATGTCTACCACTGTATTGCAGCCTACCTGATGAAAATATTTCGGAGAAATTATTAATGCCAAAACTTGTTTTAGACGTCGTAGGCCCCAAAAATAAAATTAGCTTCTACATATTATACATAGGTTTATATGGAATATACCGAATCTTGTCGACATGATAGAGACCGAATTTCTTAATCAATTTCGCCTATACGTTTTATTCGGCCAATATCTCGGCTAAATTCGTAAATGGGAGGAATCGGGCAAGCAATGCACTTTCAAGATATCGATTTTTGAATCAAACACGAGCGGATTTTCACGTGAAGAACAAGCAAAATATTAGACAAAAACTTTGAAAATTATTGTTTTTCCATCTAAGTAACATAAATAAAATCTCTGATAAAATTAAAAAAAAAACCTTCAATGTAAAGAATGTCTCGGAGGACACCTCCCTCTCAAACCTGCACCATATTTTTTAACGATGAACATTTATCGCTTAACCGTAACCTCTGATTCACTTATAATTAATAATCTCCATCTCAGATCCACGAAAAGATTGCGAAAATTCAAGCATTAGAGCAAACAATAAAACTAAAATTTAATAATGGTAACCTTCAGTTAATTAAATATTTAGAATTCTCTGTGAAGTCTAGAGCTTGGCTATTTTAGCTAGATTTATCGTATATATATCAAAATAAGTATTAGTCAGTTGCACATAGAGTTATTTTAGGTTTTTGCTAAACTGAATTGTTTCTACAATATAAAAAAAATAGAAGCTTTCAAGAAGAAAACAAGCAGCAGATCCATAATTTTAAACGAAAACTAAAAAGAATAACTTCGAAAGCGATAAGCAATAAAACAAAAATTGCTTGCTTACACCTTTAATAGCTCTATTTTTGTAAATAAAACAACGCAAGTCAATGGATATTCAAATAAAAATTAACAATAATCTTAATAAAAGCAACAACAATGCTCGCTGCTCTCGGCAACGTAAAATGCAACAAGGCCCGCTGTTGCAGCTCCGTCGGAAAAAAGGTGGCTCGAGTCGTACTTTAAATAATGTTTATTTGGTTTAAATATAATATACTCGATATAATCATATAAGGTGCGGTGTATATTGCTCAATAATGTTACTGTTATGCTCGTATATATTAAATCATCTCTACTCATTGAAAATTGCGTAAAAAATTACATTAATATTTACAAAAAATATGTTTTAAATGTTTATGCTTTATTGGTTTGACGATTCATCGAGGGGCTACAAAATTCAGCTCATTCGCTTAACGTTTACTTCAAATTGCTAATCCGCAAACTGCGTCACACGTGCGCTATTACCTTCTAGAGACTGATCAATTTTGTGACAATTTACGTTTAAGATTACTTAGCTTGACTGTTAATTCTTTATTTGGTATACTGACAAAGTGTGTAAGTGGATTCCGTTTAGTTCATTAATAACGTCTAGTTACAACTAAGTCTGCCGAAAGCCGCTACCCCTCTGACTCCGCTTCCGCTGCTGCAGCCTCTCCCTATTACTGGATTATAACATTGATGAAATGGTTCAATAACACTGTCAACCGCTCATTCTGCCTTCGCCTACTCTTGTTGTTCTGTGGAACCTTTGGGATCTTCCGTGGACAAATCTGAGGGTTCCACCTGTTCCGAGACTTTGTCAGTTTCATCGGCACTTTTGGTAGTTTCTGGAGTTTCCTGAAACAAATCACAACATGAATAATTATTTTTGTTCCTTAAATTTCGATCTTATGTCAAATCAAAGCAGTTACAAATTCCAAAACTTTTGATCAACCCATTTAATAACAACTCATTCCAGAATGAACCATCAAATCGGTGCATTCGATATTAAAATTGGCGTTTAGGTTTAATAAAATGAAAAATTTTGATATTTTTGATTTTCGATCCAAAATGGAAAAGAGCGAATTGATGAAAAATGTGAAAGATCAACTGATTTAATTAGCATTAAAGTTAACAAGTAAAATATAATCTAACAAATTGCAAATATGGTTTTTTTTAACTACACCGGTCTATAAAAAAAATGTATTTCTTCTGGTTGGTTTATTTTCTCATGTTTTTATTTGTCATGCATCAAAATAATCAAAAAAATACCCTTAGTCTCATTAAAATTTGCTTTGTAGTGTTGGTAGTAATAATAGGGGTAATCACGCTTTGTTGTGTATCCTATTGTATTTTTGCACTGAGTGCAACATTTTAAATTTCCATAGTCGTTTCTATGGTAACCGATTTTTGTGCACCTTATACGCAATGGCAAATGCAAGATGCAAGAGCTATTTGCACCAAAGCGTGAATACACATAATAAGTATAAATTTTGTAGACGGTATTTTGCTCTTTTTTGAACAATCATTGAAAAATAAGGGTTCCTCATAGAAGTTTATAGCGTGGTTTAAATGAAAGGCTGACTCCTAATCTAGGAATATCAAATACAACTTATCTCTATAACACTTTTTACACATTTTGACGAACAAGTTTATCTTGAGTGTGCGCTTGCCATGTTCTTTATTTGCCATTCAAATAATTGGTTAATGGAAAAAAGTCAAATTCACCGAAACCTTTTTTTTTGTTTATTGGCATATACTATAATAGTTTAAGATTCAAGCGTTTATTTAAGTTTTCTAGAACACGGTTATTTTGTAATGAATTTTTATGAATGGTAAAAATACGGCCCTTTGCTCTTTTCAACCCTATTTGTACAGAAAATGGAAGAAAATTTTAGTATTTTTAATTTCGAATTCGTAATCTACGGAATAAATCCTATAGAAATGATCTTCTATTTCTTCGGGCGCTTTGGTGTTGCCCTGTGTTATCTCTATCACAATCATTGTTAGTTTCCTTTCATTCTTCCAAATATTTCTTCTTGCAATTTCCGGTATTGTTTGCTAGTAAAATGTTTTAAATGAAAACTAAATTAAAAATAGATGACATTTGAATCAATTGTGAGAATAGAAGAGAAACCGTTTTTTAATTTGGATCGAAATGTGGATTAATAGTGTTTATTATTATAATATGTACAGAACATATGTACATACATATTTATATAGGGTGTTTCGGAAATGTATGAACGGGGGTGTACCAAACGATTCTACATGGTCTCCTGAACAACGTTTGTTCGAAGTACCGTTCCTGAAATCAGTCCTTTCTCCTTAAAATTGCTGGTGAAAATTTGCCGTTTATTACGAGAATGGAACCCAGAAAAATCCTTATAACTAATTTCAAGGATAATCTGGGTAGAAGAAATGAAAATTCGTCGAAAAAGCAAGGGTTCAGGCAAAACTTCCTCCTTAAAAATAATTGGTTCACAAACAACCGAGATGTTGATCATCAAACTTCGAAAATGATAATTTTTGGACCAGAATTTTCACCTTCGACCCAAATTTCTATATCAAACGGTAGATCCAAAAAAATATGTGTCACTTACGAAAAAAATCACACTCAAATTGTTTTAGGCATTTATAAATTATTAAAAGTATATGCTACCACCACGCATCTCAATGCAGTATATTCCAAATTTGAAGTGAAAAACACCAAACTTCTTAAAATCACATTAAATTTATGGAGGGATCAGGAAACCATGTAGAATCGATGGGTATACCCCCGTTCATAATTCCGAAACACCCTGTATATGTATATTATACCATTCCGGAATGGTTCATTTCGGATCGAGGTAATATAAATGCAGTAGAAGACTCCAGCGGGTTGGTAGGAATCGATCCCATTTTTGTGCTGGTTCCCAGTTCTAGAGCGGGATTTTTAAAGAGATAAAAACTAAAAACCCAAATTTTGGGTAATGAACAACATAAATTAACTTTGTTTTGTGTTTTATTCCCTATTTAATAAAGGAAAATAGAGATAATTTTGAGGAAAAGAGAGTGACATTTTACTTACTTTTTCTTCTTCAACTCTCTGACGTTCATGCATGGCGTTAAGTAGCTCCCGTAAGTGTTGATTTTCACGTCGCAGTCGCTCTCTCTCATTATCACGCTCGTGTATTTTAGGCTGGAATGAAAAAAAAAACATTATGTATTTTTCGAAATGCACCCAAATAAAGTGCAATTACCAATAGTAGAGAAATTTGTGCGCTCAGTGCCGTGATGATTCCACTGACAACATGACAAGGAATAGATGGTCCCAAGGAGTTAACGTGCGAAAGTCGATTAGAACCACAAAGCTCTTCGTTCTCGAAGGTGCTGCTGTTCGGTATGTCCGAACTTCCTAAGTTGGTGTCAGGAAATGTCTGCGGAAGGGAGGGGTTCTGAAAAAGATGGGGTTTAGAAATTTACTTGCTAGATAGATAGATAGATAGATTGACAGATGTACATACTGTTGTGTCATAAGTTTCGTTCACTTCTATGTGCTCACTGCCAAGAGAGTCATCAAAGGCCTTCTGCTGCTCTTCGTTCGAAGGTGGGTCGCTTTGCGTCATGGATTCGTCCTTTGGGACAGAATTGGAATTATTGACGATCTCGTCGTGCGTGATCTCCTGCTCTGATTCCTCTGGAATGCTATCGGCGCTAATTGTGCTCTGACGCTTTGTGAGTTCGGGGGTGCTGGTTGAAGCGACGGCCAAATTTCCACTTGGCTGCTTCGATCCTGAACTGTTCATGGGATTGGGCATTACCGATGGTAGGCGAAGTTCATCAATTTCGCAGTATCCGTCGTCCTCTTGAATTATCGTGTCATCGAACTGCTCCTTATTATTTTCAGGGTTTGGAATAACTGTGGTCCCGGTGTTTGTCGACGCAATACTAGATGGGAGGGGGGATATTGAGCGCAGATTGCGCTGATGGCACTGATCACAGACAGCTGTTGAGACGGCTGAAATTTCTTGTTCAGGAGTCACTTTCATGTACTCGCTTAATACTTCGGTAAGACTCTGCACTTGGGCGAACGCCGCCAGCACGATGTCCGAGGTGTCTTTGGGAGCTTCAGGTTGTGCAGCAATGTCGGCAATAGCCGCAAAATGCTCATTTGGTACTCGGAACATATCACAAATTATTTTCTGTTTCTCAGCCAAACGGTCCCTTATTGCTTCATCCAGACGCTTCAGTTGCTCGGTCGGTGTTAAAATTGGCTCCGCGGTGTGTGCGGGACTTATGCTTATTTGAATTTCACTTGGATCAAGTAGCAGACATTGCTGCATCAGCGTCCTTGTGTTGTTCGAATTATTCGAGTAGACGCTATCCCGCCTGGCCTCTTCGTGCCCTCCGCGCTGATCAATTTTGGCATCATCGATCTCGTTATTTTCAGACGACGCGTTGTTGTTGCTTTCGAACTTGTCCTCCTTTTGGTTGTCCGCGGACGCGTTGTTATTTACCAAATTATTTTTCGATTTTTCGTACGGAGTACTGCTTATGTGACTCTGATCTTGTTGATATCCAGAGTTGTCGGCGTTAAAATTATTATTATTGGATATCGCTGTGGTTCGATCAGGAGTGCTTTCGAACGACTCCTTCGTGTTAGAATGTGGAAGAGTGGTACTCGCCGGATCTTCCACAGCTTCATGGCTGCTTTTCGATCGTGGCTTATACTGTTCGGCTGCATCGGATATGTGCTTAAACCACCTGGAATAAAATTATATAATTTAGATTGTATATGCAAAATTTCTCGTTTTATCAATAATTTTGTTATTCTTTATTCTTAAATCCCTAACCATTTGTACGTTGACGAAAATCAAACTGTTATACTTGTTCTAGTAAAATGAACTTGGAAGTTATATTATTCAAAGCATGGCGGAATGAGTTTCTTTCTAGAGCGTGCTCCTGTTTTGATCTTCATTCGGTTGAATAAATCGATTATTATGGAAAAAAATAATGTAATGCAATATTTAGAAAAGTTCATACAATAATCAAAAACTTCAAATGTTTACTTGGGTCACGTTACAAGTTTCTATGAGAATTCATTATTTCAAAAGGGTTTGCTGTTCTTCTTATGTACTTTTTAGTCTTATTTTTCTCGCGCATTTTATTTAAGGGTATAATTAGCATTATATATTAGCAATTTTCAGTTTTATAGGTGTGGCCTAATTCTGTATTTACATTTATGATCGACTTTTTCTCTAAAAATCTGTCGTGATCTACCTATTAAAAGATATACATATGTATATGTATTTAAATCAACATACTTTATCCCTTTTTAACCCTTAAAAAGGATCAGCGGAATGATAAATTAATAAAAACAACGACAAAAATTGTGTATTTTATTTTACAAACTAATAAATATGCAATAATATTACTAAGCACTATATTATTCGCTCAATGAATAAAAACATTTTACCCGATCGAGCTAAGCACTGCACCGAAATTTTACCTTTAATATTTTTAAACATCATTTAAATGGATGGAGCGTAATCGAAATAATTGTTAATAAAACGAGTTTTAACCGGACCACAACCCGAGTG
The DNA here is from genome assembly GCA_963920795.1 of Eutolmus rufibarbis. Classification (NCBI taxonomy): domain Eukaryota; kingdom Metazoa; phylum Arthropoda; class Insecta; order Diptera; family Asilidae; genus Eutolmus; species Eutolmus rufibarbis. The sequence continues at coordinate 23,975,768 of OY987205.1, forward strand.
AGATTAGGTCTAAAGGAGCCACAACGACTAATTTTAAGTTGTGTTTGTATGTTGAAATTGTCTCCTTTCAGGTGTGATCGACCAAAAATCGCTTTGCGAACGATTTTTTTATTTTTTATTATTTCATATTAGGTAGAATTTATGGAGTTGCACATTTATTGACTAGAAGAACTTCTAAGACACAATTATATGTATCATCATTATATTTTATTATTATTAGTATTATTTTATTTAATTTACGAAAGGATTTTTAAAATACCTCATTAGTTGAGCCCATTGTCAATTTACTAACTTTTTACAATTATGCAATTTGTCAAGCTAAATTAACTTTCATAAGCAGTTGTAACGATAAAAGTGCTTTGTTAACGATTTTATGCCAATTGTATTATTTAAAACCGTTAATTATAAACAATGGAATACCATATTAATATCTGTTTGAAGCTTTAAAATATTCCATTGTATTTTTATAAAAATTAGTTAATTATAAAGCTAAAAATCGGAAGAAAAGTAATAAGGAAATCGACTTTTTATATAAACAATAATTTGAAAAGAAAATTACTTATTTTTCTTTGACCTTTCGACTTGAAGTTGATAGTGTCTAATTTATAATGAAGAACCTTAACATGGAACTAGAATCTTTCATTTTCGAGTTTCATTATAGAGCCCCATTAAACAATAATGCACAACTCGAATAATATGATGCTTGATAAAAAATTATTACAAAATAAGGGACTGTCGTAGCAGTTCTATTATAAATCTCACTTTTTTCTGTCGGTTTGTACGAATAAAGATCACAACTGGTTCACGCACATGAAAAACTTTTTCTCTAATATTTCATTTTCTATACATGAGGACCCGATGCTTCATTTGAGTTAAAATACGAGCTTTTTTCCACATTCCGTTATTTTAATTAAATCGTGATTGTAATTTGTTTTGAAGTACGTAATGCCACTATAGAATTTTGGCGAATATGTGTTTTATGTTTAATTAATGATTTGGCTCTTCAAAATAAAGCAAAAGAGCTCTTATACTGGACAATTTTAAAGAATCACAACGATGCGTTAGAAATGCTCTTAACGCGTTTTTCTAAATATCAAATTATTCCAACTGGCAAATTTTCAAAGTGCCGTACCAATTTTTATATCAGACTGATTCACGACAGTTTAATTAGCTAAAACTAAACTGAAAAAGCTTATCGAAAGCTTAATAAAAAGCAAAACACCAATGATTTATTCTCAAAAATATCTCAATCGCAAATATTAGTAAAACATTAACATTAGTTTTTTTATTTTTTGATAGTGTCACTAGCGGTCACTAATATAACCTTTTATTCTATGTAAGAGAAAGATCTTCAAAGAGTTTTTTTTTTTATTATTCGACTATTACTTCTGTTGTTGTAAAAAATCTTCAATATCAGATTTTTTCGGTTACTATAGTCAAGTAACGTTAAGACTTTTATAGTTTTAATCTGGATAAGAAGAAGTAAATTGTGATTATGGAAATAATTGTTCTTAAAGAAATAAAAAAACAAACACCCCAAACCTGGAAACAAGAGATGCTCTTCTTCCTGACTGTGGCTCACTGAAGCTGCCACGTCTCCTTTCCTTTTTTTTACTTGATGTCGCAGCATTTTTCGCTAATGTTAGAATTGCTCCATTGCACAAACTCTTGCGTCGCGTGCCACTTATGATATCGTCCGGTGAAAGAAGATTCATTTTAGAGTTTCTCTGCACTTTACAAGATCATGTCACAAAATTATTCGATCGATTTACAATTCGGCAAGTGGATACCTCAAACGCTTGAAGCTCCACTAAAGTTTTTATTTTCTTTCGGCTTGTTTGTTTTTTGTCAAAATGTTTGTTTTCTCAACTCATATATCATAAGCATGTTTTTTTTTTTGTGTATTTTCGTCGCAATTTATGTGCAATTAACGCCCCTCTCACTCACTTCATTAATAAAAACCGATTAAGTGGAAAGCGATCTTCAAGAAATTCAAGTATTTCTTACATATATGCCGCCATGAAAGGCCTCGTTGATGGTTGCGATCAATCGATTTTCTTGAAAGTTGACCTTCGTTCAAATAAATTGAGATATTTCACGATTCATTTCGGCAATTTAATTAGACATCGATGAAATTTTAATTTGCCGTGAATGCTTTCAAATTAAATTTTGCCCACGAAATTATTTTGAGACACATCCGGATGAATCAAGGTCATGGGGTGGGGTGGGCAATGCGTTTTAGGGATCGCAAATTGGTTTAAGAAAATTTTGGATAATATCAATTTAATTATAGTCGTAGAACCAGCTTATTGGAAATTGTTAGTCGAACCAGGTTATAAAATATACAAGTTTTGTATAAGAATTTGTGAATCCTCAATCAAAAAAGGATTATGCGCCTTACGGAGCTGTTTGAACCGTGGTTTCCACAAATTCTTCAACGCATGAGCCGTTTTAGAAGTGTTTTTTGTTCTACCTACATACGAAATATAAATTTAGATTTTGGTTTAATGCCTCTTTTTTTTCAATTAAATGTTCAAATTCACAAAATTTGTCATTTAAATTATGTAACATTTGTAATTATATTATAGTATAAGAATAATATATTATGGGGTTGCGAAATAATTCAGAATCAAATAGATGATTAATCATTAGGCAAATTGTATAAAAGTCATTTCATAGTTTTTAGCTTCCTGAACAACTTTCTTCATGGACACGCAAGCTCACAGACTGAATAAAATGGAAAATTCAAAAAATTATTTTCAGTCCAACTAATTGCTTACCGGAAAAAAGTGGGAGATTATTATGCGTACACAGTTCTAGCTGAAAGGGTAAACACGTGGAAAAATTAGATAGAACTGTAAAACTGAGTAATCCACGTTTGATTGACGCTTTTCACAGAAGGTTGCAAAAACCGTTTTCCCTTGCAAACTATTTGCCCTTAGAACTGGAAGACTATAAAACGATATCATATAATCAAAGTTTTCAATTGAATCGTTAAAAATCTTTCCAGAAAGTGCCATATGAGTGGTTGATTTACAAAGATATACATACATATCTACGGATTTTGTGCTGCTGAATCTGCTACAAATATCCAAAACTTCTTTGAAATAGAAAATTAAATATTAGAACCACGGTTATTTATGTTTATTTATAATTCTGAGACCGATTCCATGAACAGATAATTAAACACTTTAAATGACTTTGTAACAGTTAGCTGTTACAGTGACTAATTGTCAAAAACTGATCTAACCTGATCGGACAAAAATTTGTGGATCAGAAAAGATCGTTAATTATCAACCTAGATCAGGCTCACCGAACGCGAAGCAGATCAGTTTAGCTTAGAAGAGATAAACGACAATTCTCATCGAACGCGGATATCTTGAATTTCTCTGATCTATAATACATAGATCGATTTAGTCAAGGAACAGACCTAAAATATTGCACAAAACTGTGCATACCCATGTTTTTTACGACGATAGGACCAAACTTGTGAAGCTCAGCTCATGTACGTCATGACTTCTATTTGGGTGTGTTCTGTTTATGCCTCAAGTGATTTTTTCAAGCACGAATTTGAATTCAGAATCGCACAATTCATTTCCATATATTTGTTTGATTTTGTGTGTCTGCGTATGAAGAAATAATCACTTCATCTACTACGACTTCAAATCTCCATATTGGAGAATCGGCGCATTTTCATGGCTTGCGCCCATGAAAAAGTATTTTCATGATGAAAACTATCAAATTAACACAATTCCAGCCAAATCGACAGAAGCCAATTTCCATAAGAATTTTGCGGGGTCCATTCAAAATCAATGTTTATAAATAAAAATATTAATAGTTAAATAAACTTTTTGTACATAAAATAATTTTTATAATAAAGTTCATAAAAATGATTTTCTGCACTTTTACTCTACTTCTGACAGTTTTTTAAATATTTTGATTAAAAAAAGAACTATCAATTGAAAGTGGGTGGTTATTTATGGAATGACCGATATATTTTTAGAAAAAAAATATAATACTCTACATAAATAGTAAATATACATGTATTCATTTTGAATGTTTTTTATAGATAGCATAGAATGACAGCACTGAAAAGCATGAAAGTTCTATTTTACCACCTAGTACATTGACTGACCCTGTAGTAACTTTTGGAACACACAGTGGTAGATTTTAAAGTTAAGTGCTGCTCGTCGTACAGTGCCATTATAAATTAATTTAATTTGAAGCCAAGCACGTTCTGCCCTACATTCGAGTATCTCAATTTATTCATGAAAATTTGCCAGTAACGAGAATACTGCAGTCGGCGTAATAAAGCCCTCAATGAACATAATAATTATGAGATTACTAATTCCAAAGGGCTTTGTTTATTAGATTTCGTCGTGGTGGTGTTGTGCAAAGCGAGCCCTGGCCCAAACAATGCCCCCTTTCCTACCTTCGACCTTCATCGGGACAAGCTTACTGTTTTTCGTTACTGAACTGGGAAAGCTCTTTATTAACTTTGACGTATTTTCGTAATTGAATTAAAGGGAAATTCGTTAGCTGGCAAATTAAATTAATTTCAGGCGGACGGACGGTTCTTACGATCTGTGAAGTGGAAGACAACCCAATGGGGTCATTTGCATATTTTGACGAAAAATTTCGAATTTCTCCCTTAACATTGAATCTTCCGAGAAGATATTTCGCTATTGGCAAAACAAAAAAAAAACAAATCTGCTAGAGGGTTTTTCTTAAATGTGTTTCATGAAAAGGTGCTATCTTGGTCTATTAGCAAAAAAATTGCATTATGAGTATCTGGTTTATTTCACAAACTTATTTTTTTTGAGGGTTCCGTAGGCAAATAAGCCATCCTTATAGCTTCATCATGTTTAATTGCCCGTCTCCCATAGCTTCACAGTTTCTACATTTTTAGCATTAAATTTTCCAAATTAGAAGCTCCAGATGGGGATTTCAATTAATTTGTAGGAAAATATTAAAAGAAAATTGTTTTATTTGCTTCACCGCAGATCAAAGTGAAAGCAAAATTCTTCTCATTAAGTAGGGTGACATTGGAGAGGTTTTTTGAAATGAAATTGCGGTTCCATTTGCCATTTTTAGGGTTCTGCACTCTAATGGGAAAAAATTAAATCCTTGATGTGATTTCGTTGTCTGTCCAGGTGGACATCAGATCAATCAGATGATTTGAAATATGGCATAGTACTAAACAATTTTTTGAATCGCCTAGCTGGAGGATTCATTTGGAGTTTCGGAAGAAATATGACTCAACTTTCGCGAGTTTCAAAACAGAATTCCAAGTATTTTTGACGTTACAACCTTGAGAGCAAGTGTGCGGCCTATGCGTATTCGAGCGTGCTCAATACTTTAAATGAATTTTTCTCATAAGCACTTTTATCAAATTGACGACATAAATAAAAAGACAATAATTGAATCATTTAACTTCGTCCTATTTTGATAACATAATAAATTTCTTTATACAAATTATATTTTACAAAGATCTTTATATAATTATTTCGAGTCATCTAGTTGCAAATATGTATAATAAAAAATGTAAGCATTCTTCATTTTTCTCATTCAATAAAAAATATTTAAAAAACTTATGAATGTGGTACTTATTAACACCTTGAACTAAAATTATTTTACGCATTTTATAATAAAAATTACAGACATATTTGAAATACAGGGAAAACTAATTAATTTGAACATTTATTGTCAATGTTTTCACACGCACTCGTTCGCTTTTTGGTTTTTTACTGCTGATCGATTAGGCGAAGGGTTAAAATAAAAGCAATTTACAATCTTTATTTATTTTGTGTTGTATAATGTAAAGAAAAATCAGCAACATGACGATGTTGCTTATGTTTTTATCATTGGGGAAATAATAGCTGTAAGATAGTTAAAAATATTTATCTATCTAACTAAATATAAGCTATTTTTATTTGATAGGTACCTATCTTTAACAAGTAAATACTTTCCACATTCATGTCTAATCAAAAATAATTCAAAAATACTTCCTTTGTTATTTTGATAATTCCATATAGCATTGAAAACAAAACATTTACTCTGCATATCATAAAATATGGTGATAATGAAGCTACTTTTGTTTTGCTTAAGATAAAGTGGTACCATACTTTTACACACTTGCCACACATTTCGGTCCATAATTTTAAAGAATTAGTTTTTATCAAAGAAAACTTTAGAGTATTCCATAATTTATCACTGAATATTTTAGACCTGGGATAATAAAGTGGTGATTGTTTTCCGAAGGCATTAGAGTTAAATTGCAGATTTATTTTATGTTGCATACTTCAAATACAGCTCCGTTGAAAGAATTGTCATAACAATTGATTTTATTTTTAAAAGTTATAAAATGTGTGATGGCTTGGGCAGCACACTTGTCCTGGTCATGGTACAGACAATGCATGTTACTGTCCCTAACCTAACAAAGGGATCAACTAGTACGATGATGACCGCAAAATAACATTGCTTCTTATTTCGGCAAACTATAACTTTTACGGGAAAATGTTGTTTTCCTAATTGGAACTACGGAGGTACCAAAATTATTATAGTGACGAGAGTGAAATATTAAATTTTCTTGTGTTTAAAAGGAACTCTTACTTCCTCTCAACCAAATTATCATCGGGGATTTATTCGAACAGATGAAATTTAAAAATTTTTAATACTTTATTCTTGTCATTTTAACGATTTTCGGATTATAAAAACCATGTACCATATTTTTTTTTCTCTGGTTATAATTAGTGGAATATAATTTTCCAGTAGAAGGGATAGTGTAGCAGCTTCAAGACTTGCATTACTACATAAACAATTCATATTTCACGGCTGGTGTTTATTTTTGCTTAATTTTGCATTAAAAAAACTTAATTAATTAAAATTAAAATACCGTTCTGTAATTAAAAAGGCAATTTTTTAGTTAGAAAAACACCACAATATTTTTTATCTTAATTTAAAGTTAATGGTGGGAAAAATGTACCGCAAAACATTTTTATCGAAACCGTCAAATTAATTATTGATGCTCTTAGGCACGTGCAAGTTCAACATAAATTGGGTTTTTAGGGTTCCGTAGCCAAATGGCAAAAAACGGAACCCTTATGGATTCGTCATGTCTGTCTGTCTGTCTGTCTGTCTGTCTGTCTGTCCGGCCGTATGTCAGCCACTTCTTTCCGAAACTATAAGAACTATACTGTTGAAACTTGGTAAGTAGATGTATTCTGTGAACCGCATTAAGATTTTCACACAAAAATAGAAAAAAAACAATAAATTTTGGGGGTTCCCCATACTTAGAACTGAAACTCAAAAATTTTTTTTCATCAAACCCATACGTGTGGGGTATCTATGGATAGGTCTTCAAAAATGATATTGAGGTTTCTAATATCATTTTTTTCTAAACTGAATAGTTTGCGCGAGAAACACTTCCAAAGTGGTAAAATGTGTGTCCCCCCCCTGTAACTTCTAAAATAAGAGAATGATAAAACTAAAAAAAATATATGATGTACATTACCATGCAAACTTACACCGAAAATTGGTTTGAACGAGATCTGTAAAATTTATTTATTTTCATAGTTTTAGTCTATGGTAAAATTTTGCTATTTCTTTTACAACGGTTCAGAAAATACGACAAAACGTAAATATATCTAATGAATTTAAATGTTTGTGCTTCGGTATGCTTGGGAAAGTTTTCTTCAGCAAATTTGAGAAACATGCCAAGAATGGTTAAAATACAGTTTTTCAGATTAGTCTTTCATTCGCTTCATAATTTTTGTATTTATACGTATATAACCACTTCTTGCAAAAATAAAAAAGACGCGATGATAAATTTAAAATTAAGTTTTTGTTTTGTCATAAAGTTAATGTTATAAAAAAAAAAACGAAAATCACGAAGAAATTGCGTTTGAATGTTCTACATCAGACTGAGAAGCATAACTAAACTTGAACTTAGTATAAAAATATGGTTTTCAAGATGATGCATGAAAAACTAAAGATATTTTCATTCTTGTTTTTAGGAAAACAATATTTTGCTTCCTATTTTTATATCTTCATTCATAAATTTTACTGGGATTGATTGGCAACATGGCTTAAAAGATTGTTCACTTAGCCTAGGCTTTATCAATTTTAAAATGGCGCAACACTGACTTCTTTCTTTACGAAGAAAAAGGGTATTTTTTCACTAATAAATAATAAAAATTCTAGAGAGTTAAAAAAGTAGCAATAGGCATATTTCCCTTAAAAACTATAGCAATGTATAGTAAAAGTTTCTTATTGGGCCTTTCAATAATTATAAAAAACAAATAGAAACCACAAAACATCAACATTTGTAGCTGCACAAGGAATATGATTGGGACTTTCATGAATTTAATAAAATAATTTTGAAAATGATGACGTTCTAACTAAGATAAAGTTTAGTTACCAAAACATCTACCATGTACTAGGTTTTTAGGAGACATTAATTAAGAATTTTCGTTGGAGGTTTTTTGAATAAGTGTTTTCTTAAATTGTAGTTTTATATATATATATATGTATGTATATAATATAAAAACGTCCTAATCATTAAAATTGAATTTCGTCCGTACATACGACTTTAAATGAATTCCGAATTGACATTGCCAAATAAGGAAAACGTCATGAGGGACATACTCGTAGTTGGAAGGTGATGATATGCGAGATAAATTTCCCATGATTGTGGAGATTTTTATTTTTCTAAATACATATATGTATATATATTTATATACATTCCCTGAAACACAACACAAGATATTTACAATTATAATAAAATCCATATTGTTCCACGAGAGTTGCTCTTTGAATAATGGAATTTGCCCGGAGCAAGCTCCTTAAAATTCCACTTTAAGCTGTGCAAATCAAAACGTAGAAAGATTTTATCTCCGTCAAACATAACACATTCCTGTTCGGAATTTGGTGACACTATGCAGATTCCTTGAATTTACACAACGTTTTGGCTTTTGCGGAATAATAAACTAATCATTATGCGACATTTTTCGACGATCAGTATAACCGAAGGATTAATAAGCCAAGTCGTAAAGAGATATATTCGGCGTTTTTCACACGCTATAAAATTTTACGTGGCATTTTTATGAACACAAGGGAATATTTTGAATCACTGAATTCACCAATAAACATATATCTTTGGTATATTCTTGCACTGAAAACAGTCGAACAGTGGGGGCGTCCGAATATGTTTAGAAGAACACACACCTTTGCTGCGGTCGAATAACCCAAAGGGGGCAAATTAATTCTAATTCGCTTTCACGCCAATAACTGGCGCCTTGCCACAATTTCTGAATCACGAATTAAACAAAAATAATGTTTATATTATTGTGACGTCTACTTGAACTTCGACAGTAACAATCGCATTGAATTTGCGAAAGAATCAGGCTGTGGCCGATTCAAAATTACTGAAGTTGTACTTCCTATCGATAAAACATTGCGTCTTGGCGATAACAGAAAAACGGGTGATTATCATCGGAAAAAAATGTTAGTTTTTCAATAAAACTTATGTCATCGCTCGTAAAGAGGCAACGACAAACGTGCAATGTTCGACAAAGATGGGGTTTCCTCAGAAATTTGAGATGTTTGAAAGCAACTGGAACAGAACGGACTATTTCAGAGGATGTGACCGAAAGAGTGTCGGTTACCGTCGGCAGGCGTCACAACTCTTTCAAGCAGTTCACCTGCAGAGAGTGTCACCAGATCTCAATGCAGCGTGTAATTGCACAACCATGAAAAAGCTAGACGGGCGTTCAAATAAAATAGACAAATTTCGGGTAAAATTAGACAATTTTAGCTAACTTTAGATTCCTCCTGTCTATAGTCTGCAAATCTGATAGATTTGCACTCGTACCCCACTAATGTTTTACACAAAACACACTGCACTTAAGACAATTTACACAACATAAGACCGCGTGCACGGCGAGCAAAAACACGTCCAATTTCGCTCGGAGTCTCAAAGATATGCGAATCGACTGACTCGAGTCTCCCGATAAACTGAGTGAAATTCAGGAAAAGCTCACTCCAATCCGGGGGTTTGCGAATAGCGAGCCCCAACTTCAACTAGACAAACGTGCGCCAGACGTTGTTTGTTCCGACAGCTCCCCGGTGCTGGCCACTTTCAAAGTGTTACTTCCCCAGCCGGAGATCGGAACTTTGCGATTTCGACAGAGGATGGCCTGGGCTTATTTACGACGACGAGATGTGGAGTGGAGAACACCTTCCCCCGAACCCCCGAAAAAATTTTAGGAAAGCTTCGTTTTCCCGGAAAGTTCTGATTACAGCTAAAGCGTCCCAGGACCGGGGATGAATGCCACTCGTCGAGGGATGAAAATTAAAGCATTACGGATTATGCCCTTCTAGGGTTTGCGGGGCCCCCGCTGCGCTTTGTGCTGTTGTCGCACAGATAAATCATGGGAGGCTTTAGATGCTGCAGCATCCGAAGTTATTCCATTTAATTTCGCCTTCGAAACAATGTGAGACTGAGATCTACCTGCAGCATGTGTAAACCACTAAATATGGTCGTCTCCCAGCTTAATCGATGCACCAATTAAGCAAAACGATATTTGTGGAAAAGGTATTGAATAAATTAACTTGAATATTTTAACATAACTGGAGGAGGAGCAATAACACGCAATATTTACTAAAGAGAATTACTTTTTGATTTTTTGATAAACTAACCAAGATAACTATAATAAAAAATATCAAAAATTGTATTAGGGGGTATTCTGGTAATCGTTATCGAAAACAACGTTTACGAAAATTGTCAAAATGACATTGCAAAATTCCTAATGTTTCAGCAGTTATAACCATTTGAGGGGATCTTACACTTTCTCGGATCGGAAAAATCGACTTTTGAGAAAGTATCCTATTGGAAAACATCATATTTCAATAATATTCTCTGAAAATTTCAAAGGAACATTTTAAACATGTACTTTCGACGTTGTGGACTATATCTGATTGAACGTAAGTAGATTTTATATGTGAACATTTATTTATCAAAACTTTAAATGCGTTTTGTAATCGACGGGCTCGATAACTTAAATACCATTTAATCGATCGAGCTGTAATTTTAATATGTTGTTCTATACAATAACAGCCCCAGTATAGACTAAAATAAAAATGATTAGTTAATTTTTTCCTCAATTTTAACATTTGTTTTTACGAAAATTATATTTTTAAGACCACCAACTTTGGACGTCCACCTTTTTGTCAATTTTCGTTCACACAAAATAATCGTAGTCTATACTGGGGCCATAGTCATACTTTTTCGAAGGATATATATTAGGGTGGAGTGAAAATATATAGGGAGAATTATTTGTTTTGTTATTTTGTAATAGCATAGTGGTTATAAACTGCTTATGGATGAGCAAATGAAGTATGTTAAATATCATTTATGTATTATAATGGTTTGAGGTGCCCCAAAACGAAAGAATTTTGAAAAAAAGTATAATTTCATTCATTTTTGACAGCCTCATTCAGATGTATATAAACCTTAATAATGGATCGGAATAGTATTTTTCATATTGTTTAAAACCTATATTTTTATGTAATAATAAAAATATATATAAAAGTTTGGAATTTATGGTGCCCCAAAACCTCTTAAAACAAAAATAAATCAAGAATTTTGCAATAAAACTGCGATTCATATTTATGAAATATTTATAAGAAAAATGTTACAAAATAGCCAATTAAGTAGAAAATTCGTGTTTAGCATTATAAAAAGGCATCATCTGACGTGATGACAGCCTGGCGCTGATAAAACCATCATTTATTGACAAGTTTCTGATTTTTTTTGAAAACTTTGTCCCAACGGGGGCATCTCTAAATATAAGCCTAGACAAAAAATATTTTCGCTTTTGCTTATTGTGCCTATCACGCAACTTTTTGCGGGTATGCCATAGTAAATATATAAAAAACATAATTTCACTCCACCCTAATATATGTAGGTAGGTATATATTTTTAAGACTTTCTAGTGAGTATGCCAAATTGGGCGAAAGCAGATCAAAATTTTCATAAGGCTTCTACGCGACTGGACTAGACTGGACTTGTATTTGAAGATTTAAAATATGTTAGAAAAATTACTCAAAAAATGATTTTATTATTAATTAATCAGTCCTATAAAAATTGTTAAAATTTTCCCCTTAAAATCAAAGCAGTACGCATTCTTAAAATTACAAACGAAACAGTAATTTTCAGCATACACAACAGATAAAAAAAAATGATATTAGATTGAATCACAACCATTTTATCTTTCCAAATTTCGTTGGAACTATTTTATAGTTTGATACCGACGATATTATTAGGAATAGGAAAGTGGAGGAATACTACATCCCTGCGGACAAGAACTCACAAATCTTTAACGCTTTTGTGGAAATTACCGCATGCTGAAATAATAACGTAAGTAAGTAGGCATAGGGCAAAAGACAAAGCGACATGCGATCGCGGTTATATTGTGAACATTATCGTACCTATATGTGTAGATTTGAATTCAGTAAATTGTCTATTTAGACGGCAAATTATTAGTTGTTTAGAACGCTCAAATTCCTAAGTGTAGAGGAGAATTTCAGGGTATGATTTCAGACAAGAATATTTTCATGTTTCATACGTTTCAGTTAATTTTTTCCGTGGTCTGTTTAAGTTTTTCTTAACTTCAATTTTTATTTGCAACTTTTTGATTTCAATATAAAGAGTAGGTAAGTAATGCCAGCTTATATGTATATTCATAATTAGTAATTTTGCATAGTTGAAATGACGAAAAAGTATATAAACAAAGTGCTGCAAGGAGTAAGAAAATTTGACATCGATGATAGTACAATGTCTTCGTAAAGAAATTTTCTCTGTTATGCTAAGTTAAATTTTTTGTGTCATTTTGGATCAAGACGTATCCAACAACACCTCATTTGTTGAAATGGGTTTAGTAGTTTAGGCTGCGCAAGGTAACAAACTATCTCACATACATATGTACATACATACATACTGTGAGATTCATAACCCTACTTTTTGGTTTCGCCGTAGTCGTGTAAAAAGAAACTACAGGGCCGATGATGCTCAAATTTAAACATTTTATTATGTAGAGTTTTACTTTCCCACCAGAATTATGTCGACAATCAAAAAAAATGTTTTTATAAATAAAAAACCGGTACCTGACGTAGCAATTTATATGTATATACTAAAAGCTTATTAATTAATTCAAGTCACGATTCTATGTCTCTTTTAAAACTTTATTTATTTGTTGCATTTATAATATGCAATAACAGATGCAATCAATGCTTAAATAGTCTTCCCTAACTTAAAACAAAAATTCATAAATATACACCTTTTGCTTTTCATGCATCATTACCAGAAAATTCCCTTATCTTTGTAACTTCTACTAAGATTCGAATACAAAATATTTTGAAAATTACTTGCTTAGTTAAATATAAATATATGTACTTTAGGGTACTCGTAAATATATCCAGATATTCCGGATATAACTCTATTTAAAAGCATGCTTAGGTAGTACGTCAGTATTTTCGAGAAAATATCCTTGCTAATCTCGAATGTAACCCAAAACTTAAAAGCCTCTGGAGTTGGAATTAATCAAAACTAATTCTAAACAATCTTAAATTCTTAAAGCACTCTTGGGAAGAGGTAGGTGCTTCTTACCTCTCTCCAATTGTCTCAATATACAGATACTGTTTCCTGCCCACGTGCAGAGGTTGCTTACGGTAAAGATTAAAGATACTATCGCTAGGGTTGAAGTTACCGAGACGACCTTTCTTTTTATTGAAATTCTTTTCGAAAAACCTCTCTCAAAGTTCCCTTTCAACGAGGTATGGAATAGGAAGGGAGGGCATTCTTCCAAGTTTTTCGGCGTGGCGCTTCTCTATTTTATAGGATGGAAAAATCGGTTTAGGTTAATTAATCCCAAGTTGTTAATTACATGCCTTATGATAGATCACAGTAGCTAAGGGTAATTATGGAGTTTTCTTTTTTGTAAGCAAATCCTTTCTTGCGATGGTATGATATTGATTGATATGTGGGTAAAAATTTGGTATGTATTTAAACTTTTTTCAATAAAATGAAAATTCTTAGTTAGTGCAAAAAGTTCACCTTAGTTGATTTGACTGAAATACAGTTATGATGTTTGATATGTACATATGTTAACAGATCTTGATTTTCTATCTTTTCTCCTTTTTAAAGGATGCTTCTTAATCGTAGCCGGGTTTTAGTTATAGAACTTTCTTTTATTATTAAAGCTCAATTAAGATGAGGGTCTTTTGCGTGCTTAGATATTTTGAGCAGATAAGAATCGGCTTTTTATTTTGCTCTTTATCCACGAAGTTAATTCGATTGATGCCTCTACGCATAGTCTTTTGTATGCTCATTAGTAATCTGTAACATGCTGATGTACAGTAACGCTTTTTTTGTCATATAAATACATAGCTTCACTGTGAAAATTAATGCTATAGCATTCACGTTCGCGAACCTGTTAAGGAGCTTGCAAAGTTATTTTGAGTACTTGAACCATTTCCTGAGATCACGACCTGAAACTGTCATGGCGTGATCATTCTTACCTTAACAGTGAGCTCCTTGGAGGGACGTTTTTAATTTTACAAGCGGTAAAATAGCTGATCTCACATTTCTTGTCAACTGTTTCCATTTAAAGACAATATATACGGGGAAAAATAAAGATCATGGACTTTTATTGCTAATCCGAATTAAAAAGAACAGAGAAAGATGTATTGACGTTGAGAAAACCGTTGATACAGACTACGACTCCTTGTTTATTTTTATTTTTGAGGTACAGAACCTAAACACTATGAATAGATCGGAAATAAACGGCAAACTAAAATATATAATTTCTTGTTTCAAGAATCATCAGAAAATTTAGTGTTATTTTATGTTGGTTACGTAATGGAAACTTTCGCCATCAGGCGTTGTGTTCACTCGATATTACGCAAAAATATCAAACTTTTTTGGTACCTAATCTTATGAAGTTTGAATGTCCTGAAAATCAACGTTATTTATTTAATTTATTAATTTTCTGTCTGTTACACAGCGATATCTCTAGTGAATCAAAGTTGTTAACAATCAAAAACTCTCTCATCAATTTATCTACTTTTCCCTCGAAGTATTGAATGATAGACCCTTCAGAGCCCAACTCAAACTTTGTTTGGCAGTTGAGAACTTTCGAAAATTGTAACAAAGCAATAATTATTACTCTCACAGCTACGAAACTTCTGTCCGCAACAGAAAGACTTCATATACTTTTCACGTTAAAGTCATATGAAGGATAAAGCAGTCGTAAACATCCCCAATTGTGAAAATTAATAAAGGCGCACCGTGGCGTAAAAGCCATTTAATACATTTCGCC
This sequence comes from Eutolmus rufibarbis, assembly GCA_963920795.1. Classification (NCBI taxonomy): domain Eukaryota; kingdom Metazoa; phylum Arthropoda; class Insecta; order Diptera; family Asilidae; genus Eutolmus; species Eutolmus rufibarbis. The sequence continues at coordinate 23,991,145 of OY987205.1, forward strand.
AGAAAAAAGAAAGACCTATTTGAAAAGTTTTTCATTTTTTACTTATTTTGTAGAAGACGCCAGCAACTTAGAGATTAAGATTCTTTCATTTCATGACGGATATCCCTGCGATTGTGTTTTTGATTCAATTGTTTTTGACTGTCCTGCAGCAGTCATTTTTGTACTAAGTGGTATTGTCCTCGTCCTTAGGAGGCTTTTGAACTTTTCAGCAAATTTGGCTGTTCATTGTCCGCCTCCAAAATAGCTCAAAGAAAACCTTCCGAACTCGCGCAAACAGATATCCATGCTTGGGATAAAGGGACATGGATGTATTCCCTGGAAAATTTATTTTTGCGAGAATCGATGAAATTCTTTTCTGAGTATTGATTTCTCAAATACTTTGGACTGCGATTTAATATTTCTTTGCCCTCCGACATTTAGGTACCAAATTTTAAGACAAAAACGGAGAAGATGTTTATAGCTTTGCTCTTTTGAAAATTATTTGTCCATTGAATTTTTTCCTTTCTTGGTAATATTTTTTAGGCTTCTAGAAACACAAACAGTTAAGTTCAAGTTAAATTCGAGGCTGCTCTGTATTTTAACTGCAATTAGAAATTTATTATAATGAGAATTTTTGTCACCAGAGTTTATATCTCAACATTTTATTCAGATTTTTTCATTGTTGTTGCTTCAAGAGATTTAGAAGTGGGATATCAATTTTAAACCCATTTTTGAAATTCCTATAATCCTCTTTTATTTGATATACCGCAAGACGAGGTTGAGAGAAAAATTAACCTTTTAAAATCGGCTTTTTCTTTCCGCCTGTGTTAAGTCCAATATAAGGTATATTTATTTCAGAACTCAGCTCTCTACGTTGCATGGGCCTAAAAACCAAAATATACATATTTAATAGAATTTCTAAGCCCAATCATAAGAGATATGCTTCTGTTTAAAATTAGATCGAAATCCCTATTATTTTAATCTGAAAGTCTATATGTGTGTTTGTTACTCTTTCACGCTGAAACTACTGAACCGATTACGCTGAAACTACTGAACCGATTTCGCTGAAATTTAGCATAGAGCTAAAGTAAAGGGGGGAGAACAACATAGGATACTATTCATTCTGAAAAATGCATAGTTCTCGAAGGACGAGCAAAGTAGCCTCCCCTGTTACTTTGAGTAGACTATTTATACTTTAGGTCTGCCAAAATTGTGCACATGAAGAGGGCCATGACTTACTTTTTTTCTATTTTTCGTTATATGTTGGTGAGAACCATATAATATACTAACCCTTCTGAAGATTTACTACTTCCAGCACAGGATTAGAAATGTTCCAATTGAATACTAATGTAAGTGAACTTAAATGTAAATAAACAAACTCTAAAACTTAAAAACTACAAGCTCTTTAAGTCAACATAAGCTGAAAGCAACAGAAGTACAAAAAATGATATCGCTATTATTTATCTAATATATTATTTCGGTAATTAGGTATAGAGCGAATATTCTTAAATATTAGATTGACTAACAGGTAGACATTTTTATTTGTTTCGCATGGTGTCGAATATTCTAAATTTCAAGTTCACCGAGACCAGTAACCATTGACATTTAAAAGGAGAAATAGCGCTGTTTTTCTTAAATTTATCGACTCCTTCCTTTCCATAGCGCAAATTAATCAATTAAGTTTTTAAGAGTCTTGAAAACGTTTTGTTTTATATTAGTACATCCCACAATTGTTCTTATGTGGTATCGCAGAGATGAGATGAGATGAGAAGAGCTTCTAAAAGATCGTATGAGCAATTACCCTTAAAGGCAGGTATATTGCCGTCCTATATCCCATTTTCATAACCTCTATAGATATAGCCTCTAAAAGCAACTTGGAGTATTCAATCAAGCAGAAGAAAGACATGAGACATTTTACCAGACGCCAAAATAAAACATCTTTGCTATTCTTTCTCTGTGCCTGTTTGCCAGTGCTGAGGCATCTTTTCAGTCCTGTTTTTTACAGAAGAAAGGTCTGCTCGGCAGGGATCTATTATTAACGTTGAAAAGCAAGCTCCATCCAACCGTCGGAAGAATTGCCCGTGTTGATTTTATGATTTCCTTTCGAGATATTCCTCGTTCCTCCGACTTCCCCTGGAGTACACTAATCGCCTGCTTTATTAGTCTGCTGGAATTGTCATTGCTTTTAGGAAATTTCTCCCAGGTGAAATAGCACTTTTAAACAAAAAAACAAAAAAGCCTACAGCATTACATCTCAAATACTAAATTGCTATAAAGGCAATGATTGAAATTATTTTCCATTGATTTTAGCTAAAGGGAAAACATTTTGTTCCAACTGATGTCACAGGTGGTCTGGCCCTTTGGATTTATGCCGAGCTAAAAATTACTCTTGTTGTTAGCCGTTCTTTGAAAATATGCTTTGGGGATTTAAGGATGCTTTTTTAGAACGTGTGGGTTTAAAATTTGCTAAAATATGATTTGTGACGACATTCTTTACCTTTACATAAATCAATCATTTCATAGAGAATAGAATGATATTTTTGTCTTATTAAGGTATATGTATTTAGTTCTCACATTAGCTTAAGACGACTCTAACAAAAAAAAAAAAAAAAACATTTTACTTTTAAAAATATCAATGGAAAACTCATTGAAATTAAAGATGGAGTTATTAGAACATATTTATTTAATGTAAAAAGGAAATATTTAATTAATATTACATTTATTAATATTAAAAAACAGGAATTATTATTGCGTGATAAAAACAAAGCTTTTTCCACGAATGCCATTAGAACTTGTGACAGAATTATACTTATATAATTAAAAAGCCAAAGTATTCCTAATATAAAGTCGCGCCAAATCATGGTACGAAATGACCTTTAATTTTGCTCATTTGTAGTTTGAGATCCCGATACATATTAAACTAAATCTCACACGTGAACTTTCTATTTATCTTTTAAAATTTGGTAGAATATCAAAATGTTTACCGTCAAAAGGATGTGGAAATTAATTTCCCATATAACAAGTGCTGTTTTGATCCGACCTGTCTTGATAATAATAACATAAAAAATAATAACTTAAGGTTCATTAGCATGCCTAATTTTTTAACATGCTAATGAATGAAACATATTGATGAACCTGAAGTTGTTAGTTTTTATTTTATTATTGTTCGTCTACGTATTAGTGTAAAACCGACCTTTCTGTATTCAATACTTTTGTAAGTCATCATTTCTGAACTTACTGAAATACCTTAAGGAAATCAATCACTATAGTTTTTATTTCATCGCTTCGCTTTTAAAAATTTATATTTCCGCTAAATTTCTCAAAAGTTAAAAATTTGTTTTTTAATTTATTGTAATTATAAAATAACAAATATTTGACTAAGTTAGTAATTTTTCGCATTCCAAATAAAAAAAGGAATTAAGCGCCAAAAAAGTTTGAACAATGGTAAATTTTAAGTCGATAGCATGTGGGAAAAACTGTTGTGACATAGACAGACAGACAGACATCGAAATCTCACCCTAAGGTTTCAACGGCTTCATGCTTCCATATTCAGGTGAAAGTATTCTATTCATTTTAATTAGTTATACATCTTTAATTTCTCATAAGAAGCTTATTTTAATTAATAATGCGTGACCCTTGACTCGGTTGTTCGTAAGTACATCATTCATATAAGGTTTCAATTTCAACTTTTCGGAATCTTTATATGATGTAGGAAAAAAAATTGTATTAGAAACTATCATTGCACTTTCATAATTTATGGTTTTTGGCAAAATTGTGCTTTCATGCACTGAAGGAAAATCTTCCTATTTATAATAAGCCTTGTTGAGTGTTATTGGAAAATAAAAAAATAATTTTTATTAAAAATATTACAAAATCCACATTTTGAATTTTGAATACGCAGCGGTATGTATTTTTAAAATACATTATTAATCTGAAAACGTAAAACAGCTTATACATTACAGTAATTATTTTGGCATAAAGCGTATAGATCTTTTAAGGCAATTTGTCTAAGGGCCGATTTTTCAAACCGGTTTATAATTTTATTCTTCAGATAAAAAATTAACTTGGCTGTGAGGAAAAATTATTTTTCACTAAATTTGTCAAAATTAACCGAGAACAGTCCTATCTGGCGGTTTAAGGAGCGAATAAGTTTATCCATTTGATAGTTATTTTAAGCCAAAGCCAAGTTAATTATTGGGACAATTTTATTCGACGAATAAATTTATGTGACGATTGAAATATTGGCCCTAAAGAGTATAAAATATATGGAAAATACATTAAACTGCAATTACCAGAGCAATTTAATATTATTCAATGAAACATCTAAACAAGTCTAATGCACAGAAATTTTGATTGCCATCATAATACATTGAACAAATAAAATGACTACAGCATTGATGGTGCACTTCGGTATATAAGAGCTCAAGAACAAGCCAGAAGTTTATTTTTATTGAAATATTCTCAAATCTGTGCTATGCTTATTTATACGAACTTGAGCGAAAGGAGAAACTACTCAGCGGTGAGTATCACAATTATAAATTCGCTTCACAGACATCTATAGAAATGCAATTTTTTAAAAAACACTTTTGGATTTGAAACACTATTCAGATTTATGTCAGGAAAATGCAAATTAAATTTAGTTCATAAATTATATGAAATTAGAGCATCACAGAATCGATTAATAGTCAAAGATGAAAAGAAGCGAAAGTTTACCTTGCTTTTCGCATTTGTTTATTCAATTAAAGGAAAAATTCGCCATATGCCATGTGTTTTTCATGAATGGATGGCTTTTATGAGTTGCTTCTCATTAAAGGTCGCACTGCTCTTCTCTTGAAATTATTCGAAATTACCTCAAGTCCGAGCCAGATGCATGGTATGCCATTTTAGAATGCCTTTAAATCACCTTGTCGTCATGTCCATTGATATTTGACGCTTAACAGACTTTTCGATCAAAATTATTCGTAGGAGGAAGACAATTATAAAAGAAGGAAAGAAGCCAGACATTTCCTGCACATCTACATCTATAATATTCTTGGAAATCTTACCGTGGTAAAGTTTTGTATACACATTCCTTTTATATCCGTTCATATTATGCGGTAATTTCTTAGTACAGTATAAAGCGGCTTAATTTCAGTTTTACTTTGAAATACGTTATGTAAATTTAGTGGAGAATTAAGGTAAATGATAAGCAAGCTATAAGTGCACCACTCTGGAGCTCTGCGAATATGAATAGGTAAATTAACTCATTATGACCAAGGCATCTGTCTCAAAGGTTATGAAGAATTCCGTTATATGGCTTTACACTGATTGATTATGTCAAGAATAGTCGTTCAAAAAACCCGATAAAAATAATGTCTTATACTTCTCCAGCTATTTGAATAAGGCGTTTTTTTTTTGTAATGATTTAAATTATTTTAAAGTAATCAATAAATACTTTGCTGCTTGAAATTAATGATAAGCAAGCTCTAAAAGGGAAAAAGTATCAACAGCCGTTCTGTTTATAAAGAAGTTGCTCACTGACTTCACAACCATTGAAATACCCCCATTAAGCATTTTTGCAGTAAAACTTGAACTCGACCTTACTTCTTCAAGTAAAATCAGATAATACTTTACAAAATGTGTGAAAAATCGTTAAGCTTGGCTTCTTTCAACCTCTGCTTTTTCGTCTCAGACTTTATTCGACTAGATGTCGAAGGTTATCGTCAGGTCTACCTGAAGACCAACAATGAAAATTTTGTCAAGAGCTTGCGCCGCGGAAAAATTAGCTACACACATGTAATTCGACGCCGATGTGATGGGTAATAAATCTTATGCTGCTATTCTCGTCCGGAATTAACCTCTTTTTAAGGCATCGCAGCTGTTTTGATCTGACTGTGATTTATCTTCCTAGAAATTCGTGATTGACAGGCTCCGAGCAAATCACGGATTGCTTTATGTGTCATCCAACTCATCTTGAGTTCTGTTTGAAGTATCCTCAATTGCATTTTTTGTTTCAATGCACCTGTCCTTTGCATTTGAATGGAGTAAGAAAAGAGAGCTTTTGTTACTATGAAAATAGTCACAAATTGCGCATTCTATTTCATAGTGAAACAATTTCTACAAATTTCCTTTTTAATCTTAAAAATTATATCGATTACGTCAGTCGATTTGCATAAGATGAGTGGCTCTAGTAAATTGCGTAAGATGTGAATAATTTTCATCTACACATATCTACTTACATATGTATTATATATAAAAATTATTTTTTCTTTACTTAGTGGAATTCGAGGCAGTTATTATGAAGTGCTTTTGATAATTGTAAAAATTAAATAATCGACTTAAAAAATTGGTTTTCATAATCAAATTTTCAATATCCAAATATATATTTTGTTAAAAATAGTTTTCTGGATTACAACTTTTGTGCCCGTACTGTAAAATAGAATTTTTTTTAGAAGTTTAAAGATTAAAGAAGATAAGAAAAGAATATATTTTCTTTTATTTATAGTAAATTCCCGTAAAATATTTTTGAATAAAACAAAACCCCTGTTTAATCGGTTCAATATCTACGAATTTTGTAGAAATTTGCATTTTAAAAATAACAAACTCAATGATGGTTCAAAAAAAAAAATACATATTATTTTTTTGCATTTTTTTTTATTTGTTTTGCACAAACCTATTAATACGCATTTAGGCTGCTTTGCTTCTAAATTGATATACATATTTACGTGGTCACGGTTTTATTGAAAATGACATGTGAGAAAATGGATTTCGAAGTTACAGCAAAGATAATTTCTAATGCCAAAGGATATTTAATAACCGCCAAAATCGGCGCATACGTTTATTATTTATTATTTTTAAGAGAAAACTATTGCAAGCACCAAAATACCATGTGTATTTGTTGGGGTAAATCATCGTCTTGAACATAGGCTTTTAATAGAAGAAGTATTCGCTCCAAGAAAGTAAGTCCATTTAGATTTGAAATAAATTGCTTTCTTTAAAATTTTCTTTACAATTTCCATGTATTATTATTATTTCTAGAGAGCTGGTGGCAGAAAAATTTATATGATTTCATTGTCCGGCAGAACATGATAAATGTTTATGTACATTAAACAATATAAGCAATTTCTGCCAACAGTTTGTTGCTGCTTTTCGAAATGATAGCTTGTCAAAGATGTAAAAAAAGGGTATGTATAAAATACTATCGGTTCTGCCATTGTTTTTTTTGAATAGTGTTGACTTGAAAAAAAGGAATATGCAAGCGGCAGAAGTTATTTCCGCTGTGTTAACAAATTATTAATATTTTTCTTAATTATTATGGTATAAAAAATAATTGTCATTTCATGGTCAGACAGACTATGTTAATCAGAAACACTGTATCATAAAAAGCAAAAAAAGTCACTCTCGAATAATGTTGCATGAAATAATGAACTGCGATATTGCGATTTGTAAAGAAAAAAATTCAAATGAAATCATTTCATCGTGTCTGCCACTAATAAGCGCAATAGATAATAATAGATGCATTGAAATTTTTAATATTACACAAGAGTTTATTTGTCATGTTTACAACGTAAAAACGAGTAAGGTCAATGTAGCTAGATTTGAAATTTTTTTGAAAACATATGATGTCAATAGTACAGATGAAGCGTTTAAATATATTGTATATAATGTTGACGCTTCCAAATTACCATCATGTGAAAGTAAGTTGAAAGAACAATTTCGTCGAGCTGTATATATTTTAACATTATGGAAGAACTGTCATTTGAAAAACCCGACGGAGAATTTTGACCCAGCGAATTATGGCTGGACTTGCGAAGAACAAGTTTTAATTTCAAATGTTTCCAGGGAGAACAAGTGCCATCGACATATAATGAAAAAACCCGCCAATTACTAACAGATGAACAACTAAGAGATCAAGGACAAGCTGGTAATTATTGAGTGCCATATTATTATTTTATTTTTTTTTATTTTTGAATAATAATAAAGATTTTCATATTCTTAATTTCAGATGAAGAATCCACCATGGAAGAGAACGAAGATATTCGCACTATTGGAACGGTTGAAGATGAAGATGAAGATTAAAATGGAGAAAATGAAAATGTTTAAGAAAATAATTAATGAAAATGATAGAAATAGCGCAAAAGTTGTTTTATAATGATTTACATAAAAATATATTATATATTTAAGGTTTGTAATTAAAATCAGAGGTCTTATTGACTGCCCCCTTTTTTTCATCATTCTATAGACTGTACTGAACGAAATTCAATTAATAAGAACAACAATAAAATTATATAATTGAGGTTTTTTTGCATGATTTTAAGAACTATTATTTAATAATGCAGAAGGTGGCATTTCTGCCTCCTGGAAATTTTTGTTTTTTAGCGTCATCTTAACATGTTATAACAAGGACAGACGCGTTAGTATGATATAAGGTAGCTCTATTGTTTTTTTGCAATTTCAAACGTTGATAAACAAAATCAGTGCGATATGAAGTTGTGACTAGCTTTTTCGTACTCACATATGTAGATGAAAACAACATTTCATATTAATATCACCGACGATGAAATTGCCACCAGCTTCCTTGGGCTAAACCAGTATTCGCCGTCGTCCTTTATTTTATTCTTTCGACCTACACTGTCTTACTCCCCCTAATGTCTTCTCCAATTCCTCTCCTAAACTTCCTTCCATCCTCTAATAAATAATTTAACGTTGGAAATAAATTGACTTAGTTAGATTTTTAAATAAAGTGATTATACTGACACAAACACTAACCTTGTTCAAACATACTTTTTGGATGTCTTACTTAAATCTGTTGGAATAAAACAAATTAGGCCATGCCCCCCACTCTACAAAAGTCAAATGCATTAATTTTATGGGTCAATATTTGAAAATAAGGCTTACGGTGTGGTGTGTCCCATTATTTCTTTATATAATTAAATATTTTTAATGATAGATAAACATACACTAAATGTCCAAATTTTGCAAACAATTCTTTTCAAATGATTCTTTTTACTGGGATAAAACATTTTAATACTGCAAGTTATTGTATGAAAATTTACATTTAGAAGTGCAATTACCATGCATGAATTTTTGGGAAAAATATAATATATATTTTTTTAAACCGAAGGGATTTAGTAAATTAGTTAACTGTCTTTATTCAAAAATTTCCTAATATAATAATCATTTTCTGAAAAGGAGGTAATTTTAAGCCATCTTAAAAAAATAACAATGACGGACTCTGGGCTCCATTTTCTAATAGGTATGCATTTTCATAGAATTGTAGAATTAAAATGAATAATAGTCCAGTCATTCAAGCCTATATACGGAAGTTTGCACACAATAGACAATTATTTATTATTTTATTGACTTTGGAACCGATTCCAAATATAATATTTCTAATGCATCAATTCTCAAAACCTTCCAGAATTTAATCAAAATTTGATTGACAAAAATAGTTCGTTTATTACACCGGATTCAAACTTCTAAGTAATAAGACCTTAGGAAATTTGTAAGTACACGTGGAGAATTCCGAAGTGAAAGTTATATCGTAAATTTATATCTAGGATCGTTTGGTAACTATAATAACAAATATGATTACACAATATAGAGTCCGATCTTTTCCTTAAAAAATATTAGTTTAAGCATTTTTTTTTCAGGCGGTGTTTTCTAAAGAGATTTTTAAGTTCTCCGTTAAGTATATGAGTAAGTATGTAGAATTTTTTTTTATAAAAATGCTATTTATAAAAAAACTAAAAATTATTAAAATTAGAAAGTTATTCAAAAGAGAACCAAGTTGTTAAGCGACCAAAAGCATGTTTAATTAGTTTTTTTTCCAATGTGAATGTTTACGTAAGACGGAAAATAGACACGTCTGCTTCCACAACATTGCCGGCTTTTTGATCAAACATGGGGTGGCTCCATCATGGGGAATGGTTGCGTTCCTTTGCACGAAGTACAAGGAATCATGCATCTTTTTCAATATACTGGAAATGGTTGTTGTTGTAAGTCGAGGAAAAAAGGTATTCCAACACGACGATGACCCAAAACACGTTTCAAAAATCGTGATTTTCATTTAACGATAAAATATTCGTACTTTTCAATGTCCATTCCAATATCCAGACTTGAAACTGATCTACAATTTGTTTACGATTTTAAAAAACGGGTGGAGAAAACTATCAATGCGGAGATGTCAAATATTGACATATTAATTTGCTAAAAATATGTATAAAATCCGGGTAGTTTAGCACAAGCGTTATTTTCATGATGCAAAATATTTTTTTATATTGAGGAGAGTCATATGATTGGATGACAAATTATAAATTATTGTATACATATATCTTTGTTCTCTTTTCAGCAGACATCTTTTTTATAATGACTCTTAAAATGTCTATCGCTGCGTCGGTTAAACTCAAAAATAAAAAGGATGCAAGGTAAAAATAGAATGTGAAGTATTAAACATAAGATTAATAATTTGTATGCAAATAGAAACATTTGTCCACTTTTCAGGTATTAAAAAATTAACTTAACACAGTTTATAACTTTTATGCTTTTTCAATATATATGTATGTATATATCCAGATAAGACGAATTTGCCACAAAATTTCTAATACAATATACATACTTCAAAACCTATTAGGCATATTTGGATCTGATATACTATTCGACATAACTGTAGGTACGTTTATGTTTTTAAGTTATAAATTACAGCATTAACAGCTATAATTCACCAGAAGACACTCTGAGACAAGACAAGGATTGTCACAAATATCGATCTGCGCATTCCATAGAATCGATCGGCATATGTTGGGTCTTAGTGTTTGAGAAAATAAATCCTGCTGAATATTTCATATTCATATTTTATTAAAGGTTATCTTCACTCTTGAAGTAAGGCTTAACCTTACTACTTAAGCGTTCATTTATTTTTAAGCTTCTGAAAAAGCCAATGTTCCCAAACGAAAATTAGTGTCACCTAAATTTTTATGTAAATCTTTTATTCCGTCCTAAATAGTTTCTAAATAAAACATGCAAAAATAATAACTTGTACTTACGTTTTACACTCGGAACTACTCGGCGCCCTTAACTCTAACATTTGTGAAGTTTTTGTGATGATAAGGAAGAACACATTTTTATCTACTGCAGATTGTCGAACTAAGGTTTGTTGATCAAAGTGAGTAATTGGACTAATCAATTTGCTATTTTCATTAACAGCATGACTGGAAAAATACTTTAAAAAATATTTATCGTCCTGAAAAAAAGGGATTATTAATTTTCCTTATAGGAAACAAATAACATTTTTACCTGTTTTTGTAACAAGACCATCATGTTCTCGAACAGAAGACCATGCAATTGCACTCCTGGATTCTTTTTCATAGTCAATTGACCATCATAAACTAGTTTAAACTGCGTTAAATCTAAATTCTGCAAATTTAAAAAATATGAACTTGGTTAAATATTATATTCTATGACAATAAATAATTGGAATATTAGAATTGAGTGTGGTTGGAATATTTTTAACTATAAAAAAATAAATGATGTGTATAAAAAGTCCTGCAAAAACTTGTCGAAACTAAGTACGTTAGGTAATTTTTAATCGAATTAATCATATAATCTTGTTTATATGTTTAGAACACCCCTTAACATCTTCGATTATTAATTTGTAGTAGGGATTTCGATTCTGTATTTCGCGCTATAATTCATATCGGAATATGATCGGAATTTCAAACGGAATTTGCATAATAGGTTAAATTAATTAAACTATATAAAAATTACGTATTTGTAACTTTTATTAAGATTTGTTCAGAAAAAGGATTTTCATAAGGATTTTCCTCTTTCCTATCCTTTCCCTGTGGTGGGTCAAGCAATTCTTTGTGTAACGAGTACAGTTTTAGTGTTATATTATTGACAAGATACTTGCTCTCTTCTGATTCACCATTCTGGGAGATTAATGAATATTTCTTAAGTAGCCCGGTTGAAAAGTTTAAGCGTTATACATTTAATAATATAACTTTTTCATTTTTCCATTCTGGTATGAAAACAGCGGTAAAGTGACTACTCGATTATAAAGTTGTGTAAATATGCAGATTTACTTTTTTACAGATTTTCATGAATATTCCTTGAAGTTTAATATTTGATAGTTTATCGTCTTAAATTTTAATTTATGGAATTGAACAATTTATCTAAGAGCATATGAAACGACAAATGTAAATCCATTTCAATTTCAAAGCTCGTGTGGCAACGTATCACAGATAGCTATGCATTACTTTAGTATGCTATTCTAAAAAAATATTCATTCGTGATTTATTTTTTGTTAACTGTCATTTGATATTAAATATTTTTAAAATCAATTCAAGAGGATTTATTTCTTTCATCGCCAACATTTTCGAAGAAATTTCTACCTGAAACTGCCATAATTTTATCAATTTCATCGTTCTCCTATGTATGAAGAAAATTTAAAATTTTAAGGAGATTTTTACAGCTGTATCCAGTTCATCTGAAGCTATAAATTTCTCAAATTTCACCTTCTCTCAACATGCTTTATAAAATGATAAAGCATTTCAAGGAAAACCTGGGTTTTCAGAAGTATCACCCTTTTTTTTTGATTTATTGTCATTTTCTAGCAATTGAAAAGGATTTGAAAGAAAATATTGTATTTCTACAATATAATCCATCTCGCAATCTTATTTCCATTTAATTACTTCAATAATAATAGATGCATATTATAATTAACGTATCGCTGATCTAGTGATCATCTGGCAGGAGGATAATGTGACGATGTATCACAGATTCACATATTCATTCGTGATTTCTCTTTTGTTAATTGTCATTTGATATTAAATATTTTGAAAATTAAAAAATAAAATAAACTTTTTTTTATAACTTTAAAATGTGGCCACCCGACCACACTCGATATTCAAAGAAAAACGTATCGAAATGTGATATCCATCAGAATAAGATGATGCTCTATGTTTGGTTCTAAGACTAAGTAGACATGGAAAATGATTCTGTTAAGTTGCAGAAGGGGCTAGCCAAAATAGGTGAAATCAGGGGTACTGCTTCATTATGACAACATATAACTCTGGCAACTTGACACTACTTTAAATTCATCTGATCTGACGCCTGTAGGATGATTCAAATGATAATTTAGTTTTTCATAAACAAGAAGTTCTAAGAGAGTGTAATTATGCTATTAAGTAAACAACTGGCCAAGTGTGAATCGAACTCGCGCACCAAGGTTTCCGAAGTTACCCTGAAAAAGTTACATAAATAACACTTTCTCAAAATTGCGTTCGCGTCGATTCATATTGAACTCATTCAACTTTAAAACGGATATGGTTAGCTACAAAAGTACATCTACTTTAAAGCATTACGATAAGGGCGAAATGTTTTTAATAATTTCAACCAATTTTGCGGCCCTTTAATTCATCTTAACTTTGAAATTCTTCTGAGTTAAATTTTGCTGGTCGTAATAAAATAGCCTTTACTATTTTATATTTAACTATTATGAATATTTAATGAGTTTTAATACAGGATATGCGCGGTATTAGACATAAATTGCAGCTTCTTATGTAATAGCGTTTTCGAGATAGACCTGCTAACAAAATATGTACAAAAGTTGTGACTTTGAAAGTTTCTCCTCAGACAGACAGATAAGCTGACAATGTCGCTACATCAATAGGGTTCCGTTTGCACCGTTTAGGTACGGAACCTTAAAAAACCGAAAATATGTACTGCAACAAAATAAACCCATCTAGCCATATGTAATAATAAAATTTATTTGCTTTTGGATATCTTGACAGCAACTTTAAAAGGGAATATCTTGCGATTGAAGAGTTAAAATTACAATGTTTCGAAACATTTATTATTGCATTTTGAAAGACGTATCCAAACGATAATCCCCCCCACTCAATGTGATAAGTGAAGTTTTTCGTTTTTATTTTCTACTGTGTGTGGAATTGACAAAAAAAATTATTTCCTTCTTCATTTCATTTCTTTTTGAACTGATGGACGTAACGTGATGAAAGCGTTTGCTGCAGAACCTTATAAATGTACTGAGCTTAAATAGTCAATTGTCCTAAAAGATACATCTAGGCTAGATTTTAAGATGGTATAAGACTTCTAATTTTGTTTCTTAAAAAAAAAAATATATTGCTATTTTAGTAAAAGAGAGACTGATTACCACTAATTAATTTTTCGACAAAAAATCTCATTCTTTCGGTTTTGTTGTCGGTACGTCTTTAATTGTGTTCCTAAGCAAAGATTTGTTTAATGTATTAGGACCAGAAACAAATCAGTGTGCAGGGATTAAATTTAAAATTTATTTAAAAGTAACTTACTTTAAACTCATTACTAGCATCTTTATCAAAGCTTGACTTGTCTAATTTCCGCTGAATTGTCTGCAATCTGCAAGAAAAAGAAAAATATAGAATACATAGAAAAAATACTATAAAATTGATTATACTTGTGTGCATCCTCAGCATGTTTCACAGCCTGATTAACATCAACTAAAATTCTCTTTGAGGAGTCTAGGGCTCTCTGTATGGCATCAGCTTCGTGTTCATCGTCGGGATTAACACGCTTTGTGATTTTATACAAATTTTCAAATAGTAACGGATATTTGGTTAAGCGCTGCAATACTGTTGGAAGCAGGTCCTTTAGCTGTAGTCGCCGGCAAGCCTTATGTGATTCCGCTTTGGTTAGTAATCTTTGGAGGTTTTCATCTTTGCGCCGCTTCTCTTTCAGTGCCTCAAGAGCTATCTGCTGACGTGCACAAAATTGCGCAGCATTTTCCCTTAGTTCATCCCCGCTTTGGCCCTCAAACATTCCAACAAGCAAATCCCCAACATTTGTAACTACGTGGCCATGATCAATCCGTCGACCCTTCAATTTCTGTTCGAACGAAAAGTGAAGATCTTTCAGCTGTATCAGGGCGGGAGGAAATAAAAGTTGTAAATGGTCATAAGGTAAAACACCGGATTCGAGTAACGGCCGCATAAATACTCCTTCCAGGAGCCTCAGCGTCCGAACATGATTCCGCTCCGTTTGATAAATTTCTACGAAAAGTATAATGATAAGATAAAGGTAGGATGGCATTTTTAAAACAATTTACCATTTATTATTTCCTGTCTCTTCTTTTCCGTGTCGGATATTGCAGCCAGAATTTCTGCTGCAACATTTGAACTCCAATCCACTTCAATGATGTCCGTTTCATCCTCACTATCAACCCATTGCCTTGGTGTTGGAATAGTTCCGGTCGCCGTTGTCATAGGACCACCTACGGATGCCTGAGTTCCAGCTCCACTAACTTGCTCAAGGGATGTACTTGGACTTTCAAGACTGCTTGATGAAAGACTAGAACTAGAACTTGCTGTATAGTTATCATTTGATAACCCCAATTCAGATTGTTCATCACTGAAATGGAAATTGGTACGTGTTAAGCAGTATTCCTTAAAAATTCTAATAAATGAGAGACCAACTAATTAGCACCACTGTTTTTACAAAATTAAAGATCTTCTAGCAACATATAGTAGAACTTTGCATCATCACGGGAGGAATTTGTTCCCAAATTCATTCATAAGGAAGTAAACATTAACACTCTATTAAAATGTGAATTTATTGGCGCTGAAACTGACTGCAAAGTATTATAGCGTGAAACGTTGCATTTACTTACTCTTCAATGTGAATTTACATACTTTTCGGAAGTATATGAATATATCAACATAACTCAGTAGTTTCTCATTAATTTACTAGTTAACAAGACGCAATCGAACTTCGTATTCTGCACGTAAAAGCATAAATTCAGAAGCAAACTGCATTTAATGCAAACAATGCGGGTGTAAAGCAGGCAGGTACGAGTAGGACCTTTTGAAATTACCACCCACAAGATATTCTTACTAGGAGCTAATTGCTAAGTGGTCCCGAAGTGGCCTACATTTCGAACGCGCTTTCATCACAATTGCAATAATACTTTAGACAAAATAAAACAATACGAGAAAACTTCGAGGTTAAGTGCAATTATGCCATTAATTTCTAGTACTTGAGCTGCTTTTATCTAGACAGTGTGGACGTGCAAAAGTTTTTCTGTTTGTTTTGAACTTTTTTTTTCTAACAAGGATAATGAGTTATGAAGGTTGGTTGGTAGACTTTAAAGGATTTTTTTCTTTACTCATACTTTTGATAATTACTGGAAAAAATGCAAAGGCGTTAATAAAACGCCTTTCTCTGTGTGGAATATAAATTTTTAATGAGAATAGCACTGACAGTAGCCAGAAGCTAGTACCCGAAAACAAAGAGGAGTACATATGTGCAAACTGTGCCTGGATTAGCAGGTCCGAAAACGTAAATCTTCTCAAGAGGACAACTTTAAATACTTTTGTCTGTTTCCGCAATGCCTTCATATTTCATGTATTCGTAAACTTTTGGACAACTTCCTTCAAGAAAACACAAAATTACGTTCCTTGCATAAAAGGTTGATGTACTGCGAATATTCTCTAGAGAATCCTTTCTGTCTCCTTACCCAGCATTTTCTTCTACTTAAGATAATAAAAGCTTTCATCCTAGAAATCGATATAGTTCTTCCCGCCAAGAAGCCACTGGAATTTTGTTTCTTATAGGCACTCGGCAGTCTTAGCCTTTTTCTTTCCCCAAAGTAATAAAAATTTCGAGAAATCACATACTGGAAATCGTCTACATGAGCGGGAGAGAAAACACCGCCTGCAACCGCGAGGAAATTGGCTAAAGGTTTTCGAGGTGGATAGCTATTGTTTTTTCTATTGCTAGAAAGGATCTTAGACATATGAAAGTTGATAAATACATGTAGGATTTCTGTAGTCGTAAGCTTATCTTAATCGTACCGGCGAGTATTCTTTTTTTCTATTGTAGTTTCATTCATCGAAATGGTTCTTTCTTTGCGCCAGAGGATTAAAAGGATTTTGTGAATGGTATTGAATGCTTAGCTTATCTGGTGTCATTTTTTCCTGGAACTGCAGACACATACAACTATAGATTTGGAGGCAGAAGGTCAACCGATTTTAATTTAAGCTTTAAGGAAGTGGGCTTGAGGAAAAACCAATTTCGTGCATATGAAAAAGTCAATCAGCCTAATGTTAAAATACTCAATTGCAGCTGGGATATGTAAATGCATGGTAACATTTACTTTTGGATTCAAAATTATATTCAGATAACACAACTCAAATTAGTTTTCCTAATAGTGAAATACAAATTTTAGGGCATTAACACCAAATTGTTAAGATGTAATTGCACTAAAAATTTAGTACCACTACATTGTCAAGTTTAAATGTTTAAAAAATAGCGTACTACAATGCCACTATTACAAAATATTTAAATAAAAATGTACTGCAAATTTACCATCAATAAAACAATAAATAATAGATATAAATTTGCAAGTTTTGCAATTAATAGGTTTTCTGATCAGTAATAACTCTATAATAATTAAAGAACAAAGTATAAACATTCTACACAAGAGGTTTTCTATAATTTCTAAAATCGACAATTTGTTATATTCTTTACTCACTTTATTTCTATTGACTGATAGTGATAATGAATAAACAATGCACTATTATTAAACCATTTAGTGCACTATTGTTTACAATTCAGAAATAGTGAATTTCAGTAAATTTGATAATGTAGTGGCAGCAAAATTTCAACAGTTTAGTGCCAGTGAAATTTCCATTCTTTCTATCCCTTGGCAATTTAGTGACAGTAAATTTGCTTTGCGTACTACCCCTTAACAATTCACTGATAGTGAAGTGATAGCAAATTAACGTATTAGTGCAATACAAAACTCAGTCCCATAGTGATAGAAGCGAGACTATCAGAAACATGTGAGTAAAAACGTCACGAGGCGAAATTTAGGAAAATGATTTCAGCCACCTGGGCAACATGATTACCTGTTTGAACAGATAGCTTGTTGTTTCCGAAAATTTGTATTTAGAGAGGGCAGCGAAGGCATGTGAATAGGTGCGGGACGAAGAGAAGCGATAAAACGTAATTCCAGTCTTGTTTACCTTTTTTTACAAGCTATATCCTTGACTGTTGAATGCGACATCACAGTTGTAAATCATCTAAGAGTCACACACTTTTACTTCATTAAGTTGCGAACCTTAATAACTTCAGGTAATCTTCTGCATATAGTCTGGATAGTTTACTTTTACAACAACATAACTGTGATCTATGTACACTGATACATCAAAGACAGGCAGACCACATGGTCGACATAGAGATTTATGTCGTTTAGAGGGAAGAGAATGATTGATTATGTTTAAATTAAACGCCATTATTAGAAAATATTTGGAATTATCATACAAGTAGACATCTGGAATTATGTGTTATGTTAAAAATTATTGATTCATAAAGAATAACTTACTTCTGTATGTACTCTTTAAAAAAAAAAAAAAATAATAATAATAATAATAATAATTTATGGCTGATATTTGCGGTTCTCTTAGTTCTCACACTAATATGACACGTAACCCATTCGAAACAGATTACACACCATGTGTGTAATGCATTTCCTAGGCAAAAAGACACATTACACACACGGTGTGTAGTAGAACTGAACTTGAACTACATATCAGTCATTAGTAAAACAGGAGTCGTAAGGATAAGATCGTTTTTTATATTTATTACTGAAAAATTATCATTGTATGTCTATTTAGGTCTTTTTAAAATATATATTGTTCTAGTATAAACTGTGTTTTTTCTTTTTCTTCAACATCACACACATGGTGTGTTACCATATTTTTTATATGAAAAATGCTTGTAATTTTGATTTCTCAACTTCTAAACATTTCTCCTGTTAAAAGTCTTTGACATAAAACAAAAAAAATTTTCGCTCCTGGGGTTCGTTTTCAAAATTATTTCTCGTCTCGAATGGGTTAAGCACTTTGATTCGAAGTATTACTCGTAAAGCTTATACGTCTTTTCTTATATTATGAAAAAAGTTGCGCACTTACTTTTGTCTTGCTTCTTGGGAACATCACAATGTGGAATCACATGCAGCCTTGTATGCGTTAAATTAACCATAAAAGTTACAACAGCGCACGTGTTTAATTTCTTAAGATCGCAGAACTGCTTGGAAAATTGAACCCGGAAACATGGGCTATTTTGAGCCATCTCGTTAAAAGAAATAGCGTTCAATTGTGATAGACACAACCTTACTAAGTTATATTCGAATCGCGATAGGAATTATTCCTGCTTTTAAACTTTCGTAACTGTCTAACCGCAGTGCTGCGATAAGTCCGCTTTTGTGTAAACTATTCGACTTTCAGCTGAAACTAGGGCAACATGAAACATTATTCGAATATTATTCTGAAATTGCACGTAAAATCGTCTATTCAATTTTCTGCCTAAACAAGCTGATAATGTGCTTCATCCCAGAAAACAATGGCTCTATTGAGTTAGAACGGATAGGTCTCCCCAGCAGAGGACCCGCATGCGAACGTGCTAAGCTTTATCCTCCCTGTTTCGCCTCGGGAGCCTAAGGAAAACTCTATTGTTTGAAAATCCAGCTATAAAATAAAACACTCAAGATTTACTTTTCCCACCTTGCAAATGTGTCTTCAACTCCTTGCACGTGCCAGATGTACACCCGTTGGCACTTCCGCTTAAATTGATGGAGATACAGGAGATATAGGGCATGTGGAGGAAAACGGTGACTGCTTAAGGGTAGCTTAAGTAAGATAATTTAAAGTGAGCGGGGCAGTGGCACTTCAATTTTGACCTACTACATTTTTCTGGCTAAAAATATCTTTAAATATTTCATTTAATTCTTCTACAGATTTGTTATTTTATACTCTTAGCATGTATCAATTAGTTTTGGAGCTTGTACAGACGGTGATGGTTTATGGCCATAATAAATTTTAAAGCGTGCTTCTAGGAAATACAAAATTGAATTCTTAATTAATGGTTTATTGCACTACGTGATTGCTTTACACTCATTACCGTACATATTAAGTGCTAGGAAAAGCAAAATTTTGGTGTTTCCGCTCCAAATCACTTTTAACAACTCACTCACTTCAATTGCGTGAAAATAAGGTGTATTTATAAAATGGTATAAGATCAACCGCGAAAATAACGAAATCAGCAAAAGGACAAAAAGCACCAATAATTCCTCCGTGATTTATCCGAAACTAGTGAAAACAAAACTGGAAGCACGAGGAAGGAAAGCTTTTGCTCGCAAGTTCATCCCGGGGGCGGGTAAAGTGGCGACGAAAACTTGTACGCATGGTTTTTATAAGGTTGCCTTGTCGCACACCACATGTCTACAATTTCGCTCAAGAGGATTGCGGATGTATGCGGGTTTGTACTATAAAAACAACACTTGCAGCTGAAAATAGTTCATTGGGTGCAGAAGACACGAGGACTCTAGAAGAAATTGAAAAAAATGGGAGCTGAGAAGAAAACACACTAGAAATAAGTGAGTTTCTTACGCAAGCAACAATAAATGTTTAGAATACTTTAAAGTTCTGCTTTAAGTCAGATATTGTCTTAACCAATATTTAAAAAGAGTGCTAATGGTTGGTTTGTATCTTCGAATGCACTTACTTTGTTTTTGATAAGCTGGGATCCGAAGTTTTTCTTCGATTAGTTCTGTTACGCTTATGCGATAATCGCTCCTTGTAAGATTCCGATCTGTTGACAGACACAGGAGCTGATTTGGATTTCGACCTGAAAATGGATATGTATTTAATAAAACTATATTTTAATATTTCAACATAAAGCTTTTCTTTTATATATTGAATCAAAAATTCAATCATTCAAAATTATAAACTATCTTCTGGTTGGAAATTCTTTAATCTGGAAATATGGAAATGTTCTGCGGGAAGTTGACATTGTTTAACAAAAAGAAGTAAAATTCTACAGCATAATAAATTAATCGGTCAATCTCTAAAACAACTATAAAACTTACAAAATAAATTTTAAGCGCGTTTTTTTCAAAATCTGTAAAAGGAATGTCTAAACTAATTCAAACCCGATTGATTTGACATTTTGTAAAGTAAAAGAATAAAAAATAAACTTTATATGACATGCTCTATTATGAAAAATTAATATTTCGCTAAAATCGTACATACTCGAAAGGTTTACATGTAAGTAATACATATGTACAAGACTTGTTATATAAGCCATAACATTTAATTAATGGACTAACAAACAGAGTTTTTTAGACATGTTATTTTAATAGATAGCTTTCATAAAAAACCTCCCTCAGTGTAAAATTATGGCGACATTTTGGGAACATTTTAATGTCAAGAATTACGAAACAATTGTGAAACTGTTTTATTAGGGTAAAATTTGATTTATCTCTTTCCTACGCTCCTTATTCCTGTTTATTGATCCCTAAATCGAACAGCATAGATTATTAGAAACATTTATATA
Organism: Eutolmus rufibarbis; assembly: GCA_963920795.1. Taxonomy (NCBI): domain Eukaryota; kingdom Metazoa; phylum Arthropoda; class Insecta; order Diptera; family Asilidae; genus Eutolmus; species Eutolmus rufibarbis. The sequence goes on from OY987205.1 coordinate 24,012,493, forward strand.
TTATAAACTATATGTATTTATTTATCTCATTATTCCCATTAAAATTAATAAAAAAGTAAACACTTTTAATTCACGTTAACTAAGAAACGGTGTCACTTTAGAAATATTGTAGTATTAAATATATTTCAAATTACCTGTTCTATCACTCTATTCGATTTTGAATCAATATCCTTAACAGCTAAAATCCTCAAACATAATGGCATGCATGTTAAGGTGCAAAAGAACTAGTGAACGTTTTATTACAAGTGTATTACTTGTCATTTTGCGATAATGCTCCTATAGCAGAATACGAATTTGTACACCCTTGTAAAATTTCTATTAGCTGATTTAATGACAGTCAGTGATTTAATGACAGTCAGTAGTATACTTCATAGATTAGAAATTTGAACAAAAAATAGGTATGAGTAAATTTTGTCTAACTTTTAAATCTAATCCAATATGTGTCACGTGTATTTTGTTGTTCCACGAAGTATTAATAAGAATTTGCTACGATATAAGACCAAATGCACTGGAGAGTGAATACCCCTACTATAAAAAGCATTCAGAGACGGGGTTGAGCACGTTAACAAAACAATTAATAAAAAAATAATAATGTCTTTTGATAATACTTATTTAAATTAACCAAATGTTATACATTGGATAGTTTATTTATCAGAGATTTAGGATATTTTTCCAATAAACTAAAAAGAAACCGGTAATCAGAGGCAACTTTGAAATATTTTGAAAGCAGTTAATTTCTAGTAGAATAAAATGCTATCCATGCTGCCATACTACAAATTCTTTGGTTTTATTGTTGAAATATAATCTAATGAGTAGTTCTTTAACAGATTTTAATTTGTTTTTCAGTTAAAATAATTTTAATTTCTAAAAAACTAAACGTAAACTTATGTGCCCTGAAGAGGTTAAATTATATTCTACCTAAAACGCATACTCATACCGAGAACTTTGAAGTAAAGAAGATAAGGTCGGATTTTCATAACCAAATAATTTCAATATTATGGATAAAAAATTCCCAGAATTTTTCTTAGTTCCCAGAAAGTAGTAGCCAACCTGCCATATTATACATAGGATCAAAATGGCACCTCCAACTATAAAATGAAGCTTAACATAATTTTTTTAACATACACCCTATGAAATTCATACGCCCGTTTAATCACTACTCTATTACGATAAAATACGAAATAATATATTTTTATTTTGTAATAAAATGAAAGCGATGACTTACCTATCCCTTTTAGAATCGTTTTCTGCGTCCAGCGCATTTGGTTCGCTGTCCAAAGACTGGGATGTAGTTAGCTCGCTGGTATGGGATGCAGTTCCTGCTGTCGCAGAATTAATAGGAGTACTGGATAAATCTGGCCTGCGATCTGAAGGTTGCCGTACAACTGATGTTGAGTGTGGTCTCTCTGCAATGGGGAAAAATACATTTTAAAAACATCATATTGAGAACAATTTCAAAAGGTATTTCGTTTTTAAACAGAAAGCAGTTAACACACAAGGTGATGAGATCATACCGGTGCTTATTTGTTTGTAAAGCTCCGGTCGACGGGGTGCTTTTCGCTTTTTGGGGGACTTCTTTCGATTTTTGTAGTTATTCGTCGTTTCGCTGATCTTGGCTGCGACTCTTGACGTAAGAGACGGAGAAGATTTCTTGTTTGGCACTGTGGCTGAGTTGTTATTGTCCTCCTCGGTGTCGTTTGTGTCCACCACTCCGTTTGCACTATCGCACTCCTCGACATCGTTGTCAGATTTGTCGTTGGCGTCATAACCAACGGAATTTTTACAGTCAGACTTTTCAGGAACGAGATTCTCATTGCCAGTGTCGTCGGTGATTTCATCTTCATTTTTCGCGGTCGTTGGCAACTGCTTGCTTGTAGCAACAGCTACGGCAGAGGTTGCTGCTTCGGACAAAGATTTCCTTCGGATTCGGTCAAATTCTTCTGTGCTCAATTTTTTATTTGAAACAAATTTGACAAGAGCGTTTAGATTGAGATTGGAGTGTGCGCGGACGTTCTTTTTTGTGGAGCAATTTTTTGCTCCGTCCAAAATAGGCGGCGCAGATATTTTCCGATTTCCTCGGCCTTTGACACTCTCCCTCTTCTCGAGCTCGTTCACTTTAGTCTTTGATGAACTCTTTTCAATTCGATTGTTCTTAAACTTACGATCCGTAAGGAGAACTTTCTCCTTTCCATTCTCGCTGTTAGGAGCCTTGTTCTTTCTAGTCGGAGGATCAGTGGCAGCCCTGAAGAAATTTATCTTCCTTGGGTCAAATAAGTGGTCCTCTAGAACAGGTCCTGGCGTTGTCGTCACATTTTCCGCCTCTAAGCTGGAACTCTTAACGGGCGACTTTCGGCCCCTGATGCGCCTCTTGAAGCTGGAGACGCGAAATTTGTCCGTGTCAACGCTGGTTGGACTTCCTCCAGGACGAAACCACATCGTGAAAAATTGATAAATTCACCTTGAGTTTAGAATTTAGTCCTATAAAATATTATCACACAAACATTCCTGTGGTCGTATTTTTAAAGCTTTGAGTAATCGCACAGTAATGATAACATTTCGTCGCGTGTAAATTATTCGTTTTTTTATGTTCGCGGATCTAAATCGCATTTTCCGTATATTATTTCGAATTTTTCTGGTTTCAAACAATTTTAATCCAAAAGAAAACCAAATTAATTTATTAGCCAAATAAGCATCAGAATAATTCCGTTTGTATGTCGGTAAAGTACGAAAAACTAAGCATAACCGACCTGGGACAGAGCGGCTCGTGATCAAGCAGAAATGCGACTTTGAGTTTATTTTTGCTTAGGCGTTTCGGCTACGAAGCGATTTTGGCCTCGGAGCTCTCACACTTAGATCAGCTCTCGTGCAATTCTTTCTTTTTTCTTTCATTTCTTAAATCAACAAACAATCCGAGAGTCTTAAAAGTTAATTAAAAGACTTTTCATAGGAAGCGTAGGTGGTCCTTCAATTTTTTATTTATTTAACCGACAGGTGTTGCGGTATAAGAATTAGATTTGATCGTGGCTTTGATTTTCAGAACTACGCATTAAGATGAGGTCATCCAAACAATAATATCACAGAAAAGAAGCTAAATCTTGGTCATATGTAGATCGTTCAAAGGTAAACATAGTCAATTCGGTGCAACGTGTAATCACAAAGATCCACGCAGTGTCATTGGATCGCATTTGATGATTCGGTCGTGATTGGAAACGTAATCTAAATGTGTCATAAACACAAAACTTTAGAATGCCAACAAAATTTATCATTGAGAATCTGCAATTCACAAAACCTTCGATTTGCTTGATTTATGTCACAAAAGACAATCATTAAGTGGATGAGATTTCGTCAAAAGGACGCGTTGTCAATAAATAATTAAACCTATGTCTTTGAAATTTTCTCATTCATTGGGTTCAATAGAAGCAAAGAGAAACTTTATGACATTATATGTATACAACCCCCATTTCTTCAATTTATTTGCACTTTTCCTTATTTATATATGAAATGCAAATAGCAATAAGCCAAAAATAAAAATAAATAGTAAAGATATTTTCACGCTAAATTTTAATGTAGCAGTATTTATGGCAAACATTTTAATATTGATTCAAACAGATGTGAGTTTATTCATTTACACACCGGAAGAAATTAGCCTCTATATTTATGTGCACTTTCTTTATTTGAATCCTTTTGAATGTTTATTAATTCAATAAAGTATTTCTTTTCAAAAATCATTTGATTCGGTTTTGTATTTTATACAAAAACCTATGTGAATTTTCAAATAAAAAACTTACTTTTCTCAAGAAGAAAGATCAGTAACCTTATTTCATTGGATTAATGATATACATACCTAATTACTTGTAAACAAAGAATATATTCAGTATATTAAAACAAATTAATTGAAATTAGAAGAAAAATTGTCTCGTAAGAATAATAAAAATTTCATTAACTCTAAAGCCTAGACTCATTATATCTTGTACAGGACAAGGACATAATGCAATTCAACCGCAATTATGTCATCATGTTTTTATTAGTTGCTTCAGTGTTATTTATTTAATATTTTTGTAATTAATAGCAATTTTCTAACGAGGCGGACTTAAGAATAAAGAGTTTATGTATATTATTATTTTATAATATTATAGAAAATTATGTATAGGAGTAAATAAACTGAATATTAAAAAAAAAACGTGCACTTTTTTTAGTTAGTAAAGTAGAGGCAACAGCTATACATATTTTTATCATGGGAAATCTCCACATTTTATAAAATAAAGTCCCCCGCCGCGTCTGTCTGTTTTTGCGCGATTTTCCCTGTAACCATTGGACGGATTTTATTCCAATTTTTATGATTACATAGATTGATTTACAAGGAAGGTTAAAGTGTATAATTGATGAATGGTTTGTGTAATTTAGCCTATGACGATGAATATGGGTAAGGTCATATAAAAAGCAATCTTGAGATAATCTTCGCTGCGTAAACTAAATAATTGGTATCCCGGGCAATGACAATGGCGGGAAAATAGTAAAATATAGAGTAGTTGAAGCCAACTTATTTAACAAACTACATTAACTTTAGAAGAGACGTGCAACTATATTTATTAAGATCGGAGACTGATTTTAAAAACTCTGCTTCATAAATAATTTTTTTTTCCAGGGTTTTGCGGAAGAACAATGAATTAGCATTAGAGATTAGGTAAGTTATAAACTAGTTTAGGGATGTTTAAAACAAAAATTGTTTAATATGTAAGGGAGAAATTTATGTAATACTGCTTGTTTTTGTAAAATGGCTACGAATAAGCTAATAAATTATTATAATTATTATTAGGAATATTTTTATAAACCTTCGAGAATTCACTAATTTATAAACCAATAAATCAAAATTTGTGCAACGAGTGTTCTATTTTATAAATTAACTAGCTGAACGGTACCCAGCGTTGCCCGAGCACAACTTTCCATAAAAATGTAACGTTACCGAACTCAAATTTGTTAAATGAGACTCAGGAAGTTAAGCGCAACATGCCCATAGAATTTCTTCTCAATCGCCTAAATACTTTTTGCATGACTCAACGTAAACATATCTCTGCTCAACATTTATTTCTCCCTCTCCCTTTTTCTATAATATAAAAAAATCCTTAAATTTGCAATAAAAAATATTAACGGTCACTTATCAAGATAAAAACTATCCTATCTTTGGACCAAACAATACACATTTACAAAATTTCATCGAAATCGGTTCAGCGGTTTCGGAGATTAGCGTAAACGCACATCGTGACACGAGATTTTTATATATAAAGATATATTATGTAAATATTGTTTATGTTATTGAAGAATGAACAGATCGAGAAAAACCGCATTTTATAAATATTTAATCTTTATAATTAAATCCCACATTATGTGGGATTTGCTTAAAACAAAGCAAATTTTGCATTGTTGATAACACAAGCCGATAAAGTTTCAAATAAAAAACCATATTATACTTCTCCGAGGGTTTTAGACGCGCTGATCCCGATTTCGAAATCCTCAGAATTGCTTTAATACACCAGGTTTTCTAGAGATTCCTAACTTAAAAGTGGAAAAATTCGGTTTTTCGCTATATTTGAGGTTATATTAAATCATGAGGTAATTTTTCCTCACAAAATTCGTTACGACATAATGGACTGTAATAGTACTGCTATACTACATAAATACTGGTTTCCGCATTAAATTTTACTGTTTGTTTTATTTTCTCATGAAATAAATATTATTACTTTAGTAATAATTTTACACATTTTTCTCTATATTTCACAAACGATTATTGTATGCACGTGAAAAATGACATTTCTGGTCTTTCTTTGTTGTAATAACCTTAAGGAGGTCAGCCATAGAGATTTTCGTTACCTTTGACCTTGAATAACTCAGCTGCCCAGCCGATAGGTTTTTATTTTGATTTTTAATATGTTGTTCAAAATAATGAAATGATTTAAAAAATAAACAGTATCGATTTTTTTCTACAGAAAACCTATAATGACTGATTATAATATTTTGGCGCCTTGAACTTTTTGCGACAACATTTATACACCACTGTTTCCGACAAGTGCATGTAATTTTCCTTTGAGTTACTGAAAGCCCAAAACGAGGTCACGAGTGTTCTTAGGTTTCACACCTACGATAAGAATTAAATTTCACACATAAATTTCGAGCCTATTCCTTTCAGCAACTTATTTCCATACACTCTTAAAATTCAAATGCAATTAATCATCTAAAACATACTTCAGAGTTATTCTAAAAGCAATTTAAAGCGTGTGGGATGCTTGAACTTATCCAAGCTATAAATTGCCACCGAAATTGACGGATTTGCAATTCGTTTCCCTCGAACAGAATGTCTTAAATCCAAATAAAAAAACAAATGAAAATTGCCGGCGTTAACTCGCATCGGATTGAAATCGTTTGAATTAAATTTAGATCAATCTTCTTTTGTCACTTACAGAAAAACGTGGTGCTGATAAAGTGGGTAGAAATAAAAATACACCCTGCTTCCGCAAAAACATTTTCACTTATTTCTTTTCGAATTACGCAAACTATCTGTGACGCAATAAGCAAGACATTTTAAAATCTAGGTTTTTCTTGGAATATTTTTGTTTTGAAAAGCTTTTAGAAATTTGAAATATAAAGGGAAATGTTTAAATTCCGACAGGAGCACCTGTATAAATAAAACTGAAAATCTTATATACATAAGTATGACAATAAAACTTTCAAATAAAAACCGTCCTACGAAAAACAGAAAACTAAAAAAAAAAAAAAAACATAAATTTCGTAATTTAAAAATGAATTGAATGAAGGTTTCGTTTTTCAAAAATCAATTTTATATTAATTCATGATTGTCTAATTTATTTTATTTATTTCATAGTATGTTCTTATGGATATTGCTAAGGGTAAAGCTACTTGGCAAAGGTTTAGATATTTTTTATTTTTATTATTTTTTATTATTTTATTTTATACACCGTGGAGGAGTCATAGTATTCCAGGACGGAATATCGAAAAGCTCTAAATATTCTTATAAATCTAATACAACTTTTAATAAAAACAAGTATTGTATTATAACTTCTATTTAAAAATATATATAATAAATATAAACATATTATATAGTTTCAAAAGAAAAACAAAAACAAAAAAACATGTTTTTATTAGTGGTGCACTAAAAAATCCCAAAAGAGGAGTCGACCATATTGGGTTTAGAATGACACCACATAGCTCATCGTATACTACTCGTCAAACCCTTTTATTTGATACCCATATCAAGGGAGTTGTGAAGAAAAAGGTAATCAGCCATCTTGAAGGCATCCGCCATATTGAATTTTGAGTGATATTGCATAGATACACTATAATGTATTGTACTCAAAATTGCATATATGTATTTGCAAAGTTTTAGATCGATACGATAATTAGAAGTGGGTGAAAAGTGAGTTTTAAGATGTTCTTACAATGTTTCGAAGTTACAGGTGAAGCTAATAGAAAACATGTAAAAATGCCTGTACCTACGTTTCTTATTTTCCACCTCTTTATAAAAGTAATCGGAACACAGAAAAAATGGTTGAGAAAAAAACATGAAGTTTAATTTAATCGGGCACATAATTAATTTAAAGCATAAAGTATTCTCGTGTGCAAGATGTGTAAATAAATCAAATTCACACGAGATGAAAAATTTGCTGGAAAAATCACAACGAAAAATTGTGTTAAAAAACTACTACGAAAGAATAATGTTCTTATAAGTTTTATGTTAAAGTGAAGTTTGAAGATATTTTTATTACATTCATTAATTATTAATAATATTTTATATAAAAAGCACTAACATGTTGGGCATATGTAAATCATAGTAGAATAACAGTTAGTATTTTGGTAATATGTGTTTAGATGCACGAAAGTTCAAGAATATAACTTGGATCCGAACATCTTCATATGCACATTATAGAACAGAGTCACGTCCACAGAAAAAAACAAATGAAACGCTGAGAAAAACAGCGTTTGGCTGGCCAATTGGTTGAAAGAGCATAAATTAACAACATACGTTGTCTTTCGTTTGCGTTACGTAATCAAGACGCATTTTAATGTACATGCAGTGTACACTTCTGGTACATTTCCTTAATGTTGCTTGGGCTGTCGATCACCACTTTTGAAACTTCCTTCCTTTCAGGAACTGTGGGTGGAAATAACTTCAAATACGTGTCTAGGAACTGCCAAATGTAGGATTAAACAATTTTAGAAAATAACTGCTCATTTGACCTTTCATAATTTATATATACTATCTGAGTTAAGCCACAACGAAGGGGGATTTGTGCAAATCTGAGCAATTTGTTTACATTTCTCTTACGGCGTGTGAACACACGCAAAAGAAGACAGGAACGAAAATCTATTTTGGAGCTACCGATGAGTATAAACAGCGAAAATCGCGTTCTGTGTGAAACGCTACTTCTACTGTGTTTATTTTCTTTTCCTTTGCACTAATACCAGTCAATTTTGAGTCTATTTTATCTATGTGACTAGTCAACACGTGCGACGTTAAGAAAATATTGCCAGATGGCAAAGACGCTATCGGCGGATTTTGATCCAGTTCAAAGACACACTACGCTATTTACAAGATCTCGAGCTCGTAGAGGGGACCAACGCCTGATTGTTAAACAAATCATGAATTTTTGCTCTGCAGTTTTACCAAGACTGCGTATATAGTGCAATTGGCCGATGAAAATTAAATGCCTATTTTAAGCGACACAATTTTTCGTCCGTTTCCTTTTATTGAGCCAGTTGCCACAGTGTACTATATATAGCTTATTTGGCATCTTTACGATTTTAATTTAGTTATTACCGTGATGAGTGAACTTATTAAGTTGTTTAATGGAACAGCACCCCTTATTTGTTGAAATTTTGCATAATAATTTACGGTGGCAGCACCTACCCAAATTGATGTATGTACATTCGAGAGTGAGGGGAATTAGTTTTCAAAAATAAAGTGTAATAAATTTAATATTCAATTGTGAATAATGGCTTTTTAATACCAAAAAAAAAACAATTTTGATCCTTTTTATCTCAATTATGTAATTTAAAAAAAAAAAAAATATCACAACCATAAAACCAAAGAGTTTCGTTCCAAATATACTACTTATTTCGATTACATTAGTTTCGTACGTTTTTAGTGTCATTTATGCATCAATCTTTTCTAAAAGTCAACATTTCTTAAAGACATACATGCATTTCTTCTATGTAAATGCATACATTTGAATTCATGAAAAACCATAAATGTGACACATGTGTAATTTGTTTTAATTATACTTTTAAATCCAATTCAAGTTTCTCTGCCATGTGAAACTAAACAGCTTTATTCCTGATCTTTTGAATCAATCAGAAGAGCTTGAAAAAAATATCAAAATTTATACTAGAAGCGATGGCATAAACAAATTTTAGCTTAGACCAACCACTGAGGATATGGATACTGAAAAAAGAAATGGTGAAGTCTTTTTGTGAGTCTATTAATTTCAATTTCGAACACATGTTGCTGTGCCATGAAATAATTTTTTTTCTTTTAAGCTCATTGACAGTCAATACCTACTTTTAAAACCATTTTTAAGGGTAAAAAAATCGATTTTCTGTTTTTAATTTTATTTGATTGGAAATATATTTAAGAATCACTAGTTAAAATTTTACTTTGAAATTCGGATTAGAAATCTTGTGTTCTACATATTATACAGTAACGCCAGGGATAAAAAGAATCGAAATAATCCTTTAGGAACAAATTTCTACTTGGTTATCAACATTTTCAAAATGCTTAAGCTTAAAATGTTCACTAAAATCAAAATTATTTAGACATTCATTTTTCAGGTAGTTTTTTTTTCACCTGAAAAGTTTACGTATCGCATTCTTAACATATGGAATTTTAGAAATAACTGATTCATACGCACTAGGTCTTAGATATTGTTTTGATCATTCTCCTATTAAATAGCTTTGAGATTTAATACTATTATAAGTATATAAATTATTTTAAGCTTTTGCCGGCCGAACTGGTGTGGTTTTATTCCTTTAAACGAACGAAGAGCCGGCATTAAAGAAGCAAGAAATCGTATTCAAAAGATTTACAATATATTTTATTTGAAAGCTAATTCAAGCCAAGCAAGTGGCTAATTAAATAGTGTGACACTAAATAGAAAAATAAAATATCAAAAAGTTTCGAAGAGGTACAATTCTAATATCTTTTTGAATTGAAACATATTTCCGGCCTGTCGTACAAAACGCAATCAACTCTGATAGTATTTTATTATGAAACTGTTCATTGGTGAACTATTTCAGTTAGCGCTGTACCTTCTAATGAGCAGCTGTTGATTGACTCATAGAACTTGGCAACGTTTTCCGCCTAATGTATTTCAGTTTCCTCGGGGGAAAAACGACGAATGCAATGAATGCCACAAATGTGAAACACTTCTTCTAAATCCAAAGTGTAGTAAGGGTGTTATCCACATTACTCCGTTAAATTGACATAATTCTGATTTTGCCGTTTCCCGTTTTGTAAGTCTTTATCGTGGTGCTGTGCGATTACTCAGGTAATTTCCAGGGAACCAGTGCGACACATATGTCGCAATAAGTTGGGAAAAATTCTCAGGCTAAAGATTACTTCATCACTGTGAGCCAATGCGAATGATCAACAAAAGAACACTGAATTATGACACTATCAGCACTTTGCACTATACAATTAACATTTTGATGTCAAGTTCATTGGACGCCGGCTCGCGTAGAAACTCCCCGGAGTGATCTTGGAGTGTATCAGACCCTCGTTTGGTGCGGTCCGACACCGCTTCGAAAGTCACAAGTAAAGCCACTTCGCACGCCACGCCGCGATCACTCTAGAGAAACATTCAGAACTAAAGTGGATATCAAAGAGCACCAAAGGCGGACCAAGGAACGTCGCCGTTGCGCTAAGATCGACCAGAACTTTTCTGAGTGTTTCCACGCGCTCAACGGACTGTTAGCAGACGAGAGTGAGGCCGCCAGCCCACGGAAGGGGAGTTACTAGACTACATGAGTGGAACTCATTTGATTTCAGAGTGTAGGCCGTCTCTGACTGGCGTTTGTGGATCAATAGGTTGAGAGTGGACTAAACTTATTTTTTAAAAAAAGGTCAATCACTGATAAGAAAAACTAGGCGGAAAGTGGAATAAAATTTGCACGAGATTCTTAACCAGATCTATTAAAAATTCTTTTCAAAAATAAAATCTCGTGCCCAGGGCACAGCTAAAATACACGTGTGGGCTTAAGCACAGTAGACTTGGATATTTTTATGAATGACACGAAAAAAGACCGTCTACATTCTTTAACTTTCGATTCGTAAGAAGTACTAAAGAATTTGTTGGTTGGATCGTGTTATTTCAAGGTTAATGAATTCATATTTTATGAAGTAATAAAGAAGACCTCAGCATCTAACCAGAGTGCGATTTAAGATACACTACATAAGGGAGAACGTGTTCTAAAAACACTACAACGCATCATATGGTACAGCTAGATAAAAATTAAATGCAAAATAACTTAAGTAAGCCACTCTCTGCAAAAATAATACTTTTATGAATAGTTTCAGTTATACATTTTCAAAATGAATGTCCTTATCCACCAATTTCAGTATTCACTGTGTGCTTTACAATAGAACACATATCGCTTAACAATAACAATTATTTTAAATGTATATGTGCTGAATAATCGCATTAGTTTTATATTTACTCTGGACTTCTAAATAAAACAGGAAGATTGTGAGCTCGTTTAATAGTAGTAACTAGATTTATGTTTTAATTCCTGTTTTAGTAATTATTATAATATTCATTAGCTTTTTCTTTTCATACTTATTTTCCCAAATTTTCAATATTAAAAACCGAAAATTATTTCTGCTAGACTACAAAAATCACCACAGATGAATGAAACCAGCTTTAATCATAAGTGTCTTTTTGTGCTCTATATAATTTTTATACATATCTATATACAGGGTGGGGCATTTATCTTGAGACAAAATAATATCTCGGTTGGACTCGATTATTTTGAAAAAGGTTTCAGACAAAAATAATTTAAGCATCCAAGAAATAAGAAATAGATACAAATTATTAATCAACTAAATCTTCTAATTCTTAATAACACTTTGTAGGAACATTCATTTAGGCATAGATTTATGCAAACAAAATTTTTTTGTAAAAAGATATAAAGAAATTTTCTCCTCTCTTTCATTCAAATAAATCTTTTCTGTCAGACACTGATTTGTCGAGTGAAATAATATATCGAAGTAATGAAAGCTCTTTTTTGTTTTGTTTCATTTCATGAGTGAAAGTTTCCTCAAAATTGAAAAATAATTTGAATGTAATCTTTTTTGCAATATCGTTATTTGGCTTGAGAATCATCTGTCAATGAGAAGCATTTTTTAAAAGGGATCCACTTCGAAAGCGTTATTTAGTATTAAAATTAAACATTGCAATTCAAGATCATAAAACAATAAAAAAGCTATTTTCGGACTACATTTTCCTTGAAGAAAAAAACATTAATTCTAATCGGACTTTATTAGTACATTAATACTGATTTTTAAGAAGCCCATTATATTGGTGTTTTATAACTCTATAAAAAAAAAAAGGGAGAGAAATGGTTAGTAGATGATTTTATCAAAAATTAATTAATTAATTAATGTTCTCAAAAACTACTAGTTTTATTATTATGCTCTTAGAGCTGTTGGAATCATATACAGATAAATATCATTTTTGCAGCAGCTTAATAGATGCATAAATAATGCAGGTGGATTGTATTTTAAAAACTTTCAATAATTTTATTTATAATTTTAAGAAACCTACAGCCCCTCATATTTATTTATACCTCAAGAATGCGCCCCAAGATGAAATTATTTAAATAGTTTAACCACTCTCACATAATCTCAGAAATGCGCTTGCATTAATTCTATGCATTTCTGATGTATCTACTCAAGTTTAACATTTACGACCCCATTTCCGCTGTTCCGACAACGCGTTATTTACTTCATTTGACTCGTGCCATGCTCTGTGTCAGCAAAGTTTAGATAAACCCAAACCTCCAGTGCCATTGAGCAGAAAACTTGAAAAGTTTTACAATATTTACGGCTGTTTGAATGAATACGTGTGGATTAAAAATAAATCCTCCGCAGCCTAAAATAGATTGCATTCCAACACTCGATGGACAATTTTAATTTGTTCCGTTTTCTATAAATAGAACGGAGATTGCGATGGATAAAACCATTTGCACCATCAAGGGAAGCAGCGTCTTGTTATAGTCAATGCGCAAACAAAGTCGAGAGAAATATATTAAAAAATACCTTTTGCATTATTGCACTTTAATAAAATATTATTATATTCGCTTTTATTTTTAATTTTAATGCTCTTCGTTAAATTTTTTTAAGCAAAAGGATCGTTTACTTTGTCCTCTCTGAATTTATACTACCTACGTAATTTGGAATTTATTTTGTATATTGGGAATTCATACAAAGCGTGCGGGCTTCCAATTTAAAAATTTGTCCATTAATATCGTCAATTAGGTACCTATACTTAGTAGAGTCGATGCCACGCAGAATTCTAAACAATTTTTATTATTAGTATCTTTTACAAAAGCCGATCACAATATTCATGGACTAACGTGTTTTGTGCAAAGGTTTTTAATAATTGTAATTTTTGCTCCATTTGTCTGAATCATAACCTACGAAATGTTTAATATAAAAAGCAAATAGCGTGATAGTTCATATAGCAGATGTCGACCAAATCTCTTAATTTCAAAACTAGAAAATCTCCAAAACAGGTGTGAATGAATTTATACATCATCATGAGCATTCAACTATTTCTGGAACAACCGCAAAAATGTTCTAATGTAATCAATAGAATATGGAAAAATAACTAAAGTGTGCTGCAATGCACATCGAATTTACACAAAATTCACCCCTTTTTCAATTAGCCCGTGGCTACTTATAGTGCTAAGTTTCATTCGAGTGAATACGAACTAAAATATTTCTTCCTATAATTACAAACTTTTCCACCTTAAGGGTTGAATTTTGGGAATGGGTGAAATACGCGTTGTATATTTGCGTTGTAGAGTATTTATGCTTAGTTTTCAGTAAATCCAACCAACAAAATATCTTTTCCCGTAAAACTTTTGCATTCTATTTATTCCTTTAAGCACAGTATTTTGTTCATTTAGCAACTAAATTTTGTTTGGAAATTCAGCTGACGAATTTAGTTGCTAAATATTTAGCCAGATTGGTAATGAAAAGGTATACTCTGTTTTTAGCAACTAAAGTAACTTTTGAGTTGAATGAGTGGTATTTGGCTTTTATATTATATCTACTAGTAGCGTAACCCGGTTTCACCTGGGGTATCATAAGACTATTCAGTTAAAAACTTCTAAATGCTCAGCCTTCTCTGTTCCATAGATTCGTTAAAACAAAGTAAGACCGTTTGAGATACTCGTGGCAACATCTATTGGTGAGTATTAGAAACATTTTTGTTTACGACGTCTATTGGTGAGTATTAGAAACATTTTTGTCGTCTATTGGTGAGTAACGGAAACATGAAGGCATTATTTCATTGTATTGAGCCATTCCGTAGATATATTATAGTTTTTGACGTGATAACGTCTTATAAATTGATGAACGCCGGCTGCACGCACGAAAAAGCATAACTCATTGTCACGTTCCGCCTGAGCCGAACGTGCAAGCGAGAGCGCGGAACAAGCGATAGAGAGGCACGATCGGCCTAAGCGTTCGACTTGTGACGCATCTATCTCTCTTCCACTCCATCGGCCGATGCGTCCGAGTAGAAGAGAGACAGCAGCAGCACACAACCTAGACGTGAACTGTTTTGTCAACTGTTTATAAAGTGAAGTGAAAAGTTAATGTGGTTTCCATTGTTTATTACAACAACAATTGCGGCAAAAAATTGTAATTTTCAATTACCTCCTTCTTTGTATTATACAAAATAATGATAATTCAGTGATAATAATTCAATTCAATTCATAAAAGTATGCAATTTTTCATCAATGTTTTCTTATTACGTTATCACGTAAAATTATCGTCCGTAAACCGACTTTAGACTATTGACGCTAACTTCTTTTTTTGCCAGGATAAAAAATATCCTATATGTTGACCCATCACATAAGCTACGTACATACCAAGTTTCAGTTAAATCCGTCCAGTAGTAGCACAGACGGACAGTCAAAAATTTAAAAATTTACTGTTTTGGCCACCAATCGATAAAAATGTTCACCGCGATTATAATTTTTAAAAACTATATCTCCGGCTCTGTTACAGTTTTATTATATGTAAAGATATATATTATTTTAAAATGTGGTTCTTCAAATATGATGTATATGAATCTCAGTAGGAAAAATTAAATATCAACTTGATGATAAAAAAAATCCTACTCTATAACTTAAGAAATAAATCTTAGCATTAGTACCACTACCACACCAAGTTTGATAACAGCTGAAGAATTCTGGATCTACCTAACAAGTTTCTTCTGTTGAATAAACCAGAATGAGCCATAAATACCTTAGAGGTCATTAACTCTTCCAAAATGAATCTAACAATCATTTTGTTATTTACGTCAAAGAAAAAATTAAATCGCCTTATTTTTTGGAATAAGGAGGAACATAAACATTTCTTTCCGGACACAGCCTAAGTAAATAATATTCGTTACGCAGCACACGTCACGATCTCTGGTCATTCGTCATCATTGGTGCAGTTAAAAATAAATAAATCAAAATTCACGAGCAGAATGGCAGCAAGAAGGCAATCCACATGGAAAGCTTTTTGGCTAGAAATTTATTTGGTATGTTTTTTCTTGTGACTTTGCTTAATCGCTTACAATATGTACGCACCAAACACTAGATGGTGCTTGTGTTTGCGGAGCTTTACAATGATTCACACTCTAAGAATTCTTACGATTCTATGAAAAAAATAGAAATTCCTCAAAGAAAGTTTATTTTAGTTTAACAGTGCTAGAATCCAAAATTCATTTAACTATTATTGCTAGGTTTGCATAAGCAAATAAATATTTAATAAAAACATATATTACTTTGGGTAACATTTTTTCTTGTAAATCCAATGATAAAACTAAGGCTATTTTTAAATACTACAAAAGCGGCGAACATGTTAAATTCAATTAAAACTCGTTTTTCTTTAACTATAGCGTATGGAATTTACGATCGGTTATTAATTTTGGTTTTTAAGCAATAATCCATGTGAATTTTTGCTTCAAAATGAAAGTATTCATTCAAATCTTCACAACTAACTAAAAACTCTATTTTCTAATTTTTGATGTAAGGTAAAGTAAGAGCGTCCCTCGCACAAAACCAACCGCGCTAACTAACTAACTGTTTTAATTTCTATTAGTTATGTTTTCCGAGTTTACACTAAACTAATTTTATATCAAAAGTTCAAATACCTCAGTCATTATAGCAGAAGCATTAATTTCATACTTTTTTCGAGTGAAGCAAGTATACGCTCCTAAATTCATTAGATTTATGATTATGTGATGGAAAAAAACATATGCATGGATAATCATTAAAGATAATATATTCGTTTCTCATATCGTAGGTACCATCATCACTATAAAATTGGAAACTTAATGACCTTGGAAAAATAAATAAAATTAGCAGAATTGATCATACTTTTCTGCACATCGTGCTTGAATTTTTCCATTCTTATATCGCAAAATTGTTTAACCTTGAACAGGATTTCTCTGTCAATGGAAAATTTCTTGCACTTTCGTTTACATAGCATCCGCAAATAGACACTTTGAATATATTTGGTAGAAGATTGATTAGGGAATTTGCTGTGAATATTTAACACTTCACAGCGATTGTTAACAATTTCCCGGTTTTCGAAGCTAGAGAAACAATGCAGTTTGTAAACATTCTTACGAAGCATTTGTTCATCTTGCCCAAAGCTAGACTGAAGGCAAATTTAACGACCATTATTATGTAAACAGTAGGAGGAAACGCATAAACTTGCTGTAAATAAGTGTCTAAATAATTTCCGGCGAATTTACATAATGCGAATTTCAGAAAAAAAAAACCAGATGTAAACGAAGCAAATTGATATGTTAAGCGGTTGTAAGACTCAAAGGGGCCAATGTAAACTGTTTACAGAACTCCTTAAAATTCCACTAAATTTCCATCCATTCATTGATTCACTCCACGCCTAACTTGATATTGTTTATTTTGCCAGCGCATTCCTGTTGCTTTTAATTTTCCAATTCTATCTGGAAAAAAGTTCGCCAATTCCCGCAATATTTACCATTCAAACAAGGAAGAGAGATTAAACGAGTTTTTATTAGAAAGTGTGGGCAGACGTTACCTGTTGTAATTTTAGAACGAGGATTTGTTTCGATTTCATTTCAGACGTATTTTCACTCCTAATGATTGACAACTGCATATTTAGAAACAAGTGGATTATTCTAGGAAGCAAAAATAATGATTCAGAAAGCAGCTTAAGCTTTAACCTTACTAATTAGTAAAAAAATAATGTATAATGTATATGTCGTAGGCCAATAGGAAAATCAGACCGATAGCTAAAAGCCTGGACTATGCATTCTTCATGCGTATACAAGCACGCATTTGTAGAGTACATCATATTTTTAAAATATTTACTACCTTTTTGAAAAATATGATACACTCCACAAATGCGTGCTTGTCTGCGCGCGAAAAGTGCTTAGTGCGCCTAGACTTTTAGCTAATGGCCTAAGTCATATACATAACTACATATCATAAATATCGTAAATTATCTATGATCACTTTAAAAATTGCAATATGAATAGAAATTTCAAGCTTATTAAAAAAAATCTCAACTCTGTCATTCTACTTCTCAAGGATACTACACAAACAGACGCACCAACACAACGTTGTATCTTTTTGCGAAAGTATCCAAATGCTTTTGTGAATCTCCTTCTCGATGAACGCCGTCTGTGGCTTTCAATTAATTTTGCGTATTTCTCCCTAAATCCACAACGCAACATAAACCCGGTTGCCTAGTCACAAAAGCTGTTATAACCTTCCGTCTAGTTCAGAATTAAATTGGTAACTGGAAGAGAATGAGCGAAACTTTCATTACCTAATAAAAATCAATTTTGTTCTCCCTTAGAAACAGGAAAACGATTTAAAAGGGTGCGAAGGGCATAAATGCGATCGTATAAATCTAATTAGCAATCACCTATGGGCAGCATATCCCTTCAACTTTACGACTAGCTGGCATCAGTAACTTACATAAAAGTTGCAACGAAATGGCGCTTAAGTGGTGTTCGTAAAAATTAGCGCCATTGATACATACAATAATAACATAATACCGGGAAGTATGCAGTAATTTAATTCGAAACTTTGTGATTTATTGGGAAATAAATTTTACTACCGCGTCTAAAGTAATTAGTAATTAAAAATTAAATTAATTTTCAATAAAACAAAATCGAACACAAACATTTAGCCTTTGAATTTGGAAAGTCTGAAAAACCAGTTTTATTTTCCACCAAAGATGCATGCATACATACATACATACATACATATGTATTTCAATCATTATTATACTTGAATTAATGTCCGAACAGTTTTCATTTATATTATAGTTACTTTCCCATTTCTTTCAATAATTTTGTGGTTCTTGGAAATTATTTCATAATTTCCTGGGATAAACGTTTTTCACAGAATGTATTTCTCAACAAGAGCTTTATCACATTGGTAATAAAACTGATAATGATTGTGTACTGATTATGTTTAAGAGTTGAACTTATTTGTTGTAGTCAGAAATATGTACAATCATAATTGGCACAAAATAAGCCCAATTATAAAAATATGAACAACTCTAATTTTAATTTTATTGTTTTGCAATTAGTTCAAATTTTCAAATTTCACGTAAATGACAAACACTAAAATTTAGTCAACGTGACTGCATAGAAGTGGGTTGCTTTATCGGCATTTTTCCTAAATTAAATTTGGAGCCGTTAAAGTTTATATTTTAGTCCCATAATTTAATTTTGGAAATGAATTATCTTAATAATTTTACGTAAAAGTAAAACTTTAACAAAGTTTATTTGAATTTTTATATAAAAGCGAGCATTTAAATCAAATGTGTGTAATTTCATCAGTGTTCTCAACATTTTGCTTGTGGAGTTTATCGATTTAGCCTGTGAGCGGCTCATTTAATTATATAAACTGCAGTTTTACTGAAAATTTACGTAATTTTCGTATTCCGTACTATTCAGCCCATTCTTCCAATCGCTCCACTTACCCCATCCATGGGGCATGTTGAAAAACTCGGAACTTATGTCGGATTCATGACAGTACTTTCTAAATTAGATCTGAAATAGCTGTTTACTGAAGATGTTTAGAGCAAAACATTACTTATATTCCTTACTAACAGTGTAGGTATCAAGTATGTCTGATGCACCCCTTAAGAGTTAGGAAGGAATAAGTGAAAAATTGCTTCGCCTTACCCTACTTAAAGCGCTGGACTATTATGATAGAATATACATATGTACACTACCGCTCACAATAATTCGAACGATTCATATGTTTGCAATTATGAATGGATATTTTTTAAATAAAACAGTGTAATCGAGTTGTGGCACACATTTATATTCCTTAAGATGTATTTAATTGAAAAAAGAATAATACGCCAAATAACACATAAATTAAGGTCATAACACCTTTTCTTCAATATATCGATATTCAATACAAATCGTTCCAACATTGAAGAAGTTTTGTCCAGAGGTCTACTTTACTTGTAGGACTTAGAGCTTGATATGAATTGTTCGAATAATTATGAGCAGTAGTGTATATGAGTATTAGTTATATTACGAAATTAAAAAAATAAAATAAACGAGTAACTGGTTCCTAATACATATATTGATGAATAATTCCATTTTTTATTTTATTATTTAATTTTTATCACCGGAAGTGTCCATTATCAGGAATCGGGTGAAATTTATAAAAAATTGATTAAAGGTTCCAAATCTGTAATCAGTAGCAACATACGAAACATATTTTCAAATTTCTTTTAGTTTTCATGTTTCCATAAATAAAATATTAGTTTATTGCAAACTGCATTGTAGCAAATCTGATTTTTATAATAATTTGTTTTAAAAGACAATTTCGAAGAATATTAAATTTAAATTTCCATGTATCTATGTAGTATATGTACATATAAATATTTCATAAGAATAAAGTAGGTACTAAGATATCATAGAATATTATAAATAAAGCACTTAAAATATCTTACAAATACCTAAATAAAAAGGACATTACCTGATCCCCACATTGGCAATTTCAACAATTTCTTGATGCTGGCGTTTCTCCGCACAGGTTGGGTGATAATTGGTTCGTTTCCGGTATCCATTTTAATTTACAAGTGTTTTAATACCGCACAAAGGCACTACGCACTTGCAACTTACGACGAATAAATAAATAAATAGGCAATAAATACATAAATAGCAATCACATAGTTCACTGCATCGCCTAAAAGGTAATTAGATCATACAACGCAATTATTGAGTTAAATTGTCAAACATTTATCACGCGGGAGGACTTTTGTTTTGTGAGCCATTAGCGAGTTTACCACCATTCAAACTGGAGAGTCCATACGCGTTTTCGACCGACGAGAAGCGAAAATATTTTGTGTGAAATAATCCGCAGCTCACCACGGTGTTAATTTAGCGATTCGCGGTGGTTTCATCACGTTTATTTTAAGGCAACCATAATGCTCGTAAAAACCTCATGCCCTTATCACCGCCGGCAGGGTGTACACTCTCCCCCTGGAATTTCCTGTGCGCTCTGACTTTTCCTACGCCTATCCGTGATTTTTTAGGCTCCAAAGTTGTAAGCAAAAAGGTTGTTAATCTTTTCGCGGACTATCGATAGCCGCACACAGGCTGTGATAAAGCCTCATGTGTGCGAATAAAGCTTTGCTACAATAGCAACACTTGTTTACCTGACGGAGAGTAATCATTTAAACGTGTTTTATTTCCAAAAGTTTGATCAAAACGTTAAGGGCCATTGAATATGTGAAAATTGACAACTTATATAGTTTATAATGACGAGAGAGAAAACTAAAAAAGTTTCACTATCAGTTCAAACTAAATATATAAATTTTATGGAACAGATTGAATTTGAATTATAAATACCTTAAATTAAAACAATTGGACTTATTCATTCTAAAACATTTTTCAAGAATATTTGAATAACGAAATAAAGATAAATATCTTTTTGAACTTATCGACGATGACAAGCACGCATTTTAAAAATAATAAAAACGTTTAAAAGAATTGTGAAAGAACTGAAATATTTGCCTCAACGTTTGAATAAAATATCTAACTACTATAGGTGAAATAGTGTATTATTTTAATTTATAAAATTAAATTTGTAATTCTAAAACATTTGAATATGAATGAAAAATCTAACAGTTTATGGCAGCTACGCAGCTCAAAAAAGATTTAAGAGTTAAACCTGAATTATCAAATTACATTGTTACGAGTACTTTTCATACTAACTGTTTGGAGCACTAACAATAATCAGAAGATTCATAAGTATTTTTGAGGTTAGGTTCGCAAAAACAAACTTTAAATACCAAAAAACAAAATTTTGGGTTTAAACTGTCAATTATAATAATAATAATATTTCTCATTACAGCTATGATATCGAGGCTTTCACACAGCCAATTTATTCTACTTATGTCCCTTTTTTACCTAGCATCATTTTCATTGATTGCATTTATGGTTTTTAATTTGTACCTCTTCAAACTTAAAGCAAATTTTGACTGTTTAGCTCAGGTCTGAGAAGTGACAACAAGTGTTGAAACTGTTCGTCGAATTTTGCGAGAACATACGAACATACTCGTAACTTGAAAGCTTGCCGTCCCAGAAAAGTGTCAGTACTAAAAGTAAAAATATTTCCAAACATATTGAATTTCCTAAAATCCATTTAAATTGACCCATGGAAAAGTGGAGACATGTTTTTTAGACATATGAGTTCAAAATTGTTTTATATGGTGGCAAACGATTTTTTGTTATGTACAAACACTATGACGTTGGCTTCATACATATACTGGATTAAAACAATCGTGGACTCGACTATTTATGTTAAAATCTTTCAAGAAATGATGTTGCCTTATGATAATTAGACGCATCTGCATTGTAGACTTTCCAAGAAGACAATAACCTAACACACACTAACAAGAAAGCTAAAGTATAATTTTGTGTCAATGGGCTCAGCATTATGAAGCGGCCTGCTAAGTCACCAGATCCCATCCCGATTGAAAGTCCGTAGGCAGATTTAAAAAAGGAAGTACCTTAAGTATACAAGTAATAATAGACTTTAGGCAGCGTTTCAAAAAATCTGGCGTTCAATTTCAAAGGATAGATGTCAACATCTTGTGAATTCAAACCGTTACTGCTAATAAAGGACATACAGCAAAATTTTAATTTTAATAAGACTAGATAAAATGACACTTGTATATTTTGAAATAAACTTGAGTTTTGCTTTGCTATTAAGTAAAAAAATGAAAAATTTGCTAATTCTTCGATAGATACTTGTCACACCGGATTACCAAATTTGTATTATTTGTTCTTTCAATAAAACATCCTTACATATGCGTCTGGAAATTTTGAAATATTTCAAAATTTCATTATAAAAATAAATACCTCAAAGGGGTAGCACCTTTAAAATTTTGAAAATTCAAATTATAATTGTTTTTTTTTCTTCAAAAAATATTTGTATAACATTTCAAAAATGTTATAAATAGTAAACTGATAAAGAGGAGTTCGAAGCATTTCTAATGTTACAGGCTTTGAACATATTCACCTACGCTTGGATACGGTCGCTTTTTGTTTTTTGAAAAATGTAAAATTTTGAAAATCAACAAGTGAGAACAAATCTTTATTAAATAATAGGTAGGCAGTAACTCTAACCTGCGCATCTTATCTAAATAATAATTATAATAAACAATAGTGAATTTCTATGGCTGAAAAATGGGGACACCATATCTAATTATAATAATATGATTTTATTGAACAAAGTCTATTAACTTTAGATTCTTAATAAATAATAAGTATCGTTTAGGTTTCAACAAAATCAATCAAAGTGAAACGTTAGAAAATATTCAAATGAGATTAAACGAACAAACATTTTTGAAACCAATCAAGAAGTTAGAACAAGGCCTACAAGATATTTTCAGGATAGAAAACCAAAACAAAAACTATTGTATATGTAACTGTCGGAAGAAACTGATATTTTCCTCCAGCATTAGTATAAGAAAAATTCTACATGCTGGAAAGGGAAGTGATAATTTGTGAGAGCAGCAGTTGGCAGTTTATTTCCTTCCAGTCGTAAATAGAAACACTTCTCCTGTTCAGACGACACCCTCTTCACTCAGACTTTGTTGACAATTTCCCTTTGACATAGACAAATAGCTCAAGGCAGACACGTGTTCCACCTTAAAGTGAAAAGAAAGATTTCTGCGAAAACAACAAAGTCTAACAGCAGCAGCAACTGCTCAACTGCTATATACTGGGTAAATGTAGGTCTCTGCTCTACAGGGATTTCTTTCAAGCACTTCAAGAGGTTTCATGTTTACAAACAGCCACCATGCCCACCCTTAAGGCAGGTCACGAAATAAAATTCGAAGCGCACCACTTGAACCCAATGAAGCCACATAATTGTGCCTCAGCATAAATAATTTACGCAGGTTGCTGATCTAGACATCCCTACGATTTAATGCTTTTAATTTTGTTGACTGACCAGAGTGAGAGTATTCCTGCTGCTCTAAATTTGCTTTAGTCGAACGAAAGCAATAACGCTTGCACGTTTCATGTAATTAAACGCATAAGTCATGTCGTTCCACCGAAGAACACAGACATAGTACCAGAAATGGGAAATAGGTCGGCAATCAGGCCTTGCTTCTATCTCTGTGTTTTATAATTAATCGAAACTTAAAGAGTCGCACATGGTATATTTAAAGAATAAGGGAATAATTCCCGATGTTATTTAATTTTGGAAATTATACAGACTGTTAAAAATTAGAGCGCACCTTTTAAATCGGAATTCCAGAATAAGTGTCCAGATGTACAAATGCCAAGTTTCGAGAACTTGATGAATTGCACCAGATAGGCGCAGGAAAATTGTGTAGTGGCGCCCGCTGTCGAGTTGGGATATCAAAATGGAAATAGTTCAATTCCAGTCCACGTCGGTGAGAACTGGTTCAATTTGGAATTTGATTATCAAAATTGAAATCATTCCCAGTAATACAAAAATTGTCTGTCGAGTGAAATCTCTGACGTTGTTTGCCGTTTTCAGCAAAACAATTCAAAACTGTTTGGAGAATCCACTTTTATGAAAATCACGAGCAGTTTTTTGCGAGTTATTTCTATTTTACCATTTCAGTCTTCTGGTTCACCATGACAATTCCAAATATGAAACTTTATGTGGAGCAGATGTGAACATCGTTTTCATAAAATGCATGCCATAGTTGCAAGATCTAAGTATACAGTGTTTATAATAACAAAATGATTTAAACTTAACGTAGTTTGAAATTAAGTTTAATAT
The DNA here is from genome assembly GCA_963920795.1 of Eutolmus rufibarbis. Classification (NCBI taxonomy): domain Eukaryota; kingdom Metazoa; phylum Arthropoda; class Insecta; order Diptera; family Asilidae; genus Eutolmus; species Eutolmus rufibarbis. Next base: position 24,037,072 of record OY987205.1, read on the forward strand.
GCGCAACAGTATTTGGACGAATATTCGGTATTTATAACTATTAGAAATATGCGAAAAATTTTATCAGAGTCCGAAAACTTTTAAATGTATGGTAAATACCATTAGAAAAGTTGAAGTATCCTTCATATTTCTAACAAACTCTCACCCTTCTTCTTAAAGGTCCTTACATCGTTGGCAAAAATTATTGTAATAATTTTGTCTTTGAGTTTACCCCAGTATTTGGGCAATTTTCCTTAGTAAAAATATACATATACTTTTCCTATTATCAGTTTATATACATATAAGTAATATATTTTGTAAACCCATTCCTAAATCAAACACATGTTGGACGATCCAAAAGAGGGATTAGAGGCAAGGCAGCGTAACTTTCCCGAAAATTGTTTAAATTACACTTACAATTAGAGTGTTTGGACTATCGTTTATAATCTTATCACAATAGGACATACATATGTATAATAATATAATATAAAAAAAAACTCTTTCAGTATACAATTTCCCTGGGGATTTTCGTTTGTTTACCGAAGTTTTTGGTAAATTCACATAAACGTCTTGTATGTACATATGTAAGTATGTATAATATTGTTGTGTTGTGTATTGTTTTAGTTAATAATCCGGACAGACTATGAACGAAATTTAGAATTTTGTGTATTCTCAATTTCAGAAATATCAAATCATCTTTGAATTGCTTAAAAAATTCAAACAAATATTCTATTAATCATAAATTTTGACATAAAATTGATTTTAATTTGAAACCAATATAAAAAATTGTGAAAATTAATACGGTGAAATTCTAAATTGGGTTTTTAATGTGTCACTGGTACAACCCAGTGACATTTTTAGCTATTTCACCTAAGCTTCTTGTATAAAATTGCCGAAATGTTTTTAAGTAATTAACCAAGGTTTTTGTTTCTGAAATATTTTTCCGTAATCTTTACATGCGATGGTTTGGGTGTTAAGTACCCAAAAACTTGGAAGACCAAAAAAATGCAGTAGCAATATTGCAATTTATATGGTTTTTAACCTGAATCTACACATATGTAATAAAGCTACAAAGAGACTATTTTGATTACAACATATTGCATTTTAAAATTTGGCGCCAGATATGAATTTAGCGAACCAAAAAAAACCTTTTGAATAGATATTTCTGAGATATTTTTATTCTTTAGTATCAAAAAGCTTTTTTCAAAATCCGGTACTGAATTTGAGATCAGCTATGTTAGGAGCCCTCATGTTCCTATTTTTCTGAGATTTTAATTTAATTTAGTATTAATAGACCACCATTTTGAATTCTGAGAATAATTTTCATTTCATTTGATCCCTCCTGCGCTACAGTGCCGTCTGAACCCCAGATTTTTCATACTTATCATTGTCCCTGTCGGCAAATTTTTGAAATCGTCCAAACCGGATCACGCATTTCAAAGTTTAGCTTAAGAAAAATCAAAAAAAAAAAAAAAAATCTTACGGATCGAATTGATAGCATCTCCTTTTTGATGTAAGTTAAAAAGAGTATTAAATGAAGCCATAAAAATACTAATTAGATAAAAAATTACTCAACCGAAAGACCTCGTTTCATTTAATCATGAATGTATGGCAAGCCCGATTGCCTGCAATTAAATCAGTAAAGCGTTTGCCTTAAAAACTTCCAGATTATACACATCGTCCAAACATCAATTGGAATTTACTCCAAGCTCTCAACATCGATATTCCCTAAATTTCTTGGCCGAGAAAATGTACTTGCCATGCAATTTAAATCTCAAAAGGTTTTCCACCTTTCAACGTCCAAATGGATTCGATTATATGTATTTGCATAGAAATTTCCATGTAGATAACCCCAGAACGCTGCCTAGAAATAAGCCATTTAGTGAGTGGCACCCTCATTTAATTTTTTTCGCAATTTGCAAAGACCCACTGCCCCTCTGCATCAGGCGGTGGCAGTGCCGCAGACCCTTTAGCAAACTTGTTAGCAGCCCCATAGCGTTTTTATCATTTTACCAGAATTTGCTTAGAGCAGGTCACTAAATCTCTTGCTTGATGTGATGTTTCCCCTCTTGGACCGGGAGCATACAGGCCGAATTTCGTCTGTCCGACGAGTAATTGGATGCGAAATACGTGTAGATGTGCGTGCAAAAGTAGGAAATCGCCATCGATTAACTGAAACCCTCCTCGATTATTGTTGGGAAAAGGCATCGCCTCATTGTGATATTTGGGTCCCCCCATGGCAGTGCTTGCGTGTAGAAAATTATTCTATGGAGTGGCTGTCGCCTGGAAAAGGTATTTGTTTCATTTATTTATTAATACCGGCGGCGGATGAATCGGTTTGGTGGGCGGCTCCAACACCCCGCCTAATTAAGTAGAAAATTACAGGAGGGTTTCTTCCTTCCATTTTCCTGGCTTTAAAAGAAGTCACTTTTAAGTTAATTCCATTAATTTTGTGTTTTGAATTGTGCTTATCTAAAATGTTTGTTTTTCAAAGTCTGTTTGGGCCTTTTGAAGTGGCTTAACCATTTATCTGAAAAATCCACCAGAGATTCTTATAACATAATAACATTGATTGAAGACTTGAAGTGGAAGGTGTAGTCATTAAAATCAACTTTATCTTCTTTGTTGAAATTAAAGATAACCTTAAGAGTTCTAAGTTTTTCAAGGGTTTGTTTTTCTTACAAATACTGATACAAAATTTCAGTGCTGAAAAATGTATGCACCCGAATTATAGAACTCATTTTTTCATAATGGTGGAAAGGAGAATGGGTTACTTCAACTATATATATATGTTGAGAATGAAGCTAAATTTATATATATATATATATATTATATATGCAACAGTTAAGTTGTTCAGTTGCCGGTAGTTATCTTTCTTGTTTAGAGAGTAGTGAGTGGGACATGTCGGTCGTGTCTATGGGTGGAATGGTGCCCAAAGAAGAAATTAAAATTGTAGAAAATGAAGTGAATAAATGAATTTATATAATATAGTGAGTGAATAATCTTTTAATCCAAAATCCTAACATGGTAGCAGAACGTGGTTTCGAAAATTAAAAGTTGTGATTAAAATTAGCGGTCGAGATATAAAACACGTGGCTGATGAAAACGCATGGAAAATGAAAAATCGGAGAATCCAGATACGAGTGTGGCGAACAGTCCCGAAATAAGTGAAGAGAAATTAAAGAAACAATTTATAAAAAATTTTTTGAAAATTGCAACAAACGTGATAATTTTGAGAAATTTAATTTTTAACAAAGAGGTTTCAAAAGAGGAGGAAATGGCTGACGAAGTGAAGATTATATTACCGGTGTTTGACGGGCAGGGCTATTCGATGTGGAAGAAGAGACTATTAACATTCCTAAGATTGAAAAAATGTGAAAATGTAATTATAAAAGAACGAACAATTGAAACAGAAGCAAATTGGAGTGAGTTAGAGTTAAAAGCAACAAATTATATATATAGTGCTATTTCTGATCGACAAATGGAGTTTATTTGTGAAGAAACAACACCACGTGCTATAATAAATAAATTTGATAAGATGTATTTACGTGAATCGACAGCTTTACAGATTTGTGTGAGAAATAAAATTGAAAAAATAAAATTGACCGATTTTACGGAAAGTAGTGAATTTTTCAGTGCATTTGAAAAACTGATTATCGAATTAAAAAGTGCAGGCGCTAAGGTAACTGAAAAGGAAAAATTGAATTATTTATTGCGAACATTACCAAGTTCTATGAGTCATATAGGAGATCTCATAGATGTGATGAAAGAAGAAGATCAAACTGTTGAATTCATAGAAAATAAAATAAAAATGTTTGAGCAGCAAAATGAAGAAAAAAGTAAAAAGAGCAATAATACTGCTAACGCTTTCAGCAGTGAAAAGAAAAGAGATGGAAGCTGTTTCAAGTGTGGCAAACAAGGACATTATATGAACGAGTGCAGAAATAGAAGTCCCTCTACAAACACATGGAGAGGCGCTAGAGGGAGTCAACACCGAGGAGGCGGTTATAACCAAGCACAGAGACATCGTTCTCATCAAGGCGCATGGCAACGAGGACGAGGCAGTTCGCAGCGCGGCTACCAACATTCAAGGAAATACAACAACAACAACAACAATGAACGTTACGAAGAAAGCAACTCGTTCTATGTAGAAGTTGAAGGTAACAAAATTGAAGTAAACAATTGCGAAAGTAAGGTTGAATGGATATTAGATAGTGGTTGTACCGATCACATAATAAACAATGATAATTATTATAATGAATGTATTGTTTTGCAGAATCCAATAAATGTTAAAATAGGTGATGGCAGAATCTTGAAAGCCACGAAGATCGGTAAAGTAAACTGTAATTTTACTATAGGTGGAAGAACAACTGAGGTAAAAATTAATGATGTATTTTTTGTAAAAGAGATGGATAGAAATTTGATAAGTTATGGTAAGGTTACCGAATATAATAAAATAATTTCATGTGGAATGGTATCAAAAATATATAATAAAAAAGGAGAATTAATTGCAATAGCTGATAAAGTAAATAATCTATATAAAATGAAAAGTTTTGTTAATGTAAAATCTTCTAATAATTCAGAGAAAATAAATGGCAAAATTACGGTCAAAGAGAAATTACATAGAATGCTAGGTCATGTAAATTTCAAATATTTGGATATTCTGAGGAAAAATAATTTAGTAGATGGTATGCCAGAAAATATTGAAAATGATTACTTAAAATGCGGTACATGTATACAGAATAAAATGCACAATATAGGCTTTGAAAATAAGAGACATAGAGCTCAAGATATATTAGAAATTATTCATGCGGATTTAAATGGTCCTCACAATACTGTAGGTTTTAATAATGAAAAATACTTTTTAACAATTGTTGATGATTATAGTAAAATTGTAAAAGTTTATCCTATTAAATCCAAAGATGAAGTGTATGAATGTTTTGTAAAGTATATAAATTTAGTTGAAAATTTAACTGGTAAAAGAGTAAAGAAACTCAGGTGTGACAATGGCAAAGAATTTATAAATAATGATATGTTTAAATTTGCAAAAGAAAAAGGTATTTATATTGAACCTTGTCCACCTTATGTACATGAACTAAATGGAACAGCTGAGAGATATAATAGATCAATAATGGATACAGCTAGATGTTTATTATTTGATTCAAAATTAAATAAAAGATTTTGGCCTGAAGTAGTTAAAACAGTAGCTTACTTAAAAAATAGAACTTTAGCAAACACATTAGAGAAAAAGACACCGTATGAAATTTTTATTGGAAAGAAACCTAATATTAGTAATTTGAGATTATTTGGTAGTAAAGTTTTTGTCAGAGTACCAGAGAATAAAAGACATGATAAATGGGATAGGAAAGCTGATATAGGCATATTAGTAGGTTACGAAAATGTAGGATATAGAGTCTTAGTAAATAATAGAGTCATAGTTGCTCATCATGTAGATATAGTTGAAGAAAATGAAAACTTAGTTGGTTTTGATGGAGATGATGAAATAAATGAAAATCTTGAAAATGAAAGTAAAAGTTCTGATTCTAATGATGAAAATTCTGAAAATTGTGATGATAGTAATGATAATCATAAAATTGAAAATCCAAATTATGCTACTCCTAAAAAAATTAAAGAAATAACATCCGATGTAAGGAAGTCTGCGAGAAATAGAAAACAACCAGAGAGATATCAATCTCAAGCATATACTAATTGTATTTATGTAAATTATGTTAGCGCAGAAAACCCAGAAAACTATAATGAAGCTATGAATAGTAATGAAAGTAAAGAATGGCAAAAAGCAATAAATAATGAAATTGAAAGTTTAAAAATAAATGATACTTGGACACTTGTTGAAAAACCAGAAAACAAAAAAATTATTGATTTAAAATGGATTTTTACTAAAAAACATGACAATAGATATAAAGCTAGATTAGTTGTCAGAGGGTTTCAACAAAGAGAAATATTAAATGACTTGTATTCTCCTGTAGCAAAAATGCAAACATTAAAAGTGTTATTAGTTTATTGCGTTCAATATAATTTACGTATTGATCAAATGGATGTCGAATCAGCATTCTTAAATGGTAAAGTAGTATCAGAAGTATATGTAAGACAACCAGAAGGTTATAATGATGGGACAGATAGAGTATATAAACTAAAAAAGGCATTATATGGTTTGAGGGAAAGCCCAAGAGCCTGGTATGAATGTTTAAATGATTACCTTATAAAATTAGGATTTAAGCGTAGTAAACATGATTCTTGTTTATATAGTATAACAAAAAAGAATGATAAAATATATTTAATAATCTTTGTAGATGACATGTTGATTTGTTGTAAAGAGCAAGAAAATTTGAATTATATAAAGAGGATGTTAGTAAATAAATTTAGAATGAAAGATATGGGAAAGGTAAAAACTTATCTTGGAATAAATATAGAATATGATCAAGAAAATAATAAAATGTCATTAAGTCAACAAAATTATATAGAGTCATTAGCTAGGAAATATGAACTTGAAAACGCAAAATTGTATGCTACTCCAATGGAGCAAAATTTAAAATGCAATCCTGCAATTAACTTATGTGAAAGTATACAGTATAGAAATTTAATAGGAGCACTTTTATATATTAGTTCTGGAACAAGACCAGATATAAGTTTCAGTGTAAATTACTTAAGTCGTTTCCAAAATTGTTATGATAATAGTCATTATAAATATGCACTAAGAATTCTAAAATATTTATATTTTACTAAAGAATTAAAACTAAATTATAAGAAAATGTTAACAGCTGATATATTGAATTGTTTTGTTGATGCCGATTGGGCAGGAGATCCAATAGACAGAAAGTCTACTACAGGTTATGTAATAAAATTGTTTGACAATGTAATTGATTGGAAATCTAGAAAACAAGGTAGTGTAACAAAGTCTTCAACTGGCGCTGAATATGTAGCACTGTCAGAATCAGTAAGTGAAATTTTAGCAATAAGAGATTTGTTAACAGACTTTGATATAATAATTAAAAAACCAGTTAAAGTGTATGAAGATAATTTGGGTGCAATCGACATAAGTCATTTAGGAAATTTTACTAAAAAATCTAAATATATTGAAGTTCATTATCACTTTGTAAATGAAAATTATCTAAGAGGTATAATTGATATTGTAAAGATCGATTCAGACAAGAATATTGCAGATATATGTACTAAATCATTAGGAAGAAATAAGTTTGAATATTTTAGAGAAAAGTTAAATATATACTAAAAAGGTTTAATTATATATATATATTTAAATTTAAGGAGGCGTGTTGAGAATGAAGCTAAATTTATATATATATATATATATTATATATGCAACAGTTAAGTTGTTCAGTTGCCGGTAGTTATCTTTCTTGTTTAGAGAGTAGTGAGTGGGACATGTCGGTCGTGTCTATGGGTGGAATGGTGCCCAAAGAAGAAATTAAAATTGTAGAAAATGAAGTGAATAAATGAATTTATATAATATAGTGAGTGAATAATCTTTTAATCCAAAATCCTAACAATATATATTTTTTTTTTGCATATTTACTACTATTCCTACTATAATGTACTAATTTAAAAGTAAAATTTAAAAAATCTAAAATTATCATTATTAGTATCGGGGATTTGAATACCTTTTTCCTAGCTCCAAAGCAAGTCTCCAACTACTGACAATAATAAAATATCATTTTATGTTTTGATCTGTACATTTTTTTCATAAGGTATTAGTAAATAGTCTTCCTTGTAGGGCTTTCAGTTTTTAATTTTAATTATATTTCTGAAATTATTTATATCTTTACGGATCTAATAACAATTCCATGAAAAAAGTTAATTAACCTAACCTAATTAAATTAACAACTACTGAAAGCTGATATTAATAATATAACTTAGTACATTTGGTTGTGTATACGTCGATTTGAAGTAGATTATGATTACGGTTCAGACAGCCTAAGAAGTTCATTCAAATGTCAGGTGACAAAGGACTATTTCCCTGTTCAAATACTTCTGTACCCATCTTCGAGCGTGCGTTTCAAACTGCCTATGTAAATTCAAATATGTACTGTAGATTTTATTAAAAATTTTGAAAAATTTAAACTAAAAATTTTCAGTCTTATAGTTTCAAATTTGTCGCGGGTACAATAATAGGCGTGTTTAGTATCTCCTGCAATAAATCAAAACTTTTAATATTATATTTAGCACTTAAGCAATAATTTATATATCATACAGTTTAATAATCTGTGCAGTGACCAATACTTTTCATGAGTGATTCATCAATCCTATACTAGGCATTGAAGAGATAAGAGGTTTTCTTATATTCCGTACCAGATCTCCCGAACATTTCGTCACAATGTTTCTCTATTTGTCGATATGCGCGTTGATATCACTTGGATTGAGCCATATAAAAGTCGTGAAATTTCGATCCTTCAGTAACTGACTAACCAGTTTCGACGAGTGCTTTGGATCATTATCCTGTTGAAATCGCCATATCAAGGGCATATTAACCTCTGAATATGGCAGTATAATATTTTCAGGATATTTTTATATTCAAATTTTGTCACGGGGTTCTTAATATGAAATATGGGACCAACACATTTTCAGGAGAAACATCCTTATACCTTAATATTGTCCCCATCACGTTCTACAGTTTTTTTCAGTGTATTTAACGTGGTATTCTTTTTCATTTGATGGATGGACGTTTCTTCCTGAATCAGAAGAAAGCAAATTAATTTTTATTTCATCGCTCCACAGGATACTGAATCACTTTTTTTCCCCATCAGAGCCACACCATGTTCAGCGCTTTTTTAGCGAAAACTTTCCTGATAACAGAGAAACTTTACGCGCGATTCGGTCGGGAAGCTTAGCATCTACTAATCGAGGACGAATTGTTCGGAAGATACATTGATGCCCATTTCTGCAGCAATAATTCTTGAACACTAAAACGGGTCCGTTTTGGATAATCAGTATTATTATATCCCGATCCTCCGTTTTCGTCACGCGTTCACGTTCCTCGCGTTTCAGGATATATTTTATATTTGAGGGCATTTGTGACGACTGTTCTGATTGCCCTAGAGGTTGCGCAATAAATTTACAAATTTTACCCTAATTTTTCAGCTGCAGCACTAATCGGCATTTCTTCTAGAGTGCAGTGACTTGTTCTACCCATTAAAAATGTCAATTGGCGCTTTTCTTTTAATATGAAATATTTAACCGATTTTTTCACATTTTTGCCAATGCACTGTATTCAACTTTTTGTTTAAATCACTTCTATGTACATCTATTATTTTTTTTTTTTGCCCAACTCAAATTTGATAAATTTTTTGATTGGTTTCGGTCACTCACTTTCGTTAAGGGCAACATTGAAACTTAACACTTAACCGGCCGATACTTAAATGATAGAATTTTTATTGACGTCAGGAAATATCTCGTAAATTTGCAATGTGTTTAGGCCCAGACAGAATTATTACTGCATGCATTTTGTTTCATTTATCGTAATTTCAATGAGAGACCTTTGACCATAACAATACCCTTTGACATGCTCAATAATATTTTTTTTTGGTGAAGGTAAAATAAAATTTTCCAAATTTATGTGCATGTCTCACTTACAATAAATAATTAGAATATGATCTTCCCCAGACATAAATCTTTTATGCTCGTTTTATGATAGCTGCTACTGTCTAATAAATGGTAATTTATTTAATTAGTAACATAGAAATAGCTTCAATCTATATTAAGTCTAAACTGGTATTAATACCCGGCCGGTCTGTTAAGTGTTAAGCTGAAATAACTTCAAGCTACAAAAGTATATAATACTTAATTTGGTGCTTCAACAATTAGAACAACTTCGTAACAACAAAATGTAATATGGATACACCTATTATTTTGTCCAGCCGTGCATGCAATTAGAAGTTTAACTGAAGAAATCATAAGGGTTCCATGTTTGACTATGGAACCCCAGAATTTAATATATTGCAATTTTTTTGTCGAAATGCATAGGCATATACGAAAGATTTATTTGCAAACTTCCAAATTGCTCTTGATAATAATTTTTTTTTATGTTTACAACTCTATATTATTTTAACATAAATAGTGGTGCATCATGCAAAGTTAAACATTTTCTTACATCTGACTGGATTGGAGTTTTGCCTTTCACATTGCCATATGAAAGTAAATGCAATAACTAATCAATTCAGTATTTGAAAGAACACATATGTAAGTACTTGTGGCGTTATGCTTCTGTTTTTATCTTTAGAAGTCAGCCAATTTCACGACGGAATTACAAAATTTCGTAATAATGCATTACATGTAAAATTAAAGATGTTGTGAGGGAATTTTCGCTCCTGATTAGCGAACACCTGGAATTTATTTTCCTTTTCACTGCGTACCAAAACCTGTATCTGTAATTGTCCTGATTGTAAAATGTGCAGAATTTTTATTCTTTTTCGTCACAATTCAGAGTTGTACATTTAATTCGTAGCCGGTTAGAACATTTTAGAAATTTTTTCAAAATATTTTCGAGGGAAAAATGTCGTTTATATGTATTAACCAGACATAATGTGAAGAAGGCATTTTTAATATTTTAGAGGAGTCAAATTCAATATCTACTGATTCTGTAATTTTCCACTATTAAAGCTTAATAAAACACTGATGTTATATTCTATTGCTCAACTGTAATGAGAAAAAGTGTGATAATTTTTATCAAAGATGTTCGCCGAGTCCCTAATGTATGTACAATATTACAAAATTTAGACAAACACAAAAAATTCCAAAATATATTTTTTTGCTTTCAACATTGTTCGTATTATACGAAGCACTTATTTTTTTCAGAAAATATTTGATATGTCGGTCTTGTTATAATCTTCTTATAAATATAATATAGATAAGTAATCCATGCAGCCCGTCATTCAATATATCAATGATAACTGAAAATAGTACTGAATTCAAGATATTATGGTTGTAGAGCCTGATCATGACAGTGCTTTAAAATACATACTATATCACATATATTTGAGTTAATAAAATTTGTGTCATGTAGCACTCTAAAAATAATATTATTAAGCAATGAAAATGAAGCAAAGACAAAACAAATTTAAAACCGGAAAGCTATTGCAGCTAGAAATGAAAGATGAGAAAAAAAAACAAGAAAACGCTGAAGTGATTCACTGGTAAATCACATATTTCAGTGTCTCTTAGGCATAATCAAACCATCTTTATTTCTAACATTCCAATTGTACTGTAAACACGAGACGAAGAGCTTCTTTTGAGCGCCTCCGTTAGCACGAACTTCCTTTAATTGAGGCAAATATTGTCACGATTCAGGTCTTCAATCGGAACAGCCGAAGGTACATAACAGGTGTGAAACTATTAAATCACCATCTTGAAATTCCGCGATTCCGGCATTAAATAAACACTCAGATCCGTTCCGATACTGACTCATGCGGAAACGCAGGAAGGAGAGCAACATTTGGTAAGAATGTATGAAAACATTGCAGCGTGAATGCACGAATCTACGAATGCCTCAGCTTTCCTCATTTCTAAATACAGATAAACTGGGTACGAAGTGCTTGGAATTAGTGCGGGGATAATAATTTTATTATGCTGTCGCGGTGGCTCACAAAGCAAAAGATCCGAATTGGTCCCATAATTTAACATAATCCATTCGGTAAAGCTGACACAATTTCACAGCGCGTACTTTTGTTGATCAGGTCCGAGCCCCTCGATGGCCAGTTCTGGGCTCTGCGCACGAAAATATTAAATTACAAACAATTAAGCCATTTTCGCAATTAAAATGGGCTGAGACGTAAGCCGGATTGGATTACTTTGCGAAGCCAACAAGACGCGAAGAGAGCACACCGGTCGCACCGTACCGGACCGCACGCGATTTAATTAGCAACTAACTAGCGCAGTGCACACGGCTAGAAGCCAGTCAGGCTGGCTGTCCACATACTGGCACACTCCGCGGCCGTATGAGACCGTGTCGAGTCACGGAAAGCGATAGCCGAAATGGAACATCCACCGAGTGCCTTCGCCACCGTCGAGACGTCGGGAACGGACGCCGGAAGCGACTGAGGCAGGCTCCATCAGAACCAAAAGTCGGAGCTTCTGCGAAAGATGTTTATTTCCTCTGAAGTGTCTTCTAAATGCCAGGAACTGGAACGCCGCGCATGAGGGAAAGCCAAGGAGAAGAAAATCAAAGGGCACCTGAGGAGTTCAGATACAATTGCTTGAGACACTTCTTCAAGGAGCAGGGAACAGTCAGAGGCAGCCGCTAGAGAGGGATTATGCAGCAAATTCATCCCTCTTTACCAGCCAAACCAGCTTCCTTCATTGATTCTCTAAATTTGAATCCCTTGCGACTGAAGTGGTGGCTGTTGTCTATTCGCTCCTGGCAGGTTTCGTCTATAGGCGACTCCTTGAGGTATGACTGGTATAACGTACGTGTTTCCAACACGCACGCACTGCCTCCCTTCTGGTGAATTGAAATATCTCTAACTACTGGATTCTGACCTTTTAGGATGTTACAGATTTTTTGTGAGTTCGGCATGCGTTTAGGGATGAAGAATAAATATTTCGTACCAACTGCGATTTTGGAAAAAAGGAAAAGCTGAGGAAAATAATAAGAATAGACTAAGAAACATAAACTTTTCACCATTATTGTAAATACAGAATACCAATAAATAATGTTTTTTAAAACTTGTTTTGAATTTTAATAACTCGTTTTCAGCATACACTTTATTCTGGTTTATAATCGATTTCACAGACAGCGGTAAAAATTTGTTATTTAACCAATTTTCAAAAAGTATCAAAAACTGCTTTCATTTATTTTTTATTTATGTAGCGATCATATGCATAGTTCATAAAAATACAAGTTCTTTTGTCTACTATTTAATTGACTTTTCTTATTTTTAGTTTTTAGAAGAAGAGTAAAAACTAAAAAATATAAAAGTTTAAAAACTAAAACCCGACTACGCTAATTCTTTTAACTTTTTTTCGATGAAACTAAAATCGATAGAGTTTCTTCAGATGGCAGCAAATACGTGCGTCGGCCAAAGTCAAAAGAATTGGACCCAAAATACACTATACTTATGTACCTTAAAGGATGGAAGAGGCAATATAATGCTTTGTGGTGCCACACCATGGAGTGAAAATTCTTTCGATGAGAAAATCTAAGAAGATCCTTGGTTTGTTCTTGTATTGGTGCCCTTATATTTAGAAACAAGAAATGTTGCTCGAATGTTGGCATTTAAAATGCGTCTACTCAGCGCACCCACCTATGAGTAAAATTCCTCTGTAAAATGCCCCTGAATTTAGTGAAATGACGTGATTTCTACCTAAAATCGAATGACGTTATTCGTTGACATTCCTCCTGACGTAATTGCGATTATTGGACCGGTGACATATTCGAATTATTAATAATAATTTGCAAAAATCTCATTATAAGCACCCACCATAAAATCAGGTAGAAAAGCCGATTTATTGAAAAGATATGACTGCCATTTTTGCAAACCCCATCCAGCCTCGTTCAGGAAACACACACAGTTTTGCAATTACGCTGATAAAAATATTACACAAATTGGAAAAAAAAGTTTGCCACCTTAGGTAGAATATTTGAGATTACGTATTCGGAACAAAAATTTATGGTCCAGATAAGTGCACGTGTCTTTTACGTCAGACAAATGAGTAACGAGCAGCGACTAATTGTAAGACATTGAAAGTAGTTTCAGGTTTTAGACTAGTCAAATCTAGCAGACATTTGCAGCATCCATTTAACTGAGGACGGAAGAAACTTCCATTCTTCCAGTTCCGGCACAAGGTAAGGTAAGCATCACACGTCGTGTCGGGGGGAGATGACTGAAGAAGAATATCATCTTAAGTAATCCGCGAACGTAAACAGAGCAGTAAGAATGGCTGACTGCGGCAATTAGTCTCTGTTCGGCATGTACGGCAGTCACTGTAATAGATCAAAATTGCATTCGTGCGCGCTTCAAGTACAAAGTCAGCAGTCGCCGCCGTTCTCAGTGATTATTTCTCAAGGAATTAAATTTTATGGAGGCGTGTTATTACTATTGGGGTCGTTCGGATAATGCGAATGAGATCAGGCATTACCCGTGTATATCTCAAAGTACATTACAATATTAGAGAACTAAATGTATAATTGGACCACGTGAAATAAATATGTAGGTTACATAAAAAAAAAAATGTAAAATCACGCGAAAATAAATGATACTAGACCTGACCGTCTACTCTTCGAGTAGTATAACAAAACAGCTTTGAGACGTATTCCATATTTTTATCTTTTGTTAAAAAAAAAAAAAAAAGAGGATATCTTTCAAGCGACCTAAAGAAAATTGAGCCACTCACTTCCTAGCATAATTGAATAAAAGGATTAACCATCAAACGAGAACATCGCAAAATGTACACAGTTAGCAGACACACACGATGACTGATTTTATTTCCGAAAGTGTACACATCATATTTTAAATAGTAATAGTCTCATGATAAAAGCCTGTTAAAAATAGATTGTTATGCAATGAATATAGGCTAAACAATATCTAAAGAAGTAAACTTCAAATTAACCTCAAATAGTAGCAATCCTTGAAGACGAAGCTAAATATATTATAATTTAAACTTTATAGCGACACATTTTGTTCTCATCACTAATCATTTATTCATTATACAAAGATCATTGTGATACAATAAAATCTAGAGAAACTATAACACTCAAAAACAACAAGGTTTTTGTTCAGAGTGGTCCCTAAATCATATTAGTTAGCAGTGTGCACAATTTTCCATGGAAAGTGTGTGTTTAATATCTTATTTTGCTCGCAATAATTTTAGTATCTTGTGTTATTTGAAATAAATTTAAGAGTCCTTAATTTGCACCTATGCTATGCAGCTTTTAGTTAAAAGAAATGGATTCGTATTTATTGCTTTAAATCACAAGGAATGTGAAAGATGATGTATATTGATATTTTTATAGCTTCATTAAGCTGTAATTTTTACAGGGAATAAGATATAACACAATCTTTATTAACGCTTGACACTATTTATCTAAATGAGTAGGTTATATTTATTTTATATAAATTTACTATAAGTAAACAAGTTCCTCATGTTAACTGCTTTCGATTTGCAAGATTATTATTAGAACCAATATTTTGGACTTACCTATATTAAGGAATTCATCCATTCCACTTTCTTCTTCCATTCGCCGAATTCTTTCATCTATAAATATAAAATTAATTTATTATTTTAACATGTGTCGATGGTGCTCATTTAAATGTAAATATCAGTATACAAAGTCAATTTTCGTTATCAATTGTAAAGAAGAGATGATTACGCTCATATCTGAGAAAAGGCGCTAGTAGCAACCTTAAATAAATATTTTCATTTCTGCAGAATGACTATTGACGATAAGATATGAAATGAAGTTGTTTATCTAAAGTTTTTTAAATAATAAAGTTGAAAAATAAATGAAAAAACTAAAGAAGAACATCTCTTTACTGACTAGCCTTTGTCTTAAGACCAATTAGGCTCTTTTCCAAAATGGAGCTGTGATCACTTCTCCAGGATTTACATAAATTCTAAGATAAAGCAAAAATTACAAATGTGTGTATGTACCTACATATATACATATTAACTTTTCATCTTATGACATGGTTTATGAGTTTCTTGAAGCATTCATTTTTAATACCAAAGTTTCACAAACCAAGCTTCAGTTATATTGAATTCTATGGTCTTAAACACAACCAGACAGAATACCAAAACTTAAAAATATAATTTCAATACCGCGTTTTAACCTAATCTAAGTCCAGCTGGAAAAACCGAATGCATGGACAGATACAATTGGATATTTTGTCATAGCAAAGAGGATTTAGAACCCCGCAAAAATTGGGCATCACTTTAAATTAAGCAATCTTTTAGGGCATTGGATTTATAAAAATGTGTACCACGTTTTATTTTTCTGACTAACTAAGCAAACTTAACTGAATTATCAATTGAAATTTGGACAGCATACGATTCTAGGGCATCATTACATGTGCCTGCAGAACAAAATAATTATGGGAGTATATTAAATCACTACTTTTTACTTTTAATAAGGGAGTCGATTGGTAATTCATCGATGTGCACACAGCTTTGTACAAGTTTATTTAGAGCGCATATGTATTTACTCAAAGATTATTTCGCAGATTTACAATGGATTAGTTTAAAAAATGTTCAAGTATTTCGCCTTTTAATGAACCGATATGTTTAAGGATATGCATAGGTATTAATATTTATTATCATTTAAGTCTTAGGTAATGGTATGAGTAAATATTTTATATCGCGGCACACTTTTTTAAAAAAAATATGTACAATAACAGATTTATAAATAAAGAAACTGAACGAATTTACTTAACCCCTACCGTTAAAAAAAAATTATCGGATTTTCGTAAAAAAAAATAATAATAATAATAAATAAATACCAGAAGGATGAATTTTAGTTGGCACTTCTAAAGTTAAGAAATTCAAGAAAATAAATTCACAATTTAAAAGCGTTTAATTCCGGCAGCGTTGTAATATTATCTTTAATATTATGTACTTACATAGGGTTACATCAGTTCTATTATTGTTAACACGTTCCGTATCGCGTGTACCAAACATAAGACCAAAAGGAAGTTGTCACCAGTCAAATGCATTTGTGCAAGTAAATCTCTTACTTTTCAAAAACGCCAACAAGGAACGTGACAAAGATCATTTAGATCGAAGTACATTTTAATATATTTTATGATTTTTGATTTTTTAAATCAAATTTATCTTATTTAAATGTTATGTTCTTTTGGGTTTATGGTCTTATTCATTTTGAAAAGTTATCAACAATAGAAACAACTTTTAAATATTCCCCCAGGCTACTCACTTGTGCCCACTTCTTTTTATTATATTTATTAATGATGGGTTAGTAATTCTTCATTTTCTTAATGTTTTCTGTATGTGGATGACTTAAATCTTTTTTTTTTTTTTCTTTTTTAAAGAGCTCAAGTAATGTTTCTTCATTGCCTTGAATGGCCTTGCTTTAAATCTCACTAATTATAACACAATCCTTCTTTCTCCTTTAGTTCATTGCTATTCATCTTATGAGCATATGTTGCATTGTCCCGGGTAAATTATGGATCTTGAGTTGTTATTTGATCCTAAATTAGGAAGTGGGATGCACGTGGAGTTGATAATATTTCCAACAGAGCCTTAAAGCGTAATTCCACTGATTTTCAGGATCCTTTCAGTTTATTAAATTATTTTAAAATATTATTTGTTTCTTTGGCTCATTCCATAATTGAATATACATCGGTTGATGAAATCCTTACAGTTTTATGTTTATTATGCGAATTGATCGCGTTCAGAGAAATTTTACAATAACTGCGTTTTTTTCATCTGGTTCTGGGTCTAGTTCAGTATAAAATGAAAAAAACGATCTAGGTTAATAACCCGGATAAGGATTTTTGTTTCTTAAAAGTTTGTGTGCCTGAATTTTTGAAGTAACAAATAAAATTGACAGCGCGACGAGGAAAGTGTTTTATTTTGCAAAAGTGAAAAATTAATAATTAAAATGGTGTCTCTGTGATCTATCAGAAATTAATATAATTACATTTTTCACATAATTTTTAATTGCTACTTACTTGTTGTTTGCCATTTTCTCCTGTCACTTCAAACTAAAGGTTCCCCAAGAGACAATGCTACCAACAACGAAAAATGAAAGTAGCTCTACGGCGCCTCTGGTGGAATATTTTCGAATTAATCATCCAGTTCTATAACCCAGAACCCGATAAATCTCTGGGTTTCATGTTGTTGTTGTATTTCTCTGTTAAAGTAGAGAACTAGACCCAGAACCCGATGAAAAAAACGCAGCTAATATATGTTTCAAGAAACTTTGTTTTACCTAATGGACTGCCCGATTATGTAAGCTTTTAGGTTTACAATCCCTTGAAATAAGGAAGAAAATAGCAGGGATAATGATTATTTCCCGGAATTTGCAGGACATATCTCCTGCAATCTTTTACTATTTAAATATACCTATTTCAAAAAACAAAGCTTTGCACTAAAAGAAACCATAGTTGCATCGCAAAATGATAAAAACTCTTCTTGTGAGACTACATAGGGTACATACATACATGTATTTTTTCTCGACAAATCACACTATTAAATATTCAGTACTTATACAGCGAATAAGTTTAGCCTAGATAAAAAATGTGAAACACCATTTTTTCAATATTCAGTACTTATACAGCGAATAAGTTTAGTCTAGATACCATTTTTTCACCATTTTTTCAATATTCAGTACTTATACAGCAAATAAGTTTAGCCTAGATAAAAAATGGTGTTTCACATTTTTTATCTAATTACATATATGTAATGTTAATATTATTATATTATTTCGCACTTACTCTGTATAAAATGATGTGTAGGTCGAATTTTCCCCATAAATTTGCTAATTTTATTGTCAGCGTGTTGTTCTTTTCGTTTTTGAGGCACTGGGCCCGGGCAACTTTCTTCTAAGACTTTTGAACAGTGACGATGTATATTTAGTTTACAGTCTGCAATTTTAAATCATTCAATGAATTCTTATCAAATCGAGAGAAAACAACAAAATACCTGTACAATGGTAGCCTTGTGGACTCACACCCCAAATAATGGTTTGGCAGTGGTTGCAGTGCGTCACTTCATAATATTGTCGTAATACTAGGGGATGACCACGTACCACCATCTGAGAGAAAAGGCAAAAATAAAAAACCAAAAAATATTTCGCTCAGAGAATAATCAATAATTAAAAATGTCTTATTAAATAAAATAGTAAAATTAGAAGTTTTATGTTGTTGCCATCCTACCTTCCTATTCTTGCCCATTAGTCTGCTTTTGAAGCTCTTTTCTCTGCTTACGAAGTGATGGACACGGTCTATTGGACTACCTGGTGCAGAACGAGTGACGAAAATGCGATGCAAAACGGTAGACAACGCCGAACAAAGCGCTAACTTCTTGGGACACTCGTATGGAGCTTCTTTGTCAAGTTCATCGCTAAGACCAGAATTATTTTACATTTGAGTTAAAAGGAAGACTTGATAAAATAACTTACACTAAATGCTGAAGTTTTGGCAAAAGATGATCCTCGAAAATTTTCTGTTCTTTTGCCTTATCACCTTTTGCATCTGCGAGTTGCTGATCGCTCGGTCCATACATTGTGCCAAGTCCAGCGGTCCGTTTCTGTTGAAAGTCTCTAAGCTGATCACAGATTTTTTCCTTTGCCTTCTTTCTGCTCTTCCAAAAGACTTTCCGCAGTATTTCGACCTTATCATACTCGTTTTGTAAAACATTATCGACTTCACGTGCAAGCGATTCATCAACATTAAACCACAAAAGTGGAGCACAAGGAACGAGGAATGTTGAATGAATTTCGTAGGCCCACTTTCGCATGTCTTTTACGGTCCCTTCTTTATATAATCCTGTTATTAAATAGAACAGTAATGGTGATGGATCCGAATTCGATAGTACATAATTCAGAAAGACAGCCAAATGTGCTACATTTTCTGGTTCCAACAAACGTTGCAGATAGTTGAATGGACCATGTTCATCAACAGCACATTCTTGATCAGATATCTCTTCGTCTTCCATTGAAATGATCTCTTTCTGTACTGTATTGGCCTGGGCCGCTAAAATTTGGTTTGGGAATGTGGGGTGTGTGGGGCTACCCATTGAAGAGGCATGATCTGCAAACATGTCTGCGTCCTCACCATGAACTGTCTGTGATTGCGTTAAATGAGAAGACAGGTATGGAGGTGGTGGCGTACCAGGTGGCGTTGCTTCGTTATCCTTTTCCAGTAGCTCCCAAGATCCCGATGAGGATTTATTGTGACGATCTGTGTATTTGAATAACAAATTATATTTCTTTAACCTTTCGAAATTATTTTTGTTACAAACCTAAATGCCTTTCATGCCGAGGTTGCATATGTTCCGGGGACGACACAACACGCCGATGTTTATTTAGATGGTTCATATGATGTGGCGTCTGACCTAGGATCTGTAAAAATATTTCCCGGTTTTAGGATTATGGAACAACAAAATCATTTCAACCCTCCTTAAGTAATTATAAGGTCCAGGTATTACTCACAGCGAGTATGTTCAGACTACGTACAAAATGCATAAAAAATATCAACTCAGTCTAATCATGCAATTCAAAAAGAGGATACAAAATCAAAAACCAAAAATAAAGTGAACTCAAATCAAACACAAACCAAATATTCACCTCGGAATCCCAATGGACCATGCATATTTTTTCTTTGTGGGGGAGCAGGAGTTCAATAGGAACTGGTAGTCAAAGGGTTTGATTTTCTTTTCAATTTCGTTTATCAATTGATTCCATTCTCTGGTTTAAAGCTGTCACAATTCCACTGGCTACAGATTGCACTTGGTCTATTTTATGTACAGGAGGAGTTAGTTATTGGCTGTGCATATGTTAAAATCAAAGCGTGCGTTTCTTGTAAGTGTTAGAAGTATTCATAAGATTAGTAGTCGTTTTTGAGTCGTGCAAGTTCCAAAAGTGTTTTATTTTAATAGTGTTTAATAGTGCTTAAATTGCATAGAAACATCGGTTTGCCCATCTTGTGTAGACAAAAATATTCTAGCAATTTGGACATATTAAAAAGTTAAACATAACAAGGAGACAAATGTTTCAGTTGAATTTTTTACCGAAATAAACACAAAAAAATTTTTGTTTTTCATTTTATTTACAACTCTTGATCGGATATGTTCGTCAAACGGTAGATATACGCTGCAAATACATATTTACCTTAAATATAAAGAAAATGTTAAAAAAAAGTTTGATCAATAGAGGGTAAGCTACTAAATACAATCGAAATTGGTAACTGCTTGCAAATCTCAAAATCATTTTTGTCGAGACAATGTCCTTATGTAAATAAGAAAGATGCAAATTAAAAATCATGATAGAACTGATACACATTTAGGACCCAATATCCCTGCGAACATAAATTATAATGTAATAGTTTTTTTCGCATTTCAAAGGTTACAGCTCATGGAATATCGTGACCTTGCATAAAGCGTCGTGAATTTTATTCAGATTTGAAATTAACACAATAGCTATCCGAACTAACCGATTAATGCTTTCGATTTAAGTCAATTGGAAGGGTTTTTTGCAATGTTTCTCGCAAATTTAAAATAGATGGTTTCGAAAAAAGCGGGTTCTCAAACATCGTTCACTAAAACATTTTTACTATCAATTATTCTATTCTAAAAATGTTGCTTTTCAAAGTGTCAATGCTTTTAATACATTTACTTTGCTTTTTACTTTTTTTTACTTCAGCAATCATTCAATTCTATAAAAACTTAGAAAAATTGTTTGGGATATTTCGGTTTAGAATTTCAGGCTTTATAATAGTCACAAAGATATGCCTTCATCTTTAAAGAACTCGTAAAAGCTCCAGATTCCATAAAAAAAATTTTTTGAACTCTCAAAATGTATAATAAAGCATTCTAAGCAATCTAAGAATGATTCGTTTTATTCAGCAAAAAGAGTTGTTAAAACCAAAAGGTTATCACCGTTCTAAACTGCTATTATAAAACTTTCCGTTTCCACCAATGCAAATACGAAATATCAATTTATGTAGCTAATATGTTAACTAGCAATTGTAAACACTAAAAACATATTTAAAATTTGTTAGAGAATAACACACAATTAAAAAAAAGCGTTAATACTATTCGGCCTTATTACGAAATATTCAGGCAAACTGTTATTGGCAAAGAATATTATCGGTGACGGTAAATAAATAAATAATAAAGCGTAAAATTGACATTTTCCTCTCACGCGTTCTTACATAATGAATGTCTAGCACGTACGACAAATTTAAACAAACCATAACTGAAAACAATAGTTCAAAGTTTTTTGTTATTAAAGGCTATAAATCTAAAATTATTTGCAAATATTAAAATTTCTTCTAATTCTCAAATATGAATTGCAATGAAAAAATATACATTGTTTATGCGCATCTCAAGAATCATTTAAAATTGTTAATTCAAGAACTATTTTTGAACACCTGCGCATTTTTAAAATCATTGCCTAAAAGTACAAAAGAGACGATTATTAGAAATTCACAAGCAGTTTTTAAAGCCTAATGTTTAGTACTATGTATTGAACTACGCAATCTGTTTTATTTGTTAACTAAGTCTAACTCTCAAATATTTTAGATAAAAAGAATTTCCTCAAGGAGGGCAAACCATGTTATGCAGAGATAGTTTTGGGAAGTAGGTATAAGTATTTGAAAGAGTTTAAAGTGCGTGATGTGTCGTGATTACTTACAGTAGGCTTATTGACAGAAGAAGAAGAATGTATTGATGGATTATGATGAAGTTGATGTAGATGTTGCTGATGTTGCTGCAATTGTTGCACAATATTTGGACGCTGCGACAGCGGAAATGCAGCTGACATATTGTCCCTGACTGGCGTGCAGGTGGCCACTAATGGGTAATTCATTAGTGTATCTACACTATTGGGCAAAGGTCTGTTGCAGCCGACACCACCAACATTTATGTTTCCACCGCTTGCCACTTTATTGCTGTTTAAAATATTTTGATTTTCCTCCATCATTCCTGGCTGCCTTGGAGGCAGTGGCGGAGGAATTGAGCTGTCCATTCCATCTACGCTCTCTTTTTCCATTTGTAAGAACATTTGCGTACTCATCTTGGGATCCGATAAAGCTTTTGTTTTGGCTTTAGTTCGTTTTTTACCGCCTGCTGCAGATCCTTTACTTCCTGAACAACTGCCACCGGAGCCCGGTGTATTTGGAATTTTCGGGCTCGGAGTCGATGTCGACATTGAAGAATGATCCAAATCAGAAACTGGAATATTTTTTCTCCATTCGACAGCAGATATATTATCACCGCTGCTTCTCGGGGGATTCCTCTGGGGGAGCGGTGGCGGAATGTCTTCTCTCAAATTTCGTTCACTACCTGCAAACCTCTTCTTCACTGGGGTCATATTACTTGCTATTTGCTGTTGATTTTGATGCGAAGATTTCTGGTGAAATGTAGGTTGTGGTATGTGTTGGGATGGACTTGTCGTTGACAACAGATCCACAGGTTGTACCGTTGCATTACTTGTTAAGGGTGACGTCACTTCTTTTTCATTTTTCTTCCGAGTACCAAGACTAAGTGACGACAAGGAACGAGGGAAACGGGAAAGGAAAGCGGGGCTTGAATTTTGTGCCTGAGGCGTTGTTGCCAATTGATGACTACTTGGACTTATTATAGTAGGGGAAGTCATTAAGAACTGTATTGTGGAATCCTGTTGACAATAAAGTGTTTCCTTTACTCTTATCTTTAAGAGATTTGGTTAATTTAAGATAAAAGTCTAAAGCAAAATGTTCAAAAGAAATGATCGCTTTAAGGTGTTTGATGTGAACTATTCATATGTATATAAATATGATTAAGTTTTGATGCAAAACCGTGACTATTAATTGAAATATAAAGTACCACATTTAAAGCTATCAATGCATTGTTATCATAAAATTTAACTTCTGAAAATTTTATAGTGATTTGTAACAAACTGCTAAAATTATATTGAATGATTATCTTAAGTATCTGATGGATTTAATATTTCGTTCTTTAAATAAAAAAAGGTAATAACAATATTACCGACTACGACAAAATTCTATCCTAAAGAAGAAATCCAAAATTGAGTTTTGGATTGGAGATTAAAAGCCGCATTAGTGCGTTTAAAACATGGCAAATTAACATATGAACTGCTGCATATCTAATCCTAAATCTAAGTTAATCTGATCGAGCAAAACGTACATATATAGACTGCTAAATTGGTTAAGAATTCATACGCTTAAATAGCTGTATATAAAAACACGATGTGACTACACCTACGTATTAAATAATAAAAACTTTCGAATATAATACAGAGAAGTTGATTTAAGAAAATAGATTGTTATTACTTTTCAGAATTACATAATAGATACGATTTTGAAATTCGTAATGAAATAATATTATAAACCAACTTATATAAGTAGACGCGGACACTACTTATTATAGAATACACTGTTTGTGTAAACACGACGAGAATGTTGGTATATTACATTTTTTCAACAAATCGTAAAAAAAAAAAGAAACATTTGAGAGAATATTTTCTTAATACGAATTTATAGTGAATGAAAATAATCAGTGCTACAACTTTATTTTTTTTCAATACACGTACATACTATTCAAATACATTTGCAGTGGCAACCACATGCAGCAACTTTCAAATTTAAATTAACAATTTTTAATTATGTTGTAATTATTTAAAAGACTTAACAAATTTTAAATATTTACAGTAAATCTTGAAAAAAATTATAGATTTGTTGGAGTAATGATTCAAAAATGCAATCCATCTATAACAGTTAGTTAACAAATTAAAATTAATTCAGAGCCAACAAATTACATTGTTAGATTACATCCAGCTTACCTTATACTTACTTCCATTCCACAGAAATTTTTAAGATTTCAATATAAATTGAATATAAAGAGCAAAATGAAGATGTTAAAAGCTCTGTACATTGTTTTTAATAATAGACAAAGCGATCATTTCTTTTAATACAAAAGTGCCATTTTACGTCGAAGGTTATGTGAAGAAAATTGTCAGTCCTAGAATGATTTTCTCTCCAATTTTGTAATTTTGTTTGGGGAGCATAGTTGGCATACTATTTATGTTATTCACATAAATATTAAAAAAATTAACGGAGAATATAAAAAAACGGAAATTCGAAAAGTACAAAATGAAGTGTTAAAGGGATTTCATCAATAATTATATTTCGAAATTTTGACCTGCAGGAAAACACAAAAAGTCCACCTTACCTCTCCACCAACTTGTCTTAATTGTTCCTGGAGTTTACGAATATTTGTTTCAGCTCTTGCTCGATCTTGTCGGTTGCTTACACCGCTGCCCACTGATTTCAAATTTTCCAAATTCTTCTTCTCCTGTTCTAGCATAAGCTGCAATGTTTTGATCTTTGAAAACTCCATTTCACGTCTTTTGGCATTCTAAAATTTTAAACAATAAATGATTAGAATTGTTTGTTCTTTTGAAATTTCGGAACTTACATCGACAGGTTGAGGTCCCGTTATGGAAGCGGTTCTATCTCTCTGGAGGATTGGAGTTGACGGACATATTCCAACGGAGCTTGGTCGCTGCATCTTCTGACTTCTTTTTACCGTTAATTCCACATTTACATGAGCTAAAATTTAATAAGACATTTATTTAATCGCATATTTTAGGTAATGTGTAAATAAAAACAAAGTCCATTATCCTGCATTTATCATTGAAAATTAGTCTAATTTGAAATAAAGTTTCAGAATTTTAAAAATTACCAATCCAATTAAAAAAATATATATGTATACTGAATCTTTGTAATGAAACCGAAAAAATCTATGAACACAAACTCAAGAAATTTTGAAATCTATCTTTAAAAAACGGGCAACCTACCAGAGGTTATTTCAAGTATTTTTACATATAAATACACACATCTTTTTTTTTCTAATGCGGGTACACCTTAAATACGTGGGGCTTCTCAATTTTTATGAATTTTACAGAATATGGGTTTTCGGAAATAAGAAATCAATCTGGATATATTCCATCTCTGAGAAAATTCAAAATTTAAGATGGCGGCCTCTCTAATTTTATACTTATATGTATAATTGTTACGTGCGGGTTTTCGGGGCCGCTTATTTCAAATCCGCTATTAAAAGTTAATAATTGCGTATGGCGGAGAATCAAAATCTAATTATTTCGACTACATCGTTGTCAAACACGAAAATGTTAAATCGAAACTTCATACAGATGCGAAAGTGTAAGGTAGTGGAACAGCGCGAAACACTCGACTAGAGCACAAAAGTTTCAGAGGTTGATTGACCAGTTTTTAGTACAGCGATACATATTTTTTACGTTAGCGAGTTTTTTCTTTAGAGCAAAATCGGTCATCCATCTGGTCATATTATCTGGTAGGTATTACGAAATTTTCAGAACTATACGGCATTTAAACTTGAAATCTCTCTCTTGGCTTCTAAGTGCTTGCTAAGAAATCATTTTTCGAAATTCAACCCCTAAGGGTGTATAACTTTATATGGGAAAAAACTATTTCCTTCACCAGATTTCCTTTCTCAGATTATTTTTGGTTCTAACTATGCATTCAAATGAAACTTGGCACAAAAATTAAGCACTGGTATAGTTGCGGGGAAAAAAACTAACTAGGTATACTATCTCTAGAACTTATCCATGATCCAAATGAATAAGTAATATAAGCGTTTACTGCAATCTTTCGATAAACGGAAAACATGTTAGTTTTTGTGATAACTATTTCTGTTGGTGTGATTGATACACCAAGACTCATAAGTCATAACAACTTACCCATTCCGCTTCATATGAAAAATTTCTTAGCACGAAAATTTATTCATTAACGAATGAAATAATATTAATTTCTGTTTATTTTTACTACAGGTACAAATACAGCATTAAGTAATACAAGTTCTGCAGAACAAAAATAAATAAATAAAATATTACTGCAGGCATATGAATTGCTACTATAACTATAGTATTAAAGAATCTATGATAATTTCATACGAAATTTCACATTGTCCTATTTTTAACAATTATTAGGATTTTGTACCTCGAAGGGGAACAAAACGGGAACCTTACACTAACTCATGCGTCTGTCTGTTTCCATCGTTTTTCTGAAAGGCTGTTTGATGAAAAACGTTAAAATTGGATTTATTAATAGATAGTTTTTCCGTAGAAGGAAGGAAAAACTATATCTGTTGAACTTTTTAATCTAAAAAACTATAATTTAATCAAAAAAATATACACATCTTTTTTCCCCTTAAGATCAAATCAATTCAGTGGACCCCAAATATATTTCGATATTTTGTTAATGTTTTTCTGTTAAGTAAATTTGAAAAAAAACTGTATATAAAGTATTGCTCCCTGATGCGCTCATGTATGATATTTTTCCATTTAAAAATTTAAGTGGCAGTTAATTTTGCAAATTTTTGTCTGGGATTAGTGCCAACATTTTCTAAAAATTCTATTTTATTAATATATAAATAAACATTGAAGTTTAAAAGATTATTGTTAAAAAATATGTGGAAAAATGTACTGTGATGGCCCAAAAAATGAGTGATTTTCAAAAATTGTTTTGACCGGGTAAATAAAGGAATTTTTGGATCGTGTTTTTTTTTATTTTATTAAGTACACATCCAATAATGTTTCCACAAATTTTTATTAAAAAATATTAAATAGTTTTAACAATGTAAACGATGCCGTAGAGCTTGAAAAAAAATTGGCCCTCCATGGTCGCATCGATTTTTCAAAAGCCGGTAATGTGAGAATAAAAAAATTTTTTTTATTATAATCTGTATGAATGTAGTTATCGTTGTACGTAGGCGTTTTTTTTTATTTTGATTTTTCACAAAATGGCGACCGATTGAAAATATTTTCATTTTTTCGACCATTTTTTTTTGTTTTCAAACAGTTTAAAAAATAGTAAAAAACAAAATTTTCTAAATCGGCTACGCTTAAACTTAGCCACTACTAAGATGAACAAAACAAAAAAAAAATTAAAAATCGGTTGAGAATTGTCCGAGTTATCGATGCGACCAGTTTAAAAAACGTCGTTTCGAGAAAAACGCGTTTAAAGTTTTTAGTCCATTTCTCTCGCAATGAAATCATGTATCTTTTAAAATTTTCATACCAATATTAAACTATCGAGTCCTGGACCTTTTGATCTGCAATTTTGTACACATATTTTTGAATATATGTATGTATTAACATTGATTTAAGACAAAAAAAAAAAATTTTTTTTTTTTTGACTCATCACAGTGGCTATTCACCTTAATGAGAACTATAATTATGCTATTAACATTAAGCATATTGAAATAAAGTTATAGTTTTTAAATAATTCCAGTCTCTATAACTTTCATAAATACGCCGCCGCCCGGCGTGCTGTCTAACAATTGTCAATTAGCACAAGGCTGGTGTCGGCGCACAGAATAACGTTTAAAATGCTAGTTGGACCTAAAAATAAAATAAAATTACACTTACACTTAATTAACGCAACAACAGTGGTGTGTTTCTCGGTCCGCACTTCTACGCCATTTACCTAAGACATATAATAACCGCTCGTGATCGAACGTTTTAATTACCAGGAGAATTTGAACAAATTACCCTTAAGATCATATCACCAGCAATTAGGCCCGCCTTTTGTGCTGCTCCGCCGGGTTTGACGCTCTCCACGTAGACAGGATTGTCGCCAGATACCTGAAGTGAAAGAAAGCAAAAAAATATGTTTTCATTAGTGAGTACATATGGGAAGAAGTGTTTAGCTCGCTCTAGAAACTATTCCCCGCAGATATCTTGACCTTACCAGCGCATAATATTTTCTTGAGCCGCACTTCGCTACCGAGAAAAGCAAACAAAGGTTTTATCAGCGGAAACGAGACAATGATTTATCTTTAATCGTAACGCAGTTTCACAGATAAAAATGCGAACTATTCGGGCACTTGTGTGTCTTTCTTGTATGGTACTACTTTTAAAATTCTTCATTCTTTGGGGAAATTGTTTCACACCACATATCTCTTTCAAATATTTTAAATTGCCGAAACAAGCAACATTTTCCTTTTCAGAGTTTTCGACATTGATTAAGTCAGTAATTAATTAATGCCCAATGAATAGTATATTTATGCAAGTGTAGACAGATAAACAAACTACTATATCACTGAAAATAAAAATGTATTTATATATTTCTTTTAAAGCTAATAAATTTCAATCGTTATCCGTCACTGTTAAATATGGAGACACTGCGAAAAAGTTGATTCACGTCAGGCAATTTCAAAGGCCGATTTAAATGAATGTACTTACATCAGGGTTTATGATGATTTTATCAAAATAGCAAAAATCATTTTGTAATACTTTTTAAAAATTCAAATTTTAATTTTAAGAAATAAATAAATAAATGTATTTCTTAATGAGCTGTTATGAAATATTTTATAATATCCTATGATACCAAACTTACTAAATATTATTGATAATAATTTTTTCTATTTTAATAAGGGAGCGAAAATTACCATTATTTTACATTTTTCAAATATAGAAATCGCAATAATTATCTAATCTTGTAATAACTACGGAACAATTTTATACTATGGACACATCTGGTATTATCTGGTAGGTATTCGAATACCACGTAGTATATGTATGTATGTACCATACGTGTGTCACTCAATATCACGTAGATACTAGCGAAAATTTGTGGTATACCATGAATGAACGAAAACTCGATAATATTTGCTTTTATGTTGCTTTTAACTGCCAATGTTCTTAATTCAATGTTCCTTCCTTTTGAAGCTTCAATTAGTAACTAGTTATTTAGATAAATCAAAATTAAAAATAACTCAGCCACGATTTGACAAGTTAACTTTTCACAACAAACTTTTCTTTTCGGTGACAACTTAACGTCAAACTATACCACGAAGGCATTGTGTCAAGGGGTCATACACCACGTAGCATATAGCTCTCTTCATAGTATCAATACTTGATATAGATACCAGATACTCGTATGTGTCCATAGCATTATCGCCATCAAGTGAACTATAGATTTCTAGTGTAATCTTAAGAAGTATAACCAAAAAAAAAAAAAAAACAAAAATTGCACAGTAATTAAATTAATTTTCAATTAGTTTTCAATTAAATTTGGTTATCGTTTAACTATTATTTCAGAATTTATTTATGCAGGGTGTTTTTAGTGGGTATGCAAAAATGAGTGAGATGAAAGATCTGACCTAGGCAAACAAAACATTGTATGGCAGGGGGAGAGGGGGCATGTCAACCGTTTGGGCATTACAGGGTGATTCGTAAATTTAAATTGTTCATGGTATGCACATCATTATTTTATTTTTATATTTTAATCTACTCCGCTGCGTTCAGCGACATCCAACTCACGCCAAAAATCTACTATCCTAATGTGCTTTCCAAGGTCAAGAAAAAGGTAATCCGCAATTTTGGAGGCGTTCGTCATATTGGATTTAGGAAGATGTTATATACTATATGGCATTGTCACGGGTCTTATAAACGTGTGCAAAACTTCAGCCTGTTCGGATAACAGGAATTAAAAAAAAAAAAAAATTGACTTGCAAGATTCCAAACAGACAGACAACATTTTAAGCTAAATAAAGCTTTTAATAAGGAAAAAGAATAATAGGCAACAGGAAAAAAGCAAACATTACCAAAAAACAGTTAATATAATAATAATAATAAGAAACAGGCCAAAATTTATTAGATTCTAAATACTTAGAGTAGTACATAGCTATGTAGTTTTTCATTAGTTAACTAACCGTAACTATAAGAAAAACATGCGCCATATGGGCCTGGCACCTGAGTGCGCTGAATTAGGGTAGGGTAGTAGGTAATTGTATTGCTGCCTTATTGTAAATAAATAAATAAATAAATAAAAAATGAGATAAATGTTATCAACCCACATTTATAATTCTCGTCTCTAATAAGAGTTATTTTCCAATTTATTTAATTTATCTCAATAATAAGAGTTATATCTCGTTTATTTTTATTTGTTATTTAAATTTTTGTAACTGAATAACCTTAATTTCACGATTAATTTTTATTGGTTCCAGATAAGAGTTATCCAATTTTCTTATTGGTTATCAGCTAACCATTGTTCACACATTTGCTCCTTTTTTTACCAACTCATATATGGTCATAATATCAAGCAAAAAATCGCATGAAAATTGAGTCTAATTTAAACTTACATTTTGGACAAAAATCTCCATACACATAATAATTATTTATTTATTATTTTGATCTCTTTATACTTTTTACTATTCCCTGTATTTATTTGTTAATAAACTTTTTTCCAAGAAAAATCGTTTTTTGATAGCGTAACTTCATTTTCTGTAAGGTAGAACAATTTCACAAAAATTCGAAATGTAATATTCGAACATTATTTGATTTGATATACCTACATATCAACTAATTTGTCATTTATGTTGATAGGAAAGTGACACCATCGACATTCGACAGATTATACTTCCTTATGACGAAAAAATATTTCGTAATGATAATAAAGAAGCGACTACTTTATTAAGCTTGGTAATGAAGTAAAATAGTCAGGGAAATATAGTAGCATACAAATTTTTTTTATGAAAGATCTGCAAGTCGGTAATTGAAGAAACCATATAAATACCAAACTTTTTTCTTTCTGGAAACGTTTGGTGTTGTGGTCAAATAGGTGGTAGGGGACATGTTTTTTCTAAATCGATTAGTTACCGTATAAATATAGTTAGTTTATGTACTGCACATACCCCCATTACGCTTACGAAACTGTCGGTTGGCTTCCGGTAACCGAAAATCGAAAAAAAACAATAATTTTTAGTTACCGGACCAAACGTGCCGCAAAATTCTGTTTGGAGTATACAGTACTGTACTATAGTGACAGACATTTTTGTCGTAGGTTTCTGAGCAATTTGCCATCAAAGTGGCGAAAAGTTGCACCAAGGTTCAAATTTTGATAACAGAGTTAAAATCTAAAATAAAATCTTTTGCTAGCTTATGATTCCCAAGACACTAAAAAACCTTAACCTTGACTGACAAACTACCCCTTAAATGATTTTTTACTAATTTTTGCAAATGGAAAGTTCGCAAAAATATTTAAGGATGGTGGCACCCTAATACTAAACTAAAAAAATTATTTATGACTGTTATACGCGTCTGGAAAGATATACACTCCAGCACGATTGTAGAAAATTATTTTCGAAGTGTCATTGCGGATATACGGCCCCAAATGCTCGGAAAATTTTTAAAAATTGAACTCCAAATTCTAAATTTTTTGTTTTATTAATATTCATAATTTAAAAACTGGACGCGTTAAAAAATCCCTTTTATATTCGAGGCTTGGTGTCATTTATATTTGAAATTTAAGGAATATAAAATACTAAATAGTTATCCGCAACGATAATTAATTGCTGATAAATTTTTTCGGCTTCCATGTTCACGTACCTACCTACCTACATAAATTAAATGTTTATAAAAGTCTTGAAATGTCAAACACAAAGAAGTGCAAGAATGTAGCATGTCGCTATATCATTGGCCTCTAATTCACAATAAAGCTTAACATCATAATTACGCATACACTATATTGTGTTTTGTTGTAGCCTTGACCCGAGGTCGAATTTTCGGGTCATTTCGAGGTCACGAACCCCTACAATTTTTATAGTTACAGTAAGAATTTTAGTAACATATTAGTACTTTTTTCTCGAGAATGTGACCTTAGATCAAGACTACAACACAATCCGGTTGATTCCTGCAACCTCCAAATTCACAACAGTAATGTTGAGTAAAAATCGGAATGAATTATCATTGAATTCGGATTTTTTTAAATATATTATCAAAAAAAAATAATTCCGACGTCAGATAATTCCAGCAGCCATATCGGGTCTGCTATACTGAAATGTGGAATTTGCCACTCGGCTTTTGAAAGTAAATTGTATAAGCTTTCGTTTTAGCCGTCGTACACCTCAATCGAACGAAACCAATTTTGAACAGGAAGGGTGACAAATAATAACTCACTACTTTATATTATGATAAAATATAGGATTTAAAAATGGCGGAGTCAAAATAGCAACCGAATATTTTAAACTTATTGTTTTGTTTTTCATATCCGTCACTTTTAATCCTAAATACCAAGTTTCATAAAAATCTGTGAGGAGACTCTAAACTCAAATGCCGGCCGTTTTACAATACCTGTATAAAAATCAATATTTACTGGCACTGGCAAAATTCTGCCAGTACCAGTACAATAAAAATTGATTTTGTAGTTGCCAGTTTCAGTACCAATAGTTACTGGTGTTGGCAAAATGTTGCCACTACAATATTGGTACAGATCATAAGTATAGAATAATTCCTCAAATACAAATTTTTACTATAGTTACATACTACACAATGAACGTCAATTACCATTTAAATCGATTTAAGACTAGCTAAATGTCTTGAGAACTAAGTATAATACAAAACATATGCATAACTACGTTTACTCTCTCGACTATCCTCCCAAAGTATATCTATCTATAAACACACGAGCTCCAAAGATGAATAGAAACAGTAGAAATGACATGAGGAGAATATAAAATGAGCACTCACCTTCATCCCATACCCGTTCGAGTCCTTATGAATGGTCAAAGTCAGCAACTGCGTGGGCATCAAAACTTTCTGTTCTATCGGCGGTGTAACTTGGGCTTGGGGGCGACGAGACTGTAACCTATTGGCGGAGTTCCCGCCGCCCCCAATCAAGCCACTTGACGCAACATTGAGTCCACCGGGAGCTGCTCCATTCATGTGTGGTGTTGTGTTTATTCTTCCGTCATCGCCGCAGTGAGGGGGTATTCTGCGTGGCACCACCCGAAGTATCAGAGATCATAACATGAGACAACATCCAAGCAAACATAAAAATGAAAGAAGAAACAAAACTAACATTATCTACTGTTTTACTAACTACGGATTATTCTAATTATAGTTAAAAGCATAAAAACACATGGCAGATAATGAGATCCGTCGAGGGAAAATCGTCAATCAATCAAAATTACTTAATTATACATGCAATTAGCTAGGCAAACAGGGCGACGAATGATTTTGTAGTGATCGGAAAACACATGCTTCGTACAATGAACTGGGGAACGGAGCTAAGATACACGCGCTGATAGTACCACAAGCTACACAACATAATTAGTATAATTCGATTCAATTCAGAAATGTAAAAAGACGACCCCACAACGCGACTTGAAAAATAAAGAGAGCAGTGCCGTACCAGCATAGATTCATTATCTTATGTTGGCTACCAAAACATTCCCACAACTCGGTTGTTAGCGTTGAGATACTTTCTTTGTAACAAGTTGAAGAAATAATGATTATGAAGAATTGCCATTCAAATTCAAAATACTACAGTAAGCAAACGTTCCCAAATATGCATTGAGTTAACACTATTTCTACCAAAGGTGTCAAAAGGCACCTATATAAAAATTATTCTTTTAGTTTTATAATTTGTCCACAATTAACTTTTTGACTTTTCATATAATACTTATTAAATTAATTTAGCGGTGTAATCTTCCTCCAGCTCCTCCTGGATCTAAAAATATATATGTACATGGTATACCTATTTCTACCATGATGTGTCTTTTGACACCATAAGGAATTTCATCATAATAGTCTCTGATTTTAAATAATATTACATACAAATATCAACACCATTAGGCAGCATTAGAGAGTGTAAAATTTGAAGGCTATGGATCTATAATACCCATTTTGTATAATGAAAATCTCTAGTCGATAGACAATTTATAAAAAGAAAATCTTCAGTTAATAGGCATATTAAGTCAGTAGTTATAGGCGTTTTGTAAAAGGCCAATATTCAGTTAATAGACATTTTGTAAAAGGAAATTTTTCTGCAAATAGGTATTTACAGGGTGCGGGAATTGAAGTGTTACCAAATTGAATAAGCCATAGCTGTAAAACAGCAAATGCTACCGCGCCACATTTTGGTTAAATTGTAACTCACTTCATTGTTTACAAGTTGGCAAAAGCATTTTGTGTCTGACCTTTGTTGAAAAAATTTAATAAATCATGGAATTCAGACGTAACAGTGTGATATCGCACGCGAGTGGACAGTTACCAAATATCGTTTTCTCAGATGAGAAAAATTACCCAATTGAGCAGTACGTAAACAAGCAAAACGATCGGGTCTGGTTAACGGAAAGAACGAACGAGAATTTGGAACAGAGGATGGCCACTCGAACACAAGCACCACCTCACGTCATGGTATGGGCCGCAGTGACCGCCGATGGACGCTCTCCACTCGTGTTTTTGGAGCCCGGCGTTAAAGTGAACGCAACTGTGTACCGTGAATTAGTCTTAGAAAGTGCATTGAAACCTTGGGCACGTAAGCACTTCGGAAACAGACCGTATACGTTTCAACAGGACTCGGCACCGTCGCATAAAGCTCGCGAGAACCAAGATTGGTTGAGAAACAACGTTCCGAACTTTATTTCAACTCAACAATGGCTCTCAAATTCACCGGATGCCAACCCGCTGGATTTTTCTATCTGGGGTATTTTGGACTCCAAGGTCCTTACAAAAAAATACCTTAGTGTGGAGGCTTTAAAAAAATCCCTTCAACGAGAATGGAAGCGAATTCCACAAGCTCACATTCGTGCAGCGTGCAACTCGTTTTTTGACAGGATCGACCGCATAATCAAGGCTAAAGGAGGTCACATTGAAAATCTTAAATGATTTTATTAAACTGGATTATTTTCTGTGTATTTTTGCTACAATATAATAAAATTTGTTCATAGACATGGAATTTATAACCTGTTGAATAGGTAACACTTCAATCCCCGCACCCTGTAGTATGTGTAGGTTTAGGTATTTGGAATACTTTCCATTTAGACCAAATTTTGAAATCCGCCAAACCAAATCAAAAATATGGAGAAAATTTGGATGAAAGTGCGGTAATTTTTCAGTTCTCCGTAGTCAAGTGTCTTCAACCGTACTTTGCAAGAGGTCTGAGTAGTGTTCTTTGTTGAGTTGGATTTCAACTCAAAATTTTTATATAGTTATTTTGTTCGACGAGATGGTAAGAAATCTAGTGAATTCTTGTAAACTTCTTAGGATAATAATGTGCAAAAACACACACGATGGCTAGAATGATAACATTTATTTTGGTATACAAAAACCTCTTAATTTTTATCCGTATAATTATTTTTGGTTTCATTTTCCCCTTAGTTATAACACTTAAAATATGATACTTTCTTTTTGTATGCGCCCTTCAAAAAGAAACATTAATTTAAAAAAGTTATTATAACTCTGAAAGTATCTCAAAAGATTTTGCAATGCATTGGCAGAGGCTCTTTATGTTTGTATATTTAGTTAATATTTTAAATTAACCGTGAAACGATGTGAAAATGTGACCTGCATGCCTTGTGAACTTCCACTTTAGATAATTCTCCAAAAAATATACTATTATTACTTCAATGTAATAAATGCTGAAGCACATATTATTTTTAATAAATTGTTTGATTAAATCTTAAAAAAGCGCTACTATAATAACATAAATGTAAACCAAAATGTTTTTTGATATTATTTTACATTCGCATCACACGAATTCGTGTTTTAACTTAAGGAAGTAACTATTCTAATAATTTTCTCATAAATATTATAGATTTTTGTAATTTTATTTCTCAGCTGTTGCATTGGGTTAAAAACGGTGTATATCCATGTATATCAATTTTATTTATACTCGTTTCGACATATATTGATCAATGATGATTTTACTTTTCAGGAATCTACCCTCTTTACCCGTTGGGAGGGATTAGTTATTCAGCCATGCTTTAGTATATGTAAAAATTGTTGACTTTATATCAAAAGAAGTGAGACTACGCCGTTTTTATGCAGTTAAAATACCCTTTTCTCACCCTTAGGAAGGAGGGATGATAGCCCAAAATAATGCCAGAATTTACCTGTAGAGTGAAGTTATTGTGCTCTAGGTTGAAAGGAACACTATTTTTTCAAAAAGTGTTACCAGCTATAATATACAAAAATATAATACTTTCAAACAAAAACTTTTACAAATTAAATTTGATAAATTTTTAGTTCGAAAACACGAGAATTTATGAGATATTATCCATAACATACTAAATAATTCAAAAAAGTTATTAAACATTTTCGTTGGTTTTCAAAAATATCTACTTTTAATAAACTTAATGCACTCTAATCCTACGAGAAATTTCAAAAATAATATTAATTTTGTTTATAAGTAATTAATAGACGAGTCTTGTATTTTCTGGAGTGTTGAAGTCATACATAGTTGCAGAGGGAAACAAGTTTGCAAAAGTTTAGTGAAACTGGTAGAAATACGAAAAAGAGCGAAAATTTAAAGTTAGAAATAGTGGCATTAAGAAACTGTTAAATTTCGCGAAAAAAGCATATTTTTCAATCAAAATTATTACAAGGGAATATTAAAACTAAAGACATAGAATATCCATAACTCCACTTTTGACTGAGATACTGCTGTTTTCCCATTTTTTCACATGATTTACTGAACAGGGAAATCTTGGCCTGAAAGCGCTGAGCGGCGGGCAACTCCAATCCCCGCTGCAAGGCATCAGAAGTCGATCTGAAGACAATAACCGAAGAAGAGGAGAGCCGAGCCAAATGTCGGTGCAGCTCCGGCTAGTTTTGTTTGGCACGAAAATATTATGCAAGAAAGGAAAACGAAGCACGCCGTCAATTAGTCAGGCGGGCAGTGTTAAGTGAATGACATAATGGTGAACTCACCGCGAATCATTACGGCGCGCTGGCTCCAAGTCGAAGTCTAAACGAGGTGTCTTTTTGCTCGCTACTTTCCTGAAAATTGGTTTCCTTGCAGCTCAAGTAGACCGACTTGGGCTAGCCTCAGCCTCAGCCCCAGCGCGGCTAATCGATTTCGCTTTCGAGAACGACATTAATTCCAATAATAATAACAAGAACTGAGTGCGCAAACGGCCGGCTTTACCTTGGCTGTAAATGTCAGTATTACCTA
Source organism: Eutolmus rufibarbis (assembly GCA_963920795.1). Classification (NCBI taxonomy): domain Eukaryota; kingdom Metazoa; phylum Arthropoda; class Insecta; order Diptera; family Asilidae; genus Eutolmus; species Eutolmus rufibarbis. The sequence continues at coordinate 24,074,694 of OY987205.1, forward strand.
GCTAGCTGCATAGCAAACATTTTGTCATCGAGTCAATCTCGCGTCTTCGTCAGCAGTTCTGCGGCTGCTTCGAAGTTCGAACGCCCGCCGGAGGTATCGCGAAGCGAAACGGCGAAGGCTGCCAATAATTGGGGTATTTGAAAGGTGGCTTAAGCTGCGCGGTGCACGCAAAACGCACATGCACCGCGCCGAGCCAACGAATTGCCAATCGATGGGAGAGTGGTGGCACACTGCAGGAAAAACAAGGGTACGGCCAGGCCGCAGTCCTGCTTTGAATTCCGTTGAAGTCCGGGCCAGATAAGCTCAGTGTTCTCTACTGCCTATAAAATAGTCCACTTCACCGTTGTTTCGGTGCATTTGCATAAAAATTTAGATTTTCCTGCTTTTACACTTTTCTGCTCCGCTGTGCCCTGGATGTGTGAAAATATGTGTATGCTAAAGAGCTGGGCGGGGCTATCGTGATTATATCTGTCACGATTTTAATTTTATTCAATTTGTCCGACTTTGTACAGTGAAATGGGTAGTGGACAAAAACTTGTACACATATTGATTGTTATTACGGGTGGTCCCCCGTTCAACATTAATTGGACATTTCCGGAAAAGAAAAAAACATTAAACAAGCTTTTAAAGACTAACTAATAATAAACTACACAGTTAATAATTTTTCAAATTTTACTACTGGTAATATAAGCAAAATATTTACCCTGAAACATGAATTTCACATACTAATATCAAAAATAGCAATTTGAACGTAAAACGCAAATTAAGCTTAATTTCACTAATTACAATCAGCAAAACTCAAGAAAATTGAGTGTAATTACACTGGTCAACAGGCTTTTGCAACAGTAGGTTTGATAGGTTATTTTGATGATATTTTTTGCGTAAAATACGAATTTGATAATGAAAATTCCGCAGATTTTTAATCAGAGATTCGAGATTCCCCTTATGCCCGTTCTCCAATGCAGAGGCCAACCAATCACGAACCAGCCAAAATCACGCCATCCCATTTCTTATTCTTATTTGCGTCTTCTTCTCTCTCGCTCGCGTTTTGGTCAACCTGACTATTTTCCTCCATGTGTGCGTTTTAACCAAAAGGAATAGTCACCCATTCAGCAACTATTTTGTACTAGAATAGTGACAGCGCCACAGCTGTCCCACCGGTTGTCAAAACATCATTGCACTGATTGCGGTTATAATCAAAGAAAAATAAATTTTATGAAGTTATGATTTCCGTGAACGAAAAAAATCGTTCATCGTATTTTTCTGAATCTTTTCTTATGGGAAAATATAGATAAGGTTAAATTAAAAATGTATAGCTTTCTGCGCTTTTGCGTGCAAATTAACGTTTCTTAGAATGTTACATATGTTTTGATTGTTGTTATGTTAAGTGTTGCTTTGCAACATTTTACTTGTGATTTTCTATAGATGTATGTATAACTATGCCATAATTTTAGACAGACAATTGCACTTTAAATCATTTTCATCTACGCATCTTTTAAAATTCCTACTATATAATCTACAATAGAGATTTCTTATGTTAAACGGTAGCCTCAGCCACTTTATAGGGTGTTACGTTCCCTTAAATTATTTCACGTATAATAAATACACAGAAATAAACTCTTAAAAAAACATGTTTATTTGCCTGCAACTCATTAAACCTGCAATCAGCTTTACCTATAGATTGCAACAGCATCTAAAAAAGCATTATTAAACACAATCTCCAATTTTTGAATGTCGTCACATTTCGCCGATTTTTGTTCTTGATTACGCAAGCGGAGAATGCGATATAAATTGGTTTTAGATTTGCCAGTCAGTTTGTAATTAAGATTACATTAGTAAAAAGCTGATTTTTGCGTTAATCAATCATTTTTGGCAAGCATGACAGCCATAATTTAAGAATATAACGCTTCAAAAGAGGAAGTTCTTTGAAGTTTAAAAACACTTTCGACAATGACTGCCTTTTACATATGTACATAACTATAGAGACAGTCACATCCACATTTATAATTTTAAAAGAATTCCAATTTTATATGTTTATGCTTCACAATAGAGGGAAATTTGTAGCGTACAATATAAAGCAATGATAAAAATTACATAATATTGTAATATTAGGTTAAAGGGTAAAAAAATTGATGGATTGAAAAACATGGATAAGAAAATATACTGCACGATATTATAGGACTTCCTATTTCTATTAAAGTTAAGTTTAACGCCTTGCCAATGTGACATATGGTCCAGCGTTGTCATGCAATAGTTAAGACAAATTTTAAAATTTTTTAAATAACTTTTGGCACACACATACAAGAGGGAGATACACCGCCATATGTCTCACAAATTAATCTCGGGACTTTTGCAGCTGATTTTTCTTTATAAAAACCATAAAGAATGCGATGAGGAATATTCGCGTTTTTGCTCGATATTTTGCAAAATAATGTGACTTTTTAAATGCCTATAACATACAGTTGCGATCATAACAATAGCACCAAGAAAGTACAATACTTTAAGTGCTTTCAATGAAATAACGATATCAAAGATAACATGAAATGAATTTAGGATCAGTGCAGTCAAAATAAAAGCTCCGCTTAAAATTATTGTGAAGAAATAAAGTATTTACCTTAACATTTGAGTAAAATTGCTAACATTTAAAGCTTATATAAGTAGTATCTTATTATACTTGATAAAATTCAGGAAGTTTTAGGTATAGATTTCATATATTGTGGACACGATAGAGGCCGTACTTCTTAACCGATTTTGACCAAACTTTGCCTATACGTTTATCTCGCCGATATCTCGGCTAAGTTCGTAAAAGGGGGGAATCGGTCAAGGTGGTTGGGATATAGGGGATACGTAAGTTATATAAAAATGGTTTGGACCCCAAATCTTTCGTATTTCTTAACTTCTATGGATCAAACAACATACACATTGACAACATGTAGTTCTAAGTCGTGTTACAAAATGGTCGTGATCGGTCAAAGGGTTAACAAATGTTCGCAAATAGGGTGAATCGGTAAAGGGGGCGGAGAATTCAGCATTACATTCCCTTATTTAAAAATCAATTTTTACTAACTACATTGAAATCTACCTCTTCCTTCTCGCTGCCGCCGAAAGGTCTTTTTTTAATAGAAATGGGACGTAGAATGCATTGCACGGCTGAAACGCGTACTAGTAGTTATTAAGAAAATAATTTCTCGGGAGAAACTTACGCTGAAATAAGACAAATAGGTGGGTGTTCAAATAATACATTCATATAATTCGAAAGGTTAAGCCATTTAAACAAAACACCGAAACTGATGGACGCAAACGCACTATGTCAGCTTTTTTAGGTAAACGTTTGATTCGAAAATGCAAAGCTGATCCGTGTATGGCAGCTACACAAGCTGAAACAAGATTTAAATGTGATATCGAGCGTTGAAACTTATACTCATCGAAAGTTACGAGAACGTAAATTGAAAGATTAAATAAATTAAAAAATATAGACAAATATTTATAATTAAATTCAAATTTCTAGACACTGGTATTTAATATTTATTCAAACAATAATACTCATTTGATTGCACTTATGAATTGCGGAAACGATTGAAAATTTATACAATTTTGGATGTTCGCATTCATAAATTATGTAAGGGCATGTTCTTATTTTTTGAGCGAAAAAACGGCTATTTTTAAGAATTTTGAACTCAGCATTTTTATTAGCTAGGGGTACAATTTTTGTTCTATAATAGTATTATGGAAACATTCAAGATTGATTAATAAAAAAAACAATAATTACTGCTTTACAATAAAATTCGTTAGAAACCAAAAACACAAACAAAAGAAAATAGTTCGCCCGTCTAAAAAAATACGGACAAGTGCGATTGGGACTCGCGCCTTGAGGGTTTGGTTCAATGGTTCAACTAGACAGTGCTTTCCGAACAATCTGGGTGAAAGGCTCATTCTGATTTCTTTATAGTTCTTTTGCTACTTTATCCTAATTAGGCACAACTCAAACCTTGCCTTATTATCCAATTTTCATAGCTATAGCTAGATTTTATATCATCTGTTGTCTAAATACTTTTATTATATCTAAAAGGTAATTCGCAAATTGTTTACACTTTTAGCTGTTTGAGATGCAGATTTTCCATTTTTATAACCATTAACAATAAATTTTCTAATGTTTCGAAGCATTTGGTTTTATTCAATATGAATTGTTGATTAACTTACTAAATCTCTATTTCGTGAAGCAGTGATCTAACTAAGCATCCAATTTAAGTATTCAGACTAACTATCAATAAATTGATACAACCAACAAACTATCATAACTTACTTAGTAACTTTATTTCACTTCTGTTGATAAATTTCTCCCCATTTATAAACAAACACCCACCTGCTGGCTGGTTGGCTAGCTACTCGCTTTGTTGCACTGCAAAAAGATCATCTTATCTTTGGGAATGTAGGTGAAGTTGTTTACTGGCACCGAAAATACGGAGATTATTAAGAATTCACCAAAAATGAAAAAAATAAGAAAAATTATTGAACGTGCCATGGCGCGGCACAGAAGAGCAAAATCATCGCGAAATTATCGATGATGACAAGCATTCATTTCTCATCTGCCTGCGGTTACATCATATGATCGCTGCGCCGGCAGCCCCCACGCTTCAGCTGCCGAAGGTGAGTCTCGTCTGGTCGTTTCGCCTTCTTTGTATTTTGAATTTGTCTTTATCAAAAAATGTTGCCAGCGGCGGTTTAGGAGCGAACGATTAAGTGGTGGCAGATTTACTTGCGCATATTATTATTATGGCAAGTTGCAAGATGATTCAATAGATCGTCCAGCAATAAACTTGCGCTTTTTGATCACACAAATATATGTATACAAACTTCTCTATATAAAAGAAAAATGCAAAATTTGGTCCGTTTGGTCTGCACTTGAGCACCTTCTTGAAACCTTGTTATTTTCTTAACAAACACCCTGAACATTACTAAGATGGCCTTTGATAAAAATATATTTTATTTATTTCAATGAATCTACATAAGTACCTAACCTATTATCATTTCTCCTGCCACGAGCTTGAAACTTTCAAAGTTCAATAGTAGTCAAATTATATCAGTTAATTTTTAACTACCAAAGCCGGTAGAAGTAGTATAGTATGTAATGGTGTGAGGATGCTTCTTGGAATCGGAAAAAGGAAGACTGTGCTTCGCAAGATCCAAACAGGTGATGTCCACATTAACATTTCGGAGATACCTTCGATTTTATTTCTCAACAGGATAATGCTCCCTGCCATACTAAGAACCTACCTACCATACTAAGAAGGCAAGAACAATTTTTTATGTTCTGAAGACTACATTGTGGACCCGATTGTTGGAATCCCTTCGAATCGAATCGAAAGGAGCTTACAAGTCCTTTTTGGATAAAAAAAAAATCCTTATAAAGTTGCTAAAAGTTTAATAAACTTCAGTCACCTTGGACTTCAATTAATTTTTTTCGTTCAAAACGTTAAAATAATTCGATAGGAAAACTTAATCTACATATAATTATTTTAACGCTATGTGCGGAAAAACTATGTAACTGAAATTAAAGATAAATACAATGAATTCGAGAGAATTTTAAGAACTTTATTAGGAATTTTTATCCAAAAAGGTCTCTTGCAAGCTCCTTTCAATTCTAATCGAACGAATTCAACAATCGGGCCCTGTTCTTTTTAAGCAGTTAATTACTTCTAAACTAAACTAATCTCAACACCATTTTTTATTTTACAGGTGCAAGAATATATTGAAGAATAAAATATTATTGTGATGAAATGGCTACCATACAGTCCTCACTTAAACCCCAATTGCAAACATTTGGACTTTTTGCAGCATCGGTAAACTCATTACAGGGTTTAATTGAAGATACATAGAAATAAATACTATCGTCGATTTTCAAAAACTAAATTGTAATTCAGCAAAAGGAGGTTCAACAATGTATTAGTTTCAATTGTCAGTTGTGTTGAGCAAGTATTTTTTATTTTTCCATGTGTTTTTTTTTACTGATTTCTCATCTTTTTCTTTTTTTTCAGAAATTGGGTCTTGACGGACGTAGTACCTATCTATCAAAATACAACCCAAACTGATTAAGTAGTCTTTACCAAATCGATGACTTGTTCAAATTATAATAATAGAAAAGCCAAATTCCTTCGAATGTACGTAGCTCTGCCCAAATTTTTCTTTCACACTACTGTATTTGCAAATACTCTATATAGTTATAATAAGTATATGTATAAAAGCTCTCGAGTGACTAACCAAATTCTAGGCCAAGCAAATGGAACTGAATCATAACATTTGAAAAGTGCATAAAAGACATATTAAGGAAGGATTTTTCAAGGAAGTTCAATCCCTAAGGGGGGTAAAAATGGGGAAAGGATATGCGTGCATTTGACAGTGCATCGCGCAAAACTCTAAACGAATTTTGACGGAGTTTTCATTTGACGAATAGTTCTTAAGTTATATTTCATTTATTAGTAAAAAATTGGTACTCAGGGAATTTTGGGGTTGCTGATTTAGGTGATCGGGTGAAATCAAACAAAATGTCCGGACAAACTTATTTGACTCATCTTGAATAATACAGAAAAACGATTTGTAAAGGCAAGAGGGTTTTGCGCGCTCAGTGGGCGACATGCCGTTCGTTATGCGTTTATTATTTTCATTAGAATCTATTTATCGAACGTGCGTATGCACGCAGTGAAACTTAATGTTTTCCTGCGCTTGCCTTGAGCCGAAGTCGCACCTTGCACGAGAGGCGCAGCAAGGAAAGAGCAATTGCCGTCATATCCGTCGCCGACAACGTCTGAAGTGTATACAAATCAAACAGCCGTAAAAGACGTTGGAAGTGGAAATGTGCCGCCAAGACTGGATTCTTCACGAGCACCATACGGTTTGGAAACTCTCGTGGTGGTGATCAGTAACAGCCAACAGGTCTTTCGACAGCGCGCGGTTGGGCACTGATAAAGAAATTAATAGCTGCTGCCAGTAGTCTAAACAGTGCTTAAGTTACCCAGACGCTGCCAGACGACGAAGGACCACGACTACACAATCTTAGAGTTACGTGCGAGCGTAACAGTTGCATAATTTTGATTTTTCACTAGTCTCTTTATGACAGCCATTTCGATACTAACGACCCGTTTTTGCAATAACTATAATAGTTCACTACAATTAATGTTGGGAGGGACGGACGATCTCAATACCACATTTACTAAAAATTTTTGAAATGGTTGATGGCAGGAAAATATTATGAATTTTAATATTGCGCCCAGTCCATTGTTTGTTGACAATTCCTCAAGATCTTGTTTTCTGTGAGTATTTTAACAATAATGTTTGTATGCAGAAGTTGTAAGTTTTAAACCTTGATCCTGACCATAGAGTCACAAACCCAGATATGGGGTTCAGAGCACTTCTGGGGGATTCTGAATAAGGTCAATTACAGGAGAAATCGGCAACCTACAAGATTTATGGAGAAAACTAAAAACGACATGGGAAAATATCCCACAAGAAAAAATTACAGCATGCCTAATCGGATTAAAGCTGTGATTGAGGCGCGGGATGGATACAAGTATTGAAGTTGTAAACATTTCTTATTATTTATTTAAAGTAAAAAAACAATTGATCAAGCTAACTTCCGCTGAATAAGAGCTTTAACTTTGTCACAAATGCATAAAAATGTTGCAATTTTTTTATTTTATGAACAAGAATTGTTATATTAAAAAAACATAAAAATAAAAAAAAATTTAAGTTAAACGGGAATATGTAGCTTTTATGTGCACTTTTGTAATCTCAAATAGAAGCGTGAGCAAAATTGTGAGTCATTGTATAATTATGTTATTTATTTGGATATTTAATTTTCATTAATGTTAAAAAACTGCTGCTTTTGAATACAATTTGGATATTTTAAACAGAACTTCAAAATAAGCAGTCCCCGTTCCTAATAAGATAAGTAACTAATCTAATTTTGTTTTAAGAATTCCTTAAGTTTGAAGTTGAGTGAAGTTTTTCTTATAACTACTTCTACTTTCTTCTCATAACTTTTGAAACTGATACGATACGTATTGTTAGAAATTTATAAGGTATAAAATGCAAATGACTATGTTGATTTTGAAAATGTTACTAAAGAGTGATACTAGATACTACCTATCACTGGAAACATTGCACTATTGCGAATTTTCAGAAAAACGTTAGTGCATTTTATTATATTTCATTATTTTTATCCTTATAGACACAAGACACGCTTAGCCCAAATTTTTACCACTTAGTAGGGAAGTACCCATATATAAACGTGTGCTTCACAGAGGCATGTGTGTACTTTTAATTTCACACGCAATGTCTTAATGCGGGTAAAGAACATTTCGCCGCGGTTTTTTTCCTGCAATGCGAAAGCTTTATATTTAGTACTTAATTTGATGAAAAGTCAGATTTCTGAGGTCGCTTGATTTGCTTACCACAGCACAGGAAAAAATAAAATTGAATGAATCGGCTTAAACAAGCCAACTAATACTGATAGCTACTAATTGTATGTAAATCAAGACTACAAAACGATCGATAAATTTTGTGTTGATTTATCCATTATTTGTTTCGTTCTAAAATTAAGTAAAGCAAGAAAATTTAAGTTAATCACTAACATCGTATATAGTACAATAATAAGAACCGCAGCATTGGCCCAGCATAGATTCAAGTTGGAATTTTCTTGGGGTGCATGTTTCTAGGAGTAGCCTCGATTTTGGCCTATTCTAATCGATTTCTCTTCCTTTTCCTGATTTGAGTCTGTCGCATATATGGAATCAATACACCAAGTAACATCAGCACAAGAAAATTGTAAATTCCCAGAATATTGGTAAGTAACAATCAAAAAACATTTCGCTGGGCTCTCTAGGCCCCGATTTCCTAAAGTCTGTGAACCTCATGCAAACAAATCACTGGGCAAATAACGTCAGAAATATTCTCACATAAATTAGAACTTACACCAGCCACTGGTCGGAAGAGGACAGGACGGGTCTTGGCCGCTGACGCGAGAACCGCTGAGAAATGTAAACAACTTACAAAAGTGAAGGTGAGGTCATCACCACGAAAAACTTCAATGAATTCGCGGTACGTACACTTTTTGTCAAAGAATGTCGCACTCTGAATACCGCCGCGGTTTGTGCCTGCCGCATTCGCGCACACACACCCGCACCGCGCGCCGAGCACCACACGGAAGTCGCGCTGCGCTCTCCGCAGCCACAGCGCTAGCGAAGCCCAAGACCGGGCCAGCGCGAGTGTGGAACGTGTAGAACGTGTGGAGATAGTGCGCACCAGGACCGGGACGGGCCCCGGGAACCCGCACCGTCGATGTTTCCTGCTCTTTGTCTCTGCACAAAATCGAAGCCTGCACTGCCCAAGTGGCCAGACGTCGTGTGCGCATCATGTGCTTCTTGCGGCGGCGACGGACTCTGCCTTTTCATCTATCGAATATTAATAAATGCGGCCGCAAGGACTGCACAGTGCAACGGGAGCGAAAAAATCAATAGTCCTCGGGGGGCTTCGCACTCCCGAACCGCACGCCACAAAAGGATTTTAATGAAATGCAATCATTTTGCAAATTTATAGCCAGCCGACCTGGGGGAGCAGCCAGCCGATTTGACAAAAGAAGCGCCCCTCCACTCCACCGCGTTCTTAACAACTTTGTGCGCGCCGCGCCACCAACATCTCCGTCGCCGCATCGCATCGCGGCTGTGTTTTGTTTTGGCCGCGGGAGCTTTTATGATTCAGATGGTGGCGAACTGCAAGAGTTCAGGTGCAGAAAATGTTGTTTAGAAACAAACAGAAATAGACCTTGGTCGTCCACACTAATCCAAGCAATATCATATCTATAGACCTCTCTCGATGATTCACCGAGAAGAGTCTGAACAAAAAGATTACACGTTTATATTTAGGTTTATGCAATAACACACATACTTTCTGAGAAGATCTCCAACTGCTCAAACAGATAAATAAGTAATAACTATCAGGGACCAATCGTACCAAATGTACTTAAAATAATAGTACTCACTGTCAAAAGTTAAACCCACTATGGGTGCTAGAGCAAAACCGTAGCTAAACCTTACGCAAAATCTCTAACTGGATTGTACAACATCCGGTACGATTTTTACATGCCACAAAGCCCATTGTTTTACCAGATAAAATTACCACCAAAATGTTGTCGTTCTGTCCCATTAGCACCAAATAACATCTAAATAATAAGACGTGACACTCTCAATTCGACCTCAAAATTCTAACCCACATGCAATTCCTAAAACTACATGGAATACAATTTTCCTTTAAATAAAGCAACATAGCTAACCATTCCTTATGAATTCCAACAAAAGTGAAAGAGATAAAAATAGGCAACACAAAATTCTCAACTGCATCACTTATAGTGTAAAGTATACTCGTAATGTGTAAAATTGTCTTAATCAATATTTTGTATCACAAATCTCCTCCTCCAACCTCTACCAGAAATCAATTATTACGTAATATATGACCCGTATTTAGAATCACGAGTCTGACTCGTAATCTTTATGTTTGGCCCACGAGTCAGGCTCGTCATTTTAAGCAAAGGGGTTAACACACATTTTTTAAAGCGGTCTGGTATCATTATATGTATGTATCTCTAGCTGGCGAATATTGATTTTGTTCGAATTTTTTTTTTAACTACATAAAACTGTTCCTTAGCACCATAGAAATACTCTCTCAAAATCTTATTAAGAAATTCGTAATAGAAAAGAAGTTATAGGTAAGTTATAGGATGTAACGGCACCTCAGCGTATTTATATAGTGAATTTGTAGTATAGAAACTTTAAACGCGTTTATCTCGAAATCATGTTTTTCAAACTGGTGCGACGTTTTTCTCAAAATCTACTCGACCGATTTGTACAAACCAAAATTTTTTAGATTCTATAGAAAAAATACTAGACAATAAACCTCTGAAAAGTCATAAAATACATCCCCCTCCCTTTCCAAATTCGGGTAAACTACCCCAAAAAAAAGTTTTTTTCTTACTTTTTTGGAAAAACGTTTATAAAATAAGGAAAATATAAAAAAATAAAATATTTTAAAGGTTTATTGTCTAGTTTTGAGTCTCAGGAATAGAACCTCGCTTGAATTTTTACTCTATCTGTTACAGGAAGCCTAGAAAATGTCGCACCAGTTAAAATGAGCCTTTTGCAAGACCTACAGTGGTGGTGATGAACTAAAATGGCCAATAAAAATTTTTTTATGTATTTAAAACTATTCCCTACAATATACAAAAAGAATTATGTATCTAAAAAAAGTAGTTTTTCCACACAAAAATATTTAAACAGAGTAATTTTTTTCAATTTAGCATGAGAAGGTCCTCTTGAAATGAATTCTTGATTGATGATCGAACGATCGACTTCTTACTAATTATAGATCCTTTTTTCACCATCTATCTTTAGGTGTAACTACTCAAAAAAAAAAAAAGAAAAGGAATCCAGCGTTCGTAAACTAAAAACATGTGAAACGATATGAATCTTGCTGTTATCGATCAGTTTTAGGAAAATTAATATCTCTACTTCAACCCCTGCGTAATAGATAACTTCAGAAAAGAATTCAGTATTACTCAGAAGACAAAATTAGTGCCATGCTACTATCTATTTAGGTGGAAGGAGTTCTGATATTATTCTTATCCAGCAAAATCTCCGATTCGGAGCGGTGACTTCTAAAATTGTTAATTGCCTTTATTGATAGTAATACTTTTTATTAAACACTACTCATCAGTAAAGTATAGATATTTTTGATTTGATACGGTGCCCCTATTTATTGGTCATTCTCAGAAAATTTGTAGAATAGAATAGTTACAAATTGACCACAACAGCAAATACGCTACTCTGCGTGCGCACTCGAGATCGGAGCCTATATGGTACTAATCAAGAAACTATAAACGAGGATTAGCAAAACTTGTATTCCTTATCTTTCCTGCTCATAAAAGTAAATCAATATACAATAATAAGATTATTATATAATAATGCCATAGTGATACTTAACCTCAACTTAATGAATTTTTTAAGATGAGAAATTCCGAGATATCATTGCGCACTTGATTGTAGTGAAACACGCGCCTTGAGTATTTTACTTATAACGAGGTGAGATAATCATTTTGAAATATACACTGGTAGTCAAAATAAATTGGTGTGAACACTGAAAGTAGCTTCGTTAATACAACTTGTTTATAGTTAAACTCTTGTTATTTCGCTTATCTTGCTTAACCGTTACTTTACCCATGCCTCATTTAAATAAACATGCTGCTAAAATAGTTGCTTTGCTAATGTCAATAGCAGCGCAATAAGTCACTGAATGCAGTAAGTATAATAGTTGGTAAAAAAAAGTAGGTGTGCTTTTAAAATCATAGATAACTAAACATTCGTCTAACAGACTACCGATCTCTGCCAGTTTTGCGATTTTGAGATGTTCCCGCACACTTTTAACATCTGTCGAAATTTCAAATGTTAATTTTTATCACTTTTCTATATTTTAATTAAAATATTATAATACTTCCCTTAAGTTACGCTAATTTCAAATAAATGAAGGAAATATAAAAATATAGTTAAGTACATATTTTTAAATCGTAGTCTATGAGTCGAATGATTAGTTACAGAATAACACTGATTTAAGTTTAGTTATTTTGAGTTAAAAGATTTTCTGAGATTTTAAAATAAACTTCTTCATGGGCACTTCTTCAAAATTAAAAACATGTATAATAAAAAAAATATCAGTGCGAAAACGTTAATTAGATGAGCAGGGCTCCTTTGGTTACGACGCTTTTTTCTTACGCGACGGTTTTGTTTATTTTAGGTAAATGGATCTTTGTATTTCCACCACAATTTGTTTACCGACGTTTGAGAGATTGATGAACACAACCAAACCATTAGATTTATTTTAACTACATAAATAGTTTTGGATTTACTAAATTTTTTTTCCTATATGATTAACTTTATTTTTTCGTATTTTTAAGCATGTTTATAAACATTTCTATATATGTATGTGAAAGGAGACGAATTGTAAGGTTATGAGAACTATACTTGAACAATTACTCAAAAAAATTTCATTTATTTTTTCTACTTTTATTGTTTCATTAATCTTTTAAGTAACTATACTTTTTGGAACAAATACTTATAACATGCATATCCTCAAGTACAAATTTCAAGTTTTAATTTGGAAAAAAAGATTTTATATCTAAATCCTAACCGGAAATATGGCGATTTTTATACAACGACAAAAATTGAGGATACCGCGAGGTAAATTGTTAATTTTCAGGGACTTTTGTTTTTGTGAGGCCTTTAACTTTAAAAGTCGAAAAGTGGTGTAAACTTTTTGTAGATGTGTGCACTTTGGTACACGGGTTATTATTTATTAGTATTTAAAAATGTCCTTTTTTCTAGTGAATTTAAATTTTGTTTTATTTAATTTGATTGAACTAACTGCCACGATAAGATTTTGATCTCGTTTTTTTCCAACAAAATGGGAGCTTTCGTTCCGCCTAATTTAACTAGTGCGAAATAGCGTCTCAACATTAAAGAAATGGTAAAATTGAATTGCAACAATCGAAAGAATGGGTCAAATGTGGCTGGTGCTCATTTTTCACGGTAGTGCGACGGGGTTGCTGTCCTCTTGCAAAAGCGGGTTACTGAATGCATTCATTACAGCGATCAGAAAGCTGAGCGAACGTGTAAGGAATTCACGCACTCACCTTCGCAGATCTTTGTCACATATGGCGTACGGTAAATTAATAACTTTCTGGGCTCTCTTTATGTGCCGTTCATAAGTATTCCTCCCACACTTCAGTGCGCAAGGAGATCGCTGCCAGCACCGGTTTTCGATCCGAATATTTGGCGCGTCTGTCACAAGACAACCCGCAGAACTAGAGGGGCTAGAGCTAGAGAGCTTTTCTTAGAAGCGACGAGATCACCAGTCGAAATAATTCTCGGTGCTCCGCTAGCTGAAGTTTGTCGCCATTTATATTTCGCTGATGGCAGCACTGAGCCAATTAGGTACACTTCCCAAGAATAACATCAGAGCCCACGGGGCATGGAAGGTCTTCTGGTTTTAATTTGTCGTGGCAATGCTCAAATTTGTTTTCATTCCAAAAATTATGCGCATCCTGTTTATACAACCAAGAAAAGGGTTAATCGTCAACTTGTGTCTTGTGCCGTACGTGAGTCTCGTCGAGCGACGCAACGTAGCCCCCGAGCCCCCTGCTAGCCGAAAAGCCTGCTCCATTCCCTCGGCCTCGGCGACAGTGCGATTGTGTCCGAGGAACAATTAAAACGAACGCACATACTCACAGCGCGGGGGTGTAGCATTAGACATTGCATTGTGGTGCATTCGCCGCGGAACGGGTGAATGCAAACAACTTTTGATTAACATATTCAGCACGGCGGATTGCAGCGTGGAACGGGTTTCGCTTTTTCCTTTCTACAGTGGCCGCCGGTGGAGCACAAAGAAAGAACGACAAAGGAAACGATTGCAGCCGGAGCGCGCAACGAGCAGGGTATTAAGTGTCCACTGCAGGCGTGTATTTGTTATCTTCTAGAAAATTTGCTTTATCGATTAGACGAATCCAGCGCTAGGTAACAGTCCTTATCAGTTCGGTAAGAGGGGGCGAAGTGCATCTGAAGACGGTGTTGCCGTCGATGCAGGGGCTTTTCGCTCTTCCGAATCAACGCATCAACGCAAGGAAATTTCTGTGAAAGTTGCAATCATAGATAGAAAATTTCGCAAGGAATCTACGTTAACTAACTTTTTGCCGAAAACATTTTCTTTGGACATTTCATTAGAAATTGTTCAAAGGTATTTCGTCTACAGGTATAACCCTAACAGACTGCAAAGAAAACAAATTAATTAAGTCATTTACATAATTAGCCAAGAAAAAAGCACGGATATTATAAAGAAAATAATAACACTAATCAACTTTTTTAATTCTCGTTTATGCCACAGAACCAGTGGTAGATAATTTTGATAGGACGTTTTCCATAGATTACGAATTTCGCTGAAACGATCTGAAATCAGATGATCTCAGCAAAATGGTGTTCATGTTCACTATGCGTTAATTGTTACAACATTAAAAGTATCTAGTTTCTTCAAAAAATTTAACATGCTAGACTTTATTTTTCGATTGTAAGTGCATTTCGTGCAATAACGATATAATATGAGTTTTGCGATTACAGCGCTATCTACCACGAATGAAGCAAAATAACATAGGTACTTTGTAGCCTAGAATCCGAATTTGCAATAAAAATTAGGAACTCGGTCTAAAATTACAGATAACTAAGGAATAAAATACACTAAAACAAAAGATTAGAAATATGTACTTACTATTCTATCAGCCAGCTAATTAAATTAATTGATAGAACTCTACAACAGTGTGAGAAATATTTATAAAATTAGTTGGTTTCCCTATTTTAGTTCTAACTTCTAACTAAGTAAGTAAGTCATTCAATTAGTTGGCTGGAAATCAAGGAAGAAAATAGTTAGTAGTTGCATACATATTTCTAATCTTTCTTTCAGTGTAAGCAACAGGAAAAAATGCAGATGGAGGAGGCAATGGAATCCTCAGTAGATTCGGAAAAAAAAATTATTGAATATAAATTTGGCTAAATAGATAAGTATGTACAACAGGATTGAGTGTCATGTTAGAAAAACGTCACACTTTATTTTTCGCAAGCCTAATCAGTAATGAATACTATTTTTTATTTTTTCCATTGATAGGGGAATTCCCTATCTGAAGGTGAGTTTGATCATCTCGTTCTTTCTATAGCCCAAGTAACTACGTGTTTTTATACATAAATGAGGCAATATTGCCATATAGTTATACGGATTTGCTCGTATTTGTATGGATTATCAAAGTTTAATGCAGATAATTAACGAACATACGGATTTTTATGCGCATTGCAGTTTTTACATATTTGCAATATGAAAACATGAAGATATTTGAGGATAGTCGATCTAAAACTTGTCTTATGATTATCAATTTCCATATTATGTGCGAAAATTTGTTATTAATCTCTACATTAATTTATTATTTACTTTAATACTTATTAATTGCAAGATTCAGTAGTTTGAATAATATTTTTTAACGAGAACGTTTTGATTAAAAGTAGGTACCTACTTAAAAGCATTTCCGTGTCGTTCTAAGACGTGTTTCCCAAATTTGCTAAAAAGTTCTTCAGCAACTCAGAATAGTTACTTCAATTAAAATAGGTAAAAATAGTTGGTTTAAATTAATTAACCAATAGATATTTACTGCACTGATCGTCTTTTACTTAAACTCATTACCATTTTACAAAATTGGTATACAAATGACCAGACCCACGAAACAGCATCGTCATAAAGTACAAGGATGTGGCCGCATTACTCCTGCTTTTAATTATCAAAAAACAATCAAATGGTTAATTGAAGGATTTTCAGAAGAGCGACGGAGTTTCGAATAGTTAGCGGTTTTCAATAAGAGCGATAAAACCAAAACTGGCGGTCTTTTAATGTTGATCAATACTAAAAATAGTTGAAAGTTTTATTTGAAAGAAATCGAATCGACTTCTAAAACTCACAAGCTATACTGATATACTTAATTTAACTTAAAAATTTCGTATAAACCCTGACTAAGTAATACGCTGTTTAATAGTAGTTATCAAAAATTAATGGGTTTCTACAGTCCCGCAGAAGCATTTGATGCTTTCTAAAGTTACAAAAGTAGGTAGTCGTAACTAGGAACATTTTAATCAACCTTCCCATGCCTCTCAGCGCAGTAATTTCCATACTCTTTGTCTAGGTGTTATAATTATAGGCGACATGTACTACTTATCACCAATTGTATCAAAATTTCCCGCAGCATTTTTAACAATGAAATTGGCGGGTATTATTTGTTTGTTGGTGATGCTTAAAAAAATTGATTGAGAAAAGTAAGATTTGTTAAGAGGCCATATGCAGGCACTTTTATATGTTCTCTTATGATCTAAAAATTTCTTTTTAAATGAACTTAATGTAATTTTTGTTTCTACCAAAATTAATATTATAACATAGAATGGCCGTAATAAATATGCAAAACAAATTTGTCGGTCGGTTGAATTTTCCCCGATTTCTCCGATTTTGAAAAGTCACAAGAGATTTTCTCTATAAGTACTTAAGTTAGTATTCCCCAAAATGTTTTGGCGAAAATTATGTAAAATTCTTAAGTTAAGAATGCGTCCATTTAGTTTCTAAATATAATTTCACACCAGGTCTAAAAACAAGCTAATTGACGAAAACTTTACATTACGCAAGAAAAATGCGTGCTTGTCATTGGCAATATTGTTGAAATAAAGGTAAATATGTATTCTATTTACCTTTGATTCGAAACTTTCGACCCCAAATGAATTTCAAAATCCGTAAGTTGTGACTGAATTGGCATTTAATGATCGGTAAATACATATAACCAGATTAATAATACGAGCACATACCTCCTATAGAGCATAAAGGTAAAAGGAGCTTTTCAAATAGTTACATAACTATACATTTCTGAAACTATTAAATTCAGGAGAAATTTGGTAAAGACATTTTTGTAACTGAAATTTCTACTTTCAATTTTAACAATGGATAAAGTTTTACAGAAGAGACTACTTATGGAAGTTTGTTATTGTAACTATTTCTATTTAGTAGTAATGCAAATTCAATTTCACTCACTGAGCAATTAGAGACAATGCAACTTTACATCACTGGTTAATTACCACGGATGTAGTGATAACACTGAACGATAAGTTGTAGTACAAATTCTATTTCGTTGTATCAGTGACGTTGACGCCAACAACGAAAACCCCATTTAACTCGAATCGAAATTAACTTACTGAACAATGGTGTTAAAATGATCAGTGATAACAAAACTGCAATTTCCACTAAGTAATTAGAACATATCAGATCAGTGAAAATGATTATGTTAAAATTGTAATTGTATGTATAATAATCAATCACGATGTATCCTTGCCTTGATATCCATTGAATTAATGCTACTAATGGATAGTTCGGAATGGCTATAAAATTCAAGGAATCTTTATGTCTTTAATGTTGTTCTTCTGTATATGTGAGTAGTAACAATTTTTTTTTTTACGCTAGAAATAAAAATGGGTCAATAAACAAACTTATTGGTTATACATATAAACTGCATTCCTTCTCTGTTAGCTAGCAGTAAAAGTTCCTCAGTTAAAAGAGTCTTTATAATAAAAATAAAGATTTCATTGTAGCTAGTACAATTATATTATCATCGTAACTATTTTAATTATTTCCACAACTGAAATTAAAGCACTTTCACGGTGAGCAGCTGCATTTTAAACGTTTCTAAAATTAATGGAAATTCTTCTAATAGAAAAGATTTTTGCACAAAAAACGACTGTTTTGCTATTTTTCAATAATTCAGCCAGGCAGGTGGGGAGTTAATAAAACGCCGCTTGTAATAGTTAACATGCTTAGCGTGACCAATTAAGATAAACCAAATATTCAAATTCGCTTCTCGTGGGATCAATCCAACCATTTACGATTTACGTAATCGTTGTCTATTTAGGCTTTTAGCGTTGCCTTTCGTGAAAATTCTGATTAAATCAATATTTCACTATGTGAAGAGCATAAATATCTCTGCCGTTGACAAGGCATGTATTGCGATAATAGCCTAAAATAATAGAAATTAAAAATTTTCAACTGATAGCAAAATATATAGAACATAAATCGACAACCCTGGTACATTTTACTTATCAAAAATATCGCATTGTTATCTGCTGTAGTTTTATTTAATCAAAATCGTCACTTTTATGTTCTTATCAAGAAAGAGGAAAAGATAATTTAAGCATTATTCTTATTTTTAATATTGAAACCCTAAACCTCCACCTCGAAACTGAGATCAAATTTTGACTGAAATCTAACTATCTTGTTCTGACTTAAATCCCGTGAAATGTGAAGGTTATACAAAGGCGGAAACAACACTTTTACGTCTATTCTATGTTATACCAAATTCCCTAGCTGATTATACTAAAGGCATTTTTGTGAAAATTAAATGAGATCATTTTTCATTAGAATACTTAAATGAAATCATTTTCAAATTGTTTAAAATAGGCTATATCTTCTTATTGCCGAGGCTTCTTCTTCAAGGTGCCTCTCCACTTTGGAGGCTGGATATCATCATATGTTACATATAGTTGAGATCGTGATTTCCCTGTTCTGAATAGGTGTAGTTTCGAACAGTTGAACAATTCAATTATGTTTTCCAGCCACGATGTCCTTTTCCTTTTTCTGCAGTTCTTTCCTACAATTTTTCCAGCTTTAATTATTTTCATGATTTATCTTTCAGTCCCCATCCTATTTAGTAGGTACCTCTGCGTTACTAATATTATCTCTCTAAAAGATTCTTAAGGTCCATCTGTGGGGCCACATCTCAAAAGCTTCTATTATCACAACGTCACTCGTTTTCAGGGTATAAGTTTCCGCTCCATAAGAGAGTACCGAACAAATGTAATATTTCAACACTCTTAATTGTAGTTTTAAATTGAGTCCATTTTGCAAAAAACCTACTCCCGAGTAGTATTTTTACAAATAACTGTCATTAAAATAACTTATTTCATTTACCTTATTATCTAGTGGTACTAGTGACAATCTACACAATGTTGGATTACGAAAATAAAATCAGCGATCAGCTAGTGATTAAATTTGGGAAAGTTTTCAAAAAACTCACAAAAATACTCTGAATGAAATTAGCCTAAGTAATCAGTGGAATTCTAATTTATAGTGCTGACGATTATTTAGCAAAAAGCGTAATAAATCCACTATTTTATTAAAATGCTGCTTTTGGGAGGTGAATTCACATCTCAAAAGTGTTAAATCGCCATAAAACACACGTACTTATATTGTAGATTTCGATAAATAATAACAACTCTTTATTATCTCGGAAATGGTTAGTCATACGAAAATTTTCATAGACCGTTTTTGCAGCAAACTGCCTGAACCACAAATTCAGTCATAAATTTTTTTTTTAAAGTTCAGCGTTTTTGAGATATTTGCAAGTGTCATGTCGGCTTGGTGAGGAATTCTCGCATGTTATTAAGAAATCCAATACCAATTATTTCCATGTTGACTATCCATAGTTATTCCTGTATTACTTATGTGGCTATGAGAAAAATAATGTTTCAAGTCGCCAATTATACTTACGCTGGCTTATTTATTTACCAAAACGCGTGGTTTCTAAAACAGGTAACAAAACTTAAACTGTACTTGCAAATTTCGTTATTTTAAATCGACTATTAAATTCAAAGCGTTTTAAAACTAAAAAAATTGCTTTTCCTGGGATATCATGCTCAAATTATTGCTGCAAATACAACATGTAATATTACAATTAAAATAAAAATGTTAGGTGAAGGGAAGATAATGCGATTTGCTCATGAAATTCATAGTGCCAATTAAGTTGACGACCTCTGCTAAATGGCGCTGCAGAGGTGCTAGATAGTTTGATAAAAGCCTCGTGATGATGTCGCGATTCAAAAATTCAATTTTTAGAAGCAAATCAACCTCTCAAAGTCGCAAAAGTGCTTTTTTAAATGTATAAATATTTCATAGAAGCGTATTACGCCATTCTGTGCCTGGATTAACCAGTTCTGCAGTAGCAGCAGCATGAGGAAGGTTTTTGTGAAATGATTTAGTGCTGCCTGGCGCAGTACCACCATTCGAAGGAGTCGGAAAACTGCACTCCAAGACCGACTAGAGGGGTAGGGATTTCGGCGATTTTTTTCCTGACTGCGATGTGTGCGATTAGACCAAATGCTATAAATGTAAATTTAGCGATGATGGAAGCAATTACAAGTGTCTTCTGCTGCTGAAAAAGTGGGCTTATGACTAAGGATTTCCCGGGGTTTGGTTATGTAAGTCGCAGGTGATTTCAGCGGTGTTTGGCTTCGTATGTTAGTAGTTAGCAGGCTGGCGTTATTCCCAGCACAAGGGTTAGTAAAGGTCCTTTATTCAAGACGAAAACACTCACACAGGAAAAAAGATACCTTGGGGTGTAATGGGACCAGGACAAGAGGAGCAAGGCGAAGAACTCCGCAAATAAACGGAATGGCTCGTAAATTTGATTGAACTTAGATTGCTCTTTTGGGGGGGACTTTTACCTCTCAGGTGTTCCGGGCTGCAGCGGGGAGTTTTCCATTAAGATGTCTGCTGGGTTCTCTGCACTCTTAATCCAAACGAGGGTGGAGTAATAAATAAATAAATAAAAATCAATAAAACTTCGGTTGTTGTGTCCTCAATTGGCGTGATCAATTCTCATCACCAGCGTTTCGTTATCAAGCGACGAACTCGAAATTTGACGGCACCGTGACACATCCTCAGCCCTCCATTGTTACAGGCAACGAACCTCTCGTCAGCGAAAATCACATATTTTGCGGCCTGAACGGAGGAGATTCCACGGCCTCGCAAGGAGCGGGAAATGCACTTTTTCGATTTATTCACGACAAAACTGGCAGATCACTCACTGATTTCTACAAAATCTCGCCTCACTTGACGCACAAACACCAGAGCATTTTTGGATAAAAATCTCAATGGAACGAGCAGCGGAGCAGGGCAAAAAAACAATAACCAAACCCCACGGGAATGAAATCATCAAAGCGCGAATTGAAGGCACTTTACACTGGTCGCGGGACACTGCTGCTGCTGCTGCTGGGTACACAAAACACACTTATCGCTGGGAAATAATTAAGCGCACGAAATTTCAGTAAACATTCGTAAAATGCTCCGGGGGATCGAAAGTTCACTTGGCTAGGCGCACCTAATTGCTCCAATTGGACTGGGTGGCTCCGCACTCCACAGGCCGTCGATGCACAGAAAAAGCCTAGGCACTTTTATTTTGCAGGCTCCCGCACTATGAGCACTTTAAAAACTATCCGCAGACTCAAAAATCGGTACGAAATTCACGTTGATGAAAACATTCTCTCCAAAAGGGTAAGAGAAAACGCGAATGACATGCGCGTATCGCTTCGAACGAAACACATTTAACGAAACATTTGAGGCCGAGCGAAACTCGTGCAAACTCCACACAATAATCCGGGTGCAGACTTTGCCTTGCGACAATTCAAAGGCTGTTTATCGGGGTTTTAGTCCACAATTTTTAATCGAACCCGTCCTCCGTACAATTCAACATCCAACAAGTGGCGGCCATATTGTTTCCCTTCAAACACTGTAAAATAATTTCGGTGATATATGCTTTTAGTGCTGCCCGATCGCCACATTTGACAGCTTTCTGACAATATTAAGCTGGGGTCGGCTGACGGATTCAGCAATTGAGTTGTGGAATCCGTTCACGGCAATTGTCCACCGACAAAAAAGGTGTGTTCACTGGCGTATAAAATTGAATTGTAGTCGAATAAAATTAACTGAACTGAACTGGCGTTTAATAAATAATGCACCACTCGATTTACCGTCTGAAATGGTTCGCTTTTTTCTCACCTAAAGAGAGTTCTGTCTATTTTGTTTTTCGTATCAGATGAGATAGGCACCTTCAAAAGGCGGCAAATTTAAAAATTGTATTTATTTTTAATTGTATCCTGCACACTTAAATTCAATTCCACTTAACGTAGTATTAAATCTTAAATAAGGTCGTAGAGACAATTTTCTGGAATGATAATATTTTCATTGAAAAAATTCCAACGAAGCGTCGAAATACTCATTTGGGGAACTGTAGTTTACATCGAGAAACAATTTTATAAAATAAGTAACAACAATTTTTAAAATAAAATGATTTTATATTCGCTAAATGGTATAAAACAACTTGTGAACCATTTTGTACTAAAGTAGCTGACTAATTACATATGTGATTTAGTGGAATTCAGATGCCTTACGCAGTTCCCAATTAAAATGACTCACTAATTGATCTCATGTTTGAGTTATACATAATCAAGCGCCCACGATATTATAACCATAATATCAGCCATATTGGATTTAGAATGACGTCACTCAACCTATCGTATTCGTCTCGTCAAACGCTTTCATTTGACGACACCCATGTCAAGGAGCTTGTAAAGGAAAAGGTAGTCCGCCATCTTAGGACATCCGCCATTTTAAATATATTATAATATTGTGTAAACTATATTGTATTGGCACCACAATATTATTGTTAGGTATGTGCACGGTTTCAAAATAAATAAAATCGTTAAAAAAGCCAGAAATGGTAATTATAGCACTTATGGGTTTCCCTATGATCCTTAATTAGTAATAGGACTTAATTGCAAATAAATCCGAATTAATTTGCCACATTTCGGCACTTACGATGTTTTTGGTTATTGTTTCTTTCCCATAAGAAAAAATAACAAAATAAGAAAGATAAGAATTCGTAATATGGGGTATATAAACGTTTCATTTTTAATGCGAAGATCAACCAAACACAAACCAACCAGAATCGCCTTGTCCCGTTCCCTTTTCTTGACCACCACATCTCTCTCGCTCGTATTTTGGTCAACCTGGCTAACTTCGACAATTTCTCATTTGGTTTTTATATTCATCGGATATCAAGTCATTTGTAAACACCTCGTTCCAGAAAACCTTTATTCCAATTATAGAAATATTTACGATAAAATAGACGAGCTTTGTATTCCCTTTTCTCTGGTTCAATGTGCCTGCAGAGGTACCAATAAAATGGTATGGTAAAAAAAATCAACTCTTCAAAAATAATTGTGAACGATCCTAGTTAACCAAAACGTTTGAATTTTTTTACACCAAAACAAAGTTGAGAAGCAAAGATATTTAATTTCAAACTTAAAGACATAATCTTAAAATACTCCGCAAAGAGAGAATGCTTCTAAATAATTATCTTTAAATGGGATTGACTTAAGAGAGTAACAAACGGATTTGAAATACGAAATCACCACATTAGGGGAAGACTTTATGCCTTCAACATTAATTAATCGGAATCCCCACACTTTTTCTTGATTAGCTTTTCGCGCCCGGTCAAATCAAATTTACCTGGCTGATCGACGTCGTCGTCACTGTCTGAGCTTATTTCGGAATCACTTGACTCCTTGTATCTTCCGATGCCAGGTAAAATCGCAATGCATTTTAGTGCTCCTCTGTCTAGAATTTTTGAAACATCAGCCAATGATTCTGGCTTCTGTTGTGTGCAATTTGCAGCCTCTTCTATGCTCTTTTTGGTTCCGTCTTCTTTTTGGCATTTGCTTGGAACAACACCATTCTCCACTTCGCCGTTCTTTCGCTTTCTTAAAACACCGCCCAGCAATGACTTCTGTGAGGTGCGGGATGTTGTGATAGGCGTCTTCGATTTTGTCTTGGATGTCTCTGTTTGAATTTTCTGAAATGAGAATAAAGACAAAATGTTAATGAAATAAAAATTTAAAAACTAAAACCAGACTACGCAAAAGCTTAAAACAAGCATAAAATATTATAGAGGAAGGCCAACCTGATTTAATTACAAAGGTCTTGGATTAAAAATCGTTGTAGTCGGAGGCCTTCCTTTAGATTCATAGATTTTTTTGGCTTCCGACTTGTATTAAAAATATATTATCACAGGTAATATATACTGTACATATATATTTAGATTGTGCTCATCAATACATTTCATTTGATACCAAACGCGATACATTTATCTTAAAGTTTTGTTTATTAGAACTGTGAAATATAATTATAAAAGCCGCCACATTGGATTGAAATATAAATTTGTGCGAAGTCAATTATTTGTAATGTTTCATGAAAGGAAAAAAATAGGATATAGCTTTTTATTTTCCACTAAATAAAATGAAGGTACGACATTATATATTTGTAGTGGAATGGTTGCTATTGTTTTGCACATCACTGTATGTATAAAAGATTAACAACAAAACACATGCAATCTTATTTGAAGTTTTTCATATAAGAATAATTTTAAAAGTTTCTAGTACGCTTGTTAAAAGTTATTATACGAAATTGAAGGACGGATAGATGGCATTGTTTGCAACTTTTCTACTTTCAGACAGAATCCTGAGAAAATTCACCTACCTGGTTTTTATGTTGCTGCATTTAAGGGTTGAAAGACAAAGGGTTGAAACTAGTTTTATAATAAATCGTACTACATGAGCTTTCTATCAGCGTTTGATTCATTATGCTAATTTTCTATTTCAATTATATGAAGTGAAACGGCTGTAGCACCGCCATTATTTTGTTTCAAAAGTTTATAAATTAATATTTAAGAATAAAAAAATAATAGATATAAAAAGCCCATAAGACGGCAGAAAATTAGGTGAAAGCTTACAAAACGTTAATAAGAATCAAAACTAAAAAAACATGCAACTTAAACAAATTAAAGCAGTTTTAAATAAATTAAATGAGAACTAAATTCTTTACACGTCCCCGTATCAGGGCCTTTCGTTTTCTATGACAAGTACGATGTCCCCGTAGCGGAGCTTTTCAACCAAAATTATTATTATTATGTATTATTGAATCAATCGATTCATTATATGTTTTTAATTACGTTTTACATTATATGTCGGAATACGTCTCGGAAAACTATAAATTTGAAATAAGTACAGTTAATAATAATAATTTACTCTTTTTCTGCATGTTGGTGAGGATCATTTTTTTCCCTTAATTTTCGTCTTTTTACACGTAAATTGCTTTCTTTTCCTCACTAATATCGTCCATAAACCACATATGTACATACTCGTATGTTAGCGATTATTGTTACAACTTTTAATCTAAAACCCCTAAACTCAGCTTCAGAGTAATATTCTCATATACGATGAGTCCATCGACAAAATCGTTTCGGTTGATAGAATTGCATGGGTCATTACACTATAAAAATGACACCAATTCTTGGAGCAAATTAACTATAAAGTGGGGAGGAGTTTAACAACTTCTTTGGAACAATTGGATTTTTAAAATTGGGGTAGATATGGTTCTCATAATCACGGATTTAATAAAAACGTAAACTTTTGTGGCAATTTCAAAACAACTTAAAAATAGCACTCTGATGGTTTTTTACTCACGTTATCCATTGACTGCTCCTGCAAGGTGGCGACCCTTTGCCTGAATTCCTTGAGTTCCTTTTCCTCTTCGATGTGTTGCTGCAGCTCTGCCTTCATTTTCGTTCTATCCACAAGGTCCAGGAATTCGACCTCGTCGTCATCCAGTCCTCTGATTAAATTTTCTGCAAGAAATCATTTGCTCAACCAGTGCACGCAAGTTGCGCCGCAGAACTTACTCAGCTTGTGGGCTTCCTCGTACTCCAGTTCCTTCTTCAGCCGTTGCTCCTTCAAGCGGTCGTACAGCGGCCTCGAGTCGTAGGGCTCCTCCGGGCGTTCTGCAGAAGTAATTTGAGTTAAATTGGAGATTTTGTTTACAGCCACAAAGCGTACCTAGAGGCTGGTCCTCCGTTCGCACTTTCTCCCACTCCTCCTGGCGCTTCTTCCTTGCCTCCGCAACCTCTGTCTCGGTTATAAATCCGGAGCTCATCGTCAATTGAAAACCGTAGTTGTTTTGCAAAAATACCTGCTCCGCTGCGCCTGCGATTATTGACACAAAGTGCCCAAGTAGCCAAGCAATGAGTAGCAATTGTCAAATTCGAATGTCACTGTCATAGCGCTTTCCAGTGGTAGATGTCTCTGAGACCGTTTGATGGCAGCTTTGTTCAACTACTGAAAGCAAGAAAAGGAACGCACGGGGCTTCTTGAATTGTTCACGTCCCTCAATTTTGAATTTTAATATTTCAATTTTTGTTGATGTTTTGGCATTAAAATGCTATAGAATAAAATTATTCTGACCTGATTTAAAAGTTCAATATGGCAGCCCTTGTGTTAAATCATTGTTCCAGGACAAAAGTATTTTTTTTTTTCAATTTTCAACTAAAAGATCGTTAATGATTTTTGAATAAAGCAAACGGGGATTTCCTTTAATTAAAGGATGCCACTAAATAATTAATTACAGTCAACCCTGCTACAACACGGCATTCTGAGAATACGATTTTCATATGAAACATAAATTCCTCCGTCACTGGTTTAATTAAAGACATATCTGACTATTCCTAAACTTTTTCTAAATTTCAACGTTTCGTCCGACTTCGTCCACGTGGACAACTGAACATGAACAAACTATTCTTTTAATACCAGATGAAAATGAATCTTTTTTGATTTTAAATCCTAAAAAGAAAACTGTTGAACGGTTTGCACCGAACAGATTTATTTACAGATTGCCAGTAAATATCGTTTTTATGAATGTATTTTTCATGCTGACAATGCCGGTAAGAGAAGTATAATATTTTTAAATTCCTTGCATTCTATTAGCACATTGCAATTATTTCAACACCATTTTGTACAATACATTTCTGGTCTTGCTAAAAATGAAAATCATTCCCCTCTTTAAGTGCACAATTTTGGCAGAGCTAAAGTTACAGGCTACTTTAATTAAAGTAGTAGAGTAAGCTATTTTCCTTGGGGAACTATGCACAATATCCTATCTTGTTCTCCGCCCTTTACTTTACCTCTATGCCAAATTTCAGCGAAATCGGTTCAGTAATTTCAACGCGGAAAAGGAACAAACAGACAGATAGACAGTCACTTTCGGATTTTATAATATTAGCAGGGATTTGTTTTGATGTTATTTTTCTATCGGGCGCAAAAAATGAAAACAAGGTAGAATTAATTCTCTACCTTGTTCAGAAAGAAAAACATTTGCTGAAAAAAAGTCAAAGGTGAAGAAAATACACATGCTCAAATAGTAACCGTAGTAGGTAAGTATTTAAATTAAAATATAAAACCTATAAATGAATTTTGAGAACTTTTCCACTATAGTTATTGTTGGAGAATTTGAACTTTACCGCCATATGCGACCATCAGCATAAAACTGACGGGCAGGCGCCCTCTTGGGATATCTTTGTTCACTCCTCATTGTGATGCCATTCAGGCAACACGGTTGTTCATCATTGCTCGAATAAATGGTTCTTGCTCGATTGTTTTTAAGTTGTTTTCATTGCCGCCTAATTAATCGTCCAACAGGTTATGGGCCCAGGCATACAACGCGAGTTTAAAGAATAAAAACAAAATCGTGAAATCATTAAAATAGGAAAGAACGCGTGTGCAAGCGACATTTCGTTTCGGGAGGATTCCAGGAACGAAGGGCGAGTCTTTCCGGGAATTCGCGAGTGATCTCACGGCAGAATAAAAATAAAAATTGTGAAATCGTTGAAATAGGAAAGAACGCGTGTGTGCAAGCGACATTTAGTTTCGGGAAGCTTCCAGCAACGAAGGGCGTGTTTTTCCGGGAATTCGCGAGTGATCTCACGGGAGAATAAAGATAAAAATTGTGATTGTTTCGGACATTAACACGCGGCGCAACGCAGTGGAAAATCGTGAGTGTTTCGGACAGTAACACGCGACACGATTGATACCACGAATCATCAGTGTTTCGGACAATAGCACGTGATTAAAAAAAAAAAATAATAATAAACAATGAGTTCGAGTAGTGCTGTGCGCATCGAGGCGTTGGGGCATGAAAATTATGACACATGGAAGATGCAGATGCGCGCCATTTTGGTGAAAAACGACGCTTGGGGTTACGTCAGTGGCGCCACTATCAAGCCCGAACCAGCGGCCGACAACGCGAACGCAGCTGATGTTACAGAGTGGGTGACCAGGGATGAAAAGGCGATGTCCGACCTGATCCTGTCAATTGGTCCAACCCAATTGAAGTTGGTCAAAAGCTGCAGAACATCGCGTGAGATTTGGCGGAAACTTGAGGACACGTTCCAGTCAAAGGGGCCAGCTCGTAAGGCCACGTTGTTGCAGAGTCTCACTCTAAAAAAGATGGGCGAAGGTGACGACGCACGCGAACACCTGAGCAACTATTTTGACTGTGTCGACAAGTTGGCTGACATGGACGTGGATATCAATCCCAGTCTACTCACCATCTTGATGTTGCAAAGCCTCCCCCCCAGTTTTGAAAGCTTCAGGATTGCCATCACAAGTCGCGATGAGTTGCCAACGCCGGAGAACCTTCGCATCAAGATAGTCGAGGAAAGTGACGCGAGAAACGCTAACTCTTCATCGACGTCGGATCAGGGCGCTATGTTCGTCAAACGAAAGGGCCCATTCAAGAAGGAAAATAAGACCCATTCGAAGAAAAATAGCTCAAACCGAAAGAGCGAAGCGAACAGGGGACCGTTCCCGTTCAGGTGTTCGAAGTGTGGCTTTAAAGGGCACAAGGCGGCAGAATGCAGGTCAAAAGGCAACAAGGACAAGACGGATGACGTATCGGTACTGGCGGTCGAAGAACGCAATTCGTGCAAAATCGCCATCAATGACATTGGGGAGCGGTGGTGTCTTGACAGCGGGTGTACGAGTCACCTGTGCGGCGACGAATCAACGTTCGTAACAATGGAGCGAGGAGAGAGCGGCAAACTAAAACTGGCAAGCGATGCGACCGCGGAAATAAAGGCCAAGGGAACCGTAAAGCTCACGACGAGTCTGGAAGGAAGGTCGCGTGATGTCATCCTAAAAGACACTTTGCACGTTCCAGACGTCCGAACCAACCTACTGTCCGTTTCCAAGTTCACAGACTACGGATATTCGGTAGTGTTCGGAAAGGACAGGGCTGAGATCGTCGATCAGAACGGGGAAACGAAGCTGATCGCGAAACGTAGGGACAACCTTTATTTTGTAAAAAACACCGCCCCTGAGGGATGCAACATTGCCTCAAAGGTCGACAGGGAAACGATGGCTCAACTCTGGCATCGACGGATGGGCCATATCAACTTCCGCGACCTTGCGGCAGCGGTGAAGAACGGCCGCATCCGCGGCATAGATCTGGACAACGAAATCAAGGACTTGACCTGTGACGTGTGTACAAAAGGGAAAATGACCCGCAAACCTTTTCCTAAGGAATCCGACCGAAGCTATGGAAAACTGGAGCTGATCCATACAGACGTTTGCGGCCCCATGCGAGTTACGTCAAACGCCGGGTCAATGTACATCATCACATTCACGGATGATTTTACGAGGTGGACTGAGGTCAGGTTCCTGAAGGCGAAAAGCGAGGCATTGTCGGCGTTCCGGGAGTTCAAAGCTTCAGCTGAAAAAATGAGCGGATTAAAGATAAAATATCTCCAGTCTGACAACGGACGAGAGTACATCAACCGGGCGTTCGACGATTATCTTAAGTCCGAGGGAATTCAACGCCGACTCACCACTCCGTACACTCCAGAGCAAAACGGCGTCGCCGAGCGGAAAAATCGGACCCTCGTCGAGGCAGCGCGATGTTTGCTCCTGCAGTCTGGATTGCCGTCAAAATTCTGGGCAGAGGCAATAAACACCGCCAACTACGTGAGGAACAGATGTCCCACGAAGAAGCTGGAGGGGAAGACTCCGTTCGAATCCTGGAACAACAAAACTCCAGCGGTCCACTATCTGAGGGATTTCGGGTGCAAGGTGTTTTGCCTCGATAGAATGCCAAACAAGGACAAATTCAAACCACGTTCAAGAGAGGGGATCTTCGTCGGGTATTCGGAGCAGTCAAAGGGCTATCGAGTTTGGCTTCCGGACACAAATAAGACCGAGGTCACGAGAGACGTCACTTTCAGAGAGGATCCGAAATCGCCTGAGGGCAAGGTCGAGGATTTTGCTCCGCCCCCTAGCACTCCAGGGAAAGATCTCTCAAGATCAAACAAGAACTGGATCGAAGTGGAATTCCAGTTGGGATCCATCAACGCAGCAAACAACGAGATCCAACCGGGTCAGGTGGAAATAAACGACGAAGACGAGTGGGATTTCCCCTTCAGAGGTTTTTCTCCGGCTAGTCGTCATTCACCGGAACCCAACGATGTTTTCGACCCGC
Organism: Eutolmus rufibarbis; assembly: GCA_963920795.1. Classification (NCBI taxonomy): domain Eukaryota; kingdom Metazoa; phylum Arthropoda; class Insecta; order Diptera; family Asilidae; genus Eutolmus; species Eutolmus rufibarbis. The sequence goes on from OY987205.1 coordinate 24,105,543, forward strand.
CGCGTGAAGCTGATGGAGCGATACCTGTGCCGAGGCGCGGACGCGGGCGACCTCGGATCGTGCGAACCGAGAGACGAGGCCGACCCCGAAAGTTATATCCCGTCCAGCAGGAGGAAGAAGCCAACGTGGCAGAAGTCTCCGTGTCGCAAGCCATTGCTGGACTTGATTCAGCGGAGTGGATCGACGCGATGACTGACGAAGCGGTCTCGCTAATACAAAACGGTACATGGAGGTTCCGGAGCACTTCGTGAAGGTTTTGGATAACTTGGTCAAGGACAAGAGGATAGACAAGGTTGTGCGAGAAAAGGGCGAAAATATGCTGAGGGAGCTGAGCAGTGGAGACGTCGTGTGCTTGCTGGACAAGGCTTTGTACGGGCTGCGCCAGGCTGGACGCGCTTGGTACCAATGTCTGGATGCCGAGATGAAGCTGCTGAAGGCCGAGCGATCAGCAGCAGATCCCTGCATGTATTTTCTCGGACCAGCCGAAAACAGGACATTCATAATCATTTATGTTGATGACATTTTGATCCTGTCGCGCAACGATGCCGAGATAAACAAGGTAAGGGACGCCCTCAATTCAAGGTTCGAGATCAAAGATCTGGGAGAAGTGCGATACTGTCTGGGTCTTGAATTCGAGAGGAACAACGGAAAAGTCAAGATAAGTCAGGCAGGTTACACGGAGGAAGTGCTGGAGAGATTCGGAATGGCTGAATGTAGACCGGTTTCCACGCCAATGGAGCCGGGGACAAAGCTGGAAAAGGTGAATGTGAAAAACGGGGAGCAACTGGCTGACGTCCCTTACAGACAGTTGATCGGCGCCCTGATGTACTTGGCAGTGGCAACAAGGCCGGACATCGCATTCGCGGTAAGTCATCTCTCCCAGTTCAATGACTGTTACGGCGAACCGCATTGGCAAGCCGCGAAGCGAGTATTGCGCTACCTGGCGAACACACGCAACCTGGGGCTCATCTACTCAAACTCTGCAGATCCTCCCGAGATGTTCGTCGACGCCGACTGGGCAAGCTGTATAGTCGATCGTAGGTCCTATACAGGCTACGCTTTCATCGTAAACGGAGCGGCTGTGAGCTGGGAGTGCAAAAAGCAGCAAACGGTGGCATTATCGTCAACAGAGGCCGAGTATATGGCCCTGTCGGATGCTACAAGAGAGGCCATCCAGAAGAAAGGACTCCTGGGAGATTTCGGCATCAGCCTGGACACGGTGGTCATGAGAAATGATAACTTGGGAGCACAAAAACTGACGACAAACGAGATGTATCATTCGCGTACTAAGCACATTGACACGAGACATCATATGATCCGGGATCACGTGGGGAAGAAGACGATTCGAGTCGAGTATACCCCAACGGATGAGATGCCTGCCGACGTGCTGACCAAGGGGCTGTCGAGGGTAAGGCACGAGAAGTGCGCACAGAGCCTTGGTTTGACTTCACAGAAGCCATGATGACTTGAGGGACAAGCTGTTGGTCGAGGGGAAGTGTTGGAGAATTTGAACTTTACCGCCATATGCGACCATCAGCATAAAACTGACGGGCAGGCGCCCTCTTGGGATATCTTTGTTCACTCCTCATTGTGATGCCATTCAGGCAACACGGTTGTTCATCATTGCTCGAATAAATGGTTCTTGCTCGATTGTTTTTAAGTTGTTTTCATTGCCGCCTAATTAATCGTCCAACAGTTATTATGACTTATTATCAATATATTAAATCTCCTTTTTTTAACTATTTACTTAATATTCTTTTGGTATTTTTTATAATATGTGTACATATACATATTATACATATATCATTTGTTGAACGCTTCTTTCGCAACCTATTTTTGTACTATGGATAACGAATCTATCCTTTTTTAGAGTATATAAACGGTTAATAATAATTGTGTAACTTGTTTCATTTTACGAGAAAGCTTATAACAATAACAAATAACTCTTAAGAGCAATCAATTGAATACTTTAAAAGCATAAAATAATTTAAATTAATCAAAGGGTTTTGAAAAACCGTATTTTAAAGTGGATCCGAGTTCAGAATATGAAATTTACACTCGAGATTCAAACTGGGCTTAGAAATAAATTTAGTACTACATACAACTGTAAGGTCAGCCTATCTACCTTACCTACTTAGGTGCCTTCAATCATAGCTTTTCAAAACTTAACTTTGGAAAATAAATCACTACTTTTTTTCATTATTTTGCGCCCTTCGAATGTTTGTAAATACTTGGCATTAGTATTATAATTCTAGAAGGGAACATTAACACACAAATTTAAATAATGTTTCATAATTATTAAGAAAGTGATTCACGAATAAAATATATTAGAGCAATAGCTTAATTATTTTATGCACATAAAGTATGCATACAATGTATTTTTAAATCGGACATGAACGGCCTATGGGTGGTTATTATGTATATAAAAAATAGTTATAGAGAGCTGTTAAAATTATAAAAATTTTATTATTTTTAACTCATCCCTTTATCCTTAGTTTTACAAAAATACATATATTGTTTATATTTGTAAAAACTCCAGTTATGTTACAAGTTAAAAAGAAAGATCGTTTACACTAGCGTTATCTTCAAAATATGAAAAGTCCCCATTGCGAACGTGAGAGTGCATGCTATTTTTCTTATCACTCATAAAAACGAAGAAATCACCGGAAGAAGCTTAAGTGGAGTAAATCCCACAGCTAAGCCGCTAATTTTAATAAGTATAAAATCCCAATCAGATCCAATAATCGGCATCAGTAGCTCAGACCACTTCAAGTGCTCGTATTCGGCATTTATAGAAAAGCTTTTTACAACTTTCAAACAAATTAGCAAGTCTCAGAATGGCGCTTAAATTGATTTTGGCCTGCCTGGTAGTTCTAGTCGTTGCAGCGATCGACGTAATTGAGGCTCAGCGGTTCCAAACACTTCCTTACAACCCAAGCAATCCACCAAAGTCCCAGACGCTCCCTTACAACCCTAGCAACAGACCCACGGTCATCAGGGAACCCTATCGCCCACCCCCAACTCAAGGCGGGCGGATCTTCCGTGCTAGGCGCGATGTCGGCGTGGGAGGAAAAATTTCCTCAAACCCCAACGGAGGAGCGGACGCCGTTCTGCAAGCCACATAAAGGGTAGGCTCGGACGCCGCTAATCTGGCCGCCACTGCCTTCGCCGCTGGCAACACCAATAAAGGACCTACAGCAACTGGAGCAAACCTTGGAGTTAACCTGTAAGTCCTCATAAATACTATTTCTACTATATTTGTTTAAAAATTATATATTATACAATCATAGTGGCGATCACGGTCTCTCGGTCTCAAAGACTCATGTCCCCGGAGTTGCCGACATTACGAGTCAAAATGGTCGTCTCAACATCTTGAACAACGGCGACCACAAGCTCGACCTGAACGCGTTCAAGGCCGACACAAAGCTGCCCAGTGGGTTTGAGTTCACTAAAACGGGGGCGAACATCGACTACAGCAACATCAACGGCCACGGGGCCATGCTGGGAGTCAGCAGGATCCCGAACCTCGGAACGACCTACGAAGCCGCCGCAAAGGCCAATCTCTGGCAATCAGCAGATCGTCGCACAACCCTCGACCTTTTGGGAACTGCATCCCGAACCCAGGGCGGGCCCTTCAACGGTCGCAACGATTTTGGCACAAGTGTGGGACTGACTCATATTTTTGGCTAAGAAGTTATTGAGCCTTTCGACCTTTATTTTGTAAATATTTTTTTATTCGGTTTTTAAATTGTTAATTATATAATAAATTATTTGTCTAAACTAAACAAATTTGTATGGCACATGGGCTGTGTTTCTCGAATTTATAACAACAAGTTTACAATTTACAAGCTAGAGATTCCCTTTCTTATTAGCTGGATCATAAAATTGTTCGCAGATGACAACACTGGTTAACAAAATTAAATACTTAATTTAGAAGTGAATAATACATCATTTCTAAATAAAAAATTTCCGTACATTAATAATTCGCAAACAAAAATTCTCCGTCACGTCACGTTTTTTAAAAAAAAATACGGTTAAAAGTAAAAAAATCGAATTTTGTAAACTTTCGAAAATTGGTAAAAGAGTAATGGGACGTGAAAAGGGCCAGTAACATGATTTAAAAAAACCTGAATCCTTACACAGAAATATAAAATGCCATCATTTTATAGGGCTTTTTAAAAATATTGGAGAACAAGTTTTGGGTGCGTCAGTTGTAATTCACTATCAAGTGTATGAAGAAAACGGTTCAAGGAAAAAAGTAAAATCCATAGTAACACACATTTCGGAAAGTGTTAAAGCCTCTTGTATGTTATAATATTAATAGTTAAAGGTTAATAGTTTTATTTGAGTTATATTGCAAGCTCCTACGACAATGCTTTATTTTTTAATGAATTTTCAAAATGTCTCCAACAAATAGTATCTTTAGTAAGGTAAGGGTACTAGTAATTGACCTCTTAAGAGCGCTTTCAAGTAAGTATAGCGTTTTCATCTTTCAAATTTAATCAGAGTAAGGGCTTAAGGAGTTCAGCAAATTAAGTTGTATTTCTAAATTAAGGAACAACAATTTCTATTTTAATTTAATTGACTATTAGAATTAGGGAAAAAAATGAAGCCAAATAAGTACAAATGTAATAATGTTTCAGTTCAGTAAGGGCCTTGTATAAAATCAAAAGGTTATTTCCTTTCCGAACGGGCAATCCATCACTGTATGAAAGTGCAATATTTCGCTCTTCCAATACAATTGCGATTAGAGGAATTGCACAGGCTGTTTATGAGTCATTTCGAGTAAAAAATTGGGACTTGTTTCAAGTGAATATAAAAACATGTTTGAAACGAAATTGTACCTTTTGATTTAAAAAACACCTTTATTGAATTGTAACTTGATATCTGTAATTTGAAAATGGCCTATAAAAAATTTAAATATTGTATATACTTATGAAAACAATACAAAATTACAATAATCTTCAAGTTGGTCAGCAGATTTAAATACATATACATATAGCGATTGATATATTAAAGCCTCTTTACTTCATACAAATTACGAAAATATCTCATCACGATACGTTTTAGAGAAAAATAGGTTTAAGGGTACTAAAGATACTATTTGTTGGAGACATTTTGAAAATTCATTAAAAAATAAAGCATGGTCGTAGGAGCTTGCAATATAACTCAAATAAAAGTATTAACCTTTATCTATTAATATTATAACATACAACAGGCTTTAACACTTTCCGAAATGTGTATTACTATGGATTTTACTTTTTTCCTTGAACCGATTTCTTCATACATTTGATAGTGAATTACAACTGACGCACCCAAAACTTGTTCTCCAATATTTTTAAAAAGACCTATAAAATGATGGCATTTTATATTTCTGTGTAAGGATTCAGGTTTTTTTAAATCATGTTACTGGCCCTTTTCACGTCCCATTACTCTTTTACCACTTTTCGAAAGTTTACAAAATTCGATTTTTTTACTTTAAACCGTATTTTTTTTTAAAAAACGTGACGTGACGGAGAATTTTTGTTTGCGAATTATTAATGTACGGACATTTTTTATTTAGAAATGATGTATTATTCACTTCTAAATTAAGTATTTAATTTTGTTCACCAGTGTTGTCATCTGCGAACAATTTTATGATCCAGCTAATAAGAAAGGGAATCTCTAGCTTGTAAATTGTAAACTTGTTGTTATAAATTCGAGAAACACAGCCCATGTGCCATACAAATTTGTTTAGCTTAGACAAATAATTTATTATATAATTAACAATTTAAAAACCGAATAAAAAAATATTTACAAAATAAAGGTCGAAAGGCTCAATAACTTCTTAGCCAAAAATATGAGTCAGTCCCACACTTGTGCCAAAATCGTTGCGACCGTTGAAGGGCCCGCCCTGGGTTCGGGATGCAGTTCCCAAAAGGTCGAGGGTTGTGCGACGATCTGCTGATTGCCAGAGATTGGCCTTTGCGGCGGCTTCGTAGGTCGTTCCGAGGTTCGGGATCCTGCTGACTCCCAGCATGGCCCCGTGGCCGTTGATGTTGCTGTAGTCGATGTTCGCCCCCGTTTTAGTGAACTCAAACCCACTGGGCAGCTTTGTGTCGGCCTTGAACGCGTTCAGGTCGAGCTTGTGGTCGCCGTTGTTCAAGATGTTGAGACGAGCATTTTGACTCGTAATGTCGGCAACTCCGGGGACATGAGTCTTTGAGACCGAGAGGCCGTGATCGCCACTATGATTTTATAATATAATATATAATTTTTAAACAAATATAGTAGAAATAGTATTTATGAGGACTTACAGGTTAACTCCAAGGTTTGCTCCAGTTGCTGTAGGTCCTTTATTGGTGTTGCCAGCGGCGAAGGTAGTGGCGGCCAGATTAGCGGCGTCCGAGCCTACCCTTTGTGTGGCTTGCAGAACGGCGTCAGCTCCTCCGTTGGGGTTTGAGGAAATTTTTCCTCCCACGCCAACATCGCGCCTAGCACGGAAGATCCGCCCGCCTTGAGTTGGGGGTGGGCGATAGGGTTCCCTGATGACCGTGGGTCTGTTGCTAGGGTTGTAAGGGAGCGTCTGCGACTTTGGTGGATTGCTTGGGTTGTAAGGAAGTGTTTGGAACCGCTGAGCCTCAATTACGTCGATCGCTGCAACGACTAGAACTACCAGGCAGGCCAAAATCAATTTAAGCGCCATTCTGAGACTTGCTAATTTGTTTGAAAGTTGTAAAAAGCTTTTCTATAAATGCCGAATACGAGCACTTGAAGTGGTCTGAGCTACTGATGCCGATTATTGGATCTGATTGGGATTTTATACTTATTAAAATTAGCGGCTTAGCTGTGGGATTTACTCCACTTAAGCTTCTTCCGGTGATTTCTTCGTTTTTATGAGCGATAAGAAAAATAGCATGCACTCTCGCGGTCGGAATGGGGACTTTTCTTATTTTGAAGATAACGCTAGTGTAAACGATCTTTCTTTTTAACTTTTAACACTAACTGGATTTTTTACAAATATAACAAAAAAAAAAAAAATAATTATGAACCATTATTTAAACTTTTGTGTTAACGTTCTCTTCGAGAATTATAATACTAATGCCAAGTATTTACAAACATTCGAAGGGCGAAAAATATATATAAAACAAAAGTATTAATCTATTTTCCAAAGTTAAGGTTTGAAAAGGTATGATTGAAGGCACTTAGTTAGATAAGTTCCTTACAGTTCTATGCAGTACTAAATTTATTTTTAAGCTCAGCGTGGATCTCGTGTGCAAATTTCATATTCTGAACTCGGATCCACTTTAAAATACGGTTTTTGAAAAATCCTTTGATTATTTTCATTTATTTTATCCTTTTAAATTATTCAATTGATTGCTCTTAAGAGGTATTTGTTATTTTTATAAGTTTTCTCGTAAAAGGAAACAATTTATACAATTATTATTAACCGGTAATATCCTCAAAACTGTGATTATTATTTTTAAATTTATTAAATTATTATTAAAATACACATTTTCTTTCCAACATAAATCAAACCATTGAGACAATTCATTTAATTGTAGCAGTGAAATGTAGCTATAGTAATATAATAGAACTTCATTTTTTATTTAATTCTACAGTGGCAGTATAAAACTTACTTGAGTAGTAGATTAAATGAAATATCATGTGCAATAATTGATTGGGCAGTCTGATAAGCTAGTTATAAGCATAGAGAAATAAAATCTAAAGAGGAACCTTTGACTAAATGTTTTCCTTATATTAAGTTCCCACTGGCTGAACATTTTCCTTTTACTAACAAGATCATAGTTAATATATGTAGCTTAGTATGACCAAAAACAGCGTATGATACAAAAATAATTCTGCATGTCTTTAAGAAGGACCAAAACATTAAATTTTTTAAGTACATACATATGTGCGTATTTTGATTAGTCTTCCCCTTTTACAGCTTTTGTAAACAACTTCTCATATTCCCGGCAATCGATTTTTCGACATGACTACCTTTAAAATAAGACTCTGCAATAAAAAAATGGTTGTTTACAGCTGAAACCGAAATCGAAAATGTTCTATCGCATTACGTTTTTGAGAAAAATAATGTTGAAAAGTAAAAAAAAAAAGTATTATAATATATTGGGGCAATTTTTGAAAACTTTTTAAAAATATATCGGAAATTTTAACGTTACTATTATAAAATAAAAGTTCGGCCTTTAGCTATTACATAAAAATACGAACAGCTTAAAAACTTCTACAGCAATTCCTATGAATGAACGATTTTTATAAACCAATTTATTCATACAATAAATGTATGTATATATAGTGAATGAATATCAATGCAGAGGTATTTTCTCGAAATAAGAGCGTACCAACAAACTAAAAGTGTTGCACGTTAATCGTATTTTAGAATGGCTGAGAGTACAAGCTTTCAATTGATTCATTATCAAAATACGCGTTTCTCAGTCTTTGACCCTATTTTTTTTTGAAAACGTGACGGTGATATTCAAAATCATGAGCCATTTTATTACAAGCTTTTATTTAGTTTCACCTGTCTCGGTGTCTGTAATGAAATCTTGCAAGTTAAATTTGACCCACTTCCCGGTTTCCGATTGAGCTGAAATTTTGCATGCATAATATGTATATCGCGTGACAATGCAATATTATGATGACATGGAGCTGATCTGATGCTGGAGCTGGAAGGTGGCCATAGGAACTCCGCAATAAAACGACACAACGCCATCGAGTTTGGGCTCGTTTGATTCGTATTGACGAGTACTTTGATCCTATATGGTAACCAGGGTCCAAATAAGCCGTCAAATTTTAAACTTTATACCATGTATTAAATCTTTTCATTGTTATCACAATCTCAATTATTTAAATAAAAGCGTGTTACATTTTGATGGCAGGAGAAATAAAATATGTAACACGCTTTTATTTAAATAATTGAGATTGTGATAACAATGAAAAGATTTAATACATGGTATAAAGTTTTAGGGTTTAATAATATATAATTATGTACGTTATGAGATTATTTTGACGTAGACGAAGTAAGTTAATGATCGTTAAAGGTTATGTATCTATAAAATGGTATATTTCTTATCACAATTAAGTTATTTTTAACTTTTTAGTTCGTTTTATTAACAAGTAATAATAAAAGCTTGTTATTGAAAAAGTTTTTTTTTCTTTTAATCTTATTTGTATTCAGAAAATAAAAAATCTATAAAGATCACATAAAGAAATGTTTTCATTTCAGATGTATGTTATCGCTTAACCTATGCTTTACTTTTATCCTATCTACCTAATACCTGTAACAATTTACGTTTTTTATTGCCGTCAATATACTTTTGAAACGAAACTGCAATTGTTGGCTTTCGCTTATCTTTAAATGCATATTTTTTGTTTTCAGTTTATCTTTTCCAAATTAGTTGTGGAATTACCAGACTAGGTATGTACATTATTCGGATCATGAATTACTCATTTTGTGGACCTTCAGTACTAGTTTACTTATGAACAAAGATTCAAACAAATTTTGCAAAAAAAAAAAAATCGGTGAATACCCAGGGGAAGTCCTCGGTTGGTCGCTTTAAACTTTCTTTGAACCCTAGCGTAAAAAAACCTAATCATTTGGAAGAATTTATTTTGTGTCTATAAAAACAAGAGTAAGTAGCATTTAGCATCTGTAAGCTACTTGAGCTTTTTGCAATAATAGCATCACTAAAATGAGTTTGAAGATAATTTTCAGTTTAATCTTTTGTGCTTGCGGTGTAGCAGTTCTCGCCCAACAGAACAGTCGACTGCCTCTCAGTCACGAGCTATCTGCCCACCGGCCAATGATTTTGGTGGTGCCTGCTTCTTACCAAAATCCAGCGAAGGAGCCTACAAAAGCGCCAATTTCTCTTCACCGTGGACGCAGAGACCTCGGCGGGAAGATAAACTCAAACCTCGGTGAAGAGGCTGACGCCGTTTTTCAACAAGAAAAGCTGGAGACACTAAAATTTTAACTGCGACGGCATCCGTTGCTGGAAATGCACCTAAACCAAAGGGTCAGTTGCAGTTGGAGCGAGTGTTGCACTTAAGAACTCATGCACTAAGTACCTCACTACCTGACGCTTCTTTTACCATTTTTAACACTATTTCACTTAACACTTTGATGACACATATGTAAAGAAATACCTTACATTTATTTTTAATTTGAAATATAAAAGTTTTTTCCTTATTCTTATGTTTTATCTCTTCAGGGACGAATTTTTTAAAGGTGGAAAAAGTGGTTTCATGTTTTATTCGATTACTTGTTCACTTATTCTTTACCGACAGCTATTCAGTAAGTAAAAAGAATTTGGAAAATTAATCAGTATAAAAACGGCAACTGAGTTCACAAATTCGACAGTAAAGTGCAATTAGTAAAAAAATAGAAAACCAAATTATATATTATTACAAATTATGTTTTTAAAATAAAGCAATCATTAAAACTGATCAGATTTTATATATTGGATAATTTATTTATCAAAGATTTAGGATATTTTTCCAATAAACTAAAAAGAAATCTCACGGTATTCAAAGGTAACTTTGAAATAATTTGAAAGCAGTTAATTAATTTGGTTAAAAAAATATTATGTTATTATATGTATGTATGTTCTGTAAAACAAACCTTCTGTAAAACCAGCCTATGCGTGTGTCTATCCGTTTTTAGAACTTTCACTCCCTGAAAGTAGTGAGGGTAAATTTTAAATGCGATCTTCCCCCTGTTATTGTTGATTCGGATTCTATGTCGGAAAATACGCAACTTTTATTTAAAACATATTTTGAATTGCTAATCGGGTGTTGTGTTACCTTATCTAAGGTCGATTGTCTCGCAAAATCGGCAAAATAATGCCTAGTTTTCACAGTGTTAACGGATTGGGTAATATATCCTTGACAGGAGTTAGCCATGGTTAAGTAAGTGCACTTCAAAAACTACCTTTCGGCTTCAGCGAGAAGGAAGAGCTAAATTTCAATGTGAACATTAAAAGACAAAAAAACTGTCCCCGGAGAAGGAGAGGAGATTTTGACTAAACTTTATGCATTGATGAGGTCAGCATCTCAGTTGAGTTTGAAAATGCAAACAATTGGTCAAAGAGGTGAAAGGGTCTGCACTTTCTTTTGTATCATTTATGTGGAGACGATAATTTCCTTATTTCTTATTCTACTCAAAATCTCCAAACGATTTTCAGAAAAGAGTCGATGGCCAATGAAGAATTCAAGGCTGACGATCAAAATGAAATAGGTTCGACTAAAATGGGTCAAAGAGATTACGGTTGAAAATAATTTTTCCTTCTTGAGTGAAAAAGGAGAATCGAAAATAAATTCAATTTTTCCTGATGGCACGATGTCACCACAGGTTTTTTTCTCTGATGAATTGACCTCCAATACTATAACGTTGGCCTTCGATCTCCAGAGATGTTTAAGGGGGTTTTGTTTTATTGAAAAATTTTTTTTTTTTGCGATTTTCATTTCTAAAGACCACTCTCCAATGCAGAGACCAATCAACCACAAACCAACCAAAATCGCGCCATCGCGTTCCTTTTTCTTATTTGCGTTATCTTCTCTCTCGCTCGGGTTTTGGTCAACATGGCGAACTTTTTCATATGTGCATTTTAACCAAAAGTAATAATCACCCATTCAGCAATTATTTTTTACTATACGAATAGTGACAGTGGCACAGCTGTCCCACCGGTTGTCAAAACAGCATTGCACTAATTATATACAAGGCACTTGTAAAAATGTGTGCAGTAATTCCAGCCTAGCACTAAAAGCAAAGTTGATCAGTTTTTCCGCTCAGAAAGTGGTAAAAACTCTTCCAGATTAAACATTTGCCCGATGATGTTTTGACAGCCGGCAGGCACAACTACAGGCAAGGACTTGTATTCTAGTACAAATGGTTGCTGAATAAGTGACTTTGGTTAAAACGCATACATGCAAAAGTTAGCCATGTTGACCAAAGCACGAGCGAGAGAGAAGATGACGCAAATAGGAAAATGAAACGCGATGGCGCGATTTTGGTTGGTTGGTCTCTGCATTGGAGAACGACCTTAATACATTTCAAGAATGTATTCCTAAAATATTATGCCAAAATTCCTCTTCTAACCCAAGTTATTAAGATATTAATGAGCGGGCGTTGTTCTCTGCATCAAGCTCCCCATAAGCATTAAACTCGTTTTTCTCGAAGTCTTATTTTGAAAACTGCGAGGCAAATAACTTTAAAAGGAATTATCCAATCGACTTAATATTTGGAGAACATTCAAAACACAATATTTTACATCGAGTGAACATGAGAAAAATTTATGACCATGACAATTTTTTATAAATTTTTTTGAAGAAATTATTTGTTTTCAAATCTCTCTAACTAATTTCTTTCTTTTTCACGTTCTTAGCTTCAGTCGAAGCGGTTCGATTTATATAATAGTTTAAAATGTTTTTTTTTTAATTTTAATTGTTTTTTTATTGTGCGTGGACTTGCGCACGAGCCGAAGTATACTTAAAGAATAGTAAAAATTGGTCTCCCCCTCTTCGAGTAAAGCATTTTGTTTAACATTAAAGAATTTTTAAAAATTTCTGATAACAATTGAACGTATCCAACGTGTAATAAAGAAAATCGAAAATGTGCAACTTGAAAAAAAAAAAATGTTTCCGCTAAATTACAAAAAAAAAACATCAAAATAAGTTTCATAAATTATTATAATCGAGTAATTTTTTCCAAAAGTTCGTTTTAAAACAAAAAAAATATGACCTTATTTAAATTAATATGTATTATCTTTCATTTAGAAGTTATAAGCATTTGATGAAAAAAATTCAGAAAATTGTAACTTGAGAACAGGCAGTAATAAAAATATAAAACGAAATCATGGACGTTGCTTTACGATAGCATTTTAAAAAAATCAGAGGAGACGTCATAAAATCGATTTTGGTACATGTTGGGACATATATTGAAACTTTGAATCTCACATATATTTTATTTCTATTGGTAGACAGAGACGAGCGACATGTACTCAAACAGTTTTCTATGGCAATTAAGGGTTTTGGGATTAACTAAAAGGCAGTAATTAATGAATTATTGTTTTTTATTTGAGTAATTTTGTTATTTTCATTTTTTTTAAATAAAAAGGAAGTTTTTACAAAACATTAGATGAGGAAATTCGAAACATGTGTCTGTGGGTAATTACAACAGAGAGAAAGTTCCTCAAAAAATAAATACTCTTCGGATTTAATATTTAAATAATTCACTTTGAAGGTGTAAACGCAACAAAAAAACTAAAAGTAAACTGTTCGTTCGGAGAGGCATTGTTAAAAGGTACTATGAACAAAAACGGAAGAACGGAGCGAAACTCTATTAAATTATTAATAATAACGTGATTACAGGGCTAAATCTATGATTTAGACTTAAAATTATGACTTTTTAGTATTTCATGTATAAAAATTAATTTAAATATTAAAAGTAACCAATAATAGCGCGTTGAGTGACATGCTTCTTGCTGTTCGCTTCATAAGTAGAAAACTAAATACACTTGGCGCGTCCTTTAAGTAGTTGATAAATTTTGATCCGTTTTGTCATGTAAACGAACTGGCGATTTCGTTTGCATGAGAAAACAGGGCGTGTCACTTGGCTTATTCTCGTGTAAATAAAGGATTATGAATTTAATAACACGGTTTAGTTAACTAATCTATATACAGCGTTTCAGAAAACATTTTTTTTTTATCCTCAATAGGGTTTTCCGATTTTCTTTTTCTTTTGTTTCGGCGTATTTTGAGTTAATTACAAGCGTGGAGTAATTTGTGTTGTTTGTTAATCGCGTGACCCTTAAAAATTTCTCCTACATCCGCTTTTCTTAAGATCCCTTTCGAATAAAGTGATGAAGCTTAATACATCGATAAAGTATTAAATAAAGGAGAAAAACAATTTTCGCTTAAACTTAATGTTAAAACTGTTCACAAAGGACAAAGCGGCACAAAATTTTATACTTAACAAAATGGTCCCATTCTCAAATTAAACCTTAATTGTGTTTGCCTTAAGCCATACATTAACTGTGTGTTTTGGGTTAGTAGGGCTTAATTTTTTTGTGTTTTTTTTTTCCTTTTGGAGAAATTTTTTAAATTGTCGTTACAATTAAAATTAGCGTGTCTTATCGCGACTCTGATGTCATCAGGCTGGGTGAATTTTGGATCCATTCTCGTGTGATTTTTGCCCCTAGAGTCTGAAGGGCTCTCGCTGCTGCGTTGGCGTTGCGCCGCGAGACTTCCGGCCTGATGGTGGTTGTGGTGGTGGATCCGTTGATGGTTTTCGTGGTGTCTGCATCCCGGAAGGTGTTGAACTTCCGCTTAAGTTGCGTCTACATATAGGAAATGTGTTTCAATATCGTCTTTTGCAAATAGTGAAAGCATTTAAAAGCAAACAGAAAACGCAAGTGAGATCTTCCACCAGTAATGCAACAATTATTTATGATCTTTCCTATTTTCTTACTTAATCTAGTGGTATTTTTTGGTGCGGAGGATTTCTGGTAAAATTCAATTTAAGGAGTTATTCCAAATTTGTTGACTATGTTTTTGGTCAGATGATTTATAAAATGTTTTCAATTCTAGCAGGTCATGAACTTTTTCACCCCCTGGCTACGGCCTTGATTAAAATCCTTTAAAGTTAGATATATTTTTCATCATATTACATTTATCATCTTGAATTTCTAAATTTTTGATATCCGATTCGAAATCAACAACACTGAAAACCATTAAGTACTTATTTTCATGGTAATCCAATTTATTATGTTCTATTTCCCCATTGGATTCATTATCTCGCATTTCAAAATATCAATAGCAGATTTAATATGAGATACTTCGAATATCCCTGATTAGTAATTTTCATTACGTTTTCTTAAAATCTTAAATTTTCAGTCACCATATTGGCGCCATCCTGACCTTGATAGCAGAGATGAAATCATTAGACAGCAATTCTAAATATTTTTGATTTGAGCTCTAAACGATATAATATACATATAGAATAGAAATTGTATTACTTGTATTATGCAAAATGTAAGGTGTCACCCTTTTTTCATGAAATAAAATTTTATAAAAATTGACCGATAAGTATGGAACACGAAACTATAATAACTATTAAAAATTGGAGCTTAAACCTTAAACGTTTTATAATAATAAATATAATAATTATTTAGACGCAAAGATGTTTTCTTTAAGCAAGGATTTTCAACAGATATATTTTGAAATCATCCACAATTTCCTAAAAGGAAGCATAAACGCGTAAATAGGGCTATTCTGCTATTCCACTGCTGTTGTTTTATTTTTAATAAATTTTAACATTTTTATTACAACTAAATCACAAACTGCAACGGCACAATAAATTCAATAATATTAATATGTATAAACAAAATTTGTAAAATCCACTGGACGGCATTAAATAATACTACATATAAATATGTAAGTAGCAAAGCCAAGATAAATTTTCAAAAAAACATCTAAACTAAACAGTAAAACAGCACACAAAAAATATTATCTTCTTTTCTAATGAATTTCTACTTTACCCCGAATTACTCAGTGAAAGACTGTTTGGTGTAGAACTGGAACAACTTGATGGAGATGGTATTGATTTGTCGTTTGATGGCAGTCTCACTGGTATCCTAGAGCGGCTTTTATGGGTATAACAAAAAAGTTTGAAGGTATTTTGATTTTGTCTTTGTTTTGAAAATTTCACTTTTTAAACGATTGATATATTTTGGGTGTATGAAGGTGCGATATATGAATTACTAACAATAATCAAAGCATCGCTAAATCTCTATTTATAAAGCAGGATTTTGGGGACTACAAATTTTGTTCAATTAAATCAATACAATATTTCGTAAATAAGCAAAAGTTGTGATCACCAAATCCAAGCGTTTATTTCAATTATTTAAATATGCACATATTGCTCAAAAATTGTTTAACATTTAACAAGACAATATGAACAGAATAAAAGATATCAAAATATATTTATAAGCAGGGGAAAAAAAATAAGTCTTTACCTAGTTTTGAAGCCACTCAATGCCGGTATGCTAGATGACCTACTAATTCCGCCATTGCTGCATTCGTTAATATTTTTGGGATGATTTTTCGGATTGGTATTTATGTTTGTGTTATGATTTCGCCAATTTGATGTGGTGTTAGCAAATTTTAAATATTTAGTTGCAAGTAATAAATGCAAGAAAGGAGAAATTTGTTTAAAATATAATATATATGCGTTAAAAATTATTTTCAAAGAAGAAGTTATGTAAAAATTGCATAAGAACAGTGAGATATTATTAAAAATGGTTTGAAATGCAAGACTATATTAAAAAAATTATGTCATTCCGATAAAGTATTAATTATGGATGAAATTTAAACATTCCGTAGAAGTTGTCAAGAAACTAACCTTGTGGGAGCAGGACTAGCTGATCCTGAAGCCGTCTTCCTAGTTCCATTGGTCCGGGTCGCTCCGGTGCCAACTGATAGTTTTGATGGTCGTGGGGTTGCTCCACTCAGCGGAGTGGAAGAATTAACAGGTCGTCGTTGTGGAATGCGTGAAGGTGTGGCTTCGTCTGCACGGATAAAATATATTTAAATATGTAAGAAAGAATGGTACAACATAAAAATTACCTGTACTATCAAGTGATAGCGTTGATCCATGCCTCGATGGAGGCTTAGAACCTTGTCGACTCGTTGGTCTTGAGTTTGGTTTTGATCCTGTTCGGGATCCACCGGGCGTCAATCCCGGCGTTCTACTATACGAAACCTTTCGGGGTGTATAGCGACCAGCAGTACCTAAACTGCTTTCATTGTCACTCAATGAGTCCGGTGTTGAGGCTGACAAAGATGATCGCGATGGACGAGACATTGCAACTGAACGTTGCGAACGTTCTCGGACCTAATTGGGAAATTTTTAAATATTAATACCCAAAATAAGGGAAAAGAATAACCAATCAGTTAAACTGAAAAGAAGGCTTGCACGTGATGTCAAAAATTAAATAAAGGGATCGATTTTCGATGGAGTTATATCCACTTACCCAATGCGTTGAGGGATGACAGTGTGGTGCATGAGGGCTCAGGGGCACAGATCGACTATTATTGCTACGCACAAATACTGTCCCCCCCGCACCCATATGCAGAGGGTAGGCACATGGTATTTGCTCCTGGGCACGAAGTCTTTCAAAGATTGGCATAAGTTCGGCTAAGTGTTCGTCGACTAAAATGTTGCAAGGATACGTGGGAACAAGACAAATATTTCGAATTAGTTTTTAGGAATAGAAACAATTGATTTCAAGCTACTCCCGCCAAGTAGGTAAATGATCATTTAATTCAGTGCTCAATTAATGAGCGGGATTCCAATACCACAGCTGTGCTAATAATTGTTTTAAAGACTGTTGTACTTGCTACAATCATTTTTAATGAATTTATTTCTTTTCTCACAACAAACAAACAAAAACAAACCATGCATCAACATCATGATACCCAATGCGTAGTTATGAGAAATGTATTCCACCTAACAATTCAATTAAAGAAATCAAAACTATATGATGCATGAATCAAAAACAATTTGTAAGAATTCCGCCTTTTTTCAAATATCGATTAATTAATAAATAGGCGTAACTGCCTTGTGACAACGTTATACATATAAATATATTTTATAAATCAGTCAATCGTGAGTTCTTCAAATAAAGGAAATTAAGAACACCATGCTGCACGGAAGCAGTGGCATGGAAAAACCAAACACTCTTTATTCGTTTTTAAATTCAGTTTATGCATCGTTAAGCGTATACGCTATTGAATGTATACATTATATATTTATTAAACGCAAAAACTTGCGAATTTGAATTTTAGGAAAAAATATTGAAACAAAATCGTCGCTAAACGATAACGACGTTTAAGGATTTTTCGTTTTTAATTTTAGATTAAATTAAAAAGGGGATTTCCAGCATTCCGAACATTTTTTATCTTACCTACTTTAATAAACCCATTATTAATTTTTGAGGTATTATGAAATTATGTTCAGGAAAAAAAATTGTAACAAAAATTTATCCCGTCGCCCTTCCTACACAAAATGAGAAGCGCATTTTAGGCATTTATAGCTTGGCAGTTTTCAAATATTTTTCAATTTTAAAAGAAATTTTGAAATTTATTTACAAGTAGTATAAAAACCTTTAATCTAATTTCTGTATTTTTAAATAAACTTCTACCAACGAGCCTCAAATCTTCTCGAATCCCATTTTCCTTTCAGTGTCGCCAAATCCTTTAAGGTGCATCTTCAAATTCAAATATCGGATTTTTCAGATTAGAAGGTTCATAATTATTGAACAGAAGGAGTATTACGACAGCAAGAAATTTTGGGCTCAAATTGAGTTCGAAGTCTGCTCACGGATTTTGACGAGACGTAGGAATGTCCATTTAAGAAAATTCAAAGGAAACTTTCCACGACAAATGCGTGTTTGTCGTCGCTGATAAGTTATTTGCTTCTCGCTCATTTTAAGGATTTTTCCTGAATTTTTGTTTTGAAGAATAGGTGGAAACCCTTTTAACTTATGGTTTTGACACAATATCCGATGTTATTTTTGTTGGGAATATGATGAAAAATATAATTTTTTCGAAATTTCAAAAATAAATACCTCAGGTGGTATGTGACCTGTTCGTCACGTATTTTTTCGAAATGGAGTTACACCTTACATGTTTTAGTAATTTTTAGAGGTGAATAATCAAAAATTTACATTTAGAACACATATTCAATGCTAATGGAAGTCTAAAGACAAAGATAAGCCATAATGTGTTTACATTAATACTTATATCCAAAGGTTTTCTTTAAGAAAAACTAGGTCCAACAGCTATCTTTTGCAATTTAATTTTGATTGCGAATATACTCAAAGCAGTCAATTTGTTTTAAACATCATTTGGTATTTTTTGCAACTACTAGTTAGATTTTAACAAATTGTATTTTATGATTAAAGTTTTTTTTGGAAATAAATTAATTGAACTCATATTAATAAAAAAAATATATTTAAACAAAACATATATTTAACCATTTATGCTTAATATAAATGGAAAACTTGTAGACGGGACATTTAACCAAACTTTTCTCTTACAAATATAATTACAATAGGGGTAGATTTGAACTGGGGATAGATTAGAACAGACCGGGTAACCACTTTCTATGTTCAAAACTTACCCCTAGTAGTAATAGATTTGAGAAAAAAAATCTACCCTATTTGCATCTGCTTTGAAAGATTAATGCGGTTTCTTTTTAGAAACACGAAATAATCCAAATGCAATAATTTTATTAAATTATAATATAATAATAGGTGCAACAATAAACAATAAGTACTATGAAAAGCTGAACAATTTCTGGATGAATTTTAAAATGCGTATTCGATAGAAAAATCTTAGTGATAACGATGTCGCTTTGAAATTATAAACTGGAAGTTATAACTTAAAAATACCTATTCAAAATTGCATTGCATGCTTATAAAATTGCCTTTGATTTTTTGGCACCCTTATGAATAGGTAGGTAATAGTTATACTTTTGATTTGTAGGTTCGAGAACACAACATTTCGTAGAACTTTAATTACTGCCGTTTTTATATTTTGAGTAGTAGTCTGACTCTAAAATTATGAAATTTGGTACTACAATTATGTACATGTATGTAGTGGCACAAACATTTTAATTTTGATTTAAAGGGCATTACTAAGGAGGCAAATATAAAGTTTTGTTTCTTTTATATATTTCTGGAATTGAAGGAAGGGCAGGTCCACCCGCTCGTAAATGTATTCGAAATCGCATTTTTCGCGAAATCACCTTTTTCGACCGGACATGTATACTCCAATACCAATTGTTCGATAAAAATAAAAAACGATCCTTGAAGATAAATTCACTTAAATTATACTCAATTTATATTATAATTAACTTCGAAAGTTATAAATATTTCAAAAAATTGTTACCCTTAATAAAATTATTATTACACTTTTTGTTTTTACCACTAAACAAGACCTAGAGAAATATTAAAAAATTTCTAAATTTGGTCCTGGCTTGTAATTAAATACCACAATTACTGGATATTTCTCAAAAATAATTCATTAAAAGATGTGACTTATTTCTTAATACTTATCATTTGTGAGAAATTTCCTTCAAAAAAATCGTTAATCTGACTTATGACACAACATCAATTTATAGAAATTTAGTGTCAAATTAGTTTCACATAAGAAGCGCTTTCAGCAAACATTCAAAAGTATTAATTTTAGCACATTGCTTTCACAAAAATCCATTGATTGCAATAGCTGAGAAAATCATTGACAAAAAACCACACAAATTGTCCCACAGTACGCCATTCAGAAAATAAAAAAAAATAACACCTGCACCTACAACCAGTGAACCTACAAAAAAAAAATAATATTTTTGTGCATCAAATTTCGTGTCGATTGTGTGCAAGAAGGCGGTTTGTACCTATTCCACATTTTGTGGTACTTTACAAGGCTCTGTTGTTTGTTGTCAGTAGTGTAAATAGTGTTTAATGTTTTAAAAGAATATATACACTACAAAAAAGGGGAAAATAAAATTTAGAAGGAAATCCAAAAGAAGTCCAATCTTTCATGCTAAATAATATTATAGGAGTGTCCTTAGGGCTAAAAATAGGAACAAACACCAAAACGTCTGCCAAACGTACAACTTGGCCAGAGCAATACGAGGGTACTGGCAATACTTACCTTGAAACGTTGGGCAGCACTAAAAAAAAGGTCTTTTTTAGCACCGCCTTGGGGCATCTCAGAGCATTGAGTGATAACAAAACATTTAACACAAAAACACAATGGAACAAGGGTGCGTTTTTCCACGAGGGACCGCCAACTTAATTGTAAATGGGCTGAAAAGGGGGCGCATTTTACCTTTGTGATTGGGCCTTGGCCGCTCATGAACGATGGGGCCCCCGATCCGTTCGCCTGTGATGAGGTCGACAGTCGGGGCTTGAACGCCGCCATGCTCTGGGAGACTCCGTCGGCCAGGATGAAGTTCTCGCGCAGCTCGATGTTAGTGCGCCCCTTGGCTACTCCGGCGAGTTCCAGTGGGTCATCCGCGCGGAGGACGGGACCGGATGTGTCGCGCAACCAGGCCACGGAGGACGTCGGTTTCGATTGCATGTACACAGAATTAAAGGAAGCAAGAAAGAACAGAAGTGGGATCGGGGAGGGAAGTGTTTTCAATTTTTTGGATATATAATTTATATATATATTTTTTCGATTCGATTTTAGGAAATTAAAAAGAATAATGTTAGTGGTGTGACATTGTTTGTTGGGAAGGATCCAGGTGCGCGGTTCACAGGAGGAGGAGAGAAACGAAAAAAGAACAAAAAAGATTTAGATAAAAACAAATAAAACCAAAATAAATCTTAAAGTTAATTTCCTTATTTTGTACTTAAATCAAAATTTGCATGTGCGTGTGATCTTTTTTTTTCCAATTGTTCGTATCTTCGATTATTCACAAAGAAAAGCAGAAAACAAAAACACAAGAAATCACAATATACAATTTTGGCAAATTTTCACAAATTTATGAAATGAAATGAATCGAAAAATGTGGAGTATTTTGTGAGTTTTACAGTTGAAATTATTAATTTTACACACTTTTATATACAATAAAGAAAACCCGAAGTTATTTATATTTTATATACCATATATTTTGTACAATTTAAAAACTAAGATTCAGTTTATGTAGAAATGCGAACTCCAACTATAAATTTTCATTTTGTTCAAGAAAAGGGCATATTCTTTGAAAAAAGAATAGTGCGATGAATTCGTTGATAGTTATTATGAATTTCAGGATCTCTCCGCACAGTTATACAATAATTATCTTAACTAATGAAGGCTGAAATATGTAGCAATCCCTAATTCTATATAAAATTTTAAACACCAAAAGGAAAGCAGACAGCCACTTTCTGGTGTTTTTGATATGACTTTTTTCCTTAGACTACGAATCCGAAAATCAAAATGCAAAGTTGCATTGTAATCCATCTGCGTTATACATACTCGTATATTTGCATTTGTTTTGAAAATATTTTCCTCGTTCCAGCAATAAGTTTTATTACCTTAACATTGATCTAATTTCGTACTAGCTGTTCTAGTCTTGCTCTAATGAAATATAAATTCCGGCAATTCTCTATGCTCCGACAAAGTATTTCGATTTATAAAAAAGTTACCAAAATCAGATTTGCAGCTTAAAGACATATTAACTTATTCCATTTGTCGTATTCATAATAATTAAGAACCGATTATTTTCCCAAAATTTCAGTTTTTGAGATTATTTTTTGCATATTTGTGTCTGAATATAAATTTTTGATTGTTAAATGTATAGAAATGTCTATTGAAACTTTATTGCTGTTTTTCTTCAAAACTTAATTGTTTTTTATATCTTTAACCAACTCTTTGCGGGAGGGACTTTGGAAACCTTTGACCATTTTATAGAAAAAACCTTGAGGAACAAAACAATTTTGATTTGATTCTTCGAAACAAAAATTTAATTGACTTCTTCAGTGCGGAATATTAAATTTTTAGCAATTTTACTTTCAAAAGCCTTACGAATTATTTTTGTATAATTTTCTGTATGAGAATTTTCATAGTGTTAATTTAAATTTTCTCTAAATATTGTAAATACATAAGTCTAATAAATATCTATGTAATTTCGTAAATAATTTTCTTTCATAGACCCTTATTTTCCGCGAAATTGCCGACATTTAGTTTAACCATGTATTAAAAAAAAGATCGGTGTTCAATCTCATTATTCAATCAATGATTCGAAACTTGGCACAATTATTGTATGTAGGATATATAAAATTGTTTATTCAAATATTTAAAAATGATATCAAGGAACCTTTCCATATTTATTTCTCTAATTCCAGGATGGATTCTAAAGTACTTACGTTACTTTGTTTTGTTTTAATACTTCCGAATAAATCGATTCAAATTAATCGACGAGAATGCGCTGAGAACCTTGAAATCGAAGTCATTTTTAAAAATCTTAATGTTTGTGTAAGTTCATTTATATTATTATCTAATTTATAGCGGCTGTTTCGTTCTTATTCGCAATGATTTTATACTAGTTTTAGTTTTCCACAGGAGTTCCCAAGACTCCTTCAGTGACGATCTATAGGCCTGTGTAGTTCAAATCTGCCATCACAATTAATCCAAGTTAGAGTTCGCTTACATAATTTCATATTACATCTATTAAATACGGATAAAATACATAGGCCATAAACATAAATCGGGCCAAATGGGCCTATATATTTCAACTGTAGGTTTTTATTTTCTCACAAAATACTTGTAAAAGTAATCAACTAAATACTTAACCGAACACATTTAAAGCCAAAACAGTGCCATATAGTACATTTATAAAAAAAAATCACACAAAACTACTTACGTACATTCCGAACAGAGTGTAATTAATAATTACATTGCTTTTCTGTACACTGAGGGACTAAATAACACATCAAAACAAAACAAAACCAATGCAATTATTCGGAATGTAAATTAAACCTAAAGTTCATCATCGTCCCGGTAGTCTTGTAGTACTTATAAAATATGGAAAAACAACAAGAAAAAATATGCATTGCACACCTAAAGCCATATTGCATTGTACATCTACGGTTTATAGTACAATATTTATTCATCCCAAAATTGATATCTCAATAAATGCAATAAATAATAAATATTTATAAAGCTAAGCTCAATTTAAATATCTTATAATATGCAATTTCGGGACTTTTCGAACGTATACACAATAGTACAAAGTACTTCTACTCATACTTGAACAAATATACATTAAAAGATAAAATAGGAGCAGACGATGCCAAATAATAATAAAAATGTGAAACCAAAAATATTTCTAAATAATAATTCAGTTTTACTTTGTTAAATGTTAGTAAATAAAAAAATGCAAAATATATAATACATAAAATGGGAATATAAAAAATATATATGTATGTGTGTGTGTCGTTAGTATGAGATCCACAAAGGACTTCCTTTAAACCAAAGCGATTGTTAAAAAATTGCGTAGCCCACCAAAATGATTTTTTCTTTGCATTTTTACAACAAACAGAAATTATTTTCCTTTCGGATATTTATTTACAGCTTTATAGTTTCTTTTTTCTTTTTTGCATTATAGCATTATAGTTTATACATTAGTCGATATAATAAATATAGTTTGAGAAATTTTTTAAGGAACAAAGTATTACGAGAATAGCAACATTTATATAATAGAGGAGAAAAAAATATGATAATTTTTCGCTTTTTAAGGCTTTTAATCACAGTCCTTTTCGAAAATTAATCATATAACCATAAATGTAGTTTTTCTTGTGCTTTAATAAATCGTGCTGTCTTTATTTTGTGGAAAACATATTTAGCTGTGGTACGATCTAGCTTTTTACTTGGTCATTTTACGTCGTAGCTGCGATAAATTTTAAATCTCACATCTTTTTATCTTTGCATTTTTAAATTAATTCGAATTTGTAACTTTTGTGTGATATACACATATAATTTTACTATTTTTCTATATTAAAAAAACTGTGGAGTTCAATAGAGGTCTTAACTAGTTATGTTACATAAATGCATTTTTTTGACTTTCGACAACTGTTTAATGAATGCAGCAATTTTTAGCACATACATACATATCTAAACATGTCTAGGAGGCGCTAGAATTGTAATTAGTTTTAGCTTATCGGAGCTTCCATAGCAACCTATATATGTAAAAATTGATCTTCGTGCGACGTCACTACATTCTTTGATTAGTTGGCTAAATTTACTGCAAAACACGAGATGCATATGTACTCGCGATGCATTTATCAAAAACTTGAGCACGGCAGCACAAAGGTGCTATAAAAATGTGAGCAATACCCGATATCAATTATTGCATACACAATCGCATATGCTACGACGTTCAGAACTTGTATATGCGCAAATTATCCAAGTTAAAAAAATGCATGTGTGCAGAGTAATTAATATTTTAAAAAACGCATGTGCGCAAAGAGCTTTCACCTTTTTGAAGTGCTAAAGTAGTAAAATGTAATTCCATTTTTGGAATATGACTCTATGATGTGTAAGTTATACAAGACATAAGATGTTTCGGTTCATTTTTAGGCCTCAAAACTTCTTCAAGTCCTGATCTAAATTAATTTGATATGTGAGTGGTAAGACTATAAAATTTTCCGATTTGGACGTTACTTCACTCTTTAGTGTAGAACTTCTACCAACACCTATGAGTGCATAAAACAAGGATCTCTTTTTGCTTAGCTTTTCATGATTTTTTATAGATATATACATATTACAATTTTCTTCTTTTTATAATTTAACAGCCAAAACTGGAGAAAGCAAGTACAAAGCGGAATCTTTAGAAATTTTCCCATTCCTATTAGATTGAAGAAGAAAAATATTCAACCTCATTGATTTCTCTCCACAGTTTTTAAAGAACTCAATTATTCCTACCAAAAAGATGTTCATGACTGAATACTCAACTAATGAGTAACAATATGAAATCAAGTATTCGGTAACAATTATTTACAAATTTTCGATGCGCTGGAACAAAGTTATTCTGTATGCAATAAGATAGTCAGCGCTCAGATAGGAAAAAATTCGTTTAAAATTTAATAATTTACAGAAAACCAAAGCGGGAAAACATTAAAACTCTAAAAAATCTACATCCCTGCCATGCAAGAAAACGTTTTTTATAATTTCCAAACTCTTTCAAACTTGTGTAAACTTTGTCGTTTTCATTTTATCCGTTTTTTTTTTTGCACAAATATAGATCAACTCGACTACTCATTCAGCAAAAGGAAATCAGCTTTACTTGAGTAGAAACTAGTTCTGTTGCTACATTTGTGGCTATATTCTTGCAATAACTTAATACCATTAGAAGGTTTGCTCGACAAAATGTCGTTCAAAGTCTGCTTACATAGAGGACAGCATGCTTCGTGTTGCTTGGGATCATTTGGGTTTGGCAGTGGCAGCACAAGAGCCACTGAAATTTTATTTTTTCAATTTTGTTTGGGTTATTCAAACGATGAACAAACAGCATGATTTTTTTCAATTAAAACAAAATATAAAAAAAAATTTTTTCCCAAAAAATTAAAAATGTTCCAAAAAACATTTTGACAACAAAATTTACATTAAAAAGGAAAAACGTATTGAAAAATACAAACGACATGCAAAAACACAGATTTAGAATTAGTTAATTTTGATTTTTGATTGTTTTATATTTCATATCCAATGTAGGTATATTTATCCACACACGCACAAAAAAAAGATCGATAATAACAAAACGAGAAAAACACCAATGAAAATTGAAATAAATGTTTTTGATTGAAATTCAAAAGATACCACAAACATTAAAAAGGGGAAAAAATTGGGAAAAAATATTTGTTATCAAAATCGAAGGAGTTTCGAGAGGGGTGAGATATTGTTGTTCCAATTTTGATTAGAAACAATTTAAAGGATATATTGAAATTAAGACAAAAACGATCAAAAGAGAAAAGAGATAAAAGAGAAATTCGTTAGTATTGACGACACGAAAATTTCTTCATTAAATAAAGGGAAAAATTTATTAGGTAGGTAGGTAGGTACATAGTATATACTGCTTTTGTGCTTCTTCTTACTGTCAAATTATGTATTGCTGCAGGTGGTATTTGCTGGGGAGTTTGGGTGGTCTTAATAAGGTGCCACTGTTATTCGATTTTATTTGAATGAAATAAAAGTACTATTTTGGATGAAAACTGGTCCTACTGCGACTCTATTACAATCGCCTAGGCACTACACTAAACAGTGCACAATGATAAAGTGTGCTTTAAATTGCGATTCGTTTGAAGAACGACAACTACAACCGCTTTTTTAATGAGTGGGTATTAAATAAAAGATCTAAAGATGTTTGAAGGTAGTTTGGTTGACTATTTAAACTATATTTTATTTTAATAACACAAAAAATAAGGAGATAAGAAAATGCAACAATTTATTTATTTTCTCTGCTTGCTGACTGCAGAGTTTTTTAATTAATAAATGGAGATTTTAAATTTTTGCAAAGTATTTTGTATTTTCTAAAATCACATTTTCCATTTTATTTTTTGCAAATTTTCGATTCTTTGTGACAATCTAAATATCAGTTTCAATAATAATTGAAATTTTAATGGCATCCCGCTGCTTTTCAATCGTGATTTGCTAAAACAATTATCTAAGCAGGGCATAATTGCAGCTAATTAAAATTTTCTAATTTGTTCCTTTCAATGAGATTTTGGCTAAAAAACATAGTTCTTTATTATCTTCTTAAAATCTAAATATTTTGAAGAAGGAATTTGTGATAATATCGAATATTGATTCGTAATAGCACGCACAGATAATTCCAATCGGCGGACGTACGCCTACAGTAGTTGATCGAAGTGCGATATTCATTTTTAATGTCAATACTTTCAAACTGAATTTCTTTTTTTAATGATAGAGAAAAATAGTTACATTGCACCTATCTTTATTTGTAAGACAGGATCTGATAAGTCACTTTTTAAGAAAAAGTCGACTGCAGTCTCAACTCACATTTGTTAGATGTATTATTCACGTTTCGTTTTTGCATATCCTAGCTTACAAGTGTAAGATGTAACTAGAGTCTTACCTCACTTTAATATTTACCTCTTTAAAATTTTTGTTTAAGCCGTAACAAAATTCAATAAAATAAATATCCATATTAAATTAATATTTGTCTTTCTTTCAAAAACTTTCAACTTTCAAACTTATGCATGTTATGCAGAAAAAAACGAAGAGATGTTTTTATTTCCCCAAAAATTGTTGTTTTTTCATTTTTCCTTTCTGAGTTTGATTTTGGTGCATAGTTTCTTTCAAGGTGTTAATTGATTGGATTTTTGTTTTATTCAATTTTGTTCTATTATTTTGCATAATACTAGTGAAATAATTTGAGCAAACTACGGTGATCATTGTACTTATCATGTTAAGCTCTGCGATTAAACGTTTGTGAACGACAATAGAAAACTTAAGCAACAATAATTAAGTGACAGCAAAGAAGCATTTTGCAGCATATTTGAATGTCAGTGAAGAGCACAATCGAAGCATTTTTATTTTACTTATAAGAAAAAAAATAGCAGTTTCATAAGTTGTTCATCTCAAATGCACGAAAATATCCTAAATGGGTGTTGGTGTTAGTTTGTGACAGGCACTATTCTCAAAATGATTTTTTTTTAATTTCTCTGCTAGTTTACTTAGTGAAAGCGCAGTTAATAACGTTAAAGTGTCACACATTTTCATAGGAAAATGTCTATAAACGAAATCAGTTATTATATTAATAAATCGTTAATTGGTGTGAGATGACGTGAGAGAAAACAAAATATAAATAAAGGTAAAATTTTTATACGTTTTGTTCAACAATTAAAAATTATATGAATAACTGAACAAAACTCGCTAGGTAAAATATTATTTGTATTATATTATTATTTTGTTACGAGTACAGTTAAGTGGAAAATTAAATGACCATTTCCTTCGGAGGGGGAAAGTAAAATTTTTATTTTATTTCTTTTATGCGAATAGACAATGAATGAGTTGTTGACTCTATTTTACTGCAGTTAAAATTGATTTGTTAATTCAAATCGTTTCAACTTCTGAATTATTTTTTTTTTTTTTTAATATTTTTTCATTGTCTTAATTTGGCATCATGTCTATCGCTAAGTTTAAAGCTACATTTATTTTACTTTAAAAAAAAAGTAGATTTTTACGGAAAGGTACTCACCTCTGCATGGATCATTCTTCTGCAAGAATTCGTCGAGTGCTACCCATCCGCCACCGACTCGAACCATGACTGTACTTCGAAGGATACGAACCAAACGAAGTTTTTGTGAGTCGCCAAACTATAAAAAGTAATTAATTTTATGAAACATTTTTGAAAGTTGCTTAATCTCTTTCTAAAAGTACACTTACCCTGTATTTACCCTCACCAACTTGGAATACGCGGAATTTTTGCCGACAGGTACAAAGCATGACTAGACGTTTGACTTCGTCATGGATTTTGTCAGCTTCTGTTGCTGGTTTACGTTCTTGCCAATCTGGTCTAAGGGCAGCTATGAACTCTTGCCAATCGATAAGACCTTCACCATTGCGGTCAAATAAGTCGGCTACAGCACCCATTTCCATTCGGGATGTGTCGAATTCTACAAATTGTTTAACAGAGGTTTAACAAAAGGTTTGAAGCTTCAAACATTAATATGATAATTTGGCTAACAGGTAAGTTTCTAAAAAGAATCAAGGTTACAATTTAACTGAAACACGATACTCACTAGTATTTATAATTCCATCAATGAATACATCACGCGGAATCAGTCCATTGTTGTCTTTGTCCATCTTTCTAAATAAGTCTGTCAAGCGAGATTTCTTGTGGTTCATGAACTTGAGGAACTATAAAAAATAATTTATAAATAATTTTATCAAAAAATTACAATTAAATTATATCATCTTATTTCAGATAAGACTTAAAACAACTTAAAACAAAGGAGTGCATACCCTCTTCCTCCAGTCGTCCCAACTGAACTGACGAACTCTTTCAACATCCTGCAGGTACATAAGATGTTCATGGAGACGACGTTGCCTTTCCCATGCCAACATCCAGACATGTCGCCACTTATCCCAAAGGAGTTTGGCACGTGCTGACCGGAATTCTGACTCAGGAGCCGTACTATACCAAATAAATACACCGAAAAAAAAACATTATATTATACTAAATAGTATCAAAAGAGCATTTCACTAAATAAAGCATACCAACAGATAGTTAAAAGCTTTTAAAAGAACTACAAAACCTTCTAATGATTGCAAGACCAGTCTTCTTACCTTGGTGAGAATCTAGGTCCATAATGAGGCAAGCGATCCCTGTCAGGTGTATCACGACTAGGGCTCACACGACTACACAAATGAAACGAACACAAAAACAAAAAAGAAAAGAAAAAAATCTCTCGTTAATTTTATAAGAGACAATCACAAATTAAACATTACCCTAAAAATCTTACGCTTAAATTATATAGTTCATGAGCACAAAATGATAAATAACATACGAAATAAAATTTTACAAATAATATTAACCTTGTTCTGCGTGAGTTGAGTCCAGTGTCTCGTGATCCTTTGAAGCTGGACGTGGCAGGCAAAAACACAGAAAAACAAATGAAAAATTAGGTATGGTCCAAATGGATTACAAGTCAAAGTGAGATTTTCTTAATCTTTAGCTAAATTATTGCTAATGTTAGGATAAAAAGCAAATTAAAATGCCAAGCAAACACTTAAGTGACTTCATTGAATTTTTAAATTTATTTTTATTTTGTTTCATAAATTATTGATTCCATTGGGTTTAATTAAAATCTATATATGTACTATAAGAGCGAATGCTTGTGTGTTTGGTACGAATGGACTCCTACTCCGTTCAACCGATCATCCTGAAATTTTTACTACGTATTATTGAAATTGAAAGGAGTGCAGTACAGATGAGTTCTTATTTTTTCTTCTTCTTCGATTTTTTCATTTTTATTTATTGAGGCGTTGCAGCGCACGCCGGGTATTCGCTAATAAACTATAACTACTAAATATTTTGAAGGAGTTAAAATAAATAACCGGGTGGGCTAGATCTTAATAGAAAACCCCCAAAATTAATAAATTTGAATTATTCGGTGTTATGTAGATTTATAATTTTTAATTTAAGTATTTGAATAGCAGTTTCAAGTCAGCGACCCTAAAATTGCTGAAGTACTTATTTCAATGAGAATCCCTTGAATTAAAAAGTCTTAATAAAAACGATAACATACAAAATATTTTAGAAATCAGTATTGTTATTTATTGGAGAATTCTAGATTAAATAGTTAGTTTTAAATAAATATATTTGGAATATAAAAGTGGTATAAAATAGTCGATTTAAATGCTTTTCATTTTATACCAAACATATGTACTTTTGGCAGGAATCGAAAGAAGATACATTCTTATTTTCTGCATACTTATTTTAAAGCATACTTCTCGTTAATAAAATTTTTAAAAATTAAATAAAGTCACTTGAAGCAAACAAATAAAATAATAATAAAACAAAAGTGCTATACTATAATACAAAGTGTAAACAAAATAAAACCAACCTTTGCCTTCTCAGTGCACCATCAGGTGAGTGCTCACGAATATCTTGACTAGATCCTCGACTACATGCATCCATAAATGGATGCATATTTATTTTAAGTGGACAAAATAATTGCATATTGTGCAAAAAACCAAAAGTCATATACAGCATAAAAATATAATAGAACACAAACAAACAGCAAATCGGTGCATATGATGAAATACAGGCAGTGTGGGGATAGAATATACATATAAGAAAAAACAGAAAAAACAAAATCAATTTCCAAACAAATCATGCAAACAAATAATAAGATATTTTTTAAATCAATAAAATCTTCAAATAATTTCGTTGCTTTATATTTAAAAGTGAACTTCTTTTCATTCTGAAATATCGGTGATTGAAAACAAATCTTTTTTAATAACTAAGAATTAAACCCCTACTTGGTATCTTGACTCTTTCCATCGACGTAAAATTTTTCTTAATCTGAGTATTATTTATTTGTGAAACTATAAACTATCGAAGAAAATTGAAAAACAAAATAAAATAAATTAAGGGATGATCCCGTCTTTAATTTATAAAAATTTTAGAAAGTATATTAAGATTTAAGTTTTTTTGAGTCGTATTACGAACCAAATATGATCTCTTGTACTTTAAAGTCCTATTTTTCTCAAAAACATAGCCTGATGAAAATTCGCTGGGGCTAGTATTATCGATTCACATCGTTAACAGAGTATTCCCAATATTCGACAATAATAATATTGTCGAGCATAGTCCATGTTAACTTTTTCGGTCATAGTACAAAATAAGGGTTTTGATAAGCTCTTTTTTTTAAATTTTTTTCCGGTGAATTTTCAAGTGAATCAGACTATATGATCAACAATCAACAATATATTTCAAAATATGAAGACTTTACGAGTAGACCTTCTATCTTATTTTGCGATTTATATCATGCTTGTGACAATCTTATGTTACGTACCAAAAACATCACCGAACCGAGTTCCCCCTCACAGCGAATCACTCGTAAAAGTATAGACAAAGCGACAAATTTGCATAGTACTTACACAGGTGTTTTTGCGGTGCGCATTGGTTTGCGCGCTTCTTTCGTGCCAGAAAGTGGTTGCTTGGGTTTGCATGCGTGATCAACGTCGGGCTGCCGACGAGCGGTGTTCTCCATGAACTCCTTGTGATCGGCAATCAACTGTTCAAGTGGTGCTATTTCATTCGGAAGCGGTTCCCTTTCCAGGTCTGTATAAAATCGATGAAATAAGCAAAATACTAAACATTTGGGTAATTTATTTTTCATACTTATCAAAGTTGCTTCTAGTCCAGCAAGCCAGGCAAGGAGCTCCTCAATAGTATCATCAAGATCTTTTAGAGATTGCAACTGTTTTCGGAGTTTAGTCTCTCTGCTGATGGCCCACTGTGAAACTTCTTCCCATCGCGACTGAATAATTGTCATCCAGTTCTTGATGATTGGTATTGCATCAGGATGGGCTTTATCAAGTATGGTTTGTGCAAGTTGCAGAGTATCTTCCTTATCTTGTTCCTTTGAGCGCAATTCTAGCATAAACTTGGAGTGCATTTCCAACAGTTCCCTGGCAGTATTTTCATCATCAGGAGCGGCTTGAGCGAATCGCAGCTTTTGTTCGGCTTCAGAAAGCCATTCGAGCAGCATATGTACGGATTTATGTAGGCGTTCTGCTTCACGAAGAGCCTCCTGCAGACGCATTGCTCGGCGAGAACTCAATGTTTCAACATCCTCCCAAAGGCTCTGCAATTCGTTTAGAGACTTGGCAATTTCACGGGTATCATCCGATCTCTCAAGCTCACGTCCTGTTCTAAGAACACTTTGCATTTGAGCTGCTCTCTTTTGAAGATCTTGCTCAAGGTGTTTGTGGTGGTCAACAAGAGCAGTGACTGTCTCAAGATCACCATGAACTGGGCCTTGTTCAGATAGACGATTTTTCGTCTTCTTCAGCCAATCCAGAAGAGCTTGAAGAGCATCTGAGAATTGGCCAGAGAGCAACAGGGCTTCTTCCAATTTACGTTGCCGTTCAACACTCTTAGAACAGACTCGTGTCCAACATTCCTTGAGTTCAGTCAACATCTTTCCTAGCACCGGCTCATCATTCTTAGGAGCCTTTTCGATGAGATTCTTTCCTATTCGCATTGTTTTATCGTATTGAGCCTGCTTCTCTGATAGGTTACGTTGGGTCTCCCTAAGTCTATCTAAATGTCTCTTGATCTTGTGAGGGTCGTTGCTGGAGGCAGCTTCCTCAGCCAAGTTGTTCAACGTTGTTTCAGTTTCGCTGAGCCACTCGATAAGACCGAGCCATGCATCGTGGAATTCACGAGCTTCTTTGTAACCGTGGTCAAGGGCTCTTGTGCGCTCACCTGCCTTTGCAGCTACCCTTTCCCATCGGTGCTGGACTGAAACCAGAAGGTTTTTGATAAGGATTACATCCTGTTTTTGGCTGAAATATTTTAGGTGAGTTCCCTTCTTGTCCAAGAGCAGCATCGCTTCTCTATGGGTACTAACATCCTTTTGAAGGATTTTGTGCTCCTCTATCTGAACTTGGATTGTCTCTAGAACACGAGAAACAGACGAAGCCGTCGCTAGTTGTTTCTCGGCTGTTGTTAGCCATTCAACAAACGCCTGAAGCGTATCATGGAACTCAGTTGCTTCTTTGAGCGCAATTTCAAGTTTGATTTTCTTATCTGAAGCTCTCGATAATACTGCATCCCATCGTTGTTTCAATGTTCGCAAAATATGTTGTAGATTGCTAGACGGTGCCTTCATCTGTGTCTGTCTCTTGATATATTCTTGTCCTTGGGATTGTAACGTTTCCACTTTAGCACGATTCTCCTCAAGTTCATTGTATACTTCCATAAATCGTTCTAATTGTTCTGTTGCTGTTTCTGGAAGTCCTCCAACTGGCTTGCTAGCACCAATAACTGCATCCACATCTCCGAGCCATCCAAGAATATCTTGAACTTCAGCAATGAAACCTTGAGCTTCACGAAGTGCTTCCTCCAATTCATGTTGGCGATCTGATGCCTTTTGGAGAAGATACTTCCACTGATCGTTCAACTTTCTGAGTTTTTCTTGTGTTGCTGATGCTTCTAAAGATCCTTTTTCAGATTCGATTAGTTGTCTTCCTGCGTCGTTTAGGGTGTCAACAGAACTTTGATGGGCTTGGATATCGTTGGCAAGAACCTTAAGTTTGGCGAGCTCAACTTCGAGAAGCTGAGGATCACCAGGAATCTGTAAGAAGTAAGGTAGATAAGGCACTAATGTTTTTTGAAGCAATTCCGCCTTACCGGTTTCAATTGATCCAAGGTACCATCAGTTTTTCCGATCCAAACCAGCAATTCGTTGAGCGCATGTTGAAATTGTCCAAGGTGTAAAAGTGCATGTTCAAGCTGTTTCTGGCGCTCAACCATACCTCGCAGCAAATTCTCCCACCGTCGGTTCACAGAGCTCAAAGGCTCGCGAATGGCAGCAGCTTGTTCAGCCGAAGTACGCTCGGTTAGCTCACCGGCTTGTCTAAATTGAGAATTGTATGATGTATCTTTTAGTAAGCCCCAAAATAATAATAATAAAATTTGCAAGCACTAAAAATGTTACAATCTGCAGTCAGAAATGGTTACTGCTTGCCAAAAGACGACGTTCCACAGAATTCGGAAATTAAACGCTTACGATGCATGCATGAGGAACATGTTATATTATATGATTATGCAGGGTAAATAGCTTTTTGGCATGTCGTGTTATGAATGTTTTTGAAAATTTGTCTTCATTTGTTTAATGGACATTTACAACATGTATGCAAAGGATGTAGTATTTTGATTTTCGGTTAAATTTGGTCTGATAAGAAAGATTACTCAATAACGCCTCTCTTAGACCTAGTAGGGAAGTTATTTTCTTATTTAAAGTATTTTGAGGTGTTCTGTTCAATAAATTTGGTGAGAAAGAATAATTTTGTGAAGAAAATTGTCAAGATTGATAACGAAGTTAGGCAATTCATGTGCATATTATTTTAGTATACTAACAATAAACCGAAATGTTAACACTAGAAAAAACTATTTTCTCGACGGAGTACTCTGGCCGAGATACTTGCAAAATGGCCATTGACTCCCGTTGCATTTTCAAAAGAATGGCAATTCGAGACACCTAATCATGAATTTCCAAATATGGAAGTTTGGGACATCAATCTGCATTAAATAAAAAATAAAACAACTACGTCTTGACAAAAATCTGGTTAAGAAACAATTGCTATTTTTTAAATAAAAAAATGCATTAAAAAGCCAATGCCTAAATTTGGCGTCTTTTTTTTTCTAGCGGCCATCGACCGGACATGGAAATATCGTTTCTAGACAATGTGACAAACAAAATTTGTTACGACATGTATACCTCTAAACTCAGTCCGAACTGAGTTCTAGAGGTTAGAAATAATTCTTAAGGGGACCCTCTCATGCAAAATTTTCAAAAAATAGATTTTTTCTTTTTACATAAAACTGTTCCTTAGCACCATAGAAATACTCTCTCAAAATTGTATTAAGAAATTCGTAATAGAAAAGCAGTTATAGGTATATATGTAACGGCACCTCAGCGTGAATTTGTAGTATGACGTAGAAGTATCAAACAATCCGAAAAACAACAACAAAAGTTATGATGTTGTGAATAACTTCTAACCTCTAGAACTCAGTTCGGACTGAGTTTAGAGGTATACATGTCATAACAAGTTTTGTTTGTCACATTGCCTAGAAACGATATTTCCATGTCCGGTCGATGGCCGCTAGAAAAAAAAAAGACGCCAGCCTCCATACTAGAACTGGCATTGTCCTTTGTTGAAAGTATGAGTAATATAATAACATATTAAATTTATAATCTGTCCTTGTGTCAAGGCCCTTTTTCTTAGAAACTGGTTGAGGCATCAAGTTGAAATTAATATCGAATATTAAGGTCTATATCCTTATACTGCTGTAAAATTTTAGTTTCTAGTTTAACGCAATAAAAAAATACGGATTTCCATACTAAGAGTCCCACTCACTAAGATCATCAAAACCTACAGATATAATTATAAAGTAACTATTATACTTACTACGCTGTAGGGTAATATAACGATACTGAACCCTCAATCGCGAGTTCTACTCGCATTTGTCTATCCTTTTTTTTAGTTTCTCAAATAACTTAACAAAAACGGTCCTGGTTTTTATTGTCAAAGCGTGTACCTTCCAAAATTTAATTATCAAACTTTTGAACAACTAGACCGAAGGTTTATCGCTTTTAAAAAAATATTACAGGGTTTAATTTATATTATTTAAGTTTCGCGTACAGTTTTACAAACAGTTACCAAATAGTAGATCCGAATTTTGTTAATTAATCTGATTAGTTGCTGTTCTCAAATAACGTTTGAATTTTATTTTTTGCGTCTAGCACAAATGTTTTTGTTTGGTAAAAATTATGTTACGTGTTTGATAGAAAAACACAAAAATTGGAAAAAAGCTTAAAACAATTAATGCGGGGCAATTTGGAATAAGCAAAAACGTAAGACTTGCATTAATTTTAGCAATAACAAATAGAAAGTGCAAACAGTGACGAATTAATAATTTTGTTTCCTAAAAGTTCGTTACAAGCCAAATTCGGAGGACAGCTTCACAGTTTACACTTTACGGAGCATCAAAAAACAAACAAACAAACAAAAAAAACGCTAAGAAATATTCAACGCTTGCCTGTCCAACAATCTGCAGATTTTAACAGGTGTGTCACGTTAAAATCAAAGAGGATTTTCGATTAGATTCAAATTTTGCGCCAACAGTGGTGTTGGAAGTTAATTGTATGTGGAGAGTGAGACAAAATTCAGAATATTAGTCATCACATGAATCTGCGAGGTAGATGAATAGAAAATTACCTGTTGAGAGCTTCCACTTCAACCATATGAGGATCGACATCGTCCTTGAAGTGCTTGAGTTGTTCGATCTGCTTCTTCACTGCTTCAATGTCCGATCCAACAGGTCCTAAATTGGCGAACCGATCTTCGGCCTTGTTCAAGAACTTGAGAAGGTTCTGGAGAGTCTCGTGGAACTCCATAGCCTTTTCCATTGCATCGATGAGATTTTCTTCACGTTTAGCGTACAGAGCCGTGATATTATCCCAGGCGTGGTCTAAATCTTCGATATGCTTTTTCACCTCTGGTTTGTCTGGTTCTCCACAGAGCGACATCAGACTCGTTCCGGTTCGACGAACCTCTTCAACTTCTGGTTTGGTCTGGTCGATCTCATGGCGAATTTCTTGTAAAGCGACTTGCTGCTTCTGAATTTCTTGTGGCTGTGCTGCTGGTGGTTCTTGAGAAGTCAATGTCTCCTCGAGTTCCTTGAGGGTTTCCATAACAGCGGTAAGTTGCCGCCAGAACTTCTCGGCAACAGACAGTGTGTCATCCAGAGATGAGCCACGTTTCGATGTTGCCTTCTGCACATCATTCCACAAGTTGTTAAGCTTCTCCAGTTTTTTCTTGATGTCTCGCACAGCTGGGTCTGATTTATTTCCTGCTTTAGCAATCACATCATTTGCCGCTCGTTGCACGGCAGCAAATGCTTCACCACGCTTGTCTAGATCGTCAATGATAGCTGTGTTATCTTCAATTTGCTCCTTAATCTTTTGCGGAAGAGCTGAGACTGGATCGAGTTGATTCACTTGTTCCACAGTGTTGGCTAGAGCTCGTAGCATGCCTTCAAGTTTATCTGAGAATTGACTTGACTCCTGAAGGGCATTTTCTAAGGCTTGTTGTCGTTCGCGGAGCTCGGTTTTTAGAGCAGCGTAACGAGCATTGTCTGAATCCAGAATTTCATGGATCTTGGCTGAATCTTCCTCAGCAACAAGTGAGGCAAGAGCTTCACCAGTTTTGTTCAGCTTATCAAGAAGAGGCTTGTGCTCAGCAATATTTTGCAGGAATCGTTCATTTTTGTCTTGTTGAGCTGCAATCTGTTCAGGACGTAGAGCAGGCATGCTAAGCATTTGAATTTGGTGCTCCATGTCGTCCAACCAAGATACAAGACCATTGTGGGAGTCAGCGAAATGTTCAGACAGAGGAAGTGCTTGTTCCAATATAGACAATCGTTCGCTGCAAAGTTGAACCACAGTTTCAACGACTTCCTTAAGATCTTCTAATTTCTCACGTAGAGCCGCAGTGTTTTCGTTTTGTGGTGATTCACGAAGTACCTTCTTTGCAGACGCCGTAACATCTCTAACACGTCCCTTTTGGCTAGAAATGTCGTCGTTAATGGACCGATGTTCTTGGAGCTGTGCTCGAACTAATTTTGGTTCAATTGCTGGTAGATCAGCATCTCGGAGATTAGCGTCCATATCACGGAACCATTCAAGAAGCTCATCAATGTCTCCAGTTACTTCTTTAGCGCGTTGGTTGCTTAAGTGAAGGCGTTCAGCCTTTCGTTGGATTTGTTCAGCAATTGCGTCGAATCGACGATTATCGCGAGTTACAAGGCTCTCTATCGTCGAAGCGCCTTCTCCAGGTGAAATCTGGCAAAGTTGTGGTCCAACTAAATTGACGCTTTCGAGTACTGGACGCATTTCAGTTAGTTCTGTTTCTAGACGAAGGATATCATTTTGACGAGGTTCGCCAGTGGCAAGAGCTCCTTCTGCAGCTTGCATCCAGTCGACAAGACGGTTGTGAGCGTCATGGAATTGTTGAACAAGTGGTAGAGCTTCTTGAGCATGCTTAAGCAAATCTCCTCCTTTGTTAGCTAATTCTCCATAACGACGTTGAAGGGAATCCAATTTATCCTTCAGCTGAATAGCTTCGTCGGCTGAAATATGTTTCATCAGCTCTGAGCCGGTCTCAATAGTGGACTCGACATTGGGGGCATGATTTGCTATATTTTCATTGAGCTCAACCAAATGGTCCATTTGTTCCAGCAATTTATCTGTGTGCACAGGCACGACACGATAACGCTGGAGCTCTTTCTCCATTGACTCCATCCAAGCAACCAGTTCTTGGTAAGTGAGGACCAGGATTCGTAATCCTTGTTTGGACTCAGATAGAAGGTGGCCAACATGATCACTTGCATCAACTAGAGAGGTGTATCTGTCTGTTGTTCCTCGTACCTTCTCTCCAAGAGATGCTGCTTCATCGTCACCAACCAACTGCATGAGTTGTCCAGCAATATCAGCCAATTCGCTGAAATCAGGCTTCTTCGAAAGGATCTCTTCATGCAGTTTGTTGTGCTCCCTGATTCTCTGCTGAATCTTTTCTTCATCAGTTGGAATAAGTTCCATATTTTTGACGGCACGTTCAGCATTGTCTAACCAACGAATCAGAGGTTGCAACTTGTCTTGGAATTGCTTGGCAACATCCATAGCTTGTTCTAGATCATGTTCACGATTCCTAGCAGCGTCAGTCAAGGCATCGAACCTGTTCATCAGTTCCTTGAGTTGGCGCTCAATTCCGGCCTTTTCAGCACCATCACAATTAGCAGCGACTTCTTGCCCTAAATTGAACAAGGAAGACATTGAATTCTGGCGGTCAAGGAGCATCTTTTTCAAGAATTTCTGTTCTTGGAGCTGCGCCTTGACGACTTTGTAGTCAGCACTGGGTGGTTTTTGATTAGCTACCATTTCTTCAGTGTCTGAGAGCCATTTGGACAAGCCATCAAGAGCTTCTTGGAATTTGCCTGATTGAAGTAGAGCGACGTCAAGGCGACGATCGCGTTCGTTCATGCGTTCCTTAAGATCATTCCAGCGGTCATTCATCTTTTCAAGATCTTTTTCAATTGCGTTTGTAGAAACACCGTTCTGCGCCGATCGCACGAGATCACGTCCAATTTTATTTACCTCTGCTACATTTTGTGCAAGGGGTTCAACAGTGCGATCTCTGAAACGACGGAAGTCTTCTTGCTGGTTCCTAATCTGTTCTAGCTCTGAGCTGACTGGTTTCATCTTCCTTAACTCAGCACCAATTTCTTGAATATCTTCAAGGACGGCTTTGTGAATATCGTGGAATTTCTCAAGTGATTTTAAGGCACTTTGAAGAGACTCCTCATGATCGCGAGTTCTGTTTTCAAGTCGTGCAAGCGTTTTCTTCAAGCCAGAAATTTGCTCCCTAGTCTGCACTGTATCTGGAGAGAATCCAGAGTCTACTAGAGTTTCACCACTTCGTTCTACATCAGCAAGACGATGTGCTGTCTGATCGATTTGGTCTAGAATGCCATTTGTATCTTTTATTTGCTGCATTACGATCTTAACTTCACGCGCTGGAGGAGAAAGGTTGTCGACTAGGTTTTCTAGGTCAGTCAAATCCTGACCCAAACTTTTAACCTGCTCATTGAACTGAGAAACAGCTGTGGCCGCTGATTGTAATTGACCGCAACGATCATCCAGCCGAGACTGAAGATCAGAAATGCGATCACCGATTCCGTCAACCTCACTAACCAGATGTTGGGCATCGCAGCCAACAGCGCTGGTCTCAGCTGCAATATCACTTGCCATACCTTTCAGGCCTTGCAGTGGCTTCTTCAGACCACTAACGTCTTCACGAATTGCCTTGACACGTTCTAACAGTTTTGGATCCTTGCTAGCTCCACCGAGAGCATCATGTGCAGCCAACCGATCTTCACAACGGCCAACGTTCTGATCTAATTTGCGAAGTTCATCATTAAAGTCACCTAAACGACGCGCGCATGTTTCAAGCTCTTGGGCTCGATTCAAAAGATCGTTGTTAAGACGCTCCCACCTTTCACGCATATCCTGCAATTCTGCCTTCACTGGCTCTTTGTCAATGTCGCAAGCAGTGAGGAAAGTATCTCCAAGACCTTTAGTGTTTTCGTACTCACCCGTATGCTTCCATACTTCGTTTCTAAAAGCTTGGAGTTCACGTAGTCTCTGATCAAGTTGAGACTTCTTCAGAACACCTGGTCGTAGGTCAGATAATTTATCCTCAGCTACCCGCAACCATAAGAGGAATGTCTCAGAGGTTTGGCCGTATTTCTTGCAGTGTTCCATGCAAGTTTGAAGGCGGGTATGTCTATCAACAGCATCGCGGCGAAGTTTTTCCCACTGTTGTTGAATGCGTTCAAGATCTCGTTGAACGGTACGATCAGCATTAGCACCTGGACGTTGGCTCAACTCTTTACCTTTGTTGAGGAGCATTATGATTTCATGCTCTCTGGCCATAACTTCTCTATAGATCGGTTCGTGGGTATCAATCTGGTGCTGCAAAGTTGGCTTATGTGCTGAAACCAAGAGTCTATCAGCCAAATTGGATAGTTCTCCTGCTAGCCAGCCTAGCGTCTTGGAACAGCTCTCAGCAAATTGTCTTCCATCACGAAGAGCTGCTTCTGTTTCTGCTTTTCTAGTGTCTAGTTTCTTTTGTAGAGCCTGATACTGCTTTTCTAAGGCACCCACTCTAGCATTGACATCGGCGCGAGAAGCAGGATCGCCTAGCACTTTGCATAAAGCAGCCGCCGCTTGTTCAGCGTCAGCTAGAAGTGGTCGTTGGCCTTCAAGTTGTCGTTCTAGATTCTCGATCTTACGGAGATTTTCTTGATGATCGCGATCAGTAGGAATGGCATCTAAATTATCACTGATGTTCTGTAATGCTTCTCGTAATCTGCTCAGGGCTGCATCAAATTCCTTACTACTGTCAGCAGCACCTCCAAGACTGTTAGCACGATCATCCAGTTTTGTAACAAGATCATCCCACTTCTTTTGCACGTCGCGCAGCTTCTTACTAACTGCTTGACCTTCAGGGGATGTTTCCTTGAGACTATCCAAAACAAGATGACCAACATCTTGAAGATGATTGAGTTGTGGTTGTTGAG
The DNA here is from genome assembly GCA_963920795.1 of Eutolmus rufibarbis. Lineage (NCBI taxonomy): Eukaryota > Metazoa > Arthropoda > Insecta > Diptera > Asilidae > Eutolmus > Eutolmus rufibarbis. Next base: position 24,147,487 of record OY987205.1, read on the forward strand.
ATCTAAATTCTTCTCGCAATACTTGTACCTGCTGAACTTGGCTCTGAACCATACGAGGATCAGATGAAATTGGTCCTAAGACAGTTAACATCCTTTCTTTGCTATTCAACCAGTTGTTCAAATTGTCGTGAGTATCCAAGAAATCACGAAGCTGTTCGGAGAAATTGATGCGGTCTTTGCAAAGATCGCTCAGATTCTTCCAGCGATCAGCAACAGTTTCAAGTTCGATACGTAGGCGTTCGGCACCAGGAACATCTGGCTTTCGACGTAAAAGATCTTTAATTTGAGCCTTTGTAGAGTCAAGTAAACTCTGCTTCTCGTACATGTCTTCAAGGACTTTTCTGGCTTGTCTAGTGCAACGCTCTGCCTCGTCTTTAGCGCCAATTGACTCCTTAGGGACTTGCCTTTGAATTTTGTCAAGGAATGCTGAAAGAGTTTTAAGATTTTCTTGGTGTTTCTTAACCTCCTCTCGAAGGCTATCTAACTCGTTTTGACGATCATTAAGTCGAACACCTACAAGTCCATAACGATTGTTGATTTCACTAAGTTGTTGCTGGATTGGTGTAAGCTCGGTAAGTTGGAAACCATCTTGAGATGATCTACGACTTCCAAAACCACTTGATCCTGGTGACAAAGGTGAAATGGATGGACTCATGTGAACACCTTTCGTTGGGCTTGGTGTGCGGGCATCTCCAGACATTCGACGGAGTGGACTAACCCGTTTTATTGGGCTGTATGTAGATCGTTTTCTACCTGGACTATCCGGTCTGATAAGGGCATCATACTGAGCACCTAAATCATTTACTTTATCGATAGTTCCGCCATAGTCCCTGTAATCCTTGACAATTGGCTTAAGTTCTTCGCTTTGTTGCCGAATAAGTTCGACATCAACAGCAACTGGGGCTAGAGCATTAGTACGTGCCTCAATGCTAGCTAGCCAGGCTAAGACTTGGTCCTTGAGATTCTCGTAAGCATGCAAATGTTCTGCTTTCTGTTTTGATAATTTGGCCTTTTCATCCAAGGCGGTATCGAGATTCCTCCATTGATTTTCTAGGGCCTTTACACGATCACGAACTGGTCCAGTGTCTGTTACATCTCTCATTGATATCAAGTCCTTGCCCAATCGTGTGCAATCTTCAAAGTGTGGTCTAAGTTTATCTTTAGACCTAGCCATTTCGTTCATACGATGTGCAAGTTCGTCAGCTGGAAGAGAACCTAGTTCTCGACTTTCTAGAGCTTCTTGTAAACTGCAGAGCTCCTGTTCGACTGTTGTACTATCTTGATTGAATCTTGACAATTGAGTCAAAGTATATTCTAGGAATTCTCCACGTTTAACCACCTTGTCAAGCAGTTTGTCGAATTTTCCTGTTACGTCTTGTAATTTTCCTTCAATCTTCTTAGCGAGTCGAGCATTGGAAGCTGTTGCCATTAAATCTTGAGCAGATGTTGTAACGCTATCGATACTAGCCTGGTGTGATTGCAGATCAGCGAGAAGGCCACGATGTTCGCGGACTTGTTCTTGAAGACGATCTTTGATCAGAGAGGCTGGGCGCAACTGAAGTTTGAATTTATCATCAGCCTGGTTAACCCAGTTGACTAACCCATCTAATGCGTCTTGTACTCCTTGTGACTGAACCAGGGCAGTATCAAGTAATTTGCAACGATCACCAAGGGCTTCCAGATACTGATTGTATTTGTCTTTTAATTCTTCGACAGGTACTTCTAAAGAAGATACCTCCGAAGGGCTTAATTGTCCTGATAGGGATCGTAGAAGGGTATCTAAAGCTTGTTGGACATTGTCGATCAATCTTCCTTGAGCAAGGAATTCATTGTGCAGAGCTTTTGTGGCATTCATTTGATCTTGGACTGACTGAGGGTCGGCAGCAACTGGATCAGACAGGACAGAAGTAACACGAGGTGTAACACTTCTTATCCATTCTCTAGCCTTATCTAGAGCATCTTGGTATTCGCGTTGTCGACCTCCAAGGCCTGACAGGCGATCCGATAAAGCATTAGAACGGTGCAACAAGTCCTTGTACTGAGCAGACACTAACGACACTTCCTGCCTTATTGGACTTTCTGCAGTAGCTAGAGGTTCGATGTGAGGCAATCTTTCTGGCAAGGATGTCCTAAAGTCGTTCAGAACTGATAAGAAATCTTTGCTTTCATCAACAAATTTCTGTGCAGCCATTGTGATGAATCGTAGGTCGGCTTGGTGTGCGATCACATCACTGACGAATTCTCTAATTGATTCAGATTGTGATGAAATGCGAGTAAGATCAGACAGAGATCGTTCTTTATCCTCAAGAGTTCGCCTGGCTGAATGTAGCCATGTTGAAAAGATATCGAGCTCTGATCGCAGTTTCGTCAGTTCATCGCGTGCAGCTTCAAGACGCTTGAGCAGCCTGAAGGTTCGGTCTGTTGCGCGATCTACTCGTGATCGTAGTTCTCGTCCAGCATTCTCCAAGGTGGTAACTTCAGGTGCACTGAGGACGTCGCCTCCTGTAAGGACTATTTGACGTACCTGTTCTAGGCATGAGGCAACTGGTCGTGCCTGGCTCTCCATTTCATCTTTGATTTGCTGCAAACGAGTGATATATTCAGTAAAATAGAAAAAAAATATAGAAAACTTAGGTACTAAGTACACTTACCTTGAGAGAATTGATCTGATTCCTTAGATCATCTACTTTTTCTTTAGGCCCGCCAATTCGAGCAATCTTCTGTTCGATTGTTGTTATCCACTTGAGGAGTCCAGTAACAGTTTCTTCACATAGATTGAATTTTTCGAAAACGGCTTGCTATTTTTCAAGGACACAAAAGAAAAATAAGAGTAATATTAGCCTCCAAAGTAATTGGTGGTGATTGGAAAGGGCAAATTAAAGGGGGAAAATACTTTAGAATAGCTGTGATAATAAACTAAAAAAGAAAATAATAAAAGTAAATAAAATATATAATGATTTCTTGCGATTGCGTCTGGTGAAGTTTTTATAGGTAACACAATTTACACAAAAATATGTAAAATTTTCTTATGTATCTTCCAAATCACACCAAACAAAAAAAAAGCGATTAGAGTTTAAAAATATTGCCCTTATTGTGCTGAGCATAATTTTATGGGCACTTATTACATGCATTTTACTTAAGCACCTCATACATACATAAAAAAAGCTAAACATGCTTAACACATTTAAACACAAACTCCACGCAACATTTAACACATTTTTTTAAGCTTGCAGCTTTTGATTATGGATATTTGCATGCAATTAGTTAACTTCGTAAAAATGTTACACATGTTAATTATTTTGAAAATAAAAGAATAATAAAACCTGAAAAGAAAAGAGATAGTAATAAATCACACCGGAGAGGAATGTGCTGCTGCAAAAGAAAAATATTGAGAAAATCAAATGTTTTTCGTAGTTTTACCTGTTTAAGGCTTCTACAGAACACAGCGGCAGTTCTAAAAGCCGTTCAAGCCGCTTAAACTTAATTGTGGTGATTAATGCATTAATGAACTACTAATTGTAGGAAAAATAGAGTTACGCGTTAGGTCATTGTCGGTATGAAATTATATTTTATTTTAACATACCTCCAATAACTTGACCGTACTATTGCTAAAGTTGCATGCACTACTAAACTTCTAATGAAATAAATTAAAAAGCAAAGAATTTGACTAATAAAAAAATGAGATCAAACAAGACAAGGATAAAACAAATGTATTTTCTTTGTCACTTAGAAAATATTGTCGAGGCCATTAGTGATGGACATGTCGATGAAATGCATTCAAAATAGTCGTTATTTGTTACCACAGCAAAATAATTACTTTTAAGCAAACGTTCGCACATTAGGATGATGAGGTTTATTTTGGTTTTGGAACCAAAACGCTGTAGCTCCATATGCACCATAATGTTTTTTTTTTATCTCGCTTCAGTTATTAGACAAAAACAACATGAAAGTATGAATGTGTACGGAGAAAATCAACGATAAATCGCATGAATAGGGGCATTCTCAAGCTGAAAAAAGTTTTATGTTGTTGTCGACTTCAAAATTTTTTCTTTAATTTCTGTTAGATGAAATATAGAAAGCTTTTATGTGGGTTAAGAGAAGAAGTAGTTGTAGTAGTCAAACACCATTCAGGGGAAAAAATGAAACAAGAGAGCTGTTTTGGTGAGGAACAAATGTTTTTTTAAGGATATATATTACATGCAACAAGCTTCAGCATCGCTTTGTAATAATGTTTTTCTTTTCTTTTCTTCTCATGCTTAGTAACTTTTATCCTTTAAAGCTGTTTACAAATCAACACAGGTAAGTCAGCAATTTTGTGGAAAATTTTTGTTATTATATCATCAATGTTTGGGGAGTCCGCATTTGCCAGGTTTAGGACTATATAAAAGCAATAATAGTCTATACAATTTAATACCTATATTTTAAAAATTTAATAAACAGAAAAAGCAAAATCTTTATGGTTAAAATTCAATATCTGTTTTTTTATATCATAGCAATTTTTCTCAGAGACTACACATGTGCCACAGATTTGAAATTTGGTATAGTTATTACAAAACTAATTTACTTGAACCTACATAGTCTAAGAGGCAGGATAAAAGAATATTGTCTTTTATGTTGGGAATTGAACACGGAGACGCCAAAACAATTTTGGATTCATTGGATCAAATGGTGTACAAAACAAAAGATCTTTACTTCTGTATTTTAAAACTTTGCAATTAAATTGCTTTGTTTAAAAAAAAAAAAAAATAAAACCCTTGATCAAAGATAGTGGATACCATGAAAGTAACTCATTCATTCATAATATTTGGATATGTCTCCTGCAAAACCTTGGAGATTTTAATATTTAAAATTTAAACGAGAATCTGCAAGAATTTGTGGAATGAATAGATTTGAAATTAAATTTAGTTTTTCAACAAACGCACGCATATATTATAATTTAGTAAAAATTAAATTGTTTTGAAAATGTTGGAATTGGGTTATTGAAGTGATCTCCCTAAAGTGCTAATCTTAATCCAATAGCAAAAGTTTTGAGGTTTATTGGTGCAGAGAATTTAATTACGAAAATCAAAAACTTGCTCTTACTCGAGGTATGAAGCGATTTTATATATGTAGGTTAACAGGTTAAATGGGCAAATCGCTGCAGCCCATCGATAGAAAAGCTTAGGAATAAAGAATCTGAATCTTTCAATATAACAGAAAAATAATCTCACAAAATGCTCAGTTTTTTTCTGATATCAGACATTTAAAAATAGTTCTTAACTCATTCAGTTCTACCTACCTGTTGAATAAAAAGCAGTGAAATTTCTTTACAGCAAATAAGTGAAAAGACTTTTAGAGAACAAAATCCACAAGATTGCTGCTTTAGAACGAATGCAAAAATAAGGCAAAAGGAGCATTTAGAAAAATTTAAAATAATTCATGCGACTTGCTGCAGGCAATAGTAGAGGCGTTACAGAAAATGATCGGTGTGTGACATGAGTGTGAATAAAATGAAACGAAAAGTGGTCGAATATGTGAGTAAAGTAAGTGAGGAAATCCTCACAATAAGTGAAAGCAGTAAGTGTAGAAAAAGTAGAAAAGAGAGAATTAGGAGAGTTCGTTGGATTGTCTACGACTAGACTTACCCTTTGCTCGGCCGGCAGCAACAAACCCTTTTCAGTGGCCTTAACCAGATCGAGGCTATTGTTCTTATCGGTATTATCGATGAGACGTCCTTGGACAGGGTCAATAAGACCGCTAGAAAGGGCGGCCACAAGTGGGACAATTGTGCCATTGTTCGGGTCACGGACAACCGTTGTAGTTGGATCGATTAGACCATTGGTCACGGCATCGCCGAGAGTCAGGCGCTTGCGATTTATGATGTCCGGCGTGGTTTGGAATGGATCTGTAATGCCCCCAGTCGTAGGATTGTACAGGTTAAAAGTAATGGCCTCCAGTAGACCAAAAGCACGTTTGGGCGTTATGAGAATTCCGGTTTCGTAGGCCTGTTGCAAAGACAGCAGTTTCGATGTTTTCGTGTCTAGGACATTTGCCTTATCCGCATCCATTAAGCCTTTACGGAACGCTTCAGGAAGACGGACTAATTTCTGTTTCACACCATCTTTAATCAAAGCTGAGTCAGGGTCGATTATGCCGAGAGTTGTGGCATCTCGTAAGCTGTAAACCTTCTTTTCTTCGTCCGCTTCTTCAGTGGTTGGATACGACAGTTTTCCGGTTGATAAGTCCAGGCACTTTGTGTCGATTGCCTTGTCGAATGCAAGAGGCTCACGCAAATAGACAATTAATGCCGGATCGAATGCAAAGAACAACGCTTTAGGATCGACGAGAGTGCGCTTATTTACATCAGCGGATCCGTTTTCGATTGCAAGTTTCAAAGGAATGAATTTAAATGTTTGCATGTCTTTGACAACACTAGTTTCTGGTTTAATAATTTCGTACCGAATCGCTTCATCAAGAGACATTTCTCGAGGCTTAGTAATAATTTTGCTAATAGGGGACTGAGCTAAGAGATCGACACTGTCTCGGCGGGTGATTGCACGTTCTGTAATTGGCTTGAGGACAGTCACAAGGAGACCGCGGCCAACAGCCACATCAAAGTTGTAAGCTGATTTAGTTTTAGGGTCAAGGACTCGTCCTTTTTGAACGTCGATATCACCATTCTCAATGGCTTGTTTCAAAGGAATTTCGGCGCCTGTGACAAGATTTTTAAATACAGTCGTCTCAGGATCAATTAAACCTGTATCGATCGCGCCCAAAAGATCGTAATATTCCCCAGAAGATGGATCTACAAATTTTCCTGTTTCTGGACGGAACAATTGCATTTTAACTGTCATTTCAATTGTGAGTAGTTTTCGATTTGTAACGATCAGTCCTTTGGCGCGGGCCTCCTGAAGATCTATCTTTTTGTCCTTCGAAACAACATAGCTACCATCTAGGTCATCAATGATCTTTTCTTGAATAGCATTTCCTAATCTGAGATATTTCCCTGTATGATTATTTTTCACTAAGCTGGACGAGATACTGACAATATCTTCAACACAAGCTTCCCTAAGAGTCATTTGTCTAGCGCTAACTGGATGAATAACCTTTCTTGTGGGAGCATCATAGAATCCCATGGCTAATAGTTCATACAAACCAAATCCGGCGCTTTCAATATCGATAAGAAGTCCAAGGGTCATAGCTTCGTTCAGAGGAATAAAGTTCTGACTACCAGGTTCTCGGAACACTCCCTCGCGACGGTCAATTAGCCCCGCGCGGCAAGTTTCAACTAAACTAAGAACCTTTTCGTTTGGTTCGTCGAAGTAGCAAGGCAGTTGCGGATTGATTATGAATTTTCTTGTAGCTTCATGAAGTGTGATTTTGCGACCGTTTCTCGGATCGAGGATCTTTCCATTCTTTTCATCGTACAGTCCTTGATGAATAGCCCTCTGGATACTAATCGGGGCTTTGCTATCAGCCAGAATACCTACATCAAATGCATGCTTAAGTGTGATCTTCTGATTATTGTACACAACTCTTGAGTTTTTAGGATCGATTACGCCACTTTCAGTTGCTTGGGCTAAATTAATATCTTTGTAGAGACCAGTTTTGAAATCCCTAATCTGAACCGATTCAGGATCTATCAATTTTTGTTCAACAACCTCAGCGAAAGTAAGTTTGAGTCCTGATTTAGGATCAGTGAAAAGACCGCTATCTTCATCATATACCTTTTTCACGACAGCTTCAGACAGACTAATCGGTTTCTTTACCTCAATCAGAATTCCACGATCAAAGGCCTCACGGAAGTCGATTTTACTACCGTAGTCATCAACAACAGTGCCGTGCTTAGCATCTACTTTTCCACTTTCAACAGCTAGTTCGAATGGTAGAATTTTACCTGAAACATTGACGATTGTCGACTCTGGGTCTAAAATACCTCGTCGAATTGCCCTCTCTGTAGTTAATTTTTCACGAGTTACAGTATTGCTAAATTGTCCAGATTTAGGGTCATACAGACCACCATATACAGCGTCTGGGATGCTTCGTTTACGTTTAGGAGGAATCAATATGCGGTTCTCTAAGGCTTCAATGAAGGTGTATTTGAGACCAGAAATGGGCTCTATTAATAAACCAGCGACAGGATCGACATAGCCAAGCTTGATGGCTTCGTTAAGAGAAATAATATTGTTCGTGTTAGGGTCAAGGCAGACTAGTTCATTCGGATTAATGATTTCTTTTTCGATGGCTTCTTTTAAAGTCATGGTATGGTTATCGATTGTGAATTTTCCAGTGGTAGGGTCATACATATTACGTAAAAGACAGTCAACAAGCGATAGAGGCTTTTTGTTGCTAACTAGATATCCCTTGAAGAAGGCTTGATCTAGAGGAAGCTCGGGTCGTGTGAGGGTACCTCTTACATCGTCAATCAATCCATCAGCGATTGCTTTCTTAGCTGGTATTAGTACGTCATGCTCTTCGTCCTTGACCAGAGCACTGTCGACTTCGACAAAGCCAGTGTCCACAGCTCGCTTAATAGTCATTTCCTCACCGGTAGTTGGGTTCAAAAATTTTCTTGTTGCAACAATATAGTACTCCTTTTGCAGCACTTCAATTAAGCTCCAAACAACCTGATCAGTCTGAAGGATTTGTCTCTCGATTCCGACAGTAAATGGTATTAACTCATTTGACTTGGTGTCTTTAACTCGTCCAGTTTCCGACACAACCAATTTATCCTCAATAGCCGTATCGAGTGGCAATGATTTTTGGTTCTTTACGTCGACAATCATAGAAATCTTTGGATCAACAAGACCTATCTCAATGGATCTCTGTACATCAACTTGATTTTGTGACTCAGAATCATATAATTTTCCTGATTCTGGGTCATAGAGCCCCTTTTTAACAGCAGCTTCCAGTGAGATTGGCTTTCTTGATCCAGGAACCAAATAGCCCAACATGAAAGCATCGGATAGTGGGATCTCGTGCAATGTCTGTATGTCAATGACAGTACCACGTTTTAAATCAACAACACCCAGTTCAATAGCCATTCGCATTGGGATTACTTCTCCACTGTTAGGGTCGCGTACAGATATCGATTGAATGTCGATGTAGCCGGAATTTATGGCTTCGACAAGTGCTATTTTCTGTCCACTCTCCAAAACGACAAGTCCAGTTTGTGGGTCGATTACGTGCTCAATTGGTTTTGTCTTATCTTCTTTAGGAGTTCCTTTTATAATCCATTCCCGTGCAACACACTCGAAGAATGGAATCTTTTTACCTGTTTTCGGGTCAACCATATGTCCAGTATGTTTGTCTAGCAGTGGCCGCTCTAGAGCAACGTCTAATGTCTCATATTTTTGCTGAGAAAAGTTCTTTACGAGGATACAGCTCGTGTCGAAAATATTCATTTCGAAAACCAGCGTCTGGAAGGATATTCTTTGATCAGTTGTTGGGTCCAAGAAACATCCTTGTTCTGGGTCAAATATTCCCAATTCTGTAAATCGTTTGGGTGTAAGCTCATCTGCAGCAGCATTGAAAAGATATTGAGGCTGCTCAAGGATAACGAGTTGGCTGCTTACCACTTTAACCTCGTCCAAGGGGCTTAATTGTTCTTCATCAAGCAATTCTTGCACATTTTGTGCCTGCTCCTTTCCATCAACAATAACCTTGCACACGTCTGGCTGTATTCTTTTCTGAGAAATTGCATCGCCTATTGGAAGACTTTGCGGTACCTGGGGTTTAGTTGATTTTGGGGTTTCTTGAATTGTAACCAGTTCTTCTGTGGAGATCGTAACAACTTGAGGCTGTTGTGGTTTTGCCATGCTAATTTCTGAAATTTTGGCATGTTGTGGTTTTTGAGACTCTTGAGGAACAACTGATCCTCGCTCTAGTTGAAGCAGCTCTTGAGTTTTCTGGATTGTTATTGATTTATTAAGAACATTTTCCGTTTTCTGTGCATCGATGAATTGTGCAGTTTGTCTTTCGGGAGTTGTAACAGCAACTGGCTGGATATGTTGTGGTTTCTGTGATGTCTGTGGCGTACTTGTAGCTATTTCAAATTGTTGCGCTGTAAGTTTTTCTGGGGCACCAACTGGAGTCCTTTGCACTTGTTGAGGTTTTTGTAGAGTTTCTTCCTGAATAACTTGTCTATCGATCTTTCTTTGTTTTTGATCCTTTGCAGGACTGATCACGGCAGTTTGGATAGGCTGCGGCTGTTGAGTTTCTTCTATAGTTACAATGTGTTCTACTAACTGCTTTTTAGCGGAACTAATTTTAGCTTGTTTCGGTTCTTCTGCTTCCTTAAAAGTCACCGTATGTGTTTCAACCACTTTCGGTTTTTGTGCTTCGGAAACAATAGTGGAAGATGTACTTTCAGCGTGTTGTGCTTTTTGTACTCCATGAATAGTAATCGTCGTAGTTTCCGTGGTTTGAGTATTCTGAGATATTGGAGTTGTTATTTGAGCAGTTTTGATTGGTTGTGGCTGCTGAATTTCTTCCACAGTTGTAGTTAGTCTCTGAGCTGGTTGTGGTTTCTGGACTTCAGTAATCGTCTTTGAAGTTCTTTCCACTGGTTGAGGTTTCTGTATTTCTTCAATTTTAACTGGTTGAGGCTTTTGAATCTTTTCAGTAGTAATTGTCCTTGTATGAGTCGATTTTGTTATGTCTGCGTCGGTTTCATCAGGTTCTTTTGTTTCAGGCTTTGAGACTGCATCAGTTCTTGGGGGTGTTTTCTGTCTGATATCAGTTATTGTTGTACGAGTTTCAATGACCTGAGATGGCTGCTCAATAGTTTCAACAGTGGTTTCAACCATTTTTACCCTTTCAATTGCTCTACCACTGGGTTTCTCGGTTTCAGGAGTTTTTTCTTTTGTATGCTTCACAGCCTTTTTAACAGCGTCAGTCACAGCTTTTCCTGCTAAAATAGGAGCAGCAACCACAGCTAAAATTCCCATTTTAGCTGCTTCCTTTATATTTACTGACGGCCCAGATTTCTGCTTCACTTCACCTGTCTTTCGGTCGATTAATCCTCGCTTAACTCCTTCTTCCAAAGTTTGAACCTTTCCTGATTTAATGTCATATACAACGGACTGTGGATCAACAATTTCTTCCTTCATAGCCTGCTCCAACGTTACCAACCTAGAGGGGTCTTTAGGATCTTTGAACTGTTTCTTCTTCTCATCGTAGAGAGTCTGGTAGGCTTCAACAATCGTTAGCTTTTCAGTTTTGCCGGTACTTTCCTTTACGGGGCTTTCAGGTTCAATGTTTAGGATGCCTTCATTGATGGCTTTCTGAAGAGGCATTTTGGTGCCTGACGCGGGATCCAAGTAGGTTCCTTCAGTGACATTAACCAAACCTTGTTTTACGGCATCAGAGAAGTTCTGCTTGATTACCTTTGTGCCAAAACTCTCCTTCGTTTCTGATTCGTCTTTTATGATACCTTCCTTCTTAGCCTGCTCTACTGAAATTATCTCGCCTGTCTGTGTGTTTTGAACTTGATCCCCTGAAAGCATAACATAACCCTGCATTAGCTCAATGGTTTTCGTAGTTATTGTGTGCACCGATGTCACAGTCTCTGTTACGGAAGTAATAGGTCCTGTCGAATGTGTAACTACAAACTCTGGAAGGGGCTTAACAACTAAAATCCCTGACTCGACTGCTTCCTTGATTGGAATAGATTCTCCGGTCCTAGGGTGCTTCATTACACCAGCAGTAGTATTAATAAGTCCTCGATTGATTGCTTCGTCTATTTCAATGTTATCAGCATTTGGTGGATAAGGAATGGTCATGATGAAATTATCGTCAATGGCTTGCTTGATAGGCTTTGATTCTCCTGTAATTGGATGATACACCTCTTTAGCTTTCAAGTCTACTAAACCTTTCTTAACAGCAACTGGGAATGTCATGCCCACTGGAGGAATGTCTTCAATTGGTTTATTTGCGTCTTTTTTATCAAATATTTTATCTTCCACAGCTTTTAGCAAATTTACTGGACCCTTTTTGGTGTTAACTATCGATTGATTTTCGTCAATAACTCCGTCTTTAATTGCCTTCTCCAAAGTTATCTTTGGTTTGACGAGTTTTGAATGAGAATCAAGAACTTCGCAGATAATTGCTTCCCGGACGTTAAGAAGGTTGCCAGTTTCTGGATGAATGATTTGGACACTTTCAGGATCAATAAGGCCTTGTTCTTTTAATTGAGGGATAGAAAGGCTCTTGGCTAGTGGTATAAGAATGTGATTCGTTCCCTCTGGGTCTAAAATACCGCGTTCAACTGCTTGTTTGATATTTAGTACATCACCGCGTTGTGGATCCACAATTTTACCCTTCTTTCCATCAATTAATCCTTGATCTAATGCTTCTCCAATTGTAAGAATATCACCGTCTTTCGAAGTAAAATTTGCCTTATTTTCAAGAATATCAGCTGTTTTTTTGTCGATAATACCCTTCTCAACGGCATCTTTGGGCTTCACAATTTGTCTTCTCATTTTTTGCAGTACAACCAATTTTGCCTCCTTTTCCGGGCTTTGCGTAAGCGATTTCGCTTTTCCTATAGAAACCAAATACTTTGGTTCAGTTGTTACTCTTGCTCTAGTCCTTTGCCCCTCACTAGGAAGGCTATCTTCATCTAAGCTTATAGAATCAGTTGCCATTAGTACAGACCTCTCCTTTTCAGGACTTCTACTGCTTGGAGTTGAACCCTTTGAGTCAAATGATAACTCATCTCTTGAAACAATTCCCCTTTCATATGCGACCTCAACTGGGATTTGTTCTCCAGTTCTAGGATCTGTAACAAATCGTACAGTTTTAAGAGCACCAGCGGCAGCTACTAGTGGGGCACCCACTACAGCAAGTAAGCCCATTTTAGCAGCTGATATAAGATCAAGACGACTTCCAGACTTATCTACAACATCGTAGTTAATGGGATCAATTATTTGTTTTTGGATCGCCTCGTAGATTGTTATTTCCTTACCAGTCTTTGGGTCGGTAATCTTAACTAGGTTGGGATCTACTTTTCCCTCTAAAACTGCTTCCACAATGTTATGGGAATGTCCCGTTTGGGTGAAGATTACCAAAGCCGTTGAGGGATCATAAATAGCACCGGGGCCTATTTGGAGAGGCTCTGGACTACCAATGTCTTGTTGGGATGTTTTAACCTCAATGAACTGAGGAGGATTTTCATCAAGCCGTCCAGAGACCTCTACAATATCAGGCTGACCCGTGATCTTTGTTATCTTAATCAATCGCTGATTGGACTGATCAACATCCATAGGGTCTTCGAAAATTATTTTACCAGCCTTGATCGCCTCTTCCATTGTTAGTAACTTGTTACCGTCTTTATAACGGCCGGTACTGTCCAATATTTTCTTTTCAAAGCTACGAATTATTGTAATTTTGCGATGATTTTTAGGATCTAGAATTGTGGCAGAGTTTCTATTAATTATTTGTAATTGAATACATTCCTGGAAACTAACAAGTCTATCAGTACCTGGAATTATGAATAAACCTGTCTTAGGATCAAACACTTTTTGCTGAATGGCCTGGGAAAGGAACCACCCTTCTGGAGGTAGTTCCAATAGCTGTCTTTCTGTCACACTAGTTACGTTATGCACTTGGCCTTGGGACTGCCTTTCCACATTGAGGAACTCAGAAACAACAGTTTTTGAGTCTCGCTTCTTCTCAACTTTAGTCTCAGTGTGGAAAGTGGAATATTGGGAGTCTTCAGCTTTTTGAGGAATGGGGAATTCAACAGACTTCTCAATTACATTTTGTGTCTTCATTTTAATCTTTTCTGGTTCAGGAATCACTTGCTTAGTAACAATTGTGATTGTAGATTTCTTATTTTTACGGCTAGAAGGCTCGGGAATGGTTTCATCAGAGTCTGGGGATAACAGACCATAACTTAAAGCTTGCTGAATGGAATAAACTTTTCCAGATTTTGGATCCTTAAATAACTGCCGGTCTTCGTCAATATGCCCAAGCCGAACGGCTTCTGTGAATGTTAAATACATCTCTTCTTCACTACCACCAGCTGTAACGGTAACGTACCGCTTAATTTTTTTAGTGACCGTCTCTGTGGTCAGTGTTATATTGAGCAAACTACTTAACAGTAAGGCACCTTCGGGAGTAATGAACTTTTTCTCAATTGCATCGTCTAGCGGAATAGGAGCTTTCGTTTTAGGGTCCAAAAGATAACCAGTTTTAGGATCTAACAATTCTAAATAGACTAAATCCAGAAATGATAGTTCCCTTCCTGCAGCATCTTGGACACCTATCAAACGACTAAACATTTCGTGGACTTCTGGGCGCACTAGTCCCGATTCTATACCTGACTTGAGATCCACTAAATTACCTTTACCAGAATCTAACAAAAACTCACCATTTTTACGTCGCAGAATATCTTTACTTAAAGCTGAGTTAAAGCTAACAAAATCACCACTATAAGGGTCCTTAAACCCATCGATGTCAAAGATTGATTTTTGAGCAACAGAACTGATTAGACCCCGATCGACAGCATCTACGATAGAAATAACTTCCCCTGTAATAAAGTCACGATACTTGGCTTCGGTCGGCAAAATAATACCATCAGCAATAGCTTCAGAAAGTGTTATAAGTTCCCCTTTTTGCTTTGTAACGCACTTAAGAATATTCTCATCTAAAACACCAGCGTTCATTGCCTGAATGATACTTAATTTTTCTCTACGCATCGGACTTGTGATCTTACCATTTTTATCAAGCAAATTTAAATCACAGACATCCTTCAAAGTGAAGGGTTTAACAATCATCTGTCTATTCTTAGCCTCGATAAATGTCAACTTTTCCTTAGTTACCGCGTTCACGAACCTACCTGTCTTTGGGTTTAAAACACCCGTTTTAAGAGCATCATCTAGTGTTACCTTAATGTCCTTCTTTGCATCGACAATTTCGCGAATACTTGGATCGATCAAACCATTAGCAATAGCTGTATCCAGCCTGAACTTATCTCCGCAATTGCGATCCGAAATCCAGCCACTGTTGTCCACTATCCCGTGACTAATAGCATCCGATAGACATAGGGCGTTCGATTTAATTGTAACCGACTCATGGCGTATCAAGTACCCTCGCTCATAAGCCTCCGCAATGCTAATCGTTTGCCCGGAATTAATCCGATATTGGCCTGTCTTTGGATCGACATGGCCAGCAGCAATGGCATCGGCAATATTTTTGGGACTGTCAGCTTCATCTACATCTCTTGTTACCTTGATTCGCTTTTCAGCCGTTTCGTAGCCGTTCTCTGCATCCAGAATTTCCTTTTGTATAATTTCAAGCAGATTCAGGTGTCGTCCACTGTGATCGACAGCGGCGCCCGGCTGCAACAAGTTAGCGACTAGATTCGGATCAATAGCACCTTTTCGGACAGCATCCTGTAAACTTATGCGTTGATCATTGATGATTATTTCACCAGTTCGTACATCGAGAATTCTCATGTGTATGGCTTCACCAACGGTTAGAGTGCGACCGGTTTGTGGATCAATAATGCCTGGTACGTCTAGGATTTGTTTAGAATCTGTTGTGCCAACGCCTTCATTTGCTTTCTCGATCCTCTTCACACTTCGGATCTCATTGAATTGAACAGATGTAGCATTATTTGGATCATATTGATCTGGAGGATGTGGCCGTTTTGTTGGTGAGCTTTCTCTACTACTACTGCTAATTTCTCTTTGGGTGTAGTCTGTGCTGTCATAAATTGTCTTTGAGGTTGATGTGATTTTCGATGTACTGAACCTAAAAAAAAATAAAATATCAATATGGACTTGAGATATAAATACGATTATAATTTATTAACATAATTGCAATTATTAACCCAATGCTATTCTATCCTTATATTATTGTTAAAGTATAAATTTTTAGAAATCTCTGAAGCAAGTCCTTTTTCGTCCCTTTTCAGTATAGCTTCATAAAAGGTAGACTCACAATGCTGGTTGGACTAGACTTTGTACTTTTGTATCGTACTTTCTATTATTTATCATGTTTCTCCTTCATGGTTCTTATACTATTCTACATTAATAGTTCGATTACATTTTGGTTTTTTGTTATATGACTAATATTATAAACATTGAGCTTCGATGGTTTCTGAGACATTTTCAACTTCCTTAAAACTCGGAATCTCATTAATCTTTAACTTGTCTAAATATTGGATGAATTAACTATTGCAAAAGTGTTCTATAATACCTTCGACATTTAATCAAAATTCCACTTTTTTTGTTTTCGCCAGATGATGCATATAGCTTTGAGATATAGAAAAAACCCCAAGGTAGAAAAACTTGTCTGCTAATCTTCATTTACCATATATGAATATTTTAGTCTGGATTAAAAAACGAATGCAGAATTGAAGCCTGCAAAAACAATTATTTAATGCAGTCAATTTCGTTTGTCTGCAGCATAATTAATCTCTTCTTATCTCTAAAAATATATGGCCCAAATATTGCTGACATAAATATCAGCACAGCAATTTCAATTTATTTCCAGTTATATAGTTACATATTTACATGAAAAATTATTTGAAAAATTTAAAGGATTATTTTGCAATTTATTTTACAGATGTTTATTTAATACACAAAAGTTTTCTTCATATTTAGTGCAAGATGTAACAAGCTGTGCTATAATAAAAGGCTAATATCCAAATTTATTTTTCGTTCATTAGTTATTGATACATTCAGCTTTATAGGTTTAAACCCAATTTATTAGATTCACTATTTAATTTCGCTAAACAGGATTGTTTATATTGCAAAAAAAACTAAAATTTGAACAGCTCGAAAAATGAAATTTTTGCTAAAAATGCTGTACGATTTTTGAAATTTAAATTTAAACAAATTCTTCGTTCAGGCCCTTCATAAGGCGATAACTCTAATCTACTTGGCTTTTGATTTCAGATATGTAAGCTGTTAAGTAATCGCCAATTGGCCATCGCAAACGGTGCCGAAAAAACGACGTCGCCGGAGGAGCTATGTTTCGGTGAAATTTGAATACATATTTTTCAATACAAACGTTTTTATAAATAGCTTAAGACATGCACATTTGGAAGAGGATTAATAACTGAGAAATATTCTGTGAGTGATATGGCCCTTTCGAAAAACATAATTGATCAGGTAAGTATTAAAACAATAGAAAAATAAATACTAAGGTACTTGTGGAAAAATAAACAAGGCATCTACTGCAGAGGTATAATCTAATGTAATGCTTTTACTTTAAGTTTTAAATAGCTTTAGTTAATTTTTTTTTATTTAAATGGCATTTACACACTTTAGGAGGATAGCCACTGTTATGGATCGATAATTGCGATTGATGTATGTTATACTCGTAATGCTATTACTGTAATACTAATAAAGATTTTTTTTTTTTTATCTTTTCCAAGCATGTGATTTTGTAAGCTTTTTTTTAAGTTTCGTTTCAGAAACAAACATTAACTAGTTATTTGAAAAGCAAAAATATGCAGTACGGTCAATCAAAAAACAAAATAGTGAAATAAATATAAATCGATCAATTTTCCTTCCAGTAAACACAGCTATGTAATTGGCTTAAGAGCGAAACAATAAAATTACTTTAGAGTGTGTAGAAATTAAATAGATTATGAAATTGGAAAATACTAACTAAGAATAACAAGCTTTCTCTGCATAAACTGCCTATGTACTTATATTGTACAGTGGCGGAAGAAATAATAGGTACAAGTGAAAAATAAACTAACAAATTTATAAGTTCACAATGAAGTGTAAATAACAATATATATTTAATTTTTGTTAGTATAATACCCTAAATGTACAAAAATTAATTTATTTTAACTCGTCCATTGAAGGGATTGCCATATCAAATTTTGAATTTTTAGCCTATGTAAGTACCTATTATTTTCTCCACCACTGTATATCACAGAAATGATTTATCAAATATTTTAGTGTTTCGTGCTTTCAAGCGGAAAAGTAGAATCCTTACTAACTTATTTAAGTGTATGTTCAGAACTTATAAAGCTAAATGTTTAATTGATGGGGTGGGAAGAAAGCTGTTTTGTAAATATCTATTCAAAATAGAGGAAAATTAATATTTTTAAATTTTTTTTCTCTAAATTTTGCATGCTATAAGTTGCTTTCCTTAAATAGAGTTGCTGGCTTCAACTTACTATAATTTTTTCGAACATTATGTTAATTATTGTGTGAAAAACTTGGTATATGGGATTTTTACCGCTTTTGTTTTTTTTACACCAATAAAAGTTAAACTGAGACATAAAATTAAATAAAAAAAAAACGTGGTACTTACTGTTTTGTGCTATAGGAAGTTGTGTAAATATCGTCACTCTGGGTATTAAGACCATCGCCAGCTGGTCCTCCCAAATTGAATTCCACCCTGTACGTCCTGAGGGGCTTTTGCAAGCTCTCGGCATAGCGCTGCAATAAGAGCACAGGAAAAGGAGGTTAACAGTTGTCTTCGATTTTCGAAACAAGAAATTTTTTGTTGTCTCACTGCCAGTTTAGTAGTATGATATAAAAGAAAAAAATATGTCCACGTCCTACCCTGATCTCAAAGGCAAAATTGTAGTCATCACCCGAGACAATCCTCGTCTTCTTCGTTGTTTCTTTACTGCTCATTTTCACCAAATGTTCTCTTTACTTATATTAATAACAGAACTAATTTTCTTCTGATTAATGCACTCAGACCGGTCGGTCCATTCCTCACTAAAAACACCGATTTGTTTGGATTCGTATAAAGTATGAGTGCTTTCGTCAACGTTTGTAAGCTTTATCACACGTTTTTACTTTTTTGTGGCAAAAAGAACTATTTATAAAAATAGAAATAAACGGGGAATTTAGTAAATTTGCTTATTCTTTGCTAAATCAATTTCTAAAAAGCCGCAAAACCACCGGAAAAGGTTGGCCTCCTCATTAGAACCCTACCAGCCACCTTCCCACTGGCATTTTTTCTTAAATTGAGAGATTTTAAACTTTTTAAAAAATAATTAAAATATGTTGAATTGTTTGTTGAAATGTTTTCGTTTTAAAGAAAAACACGTCACTTGTCTGAAGTTTTCTTGCTAAACTGATGATACGAATCTCACGTCGATTGAGGCGAGGAAAATCTAGAGCTTTTCCGAGTACTTGCAGGAGATGGGCGATCTAACCTAAAAACGAATTTTCCGGCACAGAATCTCTCGTTTTCTGCATTCGGGCCGGTGAGCTTTTGGGAGACTGTTCGAGTGATAAGAACAGGCTGGGCCAGAAATATACAGTCGTCACCGCGGAGGAGTGGAGGGAAACCACATGTTTTCCGCTCTCTGACACAGTCCACGAGTCATTTTCATCGATTTTCCCGTCCAAGTTACAACCGAACCGAGCAACCAGCCGGTGCTAGGGAGCAAAGAGACACCCCTAGAAAAATTCTAACCCCAGTGGTAAAGTCAGCTACGAAAAGCATTTCTCTGCAAATTTCGAACAGATGATTAAACTTCAGGAGGATTAGGGGAAAGTTTTGATATTGTGGACTAGGCGTACTCCACGGATGAATTAGATGAGGAGAACTGGTGATGTCACCGAATTAAAGTGTCTAGCTGTCTGGGCAGATCAAAAGCGTTCGCAATCGTCTCTCCGGCGGCTTCTTTATTATTAAAAAACTGTAGAAGGTGAAGGCCAGAGGACAGAAATAATTATGAGTTCAAGACGATATAAGCTTGAGCTATTTTTAATGTATCAAAACAGTGTGATACAATTTAAAGTGGCCACGCGATGATAAGATTTTGTGATGTCACTCGATTATTTCTGGAGAAATTTGTAAGTGAAGGCAACCTTATCGCGATATGCCTTATCGTTCTCAAGACAAATTTAATATTTTATACATTCGATTATATGCCGCCTTGTATAGAAATAACATATACGAAAACAATTTTCGGTATATGTACTTTAAATACATACTAAACAACATTGTAATTACATAGATATTTTTTTAAATAAATAATAATTTTTTATCAGTCGACAGAAAATTGATACAAAAAATCTGCATTCTTTTAAATTTTAGCATACTGAATAATACATACGAATATAAGGAAACAATTACAGATTGTCCCAGGAGCTAGTAAAGTGATTCAAACGAAAGCTTGAACCTTCAACTATTTTAGAAAAATACAAAAAACTTTAAAACTTTTCGATATATTCCGTGAAATTGACTTATTTTCACAAAACAATTATTTCATACAATGGATGGAGGGCAACTGCTCCCCTCCTTTGAAACTTGGAGTTTAGTTCCAAAATTTATGACACTTCAGGCTTTCCAAGGATAAACCTTTATTTGTTAATCACTTTTAAATAATGGCCAAAATATGGTCTTTTGTGCTTTTAAACTGCATTTGCCTCGACAATTAGAGCTGATTAAGCAGTTCAGTTATAAATCCTTAATTTATGGGAAATCCCAATAGAAATAATCTAACATTTGTTCAACAATAACAAAAATATCAATAATAGGAAGGTAAGAATTTTGATTGTCTCATAAATATTTCAGAGAGTCGATTTCTGCATACATTTATATTTGATTTGATCTACATATATGTATGTATGTACATATATATTGTGAGATAGGAACACCGAATGAAATAAATTTTCGAAAAAATTTCTAAAACAAAGTACTTCAATAGTTGAAGAGAAGATTATAAAACTTTCTTCTCAGTCTTTTTTGTTATTGTAGCTTGTATTAAGCGAAAAAATAAATAAATAAATAAATAAATTTTGAAAATATTCTGTGAAAATTAGGTATTCTAGGCATAAAAAACTAGCTTAGGCTTAATCCAAGAATTTTTGTTTTTGATCAATAAACAAGCGCTTTTTTACCTTAAAATTCATAAATATACTTGCAGAAGCTGTAATTTTGTTAAATTTGAAAAAAAGCTTCGACTAAACACTAGATAAAATATTAAACTAATAATTGTTTGTTGTAGTACAGATTTTGAAGAAAATCTGAGAAGTTCTGATAGTCACCGTAAAACACTATTTGTAAAATTACGTTCAACAATCTTAGTCCAGAATAAATGAAATTGTTTTGAAATTACCATCACTACGTGAAATATATTGTAAATACTTGGTACAATATTTAAAATAAAAAACAAAATTATACAACAGTTTAAAAAAATTAAAAGAATGGCAATTTTTTCACGCCTCTGACTACTCCTAACACCTTAATTAACTCATGGGTGTATAAAAAATGCTTAATTATATTTTTTTTCGCGATGAAATGGATATAAATATTTCTAATTTTTCGTTAAATTTTCAATTTATTCATAATTATAATAAATCAGGCGTTGCAAACGTTATACCAACTTGTGGGCAGTTTTTCTGTCAATTGAGTGAAAATTTAAGAACAAAAATTTCTTCTAGCCTTAAATCCATTGTGTGTCTTCATATAATAAACATTTAAATTATTCATCAGCCACGAAAAGTCATATAACAAACGCAAAATGTTACAAATTTTAAAATTGTTGAGATTAAATTACCAGCTTTACATCATTACCAGTCCGCTGAAATTAAATTTTGCATAGACATGAGGTTTCAATCAGCCTTTTCTTCTTTTTAATTTTTGTAATAAATAAAAGTGTTATTCTATCTATTTTATATCTACATATACATATGTATATCCTACAAAAACTGTATTTAAATTGTTTTTTCAATTTCAATGTTTAATAATGATTAATCCTTCCAATACGCAAGGAAATGACTCAGCGATATTAAGAAAATCTCGAAAAGATGTTCTTTATGGAGGGTTGCAAAGAACACAAAAAACTAATACCTATTAATAATTTTTAATGCTAGTGTGTTTATAAAGCTAATGATCTTATAATTTGTGAAATTCTATTATTAAATAATATAAATATCAATTAAAATAATCAAAAAAAAAAATGAAATCAATTGTAACTAATAACGATACTGAAAACAAAATTTCAGATGTGAATTCTACCCTCCGCACCTAATTTATTACACGTTCAAATGACTAAAAATACATCAGAACTGCGATGATAGATGCAAGTACGGAGCATCTTGCAGGCAAGGGAAGATGAAAGGGAATCTCTGGCCCAATTCCTCGTCTAAACTGAAATTGATGTGACGGCTTTAGGGAACGACAACGAAAAAGAATTATGGTAACATATTTTTTCAAGCCAGAGGGACGGGAAAAATACAAATCTCGGCCAATATTTGGCTTCCGAAGACGAAATGGAACCTAGTGATTATTTAACTTTTAGCCAAAATAATGATGAGAAACTGAGGAAACCACTCGAAACTGGCATACATTATGAGGTAAGATATGAACAGGGTTAAGAATTTCTGTACGATACCTTAGTAGAATCTATGTTTTAGTCCTTATGAAGATATTGTATTGTGCTATTTTTAGAAAGGCTTCGATATATTTGCAGCCTTTCGGGATTAGGCCAGTCTCTAGTAGCGCGGTCTATTTATAGAAAGTCTGTAATAAATCCACTGGAAAAGATGAAAAAATCCATTTATTGGAACTTTTTATAAATCAGTTTGTGAAGAAATAAATTACTAGAGGACGTATAATTTATTACTTCCATTATTATGTGTCGATTAAAAAAACCCATAAGTCAATCTAGTAAGAAGATTGAACAATTTTCGTTTCCCAATATTCCTCATAAAATTGTACATGATACCTTTTCTTTTTCAGAATGAATGCCGAGATCAGCATCATTCACGATAATTTTTGTAGTAAAGACTTACAAAATGTTTATTATATGATCAAAACCCTCAAGAGAGAAGTATAAAATATGGATAATTTAGACATTATTGTTTAGTATAATGCTAATATTCCTCAATTTCAGTATTCAATTCAATAATCCATAGTCAGTAGGTATTTAGATAATACGAACTGTACCACATATTTTTAATTGCTGACTTAACATATAAAAAAAACTTAATTAAGAGACAAAAGTAGAATTAAAAATTCATACATGTTATAAAAGTTTAATGTTGTTTTTTTTTCTGTTCTTAATAATACGAATTAAATAATCTACTGAAAACTTTCAAAAGTAAAAGAGAAATAGTTTTAATTTTTCCATTTCTTTTTTAATTCTAAAATATTATTGTTTCTAGTTAAGCCCGATCCCTTAAGTAATCTAAGTCATTGATATTGCTTAGATTCCTTTCAAATACTTTAATTTGGATACAATTTTCTTAATAAATACCAATTTTTTTCCAGTTTTATATTTTACAATTTGTCCATATTAAATGAAATACTTTTCATTTTTTCTAATTATCTTAAAACTAAAATGCCAGAAATTTTGAATACATGTTCTCGAATAAAGAAAAAAAAAAAAGGAATTTTTTGATGTCTTTTTCGGAATTTTGTTACAAATTGTTATACACGTTAGAGATCACCAATGTAAGATTGCATAATAAGTTTAAAACACCTTTTTGCCACATAAGAAATATTGTCATAGTCCAAAATAAAACGTGAACACTTGATAACTGACAAGTGACATGGCAATATTCCAAGACCACCGAGCCGCAAAATCATCGACAAAACTCTCAAGAAATTTATTTAAGCGTTTATCCCTCAGAATCAGGTAAATACGTTCCAAATCCATTTATCCATCCAAATCGAGCTGTTAAGCTCTTGTGACAGTCTCGTTACAAATTAATTCAGTGCCTGATTACATCGGTTCAATACAAGGTGAAACGGCTGACAATCATGCAATAAAATTTCTCAAGCAAAATGAGCAAACAATTCGAGAATAAAACGCAGCATGGACGGGGGAGAAAAGCCTACTATTGGATGACAGAGTTCCAGGTGAGGTGAGCGTTTATACACAAGCCCACCGACAGGTAAAAGACGATCCAGCACTCAATACAGGGTCAAGTGACTCCGCGATAAATATAAACTTGTCGCGGGTGATATAAGGCGACGAACAAACAGTTCGCTACCTTGGCAGCTAGAAGAATACAAAGCCTCCGGGCTTTCCACCGTAATTTGTGGGTCATGAAAGGTCTCGTTAGATTTCAACAAGACAATGATGCAACTCCGCCCACACTTCTCGCGAATTGCAATCGCTGCTATGAATCGGTTAATTATTCCGCTGAGGCGCGTGGCGTTTTTCGGGAGCAGAAAGACGCTTTCGCTTTCTTGACTTTGACCGTGACATTACACATCGGTCAGCCGAATATCCACTTAAAAATATTTATGTTAATTTCGCCAGTTTCATAAAAAAAAAAAAATTTCAGAGCAAAATTTTACACAATCCAGTGGAATTTATTCCCACTCGTAAAGCAGCTTCTGTACCTTCGGATTAAAAGATCAAAAACAGGATCTTTCAGCGCATTAGTTATAAGAGGCGCAAAAAAAGGGGTCACTTCTCTGGCAATTAATTTAATACTTTGCTGGTGATGTAATAATTTAAACATCAACTTTTAAAACGAAACAACGTTAATTTGCTCATGGAAAAAAAATAGCATGCTAAGCAGCTGCTGTGAGGCACCGAATGATTTTAATATTTTCTTCTTAAGACTATGACTCGGCGCGGTTTTTGTTTTGACTTCAAGCTCCAACCAAAATTTCAGTCACGGTCTATAATTCGATTTGTTGCAGCTGGAAGCGTGATAAATATTTAGGGGAATTCTTGGGGCTGGAGGGTTCTCTAATATAATAATTATAACGCTGTTGGACTTCCTCAAGAAATCTAAACAAGATGATTATGAATCGACTCATAAGTCAAAGGCGAATATATTAATAATGCATACCACTTTTACGTTTCACCTTTTGTTCCATTTCAGTGAACTTAATTTGTATTGAGTGAAGGACACTAGAATAAATATTTTAAAACAAAATTAAACTCATTGTGCTGAACTTGAAACTTTATTTTAAATCAACTACCAGCTTAAAGTGATAGAAAATAAAAAAAAGTTCATCAAAACGGAGATTGAAAGAGCAATACATATGTATTTCAGACAAATATATTCATTAGGAGAGTTTACTGACTTCAAGGTGTTAATAGCAGTGGAAGGTGGAAGCGAACCGCATGCAAACAGAAGTGCTCCTCTCGAAAAATTGGGCTAGAGTTGGAGTATGACAAAATATTTGATTATTGATGTCATCACTGCGATATTGAAATTGAAAAAAAAAAAACCTTTCGACGACTGGCAGAAGGAAAAGGTAGATTTAAATGTGGGCATTAAAAGGAGAAAAAAATGGGAGGATTTTGATCAAACTTTATTTATGCATTAATGAAATCAATACCTTAGTCGAATTTGAAAATGTGAAAAATTGGTCAAAGGGATGAGGGACCTCTACTTTCTTCTGTATTGTCCTTGTGGGCATGATAACTCCTATATTTCTTAATCTATTTCGATCAAATTTTGCATAAATTCATTGGATTGAAAACTCAATATAATTGGAAATTGGGACATTAATCAAGGGAGTGGGGAATGTTCTACCTTGTGTATTTGATTTCGTTTTCTTAGGTCTTGAACCCGTCAAAATCTTTAATAGATTTCTTCAGGCTACTGTCGTGAGATTTATTTTTAATTGCGATTAAAGGTTATAGAGTCTGAAAATAAAATTTATTTCAACCGTATTGAGTGGCGCAAATATCACAGAATTTTCTCAAAATCCAGTAAGAATATCGTGTTCACAAAATTCGTTATTATAGGTAGTATTTCTATGAAGCAACGAATTGCTGACAAGCACGCGTTTGTGCTTCACATTGATAACTTTAAATATTCGTTGTACGCCAGTTTAGCGAAAAAAATTAGATCTGGCAATATATAAATTAGGATTTTTATGCTTAGAAACCCCATTATATGTATTTACTATTCACCATTATTTCCATAGAAATTTGGTTAAATTGGGGATTGCACTTAACAAATGTAATGCAAAGTTTTAATTACTTTGAGATTGTTTGATATCGTATCTAGAAGAGAAAAGTAAAAGCAAAGGAGCTTATAATGTGGTTTTAATGCATGAATTGTATCCAACAGTGTTTCTTAGAATTAAGAGTTTCGGGTAGTATATTGCCTTACTCAGATGGCAGTGAAAATTACCAATATACATATGTAAAACCGATTTAAATCGCTTTCGGTACAAAGTTTCACTCAAATTCCTATGGGATAAGATTATCTTTTAATCTGAGTTATATACATAAATATGTGTTACAAATTTATATAAAATTCGATTTCTATAAAAGGTTTAAGAGAAGCCGAACAGACAAACATTTAAAGAAATTTTGATAATGATTGTTGTTTTATAACGATAAGAGTAATTAGGGAAGAATCTCTTGCGGCATTCTATAATGGTAAATAGAATACGATTCCAGTTCAAATAAATGGATGAGTAAAATTCTAAAGGCCAAAATTATTTGATTAATCAATTCATTTTCATCAGTAGACATAGTGCGTTATTACCAAGGTGGGAAAAAACTGGCTCATTACTGTTTGAGTAATTGAAACATGTTTCCGATGATTCAAACAAATGAATACCAAATTTTGTATACCAACCATCATTACTTCTTCACATGGATAAATTGCGACGTAATAGAACATGAAAAATCGCTTTATGTGTGAAAATAATAATAAACAGACACCTTTTCGCACATGAAATATTTTTTTGAAAAAAGTAATCTCTACGTATAATAGGAACGATGGTAGAATCAGTTTGGATGCGCATCACGTACATATTACCAGGCGATGATTGCAAGATAGATTTTGAACTTTTTTGAAATATTGCCTATTAAAATCATTTGCAAAAGGCTCATACTCAGTGCTGAATGCTATAAATCAGTGTTATATGCTAGATATTGGACCGAATTTATTTCATGGTTAGGTACATGTGCACATTAACTTTGATTTAAGGGCCATTTCCGTCATAAACTAGGATTAGACCAAGAGGTAATAACTGTTTACGTTTTGACATGATATATTGAAATCAATTATACAGATTTAACGTTTATCTCTGAACGTTTTTGAAATTGGTGGGCGCAATTTCGGGAAAACGACTGAGCCGATTTTCCAAAATTTTTTTAATTCTTTTGTTATATATTTTTGCAGGCATTGAACCAAAATAAACGTGATCGAACAGTTTTGACTATTTTTTTCAAATTTTTTAGTCACCAAATTTTCGTCAATTTTACAATTTGTTTTTTAAAAGCATACCAATTTCTTAATCTATATACATATGTATATATTTTCAATATTTTTCGTACCTTTTGATTCAATACATAATTTTAAGTGTCTGCTGTAAGAAATGTTGTTGTTTTTTTTTTTTTTTATTTCGGGTCATCCTACATAGGTGCATTTATTACGCCCTTCGCTAACTTCAGCACCATTTTTACATAAGAACAATATTATTAACTCAACAAAAAATTTAACTTGGTAAGTAATAAAGGTTCTGAGAAATAAAATATAGTACATAATAAAAAACCACGCTTTTTCACTTTCATTTTACCGCAAATGTTCCCTTAAGATCAGATTTCTTTAACAATTACTGTGTAGGGAGACTCTAAACAATTTTTAATTATAAGAGAATTTCGTAAAAATAAATGCAGAGAGATTTATGAAATCATGTCGTTTTCGAAGGGAAATGCTTACTTGTTTGTTTGAGAGTAATGAAAAATGTTTTCCAGTGTTGATTGGTTTTGTTGTACAAATTCTATTAATTTCTAAAGTTATTGAGTACTTCCTAGCAATTTATAAACAAGATAGAACAATTTTGAAATATTCTTAGTTTTTAGGTAACCATGTAAGTTTTTACTTGTAATCCTTTTTTTTAGATCATCGTAGACTAGCATAATTTCATACACTATAATGTTTTAAAATTTTATGTTTAATTAACTGGAATTATAGTGCGAAAAGTGTATAATAACGATAGTAAGATATCATAGTTATTTTCACTCAAATTGATTCAAAAATTAAAGATTGTTATTTTATTATGCCATTATCCATTATCCATGCTGAAGCCCTCCAAAATCCCCTACTTTAAAGAGATAGACCTAACAACGAAACCTACATAAAATCCAAATCAAACGACAAAAATTTCATAATCCCGGCGAATACCGGTTCAGCCCACATAGGTGACAGACGTTGGCGCACATTAATTAGCAATCATCATCACCAGTATTAGCACTAAACCCGCAAAGCTGAGTGACGTGTTCCTTTCAAAGTTTACAACAAAACCAGAGAAAAAACCGCCTTTCCAATGCTAATAAATTCATAAAAGCCGAGGCCACTTTAGAAGAAGAAACCAACACTTTCCGGCTAAAGAAAATTGATAACGCGATTCGTAAAAAGCTTGCCGCCAACAATACATTAAATATTGGTATTGGCGCGGTATTGGTGTAAACTGCGGCCGGAAAACACTTGACTAATAAAATTCTATCGCGATAGGTAAGCAAATTGGGCAATTTACGTAATTTTAGCACAAATTTTCTTTAAAATAAATGGAATTTTGTGAAATCACTTTAATCACAATGCATCACTTAAACTGCACGATCATTTAGCAATGAGTGCGACATAAGTGCACGACAATGCGCCCAAACAACACTTCATGTAGACGTCGCGATCAGGCGGAAATGAGACCAAAAATAACCACTCGCTACCGCGTACCGGAACAAAGTAACCGTCAAGTCGCGCTAAAGTCGCGATCAATTCCAAAATAATTTTGAGGGAGCATTTCTCGAATTTTAATTGCAACGCTAAAGATGAATGGGGGGCAAGACAGGAACGCACTCCACCGAAACGCAAGTGATTCGCTTTTCGAAGCTCTCGGTGTTTCTTAACGAATAAGACAAGAATAAGAAATAATTAATTGTGTTCACAAATTACACGGAGCCAGCTGAAATCGAAAGCTTTTTCGACTGATTTTCATGGCGAACATTTAGTAAAAGCCACGACCCAACGACGACCATTTCGAAACTGAGGCGAAGTCGCGACTCGCGTAACTGCCGCTGCTTTGGGGAGATTCTGATTCCTGGCGAGTGTACTGTCGCGATTTTGGTCGAGGTTCGGTGGACACCTAACCGCAGCAGCTTTCTAGACCGTGCAGAATATTTAGTGAATAGCTTTTGATCCAATGGTGTCACACACCGGGTCTGGTCTAATGGAAAGTGAAAGGAGCGGACGGCAATGTCGCGGTAATCCGCGAAATTAGATCATTTTGATTATATGAAGGTCAGTTGAGTTAGTGGAACTGATAGCAGTGATAACGGCGGAAGATAAAACTGAGTTTCACAATCAAACGACCAAGATTAGAAGCGAAAACAGAATTCTTTGCATTTTTCACCGGATGTTAGTACAATTAAGGCGCTTATTTTAAGAGCTTATCGCCCAAAAACAGAAAACATATTCCTCTTAATATCAATAAAGAATAGCGGCGAGCTTGTTTTTATTATTGTTTGTTTT
This sequence comes from Eutolmus rufibarbis, assembly GCA_963920795.1. Taxonomy (NCBI): domain Eukaryota; kingdom Metazoa; phylum Arthropoda; class Insecta; order Diptera; family Asilidae; genus Eutolmus; species Eutolmus rufibarbis. Next base: position 24,176,865 of record OY987205.1, read on the forward strand.
TTTCCACCTACCAAAGATCCAAATCGGATTCTCACAATTGTTGCACCCAATTCAAAATTCAAGAGTACATTCGAAATCAGTGATCCCAAAATATAGTTAGCGTTAATTTTCATTAATTTGAATTTGAAAAATTTCGATCGCAATATTAAGGTCCGTTCATAAATACATATTATCATATTTCAATCGTTTCCAGTACGTAGTGTTTCCACTACGGAAAATATTCTTCAATGGATTTTAAATGGGAGAAACTATATTAGGAAGACAAATTTTAAGTGTTGTTTTGGGATTTATTTTGACGAGGAAGAACTCAATTAAATATCTTTAAACTTTAAGAATGTTTTATGAATGTTCTAATATATACTTAGGCATTTTTTTAAATAATTTCTGCCAAAAATCTCAGGGTTACCCGCAGTTCTCCATTACAGGAGAATCTAAATTTGCTGATTGCAAGAATTCTGGAGATCGTAATTTTTATCAGGAATCAAAAAAACAACTTGTATCATACATTATTAACAAGGTTTCCAATATAATATGAACTATTATTGCGGTCCAAAAAAATTAAAATTTAATTATTTATGAGCATTTAAAAAACAAGTGGAAATGTTCACCGCTTGTATAAAATACTTTAAAGAATGATATCTTTCCAATTGTTAGTTCATAGTCTTGACAATTGCATAATGCAAACTTACATACATAAATATGTACATATGTATATACATTTTGAAAATGATCGTTCGATTATTTTTTGAGTTATCATTCCAACAAATTGAACAAAATGATATTTTTGAGATAAACGTGTTTAAAGTTTCTGATTATCTAAGCGAACGTGCCGACGGAGCGTTACCTTTAGTACGAATAACAATAGAAAGATTTCGAATTTCGTTCTGAAACTTTGAGAACATATTTTTGAGATGCTTTGCTGACACAGTAGCTTGCGCAGTTGGCTAAAATAAAATACTTTCCGCTAGACTCATTCCCATTTTTGGGCATTCAGTTTTATTTTATTTTATTCTTAATTCATTATTATCACATTCATAAACCTACTTTTCAAGGGATCGAGCTTAAAACAAGAAAGCTATTTTTAAATACACATCTATTTTGTATTCGTAAGGAAGATATGTTTTCACACAGCACTCTATAAACATAAAACATTTGATTAGTATTAGTATCTGCACTTATTAAACTCGTCAATATTTTTTAACTATTTATTTTTATACGTTCTTCCAGAAAAATTCCAAAAAATGTTATCGCACTTGTTGATTCCAGCACTTCAAAAATATAATGACGCCACGCGCCGGTAGGTTCGTTGTATGATAATATGAAAACTTGTTTAAATTCCGTACCGTAAACGCTATGTGCTGGACACGATTGATGCATGATAATATAAATGGGCTTTTAGATTCATCATCTTGAGTTTTTGAATTTCGAAAGCGGATTCGCAATCGGCATCCCCAGAAATCAAAGGTGGCAATCCCTTGAAATTCGGTCGTCATCTTGAATTGAAACCTAATTTTTTTCTAAATAAAATTTAGTCTATTTCTTAATGGGGGATATCTTCTTATAAAATAAAGTTTTCGATTTGTATAATATCAATATTACAATATGTAAAAGGCGTTTATTTTTCGAATTACCTGACGTGTTTTTAAAGATTAACTTGTTCAGTTGAGTCCAAATTTTTTATAAATATAAGCATAACTATCGCTACATTCCACAGTGCTGTAGAAATATTGTTTTCTTTCATTTTAAATAACTTTTTACCTTTAAAAAAATGCTTTTTCAATATTTCCTATATTAGTTAGTCGAATCAATTGTGATAAAAATTAAAATGAACCGATAAAAATGTAAACTACGTAAATTAATTGTTTCAAAGAAAAATGAATCGATTGCAAAAAAATGGAACTAAATAAATAATGAGTAAACAAAGATGCAATTGTTTTTAATTTTCCATGTACATACATATGTAGACAATACTGTGTATAATATAATATTTTGTAATTGAGATTTAAGATAAACAATACTGAGTTGTGCTGTGCTGATTTCAAAGCAATTGTTTCTTATCATAAATTACTCATAAGAATTTTGTTAAATGATTTCTTTTGTATATTAAAAAATTAAAACAATTTCTAGAATATAAATTCAGACAAATATAGTTAAATTAGTTGAAAAATAATTAGCCAAATGGTAGTTATTATGCCTCGGGTGAAATCTAAGCTTGTTTATCAATATGCTACTAAATTTTTTTGGATAATGAACAAATGAAAAAGTTCAGGTAGCATCTCAATTTTAAAACTTGTAAGAGCCGAATTTAAAAGTAAATAAGGCATTACCATAAGAAGCATGAATTGCTTGCTTGGTTTTTATTTGTTTGATGAAACAGAGCAAATTTGTCACTAAGCAAAAACACAAGTATGTACATATATCATGAGACAAGCATTTCCGAAGGTGACAAAGTGCCGACATCACCTAGTGGCACTTTATCCACCAGCTCATTTTTTTCTGCGGTCGATTGCATCGATCGGAATAGGTAACATGCCTGCTTCCACTGCACATAAGGCTGGCAGCAGCAATTAAAGGCAAATACTGCAAATTGCGATGCCAAAGAAAGGAAGACATTGAAAACTTCTCGGCAGAGCACTAATGCAAGCAGACTTTTGATACAGCAATTTGCATGACACATTTCTAGGTCAATGGGCCTGAAAAGCGAAGCAGTCTCGCGTTCAAAATTCGCAGGAAGGATGAGGTCACTGCCTGCAAATAATCTCTACTCTTAAAACGAAACTGTTGAGTTGACTGAAAAGCTTCTTTCAGTAGATCATTAGCATCAAGAAAGTAAATAAAACTACTTAGCTTAAGTCGCTGTGGAACGAAGTCACTTTGAACTTCGTTTCATTGTCGCCTCTATTGTGTATGCCACTCTGTCTTTATTAGGGCCATATCAACGCAGTTGAGTTGCGTAATTTTTATTCTGCTCAGCCAACTCAATCTCAGATTGTGACACCGGTTATTCTATTTGCAATTTCGCTGTGGTCCGGATGGTCACTGTTTACCTCGTCGATGTTGAAAACAGTCTAGAAGTTGATGTCATCCCTTCGAAATTGCCTTGTTGACAGAAACCTCTCCTGCGAAAAAGATTGCAGCAGTCACAAAATCAAAGCGCCCGCCTAGGGCAATATCTCATTAATTCTGGCCGACAGGCATTCTTATCGGTCTGCATAAATCACTTCATTTTCCACTTAGTGCCCCAGAAGTGATTTCAAAGCCTCAAAGGCGCCTCGGAGAAGAACTCCAGAGCCACCCTTTTGCTAGTCACTGTCTTACATGCATACGCCGTGCAATTAGCTAACAGCAAATGGGTCGTTATCTTGAGTATTTCGCAAATAACTTGAGAAAGGTGCCTGTGTTTTCTTAAGTCGCAGTGGCAGCGCCTTAGCTATCGAAATTATTATCAGCGGCTGGTTTTCTTGTATGACATCATTCTACCAGAATGGGCGGTATTTCGTCACAGTCTGCATTTTATTTAGCAGTTATCGATATAAAGCAACCAGTGTGTGCTGGATTAAGTTCGACTGTTTTGAGGATATGACGTGATCAACATCGTTTTAAAATGATGAAGTCAATATATGTATAGTGGAACTTATGTCTTATGTCTTAAAGGAGGAGCAGCAGATAGTGTCAGATTGGAAAGCAAATGCGGAGTAATCTTAATTTCGCAGAATTTCAAGAACCAGTTTATGGTTCATAGAAGTTGATTTTGGTTATTTTGGAACAAGATAAAATCAAGTAGTGCTTAGGAATTTAGCTAAATGCAACACAAATGCCACAGCATCACTTTCAATTAGAATTTGTTGAAAGGCTTTTAACTTTTATATATGCATGTGTTACACGAGGAGGTAAGGCCCATGAAAATATTTGAAAGGGTAGGACTTAGAGGTAGTTGAGTTTCGGGCAAAAATCTAAAAATAGACAAGTAAATTTGTTTAGGGTATTGCGGTGCAGTTTCTGGCGCCGCCGGGTTGGGTCCCTCCGCGATGAGACAAAGAGCAATAAAGCATGTCCGAGCTTGTACGCTAATGCCTTATCTCGTTGGGTTCCTTCGGGATGCAAAAGGATTGCATTGCATTGCATCTTAATAAAAGTAGGTAGGCGTCCAAGTAAAACGACCGAGGCGCAAGGTAGTGAGGCACCTCAGTCAGTTGTGATATTTTAAAGAGTGAAGTGGTGCAGAGAAAATAAAGAAAGTATAGACTAGTTTGGTATTTAGATAATAGGTGAGTGGAATTAGCCTTTTAGAACATTTTATAGAATGTACAGTTTAATTAAAAGTAAGGTATTAAGTGCGAATATGTGGAAGGTTAAATTATGAATGAATGTGATTCACCATGAGGCATGTGTTGCCTATAGGGTATGGTGAAGGGTGCCTGGTGGGAGTATGTCTCCTTGGAAATGAGGCCAGGACCCGTCAAATATGGGATGTGTTCCCATGGTGTGAGTGTGGGGCGTATGTCGCCCGCCGGACGTAAGTCGTACGTCGCGGTCCGGAGTTGGGGACTGTGTGACCCCTTTGTGTGGGAGGTTTGGATTACCTCAGCGTGAGTGAATTAGGGAAACGCTCACTGAGTCTCGTACTCAAAAGTGGTTTGTTTTATATTTACAGGGCGGGCAGTGGCAACAGAAGCAACACCCTCAAAATGAAAAAAAGACGGTTATTTATGAATTAATGTACATATACCAGAATAAAGTATATATGTTCCAGAATTTATTGAATTTAGTTTAATAATTCAGAAGTGGGATCTGAACGAAGGTCTAATTTATTGATTTGGATGTAGAAATCAATGTTTAACATTTTGAGTGAAAACCTGAGGAAAGAGATCTGTTGCTGCTGCGGCCCTTGAAAAAAATAAAATAAAACAATACCTGAAAGGAAAACAAAGGTAACAAATATTTCATGACTGCCTTTTTAAATGGAATGTTAGTAGATGTATTTGTTGACTTGGGTGCATGTTGCAATATTTTAAGACTTCAAACACTACAAAAGCTTAACATAAAACATGATAATCGTAAGGAGATAATAAAAGGCTTTGGAGGAGGTGTAGTAGAGTCGTTAGGTACAGTACTGAGAGTTAAAGTCAAGATAGGTACAGCCACGGCAATAACTAATTTTATGGTGGTATCGGATTATTTGTTGAAAATTCCCGCGATTATTGGACAACCTTTCACAGAGCAAGATCATATAATAATATATAAAGACTCAGATTGTCTGCATATAACGGAAAGAGGTCTAAATGAGTTACCGTATGTTATAGATTCATCTACACGAAAGATAAAATTTTGGCCATCGGTTATTCATATAATTCCGCCTAAGCATTCAGCTAATATAAATTGCAAGGCTGAGAAATGTGGTGAATTTTATCTGGATGCAAATATACGTATGAAGGAAAACGCCGAGTACTGCTTGTTACGCTCAATAGTAAAAACCAATGATGAGGGAGAGTGCTTCTTACCGGTAGTCAATTGCTCAAATAGGGAAATAATATTTAAACCTAAACAGATAATAGCCAGAGGAGAAGAATGCGAAGAGGACACAAATGAAATAATGGCAATTGAAGAGGGCGGCAGTAAAATTAATCTTGAAGATTTAAATATAGGGATATGTTTAACTAAGGCACAAAAATTAGATCTCCTGGATCTACTCCGACGATATGAAGATCGTTTCACATTCTCTCTGAAAGATTTAGGATGTACTTCAGCGGCACAACTAGAAATTGATTTAGTCAGCGACAAAGTAATATATTACAAACCGTACAGAATGAATACTGCTACAAGGGAAAAGGTTAAAGAAATTGTGGACGACTTGCTAAAACACAACATAGTCAGAGAATCTAATTCACCCTTCTCTTCTCCGGTCCTCTTGGTGAAAAAGAAAAACGGAGACAATCGACTTTGCATAGATTACCGCATGTTAAACGGGATAATTAAACGGGATAGATTTCCACTTCCACGTATTGATGATCAATTAGATCAGCTACAGGGATTCAGTTATTTCACAACTCTTGATATGGCATCTGGTTATTATCAAATACCAGTCGCTGAGAGTTCAAAATATAAAACAGCATTCGTCACCCCAGACGGTCAATACGAATTTAATAGAATGCCGTTTGGTATATCTACAGCGCCTAGTGTGTTCCAGCGAATGATAAATAAAATCCTGGGAACTTTAAGAGGAACGATAGCAGTAGCTTATCTCGACGATATTTTAATCCCTTCAAAGGACGTTGACCAAGGTATGAATCGTTTAGCTGTGATATTACAAACATTGAGGGAACACGACTTAACGTTGAATCCAAGAAAATGTAATTTCTTCATGTCCTCAATTTTCTATTTGGGGTTTGAAATAGATAAGAACGGAATGATACCAGGATTAGAAAAAACTAAAAGTATTGAAGAATTCCCTACACCAAGGACAGTACATCAGGTGCGACAATTTTTAGGATTAACCGGATTTTTCCGCCAGTTTATAAAAGACTACTCATTGATTGCTCAGCCTCTAACCAACTTAACGAAAAAAGATCAAAAATGGGTATGGAAATCAAAAGAACAAGAAGCTTTTGATGATTTAAAAGCCAAATTGATTAAGCGACCCGTTTTGGCAATATACAATCCAAATGCAGAGACAGAAGTACACACTGATGCAAGTAAATTGGGAATTGGAGGAATACTAATGCAGAAGTTTGAAGGCAAATTACACCCAGTTGCGTATTATAGCAGGAATACCACAAAGGCAGAACAAAACTATCACTCATACGAACTGGAAACTCTAGCAGTGGTGGAAACGTTAAAGAAATTCAGGGTATACCTATTGGATATAGAATTCAAAGTAATAACAGACTGCAACGCTTTGAAAATGGCTGCAAAGAAAAGGGACATGATACCAAGAATTGCTCGATGGTGGCTAATGCTACAAGAGTTCACCTTCACGATAGAATATAGGCCCGGGAATAAGATGGGGCATGTTGATGCGTTGAGCAGAAACCCTATAGAAGAGGATACAGAAGTCTTAAGGATAGAAATGGCTGATTGGGTTTTAGCTAGCCAATTAAATGACGAAAAAGTCAAGCTCATACGTGAAATTCTACTTAAGAAACCACAAAGCGACTATGAAGAAAGAATTCATAAAGAATATAAATTAGAAGATGACCGAATCTACAAAATCACTGATAAAGGATTAAGATGGCTTGTGCCAAGGAATATGAGAGCAGAGATAATTCGCGCGTGCCATGATGAGTTTGGACACTTTGCTCTAGAAAAGACACTAAAAAAGATATCCGAAAATTATTGGTTCCCGGAAATGCGGAAATACATTCAGAGGTACATCGATAGCTGCATAGCCTGCTTGTACCACAAGCAGCCGAGAGGAAAGCAAGAAGGCTATCTCCATCCAATCAACAAGGGAACAAGACCATTCCACACGGTGCATATGGACCATTTGGGACCCTTTGTGAAGAGTTCAGCTGGAAATAAACATTTAATCGTAGCTGTAGAATCATTTACAAAATACACCATGCTTTATCCAGTCAAAAGCACAAATACTCAGCCAGTTATTAAGTTTTTGGACCAAATAATTAACCAATTTGGGGTACCACAGAGGAATTAAACATATTTTAACAGCTGTTGCGACACCTAGAGCAAACGGACAAGTAGAGAGGTTTAATTCAACTGTTCTGACAGCTCTGGCTACTACGGCCAACGAAGATAACAAGTGGGACAGAGAACTTAATAAAGTTCAGTTCGCAATAAATAATACTGAGCACAGCATTACGAAAATGACACCAAGCGAATTACTGTTTGGTTTTAGGCCAACCGCGCCTGCAGATGCCCAACTTACCAATACTATTAGCAAGGAACAGAGCGTAGCTGGAGATCTCCAGGAAGAGCGAAGAAAGGTGGCTATTAGAGTAGAAGAAAGTCAGCAGAGGCAAAAGGAACGTTTTGATAACCGGAGAAAAAGCAAAACGAATTTTAATGATGGTGATCTGGTTTTAATTAAAAGAGGCGCGACATCAGAAGGCCATAGTAGAAAATTGCTACCAAAATACAAAGGACCATTTATGGTATTGAAAACATTGCCAAATGATCGGTATATAATAGGAGAACTACAGGGATCCACACGATCGACCCGATCGAAGTTCAAGAGTGTTGAAGCTGTGGATAATTTAAAAAAATGGATACCTACAAGGGGAAATTCGGACTCAGAGACTGGAGATGAGATATAGCATGAACGAGGACGTTCATACAGTCAGGAAGGCCGAACTGTTACACGAGGAGGTAAGGCCCATGAAAATATTTGAAAGGGTAGGACTTAGAGGTAGTTGAGTTTCGGGCAAAAATCTAAAAATAGACAAGTAAATTTGTTTAGGGTATTGCGGTGCAGTTTCTGGCGCCGCCGGGTTGGGTCCCTCCGCGATGAGACAAAGAGCAATAAAGCATGTCCGAGCTTGTACGCTAATGCCTTATCTCGTTGGGTTCCTTCGGGATGCAAAAGGATTGCATTGCATTGCATCTTAATAAAAGTAGGTAGGCGTCCAAGTAAAACGACCGAGGCGCAAGGTAGTGAGGCACCTCAGTCAGTTGTGATATTTTAAAGAGTGAAGTGGTGCAGAGAAAATAAAGAAAGTATAGACTAGTTTGGTATTTAGATAATAGGTGAGTGGAATTAGCCTTTTAGAACATTTTATAGAATGTACAGTTTAATTAAAAGTAAGGTATTAAGTGCGAATATGTGGAAGGTTAAATTATGAATGAATGTGATTCACCATGAGGCATGTGTTGCCTATAGGGTATGGTGAAGGGTGCCTGGTGGGAGTATGTCTCCTTGGAAATGAGGCCAGGACCCGTCAAATATGGGATGTGTTCCCATGGTGTGAGTGTGGGGCGTATGTCGCCCGCCGGACGTAAGTCGTACGTCGCGGTCCGGAGTTGGGGACTGTGTGACCCCTTTGTGTGGGAGGTTTGGATTACCTCAGCGTGAGTGAATTAGGGAAACGCTCACTGAGTCTCGTACTCAAAAGTGGTTTGTTTTATATTTACAGGGCGGGCAGTGGCAACAGAAGCAACACCCTCAAAATGAAAAAAAGACGGTTATTTATGAATTAATGTACATATACCAGAATAAAGTATATATGTTCCAGAATTTATTGAATTTAGTTTAATACATGTAGTTTTACAAATTTTCATATAATATCGATGCGAAATCACTGCATATTAGCAACTTTTCTATTTAAAGGAGACCATTCACGTTTCATACAAAGCTGGGCCCAAAATCGAAAGTGCCGGCCAGTAAAAAAAAAAGGTCTTAATCTGTTTGGGACATCATTCTAAGCATTTTGTTCTATGGCACCAAAACTGTGGGGCCATTATTGTAGCCGCTATACAGGGTGTAACAAAAGTCCCGGAGAGGTCGAATATTTCGGAAAGAACACATCGCATCGGAAAACAAAAAAATAGGGCTAAAATATTTTTAAAAGAAGTATTTAACTCTACCAACTCCCACCCCCCACCCCCACTCCTGAGGGCGGGGGTCGGGGTAACTTTTTTTTTTCAAATGGGACCACCCATTTTTTTTTGGCAGATTCGGATTCTTCATGAAAAAATACGTAACTTTTGTCTGAAACATTTTTTTCAATTCGGTACAGGGAGTGCGGGGGAGGATTTGTATTCTGCAAAAAAGGGTTCCGGAAAGGTCGAATATCCGCTAACTACACGTGAGATCGAAAAAAGAAAAAACACGTCTCAAATATGGGGTTTGGAAAGGGGGAGGGAGGGGGGAGGCCCCTACCAATATCGAAAGTACCGGCCAGTGAAAAAAAAAGTGTGAATCTCTTTGTGGCATCATTCTAAGCATTTGGTACAATGGCACCCAAACTGGGGAACCATTATTGTATCGGCTATATAACTTCAAAAATGAGTCCATGTACATACATATGTATATGATATGTTTACTTTTATTTTTAGTCAAATGTATGGGAAACCAGATTTTTCGAACTTACGCAGCTGATAGTTCTACCACTTTGGTGTCATAGTAACAATTGCTTAGGATGAAGTTCCAAACGGATTAAAAACATGTGTAGATCGTAAGATATTCGACCTTTCCGGAACCCTTTTTTGCAGAATACAAATCCTCACCCGCACTCCCTGTACCGAATTGAAAAAAATGTTTCAGACAAAAGTTACGTATTTTTTCATGAAGAATCCGAATCTGCCAAAAAAAATGGGTGGTCCCATTTGAAAAAAAAAAGGTACTCCCACCCCCGCCCTCAGGAGTGGGGGTGGAGGGTGGGAGTTGGTAGAGTTAAATACTTCTTTTAAAAATATTTTACCCCTATTTTTTTGTTTTCCGATGCGATGTGTTCTTTCCGAAATATTCGACCTCTCCGGGACTTTTGTTACACCCTGTATAGCGGCTACAATAATGGCCCCACAGTTTTGGTGCCATAGAATAAAATGCTTAGAATGATGTCCCAAACAGATTAAGACCTTTTTTTTTTACTGGCCGGCACTTTCGATTTTGGGCCCAATATGACTGGTCTCCTTTATAATATGCATATAAATGTATATCGACTTTCAGTGTTTAGATGATTTTATAGAACTTAAGATTCTAAATATGCAAATTTTCGATTGAAAGAAGGAGTCAGAATGCATGATGGTAGACTAACTACATAGATAGTATCAACCAAATTCATCTTCATTGAGTTTGAGAATTTGTAACCATATGGTGGGCACTGCGACCAGACGGTCTTTTGTGGAGTAGATACGCTACACTAAGGAATTTGGTTTTTTTTACTAATTCCACTACTAATACTACATAAAACTGTCTTTATTTTTGATCAGAATTGCCTATTGTCTTAGAAATATTAGCTTTATTCTTATTGTCCCAATCAAAAGGTGTCATTTGCTTGCATTTACTTTTGCAGTTGAACTACGTTTAATATTTTTGATCAAAATGTGCTGCTTCCCATATTGGTATGGCTTAGTAGGATTATTGACTTTGAATAATAATTTAATTAAAAATTTCAGACTGAACAATTATTATTTAGAATGGGGAGGGGGCAGGGAGGGACGAAATCCACGGAAGAATTAAAAAAAAATTTATATGGAAGAAGTTTTCGTTTCTGAACGTTTTTGTGAGTGCCAACTGTTATTAAATTTATCGTTTATTTACTTATTCCAAACAAAATTGATACCGGTCTAAAGGGTGATAATTCAAGAATATATAAACAATAAGTAGATGCTATTTCCATTTTTGATTGTTAATTATTTTGTCTGTTAATAAAAAATACTGAATTTTGCTGTAAAAATAAGTATTCCCTTCATAAATAATCTTTTTGAAAAAAATCACCTGCACATACAAATAGTGACCATTGTAAGTTTTTTTCGGTGTTTTTTTAAGGTTGCTTAGGGTGGAAAGAGCACCTCCTCATTTAAGAAAACTTATTAAAAATATAAAATTCTAATGCTTAGATATAACAAATTATCAGTGCGAAAGAAATAGCACATTGAACTTTCAAGCATTCAAAACTTAACATTCACGTGACGAAAAATTATTAGATTGTAATAATGCAATTCGCTAATCACTTTTGAACGACTTTATTAGTGATAACCCACAAATTTTGAACTGATGAGGTCAAGAAAATTGTTACTCTTCGTTGACACATGTTCCTATCTGCATGGTGATAATCCACAAATGCTTGGTTTCGTGCATAAAAAACTTATCGATAATACTTATTAAATTGAAACTTGAGGAAATCCTTCTTCCTGAGTTTTGGAGTAAAATGAACCAGTCATACATATGTAAATGTAAGAATGGTAAGATTTTAAGGAATGTTCTAGTCAATAGAGGTAATTGGAAAACAATTCAATATTTTGAACTGTTCCTTTTAGTGAACTAGTGTAATCTTATGCTCAATTCGAATTACACAAATCTTAGGGCCGATTTTTGAATAGACTGATAACTTTATTCTTTAGATTAAAACTCAATTTGGCTGTGAGGAATTATTTATCACTCTACTTGTCAAAAACTAACTGACGAATAAAAGTACTATCTGCTGCATTAAGGGGGGATCTAGTGTAACAGCTCAAAAAACACGCTTATTTCAAACATTTTATTTTTAGACTAACTATATTTTTATGATATTTTAATGAATTAGGCCTTATAGAACATCTTTTAAAGTTGTTAAATTTTTTTTTTATTAATATTTTCGGTACAAAATGGCGGCGTGGTAAGCATTTCTATCAGACGCGTTGCAGTTGCGATGTCCAATTTGTGGGAGTAATTACAGCCCTTAGAGTGAACTTGGAACATCCATTCAAAAAATTTCTTGTTAATAACATTCATAATTCGTAATTAAACCTATAAAATATATAAAAAATTGAAAAAAAGTATTTAATTTGAAGTTTGAAAAAATTGTTCGATTTTTCACATCAAATGTTGACATATAAACATTTATAAATAAAATTTATAACAATAATTTACCAAAACAGTAGGTTCAACTACGAATAAAAGTTGTTTTTTAAATCTGGTAAAAATTTCAGCCCAAAATATTTAATAGTTTTTGAGATATTACTCCCACAAACTTCGAAAATGAGGTCTGATAGAAATGCTTACCACGCCGCCATTTTGTACCGAAAAAATTAATAAAACTTTTTTTTAAGAACTTTAAAAGATGTTCTATAAGGCTTAATTCATTAAAATATCATAAAAATATAGTTAGTCTAAAAATACAATGGTTGAAATAAGGGTTTTTTTTTAGGTGTTACACTAGGTGCCCCCCTTAAGGAGCGAATAAGGTTATCCATCTGATAGCTACATTTTAAATCAAAGCCGAATTGATTATTGGGACCATTTTATTCGACGAATTAATTTGTCTGACGATTGCAAAATTTTCCCTTAGTAGAATTATGGGTAGCAATGATATAAATCTAAAAGGGCTTTAAAAAAATTGCTCCTTTTATTTAATATGGCAAGTAGCCCGAGTTATCAGCTTTACCCGTCGCAGCAAATGACATTAATTTAATCAAAAGATCTTCTCACTAAATGGACACAAACATCACAAAAATAGGCGGGCAAAAAATATGTTTTTGATTGGAGCAAGGTCAAGACTAATTGAATATTCAGAACGCGTAGAAAAGTTATGATACCTCTTCTATACAGTGACGTAACCTGTGCGGTAACACTCGCCGCGTTAACACGCGAAGATTTCGGGCATTTTGCTTTAGTGGGCAATTTTCATTGCCACCTCTATTTTATACATCCCGAGTGGTAGTTTATCACGAAACAGCAGCACTTACGAGGGTGTCAAACATGCAAATATTGAGAGACTGTGCTAAAAATAAGATTGTTTGGCGCCAAAAGCAAACAAAACTCATGAATGATTTTGAAATTGTTCGTTATGTACACTAAGACAGATGATTGTTGAGCGATTATAATAATAAAAATAACCAGTCGAACTGGTTTAGCTCTCTCGGTCACTTTATATTTTATTAAACTGCTCTTGCGTGATTTTATTAGAAATGTTCCTGCTTATAAACTCTTTTATTATTTGCATCTTATGCATTTTAACCTGCTAAGAATTTTTGGCTTTGAATATTTAAAGGTGGAAAAAACTATTAAATTTATATGATAGCTTCAGGGCAAAATGCTTTTAAAATTCTTTTTATTAGACAAGACTGACATTAATGGACATGCGATGCAAATTATAAATTCCTTTGCGTTATTTACATAAACTTATAGTCTTATAGGGAACAAATTAATCGGATTATTGTCTTTTGGACTCGCATGAACAACTATTTTATCCTTAGCTACCTAATTCATTTGACGTTTTTAAATAAGACATTGCCTTAAAATATGTTTTCCATTATGTTTATACCTGTAGAAAATTAGCTTATTTGAATGATTATTATTTATTGAATACTGAAAGAAGCAAAATATATTCGGTTTCTCAAACGAATTCACACAAAATATTTAATATCTACAGCTACAGAAGTATTTTTTCTTCAACTTTATCCACAAGCAACTGAGTTACTAATTGCTGCCTTCATAATCAACATTATTCAAACTTTTGTCCTCTAGTCTAGGAAACAAAAGCAAGGTTTCAACTTGAAAGTCAACTTGGTAGGCTGATTTTTGAATTTATTTTACCTAAGTGTAAGTTATATTTTAATTTCGATCTGTTAAGTATGAAACCTTTTAAAAATTAGGATTATCTTTTTGAAAAATAAAATTACTGGGCTACTGGACTATATTGGATAATAATTTAAGCTTCCTGTTCATAAACAAAGCTTGCGTTGACGCTCAGGTAACAAAAGCAGGTTTATTCTAATTGTTATGAAAGCTTGGAAGTCCGTGCAGGTGGAACACATCTGTCAATTAAAATACAGATAGTAGATTGGCTTATGCAAGTAATTTAATTCAGATTTAGTTTTTCCAACCCTAACTATGCACTAAATTTAGGTTCTGCTTTGCATTATATAATAGTTTAACTTCAATTTACCTTGGCAGGTATTTCCTTAAGTTTGGTTTTGGACTGCCAATTCCATATTTAGAAAAATAATGAAATATGGTAATTAATCGAAAAACTCGGGGAAAAGTTAAGATACTCTTAATCAGTATTTGAAAAGATCGGTATACAAGAGGCTTATTATTTAAAGTCTGCCGTCGAAATGACGAACAAAAATAATTTTAGACGGTACTGAATTCTCAGTAGCATAAATCCTTGGAGTAACATCCTTAACATCCTCGGATGTAATTCTAAATATGCAAGTTGTTAATACTTTTGCATTCTAGGTGACGAACTGCTAAATTTGACACTTTATGCACGAACGTTTTTTTATTTAAAGGCAATATTATCAAAGTGCTGATGTCAAGTATACGAAGAAATCTATCTGAAGAATTAAACGATGTACGAGGACCAAGAGACTGAATGGACATTGGCAGTTTAAAAAGTATTATGAAAATAATAAAAGAAAAGAGTACTCACCAATCCATCAGCCCCATTAACTTCGATGGCCGTTTTCAGGCGTTGTGACAGCGTTTCAAGAAGGCGTTCATATTTTGTATTGAGAACATCTAGCCGTTGACTGTAGACCTCTGTGGCACCAGGATCAGTGCCCGGTGGTCGAAGATCTCGTCGTGGTGGTGAAAACGATGGTCTCGCCTCAACCAGCCAATCGACGTAGTGAAGACATTTACCATCATAAATCTAGATTCGATGCAGCAAGAGTTGTTGTTGTTGTGACGGACAAACACAGTAGACAGGAGCACATCCAGAGGGTTGAGGGGTTAATTTGAATTAAGTGTGTTAGTGACGTTTAAAGGGTTAATATTATATTTTAAAATTAAATTTCTACATTTGTTGGTTATTTAGTGCTTTTTGTTTTCATTTTTCTATATTTTAAATACCTTTATTACGCCGTTACATATTTCATAGAATTTGTAGAGAGCTATGTAGCCGTCTACAAATCTATTAGTGAAGCATTTTACATTTTAACCCGACTCCATGATTATAATTTCTTTTTAAATAAAGTACGACCAATGCATTTCAATTCCTAATGATGTTAACAGTTTAAAAAGCATTAAATAGACGACCCTACTCTCAGATCATACAAAAGTCCATTATGGACACAAACATAACACATTCATCTCATTTCTCCTATTCAAATAATACGTTACACCAGCATACATTTTCACTCAACAAATGCTTTTTGATTCATACAAACAATGCAATCAATTTTACCTGAAATATGAAGTACTTATTAAATGAAATTACCTTAGCTTCGCGTATCAATCGCCCTCCAGTAAGGTTGACTTGTTCAATTTTCGGCTTGCGTTCAATAGCAGCACCAAGTAAGTTCTACGTTTAATGTTGATATTGTCGTTTTATTGTGTTTATTAATTTATTTATTGTTGTTTTTTTGGTGTGTAGACGAAGTTGGTGATGATTAAGAAAAATATATCATAAGTAAAAGATTAGTAAATTTACACTTAATTAATTGGACAAAATGTAGGAAAAGATAAAAATAAATAAGACAGGACAAAGCTACGGATAATACTTTTACTGTACAAGGTGTCCCAATACTTTGTTAGAATACGCTACATTTAAAATACGTACATATACCCCATTGTCCCTGCTAGTAGGTTTCTTTTCGTGTATTTGTACTGTACACTTAGTGCAAATATTTATGAGTGCAATTTTATTTTATTTTTCTGGTGTATGATACAAGGTTCTTATCTTACAGTGTACTTATTATCGAAGTTATTTCTTGAACTACTTTTACAATTGGCGGTATTACAGTAGAAATTAACCTTCCAGGTTTAAACATTTTATAAGCGTAATTTAACTATGTGTAAGAAAGAAGATGACAAAACTTAGAGTGTCTTCTACAATAGACTAACAAATTTCCAAATACAATATTTGAATTCAGCAAGTAATACCACCAAATCAGAATGTTAACCCTTTTTTCAAAATAATTAAATATAAAACATTACCTTTACGTTGCCATTACAGTGACATACCAAGAATAAGTTCAACTATTCTTTACTTATGTTTTTTGGTTTATCAAAACAGTTCTAGAAGCCTAAAAGACATTTGAATGCGTGTGTTTTTCTTGGGAAGAGCTTATTTTTTCTCAAAAAATAAGAAATTTTCTATTGATTTTTATTTACAAAAGACGCAGACATCAACACCAGAGACAATCATATTGATAAAATTATTCACAATTTAAAAATTTAGACGGACACCAACCAATTGCATATACATTGACAAAAAATTTTCGGAACATTTAGACAAGAAAATATTTTTAAATAAAATACCAATTGTACTAAGAAGAAGTGTTTTTGTGATCATTCCCTTCATTTCAGTGATTTTTGAATAATTTTGCACCCCTACTAATTTTGCCTTTATATGTGTATCAATTTTTTTAAATATTTTTGAAATTTTTAAAATCAAAAGTAAAAGAAAATAAAAATAAAATGTATAAAAGAAAGGATTTTTGGAATAAGGTCAATTTGTCTCATTAATTTCATGGTCAAAATAATACTTACATCCAATTCAAGTGCTGATGTCGCCGTTGGCATGGCTGAAAGTTTTTCAGTTGTGCCATCGACCCAGCTCTCTTCCACCTGAATGCTTGTCTGGAGATTCTTCAGAAGGCCGATTGCCGTCTCGCATGATCGAAGTCTGTAAATTGTAATAAAAATATAACAAACAGAGTAATGAGAAATAGTGCAACAAAAAATCACTTCAAAGAGGAGGAAGCGAAAGCATAATATACAACGTATCGTGGAAAGTACATAATTGAATATCATAAAAATAGTGAAACAATGGATCTTTAGGTGAGGAGAAACATTAAGGAGTCAATGACGCGTGAATTATGGCTGCAGCATATTGTTATGGACTT
Organism: Eutolmus rufibarbis; assembly: GCA_963920795.1. NCBI lineage: Eukaryota > Metazoa > Arthropoda > Insecta > Diptera > Asilidae > Eutolmus > Eutolmus rufibarbis. The sequence continues at coordinate 24,194,313 of OY987205.1, forward strand.
ATTGTAGTTGCGGAACAATGGACGGTGGACAGGTTGCTCATAAAAAAGCGAGAGACTTAATAGGATGTGATCTCTTTTCTGTCTGCTAAAGTGCTATAAGGATCGTTTGTGCTTGCAGTTAGCATGATTCATCTTTTGAATTATAAATACGATTACGTTTGAAACTGTTTCCCATGGAATTGTGAAAACTTGTCTCAGCATTTTCTTTTTTATTGAGAAAAGGTTTTATGTACAGTGAGTATAAATTTGTTAAAACTTGCCTAATTTCTGCAAGCCGACATTTAAAATTATTGACTGAGTTCCATATTGAAGGGAAGAGAATTTTTCTGTCTATAATGACTTTAAAGAAGGGTGCATATAAAACTTTATTTCTATTCTAACTAAAATTTGCTAAAAGTACTATTAAAAAACTGCTTCAAATTTTCCATAAAAACTATTGGAACTAACCAAATCGTTTAAACAATTAAATTACGTAAATTACGGCGATTCAAATAAAAGCTATATGTAGCTGAATAGCCATGATTTACATCAACGTGTTAAATAATGAATATTAATATAATACTTCAAAATTAGTAAGTAATCTAAAAACTGAACATGTGAAATCATTGTAATATCACCGTATTGTTGAAGATTCAAATATGTGTTTCTTTTTGAACATTTATATAAAAATTAATTAAAGATTGCTCATTGAAACTGATTGCAACTATCAAATTTCCCTAACTAGACTTTGATTTACTAAGATAAAAGCATTTTAGATTACTACATGTGACACTACTCAACATAGATCTACATCTCGGAATAAAAAATGATTAGATTAGAATACATTTGTTCATGATTTTCGCATACAAGAAGAAAAACGGAAAAATGCGGAATAATAAAAAACACAGACAAATTCATAAGCCTCGGATAATTTCCTTTACTGGCGCAATAAGAACTTTCTTCATGCCAAATTTCAAAATTCTGTGTGAACAGGAAGTACCCTCTAGGATTTGATATGTCAGTTAGTGAATTAATCTGTTAGTATTAAAATACACTTTGAAAGACCGTATTTTTCTATTGCATTGAGTTAGAAACTAGAATTTTGTACAAGTCTAAGGGGTTTTAGACTTTAGTATTTGGTATTAATTTCAACTCCTGGGAAAAAAGGTTATTGACGGACAGACAGGTGCACAAGAAAGTAATCCTATAAGGGTTCCGTTTTTCCATTTTAAGGTACGGAACCTTAAAAATGAAAACTTCTAAACAATATTCAAAAGAAAACTTAGTCCTTGAAATTGCAGCTGTTTTGTTTATAATTTAATTATTAGCAGGAAATATTGCGATATTGCGTTATTAATATTACTGCATTCACATTTACAAAATTTTTTAGAGAAAATGTATAAGTTTTAATAGGAATTAAATTCAAGAATATTTTAAAGAATCAGCTACGTTAACCTATAATTTTTAGATTAAAAGAAGCATGTCGCCAAAAACAAGAAACAAGCTACTGCGATTAAGATTTTGAAAATAATTTTCTAATCATCACTTACTCATCACGAAATTTCCAAAACTTAAAGCCTGTAAACTTAAAATTTGGCACGTACATTTATCTTGGCACTTGGTTAAGTATTTGCTAAGGAAGAATTTTTTTGAAATTTAACTCCCTAGGGGTAAAATGGGGTCGACATGTTTGTATGGGAAAAAAATAAATTTTGGTTGTATCACTCGAATGAAACTTGGCACAAAAATGGTCACGGGTAGACATGTTCTAACTTAATAGTTTTCACGAATGGAGAGGTTATAGGATTATTTTCTTTATTTTATATTTATTTAGAGCTTTAGAAAATCAACAATTACTTATTTGATTAATCTGAATACTAGATTTTGTAGCGTAAACAATTTCTTGAAATAAAAATCGCACTGCTTCGTACTTTAGAAGAATTTTGTTTACTTACCTATCAGCTAATTGTGCGCATACATGACTCCATCTAGTATTAAGCCTTTCAACATTAGCATGAAGTCGCTTCAAGTCTCCGAGAACCTTAGTTGGAACTCCCATACGGCCGAGCTGATCAGCAGTATCATTCATTTTATCCATCTGCGGCTGCTGCTGGGTGATAATATCCTGCATAGCCGACAACTGCTTAAACACACTATGCAATCCTTCCGCCGAAGAGGGCATGTCTAGGTGCTTTGCTAAAGCGCCTTCCAGCTCGGATATGACTTGCTCGTTATCTTCTAGACCAGCTAGAGATCCTTCGAGCAATTTCAATCGGTCTCCATGCAAATTGCTCTGAGTATTAAGCTCTTTCCATAGCTCCAGAAGATTGTCTAAGCTCTTCTTCAGCGCTGGGGTCTTAAGAGCGATTGTTCGGAAGGTTTCTTGCAGGTGTTTGAGTTCAGGTTCAAGGAGTTTTAGGCGGCGCTTGTAGTCGTCGTGTATTTGTACGGCATGCTCCAGAGAGTCTAAATCGCGAGGCAGAGGAGATAGGATAATGTGATCTAACTCCCTCGCCATATCTTCCAATTTCGTTTTGATCGTAAGACATTCCTCGGTGAAAAGGCGGCTAGCCTGTTTACTTTCCTCTAAAATTAATAAAATTTGAATTAGAAATATGATTTTGATTAGCAGATTGGGATCCTCTAATGAACAATAAATCAAGCCCCCTTACCGCTCGATTGAACCCGAAAGAGCTTCTTCATACCGATAAACGTGGAAATAACGCGAACAGAGAGATTATGTTGCACTTTCACAGTCTAAAGTGAACTGAGACTATTTTGAACTGAAATTTAGCTAGGAACCGAGTCAGTCTATATTTAGTTATGTCACCAATCGTAAAAATCCAACAAAAAGCCGGCTGACAGCACTTCCTTGCGTATCAGAAAAGTGCAATTATCTAATCAGCGATGAGGCAACCTACACAAGACCAAATTCCAAATTTGGGATGCAAAATTGGATAATTGGGGCTCAATTACGAATGGTTCATTAGCGGCTACCAGTGCAACTTAAAAAATGAAATAAAATTCTGAGTACGTAACGCACCTTCGGCTCTAGCCCGCTTCTCGAAATCGTCAAATAGACGATTCACTTCGTCCATTTCCCGCCTTAATCTCCTGAGTTGAGGATCAGCAGGATCACCTTCGCTAAGAAGTTTGTCAGCGTCATCGTTTAGAGCACGTCTTATGGCAGTCCTTTGCTCAGGTCCCATTGCCAGAAATTGTTCAAAGTCCCAACCTTTAACCACTTTGATGGTGGCAAAGATCATGTTTTGTCTAAGTCTTAGCTGCTTCTTCTGCCAAAGGGCAACCGACCGATCAAATAGTCGTTTCAGCCGGTCAGCAGCTTCGATAGCTTCTTGGTCAGGTGGGGGTAGGAGCAAACAAGCTCCTGGTACAGACCCATCCACACCCTTTGCGTTTCTCACGCGCCACTTGACCCTTCCCGACGTATCGATTAAGGTGCATGTCTCGCCTTTTTCAAGAGAAACTGCGCCTTGCTGCTTGTAGGCGCAAATTGCTTGTACTGGAGTCTGTCGATTAACCGGCTGCTTCCTCTGCTTCAGTGGCACAATATTTTGCGATCGTGCCTGCAAAGCTTGGACAGTTTCTCCAAATGTGTTAAGTTCCTCTCTCAAGTCCTGCATGCCTCGGAGCAGAGCTTCGCCCTGATCCAAGCCGAAGTCGGACTGAGAATATTTCGTGTTGAGAATCTCATCACGTTTGGCAAGCCATTGTTCGGCGTCTTTAATTTCAGCAAAGTACTGATGGTACTCTGTTGCATGCTTAAGATGAACCTCCAGACAGAGGGTGAGTTGTAGCAGCCATGACCACTGGGATTGCAGGACCTGCAAGTGAGCTTCGATGCACTTTGATGCTGGGTGCTGCTGGACTAGAAGGGCTTCTCCACGATCCAAGATTGTGGCGAAATGGAGTTCACGCTTTTCAAGCTCCGACATAAGATTCTAAAAAAGAAAACATAATGATAAGGATTGTTCTATTTTGAATGGCATGAAAATATGCTTCTGGAACTAAAACTGAACAAAAATTGCAGATCACTATTGAAAAAATATTTAAAGGTGCACAGTAACAGAAATCATTTAAAACATGCTTCTGATTAGAACAGGATATGAATCTAAAAGTATAGAGTTTTTGTGACTCTTTAGAGTTGAACAAGGAAGGTAAACTTCCTCTGACAATCGTAGCACATAACATTGATTTACACTAATTTTGCCCCTAAACCATTTCTAAAGAAATCATTATCGAAATTCGATTTGTTTCACTTTTAACCTTATTTTGTTGTGTAATTAAGGGGCTAGATTACCTGGAAAGTTAGAAAACTTGCACGTTTTTAAAAATTTATATTTTTTGTTAAAGGTTTTGCGAATTGCAGTTTTATATTTGAATTAAAGGTCTATATCGTTTTATATTATATAATATATTTTTATTATATAGGTATATTTTATTTTATTTTTTTCTTCATAACTAAAATTTCATTCGAATCAATTTAGTAGCTTTCGAGGAAAAAAACGTTTCTTTAAGTAACTAATGACATCGTCAATATGGTAAAAGATATCGACTTTTAATTGAAATTTAAAATGACAAATCACAAAGCCTGGATTAAAAAGATATTATTTTTAAAAACCTGCAAGTTTTTCATCTTTCTTACCACCTTAACCTATAATAACCATATATGATATATTTATTTTATTTTATCTTATTAAAATTAATTAACATGTCCTAACTTTTATTAATTCTCAAAAGTAAGACAAAAGGCCTTTAAGATTATATGTATCTATAACATTTTTATTTTTTGGTTTAGAAGGGATCTTGGCAAACCCTATTTAAAATATCCCATTTTGTGTTATTTTTCTGCATGTTAGTTTCTTCAATATCTAATTGCCAACAATTTTTCAAACCCAACAAAATACCCTTTCTGAAATAGGAATTTAATTTTCCATTTTAAATGAATGAGGACTTGTTATTTCATTGAAATCTTCGATTCAGCTTTCTGTTATAACTTGGCATGATTAGAAGATAATATAAATTGTGACGCATTAGTTATAAACGAATATACATATTTATAAGGTTTTATTAAAAAAGTTGTTGGTTTCATTATAAACCACAGAAAACTGTTTAAATAACTTTTACTTGTGTATTTATGTGGCAGAACTTCACTAATTCCTACCAATATAATTAAAGAATTCCAGTTGTAGATGTTTAAAATAACTAGCATAAACATAGTATTGAAAAAAAAACCCGAATTTCAACCGAGAACAAAGTTAATTGCCGTAACTTTGTCATGATAATTTATAAGATATCACCTCTAACGTTAACTTGTACTAAAATTATCTACATATGTATCTCTTGCGATTGATTATGATCGTTTGTATCTCGAAACTTTTTATATATCATAATTAAGTAATAAAACTGTCTTTATAAAATGAAACCCATTCAAATTAAACGCGCTATTCTACTTCAAAACAGGAAAAGACAGGGTTTCACACAACACCACTCACCTCATCCCCACTTCCATAAGTTCGCTTGAAATTAAACTGTAATTGAATTTTTTTTCTCTTTTAACTCGAAAGTCCGAAAAAGCGAAATAAAGTGAATGAAAGTAAGAAAAGAAAACCAGTTAAGGTCCATCATTCGACACTCACCTCATAGTAACGATGAATCGAAGGCAGCTCCAAATTCTTATCAGCCCAATCCCGACTAACTTCGACCTGTTCGCGCTCATTTAGCCACTGCAGTTCGGCAGAAGCCTGCGCCAAGAAGTGCTGCAGAGCATCCAAGTCCGACAGGCGCTTGGTTGACGTGCTTAACAATTCGGCGTAGAGCTTCTGCAGCTGATTTAGGCGTTGTTGGTATAAATTGAGCTCGTCCCCAGTGAAGTTGGTCTGCTGCCTTTCAGCGTGGAGGATCTTCGAGTGGAATTGATCGATTACTTTGTGCTCCTGCTGGTGGTGCTCCAGTTCAGCCTTCACCGAGGGAAGGTCTGAGCCGTAGTCAGCTGCCATAAGTTGTTTCTAAAAAATATATAATTTTTATTTTTAAATTGATCTGAGGCCTCATATTGAACAACTATACCAATTTGTTCTGGCACCATTCGGTGTACTCCTGTAGGTCTTTGAAATAGGGGTTGGTGTCGATTTGTCTGGTTTCGACAACAGTACGCGTTTGGCGTGTAACTGTAGTCTCATGGACGGGATACCTAAGGCCTGATAGTTTTTGTACAAGGGTGGTGTGGAATGTAGTTCTGAGTTGGGACCATCTCTGATGGAGTTTGGTAACCTTTTTCTGTAAATCGTTCGCATGTGGATATCTGCCCTCTTTAAGAACATGACAATCCTGGTTCATGTCCTGTATAGGATCCTCCATATGTCTAATTTCGGTTTCAAGAGCTTCAACGATATTCTTCGCATCAACCGGATGCAATCGTTCTATTCGACGACTCTCTTCAGTAATCCTGACTTCGATTTCGGTTATCTTTGTATCTGTGTGCTTCACTTCACGTTGCACTTTGTCCGCCAGACGCTGCAGACGTTCCATTCGTTCGACTTCCTGTTGCAGGATATGATCACGATCAGCAAGTGCAGTCTGTAGCCGATACCAAGACTTTTCGATTGCATCGGGTCCAAGCTCTGGTTCAACTTCTACTTCACCAATACTCTCAAAATATCGTTCAAGTTCTTTGTAAATTTGAATAAGTTTTGTCTTATCGCGCTTCTTTGGCGGTATCTCATCGTTTCGGAAGCGATTTACGTCGTTCAGGAGGCGCTTCATTTCAATTAGTGTTGATGGGAAAGAACGCTCCTGCAGGTAGGCAGTTTTTTCACGGCACCAATAGACGAATTGTTGAGCCAACTCTTTGTATTCATGTACGCGACGCTGTGATTCCATGTCGAAAAGTGGATGAATTGATGGCGGCTCTGGGAATACATCGTACAGGGATGAAATGTACGTGATCAGAGATTTCTCATCGGGTTCGTTTGTGTCAACATCTGAAATAGTGAGTTAGGTAAATTGTAAAATTCAAATTTAATTTTTTTTTTAACTGTTTTCTTATATTCTAATGTGTATAAAGAGAAAAACTCATTCATTTCAGGTGTCCTATATATTCACTGAAAACAGTTGCGACTTCATTTAGAATTTAATCTGGATATTCAGCATCATTTGTGTTAGTACGACTACAACAAAATTTACTTGAGATGGAGCTGATTTCATAATAAATGTTAGCTTTTTAACTCTTTGAAGAGCCCTATTAGCCGTTCTCTGTGTTACCTTAGACTAGACACGTTATAATTTAATTCCAAGATTCTACTTCTCTAATCTTTGGAGACGAAATGGCTCCAGACACATTAGAAAATTAAACTTGTGACTCACTAGTTATACGTATTTGAAAATGTATTGATTAACCTTTAATTGTTTTAAGTCTAGTGTTACCAATTCTCTTTGTACACAGATCTTTTAAACAGAAATGGTATTTAACGAATTGACCTCATAAGCATTTTAGAAGAATCTAGGATGCATTCAATTCCCTCACTCAGTGAAAAGCCGTGCATATTCATATATTAATAAGAATAACCGCTGAAGTGATTTGCGTGCACTTCGCAAGAACAAAAACAATGATGACCGCATTCGCAATCATCCACCGTGTCAGAATAATTGCACCGCTCATTTATACTTAGTCAAAGCGGCCATCATCATTCCGCAGATCCACCAGGTTCACGGTGATGTTCATTTAATTGAGGACCTTCAAAGCATTAAGTATATAAAAAAACACCAACAAAAATTTGCTTTATCTTTCTGGTTGCAGTTTATGTTTAATTGACTGTAACATGACTACATAGTATGTGTCGTAAAAATGCTTAAATAAATCAAAGTGGGCACGAATTTCTCTTCAAAAAATATATTATCACCTAGGTCCTAGACTTACCTTCAGGGTCAAGCAGACGTGTCACACCGTACTCCCTTTCGACAACATGGAATGCTGTTTCTAGCCTTTCACTCGCCCGAGCAGATCTTGCTTTTCGCCAGTCAAGCAGATCTGGTCGGTTACGATGGACAATGGCCGAGAATGCTAAGCCATCACGCCATGATGCTGTAAAATCGTTGACACGTACACCTGGATAGCGTGCAGTTGACCGCCGCGCCCAACGCAGTAGAGCTTCACGTGCTGATACGTTGTCCTCTTTACCAACAACAATATCGGAGATCTAGAAAGAAGAAACAATTTAGAAATCAACATTTGTCTAAATATTCCTAAGTCAATTGAAGTATATTTTCGATTGGTATAAGATTGAACTTGCAGACTAAGTGAAAGAAACCTGACTGTTCGTAGAAATCAGTGAGACCTCTTGAAGGCTCCAGTGATCCTCAGGCATTCGAGAGAATGTAACGAAATACTTTTACATATTTTCATGCAAATGCATAGATATGATTGAGTGCCTACCTCCTGGTCAGTAGACAGCGTATTAAAACACTACTTCGCTGCATAAATGCCTTAAATACCACAACATAAGAAGAATTTCCTTAAATAAACCAACTTAAACCAACTTAAATATCATTCACTTGTTACCATCAATCAGTGAAAACGCACTACCTGTATTTAGAAAGATCAGCTGCCAGTTGTCAGTATGAGTCGATTTCCGGGTCTTTGGTTCACTCAAGACTAGCTAGCATACCCGACTGAATAGAAACAGTCTGAAATCCCACATAAAACCTCTGCAAAATTTAAAGATCGCATGGATTCTTCAGATATAATACGTCCCAGCCCAGACCACCGTCACGGTGATCGATTACAATAATAAGAATAATGCATTTTCCCTGTATTTCTCTATTATTCGCTGTCTTCGGTGAAAAATCTTCAGTTTCCATTTGATGCGCATACTTAAGTTGGTGATATTTCAATTTACGTACATTATAAGCAGAAGTCATTTTTCACATGCACCGACTTTTGTTTATTTGACGAGATTTCTTGCACCGTCTGTCCAGCTAACGAGCATTTGCAATAGCATCTTTCTTCAAGTTTATGTTTATGGCAACGTGATAGATCAATGCGGTAGGGCTGATATAAGTGGCAAACAATTTCAAGTACCGCTCAAGAGAACCAATATTTGATGGTAAGATGGATAAACAAATTATCGAGAAGTATTTTCAGCACTATTGAAATAAACTTCTGTGGGCTAGATTTAGATTAGCAATATTTGAAGATTGGTGTATTTAGATCATGTCATTCAAAAAATTTAATTGTTACTGCGTTTCGCACTTTCTAGAACATGTTGAAGATAAAATGAGATATACTACACGTACACGATCAAACTCTTATTGGCTGTTTCCTAATCTTTGGAATTTTGGCGCTGTCTTAGTATTTTCGACATGGTGCTATGCTAAATATTGATTTAGTGCTCAACTTTTATTTTGTAAATCATATTCCCTTTTCTAGTTTCTAGAATTTGTCGTTATAACAATTATTTTAAAAAATATTGTTAAATTGATCTTCATAACTTTATTGTTTTTGGGAAAAAACTGTATGTGAAAATAAATATAATAATAATTAAATAAATGTAGTAAAACTATGTACATATATCCCTAGATTGTCTTCAGTCCAAACAGCTTTTTAGAAAAAAGCTAATTGCGATGCTTCTTATTGTTAGTCAATGCAATATGCTAAATATGCAACAATTAATTCCAGGGAGTATCCTAACATAGAGATTGCAAAAACTAATACATAGAAGCATCTTAGCTATGATAAAAGACAAGATTGAGAAGGGCATCTAAAAAATATTATATGTGTAAACTAACGTTTAAGTGAAATTAATGTTTTAAAGAAACATTCTATTAGAATTCAGAAGTATGAAATATATTCTAATGTGTTATAATTATTTTTAAAACCAGTTTTTATTATTTTTCTTAGCTTTTTGAAAATAAATATAACAATTAGTGTGGTTGGGTTGGACACACGCTGAGTTAATTTTGTTTAGCTAGCGATTTTTTATAGCACATAAAAAACGAGTAAAATTTATAAAAAGAAACTTTAAGAGATAAAAACATATGACTTTGGTTGGTAATTTTAATGCTTTTAAAAGTTCAAGTTGCGCGGTTTTAAACAAATATTTCAGGTATTCTAAATTTTATTCAGTACTCTCATGCAAGCGGAAAAAAAAATGTATATACCATCAAAAATGGTCAAATGTGAATCACTCTAGCACGAATACCTTCAGAACGCGATGTTGGATTCGAGTGCGGTATCCGAACAAACGTTCATCAGCAGACCACGTAGAATCGATTGGTATACCACCCCTGTTCAGACCTAAGCAAAACACCCTGATCTTGATTTTTTTTCAAACCGTGTGTCACTTGCTGATATATTAAAAATTGACTTCATTTTTTTGCCTCGGTCCTAAAATGTGCAATTTGTAGTACTTGCACCTTTTAATCAATTAGATACCTTTAATCGTTTAGGAGGCTGACGAGCCAAAAAATTTGTTCAATTTCCGTTCCGTTCAACTGAATTTAACAAAGTTTTAAATGTATTCGCGCAGACATTTAAGTTATATTAAAGGAGTTGAAAATGTATGCGATAACATCGTATAAATATAATATAATTAAAACCAACTTTCAACTTTCACTTTACAACATTGAAATTAATTAATTAAGTTAATTAGTCCACAACTTCACGACTATCAATAAGTCCATGCATCCGTTGCAAATATGTTGTACATATGTATGGACACGTATATGCTCGGCTATTACAACTCCAACAAATTCCATATTTAGGTGGATAAGGTCTTGTGTGGGCATTCTTAAGCAACCTAGACGCAAATCGGCACATGTTCAGCCGTCACTCTTTGAATGCAGGGAGGAAGCCATAGCAGCGAGCAAAGAAGTTTTTCTTGGCTTTAGGTGAAGGCCATCGCGAGATATGTATTTCAGTGGGTAATAAAATTTAGATCAAGATTGAATGATACTCGTATTAAAAACGACATGAAAATTAAATAAACGTAATTGCTTTTATATGGGCAATAAGGTCAGAGGTGGGAGATATGCTCTTGCCTAAAACGTCGGAAGTTGTGTTAGAACGGATTTATGCTGCCTAATGTATTAAGTTGGAATCAATTGAAGGAAATATTTGTTTCGCTTCGTAAATAAATAAATTCGCATTAGTGTCCTTGTATGGTTAAATATTGACCACTAGTATCAATTAAGGATTGTCGGTTATAATAAAATAGATTATTTAGATTATAGATTAGAGTCAATAGTGTGTATGCACTTTTTCTCTTATTTGTGGTTCTGTACATAAAAGTTCTTTCAACTTTTACATCATTCGTTGTAGGAGCGTGAATTTTGGAATTGGAATTTTTCTGCTCGAATCGTATTCGCACTTTAATGCCTTCTAGTTTTTGTTAATCAATTAAAAGATTTCCAATTTCTGAATTTTGCCTAATTTTTTAGTTATATCAAGAATAACACTTTGCTACATATGTACATATTATCATGTCTGATATACACTTTTTAAATAGAATATTATAATTGATAATAGTGGGAAGAAAACATGAAATTTTCTATTTTAGCTAAATCTATAGCAATATTAGACTACAATGTTTTAAAGGCGCAGTGACGATAGAATTCTTAATTCGTGCAAAAATTGGAGCAAAAAATTCCAATCCTTTTGAGCTCACTTAAAAAGGTTATATTATGTACACTAACGCTCATAATTATTCGCCCGATTCATATTAATCCCTAAGTCCTACAAGCAAAGAAGACCTCTGAACAAAACTTCTTCAATGTTGGAACGAGATGTATTGAATATGGATATATTGAAGGAAATGTGTAATGACCTTAATTTATGTATTATTTAGCTTATTATTCATTTTTCAATTAAATACATCTTAAGGAATACAAATGTGTGCCACAACTTGATTACACTGTTTTATTTAAAAAAAATATCCATTCATAATTGCAAACATATGAATCGTTCGAATAATTGTGAGCGGTAGTATATATATGGATATATGTATGGATGTACATATACCAAAATTGTCGAAAACAGCAATAGCCAAAACATATAATATAATGCGTTTTGACACAAGATATACATAGCTACGGAATTGATACAAGAGGATCATCCTACACATAATAGCATTAATAATTCTTTTTGTTCACAATTATTAACTTTAATCGATAGTTGATTCCTAATCCTTAGTTAATTTGAGTCTATTTGATTGTCGTAGTAACAAAATTTCCGTAGTCTGTACGAAAGACATAACTTTTAATATAAAAAATAAATTGTTTCCTCGGCTAGACCCCGGGAGATGCAATCAATAAGAAGTATTTTTCCGGAGGGTGTTTTTTTATTATGTTTCAATGCCCATATCTTTCCTTACAAAATACTTACATACGTTTGTATGATCGAAAGACGTTTATACTTATCATCATCTCGAAACAAATAATAATTAAAATAACATTAATTTTAGAACAATCACTGTAGAATAACTATTGAATCAAACACAATATTGTAGAAAAACCCTCATAAAAACAAAATATTAGTGAGTTTGTGAAAGCACGAACCATTAGATTTTAATTACTTTTCACTAGTTTGTAAATTACGTAATATTTGACTACATATAATTATTACCACTTTTTTAGTTACAAATTACATAAATTTCTAAGTATCTAAAATGTATCAAATATTTGTTTTCAAAATCATTTCCAATATTTAAACCGGCCAAATGCGAGTTTATGTTCGGATTGATCAATTGATGATATTGATTTTATTTTCCGCTATCGGAATCATTGGTGCCTTGGTATATGCACATTTATTTATACAAATGGAAGACTGTCGAAAAAAATAAATAAATAAACCAATATCCTCATAAGTAGTATGAGACTATAGTGGTGGCGCCTTTAGCGGCACATATTGGCATTAGCAGTTATTTACGTATAGGCTTTAATAAATTTTCACTTAACTACGTGCGACGTCTGTTCGGTATTTGTTGTTTAACTGTAGAGAATATTTAAAGCTTAATTTGGTACTTGTAAGTTTAGCCGTTTTTTTTCAAATATAGCCGGAACAAAATTCATTAAAAGTTTGCTAATTTTTAGAGATTACATTTTTTGATGTGCGGAAATTTCACTGGCAATAATCTTTTGCCATTAGGTACTGAAATAGAATCTTGTGACTGGCAGACTTCTGTTTTACTTATAAATTCCGAATTTCATTGTAGTTTATTTTCGGTTATGTTATGCTGGCTAAGAGTGAACCTAAATTTTCATAAAACTCCACATACCCAACCGACTGCGATCAGAAAAATGTCTTAATTAAGTTCAATGAATACCTTGGGGCGCTTCGGTTCGATGGCTTCAGTCGTCTGAAAGCCAATTTCCGTGGTGCGCACATCTCTTGCAGTGCGAAGCAAGTCCTGAGCGTTTGCTTGTTCCTCGGCTCGGGTCATGGTGGTGACCTTTCTGACGATATGCGTGGTTATTCTCCGGTGTCCATCAGGACCCCGTTGGGATGTTTTGGAGGACTCGAGGCTGGATCCAAGCACCTCAGTCGAGATGCGTTTGTTCCTAGTCACGGCCTGGAGTGATTGAACATTTTCCGGAACCCTCGGGATCTCTTGGCCGTTGTGAACGATCTTTTGCCTCGCAACCTCTTTGCCGGAAGAGTGCTCAATTGCTGGACGAACCGTTGAGGTATGAGGCACGTATCCCCCGTAGGTCGAAGGGTACTCCGTAATCAAGGCCTCAACGGTCTTCTCGTGTTTCACCTCATGCTGGAAGCGGATGTTCCTATCGTCTAAATTCGTTGTAATTGCGGGTCCTCTAGGAGATACGCCTCCTCCGCCGTACTTCTTAAGACTCGATTTCCGTTCTGGAACCGCTACCGGATTCTCCTGAGTAGCTCTCATGAACACTCTTCCGCCCGTTGGGCGGAACTCATCGTCAATCTTGTACATTTTTTTTCCAACTACTACTATATGCACTAAAATTCAGTTGATGCTGATCATTTATCGAAAAAACAATGCAATCTTCATATATCGATTAATTACAGAGGAATCGATCAGGTCACAGACCGTGAAGAAGGTAGTTCACTTCAAACAAGCACATATCGCGCACTTAGAGGACAATGGTATCCGAAGTTAATTAAATCCAACCGAGAGCACTACCTGTTGCCTCAGCGAACAGGTAAGAGTATCTGAGGCCAGAAAAATTCACTTCCAACTCACTTGGCTCAATTCCACCGATTCTTTTTCCACCTTTTTATTTTCCACCTAAATTTGTTTTATTTTTTTCTCGTTTCGTGTATTCTGTATAGAAAATTATGGAAATGGCGGGAAAAAAAAGCAACAAATTATTGTAGACAGTCGTGTATTTGTAGCACCGGATATAACGGTTGTGTCGCGGCGAATAAATATTGGTTTAACCCACACCGGCCGGCGTGTACAAGTGAGGACCACAGGCCGCAATTTTCTTTCAATTTTTTCGCTTGCGGTGCGATGAAAGCTCTTTCAACCGGCGGCGACGCTCTCACGGATGAAGAGGCGTTTCATGGATTTATACTTTTTAATCCGCGGATCCGACCAGTTATGCAATGCGCCATTTTTTTCCAGATTATAGTGCAAATTCGGCGTCGTTAATGTTGGAACTTTTACTACGTATACATGACGGATTGAGAAATCGAATCGAGATTGGATCGAGTTTTCGATCCGCGTATTTGACTACTAGGGATTAAGGGATCGAATCGAAAGTGAATCCATTGCCAATTAAAGTGCCACTTTGCTCTTGCATTATGTTGAGCATTTGCAATGTCTCTTCGTGTTTACACACGTTTCTCTTCGACATTTTTTCCGTTTAAATAAAATGCTTGGCAACAATTTGTCAAATCGATTACTTGATCCGCGTTTGCAGCTGTAATTTCGATTCAATCCAGCCAGCTCAACGAGATTGGATCCACTCGATCCAATTTCAATCCAATCTGCGTATATATGGGATTGAATCCGGATCCAATCTAGATTCGATCCTGTATGTATACGTTATATTTGAATCTCGCTACACTTTGACCAGCGAACGATCTTTCGAAATCCAAAGTAGATCGGAAGCAGTTGCAAAATAAGTTTACTGCAGAATTACGACTGGGAGCTCAAAGTGGTTAAAAAGAACGACAAACTAAAAGACTGATCGCTTCTGATAAAGGGGAATGATAAGGGTAGATATTGATTTTATTTACTTTTGATTATTTTGAGAATCTTATCAAGTTACAATTAGTTTGAGAACAACAAAAACTAGATAAGCAACGAACATAATTGCCATATCAACAAATTTTATTCTCTTTAGAGCCAAATTTTTCAGTCAAAGTTTTCCCACCTTATTCCTTACATTCGGTTCAAATTAAAATCACCATAAGTGGAGCTATAAAACGCACCTAAATATGTATATATAAGAATGTTCGCGAGACACTGGATAATTATATTTAATTTATTAACAAGGCTTACACAACAAATATAAACCATTTATTGAAGGAGTCAACTGTATTAGTAATACATTGAATTATTTTCTGAGGTTAATTGTAGTCGGGTGTGCGAAGAAAATAATTATTAAAATAGCCTCAAAACAAGTTATTTTATATTTTGTAATTTCCACATCAACTCAGGAAAATAAAAGTGGTTTGCTTTCAAGACGTCAACTAGGTTCTAACTATCACTAGTATTTGGACATACGAATATCTTACCTATAGTGCGTGTTGGGCACACACATGATAAGTTTCCGAGATTGAATCCGAAAAAGAGTTATTTCTAAATTTTTAATAAACAATTTTTGCTTCTAATAATTTTTATTGAAAGTACTCACTAAAGGCTATATTTAGCATTCTTTTTCAGATATTTTTCATCGATAGTTTAGACATTAGAGCGCTTCGACAACGACTTTGAAAGAAAATATCTCGGTTTTTCATGTGATCTTATCTTAGGTATATAATTAAGAAGATGCTGTGACATACAGACAAACAGACGAATAGAGCAAAACTAGAAGGGTTCCCAAGTTTATAAATGTTTCGGATAGATAGAGGTATTGTGTCCCAAATGCGAGTAGTTTGGAAAAGGTAAGGTTTTTCCATACATAACAAACTTTGGGATTATTATGCTCTTTTTACGAGAGCTTAAGTAACTTCTTCATATATCTGGGGAAGTTGTGTATTTTTTTTTTCCTTTTTTCGGCAAAAATAAAAATTATTTTTAGTCTTCGTGAAACGATTCTGCAATTTGTCTCGATAAATGAAGCATTTTCGAGATATTCAGTTAAAGAAAAAACTCTCTTTTTAAATAAATATAAATTGCAACAAATTAAAATTTGCATATTGATTTACCTCCAGTATTCTACGTATTTAAAAAAAAATTATTGATGTCTTGTAATTACTCAAGAATTGTAGGTTAGATCTCAAATTTTGAAGAGTATTGACTGAACTAGTCGGTCTTTCGCCGGGATGAAATAATATACAGCTGTGGCGGAGTGTTTTATTATACACTCATTAGGGTTGAGATTTTATCAATTTCATTTAAAAGTATGAACAATTATTTATTTATTTCAGTATTGATAAAGTGTGAAATTTTAAAGCAACTACTTAATTTTATTCTTTACTTACTAATATGTGGAAAACATTTAAAAAATATATAATTGAAACCAAGGAGACCTTTCTTGTTTTGTACGTAAAAAGTACAAAAGCATAATTACCCAATTTATATTACAGATAATATACAAGTTTTCAGAGTATAAATTTATATCCTGTTTTATTTCCGTTCTATTATTCAAAATTTGAAGATCAAATACAAATGGCATTCGAATCAGAAAATGTATTTTGTAAACACCTTAAACAATAACACTATAATCAAAACCAAGAAGTTGAAAAATAAAAGATACCATGTCATCATATAAAAGAAGTTAAAAATATTTATATCATGCGTAAGATAAGAAAATACACTTGCGATTTTACAAATAAAAATTTTATATTCGTTATTTTGCTGTAACCCCGTTCAAGTCTTTTTAAAGGCGTTACACGTTGGCCTAAATTTCGCAATGATAAATATCGATGATCATCACTAGCATTGCTAGTCTTCTAAATATAGAAAATATTTAAATTATGACGTCACTTTACATCTTCAGCAAAAACTATAATAACAAACAAAAGCTAAATCTTCCCTCAATTGATCGATGAAATAAAAAAGACCAGTTCTGCTTGGAATTTAAATTTTCTTGATATTGCAGGCGTAGCAAAAGCATCAATTAAGGAATCTTGGAACGGTTGCTACCATTTTTAGTAGAAAGACCTCATCACGACTTGGCTCTTCGTTTGATTTGAATAAGCCCAACCAAGCTGGATGTCGTCCCCGCCACGAGTAGTTGATTATGTTTACTTGTTTAGCATTAGCGTTAATTACAGTCGCAAACAACTCAATAACTGGCAAGCATATTCCCTGATAAAACTTAATCGAATCAGTCCGCGATTTTGTTTCTCCTGTTATAGCCGCCTCCATTCGACGAGGAATAATTGTTTACTTCTACTGCGAACTGTGGACGTTGCTTAGGTACAAAATGGAGTGCCTGGAGGCGGAAGTTTTTGGTCAGTATCTGAGGAACTGGATTCCTTTTGACCTCAATACTGAAATGGTTGTGTCCCAATTTGGAACGGCATCTCGCTTCTTTAAGCAATTTTCAAATGTATTTTATTTGACAAAAGCGGTTCCTAGTCAATTAGAGAAATTATTGCTGCTGAATACGTTCTCTCTGATTACGGAAATTATTTGAAAATGTTGATGCCAACAAACCACTCGGTCAAACCGTACGTCCGAAACAAACTAGGCCAATGGATTATTTTCCATGTAGCAATTTGTTAATGTCTGCCCAGCGGGTTATTTTATCCACGCAAATCGATCGATTACTGCCAACAGACCTATATATTTCCATTTTATTGGGCTAAATGAAGCCCCACGATTATGGTACGATTTTTAAGGTAACTAGCTTTCTTAAAATTGTACTATCGTTAAAGGTTCTTTTAATATAATCACTTTAAGTAACATCGAGGATTCTGCAACGTACATAAGGAAAATTATTATAGTACATTTCAGAATAGAATCTATAAATGGAGTACTGCCAGGAAATGAAGCGAAGTAACCATAAAATAAATATGGCAAATAGAGCATTTTTAATTTTCCTGGTTTCAAACTATAATATGTATGAATTTGGAGTGAGCCGTACTTAACTTTTACATTGGTATCCCAAATAAGCAGGGTGGCATCATTATCTAAAAACTATTGTATAAAACTTTGCTATTTAAAGACTCTGAATAGTTTAAACAATATTTTTGAAATTTGTAATGAATGTTCTAAAAAATCAGGACGATAAGTATTAGCTAATCATATACATGTGGGAATTTTTCTTGACCTTCGAATTGGCGTTTCGCTGCTTTAACCAACTTTCGAGCAATTTAGTTCTGATGAGTAGTACGATTGATCGATCTCACACCAGGCCATCAATAACTTGTATTTGTCCTCAATTGGTCTGTGGATTAACAACTTAACGACTTAACAGCATAACTAGTGAATTTTGATCGCATCTTCTCATCCCACTTCTGACACCATTTGTGAGGATTAGTCGAAAAAAGCAAGTCGGAGCAGCGGTGTAATTTTGTCGCAAAGCCCTTTCAAAACATTGCTGCAGTGACGTATTTTGCATATCTTAACCGCAAAATTGCGAATCAATTGTCTTCCTTACATAGTCCCCTTTTCTATGTGGTGGTTTATTTCTATCTTAACAGTTTACGACGACGATGCGAGGCGTTTTATTAAGAAAAATTTGCGAACATTTTATTAATTTAGTTTTAAAAATGTATTTATAAATTAATCTAGAAAGACAGCCCTAAAAAAACATAAAAGGGACACCTCTAACTAGTGTTTACGCAAATAACTAACTCTGTTTATCTTAATACAACTGTTGTTAAAGTGTTGCTGGTGATCTAATAAGACGATTCGAGTGTTAGAGATTCCTATTATAGTATGCTAATCAATAGAAAAAACGTGTATTCACTGCTCTACACTAAATAAACAGACTCAACCAGAAACATGCCCAAAGGCCTCCTCAGCACGTGCGCTCTCCATAATCGACTTGGACGTAACATTTGAAACGTGCAACAATACTTTTAAAAACACCACTGAAGCGACTGAATTCTTCCCCGATGAGGAATTCCTCGCTAATTAGCGAGACATCGAACACGCCCACTTTTCCGCATATTTTTAGACTTTCGAAACGCGACTATTTTCCAACATTAACGAGGAAAATCCAGAAAATTAACAGATTTCCGTTTTCCGGTCGACCAACACATATCGCAACTGGTACTCTTCCGGCTTTTGTTTCGGCGCTTCTTTATGCGATGCTGCAGAAATTTCTTTCCACCTGCATAAATCGTCGCGGTCTGCTCTACATCGAAACGAGAAATTAGTTGTAAAATTGTTCACCAAACACATGCCGAAAGAAGTTTTCATCGCACCCTTCACCATCGCCGTCTTCTAAAATAAGATAGAACCAGCCGCACAAACCACCACAGATATTTTTTTCCAGGAAAAATCGCGAACAATTTTCGCACGCACCAAGAAAACTAAAAAACTTCCATCGAAGTTTTTGCTTTCATTAAGCAACTCGCGCAGATTTCTGCTTCGTCCTTAAAGTGCGCGCCCGGAAGATGTTTGTGCTTTTCTCAAAAACAATCTTTTGGGGGGGTTCGAGTGTGTTCGGGATGTCGACCACGACTAACATATGGTCGGCTAGGTGGATCCAGTTAAAGTCTGAAGCATGAGCCCCCTCCGGTCGAGTGCAGGTGGAAGACCCATTAAGACGCAAGCGACAAATATGGCCGTAAGACGGCACACAGGTGTAAACGGAGTGTGACTGCGCTCGAACGCCAGGTGGACCCGGCAGGTAGGCTTAAAACCAACAGCCATGGGGAAGTGGAAAGAGACGCCAAGACCGCTTCTTAGCGTCGGCGTATTGTTTGCGTTCACTTTTTTACCTCGCCGTTTTTGCACGCCGTCGGTAATTTAATTGGACGACGACAATCGCCGGTGAGAGCGAAAAATAAGAGAGATTGGTTCTGGTACAATGCCCACAATATAGGCCCAGACTCACCTCACCGAGGTTGGGGCCCACGAGAAAAAAAGGAGCGCCACTCCGCGGGCTTCAACAAAAGCGAGAAAATTCTTCTTTTTCCGCCGAGGAGTTTGTGCTCCGCGGCATTCAACTCTTTTGTATTTTGTTACGTCACCGCGCTGCCGTGTCACTGCCATCGGCGGCCCAGCTCCACTCCGCCGAGCTGAACTGAAATTGCTGGCAAACGCGGTCAACGCGGGAATACCGTCGCCGTGCTTCGCGGCATGTCGTGATTTAGCACTCACCTGAGGATTATGTCATGGGGCCCGGCGGAGGCTGCTTTTTGGGTTACGAGTGAATTACGAGGAACGGACAGGCGCGCTATGATCTGCCTGGCCGCTCGTCTGGGCAGCCGCGGAGGAGGAATTGCGCCGCCTTTTTCTGTGATGCGGTGTGCATTTTAACGTTCCTAACTTAATAATTTTACGCAATCATTACAACGAGCTGCTTATCCTGGACGTGCATCAGAGAAGCTTCGACTGTGAAATAAAGGGCATAAAACGCTAAAAGTCTGTTGATTCACTTTCGAGTTTACCAGACTTTCATCATTTAAACTAACCCTTTGAAACAATATTTTTCTAGCGATCGAATTATTATGAAAATTGTTATACAGAGGTTTTTGAGGTCACTGATTCCGAATTTAATATCAGACCTTTGAAATTCAAAATAACGGATGCAATATGAAAAATTTGAACATTTTAATCCTATCAATTTTTATGAAAAATTGAAAACTTCTAAACATTTTTGTTCGTCATTTTGAATTTTGAAAATCTGATAACGAATTCGTAACTTCCAGAGACCTGACAAAAATCAGTTGAGAAGACCAAATTGAAGTCTGCCGTGATTCCAAATCAGCGGAGAATTAAATGTCGTTATTAAAAGGATTTAGTTACTTTCACATTCCGTATGTAACATTTGTTTCAAATCTTGTGATTAAAATGCCGACATAATTCTATTATAATTGAGCTAGAGCTTTAAAATTTTGAACATGTGTATAAGTCCCGTGTCAACGCAATATAGTACATATATCTAATATTTCTAAATCCAATATGATAGACGCCTCTAAGATGGCAGATTACTTTTTTCTTCACAACACCCCGTTGACATGGGTATCAAATGAAAGGGTTTGATGAGTAGAATACGATTAACAAGTAAGATACCTTGCAAAACTGAGGCACCGAGAGAGTTTGAAAGGATGAGAAGATTACGTCTTTACTCCTTTGTAACTATTAACTCAAACTACATAAAAGTAATACCTTTTTAATCTCATTTTATTGCATTTTATTACATTTCAAAACTTTAAACAAATAAATCACATTTAAAAAAAAAAATAAAAATTAGTTACAAAAGATTTGAAATTTTTAAGTTAAACTATTTTATTGTACAATCGATAATGCATACTAAAAGTTTGAAAATAATTATGGGCCCCCAATTTAAAGCTGTGATCAGACTAAAATAAAACCGTGGGGCGCTCAACAAAAGAAAGGTCTACTAAATGCAATAGAAAAGAAGAAAACCCATAACGAACATATCTTTTTTTTCGAATTTAGTTTAATGCCTTAGAAAACAAATATTTTTAATACATATGATCAAAAATAAACGTATCAAATAATTTGAGTAGATTTTTCTTTTATGTAGATTTGTTATTATTATTATTTGTTCCAATTCAACCTTACAAGTATATATGTACATATGTACATATAATATAAATCATACAATTTAGTGCTAGAACTAAGGCTATTCTTACATATTACAAAAGCTACGGACAATAAGTAATCCTGCATCAATTCAAGTTTTATTAGGTTCTACATAATTCTTTGATTAACACGTTTTCAAAGCAGGAACATCTTGAGACAAATTTGTCCGTAATGCGTTTTTATTTATTACTTATGAAATCTAAGTTAGGTCTTCGTGCAAATCAGTGGTGGAGAAGTAGGTAGATTTAGCATCATTTTTAAAATTTTGTTTTGGGCAACATAATTTTTATTTATGTGCGTTTTGGCAGAATCAAACCACGCGGGTCCTCCATACAACATAAAGGCTTGAAATATCACTATGAATATTTAGCTTATTTTCCAGGCTGAGTGGATCTCGTGTTTTTAAATGGGTACAGGGTTTTTATCAAAAAATTTATCTTATGGATAGATAAATGATGGTTTATATGTATGTTTGTTGAAAGTTAATGTTTTATCCAAGGTGATGTCTAAATATTTAATGTGGTGAGCCCATGCAAGAGGAGAACCATTTAAACTTAGGTTGCTAGTGGGAAGATTACGTGGACTTCGCATGCGAGCGAAGAATTTATGTAGAGCTGCGAACTTATTGCATTTCACTTTTATTTCGAATTTGCCGATGTAAAATAACGTCTGCCATAAAATATTAACTTCATTGGCGAAAGTAAAACTTCCATATGGAATAGAAATACTACGATATTATTTCTTAAAATTGCTACATTACTGCATAAACAATTAAATGTGTAAATTTTAATTATTCTCACTTTTTATAAACTAATTAAATCAAATGAGGTTAATGGGAATTTCTTGGTTAAATTTATTTCGGTGAAGGTTTTTATGACGAAGAATTCGAAATAAAAATGAACGATTAACTAATGCCATTGCAAAACTTTTGCGCACTTTTGGTTATACTTTCACTTGTTTAACAAATTAAAGTTTCTAATTAAGATTTGAATGAAATATTGATTAGGTTATGGCTACAACTTTAAATCGTTAAACAAGGCCTTCATATATATTTCCTTATTCCTTTTACAAAAATGAAAGTACTTGCAACAACTTCCTTGAGATCTGTGAAGCACCGTTTGGGTCACGCAAAATTTAACCCGATTAGCCGGCGATTCACCCGGTGAGTCATATACAGAAATTGGTATGATCAAAGAAACTTTACGTGCCAAAAACTAAAAATATTAAGTTTAATGAATCCCTAAAAAATACTTAGATATGATATTTTGACTATTGTTGGAAATTGGTTTTAAAGTTCTGTAAGTATGAACAAATCATACCTTGGTTAAAATTTCCCAGGTTTATTGCGCGTGTTAAAATTTGAGTTTGAACATGCGATTTGAAGTGTTGTACCTACTCCAGAAGGAGAATATTTTAAGCCAGTAAAAAATTTTAATTTTTTAACGTTTTAACTGGGGTATGCCGCTTTAAGCTGTCGGTCTTAAATGTGTTAAAACCTCAAATTCTAACTGACGCGAATGCAATTAAACTGGTACGCCAATTCCAGACAACTTTAACTTGAAGAAAAAAAAAAAAAAATTTGCAAGACGAAAAACTCCTCATTGTTCGTGGTGTGACTTCATCGGCCCTCAAGTTTTGTATATTTCCAAGAAAATTAACATATATAACTCTTTGAAACATCCAACGCTCATAGAGCAGATAAAATTAAAGAGGGAAAAGAGAAATTTGTGTATTGCCCTGGAAAAGAAGTTGTCTTACAAACAAGTTATTTTCTAGCACTATGCAATGGACACGTAGGGGTTCAGCAGATGGTATGCTAGAAAAAAACATTATAGCATGTGGGCAATGGCAAATTGTACATAGGAAGTCGTTGGAGCATGGCACATACCATCAGTCGGCAGGCGAACAACGTCTTAAAAAATTCTTTCTCATCAGCCACTTAAGGGGGCGTACTACAAGCGTTTGGCGAGTTTTGTAGTGCAGACAGAAGGCACACGGGTAAACACTCATTAGATGTTGGCTGTCGTCCTTGGATGAGTTACAACACCTCAATCGGGCTCCTACGTAAATTTTATGGAAACCGCATATCGCAAACAAAAAGAACCGATGGACGTCTGAGAGACTGGAATGAGCGACTGGTTGTGTAGGATGAAAGTTAGCTTTTGATCTTGAAATTCACCTTCAGAAAGCTGAGGAATTTTTACGAGGGCTCATTTATCACGGGGAGGTTTAATTGATTGCTAAACACATTTTATATCTTTTGCGATCCAAACCAGGGAGACGACTTTTTGAATATCTATAAAAGGCTATATTTTAATAACAGGTATAGTAATTTTTTTTTATTAACTTTAGATATGTAGACCAAAATAAATAGATGTGTAAATAAACAAATGAATTATAAATAAATATTGATTCATAAGCGCTACATTAATTTTCTCAGAATCCAAGTATGTATGTATATACTAGATTGCTAGATATGTATGTTTAAAATATTTTGTTTCCTTTCCTTACAACATTAGTCACTCATTATATCAACACGTCTGTGAAAAGAGATATGGTAAAAATTCAAAGCCAAGAAAACGCTTTCTCGAGAACGGTTTGTAATTTTCTGACATTTTTCGAATCAAATTTTGAAATTTTTGATAACTGAAGCAAAAGAAATTTTTCATTTGGCTCATTTATTGTTATGCTTGACAGACAACTTTTGAAGTCTTTTAAAGGTATTAGGATATTTCCCTCTGGTGTTGATGTTATATACAATTTTTAGGTCAGGTTCAGTTGCTAATACGTAAATATAACAAAACAATTAACTTTTACATTTTAATTTACTTTTATTTATCTTCGTAAATATTCTTGTGGCTTTATTTCAAAGGATAAAGTTGAGGGTTTCAAGAAATTTGGTAATAATGATTCTTTGCCTTGTTTCATAAATGCTTATAAACTTCCTGATATTGAAGAAAATACACCAAATTGACCTACAAACTTATTCAAAACGGCATATAACATTAGATATCATTTTTAAGTGCATTCCTACAATCGCATAAGAAATATGGTATATGTATATAATATACGTAAAGCATAATTCGCAATGTTCGAAAATGTCAATTGCATTGTAGGAGGTCCATTTCTACTTTCATTTTAACCTCATGTAATAAGAATACAAAAACTAGACTTCTGGTATATTAAAAATTCCCAAAACTTATGATTTTTCAGCTGTTTTATTGTTGTCTCCACTTATAGTTTACGTGATTCATTTAACAGCAAATTTAATTTTTCCACCATTCACTAAAAGCTGACGATAAGCTTTTCAATGTCATTCATTGAGCGCACTTGCGATTTCTCGTGCTCCATTCATCAGTCAATCAGCTAATTTGTGCTATTTTTGCGACTTAAGCCTCGCCCACGAATATTTTACAATGAAAATAAAATTTGCATCTTTCAGCCTTTGTGCTTTTTTTATGTCTAAAAGCAATGAATTAATGGAATTTAATTAAGTGGACATTTAGAGGAGAGATTCATGGGAGCATTGGAGAAGTCGAGAATAACAAGAAAATGCCCACGATATTGTTTTTCAAACATACAGTGAAGAAAATAATAGGTTACATAAGTAAAAATTCAAAATTTGATCTGCCAATCCCTTCAATGGGCGAGTTAAAATAAATAAATCGTTGTATATTTATTGTAGTATAGCTACTAACAAAAATTAACCCTTATCACTCCAAGAATTTTTCAGAGTGATTTGTAGCCACTCCAGACAATTTGTGTTCATTTCGAAGTAATTAAAAAAAAAAAGTTGCATACGTTTTATGAGGTATTTTTTTATTAGTAATAATATTTATAAATGTTGAGTAAACACAAAATTAAATATTTTATTTGCAAATTACGGCCAACATTCCCATAGTTACGATGTGTAATATGTATACGCTGGCTTATAGTAAACTGCGAAGTTCTGGCAGTAACGCTGCCGGTTGGAGTAAATCGCTGGCTTAAGAATGGCAGTGACACTGCCGGTTGCAGTGATAAGGATTAAAATATATTGTTATTTATTATTGCGAACTTTAAAATTTATTAGTTTATTTTTCACTTGTACCTACTATTTCTTCCACCACTGTATGCCTGCTCTCAATTCGACCCGATGCTACGGAAAATTCCATAAAATCGTCTAACAACATATTTACTGTCTTCAATTTTCATGGCGATTTTCAGCATTGATCATCCGTGCAGGAATCGGTCAAGAAAATAAATCACTTAAGCGCAACGAGAACATTTTAAGTACGACAACGACAGTGATCACTTCATGCTGGACAACTCGCCAGACGAGGGTTGGACATGCTCTGAGCTGAGCAGCGGCAATCTTTAAACGATACCAGCCGGCATTTTTGCAAATTATGCAGCAAATGAAATCTTCGCACTGATCTCATGTCTAATCGCGAGCTACGCGAATCTTAGCCGCCGATTTCTTTCACATCTTCCACGGCTAATTGAAAATTCATTTGAAATTCAATGAACCCCAATCTAGTGCGAAAAGATAATAACTGCCATGTCGAATCACAAGACTCAGCACTATCAACGACACCTTCTGTTTTGCGCCGGCATTCAGAACGGCGCCATATTGATTGACTTCAAGTAGAATTGGAGATGATGGATATTTTCATAATAAATATTTGAAATGTAAATTATCCAGCTAAGAATGAAGACAGCATTGGCCGCATTTTATCATGATTTGAAATGTTTACCTGAATTACAGGACATTCCATACGCATTTCGAATCTAGATAAAAACACGCAATAACAATGGTCCCTATAGCCGCCATGAACACAAAAATAGATACATATGTTATCAATCAAAAAGTAATACCACAACAAATACCATATTCGAAAAGGCTGATTTTCACGTAATTTGTAGCTGAATTACATGAAAATTTGTTTGGTACAATTTCTTACACAATTTAGTTGTAAAAAAAACCGATTAAATGCATTTCGTACTCACATGTTGAGGGTTCTTCAATTCTTCAATTTTTCTATAAGCGTAAATGTTTTGAAATTATATATTAATATTATTCATATACCTATGTATATTCATATCTATGTTTATAAACCTATGTATACAAACTTCAAGTCTTTAAATTGAAGTTTGTAAATTTACTTTCATTATTGAATAATCTTTAAAGGCCTGTATTTTCACGGAAAATGATCGGATTATAATGAGCAAGAAAGCATTTTGAAGTCTTTAATTTCTAGTATTTGCATCCTTCTTTAATTTGTTTAGCTTGCCCATAAGTTTTCGATCGGATTGAGGTCTGGAGATTGAACTGACCGATCCGTAACGTCAACCGCATTCCTTTCAAAGACAACTTTTAGCCATTCTACTGTATGTTTGGGGTCATTATCCTATTGAAATACCCATTTGACAGGTATACTCCATTCAATTCAACATACGTTGGCATATTAGGAATTAAAATTTTCTTCTCAAAATCTCACTCGCCATATTTAATTAGGTTTCAAAAATCTGACTTCAAATTTATAATCAACCCTTGCATAATTTTATTTTTCTCAATGCACCCGGTAGGTTTTTCTTCGGCGCTAATTGGTAGTATACTATAAAAATCAGATAAATGATGAATTGATACATTCTTAAATTTCTAATTTAACTCTCAAGAAGCACAACCTACCACCTATTAATAGGTTTTCAGTCGCGTATATTTGAGGGTCTAAAAAAGTTAATTTACATAATGTGTTTTCACTTGTAAAGCTTAGCAATTGAGAAAATTAATATGTATGTTTATGAAAACTACTAAAACAATATATATCCAGTTTTCAAATATGGACAAAAAAAAACACCTTCCGGTACCCAGAGCCCTTTTTGAGAGTTATTTAAATATCAATCCCCGTGAAGTCTCAGAAAAATTAAATAAAATGGCAGTATTAAAAACATCGGAAAAGAATGGAAAATGAATCAGCTGTCGGAGTATTTGGACTTTCGTAAATTAATCTTTTTAAACGATTCTTTACTAAGTCATGAATCTTTTGAGAAAAATGAATCTAATTCTTCTTGCGTACTTGCGAAAACTATGTGTTCATTTTTGATTTAGCTTTTGCGAGTAAATAAAAGAGAATCTATTCCGTTTTTCCCCGAGAGTTTTATGATTTAGTAAAGAATTCTTGAAAACGATTCAGTAGCAAAAATCCCAATATGTATAATAGTCCGTCAACATTTTGCTTGTTTTTTCGATATCGTTAATGAACTATATGTTCGCTTAAAATAATTATTTTACAATTTATTTACGAATCGTTTGGTTTGTTGGTAATGTCCTATTGGCAACCAGGAAAGAGATCGGGACATTCAATATATTAAGAGTGGAACTTAATTAATTCCCAAGTTCCATGGGTACTACATAAAAATATCATGTAATTTTCGCTATGGAGAATAGCCCCTATCTAATTTGCAAATTAGTAAAGTTGAACTAATAGAACCAATAAAAATTCTCCTCCATCTCCAAAACCTTCTCCGTAATGCACAAATCTAGCGCAGCTGCACACTGAATTATTATCAAATCAGATTGGGTAAGACGATGAATAACCGATGGATCGATCGATCGATTAGTCTCAGACTTTGGCCTGTTGCTCCTTTGTCAATTTGCAGTCCGTCGTTGTCCGTGCGATCACTTAACCTCCCTTTGTGCCCCATAACCCGCCGAGAACAATACTGTGTCGCTTGAATTTATGCTCCGGCCGAATTCAATTGAACTGCACAATTTAAGTTGGTCACGATTGCATCATCGGGCTGAAGGAGATTTATTGGATTCAGGCTGCGTGCGCCTGTTTCTTTTGTTTTTCGCCATCTTGCCGCCGCCGTCGTTTTCCTCCCCTTGACCCGTTCTGCTTTGCATTCAATCCATATAAGGTTCAGTCAGCCTTATAAACATAAACTGGGAAGTGATTCCAGCTGGCTTTCGGCGTTGAAAGAAATCGTCTTAACCCAGCCCCAGCAACGCTTTAATTAAATCGGATCGGTTTGGTGCGGAATTTTGATTTTTGTCCACCGTTTTTTCACTGCTTTAAATTGAGAGCGGCCGCTGCGGTGAATTTATGCACTTTTAATTGGTGACTCGTTGCACTTACTGCCGAGCGTTGGTAAACACTCCAGTGAAATTGTATATAATTTTCCCATTAGGCTTAATGGATCTTAACAAGTTAACACAACCAGGAAAAAGCAAACTGGTCAACTCTCATTGCGACTACTATGCAGTAATATTTATGTGCACTTAGTTTTCTTGAAAATTACTTGGGGAACGAAACGGCTCGTCAAAGAATTGTAACTATTTGTCATTTTGATTGAATTAATCAGCACTTTGGAATTGTCAGTACGGCAATTTATACGGCAGTTGAGTATATCTTCATTTTATTTCACAGATTAATTAAACAAATATTTTAAAGGGTAATACTAGAGACTAAGCTATTAATTATTCAAAATACGTCAAACAAGCGAGTGAATACACTTTGACGCTACATACAATAAAGCAAATAGTTCGTTAATAATTTCTTTAAAACGCATTGAAAGTGGACTTTGCAACTTGACTAGGCAAAATGGACACATACACGCTATATATATTCTTTTCTAATATTTTCTAACATTTTCCAGGTATAGTCTTAAACTTATTCCCACTACTGTTAAAACTGAAAAATCGCCCTCTAGTTTAAAATAACAATTCTTTTCCCACCCTCCTCAAAAGTTTAGCACTTTTTTAAGTTAAAAAAATAGGGTCATTTATTTCCTTTCGCTTTAAATGTTCTTCCTCCTTGAAAAATGATTATGAAACGTTGTAATTTTGATAAAAATTGAGGACAATCTTTACAATTAAGATATTTCCTTAATACCACAAATGCGTGCTTGTCTTGTCGTCGTCGATAAGTTGAATAATTTATTTGCCTTTAATTCCTTTATTTCAAGAATTCATCTGGAAGTGTTTTTTTTAAGGAAACGGTGGAAATGTGTTTAAGTAATGGTTTTACTATAATATAACTTACAACGCATTTTTTTTGGAAATATGCTGAAAATTGCGAAAATCCGAAAAATAATTCATTTTTCATAGTTAAGAAGAGAAATGCAAGCTACTGATAATGTTTTGATACATACTTTATGAAACGTTTGACCCCAACTGAATGTTTTAACAATGTTCAAAAATTCATGAGAAAAGATCAAACTCAATATGTTCTATTTTTACTACAAAGTATTATTAGATGTAAAAAAATTTTTGATTGAACTGGACATCGAAGAAGGATAATTTTCTAAGCACTACACCAATAAAAGTTTGTTTTGATTAAATAGGAATTATTCATCTCATCCAAAACCCACTCAAGTTGCAAGTAAGTCGTTCTACTTAATAATCTAGCCAAAAGACTTAAAACTATTACGAAATTCTCTCACCTCCGCATAAGTTTTTCTTTAAAATATTCATGAGAGCCCAAAGAAGAATTTCATTCGAGTTCTACACCGCTAACTAAAGATCGTTTCTAAAAAGGTTTGGGGCGTCTGCTCCCACAGCAATTCCACACGAAACAAAATCGATAAAAATTTCTTTGTCGATTTGCTCAAATTGGCGAAATTCGCTTAATTTGTGTAGGTTTCGTAACCTAACGTCGCGTCGCTTAAAAGGAGCTGACAACTTTTCGACAGCTCTTTACCGATCAGTGTCTTTTAGGCACACTGAACGCCACTTATGAGCAACCTACACCTACTCAATTCGCCACAATCTAGAAAGGAAGTTACCGCTGTGCTGCTGGCGAATAAACAAGCTCCGTGTAATCTGGCGGAATTTAGGTGGTGCCTGGAATTATTTTGATATTCCTGGTTAATTTGTGCCAAAAGCAATCGCAAGATCGGTCGGTGGCCTTTGATGGTAGATGGCTTCGCAGGGCCATTTTGGGCAGTTCGACAAGATTCTGGGCAAGGAATGTGGGTGGAGCAATCAAAAGTCATAAAGGGGATAAATCAGGTGCGAGACTGCTTTTAGAAGAGCAATTTTCTTAGGTTAGATAGTTATAAACAGGTGACATCAGTTCTCTTGGAATGTGAATGACTTTCCATTTCTGGGATATTCTGAAAACATTACGTAATGTTCGAATTGTATGAAAATAACACTGACTGATTTGGTTTCATTGATCGTTTTTATTTTTCAGGGTTTTTTCCCCGAAATCTGGGAACAAGACATTTATTTATTTACTTATTTGTTTTTGATGGGTATTTTAGTTAAAATGCTGCCGGAAATAAAAAGGCAAAAATATGATGCTACAACTAGAACACAGAACTTTATTTACATATGTACATATATTACTTTTTAAAAAAATTTTACTAAGTCAGATACTAAATATGCCAACCGTCGAATAATGCCAACCGTCGAACTTATATAACTCCAATGAGCAGTCCACGTTTACGGTAGGTAGGCGTAATGTTTACGAATATTGTGAAAAATGGATCAAATTAAGCAAAAAGAATAAACAAACTATAGATTTCTTCACTTTTTTTTTGCAAATTAGTGAAATATATTATTTTTTTATGATTTTTTGAAATTTTTCCACGAGTTAGACTTAGTAATGAACTATAATTCTATTGACTGTATTCAGCGGATTTGCCCACAACGCATGAAATTCTGTGAATTAATTGCCCTTTGAGCGGTTTGTTAAGTTAAAGATGACATCAAACTTTAGCTGCCCACAAGACTTTATCAATCAATCAATATTTCTTGTTGCATCAATGTTTATGCATGTTAAGTTACTATTGTCACTGATCACCAGCTTGTCATAAATTCGGAATTTTTTACAATCTTTTGACATAATTTGATAGTTTAACGTAAATCATAAATTACATAAATTCGCTGGAGAAGAGAGTTTTTATATTGTCTTAATAATTTTGTTTAGCACAATTATTATTTTTCATGGTGTAACACAAAGGTTTGCCTATATGAATATCAAACTATTCTCCCGTCAAAAACATAATGAACTCTTCCTGTTACGAAGCACACCTCTCAATATTTGTTTAATTGACTTCATACCAATCAATAATGATTATTAAATATTTAATTAGGCCATGGTCTAATTTCCATTAGCAGAATTAATAACTAGAGTATTTCATAATGAAAAGTCGACAGTTTTACAGTATGTGCAGAAACGTGAACCGAATATTTTTAATTGTTATCCATATATTTTACTACACCGGAAAATTTTTTGGAGTTTTCCCTTTTCACTATGACGTACAATCAAAAAAATTTCGTGAAAGTCTCTTATCAACAATTCACATTTCGGGAATAATTTCATTAATATTTGCAATGTTATTACATTCTTGTTACTTAACCATTAAGGAACTGGATCTACAGAGACACATGTTAAACCCAAATCAAATTGTGTACCAAGTAGCTCAAATTTTAACACCCTTCGCGTGTACAAGAAGTCTTTTTAAAATTCTAGCCAACCGTGAAATCTTCATTAAAATTCTCAACGAAAATTTAACAATGGTGCAATCGTCAGCATATTCTAATACTCCAACATTACCGTCTTTATTTGTTTTGATAGTAAAAATTATGAATCCACCTATTCAAGTATTAATTCAGTTTTGCGTGGCCTTCAACATGCTCCACATGTTTACAACCAATGGGATAATAACATTCTTTTATATAAACATTTCTTTCTACATATTTTCCATAATAACAAATATTTGTCACTTAGGATTTTTCATGGCCGAACAGCGATATAAAATAGTCTACCAAAATGCGACAATAATTCACCACAATTTGCAAAGTGAAAAGTAGTGATTTTAATAATCAGATTAACGATATTATGAAATTGCACAAGGAAACCACAAAAACCATTAAAGTTTTAAAGGACATCTTTCAGTTTCAATTACTTTTCGAAATGATAATTTCTGTTGATGTAGTAGTAGCAACCTTCATCTATCAGTGTTGCGAACTCGAAAGAATAACATCAACAGCGGCCTCATCCTAAATATGTGCAACAGTGATTAGTACTGTTTTAACAATAGTAACTATAGATATTGTTGAACAGAAATCATCAGCCGAAATCGATTGTTTGTGGTATGAAGATGTAACTATTTACTAGTTCTACTTCTAGTTTTATGATAAATATAACCTTTCTTCCAGGAGATCGAAGTTTTTAATCTTGGAACGAAATTACAAATCTTCAATACTCAAATTTATGGTATACTGGACATAAAAAGAACCTTGACAGTGGCTTTTTTCAACTTTATTGTTATCTACATTGTAATTTTGGCCCAATCCATTTATGAAAATCTGGTTTAAAAAAAAATAAATATCACCTCCTAATTTGGTGTGTATTACTAATGTAATAACTTTAACTTAATATTTAATAGGTTAGGATAAGATGGCTGCACGAAGTACACTTGGTCAGAACTAGGCACATTGTTATACCACTTTATAATAATACTTTAAATAAAAAGATAAGCGTGAATAAAATTAGCCTTTTTGATTTTTATTGGTTTTTAGTTCAATAAATTTCATTTGTTTTCAAAGTAGTTGCCAAAATAATAATTAAACGAATAAAGAATTTTTTTGGAACAGATTGAATTTGAGGTCTCCTCACGGATTTTGATAAAATTTTGTAGGAGTGTTCATTCCGAGTTAAAAGTGACAAATATGTAAAAAAAATTTCGAACTCTTGTACTAACGGAGATATTTAACTTTGAAATTTCGCTAATTGACATTTTGCCGCCACGATTTTTTGCATATTACCACAAAATTTCGTTGCGAATTGTATAAACACCTTAAATTAAGGAAATTTGTACCTTTTCATTCCAAAAATTTTTTCAACAATCTTTAAATTTAACGAATTAAAGGTAAATTCATTTACTGTGACGAGCACGCATTTGTCCTATAAAATAATAAAACGAAGTAAAGTACAATTTTTCTTATTTTCAGCACTCGTGTAGAGTTTTTTGCAGATTTCGGTGTAAACATTTTTAATTTAACGTTTTTCCACAATTTTCACCAACAAATTGTAGGAGCATGGAGAAATTGCGGCTGTAACTATCACTTTCTGTTTTAAAGTTAAATATCTTAGTAAATATAAGCGATCGACAAATTTGTTTTGCATATTCGTCACTTTTGGCCCTAAATGAGCATTCCTAAAAAGTTTCGTCAAAATCCGTGAGGAGACCCCAAACTTAAATTATTCCTTTTGATTGATTTCGCTTATTTGGTTTATACAATACAGGCCAGTTAACTTAAAATTTAATATTTTAGTGATTTGTATTCAGAAAAAAACCAACCCTGCCGCCTTGCTTCTTTCTTATTGCCCCTAAATAAAAATGTTATTAACTATAATAACTTAAACTTTTGATCTGAAACATAATAATGATTTATGCAACATTAAATATGTTATTTGAACATGTTTTACTTTTTTAATTATGTACCATATAGTAATATTTTTCAATCTTATTACTATTTACTAGATATTACATATATACTGCTATTAGTCGCTAAAAACCTTGAAGTAACATATTCCAAGTGCACATCTTCGCTAAATATGTATGTACCAAGGCTCGACCTCAATCAACCTACATACCTTTGGTTAATTGTTATAAATTTTCTTTATTTCAACAAAATCAAGCAATTTAAATGAAATAATCGTCCACGATCGCATGACGCTTGCACACCTTTCATGAATGGGGCCGCCAGATCGTTTATTATGCAACTGATCTTGTACAGGAGCAGAATTGCTAATAAAAATCCATTTGCCTTATGGCCCGCCACTACACAGCTGTGCCCATAGTAAAGACAAACTTTGATTGATCGCCTCATTGTTTCCGACAAACAATTAATTTAATGCTAAAACCTCTTCCTCCTTTTAATTAGTTGATAATTGCAATTTTTACATTTCCAAGTGGAAACAGCCGGAGAATTCTAAGACTTGCGCCAACTTTGCATACCAAGATTTCCGCTCGAAACGATCGAGGTTTCGCATTTGAGTTTAACACTTTTTAGCTGTAAAAATTTTTCCAACTCATAATAAGATTTTTACATACTAAAAAATTAAACGACATCAAAAATTACAAACATAACCAGCAAAGTAACTGGAAAACTACAACTAAACTAAAACATCGACCTCATCGTACGCAAAAAGGGAAACATAAACGAAACAAAGCTGTTCAGGAAATGTAACCAACAGATTCTGATCTTAAATGTGCAGGAAAGTACCAAATCAAAATAAAATTCATTTACAGCGATAAAACTTACCTGATCCCTCCACTGGGGACAGGTTGTTCATTATCATGATGGAGTTAGAGGGTAGTGCAAAAAAGAATACAAGAGGATTCAATATTAAGAATATTGCGCACTTAACTACGATCTAAAGTTGTTTCTATGTATGTCTAGCAAGTTCTTCAAAACACGTTTTTTCTTTTGGGATAAATGAAATTTTGAGGCCGATTTCCAAGAAAAACGAAAAAATAATTGATCCAAAGGTGTTTCGTCTTTTTGTACTTGTAAGGAAAAAACATTTGAAAATAGTTACTTACCTGGAAGTGCAAAATTAGCGTCCATATCAGACCCAGAGTTAATTTTGGATTTCCGTCGACGATATCTTCGGCTCGGATGTTCACCAGTTTGATTTTTTTATAGCGGAGGAAATCGAGCGCCATTTGTGCATTTTGAAGCATATGGAAACGCATTTTTCCTTTTTCCCTGGGCTAAAAAATAAATTAGATTAAAATAAATATGATTACATATTTTTTTAAGAGCACATGTTTTAGTACTCACAAGATGTTCGCCAGAAAGAACTTCCAAGAGAGAAAGCAAATTGTGACCATCGCGCAAATCTTCAAAAAGATCATCAACTTTTCGGGAGGCCTGTGGAATACAAAGTAGTTATTAAAATATATTTTTCGCAATAATGTACACAAATTAGTAGGAAGTGAGAGAAAATAAAAACTATATTAAATTATGTACACTTTGAAAGTGATGTGATATGAAGGCAAATCAAACTGCAGACAAAAATTAAACGGAGAAATACTTTGAAATACAATAAGGGAATCCTAAAACTGCAAAAACATAAGACACAACATTATTTTAACGTTTACAAAGTGTTCTTTAAAAAAATACTATCTATCATCTGATGACAAACCTTAATTTTGCCAGTGCAAATCAGACCGCAATCAAATTAGTCCAAGTAATCAACTTGCGTTCATTTTTATAATTTATATTATTTTAATAATCAGATCGACAAAATTAGACACATATACAGTTTTTAGAACTATGTACATACGTATTTGTAAATTCCTACATCATCGACATGAACACTAGAACTACCAGCGCGTAAGCCTTCAATTTTAATAAATGTCTGTACCTTTAATGTAATATTTTTTCAAATTTATTAATATCGTATCGCGTCGTAAGAACACATAAAATGTTCTACGAAATAAATTCTAATTTTGGTGTAAAAACCGGCCAAGTGCGAGCGGACTCGCGCACGAAGGGTTCCGTACCATTATCTATAAAAATTGGAAAAAAATCACGTTTGTTGTATGGGAACCCCCCTTAAATATCAATTTTATTTTAATATAATTATTTATTTTTAAAGTGAATATATAACTAAATATTCTGTGAATATTTCAAGCGTCTACCTGTTGCCGTTATCAATATCGAGCAAAAACGAGCAAAAAAATCACGTTTGTTGTATGGGAGCCCCCTTAAATATTTATTTTATTCCGTTTTTTAGTATTTGTTATTATAGCGGCCACAGAAATACATCATCTGTGAAAATTTCAACTGTCTAACTATCACGGTTCATGAGATACAGCCTGGTGACAGCCGGACGGACAGCGAAGTCTCAGTAATAGGGTCCCGTTTTACCCTTTGGGTACGGAACCCTAAAAATCACGTCTAAACCTCAACCGTCTGGAAATTTTTGAAAAATGATAAAAAATATATAATTTTGTGTAATTCTTGCTTTATGTGCCACAACAGTGCTGAGTTTAAAATTGTTTGATCAAATAACATATGTGTAATAAAAGTCTTCTTAATGGATTCGAAGCATTACAGGTAAGTACCTACTTTCCAATAGTTTTTCAAAGGACCACTGCTCTATTACTCAAATCTTGATCAGAGAAAATTACTTAAAAACTTAATTTAAAAACTATGGGATTCAAATCCCTGACCCACTGCGCTTCAGAATCGCACTTTAGCGCTGAGCCTCGAATTAAGGTTTTATATTAAAACAAAAGTTATCTATCCTATATTAATAAACTCAAGTTACTTATTATTCTACACTGATTTAATTTTTTACAATGTTCAAAATCAATAATAACATACGTTGGATATCAAACCTTCGGAATTGTTCAAAAAAAATAATTAGATTCGATTTCAAAGGTGCAAGAAAGATTTTACCAAAGATAAATGCGATTTCAAAAGATCTTCATATTTAGAATTTTCTTTACATCATCATTTTTAATTTATTAACGATATGTTTCTATTCAGGTTAACCGGAAAGGCGAAAAAACTCCCACAGATAACCTCAACCTATAAATAAATAGGAAATGTGCTGATATAATGATAGTGAAGAGGTGGCATGAAAGGGACACGTGGGAAATTCAAATTACGAGCCAATTACAAATACCTTCAAAACAAAAATATTTTTGTTGTGTGGTAACACCGATGTCCACCAATTCGTCCCTAATTTCAAGTTCTTGTAATTTCAAAGATGGCGGTGTTATACTATTGAATTTATGCGTAATTCGAAGTAAATTTGTCGCAATGTTTTCCAAACGTTTTTTGAAATGTTATAAATGGTTCATTGAACTGTTTGTCATTGTATATAATCACACTGAGAAAAATTTATGAAATTTTGACAACTCCGCGCGGAGTTGACAAATTCGAAGTAGAGTCTATAGAATTATGATGCACACAAGTCTGTCGGAATCAGAGTAAGTATGTAGCTTCTTTTAAACCAACTGCGCGAGAGAATTGAAGTTAAGTTTTAGGTGAAGTTGAGTCCACTAAATTTAAATTGGATAAATGAATTTATTTATTGATACAACAAAATAAATAGTACAATGAATAAATCTTCAATAATTGACCTGGAACTTTTTACATTTGAATCAATTTGTTTTTAAAAATGTTGAAGGATTTTTTGGAAATTTTTCATTATTTCAAAAGTAAACAGTTTTACTTGAACGCATCTCTTCAATTGAACCAAATATTTTTTTTTTGGAATCAATAATAATAATAATCAAACTAAATTAATAATTATTGGGATGAACTGCTAATGACGTATCTCAATTCCTTACGGAATTGACAATATTGACCTGCCAACTACGCCAGGGAATTGAGTAAGCGCCTATGCGGGCTTCGCCGTATCCAACTCCGCCGCGCAGTTGAGAAAACAGAAAATAATTTGACTCAAAATATCTTTTTTCTCAGTGCAGTCATTTATTCAATTAAAGGTAAAAAAATATCTGTTAGATAAAATTGTAGCTTTTTCAACTTATGTGAGATATTTCTGTGTAGATTTCAAAGAAAATTAGGAAAAAAATTAGACTGTTGATTTCCTGAGTCATCTGTAAGTGTTAATTTTCTTTTGAATTGTCTTTAAGAAAAAAAGTAAGACTACTGATTTTCAACAAAAAAGTGATTTCAAAGCACAGGTACGGACTTATCTATATGTAATTGAACTTATTAATATTCAGTAAAGTACAACGTAATTCTCCTTATTATTACGCACTGTCCCTTTTATAAATAATCGTGTCCCTTTCAATACAGCCTATTTATGAAAGGGACAAAATATACTTTTTTAAAAGCTCTTATTTAGCTCATTTTGTTCCCTGTCTGCTTGGAATCTTGCAAGTCAATTTTGAACTATTTCCTGTTAGCCGAACAGGCTGAAATTTTGCACACGTGTATAAGTCCCGTGACAATGCAATACACCTAATTCTCTTTTTACACGAATTTGATTTAACACGAGTTAAAAAGAAAAAATAATTCTCTTTTTACACGAATTGCTTTGTTTTAACACGATTTTCAATACACGAGACTAGAGATGATATAATAATACAGATATAATTTCACAAGATCATGAACAAAATAATTCTAGTGATAGCAGTGATATTGTAGTCTTACGCAAACGTATGGGTTTATTGTCAGAAAGTGACAATGCATAAAATTTTGTTTATATTATTTTTACTTTTTTCATATTAATGAATTTCAGATATTTTTTTCTTTTTTTCAAAGTATAATTTATTTTTTATAATATATTTAATGAATTAAAATGTGTAAGCACGAAATAAATTCTTAAGTGAACTCTAACAAGAATTTTTTAATATTGTTTATTGTACTTTTCAAATGCTTTTTTAGGTCTGGAACCAATCTACTATTTTTCCATTTAGCCAATATATTTTTTTACACGAATTTTTTGGGAACGTATCTATCGCGTAAAAGAATTAGGTGTATAGTATATCTATGTAACATCTTTCTAAATCCAATATGGCGGGGAACCTTTTCCTTTACAACCTTCTTAATATGTGAATCAAACGAAAGGGTTTGATGAGTAGAATTCGAAACCCAATATGGTGGACGACCCTGTTTAAATAAAAGCTTTTCTTAAAAATTATTTTTTTTTTCGTTCACTTGTTTTAAATTGAGAAAATATACAACTAATAAAGAAAGCTTTATTATTTTGTTGCATAGCAATAGTGATCTAACTGAAGTTTCTTTTTTGGTTTGTTCGCGACTGTTTAGTTGGTTATCTCATTTATTTTATAAAAGAGTAGAAACACTTTTTAGGCACTGATACGTATAGAAGAAATTTTTCAATTATTTCGCCTAGTGTTACAGTCATCCTAATAATAGGATAGAAACAAAAATAAATCAAATTAATTTTTTATTTCCAAAAGAATGTATAAAACTAAATTAAAATGTATATTTTCTAGTAAGTAAAAACATAAGCATGCAAATTGAAAAATCACAAAATGACATCACATCAACAAACAGCTAAAATAAGGGAAACCATCAATATATTTTCAAAAGAAATAAAAAAGGGCAAGACAACAGCAAATCACACGATTCAGAAACTTACAGAGACTGGACAACATGGCGATCCGTTGATGGGAACACAAGCATGTAACATTGTGTAAGTCTGGAAGAGTTGGAAAAGAAAGTCACAAATCGAAATCTGTTTGATAATTGACGCGAAACATAATGTACGACGACAACAGAAAAATAAATAAACAACTCCTGTTTCTGTAACAATTGAAATCTAATTGGTATGGCGTTGATTAGTTAACAAATATAACAAAAACTGTAGGAGTAAACGAATTGAGAATGAGTTCATTAAGAAACACCATACCTTGGCCGCGTACTTCCAGTGCTGCTTGTAAATAGACAATACAAATAAGTCGTGAAATTAAGAAGAAACAAGTGTTCTTATGATTTCAGCAACAAAAGACATAATCGTCTATTTTTAGATCGCTAAGATAAAAGATATGCTAAATATTCATGCTCGCAAATTCAAATTGTATTGCAAAATAAAAATATAAAAATATGTGCAGAAAAGATAAAAACGAAAGCATTCCCACATTAAAAGCAGCGCCTAGCACGTCGTTTCATTTATTATTCAAGAAAATACAGAAAATAAGGAAAATCCGTCCACCTAATCAGTTCATTCATCCAAATTCGATTCCAATCACAGCCACAGCCCGCAGCAAGATAAATCAGACTTCCCGAAAAGGTGAGCATAATTAACTCTATCCGACACACCGTGTGAATCGCCTGGAGCCAACTTCAGCGGGCTTGGCGACTTCAAGAAAACGTTTCATTTGAAATTCGAATACCTCTCCACAGCGCAACGCTCCGGAGGCTGCAACCAGCCCACAAAGGATTTCCATAAATTTTAAAACATCTTGACCACTTCTTGGTTGCAGCGCTAGAAAACAAAATATTCATTGCCTCGCTGACGGCCTTCCTTTTTCCACCATTTCATCTCAATTCACTGTTCTGTAAATCCCACCTCGGCAAGTTTTCTTCAGGTGAAGAGCTCACTCGCAGCTTACCTGTGAAACTCCGCGCGTGCTTGTCGTTGGAATCAAAATTGCGCGAGTTTTTGACCGGCCGGCGCCGAAAACGTTCAACCAGACGACCTCGATAAAACCTTTTTTGGCAAACATTTACAAATGGCGCGCGATCAGATTCATGTCAATGTGAAATGCATACCGAAATGCAATTTTCTGAGAAAAAGAAAAACTTGAAGAGATGAGTTAAGTTTTCTTTAAATTATTGGACTATTTGTTTTAGATTGATCTCATAATAACAAATTATAAATTATGAGGGAATAAATGTGAGGGAAATAAAAATAAAAAGGAAAACCTCAGTGGAAATTCGAATTTTCGGGCACTTTTTTTTATTGCTTAGAAAATTCAATTAATATTTCGAGAATATGTTACCAAAGTTATAAAATCAAATTTAACCCCAAGACATGATATACGGCCCTGGCAATGGATAGTGAACACTACT
The DNA here is from genome assembly GCA_963920795.1 of Eutolmus rufibarbis. Taxonomy (NCBI): domain Eukaryota; kingdom Metazoa; phylum Arthropoda; class Insecta; order Diptera; family Asilidae; genus Eutolmus; species Eutolmus rufibarbis. Next base: position 24,235,716 of record OY987205.1, read on the forward strand.
TTTCTGTACCGGAAACTTTAAATGCGTTTTTGATTTAAAAATTTCTCGATTAAGCGACCGATCGATTTCAAACTTTGCATATATGTACATATATTGAACTGATTCGAATTTGTATGAACCTGCAAATACATCAAAATATAAATAATAAATATTGTCTTCTGTAATTTGTTTAGAAATAAAGGGTGACTTAGTTTTATATTTATCCTTTCTAAATGTAGGCTCATGCTAAGCGGAAGAACGCATTTTAACGAAAAACTTTGATTTTATAATAGCTAATTACAACGACTTGGACTTTGCATAGCGCAAATCTGAGCAGCCGACTTCAAAGCTGCAACACCGTTTTGAATTTTTTCAACATAAAAAAAACTTATTTCATTTGCTTCTAAACCCCTAAATTATCCAATTCTCTGCATTGAAATGTTATTTCGGGATTATAAATATAATGTATGGACATTAATTGTAATAACCAACAAATAATTGGTATTATGAGGCTATGCGGATTGCAACTAAAATTTAAACTTTTAATGACTCTAAACTAAATTGTTGAAAAATGTCGACAAAGTAATCCAAAAAAATATGGCTTACAGTGAGTGAATAAAATTCCTGAATGATCAAATATCAAGATTGAATTTTTGCTGAAAATGTTTCATATAAAACTTTAATAATTAAAAATGGTTTGTTTCATCTTTGAATGACCTTAAAAGCTCAACAGTATGTTTTACGATGTAAACATTTTAGCGAAAATTACATATACATATAAGATTCCACAGAAATAAGAATCAAATAAAAATCAAATGTGATCTTAACGGAGACTTTCAAAGTCAATCCAAGGTCAAATAAATACTACCAGTCAATACATTTTCCTAAATCATTAAAAATTTTTATAACCTGCCTACCTATGTATGTGCTGATGATTTGATTTGCAACACCAAATTTGGTATCAATGTTCCAGGCTAATAGTTTTAAAACGATTTAGGTTAAAACTTGTAGAATGACACTTTTTTATTACCCGAAAAGGTTATTGATACTCCTAGTATCTACTCATATGTATTTCGAGCCTAGTAATGAGTCTATACAGTTGAAAATTTGGAGGAGGTGAACTCAGAAAACGCTTTGAGAGACATCCTAGGATTCTGGTTGATAGAGTGTTAGAAAGCTGAAGCTAAAGCTTTCTAACGATACCTCTTACGACCCAATCCGTTCACAAACAAGCGAGAAATGCCGCGTGAAACTTCGTAAATGGCAATTTTAATGCCCGAAATTTAACTTTGGCCGTTCATTCTACCGATTTTTTTCATAGTAGATCGAAATTTTTTCTGCCAAAGCTTGCCTGTATTGTGGCCGACAAAAATCTGCACTCGAATTCGACGTCGCGTTCTGAAGTTATCCGTGTTAGAGTGGTTCAGAACCATGGATCAGGTGTAATAAAAAAAAATCCCCAATTCACAAATCTTCTAAGCCAACCTCACGGATCGAATTTCACAATAAAAATGAGAAAGTCGTGTTAATTATGTGCGTAGTCAACCCAACGCGACTAGGTCGAGGCTCCAGCGACTCACCTGGTCCATCCGAACAAACGTTGATCAGGAGACCATGTAGAATCGATTGGCATACACCTGTTCAGACCTTAACAAAACACCCTGTAGTTATATCACCTAAGAGTTGTTATTTTAATCATGTTTGCATTGGTACATACATATATTAACATCGATGGTTCGAGATTAATATGACTACAGCAAAATTTAAATTAACCCTTAGCTGGCACACTTCCACAGCATCACATACATAGCTGGTACCGTGGACTCCGTGTGACCCCAGCCACGGAAATGTTTGCTGTAAGCCAGATAATGATTTTTTTTGATTTCAAAAAAATGTACTATACTTTTATAATGCTCTACTGATATACATAAAAAAGGAAATTTAGAAAATAGTTATACAATATTGAGATACGAAAAATAAATTGAAAAATGGTAAAAAACTTAAAGTACTCAAGTGGGAACTACGAGGCTGGGGTCAATCTGACCCCTAGGTGCCAGCTAAGAGTTAAATATAACATATTACTGAGCTTACATAGTGCACGTTATAGATATGTCGTAAATTATAATATTTTGGTATTGTTTTATTGTAATTGTTTTCAAAATTACGAATAAAAATGTTATCGCCAGTTTCAATAATTTGACAATAATTACAAAATTAATATAGATAGTAAAAAATCATTCTTTACTTTTTATCAGCTTAATAATTCAATTAATTCGGAAAAAACTAAGACAATGGTCAAATTTGTCGTCTACGTAATCATCACCTCGATCCAGTCACGCATAAAAAGCTTGGACAATGTCTTAAAAACAAATAAATTACGCACCATCAAAGTTGGAGGTTATCGCAAAAGTGAAATAAATCTTCTTTTCGTCTTATCACTTTCCATAACAACTATGACATCAGGAAAGCATGCAAAAATTGCATGAGATCACCCGGATGATCACGGCAAGACAAGAGTTGAATATAAGTGAAACCAACGACATTGACCCATTGAGGTCAGTAAAGTGAGCTTTTAGCAAAATGTTTCAAACAAAAGAACCACTGCGATCGTCCTCTATGACATAAAAGAGGAAATATGTGAGATTTAACAACCGGATTTAGGCTTTTGTTGGTGCTTCAGTGAGTATTGCATAAGACACTCTATTTTTATTATATATTAATTTTAGCGAAAAATGAAGCAGTCATATAATATAATTAATAGATTTCGAAAACGTTGCGTATTCTATTCCACAACCCTTGCATGAGTATGGGTAAACAAAACAAGTATGTAGCCCGGCAGCACACAATGAAAGTGGTGTCTATCAAAAAATAATAATAATAGGATCATCATCGTTTTACATTGATTTAGAAGAATTATATTGTTCAACTTAATAATGATATGAGGCAACCTAATCTTGATATAATAGTAGGTATCATAAATAAGGGATATCCATGTCTTGTTGTATTTCCTAATATATCATTATATCCAGCCTACAATTTTATATTTTTATTTTCATAATTGTATGTACGGCAACCAATTTTTGGAATTTTTTGTAATGATACAATATAAAATACAAAAAACCGTGACCACTCTTATATGGAATATCTAATAACTATGTATGTATTATATTTTAATAAACGAATACATGCACTAGTAATAATATGGGATTTAAAGTTTTAACTAAAACCATGAAGTTCAACATAACAAAAGATAGGAAATATAAAGAAATACAAAACAAAATTCTTAAATAATCTCTTATTACAGTATCCAAAAACAACGGCCCATCGAAAAAGCCACAAAATATATATAGTACACCCAAATGTTGCTATACATCTAATTTAGTTTTATCAACCAACTATTCGAAAACATAATTAAAAACTAACTTTATGTATTTATATTAACATTATGTTTCCATCTCCCTAAAATCTCGGGATTTAGAATAAGTGATTTAAAAGTGTTTCCATCTAGTAGCGCAATTTCGTATAATGTTTCAAGTGCCATATTTTACTAATTGTTTTCACTTGTTTATATTTTCTTCTTCTTTTTTAACTATTTGTTCTATGTATTTCAATTCAATAATCACTAAATATCAATTTTAACGCCAGGTGAATAGTGCTGAAGAAACTTTTTAGGGATGCCAGAATGAATTTATGAGATTTTGATTGAGATTCTCTCGAAATCACAAGATTTCAAAATCGCTTACTTGTATGGGAAATCTAATAAATTATCATATGGATTTCGCGAAATCTCACAAAATCTCGAGATTTTGGAGAGAAGAAAACATTTTATAAATTTAAAAAACAAATCTATTTCTGCATGAAAAACTCAAGACGTGAAGAAGAAACTTATCGACTAAAATGACTTTTAATATATCTAGCAAATGATCCCAATTTGGCCATAGCCCTTTCGTTATTAAAACAATAAATAAAAACGAGAATTGATATAATAGCGCCCATTACGCTTCGACTAAACTTTAAGCAAAAATTTAAACTAAAATAGTATTTATTCAAAACTAATACTTATTTTTAACCATCAAGTAACTCGTCAACAAATAATAATACGACTTTCGAGCACAACAAGTAACCAAATTAGCACAAAACGTGATTCGGTTGCAAAAAGCTAATTGGTGTTAATATAAATCCGATATACTGCACAAATAGGCGTATCCAAGTGCAAAATGGTGTGTGTGATTTTCTAGGCTAGAGAGTATAGAGAAGAGGAAAGCGAAAATGATTTAACAAGACAAAAGTAAGAATTTGTGAAATAAAAAACGAAAATAAAGCGTAGAAAACGCGGTGAAGCTTCTTACCTTTTTTAGGTGTTTGTTGACCCATTTCGTGAATGTCTTTTTCTGTATGGCATCTCGTTCATCTAAAAGAAGAAAAATAAAAAAAATAAAAATTAAAAAGATGGCTTTTTATGTGATCGCATTTGCAATATAGAATAAGCAATTTTTTTTTAGTATTTTTGGCGGACCTTACTCCTACCTGAGTAGGCGAGTAATCCACTCTTTTTAGAAATAACTATTCCTGCGACTGAAAAAGTCTGGTAAAATTGGAGATAAAATTGCATCGCGTTTGTCCATAGAACTTTGTTCATTTAAGGTAAGTTATTGTATAAATCAATAATTTTATTTTAGGTTTTACTATGGTATAACAATCTGTAGTAAAAGAACCGTGGTAGAATTTTCTACATACACACATATGATTTTTATAAGATGTATTATTATTTATTACATTTTTAAATTACATTCTTATATACACGTTGCGGCAACTGATTTACTATTTGTAAGAGAATTTGTATTATTATATCACTTGTTAACCCTAGAAGCATTATCATATTTTAATTATGATAAAGCATAATCACACGTTACTCTAAACTATAAAGCTTTAATTTGCTCATCTTTTTTGCTATATCATCAAATTTAATAACAATTTCATAAAAGAAACATCGAATTTAGAAACTTCTGTGGAGCCTTTTGAAAGTTAGTCGAAGTTCCAACTGCTTCTCAACAAAGGTGCTTAGTTGATTCAAAAAACAAAGCTGCTAAAAAAATATAATTGAGGATATTTCGTTGCGCATACGTTGACTCGAGGTAGATTAACCTTTTACGGTTAAATAACATAATACAAAAAATTCTACACAAGCCGAAATTAAATTTAAAATTTCGTGCATTTTCAATTTCAAAAAGATCGTATCATCTTTAACTTTTTTTTTAAATTCAAAAAAATATTCCATCAAACAGATTTCGACATAAATTTTACTTAAATTTCAAAGCAAAATATAGCTGTTTTTTTATGATCTAATCCGGATCAGATTTCGTAGCAAATTTAGTATTGAATTGAAATTTGCGAATAGTGACTCCTAACAAAACTTTTTAATCATTAAAAAAAATATAGCTAATAATTGTGGAATTGAATACGATCGAAATTCTAATCTTAATTTTATATGCACGCACGGAGACGATCGCATGAATTATGAAATATTTTTGGTATCGCTTGTGTATCGAGATTAAAATATAATAAAATTGTGCGACTAGTAGAAAAAGGTTCATTAACACTGGCCCAAAAAGGGACGGTTTCTTAAAATAAGAATTATGACGCTTGTAAGAATCGTAGGAATTATATATTTTTGTGAATAATGAAGTGCTTCACATTTGTAGTTTTCGAAGTCTACTTACTTTTTAAATTATATTAGTTTTTATCGGCAATAAAAAGTCTTAAATGTATAAAAATATACTTCTTTCGACTTTTTACTTCATTTTATATATCTTTAATTGTATTAAAAATATTTTTAGATGGTTTTACATCCAGTCTGAACATAGTTCCGAATTACTATTTGCCTACAAAAACATTCAAAACAAATAAAAAATATTAGGAGTTTAAAAAAATACACCTTTTGTAATTTTATACCTAAAATGTATAATGATTTTTGAATACAAATATCCAAAATAATTCATACTTACATTTTATAGTAGTAAGATCAAGACAAAAGTTGATAAGACAACAAAATATTAATTTTTATGAAAATAAAAAAACTTCATTGTTCCGGTACACTGCCCCCAATTGGGTCAACAACAACACACAGATTTGTCCGCGACATCAAGATTAATTCGAAACTAATGACAGTTGAAGGTTACGTCTTCTTTGGGTAAGTCTTATCAGACGATTTTTGTCGATCCATTTTGGGTCAGTGTACCTTTCAAGCGCTAAGATTTTTTCCAAAAATTCAATTTCTTTGCCATATGCCACACAAGGATACTTTAGTGTCTCCCCATCCTTCTAAATAACCTCAACATAGAGTTGAGCTTTAACTATTCATAAAAATTAATATATTAATAACCCTAAAATATAACGTCTCCTTCAATTCCACGGAAGCAGTTCACAATAGCTTCAAATCGAACATAAAACTTCCACATCCGCCAACAATGATCTCGCTGTTGACGTCATAGACCATAGTAGCTACATATGTATGTGGCGCCTATGAAATTTAATATTGCAATTGATCTCCACGCATATTCCATCAAAGCGAACATCCTCAACTTTGTTGTAAAAATTAATAGACAAACGGAGGGTGTAATCGCACGAATCACCCGCCAGCTCCACGCTTCCACTTCGATCCAGAATACATAGAGTCAAATGTGATCCGATCGCGATTACGATCGTGCGGTTCCGGTCTCAAACGAGGTGAAAAATTCGCCACCCATCCGGGAGCCAGTCAAATAAATTCTACTTAAATGCACAAAAAGATGCTAATACTTGCGGCCAAGTTATGTAAAGTGAACAAAATAATTAATCTTTGCGGTCTGAACGTCGCAACAATTCTGCGGCGGAGTCTCGACATTGATTTGATTTTGATGGATTATTGTCGCGGAAGGGAATTGGATCAATGTCGAGGGGAAAATTTTATTCTTTGGCGCTCTTTTCTGCGCTTAAAGCACTGCAACAGGTTAGAAAGTTGATTTCGCGACGGTAGGAGTCACAAAAAAGGCCTTAATTGATCAGATTGGTCGTATCTCGATTTCGCGATCGTTATTCATCCGCCGATGGCTGAGTTTTGCTCAAAGCGGATAAGTTTATTCGATCGAATCACGCTAAAAGGAAATTCCCGCCCACTAGAAGCACTTAAAATGCCTTTTAGAGCAGCGCACTGCGCTAGACGACTGCTACAAAATGATTTACAGAATTAGCTAGCCAACTAAACTGATTGGATTGGCCTACAATCCAAACAATTAGCGGATTGTGCTGCCCGCAATTTTATCTAATTTCCTGTTCGGGCGCAGGTAATTAGTTCACGCCTTTGGATCAGATCAACGTGCTCTCTTTAGAAATTGAAAATGAGGCGTATTCCAAATAAAGGTGATATGAATTGCACTTTTAAGGTTTTTTAGCACAGAAAGACTTCTACAGAAGACGAAAATATCTTGGCACAGAAGTTTGGATGCACTCAGTTCTGATTTTGTTGTGTTCATAACTTTGCGTTTAATGACATATTGGCGCTTAGGCTTTATATTTTTATAATACATAAATTGATCAAATAGCTTCTGTAAGAAGATACTCGTACAGAGAAAAAAAAACACTGGCAAAAAGAACCACAATTAAGTATACTTTTATCAAATAGGTCTGGCAGCTTGTCGTGTTATTGGTTATAATAAACAAATTAATTTTGTTAATTTAAACTCCATCAAGTTCACTGGACAAATCAACAAGATTTTGTTTAAAGGTCACATCACAATCTCCAAATTAAGGCCGATTTTCAAAGAAAATCCTTTAGGGATTTAAGGAAGTATATAAAACAAATACCGCCAAACAAAAATTTTAACCGCCGCTACCCTCAACCGCGGGTAGTCTAAAAATCAGCTAGAAATTACCAAGAAATTGGCAAACTCTTTGTTGAATTGCTGAAAATTACAAGAAAATAACCAGTAGTACTTAACTTAAAAACCAAACTTAAAATGAAAGGAGCGATTTAGATTTAAGATCTTTTTAGAAAATATCGTCATACTATCCAACTCAGCAATAAATGCAAAAAACCAGAGCTAGCTATCTAATTTCTGTCAATTCTGATAATACCTGAAAATCGACATTATTCTACCACAACGGATGGTGCAGATTTCAGCGAAGGACCGGTTCAGATTTAAAATCTGTTTAGAAAATTTCCTGATATTATCAAAACAACGAGTAACCCTGTTATAATCAACTTAAAAAACCAAGTAAAGATTAACCAATTCATTTTGGTTTTAGCAAACAGTCCGCTTTTAGGGCTTTGTTGAAACAACTTGACGTTTTGCATGATAGTATTGCAAACATTAAAAACATTTTCCTGAAAACATAATTTTGGCATACAGGGTACAAAATCCTGGTAGACTTAATCATCGAATCAACTTCACTTACACATATAAGCAGAAGATATTAAATGCATGGAATTGACCACAAGTTGCTCGTATTTTCTTATAATTACTATTTTTTTTTCAACCTTTATACACACACAAAAAAAAAAAAAAAATGCTTATAAATTTATATCAAATATCTACCATTTCGTCACTTTTCGTTATTTATTAATCTAAATAAGTTATTCCATACAAAATTCCTTTATCTAAAAAATTTAGTTTGATTTTTTAATTTCAGATGAAGATGGCATAAATATTACATCTTTTCTTTTTTTATCAAAAGAGAAATTAAACACCTCATACTTTTGTGGGGTTTAATTGTTCCTTTAAAGGTAGTGGAAACAGAGTCATGAAAATATACATAATAATATAAAAGTGCTTCTATATAATATTTTGCGTTAAGACCAGCCGCATTCGTGTATTAAATTAATATAAAAATTATTATAATTAAAAACAAAAATGCATTCTTTTATATTCTGCGTGCAGACACCAGCACGCATTCGTGTTTTAAATTAATGCCAATGCTTTTCACAGTGGGCTTTATATTCTTTTTAGAGGGCAAATAAAGTCAAAATACCAGAAATTTAGAAATTCGGCTATATTTCTCTCCCTGAAAGAAAATACGGCCATTTCAGCTTCATTTCAGATCTCAATTTTTTCGTTATATTGCTTTCTACTAATTATATGGCACGACCCACCATTATTCTAGTTCAGAAATATGTATGTCTCTATAACCTATAAAAATATCTGAAAAAACATAAACCATACAATACGATTTTCAATTTTAATATTTTGTTTATGCACTTTTGGAGAAGAATTTTGTATTTGGCACAAATTAAGTTTGAGGTCTCTTCGCGACTTTTGAAGAAACGTTGGAAAACCATTTATTTTGGCTAAAAAGTATCAAATATGCAAAACAAATTAGGTTGTTTGTACTTTCCCAGATGTTTAACTTTGTAGTTTTAAAAAATTATATTTTTCCGTCGCAATGTTCAGCATATTCCTAAATAATTTTATTGGAAATTGTGTCAAAACCTGAAGTTAATTAAAATGTCCAAGAAAACACTTAATCGAGTGTTTCATGCGGTTACCAAGAACCCTAAAGAACAAAAAATAAAAAAATCTAATATTTGATGAAGGTTTTGTTTTTTTAAATCTACTTTAGTGTTATGTACTCTTACTTTTGTTTAAAATTCCGAGGCACTTTTTGGTCTTAAGAAGTGTTGACAGAAAAAAACAAAAGGAATTTCAAAAACCTGTATATACATATATAATTTTGTTTTACTATAGTAACAAAAATTTTAAGCGAATTGATTTAATGATTTTCGAGGAATTTTGGTTACTACAATAAATATTTAGCTTCAAATACATAACTGATGATGTCATCAATATGCAAAAGCAAATATAGGTTAGCATTTAATTTAGCGCGCCGGGTATTATGATACCAGGTTTAAAGAAGGTAAGCACGCAACGTTAACACAAGTAAAATTATTATTAGGAATATAATTGATCACTCTATAAGAGTTTCGAGTTCGTTGCTTAAGTCTTTCGTTTACGCGTATAATAGCTTTCATTTCTTGTTGATCTAGATCCAGATCCGGATGAAAAAAACGCAGCTAATATTTTCACTAAATTATGTCTTTTTGTAGACAAACGATTACAATTATTTAAAATAATAAGACCATTGTAGTGTGTTAGTTCAAAACAAGCTGAAAACAATCATAAATAAAAAATTAAGAAAACAAAATGTAAGTCGATGCACTTTAGTTATGCCACACTCGCAAGAAAACAACAATTTCAAATACTCATCAAACAAAAACAAATTAAAGCTAGCAAATATTGACGAAGTAGTAGGTATAGCACAAAATACGTTTCAGTAACAATTCATAAATCAAACACAAAAATTCCACACCTGAAACCCGTCCACAGCCAGCCGGTGCAAGTCGGGCTCGGCAGCGACTCTTCATTGATACATTCAGAAAAATTCTCGTTTCTCTTATCTGCAGATCAATTAATCGTCCAGTTGTTGACAAACTCCCAGGGAACGTATGTTGATGTCATTCACTCGTTTTGCGTTAATTATTTTATTCGACAGGAATTTATTCATGGAACCCGCAGCGGGATGTTCATGTATTATTACAAGCGTGCTGAAGAGCTCATTGAATGCCGGAGGAAGCTAAAATAGGAACCTGTTTGTTTTCTACCTAACTATTGTCATAATGGACGAGACTAATCGCCCTGTCAAGAAATCTCGATCTTAAGCTTGTTGTAATTTGAGCTCTAAATTTATAATGGGACCTTTTTTTAACCTTTTTTAGATGAAATTTTTATATTGCAGTTCCCATGGCCTTGATGGCAGTTTTTTTCAACAAAATTTTGCAGAAGATGTAGAAGCTTAAATTTTTGGAATTTTAATTATGACTCCTTTATTGTGAATTATACTGAAATTCAAATATCTTGCTGATATTTCATATTAGTCACGTAATTATGCAAACTCTGCTCTTTTTCTTCCATGTTGCATACTACGTGTACCGAAAACGACCCACAAATTAAAGCTTGTTAAATACATGCATATGCATGTACAACTTTCACACGGAAGTTTTCGTGAAAATTCCACTACATTGGCGATCAAGTAGAAATTGCCAATCAGAAATGATAGTCTTCTTTAAGATATGTTTCTCAATTCTTATCCTTTTTATATATGTATGCATATCCGCAAAAGTAAGGCCTTTTTGGAAGAACTTGAGAAGCTGTCTTTATATTGTATATTTTTTCTTTCGAGAGCTAATTTAATACGATTCGTTTCTTCTAATTTTATTTTCCAGGTCTTATCATAATTATCCGTTTCAAAGAGATTTATGGTTGAAGATACGAAATGATCCAATTCAAAAAAACAATGAACCTATTTCACTAATAATATGTAGTATCTTCTGTTTGAATAATGCTTTGAACTATGCATCGCTCAATTTAGTAAATATTGAAAAATATCACTGGAATGCACATATTTTGGTAACATCATTCCAATTTTAGCCGTTTCTTGCTTTTGTCTTTCATACTTTTCCTTTTCGGAGCCTTTGCAGAAGAAATGAAGTCCTTCTACAGTCCCTCTGATGGAAGGCTTTTTTCCAATTTCTGACTGTGAACTCAAGAAGAATAAGAACCACAAGATAGGAAAGAACAATTGAAACTTTTAAAAGGGGATATATACATTTACAACGATCAAAAAATCGATTCTTTTTTTAACGATAGAACTTTATAATATGTAGAATATTTTCCCAAAATTTCCGAAAATTGTTTTTGAAAAATTAGAAAAATTAATTTAAAAAAATTGTTTTGTACACTCAGAGAAAAATGGCATTGTAAAAACATATCAAATCAATGTAAACGTTGAATTTTTTACAGTGCAAAAAGTTAATTTATGTCGTAATGATCATTTTTATTTTAAAGCTTCAAATCAATTTTACTTCATTGTATATTTAACATGGAACTAATGTTTCTCTGTTGCTATTATAAAAACAAAAGATATTATAAAAAAACGACAGATATGTATTATTAAAACAACAGATATAAAATCATATGATACCCCTTAAAGACTCTTCTATTAAGAATGCCACAAACGTTTTTATAAGTACATATTAAAATAAGCATGACACTTTAATCCAATTCTTCCATGTAGTATAAAGTGGCTCGTTCTAAAACCATTTGAATTTGAATTAAACTCATTAAGTCGGTATATGACAACTTTGTAATCATCTTCAACACCTTTAAATGTATCGCATAGTTACTGACAGTGCAGCAACAATGGTGAAAAAGGGCATAAAAATGATCATAACTTAGCCTTGCCTTAATAGGTAGGAATTCATAATTGACATTATTCTCAATACGTCAACACAACTTAATTAGTCGAGGTGCAAAGTGGGACAAAAGCAGCATAAAAGACAACGGAAAATGTGAAAATACCCTCTTTCAATTATAATAAAATGAAGCATAAACTTCAGAAAATACAGTGACTTTGCCCCCAAAGGGAATTATTTTCCGCTCGCTATCGCTTTCTTTCCCATTCAGCATTGGACTTTCACACAAACCTGGTGAACTGCATCATGTCCCGAGCGAATCTTCGTTGCTGTTTCTTCAGATTTTCTTATTACATTCCCTCTTTCTCCATTTTGCGGTGTGTTTTGGGTCATGAATTTTAATTTTACTCTTTCTTTTCAACATTTTATTCCACAACTTTTTTACCCATCCTCTTTATACCAACTAAACTCGACGATGTTCTGTATCTTTGTGGCGCGATTATAATTGCTTCATTTCCCTCCAAACCTAATCTTTGGTGCATCTTCCGTTGTTTGTCTCGGTGAGTGATTAGCTCCCGAGGCTGATTGCATTTTGCCGTGTTACGGTGCGCGAAAAAAAAGAAGCAAAACCAACTTGCTGAAGATGCAAAAACCGAAAGAAAAACGTAACCTTCCGAAGAATGTTACCTAGTGACATGTATCAGGTTTCTCTTCCATTCTTGGCAGATAGGCCGCATTTAAACCTCGGGCAGTAATCGCCAGCTTAGAGAGGGAGACCAAGATGTATGATGGTATAAAGTGAGCAAGCAAGACAGGGAATGGAAAGAAAATCTTACAGGAAGCAAACTCGAGAAGCTGAGAAAGTTGCATGAGAAAACCCCATTTATCTCTTCACGAAACTGAAGCAGCTTCTGTCGATGCCTCCATTAGTCACCACAACGAAGGGACCTTGGCCCTTGCGGTGGCACACCACAGTTATTATTTAACGTTCACCTCGACAGTTATGCAATCAACACCTCCTGGTGGCTGCTGAAGAGACACAAGCCATTAATCCTCCGCCAACTAAAGAGTGAGTAGGTTTCGCTTTGAAGGTGAACCAGTTGCACTGCAAACCCACGATACGAAGCTTAAATTTTTTTTCAGTTTCGCTTATTTCTGGGGCTCAATAATTTTCCTCAATTACCCCATTCATTACAGCTTCGCTGCAAAATGATTGATTGTAAGTGGGGCCCCCACGCTCGCGGTCCTGGTGGCTTTATGCTGCAACGGAACGAGCCTAGAAAGTGACGAAGATCGGAACAAAATGGTCACCAACAGCTCTGTCTGGTGCTCGTTTCAGCCTAACCTCAATTACCATTTACCACCGATCAGTGTGTTACTATAATACCCGATGATAGTTTGTGCCCCAAGGGAAATATAAATATGAGTCCTTTATTTACTTTTATTTAACCCATTCGCTGCCAATCACGAGTATATTCGTCGTTGGCAATAGCTGAATATTTTAGCTAAATATGCTCTCGGCAGCGAATGGGTTAAAGAACATCGTCTTGGTTCTTACAGCTGAAACAAAGTACTTTCAATTATAATATATAAAAAAAAATTTGCACTTTATTGGAAAATATTGGGTTGTTCGCAAAGCAATTTCGTTTTTTCCCAACAGAGGACTTAATTGTATTTATTTACAGCCAACTTCACACTTAAGCCGCATAATCATTATATATTTTGACAGCTGATATAGAAAGGCTTGTTCGTGAAAAAGTTCGATTGATTCTACGCAATAGTTTTTGGTTGGTGCCCTTTCAAATATGGAAAGAAAAAAGCAGCATTTTCGACATATTTTACTTTTTTACTATAGAAAAGGTAAAAATGCTGTTCAAACAAGAAAAAAATTATCCGATGTGTATGGAGAAGATTTGTTGACAGAACGCCAGTGCCAAAACTGGTTTGCAAAATTTCAATCCGGCAATTTTGATGTCGAAGATGCACCACCTTCTGGAAGGTCAGTTAAAACCGATGAAGACACAATAAAGGCATTAATTGATGCAAACCGACGAATAACAACTCGTGAGATCGCTGAGAGATTAAATTTATCGAATTCGACCGTTCATGATCATTTGAAACGCCTAGGTTTAATCTCAAAACTCGACATATGGGTTCCTCATGTTGTTACGGAAAGAAATTTGTGCCGTCGCGCTGACGTTTGTGATTTGCTTCTCAAACGTCAGGAAAATTATCCATTTTTGAAGCGCATTATCACTGGGGACGAGAAATGGGTTGTCTACAATAATGTTAAACGCAAGAGATCACGAAGTAAAAAAGATGAACCGGCTCAAAGCATTTCGAAAGCCAATATTCATCAAAAAAAAAGGCGATCTGTTTGGTGGGATTTGAGCTTCTACCGGACAACACAACGATCAATTCTGAAGTGTACTGTCATCAGCTAGACAAATTGAATAATTCACTTAAACAGAAAAGGCCAGAATTGATCAATAGAAAAGGTTTGGGAACAAGTTTGGGAACTCGCCAAAAGCTTTTACAGCTTAGATGGGATATACTGCCACACCCACCATATTCTCCAGATCTGACACCTTCTGATTATTATTTGTTCCGGTCTCTACAACATTTTTTAGACGGCAAAACCTTTACTTCAAATGAGAAGTCAAAAATCACCTGGATCAGTTTTTTGCTAGCAAAGAGCAAAAATTGTATCAGCGTGGAATCATGCTACTGCCAAAAAGATGGCAAAAGGTACTGGACCAAAATGAGCAATATATAATTCAATAAAATATTTATTCACTATAAGAAAATCGTCTTTCATTTTCATTATAAAAACGAAATTACTTTCCGAACAACCTAACGTCAATCCTTAGAATATCAATGTAAGATAATGCGCTAAGACTTAAAAAGTACACTCTAAAAAAATATTTACTACTATTATTGCAGGTAACTTTGTTTCCTGTTTTTATGTGGTGTATATCTGTAATACATATTACACAAACGAGTTATTGTTACGACTGTAGAATTGATTTTTAACTAACAAGGATGTCACCTTTCAATTTTCTTTTTCTTATAATTTTTGACATAAAGATAATTTTTTGTTACCCTTTGTTGAAGTTTTGACGCCATATATTTGGCGCTTTTTAAAAAATTGCTAATGAGACTTTCATATCGATCAATATTACTTGCAATTTACCTGTTGGAGTAGCCTGCATCCTTAAGCAATGATATGAATAACTGCTCCGCATCACTTAACCGTTTTCCAAAAGGCATTGTTACTGAAAGAACATTTACTATGTTTTTTCATAATATATTATTGCAAAATATATTATGCACAAACCTATTTACAACAAAATTTGTAGAAAATTTTGAAATTTTACGTCCTCAACCGAAAAGAAATTCACAGAAGCTCGATACGTTCATACGAATGACGTAGCTATTATTGATTTCCATTTAAAAATTTCTAATTTTTTTCTAATATAGTACCGTGTATAACAACAATCTTAGCGATGAGCAAAAAAGGGTTTACTTAGAAGAATTTTACAGCGGGGAGATCAATGTAAGATTCATTTTAAGATGCGTGCATACGAATGTCTACTATTGTACTAATAGGTGAAGTTAAATAAAAGATTATAATAAAATTCTCTTATACAAAAAAAATATATAAAAAGGTTATGTTGATCTTTCATAACAACATGCCAATTAATACACATTCTGTGTGATAGCTCTCTTGAAGTGTGCTTACATAATTTTTTTAAATTCAATGTCATATATTCCCATGTCTTTTTTAAGTACAGCTACTTCAATTACATGAAATGTTAAAAAACTATGTGATTAACAACATTTCCTGTAAACCCCACTTGAATACTTAAAGTAAAATACTGAATAAGCTGTAGATTAGGAAAGCTAGAAATATAAAAAATTAATATAAACAAAGTGGTCAAATTGCGCGTCAAATTTATTCACTAGAATTTGTATCCATCATTATGCTCGGACTAAGTAAATCCCATTTTCAAGACGTTTGCGAAATATTAGAACCGCCATAGTTTGTAATCTTCATAGAATAAGGGAGAGATATTCAAATGGGCCCACCTACAAAATAATCTTCAGGCGGCTGAATAATGAAAATTGCAATTATTTTAATTTTGAAGAAATACATACAATTAGCCAAAGTTCTAGAGGCTCAAAATTGCTAGTAATTTTTTCAATGAAATGCACTCTTTTTGCTCTCATTATCTTATCCGTGTAATATAAAGATACAATTCTAGTAATAAGATTATTTTACACTATTATACTTTATTCAAATATACATACATAGTTTTGGGGGTTATTTTACTCTTCGTAGAAGATACGTATTTCATAGATTTTGATAAAGAATAACATACGAGCATTAAAAGATTAAAATATGAGGATATCGTACTTTAGAGGATTCCCTTGTTAGTGTAGACCTTCAATTTATGAAAGAATGCATAATTTTAATAAGTATACTATTTTTAATTGGGTTTCAATTGAGTTTATGTTTGTTTTTCCAGTTGTGGAAATAATTCGCAAAATCAAGTCCTTTGTATAAACTTGCAGCATAATTCGCAAATATAAAAGACCAACACTGAATATCAGCGAAATCATACAGCGGCAGGGAGAACCGTTTTGCAGTGATAAAAACAAGAAAACTACAGAAATACATTTATCTCGATCCGTTTTCGAAATATTCTATCGCCAATTTAACTATTCTGTTTTAAATCTCCAAAACCAATCGGGATGCATTTTTTTATTATTTTTCTTGTCTTTACGACGCCAAAATGCTTCGGACATCATTTTTAAATCGGATAGTCGCTAATACGACAATAATCGGTCATTGTTTTTCTGGCACAAAAGTTTTGAAATGCTTATGTTTATTAATTTTGGCATCAATATGAGCATCAGTGAATTACATATAGTATAATTTTAAATAATAATTATCTTAATCCGTACAATTCTCGAAAGGCTCGAAAGACATCGACCGACGGCAAGTGGCCATAGATAGATCTGTTGGTCATCAAAGTTATTGCTTTTTCGAGCAATTCCCACATACAAATATTTTTCCAAAAACTATCCCTTTGTTTCTGATACGTATTTTGTGCTATTTTGCTTTTAGGGTTTATGTTACGTATGTATGAAACACATTATACTTTTTAGAACTTACGTGGCAAATTAAGTTGTTATTTTGGTATACAAAACGATACAAACGACATCAAAAGGTTCGGGTGCACACCAATTGAAAACATCGACTTACATACCTGTGATATCCCAATTTTCGACAAAATACTCCCAAATTGACATAGTACCTTTGAATTGGGTCAGCGCGTCCTCGTAGCCACCCTGACTCTGTTTCACCTTTTTCGCTGGACTGTCGTACTGGTCGTAGTGGTTGCCGGGTGAAACTGAGATTCGCTGGTTGTGATGGGGCGACTGATGTCTGCCGCCCTTAATCCCACTGGAACCGGTCGGCTCGTAGAGAACCTCGCGGGGATCAAATCCAAGTCGATCCTTGTAGTACGACTGGGTCGACATTTTTCTTTAGTTTCGTTTTGAGTGGCACTTTGTATCACTTTTTCGCTTAATTGCAAAAGCAAACAAAAAATTTAAAAACAAAAAAAAAACAAAAATTAGTTGAGTTACAAGATCACAATTTTATCGCAAACAACTTCGAATTTGATCCTTTTGTCAATCAAATTGATATGATGGCACACGGAAATGCGTTGATGAATTATTCCTTCGTCCTTACTACCTGGACAGGTGTATTTTCACATTTTAGCTAAATTCGCACTTTTATTTTCCAGCTGGATTCGCTGGTTTCGTTGTGTTTCACTGCAGTTTTCGACTGTCCACAATCATTTTTCGAAGAGGACTTTGCCACGTCGGCTTTGTTCACTCACTTAACTTTTTTTCGTTGTAAAAAAAAAAAAAAGTCGGCAGTTGTTGCTCCACTTTCGGTGCTTCAAAAGCTGAAAGTATGCGCGTTTTTGTAAAGCTAATGAACTTCGTATTTTTTTTTTTTATTTAATTCGACCAGCCCTGGGATTAATTGGTAGAGAGATTTTGGGAGGCGCCAGCAAATAAAACGCTGAATTGGGCAAATGCGACTTTAATCAGTTCAAAGTGAGTCACTTTATTTGATGCGAAACGGACACCTGAGCGGTGCGAGTCTAATTAATCAGGCAAAGTGCCGCCAAGTGGAGCGGCGGCGTCGTAAGCAAAAACGTAGAGCAGAAACACGACCGGACTCGGCGCGTGATAACTGGGTCGATAACGAGCTGCTTAATGAGTTCCCCGAAATACCTGCGCGACCAAGATAAGCCCGAGCGACATTGCAAGGTAGTTCAATGCAAAGGTGAGTCGGTGTTTGTAAACAAAGCGCTCATTGCCGCCCTATGGGTGAATACTTCGCAGGTATGGCCGCACACAGCCAGGTGAGCAAAATGCTGTCTTTTAATCGGACGTTTATGTAACAAATTGCCCACTCGCAGAATATAGGTTAGTAGGTGAGAGGCCAAAAAGACTTCAGTTACGTCGTGTATTCGACTAAATTCAGCTAAATTCCCACCTGAAGTGCTTTCATGCTTTCATGGAAAAAGCTAGCCTTGGAATCAGAAATCGGCAAACTACATGTGGTACAGTGTTAAGTCAAGAGTATCTGTTTAAAAGAGGCTATTTCCACCTTATAGTCATTTAAAGCTTTTTTTTTACTTATTCCACTACTAATCTAAACCCTACGTAAAATTTTCTTTATATTTGATCAAAAGTGCCTAGTTTCTTAGCTTGAATAAATAATTAATTAATTATTCTTCATAATTGAATAATCATTATTTATTGTTATTATTTTATTACCAAGAACACAGGGGAGCAATTATTATTATTATTTTTTTTTTTTTTTGCGGCAAGGCACGTGATAGGTAATTTCTATAGCATTTCACTCATAGATTATAAAACCTCAAACGAAAGTTCTGAATTCGTTCCCGTTTTCAAGATATTCAAGTTTTCATATAAATTTAAACTGATCTACAAAATACCGTAAAGACTTTTTTGAAAAATAATTATAAAAGAAAGCTTTATCATAGAATTTTGTAATATGGCTCAATTGAAAGCCAGAATCTTAATCTAGAAATATGAAATACCACTAATATCTATAGATTTTTTCAAACAGTTTGCCGAACAAGTTTTTCGTGGTCGTCCGCTTGTTATGATTTTTATTCACCTTTTGCCCGTATGAAATTATTGATTTATGGAAAAAAGTCAATTTCACGAAATATTTTTACAAGTCATAAAGCTTTTTGTATTTTTATATGATAGCATAACATTCAAGCTTTTATTTAAGACATGTAATTAGTTCCTACAACAATCCGTTATTTTTTAATGATTTTTCATAAATGGTAAAAATGCGGCTTTTGTGCTTTCTACTTTTCCTGAAAACGAAATCCAATTAAGTATTTTTATTTTCTAATTCGTGATGTACAGAAAATATCCTATAGAAATGCCCTGCTATTTGTTCGGCCGCAAATTTAGTGTTCACTTCTGTTAACAGTTGGTTTAAATTGTTCTAACTCTCTAATTGAAAAAAAAGCAGAACATTTCATTCGTTCGTTTACAAGTTAGAAACATAATTTCTGCGAAAAAACAATAGCACCGTATTGAAATTTCTGACGAAGACCCCGACCTTAATCCCAGGAGCCTTAATTGATACACCAATGGCTCAAAAGCGGAGCATGGTGCTGGAGCTAGTGTCTATGGACCCAACACTAAGGTCTCAAATGCAATGGGCAAGTAGCTTAGTGCTTAGCGTTTTCCAGGCCGAAATCCATGCTATCGAAACCATGTGCCCTCCTTAACCTAAGAGACTCCAGGGCGCTATTATAAAGATACTGTCTGATGCACTACACGACTATACTATTATGACGTTTTTTTTTTGGAAACTCGTCAAGGAGTGATTTTAATCTCTTCAATGCTTGGCTGCCTCTAACAGAGTCACACTCGTTTGGGTACCGGGGCACTCCTGTATTGAAGGAAATAAGGCCGCTAATGGACTAGCTAGAGAAGGTTCATCTTCTCTGTACCAAGGCCCTCAACCCTACCACAGGCAGGTCATCGCAGAACTGTGGTAGAAAGATGGGTGAAAAATCAGCGAACCCTATACCGTTAATCCTCACGGCTACACTGACACCAACGTTTTGAACAAGGCGGATATGTAGCTGTTGAATCAAGCCACCTAAATTTAAGACACCTATAAAAAAAAATAGGTCAGCTTTATAACTAACAATAAGCTATATTTCAAGTCAACGGCATGCGTAGTTTGAGTCTCTGAAGAAGATTTTTTGCCTTTCTAAATATGAATAACAAATAATGCCTCGAAATTGATTTTTATATAGGTAAAGAAATATATCTGATATGTAATTTGATCTTTACGAAATTGAATTTTTGAAAAGGTAAAAAATATTTTATGATTCTCGATTTCAAACATTTTTCCAAATAATCGAGTAAACAAGGACATGCCTTATGCCATAACAACCATAAAATGTTATAATAGGCAATAAGCAAAATATCTCGCTGTGGGTCACATTTTATTTTGGAATTCGCCCATAAACAAGAGGCTTGGCAGGTAGTTGATGTGCCTGATAAGCAAACTTTTCAGGAAAGTCACATGCTATTACCACCGCTACTATGCAGAATGGCGGCAGCGCCTTCTTGTCGAGTTCGCGGATGACAAATGAGCGATCCATGCACGTCTCATTAGCGTCCCAAGCCAAGTAAACAGAAAACGCCAGTAGTTGCTGCGCCCCTGCTGAAAAATCAGTTGCAGGTAGCTGGTATTTATTTTGAAGATACGACAGTAGACATGGAATGCGTTTATGGTCCTAATCGGGTAGGCTTATGACATTTTGCAGCAGTGCTTCCTTAAGCTGATAAAGACTGAGTGAAAAAAGCTTAAATAGACTCTATCTGTTGAAATGTTTGCAGTTAAACGCACTAAAACAATTATTAGTACGATGTGTCATCTTTTTTCTACATTTAAGATATGTATTTAAGAAAAATAAAATTATTGAGTACGTATCGAAAAGGCAAGAGTAGAGTTCTATTATAATTTTAGATCAATACCGAAAGTATCTACAACTATCAATGATAATAGCTTACTTACTATTGTACAATCAATTTTATTATGGACTGCTTTAATGAAAGTGAATTTTCAGTGTATACTGTCATTTATTAACAATTTAGGGCAAGTTTATTTCAGTGCACTATACTTGATAATGTAGTAAATTGTTAGTGCACTGTATATTAAAAGTTTAGTGAATCGCTTAATATAATTGGCAAAATATTGCACTACGCACAACTCTTACCAGAATAAGGGCCAATATTTTGAGCTATGGTTTCTTGATCTGGAGAGGTCTCAATCTCTGAGTCACTTTTCAAAAGTCAAATATGACTTCTTCGAAAAATATGAAATTTCCTTAAGAACCACCCCCACCAACGCCTTTTAAGGTAAACTATTACCTGGGCAAACATTAAAACGTCTGTTTACTTTGACACGCCAATGTCACCAATGCTATTAGCAGCTCCCGCCAGCTCTTCGCTATTTTTGTCAGCGTCATCGCGATATCGGCGGCGGCGGCGGGCAATTTGATTTTTCGACCGCCAAAGAACCGGTTATCAACCGTGAACTCTTGTAATTTAAGCCGCGGAGGCTCTCGTACAAAGTCAATTTTTTTTTTAATTTCTTGGGCGTAACATACACGCACGCATTCAGCGCGCGACCATCTTTTGTTGATATCAGGCGATTCTTTTTCTTATTGCTCAACAGCAGGATGCGATAAATATACTCTGAGGTAATTGCACGACACAAATCTAAGTGCGGCAATTTGTAGGCTGATTTTCTCGAAATCACCGCGAGTCCCATGTTCGAGGTGCAGGCGGCGGAGAAGCGACGCTGATGGTTTTGCGGTTAAGCGATGAGACGATTTCTTCGTGTTTACAAGCGGATTAAGTCATTGGTTTCGCCGGATTGAAATTCTTTTAAATGAAGTGGCTGCTTGAAGATAACACGAATAAATATAGCAAAATGGGACATTACCTGAAGAAAATGTATTTACGAAAGATTTTAGAACTGGAATAGGAAATAACGACAAATAGTGAACGATATCTTCTTTATATTTCTAATTAAATTGAACTGAATTGAATTAAATTGTATGTTCATTTTTAAAATGTTTGCATATTTTTAAATACTTTCAGTTCAGTCTAATTTTCCCCGATTGTTATACAGAACCAATTTGCAAAAGCCAAGTAAATATCCAACTAAATCCAGCATAGGCCACTACTTTCAATTAGCAGTCAGACAACGTAAAAATAATTTCTGCAGTATTTTTTCTACGTTTTCTAATTTCTTGTAAATTCCCTGGCAAAATGTAGACAAGTTTGCAATTACAAATTCAATGATCTCTTGCGTGCAACTAAGTTGCACATTGAATTTTTATAAAGTTGATATTAACCGTGTTGCATATAAATTTATTAGAATTTTACGAACGAAACCGATTACGCCAGGATCAATTCAGAGTAAAACTAAATCAGAATGAAAAATATCGGAATTCCCAGACACGGAGGAGATACGGAATCTATTGCGCAAGGAAATTGCCTGAATTGAAATTTATTCTCAAAAAAAGTATGATTAATACAAACAAAGTCTAACGAATGTATGTGACTTTAAAAGCGAGCAATTTTGTGTACGAGTTTTGACAGAATAGCTAGTCTGAAGATTTTTTTTAAATTGAAGCGGAAATACATTTAGCCAAAATAATCCCAAACAAAGTTCGATTTCCATCAAATAGCATAATGAGCATACATATATACATATATGAGGTCTCAAATATCTTTGGCCAGACTTAACGATACGCAAGATATGAGCCAGATTTTATACCCAAAATGAAGACATTGCGAGAAGCCTTTGAATTTATAGAAAAGATTAACTATGTTAGAATTTGTCAAAGAATTAAACTTGTAAATGGAATTCAATATTCTATTTAGATGTTTAGAACAGTGTTAGAAATCCATATTACCATTCAGTATGCAATTATTTGAAATATGTCCCAATATACACTGTGCTTCAAGGCTATTAACGAATTAACAAATGTCCAACTTTTTGAAAACGAATACTACTTGTGAAAAACAGTTTTAAGAACATATGGCACTAAGAACTGTTTTAACATACTTAGTATTTTAGCTCTGTAAATTAAATTTCAAAAATTGGCAAAAAAACGTTGTTTCATTATTATAAACGAATGTGAATATGATTCTAAAAACAATACTTCGCACCACCTTGAGTAACGTTTATTTTGTTTGAATTTACAATATAGACGACATCAACTGAAACAGAGATGAAATACTTAACAAAACAATAAATATAATAAAATCCAAAATTCTAAATTTATATCATCAGATATTAAAACCAGAAAGAAAACCCACTTAAGAATCGATATTCCAAAAAGATGGACATCAACATTCATAAAAAAAAATATCGCTCTAATTGCCGCCTCAATCCATTTTCGGCTAACGAATAAAATTTATTGTTGTTGAAGACAAAAGGAATCACTCTGAAAAGTTTCTAAAATCTAGTTCTCGCATAAACAACTCATCGAAACAGAAAAAATGTATAAAAATCCGGTTCCCTGCATAACCGATTGATCGCTCTACCAAGTAATCCCCATTGGACAGATCTTAAAAAACTAAAGCTGGAAAGAAAAAATGGTTATGTAAATGGCTGTCAGCTGAGTTAATTATAGCGCTGTTAGTTGGACATAAAAATTCCAATTTTGTAAAAGTTGTCCAGTCCATGTACTTCGTGTCCATGTTCATGTTTTTCACAGTGAATCGCACTGGTCGATAGTGCAGAATATGCCGCTGCAGTATGACATCCGAACCGGGAAATTTCAAAAATTAATTTCACTTTCTAAACAATTTTTTATCTCATTATATCAAAGGTTAAAATTATGCACGGAGTGATGAATCATTTTTCTTTTTTTCACATTATTCCTCCGGCTACA
Source organism: Eutolmus rufibarbis (assembly GCA_963920795.1). Lineage (NCBI taxonomy): Eukaryota > Metazoa > Arthropoda > Insecta > Diptera > Asilidae > Eutolmus > Eutolmus rufibarbis. The sequence goes on from OY987205.1 coordinate 24,259,980, forward strand.
AGCCAACGAATAGCTGACGCTTGAGCCACACGGTCATTGTCACGTTCAACAGCACACGTTTGTAATTAAAAAGTTAAACTTTGATGACACTGCTCGAGAAACAAATACAGCTGCAGAGCGGACAAAAATTATGCAAATCTCCCCAAGTAACTGGAGGTCCGACAACTCAGTAAGATTTCGCGAACAACGATTAAGTCACCGGAAAGTTCTTGTTTCTTTGTTGCATCGTAGCCAAACAGATTCCGTCAAGGTAGCGCGAAAAGAGGAAATTGCTTTCGAGTATTTTCCGCGTTTTCTGAACCACTTTTTGCATTCAGAAAGAAACTTTTACCCAGCGCACTGGAATTTCCGCAAAAAACAAAAATCCGCAAAATTTCATTGATCTTTATAAGATCTGTTAAAAAAAAGTAAATTCTCAACAAAACTGCTAAAAAGCACAAACCGTGAAACACAAAATTCGAAAACAATTCGAAACTAAGTGAAAATCAGAAGAAGTACCAAAAAAAAAGGTCAAGAAGGAAGAAAAAGAGAACTATGTTCAGAGAGATAACCGCTCGGCATAAGGTATGAGAGGAGACTGAAGACTGTCGATCAGTTGGGACAAGAAGTAGTCAAGAAATTTTTTGAGGCGAACACACACACACAGTCCATGTGCCGCCTCGCCGCACCACTACACCGCCCGACCACACTCATTAATTCACCTTCCAAAGCGGTTAGCCTACCTGTGCCCCCGAGTGTCACATCGAATCCCACATTCGCCGCATAAACCTCCACCATCGAGAGTTGATCTTGCTTCGGTCGCCGTGGGTACGTTTACAATGTCCAGTGCCGGCCGATGCAAATTAGTCATTTGCTCTGCCACCGCACACCACTACCACCGATCACTAAAACGGCCGCGATTGTACCGCTCGGCCTTTTTTTTATTATCTGAACACGTATCCACAGCTAATCGCGCTCACCGCTCCGAGCAAGCCGGACAAACACAAAAGTGCCTACCCCAATATGGGAATGATCGATCTCACCGATCTTGCCGATGGTGTCGATCAAGTGGACCACCACAGCAAGACACTTGATGACGTCCAACTGATCAGATTCTGACATCACCACGTTAGACTCATAAGCTTAAAATTGCAGGTGCGATCGACATGATCACCTACCTGCACATCAATCGATCCGCTCAGATCTCGCCTGATAACCGGCGATAATTCGACATCGGGCAGATCGAGGCGTAGTGAACAGTCTCGGAAGAAATAAATTTAGCACTCGATCGAGGGGAAATGCAGCCAAGTAACCCATTCGACTCTACTGACACGGTTTCTTTTATCAGTTTCGAGATTGGCGGATAAATCGAGGTATCTACGATCGGCGGAATGATGATCGAAGTGCTTTGGCATCTCAGCAATTAGGGGGAAGGAATACTTTTAACAATTTTAGGTTCCTTGAAGAAAGTTAGGGCATGCATCACATATTTATTAAAAGACTACTTTACCATGCCCAATACACAGCTATATATTTATATTTATTATACATATGTATTTTACTTTTGTATATTTATTTACGCCTCGAACCTCTACGTAGTAGTAGGAAGCTTATTTTATGGTAGTATAGCGTTAAAGAAAAATTATATATAATAGAATGCATCTGATACCAAATATTAAAACTTGAAACTTAATTTACCTCTATTGCCAATATTTGGAACTTCTAAATCCAAAATTCAAATTTAAAAGTGAGAAGGAATTATTAGGGTTAAATGTTTTAGATCTTATGACCAGTTTTTAGGTTTTAGTTTAAACGTCATTTAATCATAAACTTAGTTAATGTGCCAAAACGATTTTTCTTTTTTTGTTTAAATCCTCAAAACTCATTTGGCTAAGACGAATAAACGGGCGGGTCACTGTCGTATCTTTTCTCGAAACGACTTAGTGTATTTTTGAACCCTTATATTTGGATAATACTTGAGAGCTCCAATTTTCATTATATGATGTAGTCCCCAGAGACTAATGAAATATACAAAATTTCATTTTTACAGTCCTACTACTTTTAAAAAGTTATGAGATCTCATGTGGAGCCAAGCCCTAAGTAATCATGGTCAAAAAAAGTTATAAGGACATTTTACTGAACTATGACAAATAAGTATTTGGCAAATGGCAATTGTAATAAAAAAATGGTTATATTTCAAATCTTTAGTTACTATTTTCATTTCAAATTATTACCTAATTCCTCAGTACAGTAGCATCAATGCTCAATGCACAAAAATCTGCTATTGTCTATAGAGAGTGAACTATGAAGAAAAGAGCTGCTGACGTTATGCTTATTTGCGAATCGGTTTAGTCATTTTCAAGATACATATGTATTTTTTATATCACTTTAAAAAGTTTAGTTTCAAGAAAAACGCGTTTAATAATTATTCCTACTGAGCTTAAGATCGTGTATCGGCGGAATTTTTTTAGAATTTCGTCTTGAACTTCAAAAAATCCAAATATGTGATTTTTTTTCGATTCTGCTGTGGGTATATATATGTATGTTATTAAACACAGTTTAAACTTACGGTTAAGTAGGCTGAAAAAAAGAAACTGGGCCTGATTCTGGTTGTCACCTCACTTTCCGTGACGTGACAGCTTATGGCTGAGTAACGAAGAATTTTTCTTATAAGAAACAAAACAGGTAATTCAGCCATAAGCTGTCACGTCACGGAAAGTGAGGTGACAACCAGAATCAGGCCCACTGTGTTTCTATTTTAGGTCTAGGTCTATATCAAAATTAAGTAATCTGTAAGAGGTTTCTTCGGAGGATTTTTTCGTGGCAACCAGAAGAAATATATAATTTTTAATGGAGATGATCTTTGCATAATTATATAACCGATACTTTAAGAAAATACACACAGTTGATTCTTCAATTTACATCCCTTAGACGCAATCTTTTTTACTATATAAAATATTTTTTTCCAATACATATGTATATTCTTAATAGTACCTACCATTTCACAACTAATTATAGTTTAATAAATTCTTAATGTACCTCTGAAACCTTGAAATGCCAAGAAAATGCTTTTTTTTTCATAAGAACTATGAACGCCGTTAATTATGAAGCTTCAGACAAGTTTTTCCTCAAAACCTTCATATCAAAGCATTAAGCACGTCCGACTGTATCTAGGTTTTAAAACAAGAGAGTTCCATCTGTTACTATAAAAAACTTGATTTTCGCAGAATTGCAAAGTTTTTAGTCGTTTTGTTTTGTGAGCGATTAAGGGATTTATAAACAGCTCCATGTCCGCCAAATGACCTTGCCCTGGATTTAAAACATTCATGACATCTGCCCCACAAAGCTGTCTTAGAGTAAGTAAGACATTAAGAAAGCAGTTTCATTGTCACAACTTGCAGTTTAGACAGTGCGCAAGGCAAGCAAAGAGCCGATCGTACACCGGTCCACCCACTGTACGAAAGACACCGTGCCGATCATTTTGTCCGAAAATGGGCGATACTTCATCCACATACCTGGTCGAGCAATTTGCTTCGAACACATGTCGAGCACACTTCTCGATCAGGTTAAAGCTTACATATATCACATATGCCTCATGATCGTACTATGCACCGCCCTAGGACTTGAGCGAGTGCTGTTGCTTTTTGCAGCAAATACCACAATGTAGCAATTTGCACCGAAATACCTTAAAAGTTGACTTTTATGGCGTACGCGATCGAGCCACTTAAATGGTAGGCCGTGTATGCGGAACACCTACGCGAGCCGATTGCGACCAGGTAACTTTCGACATTTTAGGGTAGGATCGTGGCAGTTTTTTGGCGGTTATGTTTGCGCCGCCGCCGCCGCCGCCGCCTAGAGATTGGTGATCTCATCGTAAGATACGCCCAGCTCCAGATGGGCCCCTGTCAAAAAGGGTGGGAGGGTTATTTACTGAAAATCTCGCTAAGTGATCCAGTTATTAGCCCCATTTGGCAAGATCTTAATAAGCGGCAATGACAAACGAAACTTTTCTCGGAAGTCGACTGCTCGCGCTACTGCCGATCGCGTCACTCATCAAGATTAGTTTCCATGTTTATACCACCCGAGAAATGTAATCGATGTTGACAATACCCTCCTCCATCACTGCAGAATTCGATCATCCACTCCTAACTTCCATATATTACCAAGAAAGAGTAAAGATCATTTCCATTTATAGCCCCAAGTGATGATCATCTGTTTTCCTTTCGAGGACTCTGCATGAAAGATGAGGTATTCAATGAAACTTTCCTAATTACCGCTTCACCTCGATTACCCTCTGCTGCTGCAGGTAAACATTTTGGCCTTAGATTGATTGCGTCTTCAGAATGACTTTTAGTTAATTAGTTGACTCGACAGGAATACAAAATCTTTAAAAAGGAGACAGTGTAATGAGCTCCTAACAAGGTTACGCAACCTAACTTAAAGCCATGAATGAAAAGATCTTTTGACTATATTTTTTACCGCCTAGAAAGCAGACGTCGCCCTTGAAATGGCACAGAAGATTTTTATTTAAGTGGCAACCTGGCTCGGCCCGGCCTCTGCTGGAAGAGTGATTCATCACAAGCAATTTCCTGGAGGTTATACCAAGAATATTTATGAACGTTTAATTTGCTACACCGACATTAAAAGCGGATTTCATCGGTTTTATAATTAATTAGACTGGTTGGATAAGCCGTGAGATGAATTAAATAGGCCCCATTAAAATGAAGAGCTGATAACACTTAGAAAATAAGATTGGGTAGTATTTTTTTTAAAATAAAATTGGGGAATTTCTTGTTTTTCATAAAATTTTAAGAGCATGTTGCCAAATGAACTCATGAATTGATTGATGATCATGTTTTTGTCAATTTTATCATTTACGCTTTGTGTTTCTACTTTTAAAAGATTTCACGAAATCGGATTTAATAGATCAGATGATTTTGTTTTTATTATAGCAACTTTAAGAGTGTGATTAAAAATATGATCATTCGCTCGGGAAATCGGAAATATTCTTGGTTTTACTATTTCTTCTAACTTTTGCAAATTGCGAATCTAATTTTTTTTTTTCGACAGATTCGATACTATCAATATAAACTTGATAATAAGATCAAGCTTGACTTGAATATTTAGAATTTGTCTGACAAAAGAACAACAAAACTATGTATTTAAAAACATCCTTATTTTAAAATTGACGGGATCATCTTTTACGAATCCTAACATTAAGTTGGTTTTTGGTATCATGCAGATGACATGCTCAACAAAGTTCAACTTGTAATCCAGAATAACGCCCAAATAACGAACAAAATGAACACGTCTTAAAGCGGAATTCGGTAAGGCGTAACTGAAATGCAGAAGATTGCTGCCTTTACTGAAAGACATGATTTCTCATTTGCTAATATGCAATTCTAAATTATCGTGTGAACACAACTGGAAAAAGTTGAGGTCTCTCTGAACCGCGTAACAGCTGTTAACATTTTTCGTATGAAAGAAGAGAAATTTTCATATCATCTGCATAGATTAAGATTTTAGTCTTTAATCGATCGATAAAATAAAAAGCAATGGATCTAAATACCTACCTTGTGTGACCAATATGTTTTTTGAAGTAGAACGACGGAAAACAACCTGATATGTACTGCCAAAAAGAAATAAGTATTGAGCGAATTGAATCAATAAACAAAGGTCGGAAGCCCAGACTTACTAACATAAGGATTATTACAGAATCAAACAGCTTATCGAAAACATTTCTAAAGTCAGTATAAGTTTAATCCGTCTGCAGACCTTTTTAGAAGCATTCAAAAATAAAGGAAACCAATTCAAGGAGATTTGTGGAAACAGAGTTACCCAGAAGAAACTCGTATTGGTTTATTAAAATAAGGTGCTTGCAGATAGCGATTTTCTGAATGTTATGTGGATTTAAACAGTTTTGGAATGCATGAAACTTTCGCAATGGGCCTTTTTATGAATTCCAGAGCGCGGGGAAGTTATCGCCATCAAGAGACTTTTTAAAAATAAGTATTAGCAGTTTGACTAGTTCGTTAGAACACACCTTAAGAACTGACGGAATTTTATCGGGTCTTGATGAGAAATCAACACCAATGGATGAAATAATAGAGCTAGAATCAGTGTTTAAGTTTATGAACTTAATTAGCTCGGGTTGGAAATTAGAAGAGGAGAATGATTTTTCGAAAAAGGACGCAAGTATATCACAAATTTAAGTTGGTATGTCACTAGAAACTCCATTATAATGCCGGGTAGTTGTCGGCCTTCCTCTTAGTACATATGTATATATAAATAAAATCGTAACTTGCTTGGTGTCTGTGCGCGCATCATTCAAAAACTACTGAAGATATTGTGATGCGTTTTTTATTAATTTCTTTGTAATAGTACAGTGATCATTTTAAGTTGTATTTAATGACAATACGACCACAGGAAGTCGAATCAAATATACATAAGTATAAAAAAAGAGGAAAAATTTATCGTTTCCCCGCTATGCCCAACCCTAGATCTGTAGTTAGTTTTGTTAGATTTTTTGCTTAATTTTAGTTATTTTGAATTCCGCTTCGTAAGCGCTTCTATACTATACTATAGAGTTCAACTTAGACTGGCAGTAATCAATTAAAGTAATAAAATTAATGTGACGCGGCGAACGAAATCGCGTGCATTTGTTGGTAAATTTATAAAATGCATTTGGGTCGCTATACAATTTAGTTTTCATTTCAACTAAATATCATTGTGTGGCAGATTTACTTGCCTCATTCGAAATTTTGGGAGAAATCAAGTAATCATTTGATTTGATTTAAAAAGAATAGAATACTATGACATTTTGTTTTCTCTGTAATTTGTCATTCTCTAGCAAACTTTTGGTGTGAATCTTTTATTGGAGTTTAAAATTCAGTTAAAAAAATATATACATATATTCTTTTATATAGATTGCAGATAATTTATTCTTTTTCATTAAATAACTGTAGTATAAAGATACCTAAACTGTACAGTTTTAAAGACCATCATAAGTAAATGATGATAAAAAATGATGATATCTGCTAACAAAATCAGAATATAAGTATGTACCAAAATGTGACACTATCTATCTGTAACAAGAATCCTTACATTATCCTGCTGAGTAATAATAAGGCTTTTTAAGTTGCCACGTAGTTTAAAAACCATAGATGCCAATCAACATTTCAATTGGTCCATCAACTCATAAATAACCATAGTATAATTTAACAAAGAAATCACTTTACATCATCCGAACTGGCGCTTATTATTCATCACATCAAGTAGTCATAGTTCCCGCAATCCCTGCTGCGAGAACACTTCAAAGCAATCTAGCTGCGCGCGCATTCAATGACCTGAAGAATTTGAAATGATCAAGTCGCCAAGACTCCTCATCTGGCATATGTGCATCAAGCATTATATGCTGCTGTTGGCAACGGCAGCGATCATCTCGTTAATGCCCAAACAATTTTTCATACTTCGTCTGCTTAAAATGAAATCCTAGCAGACGAAGTAATTCTGTAGATGGAGATGAGGATGATGTTTACCAAGCCGACGACGACATCGAGTGAACTGTCAAGACGTGTCTGTCTGGCCAGTTGTCAGCCAGGGATGGCTACAGACGCATTCAATGGGCTCAATATAATCCACATTTACCAGTCATTAAAGTACATCCGATTTATGATAGCTAGCACAGCTGACTTGATTTGCCTGAGAAGAACCCTCAGATTGACTAGACATCGTCTATGTGTTTAATTTTGATTGATGGTATCACTTGTTAAGGCCGAGATCACACTGGGGGGTCATGAGGTTGTACTTTTTTCGCACAAAACTGGGATATCTACTGCGGGAATGCTCGTATAAAAGTTAAAACATATTAAAAAGGCAATTAATCGTCTACAGCTAATCGGTTATCTCAGTGAGCAGTAAGCTTAGTAGGCAGAAATTGTATTAATTAGTTGGAATTGACTAGATGTAATTATAGACCTAATAAAAAAGAGAGATTTGGTTTGTGCATAAAAACATTGCTCAGACAGAAAAACATGTTTTCTCCAACTTTTTTTAAATAAAAATCATATAAGTCATTTATGAATAATATTAAGCACACTTAAAGACGCACATCTGACAATAACACGCACATTTTTACAAAGAAAAAAAAACTCCAGTCCCCTTGAATTTGAACTGAAAAAAACCTGGTTAAGTACGAGTCGGATTCGCGCAGAGGGTTTCATACTACAGAAAACTCTAAAATTTTATAGTAAGAAGTTTTAATTAAAATAATGGGCCCTATTCTTGTAGTCATTCGAATCGAATAAAAAATCGCTTACAAAAGCACATTTTGAATTGAAATTCCTTAATAAACTTCCAAATTTTCAGTAAATTCATTTCAGTTATCTTTTACTTCAAATAATTTTTCGTTCAAAGTGGTCAAAATAGTCCGATAAAGAAATCCAATCGTTATTTTGACGTTAGGGGCGGAAAAATTAATTAAGGTCAAAGGTAACTAAAATGAATTTCGATCCAATTCGACCGAGTACAAAAATTGGGCCCAATAATTAAATGATAAGAAATTATCTCAACTTAGTGATAGTCGAAGTGTTTCTGAATTGATTTTTTATCAGTCAAATTTACGCACCAATTTCAAACATCTATAATAATAAAATCTAAAAACGGCTGTATTATAAGTAGTCACGGAGAAGGCTAAAGTAAACATTATTTTATACTTTTTAAAGCTTCTGATATTTTGAAGGCGGTTCTACCTTTTTTAAGTAAAATTTATTTTTTACTTTGTAATATTAATGTTTCGGATGTAATATAGTTACTGAATTTTTAAAATTCAGCGTCAAGTATTAAAAAGCACTCTTATATTAATAATAGATTTTTGTGATTGTTTAGTACATTTTAGTATCAAAAAGCTACAATTTAGATTCGCCTTTTTGAATTTTGAAAACTGGACCCTGAATTTGAAATTAACGCAATTAAAAGCCCCCATATAGTTATTTTTACGGGATTTCAACGAAATTTAGTATAGAGAAAACGCCAATCTGAATTTTCAGATTTGGACGCCGCAGTTAATTTATCATTTTCATTGTGGCTAAATTATCGTTTTTGCTGCGGCGATTTTTCATACCATGACGAACTCAAGCTTTTCAATAAAATAAAGGTCGTCGAAATCGGTTCATTCGTTTCAAAGAAACAAATCCATACGGGTCGAATTGATAACCTCTTATCTTTTAGAAGAAGTTAAAAAAAAAACCATAGGATAAACAAGAAATTCATTCAAGAAGTGGTTTTTCTTAAGAATAAAAAAATGCTTATTTATATTTGCAAACAATTTATCAAATAATTTCCGAGATATTTTGGTCAGCGATTTTGAAAATTTGATTCTGAGAAAAATTTGTTTAAAATTTCATCGTCGCGACGATCCGGTATATATGTACATATGTAACTGTCGGGCGGTCTCTCTTTTGATCGTGCATTTTGAACCATTGTAAGTTAATATAAAGCATGTAAGTTAGAGGGCGTCTTCTTTAGTTCGTAAATTTTGACAGCAGATTTACCTAAATTCAGCGATCGCGAAAACTCTGATGAATCTATTTTTACGAAAATAATAGTTTAGAATTCAGCGAACCTCCATCTTTTGAATTTATAATTAATAGTTTTGAAGTCCGCATTGAGATGAACATTACTTAGAGAAAAAAATAGAAACTAACAAAGCCTATCGAAAAGAAATTCAGCAGGTAGATAAACGCCATATAGTACAATTAAAATCTGCCATTATACGATCTTTTTACCCTAATATAACATATTTTTATTTTTGGAAGGTTTATTATTTCTGATCTACTTTAATGTGACTTGACTCGGAGTCACTTTTTGAGAATTATGCAAAAAGCGATGACGCCTTTCTCCCGCTCTCGCCTTAGTGGAATCATAATGCTGGAATGCCGCTGTTCGCAGTTTGAATTCGTTTCACGTCTGCCACCAAATTTAGAGCATCTCGATGATGACTCCACTTGTTGGCCATACAAAATTACGAAGCTGGCACAAAACCGGACTTCAACATTAGGTCAGGATGGAATAAGAAAAAAGGAGACGATCGGTACCGATCTCGTCGAGCCAAATTAATAACGCCTGCAGAAATACGAGTATTTTGATCACGCAGCGAAATTATGTGAAATGTCGAGAAAAACTTGTCGAAATATCATTTCGAAATTGGAATTCCTTTGAGGCGGTTTTGCGGAGTTGATTAAGCGCGCCAAGGTGCCCACACGGCAAATGGCAACTTGTTCTGCAGCAGCCAGACAGACATTTTTGCACAGGCCGTTGGCGGTGCGCGGTGGTTTCACGATATCTTGATCAGATCATCCCACTTATGCACGGTGTACGACGACCGATAGTCAGCCAGATTTCAGAAGAAAATTTCTAGCTTACCTAATTCCGTTTGGCTCTATGGTGGTTCTACCGTGCCCCTTCCTTTTAACGAGTTTTATAATTTAACTGCCCGAATAATTAGTCCAACCAGTTTTTTTTTTTTCTTTTACGTTTGGAGCCCCCTCATTCCTACTTTGCCGGGTGGAAGGAACTCGTTTCTTCCATGAACGGCATCGACGAGCCTTTTAAAGAGCAGACAAGGCGTCAGAATGTTTTTCCTCGCAGCCTAAGTTGGCTTTTCCTTTTTCAGACTCTTGCAGGAAGAACTTGAAAGGTTTTCCCCCATGTGTGAGCGTCCAAAGTAGTTCACTTTTGCTGCAATATAATTTTTCCCATTGAAAAATGGAGTTTCGCATGGATAGGTGCAATGGTAGTATATAGGAGAGGCTAGAACCATGTGATTTTATGAATTAAACAAGAGACATCAGCCTACACAGAAGCATGTCGATTGCGTGCGTTTGATATTTAGAATTAATCCAATTAATTCCATTGTCTACGTGAATTAACTTCATCGAGATCAACGGGGAGGATTGGATCCTTAAGAAACACCTCACTTTAGTAAGATTATGTCTGCGACACTTTACTAACTGAAGAAAACATTAAATTACCTGTATCTACCGACAATGACACTGACGCCTACTGCTTCACTATTACCTAAGACCATGCAAGCATCACTTTTCGTTGCTCACCATTACTATGCATGATTTTGAACATGGCCCTGTAATTCTTAGAATGGCAAATAATGATAAAAGTGATGCTTGCCTGGTTTTAAGTAATGTTTGAAGGACTTTTACTAGTTTCATTAGTTATAATAGTCATTTAGTTTTTTATATTTTTTGTAAAAATCTGATAATATCTTTTAAACCATATGGATTTAGTAAATTAGTTAAGTTTTTTTATTCCAAAATCTCTTAACGTCTCTTGCAGGATGGTGCTATCAGAAAACGAATCAGTATCTCTAAACAAAAAGAAGGATAATACTAGCAAAAATGCCATGTAACCCGCAGAAATCTTACCAACTTCTTTCATTTACACTTTATAGCCACGCGCCACTCCATCACAAAACTATTTTCAGAATTTTTTAGCCGCATGGGAAAGATTAAAATGACTGAACCCTAAAATAGTTTTCACCGAATTCTAATTTTTCTTTCATTCCTATTTATAAAATACGTGTTTGGGTACACGATGACTTCAGAAATTTAAAATCTCACGGGAAATAGTACCGCGATATATGTGCAATATGTTGACAAAACTTTTAAAAGAACGAAATTTTTGAGCGGAAATGCTTTTTATAGTCATCATTTAAATCATATCTAAAAAGAAAACATCACACATTTTTTTATTTACTAAAAAGCAAATCATTGGAGCACCTGAGACAACGATCGAATTTCACGTGTGAACATTTCTTTCTAAATCAATTTATTGGGAGCGTTGATTGCGAAGATGACGAAGTAAACAAAAATATAGGAAGGAAGTCATCAGCACGGAAAGAGAATTTTAATTTGTTTCAGTGATTTTTGCATTGTGCGGCACCTTGCGTCATGATAAATTGCACAGCAGCGCACTGCATTTCAATGAGGACATTTAGCTCAATCAAAATATGAATGAATTCTTCTTAGCGGAACTCATTTCAACCTTGCCACTTCGTTCTCCTAATTGAACTGTATATTACCAGCAAAAAATACTCTTTTAAGAGTTTGCTAAGACTAAACATCCTCCTTTTGAAATCTGTACAAATAGGAGCTATATTATTATTTATTAAATTATAATTCGACATCTTGAAGTGTATATTTATTATATTAGCTATTAAAAAGTCAAGTATAAAATCAACTTGCTCAATTATATTACCTATTTTAAAATGCGATTTGATTGAATTCTTGTAATAAATAAAGTACATTTCGAAATGAAACTTACGAAATTCATTGAGTTCTAGATTTATTCTTTCGACTTGCATGCAATTTAATTGAATATTTGAATATAACAACTTCAATCGAATTTTATTTAGGAATAGAACGTCTAAGTCGAAACTTTAATTTTCTAATTTTTTTAACGTTCATCAAAGACACTTCATATAATGTATATGTATAAAACCCCTGTATAGCACGATAATTTTATGAGATGGTTTCCCTCTAACACGTTTCGATAATTAGCAAAGCCATCGAACAATTAAAAAGTTTACTATAAAAATTATAAATAAACGCCTAGCCCGATTATTCAACTGGAAAGAGAATAAAGCTTATTAGAAAATTTCAGAAGTATTTACCCAGATAGAAATTGGAATCAGTTTTGCTAGAGTCAATTTTTATTCGCTTTGGAATCGTGGTGAAAAACTGATACAAGTGATTCCCACAGAATCAGAACTGTTTTGAAGCATCATTTTTCATTTGTAAATTGATTCCAGGGATCAATTTTGAAACTGATTTTTAATTAATTACAACCTAAATATTTTCAAACGGAGTAATCAAAGAATAACTGGTTATATTCTGATTCCTGGAATTAATTTTTCATTAGCTAGTATCACAACCAATCACAGCTCTTAAAAAAGCGGTCAAAAGCATTTCGGGTCATAGTTAGTGCTGCTATTACTACATACATAAAGGCATACACATCCCCGTACACACAAACATGTAAACACACGAGTAAATTTGCGGTTTTTCCGGAACAGTTGTTTGAGTCCAAATAAACATAAATTGGTCGGCTACATCTCGTAAAATAGTTGACTCTAGTAAGTTGTCTCATTTTTAAAAGTAATTTCAGTCTATGTGCTAGTATTCTAGATTTTTTCAGATTTTTTTTCGAAATTGCATTCCAGCTGATATCTTGGCCGACACAAACCGAATCGAAAATGGCCACTTAGTAGTCGAATATTTTAAAAACAAGACATAATTTTGAAAAACGGTTTAAGAAACCTCATAATGATTTTAAAATTCCCTTCTCATCGGTACCCCACTAAATGGGGTAAGTAAACATTTTTTTTTCATTCCCAATTTTTATGTACCTACGGGAAGTGGTCTTAAATTTTCTTTTTCCAAAATGTTAATGCATATCTTTGTAGTGGGCATAATTATCTATACGTGCACCAAATTTCTGCGCTCTAGTCCTAATAGTCTCTGAATAAAATGACTGTGACATACGGACGGACGAACATGGCGAAAATATAAAGGTTCTTTGTTTTGCTATACGGAACACTAAAAAGCGGACATGCTCCATACAAAATAATCGCTTTTCCATCAGAAAAGAACTGATTCTATGTCTGGGAATCAGTTCTAAATCAATCTTTGTTTATCTGAGTAAGGAAATTTGTTGATTGGTCACAAGTTAACTCATAATTTACCTAATGTCCAAACTTTGTTCACCGCTTACGAGTGAAACTAGTGTTCTCTTTTACATTACCTAATTGCAATTATTTATACTAAATTCGATTAGGGAATAATAATTATCATTATATTTACATATAATAAAAAAAAAAAACCATTGATATAGGATAGTTACCGCATAAAAGTAAGTGATAACCAATTAAATTCAGTATGTACCTAATACAATTATTTCATTTATCATATGTAATTAATACTTTTGAAGAAAACACGGCAAATTTTAGGAACGTTACCGCTGTATTGTACGCGTGGTTACTTATTGTAATTTAGAATTTAGATAGTCAAAATCACATATTCTCGCTGCACCAAATGACAATAATGTATTTCATTTCTTTGGATGAAAACGACTGAGACAAATTGAAAATGCTCACTTTCGCTTCTGGCCTCGACAGAATGTGGGCGTACCTCAGCCTTGTAATGAAATCACCTTCGGGTACAAAATCACAATGGGACACACCTCACAATGAGGCGCACGAAGTTCAATTCCTTCGAATTCCACCGCACGTCATCGTTCTGCCTTAAATACCCGGTTAATTTCGCAAAAACCCATTTATCCCCTGTGCAACAGACTTCCAGCAACCGGCCGCCTGCACCCGACTGTCAAAATAAATCTCCTAGCGACGTGGTTATATAAGGTGCGCGCGCATGCGTGGGTGGCTCAACTTTGCGCAAGTACCTTCTTGCCGCGATCGCGAATTGGATTTTCATTGAAAAGCAACTGCTTGCGATCGCGGGCCTCCAGCAGGAATGCTCCAACCACTGATTCGGGCTGTCTGTCTCACTTGCTGCTGAGAAGCACGGCGATTTTTTACTTGAGCATTTTTATTTTTCATTCCGCATCTGAATGAATCGACGCTGGGTAAGACTCGTGCAGAGATTTGCACGTTTGTCAACAACCAGGAGGCGAAATACTCACCATAAATTCGTTGGGAGTGATGCAATCACCCTCAGGATTTATTGCAACTCAGTGCAGGAAACAGTGCACCAAGAGGAAAAGGAGGAGGCGGCTAGTTAGCCAGCCAGCCAAAGCAATCGGCGGTGGAATTTATGGCCCACGGAGTAAAACTGCTGCCCAGGTATGTCCGCCTCCATGCATATTCAAAGAGCTCCAGAAATTGATAACAATCGAAATTAATTGAATTAAATTGTCCGCCATTGTATGCAGCTGGTTGCGATGCAAAATTGATGCCAAATCGCTGTGATTACCGGCTGTGCGTGGGTTGAAACCCGGGCAAGTGCGGTTGCGAAATTCACCAGGTGACTCGCCTTAGAGACATCTCGAAGAGCTTAAGAAGTTTCCGCATGCGCTTTGCATTTCTAAACAGATGAGAATTTCCGCACATCGGGGAATGCGTCACACTAGAGGCATCTGCATCTCTTTGTTTGGCTAACGTCTGAACAAACTTCGATGTTGGAAATTTGCAAACGTTTCGTTTCTGATGAAAGAAAGACTAAGATCATGTTGAAATAGACAAACATTAAAAAATTCATTAATGAATATTCTATTGAATCCTGTATTCATCATCTTACATATCCTAGCGTCATCAATTTTCTATGTATCTTCTTATGCAAAACCGGATGAATGTGACTAGATATTTACAGCTCAATATACATATAATACTCTTCCGAAACACCGAACGAATATTTCAAATTACAAAGGACTCTCATACTCGTAAAAATAGGAATTATGGTGCGGACTTTGAGTCTCTGATTTAGAATTTGCTATCGAAATTTGAATTAGATCCAAGAAGGTAACTAAAATTTCTTAACTTTAAAACGAGTGAAAAGAATTTCTGATCCACTTATTTGAATTCTATCATAAAAATATGAGAACTCAAGACAATTATAATTCAAGAAAATTGGAAAATTCTCGACAAAACAGAATTAGATTTGAATGAAATTATAACTGTGGAATAAATACAATAGGCTTCATACATAGTCAGCAAACAACACTATAGGATAATTTAGAAAGAAAGAGTATCTAAAGTTTTTAAAGTATAAGTAAGTATGTAATTAGTTACGTTCAGTTTTCTTTTCGACTTAAAACTTATATTAACTTTACAAGCATATTCTTTCAGAAAATTTACAAAAAAAAAACGAAAACAACATTTTTTGACTCAACAATATGTCCATTTTTTATAATTCTATTCATATACGATATGTATTCTATTTAATATACCCTAAAACCAAATTCTTCAAGGATTTTGGAGCCGTAGACATTATGTACATATCGTTCCCATTTGGCCAGAAACATGAATGTGAAAATTTAAAATTTTTGAGGAAATACATAATGTATGCATTCACATTCACCTTTCTAACACTGATATTATAAATGAAGAAGAATTCTACATCACCTCATTGGCGTAGTACGTAGTAATCAAGTCCCTTTTTAAATGGCCCGAAAATTGAAATTGGGATTTTCCACTTTCTCCTGTTTTTTAATTTTTTATTTCCGTCATCAGGTAGCATGTAAAAAGAAGTATGAAATGCTGTGATAATTGTTTCCAAGAAATAGTTCCACAGCATTATGACTTATGTGAAAATTTCAAGTGAGGGTAATCAAGTGTCCCGCAGTGTAAAAGTGTCCTGTTTTGTATACGTGTAGAAATAAAAATGTAAACAAGAGCTGCAAAATTAAAAAATCAACTTCTTAATTCAATTTTTGCCAAAGTTCAAAAGACAACTATCATAATTTCTTCGTAGGGTGTACATCAGCGACAACACTGTTGCCTTTTATGACTCTACTGGAATGGTCCTTAGCGAAAACTAATTTAATATGCAATTGGGTCTAAAGGCACTAAAAATGCTTTGATCTATTTGGAAAACTGCAGTTAAAAATCCATAAATCTTGTGAAGCCGAACAAAATGCACTCACAAGCTGTACAAGCAAAAAAAAAAATAAAAACTACCTCCCAGGGTAGAGGAAATCGCATCATTTCTCCATCACCGCCTGTGAGGTAATTCGATCTTCAGAAGTAAGCAATTGCTTGAGAAATCTAAAAATTTACGACCATCCGCTGGTGACTGATGGAATAGGAAAGCCGCGAAAGTCCCGCTTAGCGGAATCCATAGAAAAACCATAACGAACTCCGCTAGGGATGGGGACATAAAACCTCTGCGCCAACTATTTGCGTCCGTTTTAATGGCTAATAATTCGCATGGAAGTCAAAACAGGGCTTCATTACGCGAACGAGCCATAATTCATGGTTGGCAGACGTGAACAGGACGAGCTCGCAAAAACTGCAACTACTGTGGAAGCCACCTTCTGCGGCTGCTTAGTCGAGCCGAGAGATTTTTGCGCAGATTAGAAGCGGATGCTGGCGGTGCATTCCACTGCTAAGACGGGTCCAAGGATTGCATCTGCACTCGGGCGGCCAGAAATAGATGACTACTGAAGGGCGACACTCGTTGCACCGCGATATACGCGCTAGACATGGCTGTGCGTTTTACGAGTTTTATGATTTGTTTACTGCCACCGGGCACGTCGCTGCCGCCCTTTTGAAATCAAATCCCGCCCGCGCCTTTAATATAATCACGATCAAACCTACGGGGCTGAGGAACTTTATCGCGACGATTTAAGCCGAACAGAATGTTTTGGGGCTTTAGGGCTGATGCTTATTTCCGTATATTCAGTGCACACCAACATTCCACGAGGGAGATTTAAGAGGCCTATTCAGTTGCGATCTACGACAGAACATAAACATTTCAAGGAAAAGAAAAAAGTAGTGTGTTAAGGTTAATTACGTACTTGACTATCTAAAAAGATTTTCTTAATAAAATTGTAATAATAATTTTATGTAGACCGGGCGCTTGAAGTGAAGTTAGCGTGGAAAATATGAGGACCGCATTCTGCCAATGAATATGAGTCTTGGAGATGTACAAATTTTGTCGCTTATATCAATCCTTCTCCCTAAAAATCGACGTCAACATTTTAAGAGGTCATGTCCATGTATATATATGTAGATCCTTGTCCATTTCCAAAAGTAAGAGTTATGAGTTCATTCGGAAACAGATCCTGAGAAGTGAGGTATCGTTGAAAAGGTATTTATTTTTATCCTCTTATGAATGAGTCTCCGCTTGATGTAGATATGTATGTATGTGAGATAGTTTGTTACCTAGTTCAACCTAAAATACTGAACCAATTTCAACAAATGAGGTATCGTTGGATTCGTTTTGATCCAAAATGTCATAGGCTACATGACGTAACAGGAAATTCAATATGGCGATCACGTCATGATTGGTCGTCATGGATCTAAAACCTTATTCACTTATTGCCATAGGCACTGACAAAAAAATGGATCACTTAATTTGCTGTCTCAAATGGCCCTTTTGACAGTTTTCACCTAAGGAGTTCAGATATAAGGAAGCATATATCTGTCTACTTTTGCATTAGACGAGATAGGTGGCTTCAAAAGGCGTCAAATTTACAAATTGTATTTATTTTAATTGTATCATGCTCGGTTAAATCTAATTCCCCTAAACGAAGCATCAAATCTCAAATAATTTTGCAGTGAGAAGTTTCTGTTTGGAATTGCGGTTCGGTTTCGTTAAACAACTGTTTTAAAAACTCAAAAGTCATAATTAGAGCTGTTCTGTGCTCTTGCTATGATCCCCACTTAATTTTAGCTGCAGTAGGACATAAATGCAAATAAATCTGAATTATTTCGTCGCATTACGCCACCTAGGTTTTATGTGGTTTTTGTGCCATTTTCATCGGTAAATCAGGCATATAATAAGAAGAATTTGCAATGTGGGATACTAAAAAACTAATTCTCACAATTTAATAAAAAAATTTCTGCCGAAAACTTAGAAATTGTGTGAAATTCCATTGTATCTCAAAGTGGGGTACAAAACGAATCATTTAATAATTTTCGGTGTAACAAGTTAATGGGTTTATGTAATTAAAACTGAGTAATACTAAACAAAAAAATCATTTAACAATAATTCAAACCCACAGCTGACTGCTGAAAATCTGTTAATGGTGTGAGCAAGAGGGAACGAAAAGTGCACCACTTTGATATAGGCATTTTGTATGGGACTAGTGGTCCATTTCTATACGTCAGTAGCAATAGGCCATAGCCTGAAATTCTCCTCTAGATTTAAAGAATTTAGAGTTCTGAAAATCTAAATAGACAATTTACTGAATTTAAATCTACAGTGACAAAACATCGAAACGTCAAAACATACTCGTGGTTGCATGCCGCTTTGCCACTTTGTATGTTTACTCACTTACGTACATGCGTTATTATTACGACTGTATAAATTTTTAATGAATCTCGAATTGTGAGTTAAAATAACTCACTAATACTGATTGTTTTGAATTTACACATATTACATGAGTTATTAAAAACAACTAATCTGGATCTTATTTTAACACGATGTTTAAAGTTATTTATGAGTTAAAATTTACACGATTTTCTAAAAAGTGTGTTAAAATAGATATAGTAACTTGTATTGACAAAAAAATGTGTCAAAAATGTGTATTATCCTTGAAAAAAACAAATTTTACTACAATATAATTCACAGTTAAAGTTTGAATAAACCGAATTAATACTCCGTGGATGTTTCTAATGAGTATTAAATATTCAAAGAAACTTGTGACAACTAATTCAAATTATAGGCTAAAACACTTAGGTGGACAATGAGAGATTTGTTTTGAGTATTCAGACATGAACCATAAGAAAGCTGCCCTTCCCATTTATCGCAGCACAATCGAGCAGGGTTTTCACTAGTCTCATTCGCATTCATATCACTCCCCTAAACCGGAGACTCCGCCCTGCTTCTGTGGTAATTTGATAACAAAAACACTTTTCATATCGACAAGTTCCATGGATCGATGACAACTGCTGATATCTGGAGTTGGACATGATCGTATTATACCCGGAATGAAACTCAATGCCCATTGTGACTTGCATTCGAAATCGTTTGAGTAAGCCCGCGACTCGACGGCTTAAAATTCAATCAGTATGGTCATTAAGAGCTGAAAATAAAAAAATAAAAAGCTTTCCGAATCAGCGCGGTGAACTCGCTGGCGTCATTGGGCACTGCTTTCATGTTTCAATTATAATTGAACAAACAATCGTTTGTTTATTTGGACTAAGCGATTGCTTCGGCAGTTTAATTTCGCATTAATAATTTGCGTGACACACGTGCGCTGTTTATGCTTGCACATTTGCGGAATGACGACATATTTTTTGAGGTTATTAATGTATGTACATATGTCCTCAAGCGTTCCATCTTAGGATTTATGCTAATAGTTAATTTGATTTATCATTGTTACTGATCGCACAAACAATGAAATTTAAATTATATAATAGCTAGATTACAAACAAATACACTCATTAGTATGTACTTTCTAAGTTAGTGGCATAATGGCTCAAATCGGATGTGAAATTTAATATTTGATTTCAGAGCTATAAAGCCTTTACCACTACAAGTAATGCAATTTAAGATGGATTACGAGTACCATTACTAGTAATGGTAATTAAAAGAATCGAAATACCATTACAGTTACTGGTATTTCAGCATTACTGTCATCGTTTAAGCATTACTAGCATTACTTAGTATTACGTAGCATTGCCTTTTTCTTCACTGAACTTATTACAACTCTAAGGTGTGCACTTTTGAATGCGTTTTGAATCGGTCCTTTGCACAGACATTTTACATTTGTATTATAAAATTCCGCTTTTACATTCCAAAAATATCCTTGTTTTATTTTCTTTTCTTCTTTTTTGCAAATTTTTGTAATGAAATTTTAGATGGCAATATTTCTGGATAAATACAATATATTATAATATAATAGATAATAAAAACTTAAAACTTTGTTCTTCAATAATTTTGATTAAGGCTAAAATTAACGCTAGGCAATAAGTAATGCTAGTAATGGTAGGTAATGCTCATTTGAGTACGCAATGCTAGTAATTCCGAGTAATGTTAAATATTGCCCATGCGATTACAGTAATGGTAAAGTACCAGTAAAGATAATTCGATTTTTTTAATTACCTTTACTAGTAATTAATTTTATATCGCATTGCCTGAAATAGTAATGCATGTTACTGGTAATGTTATCTGCTACAGCACTGTTTGAATTTATGATAGCATTTCATAGCGAATACGTTTGTCATTCTTTCACGTAATTGAGTTTTATTAATTTTTTTGTTTGGTCGAAAAATTTAAAAAGACTTAAAATAGACATAGTCAATAAAATTTCATTGTATGAGATGATTTTTCCATCAATGATAATCATTTAAGATGAGAGAATTTGTCAAATCTTGCATGAATATTTTGATATGCAAAATCTATTATATATTATTATATTTATTTACTATATTGAAGTTTTATTCCCCGACGAAATTTTATTTCATTATATTCGTCAGTTTCCGCCAAAAAACACCTCAAAATCGCGTCAATAATCCTGGCCGGTTCACGCATTTTCGGTAATGCCATAAAAATTTTGCCCAGCTGTAGGGCCGTATGGGTTAAAATACTAAAGAACAAAAAATTAAAACTAAAAAAATGTAACCACATTGCAAGATTCGAATTCGAGTACTCCGAGGTGCGTCGATTCCCACCCCCCTTTTCATGGATCCGAATGCAAACTATGCGAGAATTATATGCTACATATGTGCTAATTATGTGCCGAAAAAAATTTATTTGTGCTCCACAATTAAGTGCTTTTTTTAAACACTCAAAATGGGGGGTGTAGCTCGACGACGAGTTACACCCCCCCCAAATTGTGAGCAAAAACATTTTTTTTCTTCAAACTAGAATTATGTGCTTTTTATGTGCTTCAAGAATGTGCAACAAAGAAGTTTGTAAAGTTAAGTGCAAAAAAAATAGTCCACATTTTCAAAAAGTGCGAATCCGATAAATTACTCGGCATGCACTAAATTCTATCAAAACGCGTAACCAAATTCTTTTCTCAGCAGCACATAATTCCTTCGTCGCCTTCAGTCGAATAATTAATTGCCAATTCATAAAAAACGGGATTTCGAGCTGCACCCCCCACGAAAAATATGGAAAATATACCCAATTTACTGGTTTATACATAAGAAATAAAGTCAATCTTATAAAGAAATGTCTCCCTTTTTTTTTCTAAAATAAAAATCCATTCCATATACGAATGGAAAAAAATGCTATCGCAACATAAAAATTATAAGCAACGCCTGATTCGGCGCGGTGTTTATACATTTGATTAATAATGATTTTCAAAATTTGAAGGGGGGCAGCACGATATCTCTATTGTATTAAACAATTATTTTTGTGCTCAAGAATGAAAGGCACAGAAATTATGTGCGGGCAAGTCAAGTTTGTTGCTTTGTGCGTGAAAACACGAAGAAAACGAATTTTCCCAGAAATGAGACCTATTATAGCTAAATCAATTTTTCTCCCCCTTAAATCTCTATATTGTCAATTTCATCCAAATCGTTGGAGCCATTTTCTAGAACGCGATTATAAACAAATATATAAATATTGCTCGTATATAATAGTATAGGATAAATATAAAGCGCTGTGCAAAAAAATAGGTGTGAACTTAAAAAACTTTAATTTTTGTATCACGTTGGCTTTAAATATAAAAACATAACCGTGATACAAAAATTAACGTTTTTTAAGTTCACACCTATTTTTTTGCACAGCGCTGTATGTAATAAAGAGGAAAGTTTTGTTTTATCTTCCACTATCATTTTTCTAATAATATCCTGATGGACATACATAAACCCTATACAATTTCAAAATAGCGGTTCCAGAATTACCGCCAAAAATTCTAAATTTCAACGAATATTTCCCATATTAAAAATTTTGAAATCCAATGTGCGCGTTGATTTTTTTGAATGATTTCAATGTATCTGACAAAAAGAAAAATTCAATGAATCCCTGATGGTATTTGGATGTAGCAAATAAATATAGCTTAAAGTTTGTCTGATACCAGTTTGAATACCAATATTTTCAACAGAGCGCGACACGAAAACTCTTCGATATAATCCATGGCTCCATGCGTGCCTAAACAATCCACGAACCACATTAGTATTCATCCAAGCAGAGCAGAAGGAGAATACAAACGAAATTGGAGAAGAAACCCGTTTAGCTTCGGCGAGAACTCTTCTTTTGCTGACTTCTTTTCGTTTTCATATCTTCACCTTGATACCATGCAAAAATCTTTGTTGCTTACAGCTAAAATGCGAAATTTTAACGTCTTTCCCTCGTGAACTTCTTCGCGTTTCTGTTCAATAAAGAAAAGGTTCCGTATAAAATTCTTTGCCAGCTGCGACCTTCTTAAGGCTTCTCTCTGACGCATTTTAGGAGGACGGGGGAATTCTTGTCCGGTAAAATAAATTTCTTGACAAGTTTCTTTTATGTGAACGGACTGAGTGACTGCAATGAAGAGCTCAGTTAAAAAGGGGTAAGCCCAATTTTTCTCTTATTGTTCTTATTCCTATTTTTAATGTGTATTCCAGACTATGTTAATTTCTGGTTTTGTGATTGTTTCGTCTGAACAGCTAATTATACCCAATTTGCTTACGAGAAGTGTAAAAGGTGTTTGCGTGTCTTTTGTGTTTTTAATGGCTTTAACTTGAGTTCTCTAATTACCTACCTTGAGCAAAAATTGTTTCGTAATTAGCTTTCCTTGAAAATAGGTTAAAAATAAAGTACCAGGTAAACGTGCGTACTATCTATTTAATAAACTTTTCTATTACAGACATTCTACTTAATAACAAACTGTTAGATTTTAAAACCTCAAGAGTTTTGTGCCACTGCTTGTAGAATACAGATCAGATATTGAAAATCAGTGGTAAAGTCGATCCGATCTTCAAGCTAAACTATCTTTTGACATTCCACCAACACAGAAAAAGCACAATTGCAAAATTGCTATAATACTTTATGACAAACAAACAATAAAAATTAAAACCCACTTAATAATATAATATAATATATAATATATAATATAGTAAAAACTCATACAGAATAATTTAATGATCAATAGCAATAAAACGTTTTGTTCCACTATATTCATAAATGGAAATACTCATCTTTTTTTTTAAAAAACTTTTAAAACTCATTTACGTTTGTAGATGATCGCCATTCTTAAATATGTCTCGAAGAAAGGGACTGATCAGATTTTTGCATATTTACTTACTTGGTAGTATAGATCCCATTTTGAGCTGAAAGGATTGATTTTAAACCCAAAGGGGAAGAAAAGATGAGAAAATCAGAGCACGCCATATAAAATAACCATTTACAAATACGAGCTTGAATATTATCCCTTAAAATATTACGAACAGGGCAATTTTCACTATACATATTACTGTTGCATCCTTTTTATAAATTGGCATGTCGTTTGCCAAGGTTACCTAAAATACGAAGAGGTAATGCCATAAAAATGTTATATTCTTGGAAATATCCCATTCGTGGAGCGATTATGATTTCAATACGGAAAAGTATCAATTAAGAGTTTTCATTGTTTTATTAATTACTTTCATTTACAAATTACTTTAATTTTAAGGTTACTGTGCAGTATTTAAGCATTACTTAGTATTAGTAACTGGACAGTATTTAATATGGAGAAAGCAAAGGATATCAGTGCAATCATTAAAGCTAAAAGAAAAGGAAAATGCGGTCGGAGCCTAAAAACAATAGGCAGCCAGAACCGCTATTTGCTGTGAAAAGCTAAAGAAGACCGAACCCTATCCAGTATGTCTCTAAAGGCTACTATGTGTGATGTTGGTGCAGAAATATCGGAGCGGACAGCGAGACGTCGACTTTTTCAATCTGGACGAACACAAAAAACAGAAACTGAATTCTAGAATATATTGATTTTTGATATTATGTAGGTATTCTAAAAGAATAATGATATTATCCTAAAAACACATTTTCCAATACACATTTCATTTGGCTTATATTATCTCTTTTTTTTAACAGATTGTATTCAGTGACAAGACAATGGTGATTTTGACACTACCAATGGCCAGGACTTTTCGGAGATCCCAAGGAGAAGAGTATACAGCACCTCAAACAGCCAGTAGAAGTAATGATTTGATCATGCAATATCGTCAAAAGAACTCTTCCCACTCTATGTCTTTGACCGGATTATAAACGCGTAGCAGTATTTAACAGTCCTTCAGATATAAATGATCCCAACCATGAACGCAAAATTTAACAGAGAGGGATCTTCACGCATGATAAAGCCTTTTTCCATACAACGAAAAGAGTAAAGCGATTAAAGAGAAAACTGCAGAAAAGAGTTCGTGGACAAAATCAGAATCGATTGTAGTCATGAAGGAAATTTGGGAAAATAATGCCGATTTGGTCACGAAAGCTAGAAATTCTATCAGTGGAATGACACGTAGGATACCCTCTTTGGATTCATAAAGCTACGTTTTCATAAAATTTTACTAAAAATTTGTAGAGAAGATCGCAAATTAGCCACACCTATGTATAGAAGTACATGGCTAATTGGGCTAAAATTTCTTTTAGTGAACGTGTTTCCACTAAAGAGCACCGCACATCTACATAGCATTTTCGTCTGCAATATCATAGTTGTGTTCATTTAGCTTACCGGAGGTCTATTATACATTTTAAAATTGAAATCAGTTTGTTTTATGAGATGACCATGAAATCAATTCGACAGATACGCATAAAATAATAATGAAATATTGTTCACTATTTGTTGCTATCGTTATCAAAATTCGCATTGATATCTCCCCAAAAATGTTTAACATATTCTATGACGAAAGCATCGATAAAAGCGATTCAAATGGGCATTATCAAAGGCTTACCGTTCGAAAGGTTCAAAGAGTTATTTCCATAAACGATTTTAATGTTATACACATAGGAGAAAAAGTACTCCAATCGTTTTCATTGCCGACAAACAAAATTATGACACTAACAGTGACATGAGTCACCATAATCTTGAGCTTTCCAATTTAAAAGCAGAATATCGAAAAATTTTACTTAAAAAACGTTGTCGCATTATCGCAATTATACGGCACAAAATGGCTCAAGTAAACAGCAAGATAACATATCAGTTAACCAAATAGAGCAGCGCTGCAACGTGATTTAAATTTTAAAATCTTAAGTGTTTGAATGTTTTTTGACGACCTTTATTGTCGAACAAATGTTTTTCTGAGCTTCATGGACGGCAAATTCGCTAAAATATATCGACACACAATTTTGTGCCTTATGTCATTATCGATGAAGCATTTAAAAAGTTAAATTGTATAGGTAAAATCCGTCAAAAGAGCGAGAAAAGTTGAGCAATTCTGTGAATGAATTTTGCTTTTCTCCCGAGTATACTTGTCAAACTGAGTGAGACGTGTACTCCATTAAACCGTTATCAAATGTGGCAACACTAAAATACCTCACAGCATATTTCCCACACATATGACAGGGCAAAACCGAAAATATTCGAAAAAGTTCAAAAAGACGAGAGACGAGAATCAGAGCAACAAAAATGAAGTCCGAAAAGAGCAACAAGACTCTTGGGCAGCACGATCGAAAACGAAACAACTTCACCCTGTTGCCAGAGGGGAGGTGGAGCAACGAAAACAACAAGAAACAAGAAGAAGACGGCGTCGACGGCGGCGAAACTATTCAAAATCGAACCGAAAGGGGAACAGGTGTACACTGTTAAAAAAAGGCCCGTGTTCTGCCTGTCAACCACACAGCTCCATTGATCTTAGCGGCGTGGTGGCGGTGATCCTCCGTTTTGGTTGGAGATGATAAATAATAAAAAAAAAAAAAAAAAAAAACATCCGAGAGATTGCACAATTAAAACGAGCTCTAAGTAAATATCGATAATTAAGATAACTCTGCTTTAACGAGAATTCGGTCGATTCTGGTATGTTTCACCACACCACGCACACGGTTCACCCCACCGCGTAGATACAAGAACGAAACGATCAATGACTGCACCACGACACAGCGACATCCGCGATCAGTTTAATCTCGCGAAATACCTCGAATTTCGGCACAGTTTTCATCGATTTCCACCAAAATTATATCCAACAGCAGTGCACTTACTGAAAAAACTCCACAATAATTCAGTGCCCACACAAAATTTTCTGGAGGCTCTCTTTGTCAACAGAAATAAACCACAGCAACGACAGAAGGGAGCCCCTAACGCGACAATTTTCGTAGCGCTACCGTCGAACTGCGCGAGGTGAAAGAATTCCACCGTTTGAGAGGTTGAGAGAACTCTTGAGGTCTTTCTTAAGGTGCCTCGAAGCGCAAGGAACTTGCTGCTTAAAGAAAACCGTCCAAATGGAATATAAAAGGCACGGCAAACGACCACAACCAAATACGACAGCGGCGGCACCGATGGATTCACTTTACACCGCGATGCGGGGCTTCTACTCGGCGACGACGACGATGGCTGTATGCTGGGGCCCCATCGTCGTGGGTACGTAGAACTAGCGGAGGAACTGACCGCGAGCCAAGGAAAACCCAAGAAAACTCTCAAGTTAGAGCGTGAACTTTGAGAAGCATGCGAGGACGCATACATGGAAAAGCTCACATAGAACCTAGGCCGCCAAGGGGGCGTACTTGTAAGGCGAAACCGGCGAAGATTAGAGGAAAAAACTTTTCAAGTCTCCTTGGGAGATAAAGAAATCGGCATAGACGGAAAATTGGCTTCGCGTCGGAGTGTTGTTCTAATGTCAGATAGCAGCACGCCAAATTCTCAGCGCAAAGCTTTCTTTTGCCGTGTGGAGGAAACTTGAAGGTGTTCAACTGAGGAAATGAGCACATCACGGTATTAATTTTCTTAAAGATGTGTAAGAGTTTTATCAACAAAGCTGTCGACTGAGGCCTGAGGGTCTTCTTCTATTCTTTTAAGCGATTATCATCAATTTAAGACACTTTCAAGCAAAGTGAATTGAGTACATGGCGAATATTCAATTCGTTAGAAGTTTGGCTCGAATCCAACATCGATGTGTGGCAGATTCATGTTGTTACATTAAGGCTGGAACAGCTGTAGCTGAGGCTGTAGCTGTAGCGCAAGGGTAATTTTGGTCTTCAGAATGGTGTAGCGTGTAGCTCATTTCGATTGTGACATTTAACGGAAGAGTTTCGAATTTTTTCAGTGAGTTTTCAGTGCATCGCGTTAAATAAAAATGAAAAAAAAGGTGCTATTATCGTGGAAATTGTTGCAATTCTGTTACTTAACCCACAAATATTTAGAAACAACAGGAAAAATAAAAGACGTTGGCGGTTTAGACCGGTGTATAAAGAAAGGAGAAAATTTGGATTTTTGAAAGAATATTTACATATATGTAGTTATGTATGTAGTACCTACAATACATATAAAATTACGACGAGGATGAACAGAATCTATAATAGTATGATTTATTATTACATTTATTATTATATTATTCTTAACGAATACTTAATAAGAAAAAACATAAAGGTAAATAGTCCCTTATTCATACATCAGTGAACGATAATTCCTCTCTTTATGTGTCGATGATGCTTGTAGTACGTGCAGTTGTAGCACGGAAAGTAGAAAAGTTCCTACTTTGAAATAACAGCTACACATTGTGACGACTTACATGGATATCTACAGTTTGCCCTTTTGACAGTTTATACCGCTATAGCTACACATTTTTAATTAATTTAATTAAAAACACTACAAATACTAAGATATCTTAGATGTATTAATGAAATTGATACTCGTCGAAATATCGCTTGATGTTTGTCGAAAATGCATTCAGTGACATTTCTGAGTCGTATCCTTTCATTCGTGGTTGATTTTTACGAAGTTGTTCAATAAAATGTAAGTAATAAATGCTTTGATTGTTATTAATTTATTTAGCATTTAATAACAATTAATAAATATAATACATGCACATATACATAATACAACCCGAACGCAATAAATATTAAAAGGCCAAGGTTAAGAAAGAAAATCCTAGCTAGAATCGAATTCATCAATAAGATGCCTTATCCCAAAACAAGCGTAGCCACTTTTTCTCAAGACCAAACTTCCCTGAATTTTTTCCTGGTTTTCCGGGTAATATTTGATTTTTTCAAACTTTAGATTGTATCGTGATATTAATTTTAAAAAATATACATATATATATCAAAAACTAATTGCTTATTGTTGGGAGAGAAATTAATCTTTTTGTTCATTCGCATCTTGAAAAAATATAGATAGAGTATTAATGGATTTTTTCTCTCTGCATAATGCAAAATAGTTTACTTGAAGAGATAAACAAATCAATAAGTCTTATATTAAAGGACTAAAAGAAAAATGTGAATCTACAGATAGTTAAATGTTTATTGTGCATCAATTCTGTTTGAACCATGAACAACACATGTGTGAAAAAATAAAACTGAAAAGGGACGGAAAATAGTCTGAAAATTGAATTTTAGACGAAATAAAAAATAAGTCAGAAATGATTATTTGCACTGAAAACATTTAACATCGAGAAAATTAAGACAGCATTCAGACTGAAATGAGGCGGAAATATTTTTTCAATCAGAAAATAAACAGAAAAATTTATATTAGCATAGCTGTATCCGAAAACATACTGAAAAATCAGTTACCTTTGTACTAGCAACAAACTGAAAACAGACTACAAAATTTGCCAATTTTTTCTGTGTTAAAGGGTGGTCGGAAAAGAAACGGAAAATATACTGAAGGAGTGTACAAAAGACGGAAATTAATAGACAGAAAACAGACTGAAAATTGTTCAGTTAAATCAGTGGAAAACAGATCAAAACTGTTCCAAAAGTCTTATTTCCGTCCACATTTTTCAGTCTGTTTTAAGCCTGATTTCCGTTCGTATTTTTCAGTCTCTTTTCTGCCTGATTTCACTCAACATTTTTCAGACTGTTTTCCATCTGATTTTCTTCTCTTCTTCACTAGCTCAGTCCACTTTCCGTTCGTTGTCACACAGAAACAATTGGTAAATTGTTCAATCTGTTTTCATTTTTAGTTTTCCACCGGGGTATACTCGTATTAGGGAATGTAATCACGGTCATTTTTAATAAAAGTGAATTTTCACTGAATAATTCTGTAGTTACTATCTGTTAATTCTTATTGTGAAAAATTTAGAACCTCACCTCATGTCATGTTATCGTGATCCGTTTTTACAAACTTTTATTTAACGTCTTTACCATTTCTTCACCTTTACGTAAAAATGTTTTAGATTCGATATTTTTTGCATTGTGGTTAATCGAAACATTCATCGGAAATTAATGGTAATTTTGTTAGCAGGATACGATAGCTATTCGTATTTTTAAGCTATTTCTATCAAATTTTGTTTACATCCATTAATGGTTATCTCGATCTAATTCGTAAATCAGAATCGAAATTAAAACATAACAGAAAAAATAATTAATCGATAGAAATCGTTACTTTTTAGATAGATTGAATCTAAAATATATTTAAAAAATGTAAATTTAAATATTTTTTACTTGCAACCTTAAAGTTCAAAATTCTATTAAAAAGCCCTGCTTTTTTCATCAAAAGCATGGAAATTATTTCATTTTCACTTTTTCCTCTGGGTATTTAGATTCAACTTGAAACTTAGAGTTTTCGGACTTGTTCAATTGTTTTAAGAAAATACAGTATACTCGCGATAGTGTGAACATTCGGTCCAGTGAAAAATCCGATGGAGTGAACAGTAATAATTATAGATACCTATACGTTTGTACGGATTTATGAAAGATGAGGTACTATCCTTCATAAATTCGTATACCTATTTACCTAAATGTTTATTCCCAAGAACTTGGATTTTATTTTTAATATATATTATTTAAAAAGCAAGGTATTTTTGTTATTTATAAGATTTTTTACTATGTACTTCTTACTTATTTAACACATCCAACATATCCTTCTCGAAAAAGTGAACATTTCGAAAAAGTGAACACCCTTGGTTTTTTTGTGTTCACTATATCGCGAGTCTACTGTATTGTTATTTTCTAATTTTGTTTTTTTTTTGTTTCTAATAGACAGGTGACAAAAATTTTACCAAAATTGGAAATAATTCAATTGTCTTATTTTTGTTCAAATAACATCACTTGGAAGATCTATGATACAAAAAATGGAATTCGGAAACAAAAAACATTAAATTCCCCGCCTTTAATTAAATAGTACACATTTCCGATGTCTTTATCAATACCTCACTTAAAGCAAAATTCAAGCTTTATTCTTTCAAATTAATTCAATCTATTCACGACGATCATTGAACCCATGATAGTGACCCAAAAACCTAATCCTGAATAGTCATCCGGGGCCGCCGCCAGTAAAAGTAATTGAGGCAAACGTCACCGTCAATCCGCGCCAGCAGTTCCCACGCTGTGCTACTCTTTTTCATTCATAGATAAAGCGAAAAAACTTAGCAAACAACAGATATAAAGACAAAGTAAGTCATCAGATAAATGTCTGATGCCAGAGTGAGTGATGATAATAATTAGAATATATGTATGTAATCAAATATATCGAAAAATTAATTCTGAAAAATTGCTTCCAATTTCAAAAATTACCCAACCCAATTTGCAAAATGGCAGTAACTATCATCTTCACGCCGGCTGGATGTATAAAATAAATCACTGCCGCAATTTCAAGAAAAGACTCATTTAAACATCTTTTTTTTTTTTTTTGCATATGCTCCCACTTCATAAAATCCTAAAGCTCCCTCGTCCCGCACTCCCACCTCTTCGGTCCTAATGCAAATCTAATTGGAAGCTGGGGAAATTAAAATCAAATTGCGCATTCCGTCGACATTGAGTGAGTGTGCGCCAGTGAAATTTTGCCGCCGGCCGCCACGATTAATCAGACGCCGGCAGCTCCAAGTGCCGAAATAATCTTGGCGGCCGGCTCGTTTTGTAAGTGAAGAAGCCGGCTGCCTCCGGCCAGCGGACAAACTTACTTGACCGGGAAACTTCTGCTTCGTACTCGATTTATTCCGCGACTGACTGTGAGAATTCTTTAGGCTCTTTTGTGGAATCTTTCGCATTTTTGCGCATTCCTCCGTAGAAAGGGGCACGACTGTTTATTGTACCTTTTTATTACGTATGAAAACAAGTTTCAATCAGTGTTTACTTTAAGCACCTATTATACATACACTCCACGAAGTAATGATAAGACCAACAATAAAAATGCACTTTTTTGCAAAAGCTATTTATATTAAGTTATAATCATTTAAGGGTTATCCTACTGTGAAATTTTCAAAAATTCAAAATAATTATTCCAGTCCAAACATTTGGAGCGAAGTAAAAATTTGACGGACAATATTGAAAACACTAATGTTCAAACTTTAACCGTGCTTTTCTCAAGATTACAATGTTTTGCAGAAAGGAGTAAATGATTCCTCAAGTCGACTTGAAATTTGGTACATACACATGTTCAGAGGAAATGCACTTTTCGATGGAGAGATGACTTTGATAATATCTTGTATCGAGTATCTACATTATATGTATGTATAATTAAGGAGAATATTATTTTGGTTTTGTTTTAGAACAACCATATGGCGCAAATCGTGTACACCGACCGATCGCACGTAAAATACAACATGGGAAATTAAATAACTCGCTAAGATATTAATATTTTTTTATTAAATTTTTTACGATGACTCTTGAATATTTATGTATATCAATAAGTATTTAAAAATTGATAAAATTACATTTATGGTTTTTTAAAAATTTCTTCCGAAACTTTAGACTGTTTTCACGCTAGTATAATAGAGAAGGGAAATATCTAGCACATCGTGAAAATCGATTGATTATAAGAAAAATCGCTGCTAGTAAAACGACTGTAATACACTTCTTAAATTAGAAAAGTCTTCAATATGTTTTATTTTTACAATAATGAATAGCCAGAATTATTTAAACTATTTTAAATATTGGTGACAAATTAGTGCCTAGAAGGTAATTGCATTTTCAGCATGACAATGCTATCATACATACACCAAATACTTCCAAAGAGTTCTTGTGGAGCCATAATGTGCCTGTTTTGGATTGAACAGCTTGTAGGCCCGATTTGAATTCCATCAAAAATATTTGAGGAATACTGTTGAAGTGAATTTTTCTAATTGAAAGACATTTTGAGAACATTAAAAATCTCAAAAATGCAATTCGTTATGAATATGGAAATTTTAATGAACTTAACAACTCTGGAATCTCATACCAGTATACAATACAATTCTTGATAAAAGTAATATTCTACTGTAAAAAACCGATAAAATAGATATGTATCTAGAAAACAAATTAATGTTCCCAATAAGTCTAATTTTAGCAAGAATATACAGCATAAGAATTTCTTATTTGATTTTCGATCTTACTTCATATGGTGTATAAACACGCTAAAGTAAAATTTAAGTTGAAATATCCATTATAATACTTACAGTATTCTTTTAGTAAAAGTATGAAGCAAATCAACGCTTACCTGAAAATAAAAGAAAATACAGTTTTATTAATGAATCTTTAATCATCATCTACTTACAACTTATGAAGATTAGGATCATATAAATAAATTCCCTTCCTTTCCCGTAGTATATTCGAAACTTTTGACAATAAAATTATTACTTACGTAGTATACTCTATTATTACTTTAAATATTACATCAAACCGTTTCAAAAACTTTCAATAATAGAGGCGATTAGCCAAAAGAGTATACACGGTAATTCTCAAATTTCAGTTGATTTTGATAATAAGCACTTTGCAATGCATACATTACTTAATCCAATCCAATCCGTAATCTAGGATCACCTTCCGGAAATGAAAAATAAAAAAATGGCGCGCTTTCAAACAAAAAAGTTGGAGTAAAAGTGATCCTGGGTTGGGTAAAAGGTTAATAAATATGCTCTAAAGCCGTGCAGAGAATTTATATTACAATACAAACCAGATTTGGCACAGATAGAGAGTTTGAAAAAAAGATTTAGCCCAATCTTATATAAATTTTTATTTTAATCTTGCAACACCGTCCCAGAAGACCTCATTTCAAGAAAAACGTGTTTTAAAATTTGGAGATCTCTTCGTTGTCCTATACCTACATTTTACTCACAAAAATGTAAACATTCGAATTAAGAAAAAAACTTTTGAACAGTGTAGGTATTCTAGAATAGTGAATTGAAAAAAAAAAATTATTAAAAATCTCGAAACCGATTTTTTTTACTCTAAATACACGATCAAATTTAACAAAGAAAGATTTAAAAATCTTATTTCATTAAATCAAGAGTTATCTTAGCGTCTTACTTTCAGCTTATACTATGGTTACCTACTTGTCTTATTTTTTGTGTAAAGTGAAGACAACAAAACATACCCATTAATAAACTTCAATTTCTGTGTTAAAAGAATAAAAATAATTTTTTAGATAGTATAAACATGCACGTTAATATGCTCCAATCTATTCAAATCTTACTTTATGTAAGTCATTTTTGAAATTCTTATATCCAGAAAACTACGCTCGCAAGAAAAATAATCACCATCTTGCAACAAATCGCGTTTCACTTTTACGGCAACGAGAAGTAGTTAACCCAATTAAAACCCAAATAAATTTCAGTTTTTTAACCCAAAATTTCCACCCACACGTGAAAATGGCGAAAGGTTCGAATTCGAACGACCTTCTCCCCAAAGCGTAGCCAGCATTATTTGATAGTGAGACACCAGACAATGGCTCCCCATGAAATTTCCCTTTTTGCTAAATTAGCTACGGACCAGACTTCTTATTTATTCTTGCGAACTTAATTCCATTGAAAGCGCTCTCGTGACACAATCCCGAGAGCTGTCCGGTGGTAAGTAAGCGCACAATGGCACTAGCGCGGTGCATAAATAATTCATGAAGAATTGGCCATCGATTATGCGCCATTAGCCACGAGCGGCGATCAATTTGGCGATTAATTAGAAATTCTCCAAGACCTCCAGCGCTTCTTCGAATTACAAGAGGGAAGCCGGAAGACGCATCGAAATTAAGTGCGTGCTCGGTCCGCCGAACGCCTCCTTGCGCGCAAATGACGGACGGCTCGGACGACGCGCCTCGAAAAGTCGCACACAAATCACCCAGTTCCCTGGGACAGCTGCAATTTATTGCCATGTGCCGACGCGTCGCCTGGGGCCCTATTTCCTGGTGTCCAAATTTAGCCACCTCGACGTCTTCGAGTGCTGCTTGTCGCATTGTGCCAAGTCAGCCAGCAAACTCAGCCAGCTGCGCTCGCGAATTATTAAATTAGTCTAAAGTCGCGATCTATCGCGAATGCGCCTCCGAAACTAGTCCGAGCCGCAGCCGTTAATTGAATTCGCCACGATGACGAACGGCCGCGTCGACTCTGCGGTCATTGGACTTGCGGGACTGGAGATGGATGGCAGCCAGTTCCGGAATTTCGCATTTCTTGCGAAAATATCTAAGCCCAGTGGCCACCAGATGCCAGTTTGACCGGCTTTTCGACTCTAAAGCTAAGCACCTCTCCTGCGACCTGGCACCGGGATGTCGGGACTCAATTGCATGCCCAGCTCCCGCGAATTGATCCCAATTAAGCCACTATCGACGGATAATTGGGGCCGGCACCTCAGGCGCGCATTTATGCTAAGATACTGGAGAAAATCAAGGATAACTTTTCCGACAGATCCGTAAACCCCAACGCCCGCACGCAAGCCAGTTGGTCGTCGGAAAACTAATGGGTCTGAGTCATGCAATCTAGACTAGACGTGCCATTTCACAGTTCGCATCCAATCCAGGTATAAATGATTTTCCCTATTATGAGAATTAAGCCAACTTCCTGCTTTTAACAAAACGAGGTGGGTGGGACTCTGCGGAAATTACCATCATAGAAATTAGGGTAAGTTCGAAATTAAGGCACTGACAGAGCCATCTAGTTCTGAACATCTAAACTTCAGTGGCTGACTTCCAACTGAATATGTGTACGCGTCTTTGATAATGATGAAAAATGTGTCTCTACTAAACTCAGTGGCGCCGAAACGCTTTTGCATTTCATGTAGACGCCCCATTTAATTTTGTTTAAAAGATATTAAAATTCCTAAAAAAAAAACAATTCAGAGACTCAAAAGTAACTAATGCGAAGAAATAAAATAAATAGAAAATATGATAGTATTTTTCAAATAATGCAATTATTTTAAAAATTTTTATTTAAAAAAAAATTCATTTTATTGTAAATTGTACTTAATATAAAACTGTTGTACTTAAAAATTTATATAGAATTACTATTGTAAAATTCTCGTAAGTTTTTTTTTTACATGTTTCATAAGATTACCGATTTTTGTATATGATCCACCGTGTGATTCGCCGGCTATTCGGGTGAAATTTTGTATGACCCAAACGGTCAATGTGTTAAAAAAGAAAGATGTTGTAAATACTTTCATTTTTGTAAAATAAAAGGAATAAGGAAGTGTACATGAAGGTCTTGTTTAAGAATTTGAAGTTGTAGGCATAATCTAATCAATATTTCACTCAAACTTTAATTAGAAACTTTAATTTGTTAAAAAAATAAAAATACATATAACAAAAAGTACACAAAAGTTTTACAACAGCATTAGTTAATCGTTCATTTTTTTATTTCGGATTCCTAGGCATTAAAACCTTGAACGAAATTTATTTAACAAAGAAATTCCCATTAGCTCCATTTGATGTAATTAGTTTATAAAAAGTAAAAATAACTAAAATTTACACATTTAATTGTTTATGCAGTAAAGTAGAAATTTTAAGAAATAATATCATAATATTTCTATTCTATTCCGTATGGTAGTTTTACTTTCGCCATTGAAGTTGATATTTTACGATAGACGTTCAAAAGAACGTAACAACATATAAGAGAATCGGCAAATTTGCAAACTAACAAGTGGTGTTGGTTTAATTTTAAGCGAAATTTCTTTAAACGCAGTTGTTAAATTAAGTTTTTTTGCATATAAGTAATTTCCGTACTTTGTTAAGTATAAATAGTATAATTTTACAGATACGTATCTTAGCTGCGTATTTCTGCTGTTTTGACTACGTTTCATTTTATAG
This sequence comes from Eutolmus rufibarbis, assembly GCA_963920795.1. NCBI lineage: Eukaryota > Metazoa > Arthropoda > Insecta > Diptera > Asilidae > Eutolmus > Eutolmus rufibarbis. Next base: position 24,296,712 of record OY987205.1, read on the forward strand.
GAACATAATATGGACAGAGATAAATTCTGACGTAAAAATTTAAACTTTGGCGGATGCGGCGTTTACAAAGCGATATAGTGCCAAGGAGAATGGACGATCCGATAGAGTAGTAAGAATTTCTTAAATCTAAATGAAAGAAAGCATGTAAAATATGGAAAGCTTGTTGGACCAATTGTTTACAATTTGTAAAGATACCAACCGATTTTCAGCAGCATCTGTCACACCTCAGAAGAAAACTTCCTCATCATTCTTTTGAGTATTTTTCATTTTCTTTAATTTATTTTATATTTTGAAATTGGATTTATATTTAAGTTAATCAGAATGAACATGAATTGTTTTTACTAATGATTTCGTCTTATGTAAATGTTTTGAGATTTATTTCATAAAAAAAAAAATGGGACTTGTAAAATCTATCCAGAGCCAGGTTTTTATTTCCAGTACTTTAAGTTAAAGAGTTTTATTTTACAATCGATAATGTACTAAAAGCTAGAAAACAATTATGGGTACAAAGAGGCTTTGAAAGATTAAAATAAGACTGTGGTCGCATTAAGTAGAAACCTTTCTTTTGTTGAGCGGACAACGGTTTTATTTTAGTGTGATTAGAGCTTGAAATTGGTGGCCCATAATTATTTTTAAGCTTTTAGTACATTATCGATTGTACGGTAAAACCGTGTAATTAAAACTTTTTTTACCTATTTCTTTTTTAACTTTAAAGTGTGTTTAAAGTAACGCGATGTAATAAAATAAGACTAAAGAGATATTAGTTTTGGTTAATAGTTTCAAAGAAGTTAGAACGCAATCTTTGCATCCTTTCATTATTGAAAGGTTTCTTACTTGTTAATCGTATTGTAGTCATCAAACCCTTTCATTTGAGATCCATACCAAGGGGGTTGTGAAGAAAAAAGTAATCTGCCATCTTAGAGACGGTTGTCATATTGGATTTGGAAATATTAGATATGCTAAATATATTGCATTGTCACGGGAATTATACACATGTTCAAAATTATAAATCTCTAGCTCAATTAGTATTAGTCGATATATTAATCGCAAGATACGGACTGTGAAAGTAAACTAAATCTTATAATAACGACATTTTTAGTATAATTCTCCGCTGATTTGAAATCACGTCAGACTTCAATTTAGTCCTCTGAACTGTACATTCAGTAGCTTCAGACAAACTGTTCTCGCTAAATTAAACTTAACTCATTAATGGCTTTTATTTAGATATTTCGTTTTTTTTTTAAGCATAATTTAGAATAAATTCGTATTGCCTCAATGAAGACACTGTCATCGATCTCCAAAAGTCGACATTAAAAGTAGTATTTGTTCGAAATTGAAAATACAAGAATTTAATTTGATTACTTCAGATATCAATTATAAAGAATCATTGTTAAATTCGCTAGAATTGCGCGTACGACTTACCCACAATTCTGAGATTCTATGATCTTTCTTAATATTAATGTAATAATGTAATAATGTAATACGAAACGAACAAACCTATTGTTGGTGATATAAAATTTTAGCTTCCATATCAGTTGCCGTTTGGTTTGTCTAACATTAATTTAGATTCTTTCAAGTTGCTACTACTTGCTCTTACAATTGCGATAGAAGAAATGGGTTACGTCATTGTCTAAAGGTAGAAAGGTGGTGCTTAAAGTTCACAATGTCCCGAAATATTTATCACTATCAGCATCGTTGGCTGCAACTCATCATTTGTTGATATGTTTAATAAAAAGTTTATTTTATTTACAGTATATTTTGCATTCCATCTACATTGTTATGTTCGCTTTGAAGCCATTCCTTTAAAACCAAAAGTTATAAGTTAAACCGGGGAAAAATGATATAATTATTTTATAAATACGAGGGCAGTTTGATAAGTCAGTGACTTTTTGAATTTTTCGCGCAGTCATTTTAAATGCAACACTGCTCCCGTCAGCTGCCATCTATTAATAGACTACTGTAAAATTTTGAGCAAGCTGCGTCATTTAGTTAGCGTTTGACAGCCATTGAAAGCAGACAACGTCGTGAATTTTAACAAAAATGGAAAAGAACTGAATTTCGTGTGCTGATTAAGCATTATTTTACCATTTTTCCATTTATCCATAAATTGGTCTACAAACTGCTATCCCATTCAGCATATCCTCCAGATTTAGCCCCCTGTGACTATTTCCTGTTTCCAAAGCTGAAAAAAGGCTGGGCGGTAAGAGATTTGGGTCGAATGAAGAGGTCATTACTGAAACAAACGCCTATTTTGAAGGCCTCGAGAAAACCTGTTATTTGGAAGGAAAAAAAAAATGGAAAAACGCCGGATTAAATGCATAGAGCTAAAAGGAGACTATGTTGAGAAATAAAAAGCTTATTTGCCGAAAAAAAATATCTTTTATCCAAAAAGTCACTGACTTATCGAAGTGTCCTCGTAGCTAATATGTTTACTATCTTTTTATTATTGTGTTATATTAATACAACAGTTTCGCCAGTAACTCCTTTAAATACATACTTTGACCTTAGCCCAAATTTGTTGCCTAACTTAAAATATGCACCGCAACGCACCCTAGATCGATAATATCTCATTTGAATTTGAATTTGAATTGCCTCACTACTGATGACATTCACTTTATTTATCGCAAAACACCTTCGGACCCCTCCAGCTCTCCCTTGCCAGGAATCAGTCAGAAAGACCCAAGCCATCGTCTCCAGGTCCGAGCGAACTGAACCGATAAAACTCGCATTTGCATCGACATTACCGTCATTGGCAATTCTCAAGAATTTATGGCGAATTTTCAACGCGAGAATCCAAAGTTTAATCGACAATCAGCGCTGAGCAATCTTTAAATCGCAATTTGCATTTCACGAGTTAACTTGTGGCTGCAGCGATCCTGATCGATTATGTCATGCCCGCAAAGTAGCGCATGCGGTGCGTGCGGGCGCAGCTTGAACTTTGATTCAATCTGAATCATAACGGAACCCAGCGGACGAATGCGTACGTGAATTGAAAATTTTCTGAGATTGATTTTCATAATTTAATCTCAACTTTTGTTTGGATTACATTCGTCACGTAGTCGGGCGGCTCTTCTCTGTGGAGTGGAGGCGCACGACACAAAACACCGCGTGCGAGCCGCGATTAAAATCGATAAATGGAAATAGCCACCAGACTGACAGCTGTGAACTAAGCACGTGTCGCTGTTGTCGCCGCAGCGGAAAAATTAAGTCAAGAGGTGCGGTGACAACTTCCGAGTTTTTTTTTTTTATTTTTCTTTACCTTTTATGTTTATACAAAAGCTGCCCGTCGACCGCTACTGGTTTTGATTAAAACAGCGATAAAATGTGCAGCCAGCTGGATAATGTTTTCATTTAATCTTTTGTTTATAACCATGCGCAGTCCCAGTGATCACGTCTAGATGAATTATTGCGACCTACCCCAAGTAGAATAAGGGTGAGCCACACCGCAAAACTGGTGGTTGAAGTCATGCTCCCTCAGCCTCATTATGTTCGATTTCCGTCCTTTCTGTAAAGTGAATTGCGTTGGTAACAGGAAGCAACATGCCCCAAACTTTAGCCTTATCTAGTTTAGTAGTTACCTGAACGAATAAGGCTATAATTATTTATAGAACACGCGAACCCTGCAGCCACTGTACAAGGCGCGTCCTCCGCAGGGAATCGTTATGGATCCAGTACGAAGGTCATTCAACCCTGTCTACTTCGTGGCTTTTGAAACTTTTCTTTAGACTTAGCAAAAAAAAAACCAATTTGATTCTCTAGACGAAAATCTATTAAGAGGCTTGAGCGTATTCCAATATTTATCCTTGCCTCAAATGCGTCACAGACTCACCATTGCGGTAGGAGGCCAAGAAAAGAAGAAATTTAAAGAGAAATTCATTCTTGAAAAACGAGTTGGTGGTGATGTTTTGAAAACTCCCGCTTGAAGCAACTCGATTCGTTGGCATACATGGAACATAAATTCTACTCCTTTTTAGCGCTCTACATTGCAAACACATTCTTTTGTATAGACGACAAAATGTGGGCTTATGCTTCGCAGGACACATGAGTCGATTTATATTATGAAGCAAACAAGAAATAATTAATAAAGTTTTTTGGTGCTCTTTAGAACTTTTCTATTGCAGAATAGAAGGTCGAGTTGGGAACGCGGTACACTCTTTTCTGCATTATGTGCCCAAGCCTAACGACGCACAGTGTGGCAAAATCACGAAAACCCGGCATAAATTGAAAATATAAAAATCTACTGAGAGTCACCAACAATCGTATTTGTTTATCTTCATAAACCGTTGTTTTCGAAATGATAATCGCTGATAGATAATCGCTTTCCCTTTCCCCTCAGGCCCCCTTTAAAAACTGATCACTTGCAGAGAAATATCGACTGCGTTTACTGCTCGTTCTTTACCTAATTTTTAAAGTGTTGTAGCTTGAGTGTTTTTTTAGATACAGATACAAAAATGGATACAGAGTCTTCAGGTACGTTCATAAGTACGTTTATGGCAAAGATTCATAAAAATATTAGTTTAGTTAAATTATATTTATTATAATAAAAAACTACATTTTAAATAGTAAATTATATTTGTTCTGAAAGTATGTAAACTTTTAGTAGCCTTCCCCACGGTTCCCCATAGAAGTTTTTATATCATTTTGTAGCTTCAATCTTGTACTTTTGAGAAACGTTCTAATATCTTGCTCATACGTGCTCAAAATAAAAATAATAAAATTTAAATATGTCATTTCGTTGACTTGGTAATAACCTTGTTAATTGCAAGATCTCATTTATAAATTATATATAAACCCATATACTACAATCATAGTTACTTTAACTATGAACCCCTAATTTTTCAATCTATTTCCTTTATTTGTGGATGAATTGGAGGTCTACAGAGATGTATACAAGTGCATTTTAAACAGGAAAGCAATATATTTTACGAGTACAAAATTTTATTTCTTTAAATGTTCTTAAATGATGTTTATTAATACACTTTAAGGCAATTTCCATTAATATTAGTAATAAAAACATGAGTTATGAATTTTTGCCACGTTTTCATGAACTTGCCACACTGTGCGACGTGTGGCTGTTGAGATAATGGTTTAAATGTCACGAACACGAGTGTAAAATTTCCACAACATACTCAGCATAATCTCAAATATTTATATAAATATGTTCGAATGATATTTAAGGCACGGTTTTATCAAAAATCTATTAAGACATTTTTCTCCGCATCTGTCATCAACTAGACTTGCTTAACCGCCGGCAATAATTCTTATATTGTGATTCATAATTACGCTTTAGAAAAATTGTTATTGTTATTGGTTTGAAATTTAGTGCGGTTCAGGATACGATAACTTTAATTATTAAAATATATTTTTTTAATTTTTACATAGCATTTATTGCAATTTAAATTTAAATCAAATCAGATACATATGCAGGTTACAAATTATAGTCGATTTAGTATTTAACCAAAGTATGGTAACGATGAGAGCAACTACCCCTATGAAGAGGAACTACTAAGAATAAAAACATGAAAGAAAATACAAGTAAATATTTAAAACGTATTTTTACGTGACCGGTGGTTAAGTGATAACATGGAAAAGACGTACTTTTACGTGTCCGGCATAAAATGTATTAATAAGAAGTTACACACTCAATACGACCTCAAAGTTAAATTCCTGAAAAAATGCTTCGAGAAAAATTTTTCTTTAGATAAAACGGCAAAGAACTACTACAACATCAGCATTAATCGATATAAATTAGAGACACTACTTTTATACAATATACATACATAGGTATGCTTTTACTTCACTTACTGAAAATGTTGAAATGTTTCAGCGTGAAAAAATACACTTTTTTTACGATTTTTTTTTAGAAAAACGGTTTGAGTAAATTTATTAATACCTTTTGTACATTATTAAGTATGATTTTAAGAACATTCTGTAAAATTCGAATGCAAAAATATTCACAAACAAACCGGTGACAGAGCTTTTCCCAGAGCGCCTTTGGAAAAAGACGATTTGCTGTATATCTCACTCAGCTGAAAATTATCTGAAATCAAAAACCATTTGAATTTAGTCAAAGTATTAATAAATCCTCCCCTCCCCTCAGATTATGTTTTTTTTTCTCTTTAAAATTTTTGCCGGCCATTTAAAGTGAAAAGTGCTATTGTTCACGAAAAATTCCGCCATTTTGTAAGTAAAAAACCCCCTAAATAAAAAAAGAAATTCTAAAACTCACCGTTCGGGGGAGGTATTTTATATGCAGAATGTGTGTACCAAATTTGAAATGAATCGGTCAAGTAGTTTTAAAATGGTAGTGTACACGGACTTTGAAAGTGGTTTTGAGAAGCTAAAAAAGTGGAGACTAAATCGAGCTAAAAAGGTAGACTAACTACTCGATAACGTTGAGAATTTTGCTCGGATCGACTTGAAATTTTGGGAATATATTTTTGAAATGTTTAACTACAAGAAAAGACAACAACAAAAAATCGATTTTTAGGTAGGCCCCCCCTTAAGCTGTGCTAAGTTGTGCTATGCATTGAGGACAAATGCAAGTTCAGGATGGCCGAGTGTGGAATCGAACAATTCCGACATATATGTATGTATACGTATAAAATGCAAAAAGCATTTTTTGCGCCCGCTGCAGATCATCTTGCAGTGGAAAACGAATTGCTTTGTAATAAAGGCACATTTGATTGTATTACTCGTAATTACTCTGAAAAAATATATAAAACGTCCAATTAATGCGGTTAAATACGATTATTTATGCAACTTCTGAAAACGATCCCTTAAAATAATATTCACCAAAATTTTACCATAATCCGTTATATTTAAATAAACCTCTCAGAATTATCGAAGAATTATGCCTGCCAATTAAACCAGTTCTGGAAGGTAGAAACCTTTTCTTTCCACCGATGATAAAACCAGTAACCACCAAAATACAACGTGAGAAATAGGCCACTGTTGGTAGAAACGCCAACAACAACCGGTCGCTGGTGATTTTTTGTCATCGTAAATTTCTTGAATTACGACTTCATCCATTTGGCACAAATTGTGGAGATTTTATTTCGCGTTTTATGTCGTTTTTTGTCATCTTATCTCATTAAAATGCAAACAGTATCTCTCGCGATGAATATAAATTCGAGGAAGTACAAAAAAAACTGCATAAGAAGGTCGATAAAAGCATATTTATGTTGTTTTCAAGTGATGTTGTTGTAAAAATCGGGGCGGAGTATTTTTTTCTATAGTTTTCAGTAAGACAAATTACTCAGGCATGTCCTTGATGTGGAAGTGGACTTGCCGCCTCTACCTGGGCCTATTCGTTCGCTTGCTACGGCAGGCTTCAAAGCCGGAGAATTTTATGGCGGTAAATTTAAATATTTGATAACGCATATGCGAGAAAAATTAAGAAATTTCTGTTGTTGCCATAACTTACCGAAAGATAAATAAGGTGAGTAAACATCTTTTTTTTTTTTTTAGGTTTATAAACTTTGATTGATACGGGCGGCTAATTTCTGCGTAAAATAAATATTTGCGATGACAGAGTTCGTGACTTAGACATTAATTTAACCTGTTAAAAGCCGTTGTGGGGTGTTGTTATTGCGTCACCATGCTCCGTGTGGTAGTCTTTATAACTTCTAATCAACTGACTTTTTTGTGCTCCCATCTACTCACGGCCCTGCCCCCTAACATAAAGTTGGCTTTAAATTTTCGTTTGTTTCTAATTTAATTTTCTGTCACCTCTTGTACAGCTTTATTAGGAGATAATTGGGTAGGATTTTTCCGAGCATTATGCTATTCATTGCTTCCAAGGTTGATTCGTTATAATCCCCCGAAAAACATATTACGGTCGAAAACATCCGACTCTGTCACTAGGTCTGTCCTAAAAATAGCTGACAAATATATCGTCGCCTTGAACTTAATCAATTTGCCTCAATAATGGCGTGCTCAAAACAATTTACTTCGCACGAGCAGGACGATCAAGTTTTGTTAATTGTCAAAAAGTGACATTTCCTGTCGCCATTAAATCAGTGCGCGATTAGTGATATCACCCGCTAAATTCACCCCCAGCGATTGAATTCTCGTGTTCACCGCCATAGTGCCACTTAATGTGCCCATTGTGCTTTCACCCACTCCGCAGCACGCTATTAATTTTCATCGCTTTTTGAGAACGGACCGACCAAAATTGGAAGCGCCGCAATCGTGCTTTAAACTTGAGAGACTGTCGTACTTAACTGTAAAAAGGCTCCTCCATTTCTTGAAAAACATTTCGAGAACATCCGCTAGCTGGCGTTGACGTGCAGTTTTTGTTTATTTCTTATAGGTCGGCGTCTACCGGTAATTAGCATCTTCCACCTCCATAACTCAAACTTGTCTTCCAGCGGCAGCTGCCGTTAGCGGAAACTTCATTGTTTTTTTTCCACTTGTTTTTTGGTCTCTTTTAATTTCATTAGACGAATTTATGTGGGAGTTACTGGCGGCACTTCTTGAGATTTCTGCGTAAAACTAGGACCACCGCGGGCTATTCTCAGCCGATGTAATTAAGTGCTGGTGATTTGTAATAATCTTCTCAAATTCAGCCATCGCTGAGAATTTGTTTTTCTTTCACAATTCTCGAAACAAACTCGTTGAGTTAATCATTTTTGTTACTGACTAATTTTCCCTTTTTTTAAAGCTTATTAAAAGTAATTCGTGGCCGGAAGGCATTTTTGAAGTAGCTTGCTATGTTTGCTAATTTGATCGTTGAATTTGAAATTACATTAACGATGTCTTAAATAATCACTCAATTTTCGATAGTTATCATCTGTCTCACCCTGAGAAAGTGAAGGTCATTTGGGTTCATAAAAAGCCAATTACATATGTGCTCACGAAAATATACACTTATGAAAACACAAAAAAAATACACAAATATACTATTGCTGTAAACTAAAAAATCGACAAATGAAGGGTCGAGGTCTAGTCCGTGACGAATTTAATAATCTAGATGTGTAATTCTTCCTTTCCTTTCCTTTCTGGCAAATGGGTTCTCTATAAGCTTTTTATTTCAATCAATTCGCTTTAAGGTTGGTCGACAACAAAATTTCATTCCTACTGTTGCGTCAAACGTAACTAATCCACTTAGCTACATTTTCGTCTCAATTGTGAACTGCATTTGTTATTTTTCGGTACTTTCAGTGCAATTATTGTGTAACAAATTTTAGAATGAGTAAATATTATAATCAAAGAATTACGAAGAGTGTTCCGGGAAAAAATTGTTCTTATAATGGTGACAGTCCCACAACTTGTTTCTAATATATTTGATAATAAAATCATAAGCTTATAATAAAATTTCTTTGAAATCTTTTAATATTTACTACCTTTAAATTTAAAAAAAAAAATGCATTCTACGCAAGGCTTTATTTCAGAAGATGATGAAAGTTTAGACAAATCTAAAATACACAGAAAACGAAAGAGGGCTATTAAGGGGTATTTCTCATCAATAATTTAGAAAACAAAAATGGAATGTTTTTATGATTACCTGAAAGAAATATGGGCTTATTGCGAGAGTCGAGTTGCCACTTTATCGAGTCGACTTTTTGAAGTCAACTGCAGGAATAATTGGTATTGTGTAAACTAATCGACTTATGTAAAAGCATTAACAGATTTCATTTAAAAGCAGTCAGTAGTATTCTCTAGCATTGTGAATTATTAAGAGAGTACTTCACCTACTGCGATTTATTTCCGTCATTTTAAATTTTAAACTGTCGATTGTGAACGTTTTAAATTAACAAATATGAGTGTCTTAGCGTTGTTCATTGAAGACGAAAGTGACGATGGGAATAATGAAGAAGTTTTAAAAACTATCCGCAAAAGAAAGCGTGTGCGAACTTCAGATTAACAAAACATGCGTGTATTGATTTGCTTCAAGAATTAAATGAAAAGTTGAGACCTTCACTCATCATTAGTTCCAAATATAATAAAATTGGTGTGTTTAAGTACTTAGGTTTTGTGCTCAAGGTAGCTACCAGTTAAGTGCAGGCAATGATTTTGAATTAGGATTGGCGCAACCAACTGTTTCTCTAATATTAAACCAAATACTGTTAGCCTTTGAAAACAACATATGCCCTGAATGGATCCAGTTTGACTACACTGCAGAAGACAAAAATCGAGCAAAATTATTAAGTTAGTCTTAAGAGGTGGACCAAGGTTATTCAATTTAGCTGCAAATTTTTTTCAGTGCGGAATGCTCCAGATTTCTTAAATATTCCTTTGGCTACATTAGGATAAATTTTCATAAGCTGCACCAGTTTTTTTACTTGCTTTTTATTGCTGAAAGACTTTTTTCTAAAAATGTTTTAAAACATAAAATAATTGGATTTAAAATAGAAAAATCTTCACTTACGAATTTTCCTTTTTACTTCCTTCCAGGAGTTTCAGCAGAAATATGCAAGTCGACGTTTCTCACACCATAGACTTGAGAAGTCGATTTAATCGAACCGTCGATAATCGACTTTCGCAATTTTTAGTTCTAAGATCGACTCTCAATCGCAGAAATGACGATATTCACTGCTGGCGAAAAATAAAAGTGATTGTCGATAATTTTTTGAGTGAAATTTATATCAGTCAAGTTTTCGCGCCAACTTCAAATAACTAATAAAATCTAAGGACGGTCATATTGTAGTTAAGTAGCAATAGAGAAGTCCAAAGTGAAGATTATTTTATCCTTTTTTAGGCAGATGCACTGTCAGTAGATAAGCTATGGGGATTCGGCGCCAATTTCCCTTGTATTTTTAAAGGGGCCTCTAAATTCTCAAAAACGGTTTCAAAAGCTCGTCGTCCACGTCTAGGAGCAGTTTTTAGGCCATGAAAGCTCCCTTGTGCGTGTGTCTAGGGTGTAATATGGGGATATTTGTTGGAGACTAGGATCAAGTTGGAGATGTGAGTTGGGGTCTAGAGTCAGCTTATGAAGTAAGTCTCTGTCTAGGGTGTAATATAGTGGGGGTTTGGATGGAGTATAGGATGTAATACTATAGCTGTATAGCTGTCTGTATAGCTGTCTGTATAGCTGTATAGCTGTCTGTATAGCTGTCTGTATACCAGCTATACCAGCTATACCAGCTATACCTGTATAGCTGTCTGTATAGCTGGTATACAGACAGCTATACAGCTATACAGACAGCTATACAGACAGCTATACAGCTATACAGACAGCTATACAGACAGCTATACAGCTATAGTATTACATCCTATACTCCATCCAAACCCCCACTATATTACACCCTAGACAGAGACTTACTTCATAAGCTGACTCTAGACCCCAACCCACATCTCCAACTTGATCCTAGTCTCCAACAAATATCCCCATATTACACCCTAGACACACGCACAAGGGAGCTTTCATGGCCTAAAAACTGCTCCTAGACGTGGACGACGAGCTTTTGAAACCGTTTTTGAGAATTTAGAGGCCCCTTTAAAAATACAAGGGAAATTGGCGCCGAATCCCCATAGCTTATCTACACTCTAAACTTTTTTCAACTAGATTTCATTAAAATCGAACTAGAGCGGATCTCCTAGATTTTCTAGTCCAAAATCTAGTTAAAAAATTATCACTAGACATCTAGTTAAGTAATTTAAATAGATTTCTAGTTTATTTTATTACTTCATCTAGTAAATTCAATTGATATCCATTGAGCATAGAGTAACTAGATTTCTTTTTAAAGTGGCCGAAATTAAGTTTTGTTAACTGGATTTACTTTCAAAAAGCCAACTAGATTCTCAAGTCCTCTAATTGTTAATTTCGTTAAAAAAATTATTAATCTAGTTCCAAAATAGCTACTAGATTTTCAGTGAAATACCAGAGAAAACAGTTAATAAGACAAGAAAGTTTTGATGGTTTCATTCACTAGATTTCTATTAAAGTTTATAAAAACCGTTGTTTTCTTACTAGATTTCCTGTTTATAGATACTGCTTCCACTGAAAAAGATGTATAATTTAGTCAAGAATTTTAATACATTTCCCGTGATTCCACGCAAGTTCTAGTTTTGATCTAGAAATTTCTAGTATTTTAGATAATATTAGTGCTTTTTACTAAAAATATGCTTAAAGGAAATAAGGAATTTTTGTTTTGAAGATCAGTAAGGAATAAAACCAGAATGTTGGTCAAAGTTCAGAGTTTTATTACTCGTATTAATATACAAAACAAAACATAATAGGTATTATTCCTACCTTTAGAATTTAAAAAAAATGTTCACATATTCATTTTGTTTTCGTACAGTGTGATTGTCCCCAATGGATTAACATTTTTCGTTTTATAAATGAAAACGTCGAAAAAATTATAAAACTTTGAGAGTTGGTTATTGTACTTAAAGTTAAAGACATAATGACTTTTAAACAACAAATCAAAAGCCCTTAAAGGATTTTCACCTAATTCAAAAAATAGTTCTTCTACAACCATGTAAAAAATCCCCTTCTCAAATGGTTCTTGTGACCTGCACAATAAAACTGGATAAGTGTTCCTATTGTGTTTTACAAAATGTCCAATGTCTTCGTGTTCCTAAAAAACCAACTTTATATAGCATTTTATTATTTAAGTATTCCTTTAATGTCTTACTTTGATCCATTGAACAAGAGGACTTATCTGCATAAGAAGAGTCTTCTGCTCCCAGTCTGCTATGTCATCGGCTATTTGGCAATTTATCCTCTTCACTTGCCGATTTGGTAAGTCCAGTATAAGTGTCGCTAAACGCCTTAAAATATCTAAGAAATACAAACACAAGACATGTGTGAATTAGAAAGTACTTAACATATAATATTTCTTCAAAAACAGTTCTTACCTTTTTGATAAAATTGGGTGAAGAGAAGGCAACTCTTAACTCGTACTTCAAAGGAGACTTAATTTCACAACAATTCGTAGCTCAATTTGTCTCATGCACTGAAGAAAAACATGTGCTGCAATTCAAACTGATACCGACACGGAAATAATTTTGCACTGGAGCTCTTTTAGTTCAAATAAAAATCAAGTTCACTGCACTAGACAGTTATTTCGATATAAGATGGAACCGTTAGTTTTCCATTGAGTTTCAATATGGTTCACTAGATATTCTGTTTATTTAACGAAGTTCTGGTTGATTAACACGAATTTCGTTCGTGCTCTTACATATTTCGGATTTGAACGTTTTTTTTTCTTTTTTGTTTTTTATTCACAAAATGCGGAAAACACAATAAAACCTCCACTATACCTACAACTAAAACTTATTTTAGCACTTTAGCCCTGCTTCAAAAGGGCTTAAAATTTCACAACATGGGTTCGTTCAACAGACTGAGCGCTAATCGGATCTGAGATGTACCGCGTTCAACGATATACATATACCTATTCAATTGAGGGAACTACTGAGATTCTGAGATTAAGGAATAGAAGTTTAAAAATCTTTTTAGGCTCTCAGTCTGCTGGATAAGCCCAATATCCCGTCCCATGCGAACTGCGAAGCGCTCTTGCTATCAGACGCACAAACACACTTTGACGTTTGATATGCCTAGGCCGTCACTGAAATATAAACACTGGGACGTTGATTGCCACTCCAAATAAAATTGAGTTTGCTGAAGACCTGCAATTTGTTAATAATTTTTCAGTGTAGCAATTTTGTTGGGTACTAAGAATTATTTGAAGTCATTTTCATTAGTTTAGTAAATTATAGAAATTACTTTCAATTTTTAAAGTGATATTACATTTGGGGTTTGTGGTCCACTATTTATTATATATGTATATATATCAGTGATGACCATGGAAAAGAAATACAAGAATGCCTGATGAATGCATTAACTTTTTCAGTTCAGCTAGAATTCAAGTTCAATGCACTAAAAATATTTTACTGTGTATATTAAACGCAAATAACGAGACAACTAGTTAAACTTATGGTATTCTAGATTTCTTTCATATTTAATAAGGAACTAGTTAGCATTATTACTTTTTCTAGTAGCAATTTAAGTGGTCGATCAGAAATAACCTGAATTCTGTGCTTTCTTTTGAAAAATACTAGAATTCCATTTAAAAATTCTAACTAGATTACCATCAAGTTAATTTTAACTAGAATAATTTTTAGTGTGTACTACTGTCTTTTGAAGGCGGTTATATTTTTTTAAGAACCATTTTTATTTCGTACTTTTTTACGGTTTCTGTTCTTTTGAAAGTGGTTCTACATTTTTAAGAAAATGTTTTGCAACTTAAGATCGTCTGGCGCAAATCGAGCATTCAGAGGTCATTTATCGAAACCGCCAACAGATGGAGGAATGAGTATACCTGCGCGACAACCAGACAGATCTAACCTACCTTCGACCTTAACAATTCAATAAAAATTTAAAATTTAAAAAACAAAACAGAGACAAAAACTAATCCTTTAATAAAAAATCAAATTTACGAAACCCACCAGAACAAAAAACTTAAAAAGAATATATTAGAAATAAATTTAAATTAATTGCTTATAAGTTTTTTATTTATATGCCTATAACTTTGTACATAAGAATTATATGCTAATGTATTATTATATACTAAAAACTTCCCAGAAGTACATAAAATACATCAATGAAAGAATCATAAAAATCGGTCAAGAGAAAATCGCAAAACATGTCTACATACACACATAGGGGGGAAACAGAGAACCTTCTTTTTTTTTAAGTCGGCAAACTAAACAACAAGCAAAAAGTGAAGAACACCATTTGATTTTAAAACTGATGTAAAAATAAAAATTTAAATAAACTTTTTTAAATGAATATATGTATACATATTAATTGTACCCGAAATTGTTAAGATTTTATCAAATCTTAAAGATGAAGTACATATGTACAAAGATTTTTCGTATTAGTGATTTAAGATATTGTTACGCCTCGCCCAAGGTGTTATTTTACTTGGGCTCGTTCGCGCCGGAGTCTAAGAGAGGGAGACTTCTTTTCCAACAGTCGATCTTCACCAAAACCTTTTCTTCCGTGCCGGGGGAATCGACTTCGAACTTCTTCTGTTTTTTCCGTCACTTTTTTCTCAGATCCATCTCATATTCTTTCTTCCCTTCTGGCCCGGCTCCTTCGCCGTTCCCCAATTTGAAAGGTAAGCAACTTAGCCGTCTGCAACAATATATACAAGTTCTCTAGAATAATGTCCAGGGTACAAAAATTATATATTATAAACAAATAAAGCAATGTGTTCACATTGTGAAGAAATATTAAGTAGTAATTGATTCCGATAATTCTTATTAACCTTTTCACACAATTTAAACAACATTCCTAAATTAAAAGTATATCTGTGGTTGAAGCAATAATAAATTAAGACCAACTGGAGAAACGATAGCATATCTATTTAAATTGGGTCTGGTGACGAAAGAGCCAACCTTTCAGATGGAACGTAAACAGATATCAAAAATTACATCATCTTCCAAATGGAGAGAATTAATTTGGGAGCGAATAAAATAGCGACAAAAAACTGGACTCAATTAGCGGTTAAAACTATGCAACATAAAATTCCCTTTGTGACTATGAATGCAAAAGTAACATTAATTAAATTTTTAAACAGTAGAATCCGCTTTTACGAGGAATTGGCAGCGTTACTAGAAGCGTATATATAAGATAATTGCTAAAAAATGGTTTTATGTCGCTATCGTCAGGTGGCAAATTGAACAATTGAAGTAAATTAAGAAAATTGCAATAGGCAATGAGATGAAATATGAAGATTGAAATCGTATTCCACTGAGGGTGTTACCTCACCGAGAGCTGCAAAAATATAGGCGAAAACCCGCTCGGGGTTCGATTTTATGCAGTGGAACCCGTCGGCTCCACCCACGTTGACATCATTTGAATGAAATTTCGCCTCGTGATAAACAGATCACCTAGAAGCGCATTCTTCCACTGACTGGCGAATTTTGCACCAGCGGATTCGAGGAGAGACAATGCAAGGGCGGAGGGGTCCGCAAAGACGTAATGGACCCATTTGTCAACTGAAATTTATGCTAGATAACCCCCGCTGGCTGCTCTGCTGGTGGCGATGGCTGATAGCCGCAAAAAACTTGTTTACTTTGACGAGTTTAGATGGGAGATAAATGTGGTTCGGCGGAATTCTTTCTTTTTTTCATTTTACAATTTGGTTTTTAATCGGTTTCTGACAATCGATATATTATTTATGGAATTTAGTCGGACAGCCTTGCTTTGTTCTCCTGGGCTTAAAATACAGGCATTTGGAGCAGACTCGCCCAAGGTTTGAATATTCAGTAGAAGAGCCGGCTACCAGGCAAAAGATTGCGTGTTGGATGTTACGCAATGATCGCTGTAAAAAATTAAAAAATTTAATCATATCTCAGACATAATTGCCATAATGATGATAGAATGAAAATTTGTGTTGTGACCTTTATTTATATTGAAATTACATAAAAGCAATTTTGTATAAGGTAGGTTCACGAAAATTGGGTACCTTTTGGGTCCTACTTTAAAACCATCATTTTGAATTCATATATCCGGTACATTTTTGGCCAAGGGACTGATAAATCCGGGATAAATGTAAAGTTCAGGTAGAAACGTTCAAATCCTAAAGATATATTCGAAAATATTAGACGAGATTTTTAAATCTTTATGCACAAGGGAATGATATAAATCTTTGAAGAAACATTTTTAGAATGGCTTCTTGTCAGCGCGGTGTCCACTCCAAAGTCCATTCAAATTTATTTCAATTTTTATAATTATGGCCAACAACTACGTAAATTCTAATTAACAACAAGTTTGATTTTTAATATAAACATATGTGCCTATACATATAATTATGAAAGTGGTCTAAATCATATATTTCTTGTTTCGAGATATTTAATGGATTACATTTGAATAAATTAAAAAATATTTTTATATTATGCAGCATTTTAATTTAGAATTTTATTAGTCTTGATTAATGAAAATTTATTATGAATGTGTGTGTGAATCTCATACGAACATGTTATTTTTAAAGTTTGAATTGACTTAGACCATTTTCAAAATTAACTGAATGACCTATAAATGACTTAAAGCAATAAAAAATTACGAATTTTATTAGAAACAATAATTTTAATGAACATTTATGATTATTTTTAAAAAGTAATCGATTTTTATTATTTTAGGATTTTATCATTATGAGTTTTGAGATTCTTAAGATGTTCCTGAAAAACTGGAGAGATGTGGGGTAGTAAACACATAATATCTTAATGTTTTTGTTCAGTTACTGTTCTAGTGGTGGTGAATAATGGAAGTAATTTAATGTTTCCGTATATTTTTGGTCTTTCTTTTTTAGGTGAAAGATCCAAAACGTGAAATTCAGAATCATCTAAAAAAGTTTTATAGAACATCTTATAAGGCTCATTTTTCAAGAATCTCAACCATTGAATTTGCAGCCAAGCGACAGATCCGCCCGTGGTATTTTTTACTCTTCTTGTCGTTGACTCTTCTAGTGGTTTCGTTGAAATAAAATCCGGCTGCGACACTCGTTGCACCGAAAATGTATTTCTTCTTCGTGAAAATTACATTGAATTAATTTAGTTTAAAATAATGTGGTGTGAAATAACTGATAAACTCATTTTCTTAAAATTTTGACTTAGACCACTTTCATAATTATGGGCACATATGTAAGTGTTACTATTTTGTTGTTTTGATTAAAAAAACCTTTAAAGTGATAAATCAAGTACCTATTTCCCGTTAAAATTAAATGAAAACAGAAGGATTTCTCCCCGCAAAATTGCAACAGCAAAAAAAAAGGAAGAAAATAATAAATGGGAAAAGAAAACGACCCGGAACTCGCCGCGGTACAGTGGCTCTGGCGGCGAAAAATTCCCATGCCCAACATGCATACTAATTGTGCATATTAACATCGTTTTATCTCATGGAAATATGGAATACTAGAGCAACAAAGTCGCCGGGTAATTGCCCCGCACTCAATCATATCGCGCACGCTCGCTACCGCGCCCATCCGCTAAACTGCCGTTACGATCATCTCGTCGGAGCGGGCACGTCACATCCACATCACATGATAAATTCACACCGATCATTTGTGGATCAGTAATAAATTACCGCTGCTGTGTGCCTCTTATGCAATAGAATTTCGCGGCGATACCGCAGCGCACAGAGTCCACACACCACCGGGGCAGTGATCGCGATCACGGTTCTGATCATGCCCGCGATCGCGAATTGAGTTTTGCATGCAAATGCCATCAACCAATTGACTCTCATTGGCCCATTGCGACAGAGTGCACCGCCGCGGGCCGACAGTCAAACGGCCGAGCCACGACAAAAAGGGAGCCGTGGGCAGTTTTATCAGATGAGTCTATCGCGCGGAAAATGGTTCGGATTATAAATAGACCCGGCTCCCACCGGCAACAGGTATTTTCGGCGATTCCGCGTGGAGGCATCGAGGAAGCGATTAGTTTCTTCAATCAGACACAAGACGAAGAAAGAGCTCTCTCCGTCCGGAGGACGGATTCTTCTCGCATGAGTAACGCGACGTTTGCCGCGCAATGAGTGAGTAAGCCCCAAGGAGGTCCGCGAAAACGGCCTCCGCTACTCCTCTGATTCACCTTCCTACGCCATTCACATGCGCCTCGAGCGAGCCGCAAGTCATGTCCGCGTCGAACCGACTGCCTACTCCGGGACCCGATGCAAGAAGTTCAACGGCCTCCTCCTCAGCGGTTGTCTTATTCTCGTTCTTGCGTGCTACACCTTTGGCGGTTTTCGCGGAAGACGTGTACCACCGAGTGGAGGTCACGCTACCTCCGCCGAAAGTTGCGACTTTCCTCCTCTTAACACCCCCCAGTTCAATCAGCTGCAAATTAGGTGCTCTAGAACGATGCTTAGCATATTTAAAAACTTTTAAACTTTTCCGACACTTAAGCACCCCTGGCTGCTTCATGAAGTACCCGTGGCAACAAATCCGATTTGATAGCCTCTTCACAGCCTCCTTGTGGACGCGAACTTTCTTCAGAAATTTCCCACATCGGAGGGAATTTCCCGTTTTGCTGCGGCCTTTTGTACGCTCACTCATTCAAATAATGACCGCAGGAAAGACGCCAAGAAGTGTAATTTGTGCATTATCTTGTTGTGCAACGAATATGGCTCAGGATGATCTCGTCTTAAGTGGATTTGATTTACGGCTGTTTGATGTGAGTGGATTATGTGGTGAAGCTTGCGGGAAACGCGAGTTTAGCTCGCCTTGGTGGGGAATATCACGGCAGGTTGTGTGATGTTAGGAACCGAAGATAAGTGTTTTGTGGCGATAAAGATAGGATAATTATAGAGAACGTCTTATTAAAAACCCCGTCAAGGCTCTTGAGGTTTTTTTTACAGGTGAAAGGACTCCAAGTGCTTTAAGAGCCTCGTTAAATGCTTCTTTGAAACGTTCGCTTCTATTGAATATGCAAGCAATTTCCTTTTCCCTGTTTTCTAGGTATGTATAATATGAGTTTCTTCTCTGATTTACGTTGTATGAATCATGAAACTATTTATTTAACTATAGCAAATTGTTCAAATAACTTATTTAACTTTCTCGAAAAAGGACTACAGTGAAAGTTTCACCTATTTTGCTAAAGCTTTTGACAAAGTTGATCATGCAATTTTAGTTTCCAAACTAGAAGTCTTAGGCTTTCATTCTAATATGCATTTTGAAATGATTAAAATCCTACCTATCCTACCGGTGGTACTTAATACGTTCGAATCGATAATGTCCTTTCGGATCCTATCGAGGTTACTTCCGAGGTTCTTCAAGGAAGCCACTTCGGACCTCTTTTATTTTTGTTATTTGTTATCCGTCTGTTCTAATTCATTCCAAATGTCAAAATCGTCTTGTAGATTAAATCTCTTTTAGATTGATAATATAGAGAAGGACATAATTTTTTTTGATTGGTAAAAATCGAATGAGATACATAGTCAAAATTGGAAGAGTTTTTCTACGATGTTCTTGGCTTTTCTAGCATCTACAATTGCTGGTTTTTTTTATGAATGTAATTACCTGCAACTGTCGTTCCAAAACCGCAGTTCAAATTAACAAATCGTAAATTTTAGAAATTTTGGTGTTTATATTCTTGTTCGAGGTCACCAATTTGAGGTAATTTCTGATTTTCTGAGAGATATTAAAATAATAAATATTATTTTATTAAATTGAAAATAATTCTTTTAAACATCTTGATCCGAAAAACAAAACCTCTAAACTATTTCTAATTAAACATCGCAGAATTCTGTTTCGTTCCTTTTTAAATAAAAAGTAAGTAGATAGATACAAAAAAATAATATTCGAATTATCTCTAAAAGCTAAGTTGGGGGATTCAGGGTCTGAAAAGTGCGGAGCTGTGTGGAACTGATTCCAGTACAGTAAAAGTTAAAAATGAATAAGATATTCTTTAACTAAGTTTGTTCGATAATCTAAAATTCACGAAATCCGACAATGCATCACTCACTTCACGCCCATTTACCAAACTCTTATTCAAACTAACCTCGCACCGCTGATTACTTTCGCAAAGAGCTTCCTGTTCTTACAGTAGTCCTCAAGATTTAATTAACACCAACTCAACCTATAGAAAACCGTTGCCTTATCAACACCTATCCGCGAAACCCACACCTGAGTGCGGAAAAGTGATTTCATCCTTTGGCGAGTATGAAGTAATTTCGCGGAGCTATTTTTGCGCGATATTGTGAAATCACTTCTTGTTGCTGTATACCTGAGGTAGTTCCCAGTGATGAAGACTTGCTACGGAAATTATCGCGTTATTTAGTTAATTTGTTTCCACGCACGAACTGGAAGGTAATGGTTTTACCTATAGGGAAATATGAAGTAAGCCACCTGAAGCCTTCTGATGATAAAACATGTGCAGACTTTAGAATCCACAAAGCAACATTAGTGCAAATATCTTCACGGGGATCAGTATTGTCTTGATTGTCCTAACTGTACCCTCAGGTGACATATTTAATTAGCCTAATGCCGTTATGGCTTGGTTTTTGACCCCGACCCGTTTGCAACCTGGATGGTATGCGGAAGATTGGACTAAAATTCTGTGTTGCTGGAAAACAGGTTTTTGCGTGCAATCAAGCACTTTCCAGTAGTTTTTGCCAACTCAGATATGACAAGGGTAATTTATTCACTTCACTAGCTCTTGACGAAGGTTTAAACCACGACTCTATTTACTGGCTAAATGTTAGCATTAGCCTACACTACAGACTCCTCGGAACTCTTACTATAAAAACCCTGAAAGACCTTGAATGAAACGCAGACACCACCCAGGGGTCATTAAGAAGGAACATAACCTAAACATACCTCTAAACTTGGGTGCAGGTCTCTTAATAACTATTACTTTCAATTCTACTTTATTTAGGCCAGGGTGCAATAAACCATGAAAATTACGGTTGCCGCAAAGTGTGAACAGAAACTTATGAGTAATAAAGCCAGCGGCGCGGAACTGAAAGCGATTATTCATGTTATTCATGAGTCGGTTTCATGCGTTGATAAGGGAAGTAGTAGGCGTACTTTCTCTAGAAGTAACTAATTAGTGCAATGCGGGCCTCTGAGGGGTTTCTAAATAATGCGACCCCCACGCAATGCAATATAACACCGCTGTGTCCACCCCAACTGCTGCGCTAAAGACCTTTGGGAAACATTACTGAGTCCAAAGGGCACTTAAACCCATCGTCTGAAACCCATCAGCGTAATCAAGATGATCAGAGGGCGTAGGGGCGCACTGATGCATATCATCCATTTGAGTGAACAGCTTGCAACGAAGTAATAGAAGGGCAAGTCCCATCATAATGATCGATACCATGACACAATACTCGACACACTTGCCATGCCAGACAGGTATGCACTTCTTCAAGACCACTTATCAAGTGCAACCACCATGGGAGCGTCTCAAGAACCAGTCCTTGTCTTCGACGTGCACTTGTTCCCTTGTTGCTGTCGGTGATGACCAACCAACCATGCATAAATCGTGAAACAAATGTGGACCTGCAAACATACACGCGGAGACCGCAGTCTTGGTTTTATATAGGTACAGCTAATGGGGCCCCGCAGAACCGCATCCCCGTCCTTCCCGTTCCGCTTAAATAGCGTGCGGAAATTCCGATCGTCAGTTAATTTGTTTTGCAACAAATAATTTGTTTTGAATTAATTTAGTGCCACGGATGACTACAGGCTGGACTGTCTTTTCTGCTCGTCTGAGACTTGAAGCCAGGCAGTCTGGAACTGTGGTTAACGGAGTCCCATAGACTTCGTCTGTCGCTTTTCGGGGAAATTATGATTTAAAATATTATAATTTTGAAGTAACAGAACCACCATACATTTTATTGCTCATCGTACCCAGTGGCCAGATATATTTTTAAATTAGTTATGATTTGTTAGTAGTTATACCCACCCTTGAGTATCAATTAGCAATTGTGTGATACCAATTCAACGGCGCTTAACGATATCATATGAAAGACGAGATAATATCTCGTTATCCATCCGCAATGTGTTAAGAGAAGTTAAATAAAAAAACTAAAGAAAGAGATAGAACCGACTCCAAAAAATCTCAAGCCCTATAAAGTTTTAAATAATTTCACTTAAAAATCCTCTGCTACTACTTTCAACATTGAATCCTAAGATTTTACTAGATTTTTGAAGTCGGTGCGAAAATTTGACTGGTATTAATCCAATACTTAGTAATGAAGACATTCAGTTTATCTGGATTATTTAATATTGGATTAAAATCAGTTAGGTTTTCGCACCGACTTCACAAATCTAGTAAAATCATAGGATTCAATGTTGAAAGTAGTAGCAGAGAAAGTGAAATTATTTAAAACTTTTTAGGGCTTGAGATTTTTTGCAGTCGGTTCTATTTTTTTTTTAATTTTTGTTATTTCAGTACTTTTCAGTGCCAGTTCTCTACTTTTTTATGATATTTTTTAAATCGGTTAAGAATCTTACTTTTATTATGCAGTCGGTTTAAGTTTCGTACACCATACTGAGTTCGCCATTTTGAATTTCCAAGTTGTGATAGCAAGTTCGAAATGGTCATCTCCAAAAACCCCCCAACTTTGATTTTTATGGCAATCCCTTGAAGTTTAAAAATGTCGGTCGCCATATTGGATCCGCCATTTTGAATTTCCAAATTTTTCTATAGTAAATTCGCAATCAGCGAATTCAGAAACTCCAATGTATTAAATTTCACTACAATCATTTGATGTTAAAAAATATCGGCCACCATATTGGATCCACCATTTTGAATATATACACACTGTTATATACCAAAACCTTCCCAGAAATATGTAGTCCAGTGGTTTTTGAGAAAATCGTGTACAAATAAACATACAAACACACATACGGGGGAAACACAGAACCTCCTTTTTTTTAAGTCGGTTAAATAGTGATTTTGAAGTTTTGGAGACTATGTTATCTAAACGTTTAATATGAGAATTTTCCCAAAAACATCGGGTTGACAAAGGTCGGAATCAAACCAACGGCTTTCGAATTTGCGGTCGAATGCTCTGACCGCTAAGGTAGGGTGGTCACCGAGATACCGTGCATCAGATTCTACATGCGTACATACAGTAACCCTAAAATGTATAAAACTCCATGAAATTTGGGATTTTCAGTAATAATAGCGATCAAGAAATTTGCAACTATAAATGGGTGTTTACATATTGTTATATTATGTCAGTACTAAACAGAATTGATACACAATATTATACCAATTTATTAACTAAGCTGTAACAAAACAAATAACGTAAAGCTAAGTTTGCATGCAACCAAAAGTTGATCAATATTTCTATTGAGTATTGTTTTGCCAGCTCAAAACATTTGCAACTTAGATTAAACCTAGGATTAAATAGGACTAAAATCAATTAAGTAAAATTAATACTAATCAAAGTAATAGATAATATTTATTATTTTTACTATAGTGATTTAAAATGGCTGGAAATAAGTACACTACTCAAAAACAAAAAATTGCGAACGATTATATTCGTGAAATGAATCAGAAACAATAAGTGAGAAGTATTCTATACACAAATCTACTATATCAACGATAATTCGAAAGCATAATCAGTAAATTTAAAAATAATTCACAGAGGTGATAGAAAAAGAAAATTAACCGAAAAACAAGCAAAGGAAGTTTTAAACGATATGAACTTAAATGTAAGTTTAGCAACAAGCCGCTACAAGCCGAAGTACACCGAAAAAAAAAGCAGACAATTTATGTAAGTTTATCGAAAAAGAATGGAGGAATGTTTCACACGCTGCGGTTGCAAAATTAATTGAGTCAGTGTCCAATAAATGTGCCGAAGTTATTAAAAAAGGGACATTCCTACATATTTTCAACATTTAATTCTACTCTTAAGATGAATTTACTAAGTATTATAGTAAATGTTTTGAGCTACCAAATTGATGCTTTCTGGTCATGTTTTTTAGTTACTGTTCCTATAGTGTTGAAAAAAATTATTTTGTGAATTTTAGGGATATTGTTCTTTATTGAATTATGTAAGTGGTATAATAGGGGAAACTGGGTACGGTTGAAACAGTGCGAATATTTCGTAAACTATTAGCGATATGGTGAGGGGTACAAAAGACGCGGCTTGCATATCTGAATATGATTCACAGTGTTGCTGATTGTTTGTAGCTCATAGCGGAGTCATTACGGCTGACCAAGAACAGATTAAAGGAAAAAAGCACTAATTGAAATAATTTGCATTATTTGTATGCTATAATACAATTAATTCTAATCACTGTAACAACCGCCCCCGGCATGGGAACGGTTGTAACAGTAGCAAATATTTTTTTAAAACTCTTCTTATTCAGTAACCATGTCATTTGAGCATCTAATTTAAATATTTATTTGAAGAAGGAAGTCTCCTCTTTCATTTTATGTATTTTGTGCACAGCTTAGTTATATAATTGCAGTGCTACGGGCAATTACAGAAAATTTTTTATAACCGTACCCAGTCTTCCCTATTATCTTTATAAGTTGTTTATTATGGAAATAATATGGTAATTTTGTATGTATGTGCAGTTGCAAATGTTTTCCCCAGTATCCCTTTTTTTATGTAATTTACGAATGTTACGATCACTAAAATTACAATCAGGTTGTAATTTATTTCAACTGGTTGAAATTTACTAATAATATGAGTATGTATTTTGCTGCTTACCTTTAAAGCAACTATAGCAAACATTTTTTACTATATGTATAATTACACGTCATAAAACATATGAATTAGTAATAATAAAAAAGAAAACCTTCTGTACCCACTAACTTAGTAACTTTTTATCTTTTGATAAATTGACGTATTTTTTCTTCAAATTAAAGTTAATTTACATGGTGTAAGGAAAATAAGGAGGAAAAAGTATGCCAATTATTTCTTTGAAGTCAGACTGAGAATATCTGCGAAAGATGCAATACATTCAAAAGTTATAGGGCTTCGAATTTGAACTCTGATACAATTTTTCGCAGCTGATAAACGTAAAATTGCACATTTATAAACGAATTATGACTTGTTGGGTATCATTAATTTGTGAGCATTTAAGTAAGCTCACATTTGGAACCCTTTTTCGATTAATCAGGAAATTAACTAGTTAAGTTGAAAACTGAAAACAAAAAGAATCAATACAATTAGAGTGCTGGCAGATGCCGCAGGTGCAGGTAATTCGCGGCTTTAAAAAGTGTAACGTATGCAAACGAGTTGGTAACCAGAGAGACGCTCAAAATTCTTACTTCGCTGTTGCTAGCTCTTTGGTTTCTATTGTTAAAAGTGATTCATACGTTCGTCAGGCATACAACATTCAAGTCATTACGTATGAAACGTTCATATTATTATTATCTTTTTTCAATTTAAACTGAAATGCCGTTGGGTTCAGAAGAGTGCTCATAACTTAAACTGCCAATAAAACTCAAAAGCGGCCCCAAACCCAAACAAATTTCCGTCAACATCCGATGCCGGCATGGTGCACATGTCACCCCAACGCGCCGGATAATACCAACTAATTACGAACATATGCCCAAATAAAGCGAGAAGCTGTGCAGTCACAATCTAATTGCCTTGGCACATTCCCCGCAACCCCCTTGCGGCTGATATATGAAATGTTGCGGCTGTTGGGGCTCCTTAAGAAACCCTCCGGCGGGCGGCGGCGTCTTCGGAAAAACAAAGAAACGCGACTATCGGTTGCGGAGCGCCACAAAAAGTAATCGTCCGAACACTTAACGAGCCGCCAATTCCGATCGATCTCCGATCGAGATCGGATAAAACAAAGCGGCTCCGGTCGAACGATGCTCGACGTCGCACCACACCCGCTTCCCCGAAAAAAAATAACTCTTGACTGCCGGTGTGATGCTTAATGAGCCGCGTAATATTCAATGCATTGTTTACCTGATCAACTGTCGCCTTAGCGCGCGATTTCTAATTGCCAATTAACGTCGTTTAGCACCCATTTTGACACCCAAACCTATTTTAAGAGGCTCAAATAATCTAGCAGTAGGTAAATTGAATGACAGATTGCTTCCGATCGGAGTGGCAGGTAATTTTAACTTGCGAAACTCACTATTACCTAGTCTGGAGTGGGCGGAAAATTTTCTGGACACGATCAATACAGCCGCACAGCATGGAGTGCATACCACAACTATTTGCGCGAAAATATTTTAAAATCAAATTGGTATGTAATTGAAATAAGGTGACTTTCGTTTTTTTGCTCCGGGAAAATCCCACGATGGAAAAGCGAAAATATCCATAAATATAGAGCACACCCGACTGAGTGGAAATAATGTTCGCTTTAAATAAATTCCGAAATATGTAGGCTGCTCGCAAGTGGCTATTTTTATCACCACAACATACTGCATTTGACCTATTGTGCGACGAGTTTATCACAACGCTATTTCTATATTTCTTTAGTCCGATGAGCGCCGTTGTAGTCGGCGTGTCGACTGCCTAAAGATAAGAAGAAGAAGCCACGCTGATCATGACGCTCTAGTGCGGTTTTCTTCATTCTTTTTCCAGACTCAAGTTGTTAATTAATTAATGAGCGGCAGAAGAAATTTCTGATAACACTCACTGAGCTACTTTTTCTGCTCCGTTTGTAAGCAACACAAGCCCCGGAGAGTTTGTTGATAAATTGTGCTAGTAGTTTTTTTTCCTCCTTCAATAGTTGTTTTCAACTAATGCACTTGTCTCACGGTCTTTTAAGGCACTTGCAATATTATTTAAATTAAATATAAGCGTACGTTTGTTTTTGCTCCTTATCTGCAACAGTCTGAATCTTCAAATTATCTGAATGAATGAGGCAAAATTATGACTGCTTGAATTATTTAGCTGTTACTTGAGAAGTGTTCGGTTAATTAACAAACTGTAATTAAAGGGTAAAATACACAGTAAAAAATGTTACTACTTTAAAGGTAGGCATCAAAATACAGTACTCATATGGTAGTAAATTTCAATTTAACCAGTGTAAAAAGATTAAAAATGGATTCTAATTTTAATAAAAAATGGCTTTGTAAACGAATTTAATCAATATTTGTAAAATTAATAATTTTGATGGGAAAAACTTAAAGAGTATCGGTCATTCATGTTCATTCAGAATGTAGGATATTTATAAGCAACATGGAACTATCAGAATGTTCGACACTTCCTGAATGTTCTAAACTTTCCCAGCCTACTTTTAAATTGCCTTCTTTTTGAACGGATTCGAATTTCGTCGGATTCAAGAATGGGCTGTTATAGTTAATTACTTTTCTAAAGTTGAAAAGCTACTCACCAGTTTATTGATTGAACAAGCCAATTTTATTTATCACAAAACAATTAATGAACAATCTTTATACTTATTTTAAAAAAATTTAACTAAGAAAAAAAAAAGTTTAGCCAGC
This sequence comes from Eutolmus rufibarbis, assembly GCA_963920795.1. Lineage (NCBI taxonomy): Eukaryota > Metazoa > Arthropoda > Insecta > Diptera > Asilidae > Eutolmus > Eutolmus rufibarbis. The sequence continues at coordinate 24,324,537 of OY987205.1, forward strand.
TTCAATATTTTATCAATGAACATTAGTTATTAATATGAACGAATGAATGCAAAACTTTAGCATCTGCTTGATCTGTGGTTTAAGATGTGTTGCGGCGAATAACACTTACAGTGGCATGCAACTAATTAGTTAGCCCGTTTACCCGTTTTGAGTAAAATCTCATAAAAGCGGTTCTATGTAAAAGTATTTTATTTTGAACCTTTTCTCATTTTACAAAATCAACCATATAAACTTTAACAAAAAATTAACTGATAAAAAAAAATTAACAATTCATAAAGTTAAAAACGTGACATGACGTAGGTCCTACAACAAAAATTGAGGGAAATATGGGTCAATTTATGTATTTAGGTATTTTAAAAAACACAATGGGGCCATATGCACACGATAATTTCCCAGTAACATGAACTTTTATGCATGATAACGACCCTAAACATACAGCTAGATCTGTGAAATACTGGTTGTTTGAGCAAAAGCTGAGGGTTTTGAACTGGCCACCACAAAGTACGAATCTAAATCCCATCGAACACCTGTGGAACGATGAGGATAAATAGGAAATATTTTTCAGGTAAAATTTAATGTTTGAATGATTGCGACCTGTGGACACTTAAGGTAGTAGTCTGGTATCTCGCACCGTTTTTAACACTTTTTTTCAGGCACGTTTTTTTTGGAAAATAAAAATGGATTGTTTTGATTTTTTAATATGTTATTATTTACATCTAAAGGATATAAAAAAAAATTATTTTTAATCAATTTAACATTTTCTTATTATTAATATAATTAATGGAAGTAGGAAAATAAAGCTATTTTTTAAAAAGAACTAGGAAGATTATTGTTATATACATATAAGTCTCCAGTTTTCTTCGATGTTGTTTCGATAGATAACTAGTTCAAAAGGTTTATGTTCCAAAACAACTCAACCATCGCCAACGATCTCCCAAAATCTTGGCTGATGATATTAAATATTCGATGAGTTGCCAACTCAACTTATAAAATTGTTTACATATTTTGAATGAAATTCTGAAATAATCAATCAGATTTTGATAGGTCATATAATTAAATTTTGATGTACTAGAACTGATTTTGATGTACTAGAACTGATATAAATGCTTACTTTTATAAAAACCCTTTTTTTCATTATTAACAGATTATACTTACATATTATTCTACCCTGATAACGACCACCGGTCGGTACGTTAGTTTAACTGATTTTCTAATTAGTCTGCACTAATCTTCGAGGTTACGACTAAATGGTCCCGACATCGACAGTCAGACTTTTCCAAAAGTATATTAAACATGATTAATAGCAGATATATACGTTTCTTAGTAAATAACCTTTGAAAGTAGTTATATGTATGTACGAGTATGTATATATGTACAATATAATGAAACTAATTATTAATTTACTTTTTGTAAACTTTTATAATGTCAATACGAGCGCCATTGTTTTTTATGTTGATATTCAGTATAACCCGGCCAATAATAACGAATAGATCCACGCTTGAAGAATGGCCTCATTCTTTGGATATTAGACAAATTACATCTTGAAAGTTTGTAAACCACTGACTTTATTAACTCATTCCAAGAAGAGAAAATGCATAACATAAATGTTATTTATATTGATATATATTTTTCAATACTCTTGACTCTGACGACTTTGCAATCAATTTCATTAAAATTCATCTAGTACAAAATAACGCCAATATTCAACATATATGTACTATAATCATGTTAAATTTCCCTTTGATACTGGAGGCAGCTCTATACAAAAAAGAGAAAATTAATTTTACACATTCATGCATTTCAGTGGGTAGAATTAATTAAATCTGCAGCATCTGATAAACGTCAAACGAGCACATCGATTTTTGCCTGTTCAAACAGAGCCCAAACAGCAGCATTGGGGAGATTGCGTAACAAACTGCACTGCTCCAGTCTCAATGGATTTTAAATTTATAGATTTTGGATTTCCTCTGACAGAGGTCGATCTAGTTAAATATTTGAAATCCTTTGCATCGAAGAATCCGGGTTAATTTTTTCCCTTAATGTTTTAATTACTAAACTATGGTATATTATCCGACCCTATTCCATAACTAGTTCACAAAATGACTCTGTCTTCAATCGTGCGCCATGCGCATTTTGTACAGCCCAAACCCTTATAATCCTGAATATGCACCAACAGTTCCACAATACGTAGGATTTTGCTAGATTGCAAGACGACAAAGACGGTCCATAAAAATTGCATAAACAGCAATTCAGCTAAAACAAATGGATGCAACAAAAGACAAGCATTTTAATGTTGGGTCAGGTTAATGACAGCAAGGAGAACCTCCAGTTCTCTACGTTGGCAGCCAATGGAAGCAGTAAGAAAACTGGTGGACTGCCTTACTGCCTGGAGGAGCCTCTTGTCTGTCTGGATGAAAGGAAAGCCCTTATCTGGCGCAGGACAGGGAAAACGGGAAAGGCAAGAAGAGCAAACCCAGGTTGTCGCTCCAAATCCCCATTCCCCATGGACAACAATTGTGGAATAACGACCAGCTAGCGACGTGAAGGAATTGGTCTAGAAGAGGAAAGAAAAAAAACTTATTCCGAAGGTCTGAGGTCCGGGGGCAGTGAGCTGTTCACTACACAAAGTGATTGCTCCGGGTGATTCATGGGTTCAGAACTTCAGCGAGTGATGATTGATGAAGTTCAGAGAAAAACTTTGGTCTAGCTCGAGCTTATTAGTCATAGCGGTCCGCGGGAAGTGCAACCTATTTACCTCCCTATGAGCCATGATGGCACTCAAGGCACGCCTCGGGCCGCATCAAAGGTAGTGGGCAAAAAAAATCGTGATTTTCGCCACAAAGAGTGACACAATTCAGCGGAAAAGAAGTGAAATCAATTCCAACTCGTGACGTTTTAAGGCGGTCGCAAGCAGATGATTAGGCACACTCAGACCTTTGAAGGAGTTTTATCGAATAATCCGTAGGATTACCGCCCACTTCACCCCAAGCGGTCCCCATAAGTTCGCAACGATAATTTACCTCAATTTCCATCATTTCCTTTAGCCAAATTCGTAACCGACGATCGGCAGCTAATCAAAAGCCTCCGCTTCCGGTCACCGCTGGAGTTTCCTTTGCGAAGTGCCCGAATGAGACAAGACCGAGCCGCCAATTGGCTTTAGCGAAATTGTCTAACTCGAAATAAAGCAGCACTGAACGGCGCCCAGGGTCAAGGGTATAAAGCTTTGTTGCGACGACGACGCACCCGAGACGAATGCTCAAGTAGTCTTCTACTCCAATTTACAGTCGGTCGGAGACGTCTTTCTTTTGCGTCAGCGGCCAGCTATTGGTTCGACCTCGCGGGTCGCCCAGGACTGAAACCTATCACATAAAAATTGGCTCGCTGCCCAAAAAGACGAGTCATCCTCCTCTAGGTCTAGGAATGCTCGGCTGTATCTTGTTCTTTTCTGGGAGGTTTGCAATCGAAATACGTCAAACATTCCTCATGGGACGCACGTACTTTGTGGGTTTCTTTTTTAATTTTTTCTTCAGTGAAAAATTAGACTGTGGTATTTTTCTATCTATCACGAGCGATTGAACACGTTTCACGCCTCTTATGGCACTTTATAAGGCATATTGGCGTCCTGTTCAAAAATAACATAACAAAGGAGTAAGATTAGATCAGAGAAGCTACCGGCTAATTTAAACCAGTTGAACCTCATCAAACTTTCCCCTGGCATTTCCATTTATCAAAACAAAACATACTATTGAACAAAATAAGACCCGAGCTTGCGGCGTTGCCCGGACTACTTATTATTTGGCTTGAATATGAGAGTAGTTAACCCATTCGCTGCCAGCTACGAGATAACTCGTAGTTGGCAATAGCTGAATATGCTCTCGGCAGCGAATGGGTTAAATGAGAAGAAAAATAACTGAGGTCCAGAATCCGTCATTGTGATTTTTTTTTAAGATAATTTTACGCAATATTCCTTTCGGAAAAATGTATATGCAAGGTGAATTTTGAGTAAAGGCAGTTAACTAGCTTAGTAACACTCTTTAATTAAAACAAAACTATATACTTTGAACAAAAAAATCCGTGCCAGCATAATTGCAAAATGTTAGGGAATAATTACTTATAACGTTAACAAATTCGACAATAAATTCGCAATTTTACAATGTTTTATTCCAGTAGAATTAATCATTTACCTCTCAGAAATACTTTAGAACTGAACAATTTTCTTTTCAATTATTGCTTACGCAGGAAAATAACTTAATTTAAAAAATTCCAGGAGAATTACGTGCCAGGAGAGTGAGATTTTGGTTCCTTTTTCGATAAAATCATGAAGAGATACAAAGATATAAATTTAAAAATAGTGTTCCAAAAAATTTACAATATTTAGAAATTTTGTGTACGTTTACCTTCAATTAAAAAACTTCATTTATTTATATATAAAAGAATAAGATGGCACACACTGTGCCCCTTTACCAAATACTGACCCATACACCAAATTGCACTTTGAAAAGGATATAATGTAATTTCAACTATGAAATTGATAGCTAACACTTTAAGATTATTGACATTTTGACATTAATACTACAAACATATAAAAAGATAGATGCTCTACATTTTGTACGTTGATTGAGATTTGCCTTATGCTTATACTAAATGCCTATTGATTAAGCCTTTTCCTCTTACAAAATGACTACATATCGCCTAATAGTTAATTAGCTTTTAATATTTACTAAATAATAGTAATTGCATCAGAAATGCCTGCTTTTCTTCATTATATATGTTTGTTCAATGTATGTTATCGCTAAAACTGTATTTTTCAAAATTGTTTAAAATAATTGTACGAAATTTTATATAGTTATAAAAAGGTTGCACTTGTAGCTTCGAAACCAATTATAATTTACAGGGTATTTATTAAAATGAAGTTATATAATATTTAATGGGATATTAAAAATACTTAGTTCAAATTTAATAAAACTATTAGTGGAGAGTACGATATTATAGCACAGTTTTAAGGAAGAAAAAACTGACCAAGTGCGAATTAATAAATTTTATAATTTTTTTATATTGCTACATATTGTTGCTCATAACTCAAAAGCTTTGTCCTAAAATATTTTGACAAAATAAATAATCATCAAGTGAAAAACGATTTTCTTTAGGCGCGATGATGTACATACGTAACTTCTCACTTCGAAGAAAAAAGTCCCCATTATGAAAAGAGTTTCAAGAAGTTAATTCCCCGGTTAACAGGCCATTTGGAACATCCGTCGCAAGTTTATAATACGATTTGAAGGAATTTTGTGATGGTCAGCTATACTTTTCGAAATATTTAACTTTTAATTTTGACAAATTGCCAAAATTTCTATTGCATTCATATATATGTAACTTCTGTTTTCTACTTGTATTGTGGGCTACCATAAAAGGCTACATCTGTTAAATTTAAAGCATTACGAACGTAAGAAATTAAGATAAAAAAATGTATTCATATTTGCACCTAAACAAATTTTCATTAGTCATTCGTAATGCCATAAGTTTAACGTATTTAAAATCACATTGTAGCATCAATAAGTTAAAAACAAATCCAAAAATTAAATAACATGGATGGCAAAAACAGGTAAAATTTGTATATTTTGCATTTAATATTGATTTTTCAAGTTTTCAGATTTTAAAAGATAACAATAGTGTTCTTGGTGATATTGTCTGTGGTTCCTAGAAAATTGCAACAAAATTCGAGACTTTTCCCTATGCATAGTAAGTGTGTTCCCAAAGATGACTGACCACTGCTCATACAAAATTAACCCAGGCCCGGTGCAAAAGAGAATTATCTCAGATTTATCGGTGGCAATGAGTATTGAAATTTTAAATAGTTTCTATATTCGATATCAGTGGCTAATTTGTTAATATTGCTATTTTTTGTTATTCAGGCAAAATATTTTTTATTAATTTTTTTTTCTCGCAAAAATGGAAAGCTTACCATGGATTTTTGTTTTCCATTGTTTAAAAACTATAATTAACCCATTTGCATCACATGGAAAAGTGGAAAATTCGTTCTTATCACAAAATTTTTTTTGATTATATTTAAAAGAAAATGTTTTAAAATATGAATAATAAAAACAATATTGCATAAATAAAGAATTGTAAAGAATAACATGAAATGCGCGCACATATGCATTCTGGTGATAGTTGCCAGGCACAATGCGGGCATATACATATGCGCTTATGATGCAAATGGGTTAAGAAACCTCATTATTAAAAACAGTCAAGCAGTGTAGGAATAAAAATTAAAAAAATGGTGAAGGATAAAAAAAACAAACAGCACAATGTTGAAGTGCTTTTTATTTGTAATTAATCCACTATTGATTTTCTATATCGATTAAAACATCACCTAAATCTCAAGAAATCTTAGTATCCAGCCCAACTGACAAATGTTTAAATAAACAGATACATATGAGCCGTTTATTTTGCAAGTGGGGCAAGTCTAAACTGTCATAAGGTCGAATTTACCTTAAAATATAGAAAAATCGATCTTACGACAGTTTGGACTCGCCCCACTTTCAAAATAAACGGCTCATATAATCATTCTTCTTCTTTTTCCTCCGTTTACTTGACTATTCACTGTTTCTTGCCTCCAAATATTATAGAAAAAATTTAACTTTCATTCACAAATCTTACTAATGTTGTCGGTAGGTTTTGTTGTTAAAGTTATTATATATTTTCTATTTTCTGGAGAACTAGCGGTTTTTAAACAATGGAAAACATAGAACAGTGATAAGCTTTTCTACTTTTTCCAAAAACAAAGAATAAATACACATAAAATACAATAAAAAACACAGCGATATTATACGCCTTAAATAGAAGCAAATAGCAAAGTTAACCATTTAACCACTAATACTGAATATAAAAACTATTTAGAATTTCTGAGATAATTATTTTATGTGCCGTGCCTGGGTCACATTTGACCCGTCTCCTTTCCAGGTATTCATGCTTTTAAAAAAAATGTCTGCACTCACCTGCAATGCGCAGAACAGCGCGATCAGCTGGGTCCAATTGAAGGATGCTGAGGGGCTTATCCTTAGCCCATTCACTGAGGCTCTCCCTGTCCATCATCATCCTGGTTGTGTTCGAGGGCGCTTCTTAGTGAATCAGCAAATTCTCCAAAAATTCGTTATAAATCTACTACAATCCAGAAATGACGGTTTCATTGCACAATTGTTGAGAAACGTCCCAATTTTGTACAGAAAAATTCACTTGGAATAATCACAAAAACATGCACAGAAGCGCAGAAGCCTCAATTTCCTTTTTTTTTTCTCTCTTTATTTATACTTTTAACGACTTGTTGTTCACCACCTCAAAGGAGGAAATGTGCACGGCGGGCGTCCCCGTTCAAGTGCAAGAAACAGAACTCATTGTGAACGAGTCATAAGTGAACGTCTTCAAGACGGTGGTGGAAGGGGTGAAATTAGCATTCCGTCTTGAGGGGGAGCGGAAGCGACAAAGGCACAGTAAGCGATTTCGACTACCTTCCGGCACCACAATAAAACACAGGGGCAATATTTAGCACAAGGAACACGCGACTTGTTGATTTAATTTTGCTTCTATTATTATTATTGCACTTGTATCGCTATTTTGTAAGCACTAATTTCGAAATTCTGTATTCGTCTTCCTCTTTTAAAAGGGCGATGCAACCGTCCGTCCCTCGGTCCCTTGACAGTTGGAAATGGACCGGTCCGCTACTGGCCACACGGGTAGTGTTTCACGTCCTCCTCCTCCGGCTCCGGGTCTTTGCAGAGGAATTGTAACACAAAACTTTTTTTTTTTTCGCACCGCGCACAGCGCACCGGTGGTTCGGTCACTGACTTCAGCTGTTTGAAGAAAAACTGAAACAACTTCTCCAGTGCCGCGCGGCCTTGTGTTCGTCAACCGCAAGGATTTCGTATTTTTCTCGGTTTTCTTGGAGCTAATTGTGAATTTTATTTTTCACTGTTTTCCTGTGCATCCACACTGAGAGCTGGAATAGTAAAGAACCAGGTTTTTTAAAAAAACAAAAAACAAAATGATAGAAACAGCAGAGATGCACTTTGGGTCTTGATGCGGCCGGCCGTGTGCGTCTCCGTCTTGCTCCGCTTCGAATGCTGCTTTCGAGGAACTTGCTGAGTTTTTATATTCGTTTAAAAACCGTAGCAGTAGCAGCCTTTTTTTTGATCCAACTGCCCTGGGACTGCGGCAGCTGGGAGCTAGGGCAAATGACAACTTTTTAAAAAGCAACGCCACCAGGCTCAAGAAGAAAAGAAACACCGCGCACTTCTTCACGCGACGACCTCCACTTTATCAGTGGACGGTTGAGTTCAGTTCGCTCGCTGCTCAGCGTTCACCCCTTTTCCAAGAGAGCGCGAGCAGCGGAGAGGACGCAGCGAAATGTTGCTGCGATGTGCGGTTTCCTGAAACCGGCCAGTGTTGGCAGCAGAGTTTACAGAGGCAAGTTTCTAGCATTTCTGTCTCGTCATGGTTTAAAGAAAAAATCTCTTCTTTTTTACCCTGGGTGTGTTTTTTTATTCAGTCTATACTGTGTTCATTATGATAAAAAGAAATATCAATTAAAAAATAACAAATTGCTCTAGCACGCCAAGTTTTCGAGATATCCTAACCTAAAAATGCAAAAAGCTCGTTTTTTCGCTATATTTGAAATTATATTACATCGCGAATTATTTTTTCTCCACAAAAGTAGTACTACTCTCCCCCTTCAAAATGCATTTTTAATTTTTCAATGATCTTTTTTCCTCTGCGAGAAATCGTTAGTTGAAATTTATAAGTCTTCACCTGATGCTACTCAATTTCCGAACACCCACTAATTTGCCAAACTCGAGATTTTATTATCCGAAAATATGTATTTAAAATTTTATTTAACCGAAAAAATTAAACCTTTTATACAAATATTACTTATAGAATCTAAGTAAGATTAGAAATGAAATAATTGATTTTAGTTTATAATAGTATAAAGTGATGATGTTTTTATTTAAAATTTCAGAATTAATAATTATTTTCCGTTTTTCAAGAATGAATAAAGAAAATGTTCGGACGAAATACAATTCTGAAATTTACAAATCATAATATAAAAGGCGATTATATCGCTTGGGATCCATTTCAGTATTGTCTTAACTGAAGAGTGCCTGTTCAAAAGGAGCTATTTACACCATAAGTAAACTTTACAAAACCCGATAAAAACGTTTAATGGTCACTCTTTATACGTGCAGGTGTTTTTGTTTTTTCAGTAACATTATTTATGAAGCCGATACTTATTTTACAGCTAATTTGTTTTTCAGTAGTATTATTAACAAACAAAATAATAAAAAATCACAAATGGAAATAGCACCTTTTGAACAGAAATTTTGCAATTTCAATAGAAATAGCACTCTTTTGATCAGTATTTACACCAATTACGTAAGTAAATAAAAGACAAATTTAATAACAGTTGACACACTCAAAAACATTCAGAAATCAAACTTTCTTCTTCGATGTGAACCTTTTCTAAATCTTCCAATTTTTAATGAAAAAGCCAATAGAAATAGCTCTCCTTGGAATGGAAATAGCTCCTTTTGATTGGAACAATAAAAATAAGGCTACTATCAATAAGAAACTAGGTACTTTTAGTCAAAAGTAATAACAGATTTATGTAGGATCTTAGATTAGAAGTGGAATTATATAAAAAAAAGAGTTAAATTACTAAAATTGTAAATAGCAGAACAGAACAGACACTCCTCAATTAAAAAATATAAATTAAGCCATTAAAACGGACAAATTTATCACAAATTCATTTAACTGGCTCTATTGCTAGTATCACCTTATTTTGACATTTCTCGCTTTTATCTTGTTGATTGAATTATTTTACGTGTCGTACTTACATATAAGGACATACACCTAGAATATTGGTAAACTTGCCCGTTTTTAAAAATTCATATCTTTTACTCAAGGCAATTCACAAATTGCGGATATTTGAATTCAAAGTTTCTTTACTATATGCTTTTGCACAGAAAAGTAGTCTTTGGGTACCATCATGTTGATTTCGTCAGCAGTTATTTAAAGACTAATGATTAATGCGGTAACATTTTTCAAGAAGCACTTACTTAATTCGCTTGAAATTTTAGTTTCATAAATAAAAATTTCTAGTACCCACCCATTGTAGTAGTTTTTTTTAAATACATACGCTCTTTTTTTTGTGAGCATTTCTTGAGACCAAAATAATATCTTCGGAGTTTGAAATAAAAACAAAGGGGAGCTGCGCTCAAGCATTTCCATAGTATGATATTTAAGTTTAGGATGACTAGCAGCACACACAGCTTAGGTCTAGTGATTAATGTATGATAGTCGCGGTGCGTACAAACTGCTTATTATGTTTTGTTTTATGTACTAATCAATATAAATTATCGTCAAGCTCTCATATTGCGATGGTATAGGAAATAACCAATTTTTAACCTGTAAATATGTATGTATGTAAATCGGAGATCTAAAATAAAACAATAAATATTTAAAAGTGTCTGCTTCTTTCATAGCTATGAAGTGTAGTTATAAGATTTACGTCATTTCGCTCTGTCAACCGAATTCGGTGGTGTTATATGTGAAACATGAACGCTTGTATAGAAACTTACTAATTTCAATTTTGTTCTACTCTACACCCAATTTCCATAGAAAAGTGGCCATTATCCTTTATCCCTATGTAACATACAGTACCTGGCCAAAAAATTAGAACCACCATTAAAATTTTCACAGAATTTCTTATATCACGTTCAACCCTTTCTTAAAAATGTTCCAACCTACTGTAATTATGTGGCGACATTATAATATATTTGGAGGAAACCCCAGTTTCAGGTAGACAGTTATATAAGGCGATTTGTGTTTGGTACCATTTGCGATAGTGATTTTTTTGAGTTAACTACAACCACGCTTCTAGTTATCGAAGAGAAAAGAAAAAAAGGGTGTTGTATTTTGAGTTTTGTGAGATTATGAGTGTATTTGTGTTCGTAAGTAAAATAAAAACAAAACTTTTAATAATTTTATAATTGAATTACTAAGATAAAGATTAAATTTTACTATTTTTATCAAAAAGCATTATTGGGAGAAAAGGAGACATTTCAGACGAAAAAAGAGTGCGATATCTGCTCTTCTAAAGATTTGGTGATTGATTCGATGCAGGAAATTGGACGACTTCAACAGGTTTCCCATTGCGTGGTGTCCAAAAATTATTACTACAGTTAGTGCGCGTAATTTACCATTGCGAGAAATAACAGAGTTGTTACTGAAGCAGGATTGGATGTATCCCAACTAACTTTAAGAAGACGATTAAAGGAATCTGATTTTCACTGCAGACGACCGTCAAAGCGAACTCGACTTACGGAAAGGATGAAGAAAATGATTTTGAACTTCGTTACACATTCAAAATATACCGTTGAAGATTGGAAAAAGCTAATTAGTAACATTGTTTTAAAATTTCATTAGTAAGGAAATCTTTGAATGAAAATTCATCGATTTCAAATTATTTTATAGGTCATATTTTCGGATGCATCAATGTTGCAAGCAATGACGGAAGCTGGCACCTTTGTTCGAAGACGTCCAAATGAAAGGTTTCACCAATTCTGTATACAACAGGCAGTAAAGCATCCCCCTTCGGTTATGGTTTGGAGTGCAATTACAGCAGAAGGACGTAAACCTCTTTATGTAGTGGAAGGTACCATGAGAAAAGATCAGTACATAACAGTTTTGGAAACAGTTTTTTTGCCATATTTGGACGAAATCGGATTCCCCTCTTCATCTTTTAAATTTATACAGTTCCATGCCACACTGCAAAAGCAGTAATAACTTTTCTTTCAAGGAAAAATGTTCCTCTTTTGCCTTGGCGAAGTAATTCACCTGATCTGAACCATATAGAAAATGTATGGAATGTGTTCAAAAAAAATTAGTTTACCAAAGGCGAAACCCCACTCGTGAAGTAATAATTCAAAATATTAAAGAAGTGTGGCAAGAATCTCCTGAAATTAAAAATTGCATTACAGCTTGCATAGAGAGCATGCCTAGACGAATTCAGGCAATTTTAAAAGCGAAGGGTGGTAACACTAAGTATTAGCAATTAAATATTCATTTTGTGCAATATTCAATCACCAATAAAGAGATTTTCCAAATAACAACTATGTTTTAATATCTTTCCATTTCTTTTGACTTAGCGCACATCGGAACTGAGAATTTATGAAATTTCTATGGTGGTTCTAATTTTTGGGCCAGGTACTGTACAAAGGCCAATTTAAGGCTTATAAATATAATTTTATATAGTTTTAGTTTGGCACTTAGCAATTAAATTAAAACAAATAATTTCCACGACTACCGGAATAACGATTTCTCACTATGCTAATTTAACGTTATGGCAATTTGATCTGAATAAAAACATTTTTTCAAGATAATGCCACTGCACGAGAAAGAATTATTTAAAGTTTCGCTTATTATGAAATAGACCATTTTATACATGTCGGTTACTTTTGCAGCCAAAATAAATTAGAGATATAGAATCATAGGAACACCTACAATGGTTTTGAGCTCGATTTTTTTCCAGGAATACATGAAAAATACGTTACTAACACTGGTTATATTTGGTAATTTTTTTTTCCAAATAATTCTTCACAAAATCTCGTTGAAAAGTTGAAACTAATTTTTGCTGCTTCTCTTCGTCACGTCTTTCGTGAACTCAATTTGTGACGCTTTTACCATCAGCGTCCAGCCCAGCGGCGAGCGGCAAAGAAATGCAGCGCGATGCGCAGAAGAACGCTGCTTCAGGAGAGCCTCGCACGGCACAGTTAGGTCCGCTCTTCTTCTCCGGAGCAGCAAGAAGAAGGCTTCGAAGTCGACGCAACCGGTTTTTTCCTCAGCTGTAATCCATTCTCCCGGGGCGATTCCTCTGCTTCGCCATATTCAGCGAATTCATTTCGCATGGCTTCTCCTTCTGAGTTGGTATGGGTGGTCATCGAGACTCGAGGGGAGCATAATTGCACTTTTCTGAGATTTGTTTTGAGCCGGTCTTTCTTATTACGTCTAATAGGGTTTACCGAAAATGTTTACACCACGGAGCAGGGTTGCAAGTGCGTGAATAGTTTTAAATAATTCGGATTTTCATTTCTTAGTTCCGCTAAACATCATGTCAACCCTCGTAAACTTCGTATTTAAATAAAAAGAGGTTTAAAAGTTAATGGAATAGTTTAGTTATCTAAATTAGATTTAAAACATCATTTATTTTTTATTAAAAGTGCTTCTACTTTGCTTCAGTCATTGACTTGCGTTTTTCTATGCTTTCGAAGAGTATTTGATAATAATGGACAGGAATAAACTTCCACGGAGGCTGCAATTGCAGGATTGTCTGTTCAAAAGGGGCTACTTCCGCCTTATAGTCATTCAAACTAATACTAATTACTAATTCCACAACTAATCTATGTAAGATCCTACATTAAACAATTTTTACTTTTGATCAAAATTACTTACATAGTTTCTTAGAAATATTAGTCTTATTTTTATAATTCAATCAAAAAGTGTAATTTGCTTGGATTGACTAGTGGGTTGAACTTCGTTTAATATTTTTCATCAAAAAGTGCTTTTTCCAAAATTTGTATGGATTAGTCTAGTTAGTAAAGTTTTGTTCGTTTGTCATTTCTATTGGCTTTGAGTAATTATAATATAATTAACAATTGAATAATTATTGTTTTGTATAATTCCTAACAATAGGAACTATGAGAGATATATGTAAAAAAAATTGATATGAAAGAAGATTGTTTGATTTCTGAACGATTTTGTGTGTGTCAACTGTTATTAAATTAATATTTTATTTACTAATCCTAAACGTAGTACTAGAGTGCTATTTCTAAAATATCTGAACAAAAGGTGCTATTTTCATTTTTGATTGTTTATTATTTTGTTTCTTAATAAAAATACCGAAAACCAAATTTGCTGTAAAAATAAGTAGGTATATCCCCTTCATAAATAATCTTATTGAAAAAAAAATTAGCTATTAATTCTGCAAAATATAAATAATCCACACAAGATTTTATACAATAATCTTAAATGGTATTGATTGAATCAAAGTGTGTGGTAACAACGGAATTTCTGTGGTAAAGTTAACCCTTATCATTCCAAGAATTATTCAGAGTGATTTTTAGCCAACTCTAAACAAACTTTGTTAATTTCAAAGAAATGTAAAAAAGCGTTGCATAAATTTTATGAGGTAGTTTTTTATTTGTAAGAATAACTGTTTACATATAAAGTTAAGTAAACACAAAATAGGAAAAATATTTGTATCATTCTCTTTCATTTGTACATGTCATTCATTGTTTGTATTATTGTTTTGTATGGTAGTAAAAGAAACAATTGCCAATATGTAGGCCTGGTTTACGGTCACAATAATTTTGGCAGTGATGGTTGGAGTAAAACGCTGGTTCAAGATTGACAGTATTACTGCCACTTGGAATGATAAGGGCTAAACTACAATTGGAAAACCAATGCCACAATTGACAGAGGAAAAAAGATATACTACAATCTACAAATAAGAGGGACTGAGAAAGTCGCCACCTCGATTAGAACGGCAATAGGGGAACAGAAAAACTACTTTATTGAAGACGAGTTAGAGGGACAATGCCGCAATGCAACTGTAAACATGAAACAAAGGGCCTGTAAAAGATAACGGAGTCCAAAAGGGTCACCCCTTCGATCGGAAACTAATATGGGTATCAGAGTCACAACCTCGATTGATAACGGTCGGTAGCGGGCGGAGGGATATCAAACGAGTTAGCACCTCAATTGATAGCGGACGGAAAACCAGGAGTAGCTGAAGGGTGACCGCCTCGACGGCGGCTACTGGAATGGCGAAATGCATTGGCTTATATAGAAGGAAGTTAACCCTACCACGTTGTCGTAACGGTCACAACCGCCGTTCCATGAGTTTCCATCTCCATATTTTTTTTTAGTAATGGAGGAATTTCGGGATGTGTTGTTTAGTTATAGAATGCAGTAGAATGCAATAAGTTCTGTAACGTTATTCTAAACCCAATACGGAAGACGCCTAAATATGGCAGATTAAATTTTTCTTCACAACCCTCTTAATATGGGGTATTCGAGTTAGGGTTTGTTCGATTTATTTCGATGAATGCTTTGGTTCTAGGTTGTATTCAAGGTCTGAATATGAAGATCTTGTTTTATAAAAAGGTTTCTTACATATTGTTTTCTTAATGTAATTTCTTCTTTCTTTCTTAATGAAACTCTTTTGAAACGAATCCTGAAAGATCATATTTGTCATTTGTAAATAGTAATAATATTAATAATTTATTAACATATTCATAGGCATTTAACAAATATAAAAGTGTCATCTAAACTTGTCTCTCATTTTCGTTTTTAAACACCCTAACACAAGTCTCTGTCTTAATATCTAGTGGTAATTCATTAAAGTTGTGTTACCCTCTAAAAAACAAACTGGTTTACGCAGTGGCCTTTTTAATGTTTGGTAATTTAAATTCTCCTCCTAATCTCAATGCATCATTTCCTTACAATGCATTCCTCATGAGAGGTTTGTGATTCGAATTAAGATAAGCATTAGAACTCTTTTCTCTTTAGAAGTTAGAAGCTTGCCATAAGCAACAATGTTCGATCGTACGCAATAAATGATAGAGCTCTGATTGATTGATTAGGTATTATCAGCTAAGTACATTTTTAAATTTTTGAGGTTCCAAAATAATATTTTTTGATAGGATTATCGCGCATTCTAATGAAAACTAAAGATAAATACACAAGTGGAAATATAATTCTGGACAACTTTTATGTTTTAATTGCCGTAATCCTTCTTTTCTTTCCGCCCGCCATAGAATGTAATTAATTGGTCTAGTGATCGTGTTTTCAGTTGGATTTGAACTGAAAATTTTTATATAATTTGTTTCAAGTCTTGTGAATTAAAAGAAGAACTTTTTAGGGTAATCGTGAGAGAAAGTGATTTTTAGAAACGAGCTTTAGTTTGGAACTGGCACTCAATTTTTTTTTTATATTTATTTACATTGTCTGCCATAAGAGCCAATGAAACTTATGTAAAAATTCAGACCATTTGGCCCTATAGATGTGTGCGTGCGCCAGACAACGTCACGGAATGTAATTTTAGAGGTTTTAGTCAAACCCTTCCTTTGATTGGTTGACTGAAATCATACAACTTTTTGTGTTTCCAGAAACATATAATAAGTGTCAACCCGAAGATGATTATAATTACAAAATATTGCTACAAAACTTTTTAAAGCCCCCACAAAATAAAGAAGCACTCGAAAAAAAAACATCAAAATCTTGTACATTACGTCGATAAATGCAATTCAATTAACATCGTCAATCCGTTAATTATCTCAACTTCCTCCATTTCATCTGGCAATCCAACACCGATTAAAAGAGAAATTAACGGTACAATTGCTGCAACGAAATCAATTTTTAATGGAAGGCGAAAACGCTGCTCAACGCCCGCGGAGAGGTGGAGGAGAGAAAGATCAAATTTCATTGAACCCATCTGAGAGCAAGCAGAGCAAAACAAAAACACACCACCGCACACCGCCGCCCGCACCAAACGATGGTGGCAAAAGCCGCAATTGCAAAAAATCACAGCGAGAAAAATTTAAAAAGTCCATGGTCCACAGTGCAGCGTGCAGCTGAGCACACTGCCGCGGGGAGGTCAAGTTTATGTAACTGCCGGTACGCGGCGTACTCCCGCAGCGTTCGCGAGACTGCGAGATTAGATAAAGCCGCGCACCGTTTGCGATTTATTTTATATAATCCGCTAGTTATCACTGTGCGATTAAGCGATTTTTATTCTACCATTAAAACGGCCTTTAGAGTTTAGGCCACCACTTTCGCACGCAGCGCAGCACTCCGTCCGTTGCGGTCATCAATGACCCGTGACGGTCCCGAATTATGTGACCAAAATGCAATTCACTCGCGCCCTACTCACTCCAGTCCAGCGGACCAGCTGACGACGGCAGCGAGGAGAAGGAATTTTTCATTCAGGACCGCCCTTCGCAGCTTTCCACCAACTCCCTGGCGACTGCCGAGTGTCAGGAGGGCGGTGGAAAATCTACGGAAAACCCTGCGCCCTGCGCCAGCTGTCATGCAACTTGACTCATCGCCGGTACGTCGTCGTCTGTGAAAAAATCAATAAGGGCACTTTTCACGAATTTACACGTCAAAGGATCCTTTTCGAAGGGTTATTTAAGCGGATATCACTTTTACGACATTCTTGCATCAATAACTTTTTAGCTCCACAAGGGCAAATCCTTCTTAATTTTCAGCTGTGCACGACCGCACATCATGTGGTTGAAGAGCACGCGAATTTTAACAAAGCGACACCGTCCGCAGCATCATCTCTTTTCAACATTCAGATCACTCCCAGCGGTACTCACACTTGCCGGCCAGCTCGCACTTGTTATGCTGCTGTTCTTGTGCACGGGGAAAACAATTACACAATTAAAGGAAAGAAAAGCGCACCGTAAAGTGGAATTTTTTTCGAATGGCGAATTACCGTAAATATCTGACTAAATTGGATGCGATCGCGATTAGTTAATCACTCGTTCATACAACGCTCCGGGACGAAATGAGATATTTAAGATTTTTTTCCACTTCCTCCGGTGGTGGCAATCAAAGGAACAAGAAGAGGAACAAAAACCAAAAGTGCAAGACGTCCAGACGCGATTGCGATCGATAACGAACTGGTGAGGTGACGGCCGACTGACGGAGCAGAGCGGAGTCGACGAGGCCACAAAACACAATACAAACAATATAACGGTAAGGAGAAGAGCACAGACCTAAGTGCCGCGAGAGCAGTGAAAGAAGAGGAGAACAACCCTCTCCTCCCCTCCAATAATAAGCGAGTACCGTAACAAATCACATGCTCTATGTTGCTAAGCGAGAGGAATTTTCTTCCCGTGGGAAAATGCTCGAATTGCATTTGTTGCGACACATTTTTGAAACATCTCAGCCCGCCCCCGCGCCGTCGAATCGCTGGGGACGCCGAAAGGTTTTTCTAACAAGAATCGTAACTATAAGAAAAAGGTTTGTGAAAACATGAAAACAATTAAACATTTTCTAGAAATAAAATTATGATCCCGATCATCCCGAGGTTGCATGATGAAATTGCTCAGTTTTAAAATATTTCACTGAAACAGGTAAGTAAATATCTTGGGGTTGTTTTGCTGTCGATTCTTTGCGACAATTCCCAAGAAAAGCTAAATGAAGGTGCGCAGCTCAGTCCTTTAGAGGGTTTCATAAAAACATAAAAATTCATGATTAGAAAATAGAATTGTTTCCGCACATGTGGTAAAAATAAGGCAGGTAAATTTTCTGATTTTTCTAAAAAGCAGCTGATTTCGAATTGTGGTGTTAAGTAGAACTGAATTGTTTTTTTAAAAACTGTTTTCAATTTCTGTTATGTTTTGATTGAAAACTATTGTAAAATAACTTGTGTATTATTTTGTTGTTTAAGTGTTTTTTTTTTTTTAAAGTGAAGTGATTTTGGGCTCGTTGAGAGTAAAATTTCAAGGCCGCGTCTCATCATGGCCTTAGTAGTTTTTATGACACGAGAAAGACGAACTATCTGCCCTCGGGGAGAGAGAATAAGATAGAGCTACTTTTGGCGTATTCCTAATTCACAGCGGCAGTTGTTCTTCGTCAGACAAAATTTTAGGAATGCCTGGGTAATAAAACTACAGCAAGCCAAAGAAATTGGATCATTTTTACATTGAAAGGCAATTTTTTTCATAAAAAAAAGTGAAAATAAAGTTTTTTCTATCTTCTATATACATATATAAAAAGAGAAGTCCTGATTCACTCACTGAATCATCAACGCCCAGCCCAAACCTTTGGACCTAAAAAGCTGAAATTTTCCACAGAGATTCCTTTCATGATGTATACAAGGAATAAGGAAGGATATTTCGAAATTCAACCCCTAAAGGGGTAAAATGAGGGTTCAAAATTTGTACGGAGAAAAAATATTAAATAGAAATTTCAACTTGAAACTTCATAGGAGTACTTCTAAAAACAAATAAGCAAATACGTATTTCGCGATTTTTCGAAAATCAACCCCTTAGGGGGTAAAATGGGGTAAATAAAGCTAAAAATCGGTATGGGTGTCGTTATTGAGGTTTTTTGGGTGGTTGATTACGAAAATGGCATTTATTAATGCAAATATTCGGGAAAATAATAATTAATTTAATGTAATACTATTTAATAGCAAATAACGCCCAACTTTATAGGGTAATCTTGGGTATCGGTTGCTCGCGCATCGTTAAAATTCTCTCTCATCATTTTTTCATAACACGCCTAAAGAAGTATAACTTCAAAAATAAGTAATTATTTTCCTAAAATTTACCCCTTAGAATAGAGAATAATAGGGACAATTATATACATGTTTTCGCTTTAAAGTTGCGTTATTTTCGTAAATATATTTAATAATTAATATTCTGGGCAACGCTGAAGGCGAGTAAGCTATTATGTTATATTGCGATATAAAGTTTTAAATTTAAGAATTTTAGTTACATTTTTACATAGTATAAATATTCCTCAAACATACTTTCGAAACTCAATTTTCGAAGTTATAAAATATACTACCTTTTTTCAATTTTTATAATAGTAATCTATGTAAATAAAGTCGTAACTCGCTTGATGTCTGTGCGAGAATCATGGAAAAACTACTGAAGGTATTGTGATGCGGTTTTTTATAATTTTTTGTAATAGTACAGTGATTATAAGCTGTATTTAATGAAAACTCAAATATAATATAAAGTAAAAGGAAAACATTATCGTTTGCCGCTACGCACAGCCCTAGAGCGTATACTTAGTTTTGTTTAATTTCAGTTATTTTGAATTGCGTTTCGTAAGCGCTTCTATACTATTGAGAATACAATTTAAACTGACGGTAATCAATTAAAGTATTATAATAAAATTAATATCACGCGAACGAAGTCGCGGGCATTTGCTAGTCAAAATATAAAAATAAAAGTATTAGTATATATGTACCTATTTCGAAGAATCATTTTAGTCCAGTCAAATTAGGGGTTTCACCTCGGAATGAGAGGTAATAAGCTGAAAATTTGTATGAACCTCTGTTTTGGCATTCTAAATGATGTGTCAAAAGTCGCATATAATCTCGTGTCCGCGTCTTGAGATATTCAAGCTCAAAAGTCGCAAAAATCAGTTTTTCGCAAATATCTCGCTTTCTATGCGTTCAGTATTTGCATCTATTATAAAAGTTGTAAAGCATAAAATTCTCTACAATTTTTGTTCCAAACATTTTTTTATACGATTACGTTTTTGAGATAGAGCGCGGAGAGCGTGCAACGCTCAGTCATATATGGTGTAATGCAAGGTGAACCGCGAATCCCAGTCAATAGTACGTTATATAAAGTTTATTATTCATTAAAAAAATTATACATATGAAAAAACTTTCTTATTTATGGATTAAGACATTATATTTAATAATATTATTCTTAAATATAATACATATATTTTTTTCTTTCTTAAAATAAAATAAATAATATAATAAAGTATGTTCGTTTCATAATATACTTGCTTTTTTCATGTTTCAATTACATGAAACGAAGTAACGAAGTGACTTTAAGTATATTTTAATTATATACTGATATATCTTAATTATATTTTAAACTGCAAATAAAATAAAGTTATACCTGGAAATAGGAACCCATATAATGATAACGAAGATGATGATAATGAATTCGAAATGTTCGAGCGACCGGAAGAAGAAAATTGAGTCCCATAATTAATAAATTTAGTTAATAAAAATCCTTCCTACATTTGAACGTCAATTGCAAAAAATGTATGATACACGATTAATAAATAAAGATATAATTAAAATATACTTCCTCAATTTCATTTCTACTTAAAATATAATTAAGATATATCAGCATATAATTAAAATATACTTAAAGTAAGTTACTTCGTTGTATAAACTTTATACAACGTACTATTGACTGGGATTCGGGGTTCACCTTGCATTACGTAATATACATTTTTTAGTTGGCGCAATTGTAGATTGTGAAAAACAAAGATTCGGTGCCAACTTAATAAGTAAATGTTTTTAAATCAAAACTCTTATTGAACACCATTTTTTTTTATTTTTTTTTATTTCTCATTCTAGAAAAGCTGTTCGGGAGCAACTGTTAGCATTAAAAATTGTATAACACTCTGTAATTTTTCGAGATAGTGTGTACTAAATTGTAGAATTATTAAAAAATTTAAATGTTCTGCGTCAATTTAATTACGGTTCTTGAAATCCTCCAGGCTTTTTCGAGTCCCGAGTTTTCCAGCTCATTCCTAGAATTTATTATGAAAAAAGCTAGAAATCGCCAAAGAAGTTTCACTTCTCTCACGTGTACTGGAGTTACTCGTGCTCTTTTTAGGGTTCAGTACCCAAAGGGTGGCAACGGGACCCAATTACTAAACCTCCGTCCGTCCGTTTGTCTCTCAGCGGGCTGTGTCTCATGAACCGTAATAGTTAAACAGTTGAAATTTTCACAGAGTGTGTATTTCTATTGCCGCTATAACAACATATAATAAAAATAAAATAAAATTAAAAATAAAGAGGACCCCCATACAAGAAACGTGATTTCGGCGTCTTTTGCTCGACCTTAACAATCGCTGTATCTCTTGAACCGCAATAGGTAGACACATGAAATTTTCAAACAGTGAGTAATACTATAGCTGCTATAAGAACAAATAATGAAAATAAAATAAAGTTAAAAATTAAAGGGGGTCCCCATACAATAAACTTTTGTTTCTTTTCCGAAAGTATTTAAAGAGTACATAGTGTTAAATCTTGTACAATGTTACGGTACTCTTCGTGTGCGAGTCCAACTCGCACTTGGCCGGTTTTTTATATATTATTTAACTGTAGTTTATCCAATTTAAAGAGAAAAAGTAAACTTATAATTAGTATTTAAAAAATTTCAACGGAATTTCGAATAGAACAGTGCCATCTGTTAGAAAGCGATTAACAACAAAAAGTTAAGGCGACATTACCATGCGCATGCACCCACACACTCGCACGCTTCGGTCCGCTTCCATTTTTAGGAACTGTCAATCAAACAAACGTAAACAATTGACAAGAAAGGACGGTTTCTCAGCTTCCCCAATTTCGCTAAAAATTGTGTTTTTTCCACGTATTTTCTTTTCTGTACCTGTGTTTATTTTGTGTTTGTGTTTTGTTGCCTTCAGTGATGTAATAAATTGTTTTAATTTGGAAAGCGGACGATCGCCAGCCAAGCCAAAAGCCAGCCACTAATTAAATGCTCAACCGAAGGTGATTCACTCGAAGGAAGAAAGGCAAGACGGAAATAGGACCGAAGAAAGCATCCGGGCTGGGACCAAGACTAACGAGGGATGCTGCAAGACGTGGCTGAAGTGGCGCGGAACGCCAACATTTGCAGAGTGTGCTCCAGTCGAGGCGACTACGATATTTTTTCTGTGATTCCCGCGTACCTACATGCCGGCCCCAATGAATTTCTGCACTGGAAGAAGGACATCAGCACACTGCTCGAGGAGACGACAGGCTTGACGGTGAGATTCCCTCCGTTCGCGGGGATTTCTTTGTTTCTTTTAATCGCCTCTCTAAATAAAGAAAGAAGGCTTATCGCGGCCACTGTCAGCGGTGGGAGATTTTACGCGTACAAGCAATTGAAAGCGCTTTCACATGATTCGCGACAGCTGTTCTAGTCTGATAACGAATCTCAGCTTTCTTAAAAGTCAATTCAGTTTATGAATAAGCCCCAGTAGCCAATTGGAAATAGAAAAGGGGCCTCCCCCGCACAGTGTTGAGTGCAATTATAATTACCTACTTTTGAAATTAACTGACTAATCATAATTAAAAGTAGTCATTGAGAATTACACAGGCGCATAGCCAGGCAACCCGAGGCGAAATATTCTAAATTTCTATAAACTTGCTCGTACTGCTAGTAGTAGCGTTCAATTTTTCATTAAATTAAGTTTTATTTAAAAAAATGATGCTGAGTTTAAAAATAGCATTACCATTATGCAATAATGCGATGTAACATGGATTACCACTTCCATTACTAGTAATGGTAATTAAAAAAATCGAATTGGCTGCATAATACCATTTTCTACATAAGCACGGTCATTTCAGTATCTTCTAACTTTCTAGGATCGTAATAGGCAGCTTTCTCAGTATATTCAAAATGATAGCAGGATCATAAACCTAAGAAAATACCTAAAACCAACGTCTAAACGAAAACGAATGACAGGCAAATTCATAACTAAATAAGCCAAATTTAATTTAACTAAAATTGTTCTGATTTTCAAGCTAATGGTTCTTTGAAATTTAGGAAAGTCGTAAATTTCGAGAAATTTCACGGCCACAAAATTTGGCTAATTGTCCTTTAATTTGGCGCATGTATTCTAAATAGTTTGTGAAAAGTTATTACACCTACAACTTGTTTTACTTACGAAAAAAAGATATTGCTATTCAAGTAAAAAAGGACCTGATTTTACCTGATGATAGCCTTTTTGGACGGCTAAATAGTAGGTCCATTTGAATTATCGAAAGAGTTGGAAGAAGACAAGTATCTTGATTTTTTAGAAAATCAACTTATGTTCGCCTCGCTATGCACGCCAAGTCCGGGACTATTTAAACGAAAACTATTCACAACGATGAATCGGGCATGCTGTTCCGATTTTGTGGCCTCCGCATTCTCTGAATCTAAATCCACTGGATTTTTATTATTGCGTATGCCTCAAAGAAATGGTATTACCGACACCCAGTAAAGTCCGAACTATAAATAAGCCAACGCATTCATGATGCAGCTCGGACGATAAAGAATTGTGGGTAAGGACGTTGAATTAAAAGATTATTCTTGAAAAGATGTCGCGCCTATATCGACGGAAGTATGTAGTTATTTAGGGTGCTTCAGTAAGAGGTGTAATTTTAAATTAATTGAAAAATCACGATTATGTACAGATAGTTTCTTATAGCATATGCCAAAATAAGCGAGATGAAATATCTAACCTAGCCAGACAAAAAATTGTATGGCATGTTAACCGTTTGCGAGTTACAGGGTGACACTTAGCACTTAGTTTCCTTGCAAGCTAACAAATCCTTACACGGGATTCTCCACCGCCTAAAAAGCTTGACAATTTTATTCTTTCAAGAAGTACGTTCTTTGATTAACATTATGAGGCACACAACTGAAGAAAGTTTTTTTTTGTATTCGTAGGTCGATCCAGCCGATGGATTACCGAAAAAGATGTGTGCTCTATGCATATCATATCTAAAACATGCAGCAACATTCCGCCAACAGGCAATCGACAATACGATAAATTTGAAAGCTGCCCAGATGCTGATAACAACAGGAACCCCCAGATTTCAGAAGAAGGGCCCGCAGATTTTGAAGATGAACATCAACCCGGACAAGCAGAACGTTTGCGTTTCAGCGGACGACTTAATATTTAGTGAGACCCGGAAGACTGATACGACTAGCTTAGTCAATAACTTTTTAAACAATCACCACAAGGGTGACGACTACAATAAGAAATTTCTGCTTGCTGGCGAGGTTGGCCAGCGAAGTAAGGATAACCGCACCAGAAATGATGAACGCGAGAAGAACAATCTTAAGACATATCTGAACCTGCTTTTCGAGAAGGGCAACAATAAGATGCCCGGCAGGTCGGTGCGGAAGCGATACCATCGATGGAACTCGGCAGAGGGTTTCGAAGTAAACAACGGAAGGGTTGAGAGAAATACCGAGAACAGCGAGTCTATGGGTGAGGAGTTTCAGACGGCGTCAAGCGATGACAACGAAATTCACAAGGGCCAGATGCACTATTTCAATTATAAGGAGAAAAATTTCGAAGAGGACGATGTTACCCAGCTGGAGGTATTCAAGGAGGCAAATATCATTATTAACATTCCAGAGTACTGTGAGGAGCGCAAGTGCAGAGCGTGCTTCAGACGGTTTATGTTTGAGGACAGCTTCCAGGATCATAAGAAGATTTGCATTGAATACAGGTAATTAAAAATTTTTGCATTCATTATTTTGTACATGATATCCCTTTATACATAGCTCGTCTGTACTAACATTAGAAATTAAAATTACGTTAGGTTCACTTATTCCTATCATGCCAGAAATGAACTTATCATTAAAAAGAATTGTTTAAGGCAGTGGTCTATTAACTAAACATATTTATTTGCATTTCGATTCAATATTCTTTTAAAAATATGCTGGGGAAATTTCATTGAAAAATTCCTATTATGTATTTCAGCTGCTATAACCCCTTGAAGTCAAAATCGTGCTGTGAAAGCGATACGCCTGAATAAATTCTCTAAAATCGTACTTTGCCGATAATGAAAAAAAAGGTCATTTTTAAATAATTTTTTTCTCGAAAACTACATTTACATTTAGTTTTTAGAAAACTACATTTACATTTAGTTTTTAAAATATATAATTTACAAGCTTCTAAAATATTTGGAAAACTAATAAAAAAAAACTTGCTTTTCTTTTTGCCGTTGCTGCTAAAATTTTGTAATTATTAATTAATGTTATGTAAACAAATAATTTTATCGAAGAAAGCTGATGACTACTATTTTATTCGACATATCTGCAAAATTTGAAGTAAATCTGTCGAATGAAACGTGAGATATTTTGTACACCGCATGGGGAAACTAGGTTTTTTTAGAAAAAAAACGCGTTTTAAATTCTGACTGAGCGTTACACAACACGCACACTTATGTAGATGTTCAAAGTCTTGTATCTCGAAAATTTTACAATTGATTATAATAAAAAAAAATATAAATATATTTGCACCATACATTAGGCCATCCGTGTTGATGTTCGCCTCATCCTCTTCCTTCCTGGATGATTTTAAGGACAATCGGACAATCCAAAATTCTAGAGTGGTGTTACCCCTTAAAACCACTAAATATTGTTAGTTTTATGAAATTTCAATGATTTAGTATTTTAAATTATAAATGGACGGATTTGAAATCAACGAGCGCTTCACGCAGCCATTCTGTATACAAGTCGCAGAACATTTATATTAAATTCACTATTTATTTTACTTTAAATCAATTTATTAAAATTGATTGATTAGAAATTAGAAACAAAAGTGAATCTTGCCTACCTTACTATGTACGTTTCTACATTCTTCTGTCTAATTGCTTGTCGTAGTGCTCGCTATCCATGGTTTAAATTTCGTCACTTCGTCACCCGTACGCTTGACTAATGGGAGGATTTGGAAGTGACGTATTTAAGGGTCAATACCAGCCCATTTTTCTATTGAAAAATTACATTTTAAACATCCATTAACACTAGGGGATAAACTAGTTAAAATAATAACACTATTTCAATATGTGTACATGCAGTTCGTATCTTATCGAATTTATACATATATGTTATATGCTTTGCCCCTGCTTCTACGTTTCTATTTTCATTGTTTTTTGCTTTACGATCTAAAATTCTTAATGATTTAAATGGTTTACCACATTCTCAGATTTATTATTAGTATAATGAATGAATATCAAAATAAACAACGTGTTTATTAATTGAATACAGATTGCTCATCTTCGTCGAAGAGACTAACCGCTTGTTGGATATCAGAAGGAACAAAGCTGTGTCGCCTCACGAGTTCATTCGAAGGATGATCTTTTGCCTGAAGAAGATTTGTGAATGGGTGAACGTGAACTATGGAGATTCAGTAAAATTACCTGATTTGGTGGTTGCTGGCGATAGAAAGAAAACAAAGAGCGAAGGTAGCCATGTTGAAAACGAAGATGCAGATGAGAAGCCATCTCAAAATGGAAAAGAAATTGTTGAAAACAATTTCAAAAATCAAAAATTTGAAATATCACCTACTCCGCCGAGTAGCTCTTCCGAGAAGAATGAGAACTTTGGAGAGGAGAACCCTCTTCTAGAGCTTTTAAGGAGCAAAGCCGATCCCAGCATGCTTCGTTATGAAGCTAAGACGCCCGATCCACTCTTAGAACTTCTCAAGCTCAAAGAATCTCCCATACCGCATAATAATCCAAAGATAGATAGTATCAGCTCAGAGAGTTCTTACGCATGCTCTATCGTTGAGCAAAATCTTCGGATCAATAACGAATTTTCCAAGCCACCAAAGATTGAAAATGGGCGAAAATCGCTCCTAGAAAGCTTTAACAGGGTGGCGGCATCATCCCCAATAATCACACGCCCTATACCAATCAGCACAAATCCCACCGCCTCACCAGTACGTTCTCCAGCATATCCAAAGCTGCCATTCTCAGCCCGTTGCAATGCTTGCGATACGATTTTTGAGACGATTGTTTCTCTTGAAAACCACAACGCGAAATTTCACAATAACCCCGATAAACTGGAAAAACATAAACAAATTATAGCCCTGTTCGAAGGCGAGGATGGACCAAACAATCTTGAGGGCTCGGTCGATGTGATAAACATTCTCAATTGTGATCCCCTCAGAAACAACTCGAACGATTCTTCCAGGAAAATGGTCAAGTGCAGTACTTGTGATAGGAAATTCGCGACAATAATCCATCTGGATCAGCACAAAACCCAGTGCCATGCGAATACGAATAAATTGGTGGTTTAAACCAGAGTACCTCTCACTAGACACCATTATTTCCCTAAGAAGGCCTAACAACAAACATTGTTTATATTTATGTTTCGCCTTTTCGGCGTTCTTTCAATCTAAGTAGTAAGTATGTGTCTAACAAATCAAACAAAGAAATTCCACAGATGCTATTTCATACCAAGAAAAAAATTAACACCGGATATCAATGTCTTGCAGTATTCCAAAAGTTTTCCGCTTCTTACAAACGTATTCATTTGTAGATTTTTAACTTTTGCTAACTTTTTTAAAATTACATTTTCGTAAATTGTGTAAAAAGGTGCTTAGTTGCCAGACAGTAGACGCATTCTGTGGGAGCATTTACTAGTATTTCAATATTTTAAATTTTTTCGACGTTTAACGACGGATAAAAGAAATTTTTTCGTTGGCTTTTTAAAAATGTTTTTGACCATCTTTGCAAGCAATAAACTTTTTACCATGTTACTGGATAAATAAAATCGATGTCCGTCACCAATTGTATTTTACTCAGGTGGGTTAACAGAATTAATAAAATTAATAAAATTTCTGGATGCTGATTTCTTGAAGTATCTCAGCAATATGATGTAGGTTAAAGACGGTCAAGAATAGTAAATAACTAAGTGGATTTTGATCATAGTCAGGGCATATTTTATAAGCTAAAATACAATGCAATGGCAATCATCGAAATCAATGTATAGAAAATATCCCCGGCAGTAAACTCTCATACTCAACGGCAGCCTCCCACGCACGTTAAAAGAACACAATAAATGAAACCAATCGGGCTAAAAATTTATTCATTGTTTTAAGTATGTCGTATATAACAGAAGAAAAATAGTCAGCTGGCTTTAACGCGGTGGATGCACATAGTGTCATTTAATTTGAAAAATGTGTCATTTACTTAATTTGAAAATGGTTTCAATTAATCCGAAGTGCTATAGAAGGTTAAACACGTTTTATGCGTTGGAGTTGTAAGTTCACGAATTTATGCCCTACTGCAATTTAGTCTTAGATTTCGTAGTAAGTAGTACAATTGGCAATTTTTTACGCGTCTTCAGGCGGTTTCTAGGGCTATAGGTTCTACGAAGCCCTTTAATTGTACTTTCAAATTCCAACGAAATCTCGAAAAAAGTAATTTTTCGAATCAAAAAAGTGCGTTTTCGTATTTCTTGTTGTATCTAGTTGACTCAAATGAAAGGGCTTGCCCTCAGCAAAACACAAAGTTTCACTGAAATCAGAATTAAGTTCGCCGATTTATCAATTTTTAACCGATAAGAGGCAAATTTTATAGAAGAGGTAGATTTCAATGTGGTCATAAAAATAAGAAAAAAACTGGGAAGAGGTATTTGATAAAACTTAATTTTTTCCAATACCTCAGTCTCTACTTTTCGTGTTTGTGGGCGTGATAAGTCCC
The DNA here is from genome assembly GCA_963920795.1 of Eutolmus rufibarbis. Classification (NCBI taxonomy): domain Eukaryota; kingdom Metazoa; phylum Arthropoda; class Insecta; order Diptera; family Asilidae; genus Eutolmus; species Eutolmus rufibarbis. Next base: position 24,353,581 of record OY987205.1, read on the forward strand.
AAATTTTAATATGTTTCGATGAAATTTATTGGGTCAAAATCTTGATATACCATCTTCAAAAGTATTAAAGAGTAATCCAAAAAATGCAAAAATTGTTTAAATTTTTGAACAATAATAACTTCGAGAAGAAATAATTCAATTTTAATGATCCAAAGCTCTTTAAAGCTTACACAATCTATTTTTCGAATCAAAAGTTCAAGAAATTTTTTCCTCCCTCCCTGTGCCAAATGTTAGAAAGTAGAGAAAAATTATCCCTCAATTTTTTACGCACTTAGAGAACGTCTATGGGGAGCAATTTTTTCTTGAGAAACTCAATACATTTTAAAAGCTTGTTTTTTCCTCTTCAAAATCCTTCTTTTTTAATCTATTCGTGATTTTTAGGGTTCCGTACCTCAAAAGAAAAAAAAGGAAAAAGGGAACCCTTATACATAGGATCACTCGTGTGTCTGTCTGTCCGTCCGTCGCAGTCAATTTTCTCCGAATCTACCAAACCGATTAAGTTGAAATTTGGAACACATACCAATTTCTGTGACCCAAACGCAGAGCTGTGACGTGAATAGACGAAATCTGAATATGGGGGTCACTTTTGAGGGGCAAATTAGAAAATTAAAAAAAAAATATTGCAAACTGTACCGTGTGACATATAAAATGAAAGGGCTTGTTGTAAGGATCTCAAATATATTTTTTTTATAAATTTAAAATAAATAGTTTCAAAGTTATTTAAGAAAATAGATGAAAATTGACCATTCCCCTCCCCCTATCTCCGAAACCAGGAAAACCTATAAGAAGTCTATGGTCTTAAAATAACATGGTAAATCTTTCAATATTGTGCGTAAAAACTTACATTTGCAGTTGGAATGTATGGGAGAACATGTTTTTCAACTTCAATGTTAAGTTTTGTTGAATAGGTTTGTAGATAAATATTTAACGAAAAAAATTAGCCCACAATGGCCATTCAACGACCAATATTTTAGGAGATATTAATTTTTAAATTTGTAGTTACATCACAAAAAAAATTATTTTTATTTCTTCTACAATTCAAATTTAATTGAAAATAAAAAAAAATAACTACTTACTAAGTTTTACACCCTCAGGGTGTGAGTTCTACTCGCACTTGTCCGTCTTTTTTTTTTTACCGCGTTATCAGCCATTGAACCAAAAAGGTTGCCGCATGCTTACTGACACAGAGTTACTCAACAAGGGTTATAAAAAGCATCGCTAACGTTTTTTTTTTTTTTAACTATCTATTTTTTCTTTTAAAGTATGGGTTTAGCACCTCACCCCTTGATTGATCATCCCCATTTTGATACAGGGCTTAGAAATGCATATTGTGAATGTGCACGTCAAGTTTGGTTAACATTGATTAAGAAATATGAAAGTGCTCGTTTAATTTTAGTTACAGAACCAGAATTACAAATAAAAATTATTTCATTTGCCGCAATACGCCCCCTAGGTTTTTTGTGGTTTTTGTGTAATTTTTGTCGGTAAATCATAAAAGAAGAAGAATTTTCAACCCCATATTGCCAAGTATAGGTTGGTGGCCCGGTGTTCCGGTGGCAATGAAGAAAATAACAAGTCTGAGGGAAGCACAACTCTAGAAGGACAGAAGGAGGGAGTCAGGAATAACCAGCGCAACTCCCCTGACGAAGCAGCGGGTAACGAGAATTATAACGGACCATAACGGGATCGAAAGAACAGGAATGACCGCAAGGAATCCGACTGTTCATTGGATACACTCTTAGTGTATGTAAAATTTGTAAAAAGTGTAAATATGTTGATTAGTGTGTAGTTTTATACTTTAGACCAATCGAGTCAACCCAGCAAACAATTCGAGATGAAATCGAAGCACAAAATTTGAGAATGGTGAAGATAAATTTCGCCTATGAAACTGATTCCAAAATGTTTTCACCTTGAAAATGAAGAAAGTGATATTTCATTCTTGTTTCGAAAATGCAAATCGAATAATTTTCTATTTCTCTCACTTTTCTCGCTTCGAGAATGTGAATTGAATTATTCCCGTTTCTCTTACTTTTTTCAATATTCTTTTACGTTCTATAAGAGTTCACTATTTTGTCGCAAAAGCAGAATCGTTCAAGTTTATTGCTAATTTTGAAGTACTAAATGAAACCATAAAATAAAAATCTCATTATTCAATTCTCTATTAGATGGGACCCATCTACTTCGTATAAATATCGACTCGTTTTAATCGTTAGAACTATTTATTTTATGGTAATATCCACGTTTTTGTAATTTTCAGTTGAAGACTTGCAATAAAAGTACATACTCAACTGAAAATTATAAAGCCCTGACATAACGCATATACTCATAAAATTACAGTTGAACTACGGACGCAAAGATTTCAACGTTATAATAAAATGATTGCCGAAATAAGTCAATTTATGGGAAGGTTAATTTCAAAGGTCCACTTTCTATTCATATCTTTTAATTCTCCACTTACACATTCGGATAACATGTTGACAATAGGAAAATTTTGATTTTAACAAATGCCACGTTTACTTCATATACTTGATAATATTAATAATAGTGTGTTTTAAAATAAGAAACCTTCTATTTCGTTTCCTTGTGGCATTAAGCTGGTGTGCTGTCGGGATAGCAAGGCATTTCTCATGAACTTTAAACATATTCTAGGTTAAAAAGGTGTACATGCGCAAAAGCGGGTTGTTGATAGTCTTGAAGCGAATCGTTGAATGTTTTAAAAAATTTTTTGTTTAACGTGTAATGTATCCTCCCACTCCATCCCCCTTTTTTGAATATTATTGAATTTATTTGAATGTTATAATATCTCAGCAGTGGAAACACCGACAGTATACATATCAGTTCTTTTTGTTGTCAAACTGCAAATTCTTAATTTTAATTTCTTACATTACTTTTACAACATTTCTTTTCTATCAACACTCCTCTTTAGAAAAAATTTTTTTTTTTTTGGGCATCGACATAATCTAACTGAATTGTGAAAAATATAAGGCAAAGTTACAATGCATACAATGTGAGAATGAAAAAATTCATAGAAACATCAAACAAAAAAAAATTCACAAGAAAAATCATCAGAGAAATTCGTAGAATATTGAAAATCGTGTTAAAACAATTCGTGTAAAAAGAGAATATTGTTTTGTCTTTTTAAATCGTGTTAAATGCATAAAATTTTGTTATGTTTATATAATTTTTACTTTTTTCATATTAATGAATTTCAGATATTATTTTCTTTTTTTCAAAGTATAATTTATTTTTTATATTAGAATATATTTAATGAATTAAAATGTGTAAGCACGAAATAAATTCTTCAGTGAGCTCTAACAAGAATTTTTTAATATTGTTTATTGTATTTTTCAGTTGCTTTTTTAAGTGTGGAACCAATCTACTATTTTTCCATTTAGCCAATATATTTTTTTCCACGAATTTTTTGGGAACGTATCTATCGTGTAAAAAGAGAATTAGGTGTATCTCAAAAGTGTGAGAGTTTCATTTTGGCATTTCTTTTAAGGCACTTGAGATGTAAAATGAATTATTCAATAATTTTCGTCTTAATTACTTATTTACGTCATTAAAACTGAGCAATGCTGCTTCAAAAATGCATTTCATAAAAATTCAAACCCATAGCTGGACATCTCAAAACCCGTTAATATTGTGAGCAAATAGGGAACGAAAAGCGCACCATTTTTATTTGTTTAGGTATTTTGTATGAGAGGTGTATTTATTAAATTATTAAATTATTACAGTGTTTTCAACTAAGAATTGTTGAAAAAGCGTGTTAAATATCGCACACCCAGTTCTAAATCAGCAGTCCATTTAAAATATGTCAGCGGAAAACATTTAAATCTTCTTATAAAGTATATAAAAATATTACAGAAATATTAATTGATGCTGGCAATCCCCTCTTTAAAATCAAACAGAAACCGGCCGAGGAAAGAACCCGCCATCAAAGAAGAGTCGAGTTATCTAGGAAGACTGTCAGAGTTTTTCCCCGTTCTCTGGCTTGTGTAAATTTAGCAAAAGTTCATTTATAAACAAAAGGAGTGCATTAGATCGAGTTTTAAGATGCCCTCAACTTTGGATTTGTGCGAGGAGTACTTTGGAACTCGTGATGTTTACAAATTGCTCGATTTGACAAAAGACTCCTTCGAGAAGGATAGTGAGTATTTTTTGCCATATTTTCGTTCTGAAATCATTTTTCATTAAAAACTCGCAGTCAAGAAGGCTTACTACAAGCTCTCGCTAAAGGTGCATCCGGACAGAGTGCCTGAAGAAGAGAAAGCCGAGGCCACCGAGAAATTCAAAGTGCTCGCCAAGTTGCATGGGGTGCTAACGGACAAAAGTAAGAAGGCGCTCTACGACGAGCAGGGGATCATCGACGACGAGGATGACGAAGGCAAACTGGCCTCTTGGCTTGAAATCTGGCGGAAGATCTTCAAGCCAATTACCACCGAAGACATCGACAACTACCAAAAGGAGTACATAGGTAAGGGAATGACACAGCAACTGGCACCAGTTTTGTTTAATCTAACTTTAACTCCTAACAAAAGGGTCTGAGCTGGAAAGGGGCGACATTAAGAAGGCCTATATAAACGGCAAAGGCTGCATCAACTACATGATGAACTGCGTCCCCTTCATGTCAGTGGAAGACGAGCCCAGAATTCAGAAGATCGTGTTAGGTACTTATTCTGTTATTATTTTCCTTACCATAAAACTACGATCCTTAACACCTTCAGAAATGATAGCTGCTGAAGAAGTCCCTGAGTACAAGATCTTCACAAATGAGCCAAAGGCAAAACGCAACCGTCGTCACAAAAAATATGCCAAAGAGAAACTCGAGGCGCAGCAATTGAGCAGCAGTAGCAGCCTGGAAACGCAAATTGTGAAGAAAAACCAAGAGCGCGCGCAAACCTTCGGCACATTCCTGGATCAGCTGATGGAGAAGTACGGAAACGATGATGGCAGCGATGCCTTCTCCCTGGACGATGTGGGCAAGATAAAAAAGAAAGGGAAATCGGCTAAAAATCAAAAGACTAAAAGTAAATCTCAGAATATTAAGGGGGTGAGAAAAGGTCGGGTTCACAAGCGCAAAGCTCAATAGGGGGTAGCAATGACTGTATTTATTTTTCAAGAAAATTAAACGGCTTTCGTAGACGCGACCTGCTTTCAAATATCGGGAAAAAATGTTAAAAGGGACTCTTGTAAATATATTATTTAAAGACTGGATGTAAACTGGAGAAACATGGACTTTTCTAGAGATCCTTATTGTATACAGTATATTTAAAATATTCAAGAACTAGTAGCATTCAATTAACTACACCCGACTCTTTTTCACGCATGTTTCAAAAATATATGAGAATTCAGTTTAAAACGACTGTCAGTTAATCACAAACGGTAGAAAGTTCTTAAAAGAGAGAGGAATTTAATTAAAATATATTCCTTTAAGCACATTGACTCTTTTTACCCTGGTAAAAAAACACATCAATTGTTTCGTATTTTAACTTAATTAAAAAAATTGTGTAGACCTTGGAGCTTAGATTTATTTCTGATTTTTTAGTACTATCGCTTCAAAAGATCTTTAAAGGTTTAGTTGAAGACAGTTTTTAGTTTATAGTTTGATTTAATACTTTTGGAATGCCCATTTCAAAATCTTTTATTTAATGGAGTTTAGAAAAAAATTTGGTGACCCACCTCTTCTATATGTTCAAATTTTCAAGGAAATCCCTTCGATCTAACAATTTTCTTCATATTGAGTTCAGTTCAGCTTATAAGAATTTAGTTATTAGTTCCAAAATTAAAGACAGAAGACATCTATATGCCTATTTTCATGAAAATCTTTTGAATTATAATTTTTGGATCTGTCTCTAGAATTTAAAAATTTGTGTAATAGTTTGAAATCAACGATGTAAAAACCGACATTGTCTTGAATTCTTTGAATTTGAAGAAGTGAGGTGTATCACTATGAAAAAGTTACATCCCTCCTAAAGAACTTTCGGTTCAAAAGTAAAAATCTTTAAAACCTTTAATTACAGCTTTATAATTCACAATTAGCTTTAGTTTTGTTTTCTACCTACAGTTTTCAATATGTTAATTTGCACTTAGTTCATTTAGTATTAGTTTCTATTTTTTATTTATTTTTTTTTTTTCATTTCAGAGAAAAAAGGAGCGGAATCTCGTTGATTAGCAATATGAGTTAAAGCTTTGTTTATAAATTTGGTGAAATAGCCCTACTAATTGATACTATTTTTTTTATTTATTATTAAAAATGTCGTTTTAATTAAGTTAGGTGCGTAATTTTATTTGAGCCTCAGCGTGAATTTCTATAACGTAACATTTGAAAAATTTCCATGAAACGTTTTGAGTATTTTCTTTCTCCGATCGATGAAAAACGTAGAGATCGATGGTCGCTATTTTGAACATAAAATTACATTCAATGAAATTAAAAATTTAAATTTTACATTTACCTACTTTACTTTATTTTATGTGAATCGTTATGAATTTTCGAATGAAATTTACAGAATAAACTGCCGAAAAGTATGTTATTTTTTGTTTAACTATACATAGAATTCAACGTTTGGCGTAGATTTACGATTTCGTGAAGAAAAGTGATTTTATTTGTTTAAGAACTAGAAGTGTTTTATTCACGTTACCATTATTCTATAATCTATATGAAAGACTAATTATTTGCTTATCTTGATAACAAAAATCAGCGGTTTTTCGCTGTTGGTTTAGTACTAATAATTACTAAAATTACAACGATTTTAAACCTCACGCGATTGTCATGAAAATATGTACTTGAGGGGTTTTTGGCGATGATGGTGACAACTTTGCCAGCGAACGCAAAATTAAGATTGTATTTTAAACTTCTCAATTATTTCGGAGCTTCTGATTTCAACGTATAAAAAATTGGAAATTCAAAATGAAAATCCAAATGATTTATATATAATTTTAATTTTAAAGTATTAATCTATAAGTCACGCATTCATAAAATATGGAGATAAAAAATACAAAGGACCGTATTTTGACTGCTTTTGATAAAGAATTGCGATTTATTTTGGGATTTTTTGCTATTTAACTTTAAAGTGATTTAAATCAGATTAGTGTCCGCAAAAAACGCTGCTCTAAAAGGCGTATTTTAGAAAATCAATTTTTCACTTTTATGTGGTCTGTAGCTGCTTAATAAGAAAATTACCAAATATGATTGGTTATTAAAATATATAATAGTATTCAAAAAGTGGATTGCCACAGAAGCTTGTAAATTTTTTTTCGAAATATGTACGTGTATCTTAAAATTCAAATTTTAGGGTTCCGTAGCTAGCTCTACTTGTTTACAAATAACAATTATAGCGACCAACTTATGATACATAGTTGGGTCTGTAAAAAGTTCATAGAAATTCCATATAAACAAATGACTTAAATATAGACGTACTAACTACGGAACCTTACACTGCGCGTGGTCCGATACACACTTGGCCGGTTTTTTCACTACCCAAAACTATGAGTTTTGTTAGAGGAATCAAGTATTTAGCGATTCATGAAGGCTCCAAAAACCAGGTTTTTCTTTCTTTTCAAGGAATGTGCATTGAACTACTTGGCTTAAGTTCAACCTTTAATTTAAGCTTGTTAGAAGATCATTTTACGTTCAGTTGTTTTTCAGCCGACTTAATCTAAATCTTTGGATTTTTATAACTCTTGGATCTGCCATCTTGAATTTTGCAAATCTAACCTCAGATTCATGTTAAGCGACCCCAAAAACCCCAGTGTACCGAATCTGGTAGCAATCGGTTGAATCTTCAAAATCATGATATCCAGCTAACTTTTTGAGGTTAGGAAAAAAACAAGATGGTCTGACCCAATTTCGGTAGTGGATTTAAGTTAAGCGGGTTCAAATACATAAGAATATAGATTTAGATATGAAAAATAATTTTTTTTGTATTTTTACGAGTGCATTTTCCTCGATTTTTACTAATTTTCACCTATTTTTTGAGGTTAGAAAAAAATGAGGATGCGATGGACCAATTCTGACATCGGATTCGTGAAAAAATACACTGAATATGATATATCGCATCAAAAGTATACCCCACTTTTTTTTTTGTGTGGCTGTGTTATTACCAAAATTGCCTAAAGTAAAAATGTTTGTACATTCAACACTACTTTTTTCCAATAGTGTGATCTGATGCGGCGTTTTCATTTACAAACTCGTAATGTACAGAAAAAGATTTTGTATAAGTTAATTTATCGTTTGTTCGGTTTTCTAAAAGAAAGTGTTAAATTTGTTGTTCGTTTAAATTTTGCGCCCAACAAAACGCCATCTATGGGCTCGTTATGACTGCATAAAAATCTGATGCAATCCTCTCAGTGATTTCATCGGGCGTAGGCAGAACGTTCAGTGGCAGTTTGTATCCATACTTAGAGTGAAAATAACGTGAATAATTTTAGAGCAATTTGTGTTTGTCGCAAAATCGAAACAAAAGGTTTGAGTGAAATCTAAAGTTTAAGAAAAACAAAGGGACTGCAGTGAATTAATTAAAAACATTCTAGAGACTGTAAAAATTGTGCTAAAAAGCGATCGTACGTCGGACATTAAAGTGAAGGTGAATCGTGGACAATTTTTTGTAGAGACTTAGAACCGTGTGATGTGATGAAAACTCTCCAAAGTCATTCCTGCAATTTGTTTGACACAACGTTGAGCGCCACAATTTTGTAATTTGTTTTCCCAGCCCAAATTGGAGAAAATGTCGGGGCAGCAATCGAATATTTTCGCAAGTTTGAAGAAAAATAGCGGATTTAGCATTTACAGAATAACGCGAAAGAGAATTTGCCCGTGGCTTAAGTAGGAGATTTGAGTCTTGTTCCACACGACAAAAGTAGAAGAAAAAGTACAAGACCTTGAAACCTCTAGTCCGTGACGTCAAAACATGTTTTTTATTTATAGCAAACTACTTGTATTAGGAAAATCACGTTGGTTCCGTATAAGCCGCTTATGAGTAATTTAATGAATGGGAGTTTCAGCCGCTCTTTCTTGGGTAAGCAGAGCGCACAGCAACAAATGGACGGGGGCATGTTTTCGACGGGATTCTCGCACATATTCCACGAAAATTACAGCACGGCAGCTGGATGCAACAGGGAGGGCGGAAGGATGGACCGAAATCCGTTCATAACGATGATTAAGACTATTGTGAATGGGCTGATCTCACCTGTGAAGGCTTTTGAAATGTCGTCGAGTAGCCTGCACCGCCAAAATTTCACAAACAGCTCCATGGGGATGACCAATGAAATGAGCTTCCCTTGCTCTGAAAAGGGGGACAAATTTAATGACATCTTAGAACTGGCTGTTAGTTCGAGCAGCTCCTCACAATCGCCGATTTTAACGTCTCCTAGAGCAAATCTTCTCGTAGACAAAACAATGGAATCTAAAGTGATCGCAATTGCTACCGCTGAAAGTTTCCCTGATTTGCTTATCTCAGACAAATCGCCTCGGGAGGCTGGAACTAGCGGGAAGTGCTTTTCAGCCACAGGGAAAAACCGCAAAATGAGCAGCACTCAACAGGATCCTCAGCAAGATTCCAGCGACGATAACTTTGTAATCTTAAACCACTGTAGCGTACTGCAGAGAACGCCTTGTTCGTTTATTAGACAAAGGCAAATATCTGAATGCAGCGAAGATAGCTTTGTTATTTGCTTCACTGAAGATGCACCCGAAGGTGTTATTGAAGTAATCTCAGATCAGTCCGATCTCGAGTGCGCTACGGATGAAGAAAGCGACGAAGATTACGATGATGATGACGAGGAGGAAGAGGAAGAAGACGAGGAGGACGAAGTCGACTCTAGTACACATTTCCCCAAGAAGACTGAAAACTGCTTTTTAATTTCCGGGGAATCCAGCCAACCTGACTCTGGATTCGGTGAAGACATACCGACGAAAAAAGTAAGTTGAATTACTACATTATTGGGGGATTGGTGACCATAAGTTTCTGCTATTTCGTTTGTATTGGTTGTTTTACATCAGCCTAAATTATATTTTCACAAAGGGGCTTGATAACATTGGGCTTTCCCACTCGACGGAGTTGAGTTTTGCTGTCTCTAGAAAAAAACCTTTCACTTCTCACGTAGTTGAGTTGTGATTTGCCGTTTCGCCGCAAAAACAATGTTAAATTATATATTTTTAGTAATCTAGACCAGATTATTCTTTTACAATCAGCAGATAAAATTATTAAGAATTGTAGGGATTTTATCTTGTTGGATTTTTAAATGTTAGAAAATTTGTTTAACACGTTCAACGTCCACTTTTTGATCTACTACATGATGGGAGAGCACGAAATTATAAAATGCTTATTATTCTAATGGAATATGTTTATAAATATGGTTAATTTACTTTGAAACTACCAGTGGTTCACAGAAGTAACGTCTAAGGTCTTGGGGACTTTTACAAAATGTCCAGTAATTAGAGAAAAGTAAAAATCAAGGAATACCTAAATAATATTATAGTTTGCCATTTTTATTATTATTTAAACATTTCAAACAAATGGCGTGTTGATAACTGCAATGATAACAAACTAAAAGTCCTGATAGTCATTCGCTAAACGTAAACTTATTTAAATTATTACTGTTTCAGTCTCTAACACGATCGAATTATCTAAATTCCTTAAAATTCTAAGGTTCATTTTGAATAAATGCAGGCTGAACCTCAAAGACATTTTCCAACATATGCCAATCGATTTTAGGAAGTCTCATGGTTAATGTTAATTTCAATACCACCTTTCTAAAATCACAACTAAACCCTCTTTTAAAACTCGTTTGAAGTGCTTTTAGTTAACTCCTCATAAAAACAAATAAAGAAAGACAAATTATCCGGGTTAATTTTAATGTACTCTCGGATTTTCCTCACTCTACGTACTCTAGTTGCTCCGTACTACCGAACACAAAGTTCAATAGTCCACAGAGGTAATTTTTTAGTTTTCTACTTCTTTTTGCTTTCAAAGATAGCCAAATGCGGAAGTGACTAATATTGAGATCGCTTGGCTAATCATTAAAACCTTTATATCAATGGACAATGGTACTGCTGAAAGTAATGATGAAATTTATTTGCTGGTGGTGTAACAAAAATAATAGTTTTTACGTAAAGATTTTCGAAAAATAACATTCTGAATATATATTTAATTCAGCAATTCTAATGGCAAAGTGTCCAAGGCAATTAACATTCATGTGATTAAGTTACATGACATTTTTTTAGAAGGGAGAAAAGAAATTATTTTCCATGATCTTTTTTTTCGCTTTTACTGTGAAAAGTTAAATTCAAAATTTAGTTGGCGTTTAATAGTTATTGAAAATAATAGAAAAGAAATTATTTTGGTATGATACTTACAGGATAAGATTTGAAATTTAGACATAATTTGCTGAGAGACCCAGTAGGAAAAAGGAAGGGCTAAGAAGGAGTGATATCACTACTTCTCGAGCAAGCAGATGTGCTTCCCGATTCGATTCTTTTCTTTCTTCTTTTTTACCCACGATGGGATTGGAGGCAAGCCCTTGCACTTTCGCTTCCAAAAGAACCAGGGATAGAAGAAGTTATTCTAAATCAATGGAATAATCACTTACGCTGAATGACTATTATAAGAAGTGTAAGGTAAGCGCTTCCATTTTCGCTTCCACAAGAACCAGAGATAGAAGAGGTTATTCAAAATAAATGGAATAATCACTTATGCTGTTCATAAAAATCAGAGTAATTTAAAATATATTTGATTTGATCATTGCATTCGTCAATATATTCAAATCCTACCTTACGGCATGATTTTCTTAAGGTCCTACTGGGGATGTAAGCTTGCATAGTTTATACATACTTACAGATACAAAAAGAAGGCCATTTTATGCAATCGTATTATGGAAGCCTTTACTACATGTTAAACACGAGTCGCTGCACGAGAGGGTTCTTCAATATGCTCACTTTGCACTTCTTGATGACCTTTTTTTTCTATGCAATCCAAGCACCATGAGAATTCAAAAATTCGTTAAAATTGAAACCCGTCCTAACTATTACTAAGATCAATTAGATCAATTTAAAAACAGGCGGGGTTATCTACTAATACACCATATCTCAAATAAAATATCGACTAATTCAAATACATAGATCTGGTGAAAGAAGACACGTTTCTTTTCTTATTTTCCTCTTCATGTAATGCAGCATAAAGTTTTCTATTTATTCGTTCGTGAAAAGACATTTAAATATATGTATATTAAACGTACGTAAGAGTATTGACATTTTGTAAAAAGGTGCTCAATTTTTTATCATTTATAATAATTAATTCTTTTAGAAAGAAAAATAAGAATAAGCGCGTGCGTAAGGGAATAATTAGAAATTACAAAAATCGAACATACGAGTAATTTTTAGAAGTTCTACTTATACTTAGGATGTAAATTTAAGCTTATTTCTCTGAGCTATTGCAGTTTAATTGTAACGTAAACAAACAAAGTCAGATTATGTGCACAAGTGTCGAATGTATTTTTAATGTTATTGATACACGGTCTACAGCTGCGCACTAGCGAGTTTTCAAACAATTTATTAAAATCCGCTGCACGTGCCTCAAATAAAAAAATCTTTAAGGCTTAAGAAGTTTTTACTTATATACATAGGTACAATCGATTAATTTTATCTGCAACTCTTTTAATGAACTTGGGTTCTCGGCGATTTTTTTTGTATTGTAAGCTCTATATTTACACGTTTTTCTCAAATTTATGTTCGTGATGTTGCAGTTTAAAAATAACTAACATGCGGTTGTGTACACACATTACAGCATAATAAGAGTTTTTATTATGAAATAAAAAGTACAAAGCCAAGGTAACCTTTTCAAAAGTACACCATTGCTTAACCTATGAAATGTTTTGATATTTTCACCAAAGAGTCAATTTGTGAACTGGATGGGAACAAAGTTATTGTCAATAAAAGAAGCTTTATTAATTTTTGTATTAGTTACCTTTTATAATTGTGGAGTAAATTTTGGTAAAAATTAGAATTCATCATGTTACACTCATTATCTTAATGGGTTGGGTCTTTTTAGCGTTTAAAATTAAATTGAAACTAGCGATCATTAAAAATCCATATTGATACCACAGTACACAGATGTGTTAACCCCTTGGGTACTGATTTATTTTAAAAAATATTTGCATATGGAACGGATTTAATTTTTTGTTGCTTGGAGTAGTATGTAAAAGCAGTAGATTTTACGTAAGAATTCATTTATTTCTAAAATATCAGTGATATATGTAGTATTAAGATGACTTCAGGTAATTAGAATTGCAAAACAAAATTAAATTAGCTCGTTAGGCAAACAAGTGCATGACGAGTCTCAGCCGTCAAATGTACCCAAGGGGTTAAGGAATATTTTTTGGGTTAAGTGACAATATGAAGTTTCTGGAGGTAACTATACTATCGGATGCACAGTTGTAGCAAATGATAAACAAATAGCTGAATGAGGAAGCATCGAGTTTCGGATTCTGAAGATGACTAATAAGAATGTTTTTTTTTTTTTTTTTTATACGTCTTAAACTGTTGAATAATAAATTAATTATTGAAATAGAACTTTAACAAACTGAAATTAATTTCATGATGCTTATTTTCAAAATGAATAGTAAGTACCGACCACTTAACACATTTGTGAATTATGGTATCGATATACATATCTATTAAATTTTGTTAGATTTCAATGAAACTAATATTAAATGATTGCAATTTTTATACGCTGTATTGAATTTAAAAAATAGTGTAAAACCGTAAATTCCATAAATCCCAATATTTGGTAAATTATAAGGGATTGGTTGGCGCTATATTCAATTTTTCAAATTGGGCTTACACTTCTACAGTCTTAGGTCTGTCAGACGCAGTGATTTAAAAGGGAAATATTTCGATAGAATTAAAATATACCCATACCCTTATTTTTCTGACGATTATTTTTAGGCAAAAGCTGATAAGATGCAGGAATAAAATCTGCCTAAACTCAAGAAGAACGGAAGAAAGACGCTCATTGGCAGAGTATTTTTCTTATTCCAAAGATTTTACGGCCTGAAATTAAAAATTTACCATTCAATCTACTACATATGAAAATCTTCTGCGATAAGAACTTGATTTCCGACCTTCATGATGGTGCAGATTCCGCAAATGTTTTTAACGAATTAGTACTTGGGTTTCTAAGTGCCAATGTAAATAAACGATATCAAGTCCACTTCTGTTTACCGAACAGAGATTGGCTCCGTCGTCACCATTGCAATTGAAAAATACGACGCGACGCCCCGCATTAAAGCCACTTAAATTTTTGCAGTTGGCAGTAATTACGTTCTTTGAATAATGGAATTTACCATGCACATATTACAATAAGTGTTCATTTTGATAATAAACTTTTCGATTCAATAGAATTTTTTATTTATATGCAGGTATTACACGATATAAGTTCGTGGATTCTCCAATTAAACGCACTTAAATTAAAGTTGTTATATATTAAATTTTCTACAAACCCATTGTCATATAACATCTTATGAACTATCCTCTTTAATTCATTAAATTCGTTATTTGCATCGTTTCAACAGTAAAATGTGTTAGGAAGAAAATAGTGTCGTGCTTCATTCAGGCCTGCGTATCTCTTCGGAGGCTACGTGGGTGCGTGCTGGGTCATCTAATTGATTTCAAAAATGAGTCACTCATTGCGAGATGTTCTTTTTACGAATTCATGCGTCATCGTATTTATACTCTTCCGAAGCCCGATGAATTCATTTTTGTATATTTTTCCCCAGCTATCAGGATCAAATTTGTAATTTGATATTTCCGCGAAGGAGTTTTTTGAAAAAGGTCAAGAGCTTAAAGTTAATTTTTACTCTTAACTTCCTGGTGATAGGGCGTCAGTGGCAGTAGTTAACTTAGGGTTGAGTAAATTTTCTTTTATTTATTATTTAAAATAACTCTTCGAAATATTTTGTAGATTCATTTCAATTTCACAGGATGGTGATTTCCTGTTTATGTATCATGTTTTTGTCAAATATCATTTAAAATTTCTTGCAACACTTTCTTATCGCTCTTCAACTTTTTGCTTCTTGGAAGAGATACTTCGGCAATTTAATTCTGATAACAATTGAAGAGCGTCTGTTCAAAAGGTGCCACTCGAAAGAAATTTTCGAAATTCGAAAAAATACAGTTACAGATACATCTTAAAATGCATGTGCAGGTGCATTGTTTTGTAATACTTAACGTAATTCATGAATGTGCTTCTTATTTTTGAAGTAAATTTATTTTCAAATATTATGAGTTTTGGTAGGTGGCTGCCGACCAAATTGATTATGTTTAAATTTTTGTTGCATTTGGTGACAGCAGACATTTTATTTGATCTCTCACCAAAAAAAGGAACCATCTTGTGGTAAGCTATTTTTAATTTAACTACAGGATAGTGCGAATGATTTATGCTCTTATCGTGCTGGTTTTTGGTTTTAGATTTTCGTAAAAGTAACATTTATTTTTAGATAGTCTATGGGAAAAATTGAAAATTCGAATATGTCCCATAAATCCCATTTATACGAATGATTTATTTAGGTTTGATTAATCTATTTAGTTTATGAAATGAGTGTTTCCGTGCAATGTAAAATTAATTTAATGGTTTATAATAGGTTCTTTAATAACAAATATGTCCCAACATTAAATATAAATTCACATAAGATATTTATTGGTTTAATATTGCGTTAAAAATAATTAAAATGAAATGCATTGGTAGTAATGTCTAAATAATCATTTAAAAAATAAAATACATATATAAATAAAGGTAGTTTGGTTGGCCCATGGGAGCATTGAATTCACAACCAACAGCTAATGGGCCATGTGGCAGTATTATTTTTGTTATGTTATGCATGTTCTTATCTATAACTATTCATATTTAAATTTTGCTCTGTCTTTCTTAAAATTTATTGAGCTTTTGTTATCACAATTGCGTTAATAATAACTTAATTACTTTTTCACGACAAATATGTAATTGTGTTATCTAACCGTTGCGGTTTTAAAATTAAACACTAAATGAATTTGATACAAGTTGTCCATTGTAAAGCTGTACCTATGTATGTCAACGAGAATAATGTCCCCTAAAATTGATGATATGTTATTTTCTGCTAGTATTTACTATATTCAAATACTTTCGATTTTCACAAAAAGATAATGCAATCTGTCTATGTATAGTTTCAAGATATTTTTTTAAAGTATTTTTCAAACTTTTGTTTTCATTATGGTCACATATACTACATATAGTATTTAAATTTGTTCAATATTGATAATTTCGTGACATTGTTTTCAAATATTTTTCTTCATTTTCAGGTTCGCTTCAACCTCAATCCAGAAGTTCACTTGATGTGCGCCTGGAATTTTGCCTATCGGGCGGCACGAAAAGGTCATTGGGAAGGCTACGCCAGAGACAGAGACAGATTTAAGAGGCGAGTCGAGGGATTGGAACACATTCTAAATCCAGTATTAGATAGTGATCATCGTGAACGAATTTATCTGACTCGATTCTGTGATAACACCAGCCTGGATCAAAATGAACCATTCGATTAAGGGGACAAATTGTGCAAAGGCAACAAATTGAAGCGGCGAATTCGAATGGATTGCTTTTCTTCTTTTAAAATAGAATTTCTTCCAATCACAACCAAAATTTCAGAAAAGATTTATTTAAGAAGGAAGCTAAGCAACTTATTTGGATTTGTCATTTGTTTTTCAGAGGAGCGCAAGAAAATTGTTGGCTATTATTCTGTAATTTTAAACGATACTAGTTGTACAAGGAATTATAAAAAAATTTATTTTGTAAAAATAGAAAGAATTACATTTTCTCGAATTGCTTTGCTTTTATTTAAAACGATTTAAGCCAAAAGAAAAAACCGAAAAAGAATGAAGTGTTCACCATGTACAAAATCAGTTACTTTCCTGTGCTGTTGTGTTCGTTGTTTTATTTAAGAAAACTGTTACGGTTGCAGCATTTTCAATACCTTGTAATTTATACACTGATATTAAAATAAATAGAATAATTTTTATAAAGAAAATTAATATATTTCAGACCGTTTGGTTAGTTTAGTTAATTTACACTTAAATTTAGTCACCTAATGGTTTAAATTTATTTCCTAAATAAAAAATTTATATTGAATATTTTGTTTTTTCTTACCTTAAATTTTTCTTCATATGTCAATAAATTTTTATTAGTTGTATCTCTTGAATTGTGTACATATGTTTAATTTTTCACTTCTTTTATTTAGCGCAGAATTATTTCAGAAAATTGTATTCGCAAAATGTTTAGAGTTTTGACATGAAGGCCTTTGTTATTATTTTTCAGCAGCATGTTCGTCACAATATGTGTTTACATGATTATAAATTTTGTTGATCGCTATATAACTGTTCTATTTTTCCATATTAACTAATCGGTTCAACCGTGAGGTAAATGCATTATTTCTCAATAGAGAAATTAGAGGACTTGGGGCATTTATGAATCTGAAAATCCAGTTCTGAATTTAATTTGATTTTGAAAAGAGGACGGTTAATTGGATCAGTGTATTCACAAAGTTTTTGAGTCAAATGTTACAAATTTAGCATCCACTATAGCTTGTAGATTTAATCTTAAAAAAGCATATATGTACATGAGAGTTTCGTGTCGAGAAACGAACCTAAAATCACAAAAATTGGTGCTTGGATGTGTTTAGAATTGCTGTTTTAAAATTTAGTAACCAATTTTAAACATTTTTCTATGACGGGATCAAAATGGGCATCGATAATAATAAAGTTGTGTTTTCAAAATTCCTTTGAGTAAGATATTTATTTGTTTAACATTTTGAAAAAGGAGTGGTGAGTGGTAGCTATTTACTTTCTTAAAATTTTGTTTCGCCTGCAGTTTGTTTTCTCTATAGAAACATTTTTAATTAAAACTGGCAACCAAATTCGAACTGAAAAGATAGAAACAAATTGAAAAAATTAAACATTTTTTCTGAATTTGAATGATCATGGTTGACAGTGTTCACAAACGCAGTCGGAGGCATCAAATACATTAATTGAGTACGCGAAACAAATAAACAAATTCACTTTCGCATTTATGATGTGAAAGTTAGGATATTGGGACTTCTCCAATTGACTATTCACTTGCTCTATTCATATCACCAACAAAAGAACTAGTCATTCATGATGGAATGTATTGTAGATATTTTATGCCTCCGACTGCGTTTGTGAACACTGTCAACCATGATCATTCAAATTCAGAGAAAATGTTTAATTTTTTCAACTTGTTTCTATCTTTTCAGTTCATTTATTAAGTAAGTTTGAAAATTTTAACTTCACAATTTTTCAGTTTACGCAGTCGGGTTTTTTGTTTTTTTCAATAATATTTTTTTTATTTACGTAAATTGCAAAAACAAGTGCCTTAAAGACGAAAAAACGGCACACTATTACGATATTTCTCTAGTTTACTCCAATTTTTTTAAGACGAACAAGGCCTGAGATTTCGATTCGATCGTTTGGACTTATTTTTTTAGGAGTCCACTGACTGTTTTAAAATAAATTAATATAAAATACATGAAAATACAAAAAGAAAACGAATTCTTGTCGTTTGAATTGTCAACATATCAGTTTACATTTTTTTTAAATATGTAGAACAATGTGGCAGATGTTGTTCGAAGGTAAAGCTTTGGTTTTCTAGGAATATAATAACATTAGTTATTGAAAATTTGTTTCATCCAACTATTTATTTGTTTAGGGTTTTTGATTCTTTTGGAATACTCAAATATTTTTGTAATAAAAATTCCAAATAATTCCAGGATTAGAGATGTTTTAAGTATTTACAATTTTCCGCTTTTCATCGATGTGTAATAATTTTTCCATTGAGCAGCTATTGCAATTCAAAGGTGAAAAATAAATTTTTCTTAAACTGCTACTAGTGCTAAGTTTTTCAAGGTAAGTACCATGTATATAAATTAATTTAATATTTTGTTACGCCATTTAGTTGGTTTACCGAAGCCGTTAAATTGATTTCTTCTAAAACACCTGTAGTATGATTAGCTTTGGTCAAGGATTGAACCAGTTAGGACCGATAATAATTTCGAGCTAAGAGAAAATATTTCAACGCCTTGATTTTTTTCTCGTAAAAAAAAAACCAGCTTAGCTTTTTATTTTTACGAACCAAAAATAAGAAGTTTTTAAAGCTTGATATTTTTTTTCGAGCCAAAAATAAAAAGCTTTGAAGCTTGTTATTATTTTGCCGGCAAATTTATCAAGTTACACACTTAACATAAAACCTATTTGCCGAAAAAAATATGATAATTTTTAAAAACACAAAAAAATGGAAAATCTTCATTGTTGAGCCTTTTTTCCTGAGAAAGAAAGTTCATTTTTAACTGTTCATGGCTGAGAAAAATTGAATTTGCATGGTTGTAACTTTATAACTCGAGCATGAACAAATCAAAAGTCAGTGGGGCTTCTTACTTTTGCTAGAAAAAATAACGATTTTCACATGTTATTTTTGGCTCGAAAATATATACAGTGGACCGCCGGTAATCCGACAAACATTTTGCAGGGCAGTGTCGAACTATCGAATTTGTCGGATTATAGAGTACTGCCTAAGAATCAAAACAGTACCTACGCGTCGAGCAAACTAGGGGTGGCGCGTACAAGTTGTAACCTGTTCAATCATGCATTATCTACATTAGCGAAGATTGTCAAAAAAAATATTCAATAATAATAGACATGTCGGATTACAGGGGGTGCCGGATTAGACAGGGGCCGGATTACCGAGGGTGCACTGTATACAATTAAGCTAGCTTATTTCAGCCAGAAAAACATATTAAGCTTCTAAGCTTGCTTTTCTTTGCTTCAAATTCAAATCGGTTAAAAATAACAGTTTATATACGCCGTTTCAAAAAAAAAAAAAGCTAAATTTTGAAAAGCTTCACAGAACTGAAAAAGGGTATCATGCGCAACACTTTGGTGTATCTTATTTTATAATACTATGACAACTTACCTCAATTTTTTTAGTTTAAAAATTGAAAAATACCAGTTATTTTCGGTCGCTGGTTTTAATGTTAGTTGTTGAGTTATCATATTAATGTATTATTAGATAGATGTAGAAATATAAAATGCCATTCGATTTCCTAAGATCTAATCGGAGCCCCAGAATAAGCTAATAAGTTACATATGAACAAACAAAATTTTTTACAATGTGTTTCGCCGTTTTGATAATGTTTTATGTATGCAAAATTCGATCCAAATGGTTGAGGGTTTATTCAGTAATTTACACAAATTTTAACTAAAGAAAACGGTGTTTTAAGAATCAAGAAGATTTTACGCGTTAAATTATTATCAACCTTTTTCTTCTTTCCTACATTTGGAAATATTTAATGATAATGTACAATTGTTTGTACCTGTTACCAATAGCTTTTTAATAGATATAAAACCAGGGCCCTAAAATAATGATTATTTTGGATTTTTGAAACAAAAATATGTGTTTTCAATATGGCGGAACAAAACTGCAATAATTTCAAATTGATTGTCCTTGACTTCAGAAATAGATAATGATTTTTATAATATTTTTATTCATCAGATTGTACTGCAACGTAATAGCCTTGTACTTACATATATGTACATATGCTATAAAAGCGTTCTTCATTTGTATTCATTTAAACCCAAAACTTTGATTTTGTGAAATGATCTTTACTTTCTTTATCATTCGTCATTTTTTTCAGCTGTTCATTATAAATTTCCATATGTTTAAAAACCGTGTTACACAATTTCGGATTTAAAATGGAAATATTTCCGAAAGATGTAATTTCGCTTACGTCCCATTTTATTTTATACTTCAAAATCATTGGAAGCACTTGCCTTTAAATGTAGACTGCACATGCATTCTCAAAGTTTTTGCTGACTGCCTAAAAATCCTTTATCTGTTATTATTTCTTACAGAAAATACTGCTGCCAAAATTAATTAATATAACTATTTGTTTATATCAACTGTGCAGTCCAGCAGCAGTGTGACTTAGCCCTTAAATTCGAAGATTTTTTCTACAAATTATATATACATACATATGATCCCATAAGTCGAGCCTGTAGGTCATTATAGTTGATAAACATTTTTGTTTTTGCTATTGTTATTGTAAGTTCGTAAATTTGTATACACAGAGCCGAAACAACTGACTGACTTTTTAAATATTTGAATTTTGTGATAATAAAACCAAATAATGGATTGTCATTCAGATTAAAAAACTCGCTCATTGTAGTCTGCTGATGTTTCCTTTGCAGTTCGCACAAAAATTAATTGTTTTATTTATAATAATGTTAGAACAAGGAAGCAGCTTGTTGAGTTTTTAATGGAAAAAAATAAAATGCGAAGAATATCTAATAATTGTTATTTGTGGGGAAAAAATAAAACTCAACAAAAAAATTGTTACTTATGAGAGAAAAAACAAAAGTCAAGTTAAAATTTTATCCGTGAGCGAAAATATAAAACTCGATAAATATAATCGTTACTTTCGACAAAAAAATTATTTTTACAATAAATTGAATTTTTAATTTTTTTGCTTTTATAACAGTTATGATCCCTGTATAAAACAATTAAGTTATACATATTAGTGTATTAACTCTTATAGGCTAAATGAACAAAACTTTGATATATGACACACACATTTAAAATGTATAAATAATAGACATATAAACTTAAGCGAGGAGAATTAAAATTAGCATTAGTTAACGAACACTCATTGCCACGACGCTACGGCGCTTTTGTAGAACTGCAGTTAAAAAAAAAGTATGATTTTTTAAAGCTAGAATTTTTTATCTATTTCTCAATTGTTAATACAAAACACTCGTTTAAATGACAAATTTATTATATTGAATGATTTCTAACTCTACTTGTCTTTTGTCAAAATGGACACACACACAAGACAGAATACTTTGCTAACCAAATTAATGATCCTAATAATTATTTAACAAAAAATGTAAGATTTATTGTGAAATGTACAGTCCTTAATTTTGTGTATTCTATTCCTTAAATATTTAAGCTAATGCATAAATCTTTGGGTAAAATTTAAGCTGTTGAACTAAGGCCTGATGTTAATCTTCTTATTCCTCTTCGTATGTAAAACAGTCCTGAGAGGACCATTATCACAGAAATTACATACTGCAAATATGGAAGAACATTCGCAGTAAATACTACGAGCGCAGTGATCTCAACCGTAAGCTTCTCTTGGTGCTGAAAGATTATAAATCAAATAAATTAGGGTATATTTTTTTTCAAAAACTATAAATTCTTACGTATTCCATCCACATCATTGGCACGACCAATTCGCTGAATTTATTTACGTGTGCGTTGTAGTTACGCAATTTTGGCATGATCATGTTGCTTTGTGATCGTGCTTTCTGTTCTAAAGGTACACCAGTCGTTGGTTCGATAATAGCAAAAGAACCATGTTTTTCGGCAGATGGAGAGAAACCTTCGAGTTGATCTTCCCAATAACCAGAACGACCATAGAAATGTGGTGCTGATACAGCAACTGGAAAATCTGGAAGACAAAATAAAATTTTAGTATTACACAATATTGAAATTTAATTTCCAGTAATATTTTTTTGTTTTATCATTTTAACTAGAGTGATCCTCAAATTTGAAATGTGAGAGTTTTTGGCAGTATTGTTGATTCGAAATTGCTTTTTTCAATTTTATATTCTGTTAATTCATTCGCAATCAGCAATCCCCATTTTCAATAAAAGACCTTTAGTCTTATTGTATCGAATATGAAATGGCCTGCGTACTGCATCAAATAAAACACTGAAACCGAATAGAATCCCTCAGATGCATGGGGGAACAAACAAACACAAAAAATTCTGAAAATGATCAATTTATTTATGCAAAATGTCCAAAAATTAGACTTTGTAAATTACGTATATAAAACTTTCCTTTAAATTTTTTATCGCGTTTACATAAAAATTAGATATTTTTTGTATAAATACAGCCCAAATCATCCTACAGATAAAGTGACTGAAAAGTTTTTGCAACAGATTGAGACAACAAGGAAATAATGTAGTTTAGATACTAAAATTAAAGTGAAAAATTACACTAGGGCAATTTGTTTAATTAAGTTAAAACACATTCCTTTTTCTTATGTTTAAACACGTATCATAAAACGACCTGCAAACTCTCGGATATTATAATGCAGCAATAATTGAAAATAAGTAGCGAAAAAATTACCTTCCAACTTCAGGTGGATTTGAATGGGAATTTTTTATCCAGATTTTAGGTTGTTTCAGGTGAAGTAGTAGCCGAAAGTTACAAATGAGCAGGTTACATTTTTTATGCAGTTTTGATGGTCGAACTTGTAACTACGTCACTAGCATATGTTTAAATTTTAAATGAAGCTGTCTGCAGGCGAGGCCATTAATTTTTTTAGATGATTTGAATAGAAAATAAAACTGGTTTATAAAATTCTTAGATATGATCAGCATAAGCACGCGAGCTTATGACGATAGGTATTATACGAAAAACGTGGTCAGTGACTGACGGATGCATCATTTCACTTTTAAGATGTTTATGAAATTATATTGAATATTAATTGCCTAGAAAGCTATTAACCTTGCAAGTATTTTTTTGTAAAAATACATGTTTATATTTATCATTTAGACAGTCTATACTCTTTTTTCGTTAAAATTGACACTCAACAGTTTTCAAGGTAAGAATTTAAATTATTATTTTACGTACATATATTGAGAATTATCTTAACTAGTATGTAAAAAAGGTTCTATTCGAAAACTTGAATGCGGAAATAAACAATTTGCAAATATTTCGCATTTTTTGTATATTTAATGATAAAGTAAAAACCGTTGGTTAGTTAAAATTAATGTGGTTACAAAAAAAAATCAATTATTAGTACTGTTGGAAAAACGTCGACCGGTTTTGCTATGCTTCAATTTTTGATCTTGTGTTTTAACGATATATTTATAATTTAGAACCGTTAATTTTTTTTTATATTAGTAGTTATTATAGTACTATTTAGCTTTAATCTTTTGGGGTCTAGTGTAAACATTTTTAGGTTGGAGTCGAATAGTTGTTCTTTTGGAGTTTTTTTTTCGATTAGAGAGCCCACCCCAAAAATATCGAATGGGGGAAGCTAAAACATTGTACAGGGTCGAAAGTGTGTACATTTAAGGGCTTGCACTCATTTTTTTCTCAAAAAAACGATTTTTTTAAAATAAATTTTTAATGCAAAACACGTGCAGAATATGCACTCAAAATTTTAAATAAAAAAGTCATTTCGGAGATATTTATTGTATTTGTATATAATTTCTATACGATGTAAAAGAAGAGCATCTCCAAACTTCAAGCAAAAGCGTTTTTTTCAAAATTACCTCCTTTTCAGTCGTAATTGGGATATCTTGAAAAAACATCGACTTAAATGTTGATGCATTTTATTCGTTAATATGTAATATTTTAAATAAAACCACTGGGCCTCGCTTGTCGGACTAAGTCTATTTGATGTTAGCTTAGAGGAGGGCACTACTAGACTAACTCTGGTACATTGAAATAATTGCTACTGTGATCCTAATTTTATGTCCTAGTCTATGTATTTATCTGCGTAGATGTTAAGTTAGAGGACTCTGTATATTATAAATATACTATACACGTATTATAAATATATTATAGACGTTGTTTAATTTTTTGGTTTCAGACGTACTGAACCGGAGTTATCCTAGTTACCGGTTGATACATCTTTTTTGAGGCATCTACTTCGACGCGCTCTATAATAATAATAATAATAATATGTGTAAAATCTTAAAAGTTTGCTACTACAAAAAAAATTATACCTCTAGTTAAAAAAACTGGTGAGAAAAAAATTCTTGAAAATTGTTTGTTTTGCTTAAAAAATGAGAATATGACTTCAAAGACCATTAATTTAAAAAAAAATACACATTCAAAGTTCAGAAGGATTTTGATTCCATTGAGCTTAGTTCAAAGCAGAAGGATCAGGAACATTAAATTCCCAAAGTGGTTAAAGTCCTCTTTCATACGACTTATTTAGCTAGTTTGTTTAAGTAGTCGAGTTTTGATTGTTTTTAACTTTAATTTTTATTTATTTATCGCTTTTTAGTTTCAGATTAAATATGTGGAGTAAGTAACTAATCCCATTACGTGATTCAAACAGATACCTTATACTCATAACTAGTAATTTTTTATAGTTGAAACGTTCATAAATAAAGTGTTGGCAGGAGCAAGTTAATCCTACCACGATGGTAGTATATCTACCTCCAGATATTATATCTGTAATGCTAGGCAATAAGTGAATAAGTTTTTGAATCATGATGTCTAGCATCTGCCATATTAAATTTTTTAAACTTTGTTGTTCCCGGGTTAAAATAACGAGTCAATGAATCTTCATGTAGAAGTTTTCATCTGCAGAAGTAAAGCAAATAAACGAAAAAAATTATTTTTTGAAGAAAAGCTTTTATTTAAAAGAGGATGGGACGTTCGCCATATTGGGTTTCGTATTCTACTCGTCAAATCCTTTCTTTTGATTCCCATATCAAGAGGGTTGTAAAGAAAAAGGTAACCCGTCATCTTGGAGGCGTCCTCCATATTGGATTTAGAAAGATGTTACATACATATAGTACATTGCATTATCAAGGGACCTATACACGTGTGTAATATTTCAGCTTGTTTGGATAACAGGAAATGGTTCAAAATTGACTTGCAAGATTCCAAGCAGACAGACAACAAAGCAAGCTAAATAAAAGCTTTTAAAAACAGATGAGTACTTCCTCTTAACTGATAGAATGATATAATTTATATGCATGGGCGTAGCCAAGATACCTAAAATACCTACTTATTAAAAATTTATTTATCTGTACAATTTTTAAACTACGTAATACTATTTGTTAGTTATAGTAAGATAAACTCATAAAACACCAACTGAACTTTACTTGCGGTAGCACGTCTTTATTGCGGTAGAGGTTTACAGCGATCTGTCCAGTTCCAGTACCAAATAAACAAAAAAACTTTCGAATTGATATGTACCTACTATATGTATAGGAATTCACTCAGAAAATGAAAATAATCGGACCAAGCCTTTAAGCGTTATTGAGCAACAAATAAACAAACTAACAAACTTTCGATTTTATATACATGTATATATGGAGGTATATAAAAGGATTTGAATTTATGTTTAAAACATGATTTTACTTGTAGAATTAGGAGGAAAATGATTTTATGATGACAATATGGCATCGAACACTACATATTCCAATTTCAATATTATTTCAGCAGTAACCTACGAGTGTTCCAATCTGCCAGGAAGGTGTCTTAATTTTTATAGGTTTATTTCCGCTTCACTACGTAAGCCAGGGAAAGTGGGAGGTGGGCAAGCGCCCCACCTTGCTCCACCGTGGTTACACCCATGTTTATATTTTAAGTATCGACATATTCTAAATAAATTAACCTCTTGACGTACGTTTAGTTTTTTAAATTAAAATTATTCTAACTGGGAAAAAAATTAAGTTTATTAACGAACTACACACTAAATTATATTTCAACAAAAAACCATAAATTTTATTGTATAACAGCACTGATAATCTCTGATCGCAAAGTTTCCTTTTAGTTTACTGAATAAATATCGTTAATCTTTGATAAATAAATTAACAAGTTTTAATGCTTGCTTTATTTTAAGAACACAATTTCTAAAATTAGGTTTTTATTTTTTTACTGTCAAATATGTGAACTTAATTCCGTTTTGTGTACTTTCGATAAAAAGATAAGTAAACAAATAATCGAATAATACTTTTCCACCTTTAAATAAATGGACCTTGATAAGGTTAAATGGAGTTTTAATTCTATTTTGAAGATATCCGCCAACATTGGTAATAAAATGTAAATGGCTCACTAGTAACTAAGTAATAAGGATATAAATTTGGTAAATCAGGGGAGGTGACAGCTACGAGCGCTCAGATAACAGTCCATTGCACTCAAGGATATATATAATTAACTCTAATAAAGAAGTTTTGTTTTAGTTTCTTGGGCGTTTTGTGTGTTGGGATGCGAGTCCAAACCGTTGTTGGACGTCATTTCATATAATAGTTATTGGTAAAATAAGATGATGATATTTTAAAAATATTTGATTTTTATATGAGATCAATGAAATTGTACGATTTATTGAAACATATCAAATATAAACTTACCATTGTAGCACCTTGACACATCTGAAAGTCCACTGGGGAGGTCTGTTTGTCCTTTTCCTCTATAGCAGTCAGCAGTTGCATTTTCTATTCTGTCGTACAGTCCCGGCCCCGTAATATATTTATATCCTTTTAGGAGTCCTTTCTGAACTTCTTTTTCGTAGTACAGTGGCACTGCTTTGCAAACGGTTTTCCTCCAATAGAGGGGAACAGATTCTTTTGTCATAAAACTGGTATACTGAGCTCCTTCGGTAGAATTTTGAATAGATGCAAAGCAATCCCCTCTCTCTGGATAGTATCCCGGAGCAGTAGGTCGATAGTTGAAAGTATTGATCATAAAAAATTGATCGAAACCATATTTGCTTCCTATTCTAACATTTACACGGTCTACAAAGGACTCGTATATCTGAAAATAATTGAATATTAAAATTTATTTAGATTCAAACGCAATTTTGAGCTAGTCTTACATTGTGCAAAAGTCCTCCATTATCCTGAGGGACCATAAAAGGCAAGTAAGTCTTCACTGTTTCCAATGCCGGTGTTGAAATATTCCAGAGATAGTTGTACACAGTTGTATTTATAAATACTGGATCTTTTTTACTTATCATATTGAATCCGAATTTAACAGAGTATGAGTAGTCATTGACTCTGGTTACCATTCCAAGAAGGACAATGTTTGGTACAGTGATTGTTTTATTTAGTATACCTTGTTCGTTCAACTCTGGCATAAATTCCACTGTACGGGTAATTGTATACGTCATAGTAGAATTTTCATGAAATATAACATCTGAATGTTTTGGTATTTCTTTATAAATTATAGGACCAAATTCTTTGATTTTTAATTTTTTATCGGTTCCATTTAAAAAGGCGTCTGGATTGACTACTGTGTAGACATACACCCGACAAAAAACTGTTGGTTTAGGAGAAAGCCACCAATCGAATGGCGGAAAACCAGGAGTCATTTTTAGCTTTTCGGACATTAAGAAATCAAATGATGTAAATTTTAGAGAGAGCAAACCAAGAAGTGATGTCAATAGTCCGAATACTAAGCAGCAATGTGTTTCTGAAAGAGAAATGTTTAAAGTTAAAGTTTGCTATATTTTAAGTATTACTACAAATTAAAAATATAAGAGATGATGCTATATGTAATAAGGAGATATTACATACATATAAGATATAAGAAAATAACTTTCCTTGAAAAATTAGAATTTTTATATAATAGATAAGGGCAGGTTTTACCGGAATCGTAAACAAAAAATTAGTCGATGAAAGGGCTTAAAACTAAATATTTATTCTTCTTCACCAACTAAATGTAACCTTGATCAATTAAAGCAACAATGATAAGCGATATTTTCCAGAAATCCGCTTAGAATCACGAATCTGTGAAAAAAACCCCAAGTAAAGAATGAGGAACTTTACGATTTTTGTGTTTCCTTTTTTGCCTTTTCTAACCGGTAGGCCCCTAAAAGATTCACCTTTCAATAGTAAAATTTTATGTAGATGGGCATTCGAGGAATTAAGTTCGATGTCTAACGTTGAGATAATAAACAAGAAAATCGAGCTATTATAGCTACATACAGTTCACGCTTAAAATTTAATTAAATTCAACATTACGACTGCGAATAGTCAAAAGTCCAGTTTTCTTAGTAAACAGATGTTTCAGAAGGAAGGTTCTAGTCATTCTAATCTCAAAATTTATATTTATTGTAAGAATTAAGTGGAGGCACACTTGCTCGGGGAAAACAAGAAAATTATGTTAAACAGTTAAAACGTGACTAAATGTTTTAAGTGTTTCAGATCTCGCGCTAGGTATTATAGCTAAAATAAAATAATGGCCTTAAAATTTACATAATTTATTCTATTAAAGAAAGTGAACCTGACCCCGCAGGAAGTATGTAAATCCGTTGAATATTTAGTTTTAGGCAAATCTAAAGAGAATGATTTTGTGATCTTTATCCTTCCTATTTTTATATTTTCACAGTAATAAGGTTATTAGTTTTACTAATATTATCTTCTATAGATTGAGGTTTGGTTTTCACCATGCAACTGCTGGAATTCGTCAATTTAGTTACTTAAGTAAATTACTAAGAATTACTAAAATTAAAAGATTATTTTGATGCCATGACATTCAAGGGCAGCTTATTCTTTTTTTAAACGTATTTTATTCAAGAATCTTCGTTTTTGCAGGTGCCATAGAAAAATTTATGAAAATATTGAAGAATGTTGGCAACTTTCTGTAGAGAGTTTAGGTTTCTTAAGTTTTTTTGAGTCCATTTACCAAAAAATGCTGCTATATTGCTTAAAAAAATTGCGTAATGCCAAAACTGCAAAACTTTGCAATTAAGAGACATAGGGTGATTCAGTTCAAAAGAATAATATGTATGTACTTACGAATTTTTTTTTAAATGTAGATTTATACACCTACTCCTCGATTTACACGGCATTCGAATTGCACGATTATACACACACCTAAAAAATGTCTAATCTTACAAGCAGTGATAAAAAATTAATTTATAAGCTAACATTCTAACTGGTTAGCAATTATGTGTGTAAGATATTTGTATACATATAAAATTTATCTGTATGAATGTAGGTAACCTATTTTTGTCGAAAAGTTTAAAACGACTAGAAAAATTATCAAAAATTGGATTTTAGAAACCTACCTGTACTCTACAGAGACTGCAAACCCAAGAGTAAAGAAAGTAAAAATTAATCAATTAATTTGGGATATATGTATGTAGATATGTAATTAATCGTGAGTATCGCGCAACATTTTAACATAAATAAAGTTATTATTAATCTCAAGCGCGGAATCTATATACCTTTGAGTTTAGGTCACACAGGCAATTTTTGCACTTGGTTGTTTTTATAATAATGTCATGTATCACACAAATATAGAAAGAATTCATTTGATGTTTCTTAAAATAAACAAATAATCACCGATTAATCGAAGGGGATAATGGTTTGTCGATAAAATTTATATCAAATTAATCGATCATTTCATTAATAGGTGCAGCCTCTACCTAATAGATATTGCAAATTTATTCATTGCTTTTCCCAAAAAAAAAAAAAAAAACAAGAATGTCACTCAAAATTACTTAGGTATACTTACATACATTAGTTTAAGAACTTAGTTATTAAGGTTAAATAAAAAAGGTTTATTATTTTTTGCTTTTCAGTTTTTCGGCGGTTTAATTTTTTTGTTAAAAAGTTTTTATTTTATAATTTTTTCTGGCTATAATGCAGAGACTGAGAGGTCTACACACAAGAGATTGACAGGTCTAAAGCTCATTCATCGTGAGGTTTGTTTTTTTTAAATTAATTGTAATACACAACTCAAAATCTGTGAGTGAACAATAAATCACCCCTATTTTCCCACCCTTAAGGTAGGATTTTTTTTCCAAATTTATATGGGACCAACTTCGAGGTATGTATACCCTATCCAATAAAAAAAGAATTATCAAAATCGGGCTACTCTGGAAAAAGTTATGCGTGGTCATATATATAAAAAAAAAAAAAAAAAAAAAAATACGCGTCGAATTGATAACCTCCTCCATTTTTTTTCCTCGGTTAAAAATGAATTGAGATATCACTATTAGACGTTTGAATTTGAGTGCGTCTTCTTTACATGACTTGTATTGTAGCTCTTGAAATTTGCTGCAAAATGGTTTTTGGAGCGAATAGATAGCTTCAAAATTAAAGAAGCTATCGTTGCAAAACCAATCGCATTTTTTCGGCAAAATTTTCGAAGCATGTTAATATTTTTATTCTCGATAATTTTGGAATTTGCTTTAAATTGTAGGATATATTTGTTAGGGAACTCATGATGAAAACTAATTTGTTTTTTAAATATTGTCATAAGGGGTGGTTTCTAAGGGTTAAAACGTCATAAATTGTATCATAAGCAGTGAAAGAATTTTAATTCATTATAAATGCCCCATTAAAACATTTCAAGATGTTGAAAACTTTTTTTTTTCTTTTCGTCATAAAGGTTGGTTTCTAAGGGTTGAAATGTTGTAACATATTATAAATTAAGTTCCAGGATATGAAACAATATACATATTCAAATATGATTTTAATCTATGAAACGCTTAAATCTATAGTTTTTACATATTTTGTCACCAGGGGTGGTTTTTACCCCGTTAAATCAAAAAGCACACATCAGGAACATATAACTTTTTTTGATCTAGATGGTAGCTTAATTACAAATTTTCATACAAATCGATGTTATCCGAAAGAATTTGGAGGTAATACACCGTATTTTTACCGTCAACGACTGGACTAAAATTTGATTCTATATACATATATTTTTATTTTCTTCTTCTTAGAATATTGATTAAAGTCTTAGAACAAAAACTACATACCTCTTGCTGATACTAAGGTTTAGAATATTGATTCGAATAATAATAAGTTTACATAGGTCTATTATCTATTCATTTAAAATTAACATCAAAACTAAATAATTCATGTCCGAGGAGATTTCCATCAATACAAGGCAAGGCAATCATAGGCAAGGTTTTTCTTTTAATAACGTTTTTGTCATATTATTAAAACTAATAAGAGCATTTTGTGTTTACTTCACGGATGACGGCACATGAAAACAATTTTATTTATTTTATTTTTTTTCTTTAATTTTTTATCATATTTTTAATACTTTTAATCGCTTAGATTATTTTGAGTAGGTTACTAAAAAATATAAGCAAATTAAAGATATGATTTGATGAAGATCATGAAAACAGCCTTGTCAATAGACAAACTTTTTGGATTTAAATTTTAAGGGACGAATTCAGTTATGAGTATATGTAAGGTTAAAATTTTCCATATTTTATATTTAGAAATACATACTCGTATTAAGCAAACCGGTAGAAAGTAATACGAATGGCAAAAATGAATTATGTTAAAATATCTATTAAGAAAAACACTGAATTCTTAATTATTATGCGTGAGGTCGAGGCGAATTTGTCCGACATCCGTATAAATGAATAAAATCTACTTTTAGTTTTAAAATGATTAATGAGAACTTTCATCTTTATCGTTATTTGTTTTGGAAACACTTTTATGTTCCACAGTGCATATATGTATGTATATTTAGTTTCTTATTTTTTTCTTTATTGTGAATTATACCACCGAAACTGTTAAAACACATAACAATTAATTCACGAAAAACAGCTTTACTTTTCAATGCCATACATTTAAATAATTACTAATAGATCTAAAATATTAAAAAAAAAAGGATATGAGTCACAACATAAAGTTTTCCGCAGGGTTAATGATCTATATTAAATCACTTTTTAAATTTCAGTTTCTCAACTTAACATTACAAAACATAAGAAGACAGTACTTACTGCATAATTCACTTCTATCATGCTTTGTTTTGAATGCAACATATTTTTTAAAACTTCCCAGAAGCGTTCGGTTAGTTCTTTCCGCCTCATCCTCTCTGGTGATATTTTGAAAACGCTGAACAGTCATGTTGAAGATTAATCGTTAAACCGATCGGCTGCCAGCGCTCAATGCATTAAATTAAACCGAAAAACTGACAATCCACAAACTGATTTAAGCAGTAACAACAGAACATTTAATTTAATATTGCCACTGGTAGCAAAACGTCTTAAAATAAATCACACAATACCACAGCTTCTATATAACGATCATTTCGATCAAACGGGCACGAAAAGTTTGACAATGATTTTAAATAGTTCTAGGGTCTTATAGAATTTCGAACAGGGAACTG
Source organism: Eutolmus rufibarbis (assembly GCA_963920795.1). NCBI lineage: Eukaryota > Metazoa > Arthropoda > Insecta > Diptera > Asilidae > Eutolmus > Eutolmus rufibarbis. The sequence continues at coordinate 24,386,505 of OY987205.1, forward strand.
ATCGAGCGAGGCCGCTAAAATTCTTGTTGGACGGGTTCCCCAAAATGAATGTGCTTTACGCGCGATCAAGTCCAATGATAATCGAAGTAATATAAAACGAGATAAACTGCAAATCCATGCAATTTTTAAAAAACTTTGCAGAATGTTATCTTTGCGGATTCTTTAACAAAATTTAAAGTAAAAAATTTAGCTTTCGAGCAGATTAGCGCATTTTTATGCTGCATTATTGAAGTAAAGAAATGATTTTAAAAGAAGACATCTTATAGTTCTTAAATTAGCAAAAACGTAATTAGGGTTTTGCTCAATTATACTAACTTCTACATAAATACATTAGATCAGTAATTTTTCTTAAAATTTGTGTATTTGTCATAATCACATCACAATATGTACAACACGTAAGGTGTTAGCTGGTTTTTCCTACCTTACGTATATAACTTTTAAATTTTATTAACGCCCAAAGACCGTTTACCAGATATCAATATTTTGTTTTTAGGTATTTGTAGAAGTGTGAACAATTTATAATCGATTTTTCGTGGGTCAACTCGGGAATAAATTTGTTTACGAGTGAATACTCAACTACATAAGTTTACGAGCGTGTAATCTGTTTTTTAACCGACGAAAAAAAACGGAGGAGGTTATCAAATCGGCGCATATATATTTTTTTTTTTTTTTTTTTTTTTTTTTATGTATGACCAGTGACCACGCATAACTTTTTACAGAGTAGTCCGATTTTGATAATTCTGTTTTTATTGGATAGGGTATACCTCGAAGTTGGTCCCATATAAAATTGGAAAAAAAATCCTACCTTAAGGGTGGGAAAATAGGGGTGATTTATTGTTCACTCACAGATTTTAATGCGGAGCCGACTCAAAATTTCTTAGGTATACTTACATTAGTTTGAGAACTTACAGCCGTATTCATAAAAACTTAAAAATGACTTCTAAAGCCTTTACAATGAAAGTGCCAAAAAGCGTTATTCATAAACGTCCAATATCGTTAAAATACTCTTACAACAGCTTTAAAAATTGAGAGAATTTACAGAAGGCTCACACCTACTTTAAACCTATTGTAGAGCTCTGGTTATGACAATCGCGTGAATGACAGGACCAGGACAATAAATTATTTATAATTTATATTGCACTAAATGGATTCACAGTGACAATCGATTTAATAGACACTATTGAAGAGTCCAGTGGCCGTCGGCAAAAAATTTATCAAACAAGAGTTGATCCGTTTTTAGTTCTTGGTGACGATGAGTTCAAAAAAAAATATCGGTTTTCTAAAGACAGTGTTCGGTATATTGTGAACCTTGTAAATTAGCCGTTGGAAGTTGGCAATCAACAAGAGGGTAGTGTGCTGAACCAACAACATGAAAGGCGGGCCAATTGTATTCTTAAGAGTTTTATTCAAAATAACTTTTAAATTTAATAATAGAAATAATAAGCACATACCTAATTCTTGATTTTTTCTTTTATAAAATTGCAGTTTTTCTCTTAAAACTTCATATTCTAGATCAAGATTCCTAGCCTGTTTTTTTTCATTACTAACTTGGAAGCTGTGAAGAGATCTTTTGCACTCCATTTCAAAATTTGCAATAGCCTACTATCGCTAACTGCTGCCTGCCGGACAGTTTGAATTTGACACATTGACACATTTTTGCAACTTAACAACGCTCAAACCAACTTTAATTCAATTTTAGTTGCAGAGTGTTTACAGCGCGTTTATGAATAGCTCGTATTTAAAACGCCGATTATTCTTAAAGAGTGTTTTAAGTATAATGAACGCTTAAGAGCTATTTTAAGATATTTTTATGAATACGGCCGTAGTTATTAAGGTTAAATAAAAAAGGTTTATTAGTTTTTGCTTTTCAGTTTTTTCGGCGGTTTAATTTTTTTGTTAAAAAGTTTTTTTAAATTTATCTTTATACTGATTTTTTTATTGTTTTTTTTATTTTTATAAGTAATAATGAGTCTTAATAGAAGAATAGCCCCTCGTGTGAAATTTTTTTTTTGTATCAGCTTTAATCTGAGTTATTTTTATTATTGTTTATTTTTTGTTTATCAAGTAGTAATTAATTTATAAAATAATACTATTTTCTATGGTATTTTTGGAAAATCAATTAAGATGATTGAAATTTATTTTGGTGAGTGTTTTTTTGTATACTTTCGATAAAAAGATAAGTAAATAATAAAATTTGAGACAATTTTTTCCACCTTTAAAATAGTCGTCCTTGAAGAGGTTAAATGGGATTCCAATTATAAATATTTGTAACATATCCGTCGACAGTAATAAAATGGCTCGTTAATAAGAATATATATAATTAAAATTCTAATAAAGAAGTTTTGTTTTAGTATCTTGGGCGTTTTATGTGTTGGGGTGCAAGTCAAAGTTGGAAATAGTAATTAATTTATAAAATTATAATATTTTTTGAAAATAAATTAAGATGATTGACATTTATTTTGGTGAGTGTTTTATTTGAGTGTTAATATATTACATTATATTTAGATATTCAAATTACACATTGACTAAATCGTTGAACCACCTGAAAAACCTGCAATTTTTAAATAGTTTGCTCATATGGATTAATATCGAAGAGAAGCAGAATGATATTTCGCATTATCACTTTTTTTCCCCATCTATACAAAAAAATCGAATGAGCGGTCTTTTTTTAGCGCATTCTGGTTTAAGACGCATTGACGCATTTTTTGATGTAAAATTTACATAAGAAACACAAAGATTGCTTCTGGCTAATTCTAGTAAAACTAAAATTTTCATCAGACTTGTAAATCGAAAACTTGTTGAAAATTTAATCTAGTGCAAGATTTTATGTAAAAGAGTTTGATTAAAATATTTAAAGAAGTTTACAACGTGTACTGACCCAATGACCAATTTTATAGATTTAGTTAATACAACTTCACACACAAGTTCTTCAGCTAATTCCCTGTAAATTGGAGTATGAATAATTAACAATTTGAACAGAGTCTGTACATATGTATGTATGTGCCCATTGGGTAATTTTCTTATGTATGTATAGATTAAAATTTCAGATTTAAAATGCTTTTTCTAAATACTTAACTTTGAATTACATTTCCATAAAAATTGTTGTGGGCGTTTTTTTTTCGTAAATAATTTCTGAACTATCCTATTTAAGGGGTCTACCCACTTCTGAACTTTCAAAAAATTGATTTTTTTTTTTACAATTTTCGAAAGTATTGTGTTTCATAAATACTGTGTAAACATTTTAAGAAGATCCAAGCATTCCTTCCGTATTTATAAGCGATTTTCGAAAGTGCTTTGCCGCGTAATGGTAAAAGAAAACTTTAAACGCGTTTTTCTGAAAACAACGTTTTTAAGCCTTGCGTTCTAAATTTTTCAGAATGTATTCTTTTTCGTGTTTTCTTTAACTTTCACGATCAAATAGATTAAACATTAAGTTATATCTGTCATCGAATTAAAATTTGGACGGGCTTATAATATTTTGAATTTGCCTAATTTAATTTTCATTGATTAACATTGACGGAACTCGGAATTTAAGAACTCTTAAGTGAGTGATAAACTTATTTTACATTTACAAAAGTATTAACTACGTATATGTGCCCACTTAAATGATTTCGATTTTTTAAGAATGTTTTGCATAACTTGAAGGCAATTGAAAAGCAATTTGTTTGGTAAGCCTTTCTCTTCCTGTTCCTGTTTTTTCGTGTGAGCGGTGACAATGATAAAAAAAATTTATTAAGAAGAGCAAGTTACGATCTTCGTATGCAACTTTTACTATTCATGAACCTTTCGTAAGTAGTCATGGTCGCAACAGTCATTGCACTTTTCAAGCAATTGTTTGTAAATGAATGCTTGTTTTATTAACTCCTAATTTAAAGTGAAGTCTTAAAACTATTAGAAAGACATTATCTAACTAAAAATATTTTTGTCTTCTTAGTTGTGGTTATAATTGTAAATATGTTTTAGGTAAACATTTTTGGGAGACGGTTCGAATGTGGAGCCAATTTTAATGCTTACTTGATTATTATTGTTTTTGTTTTTTATATTTTAAAATAATGTGGAAAAAATACACAAAATCCTCCTTTTCCAAAGAATGAATTCATGTGGAAGTAGTAAAGTATAATATGTATATGTAAATACCTTGTTGACAGGTATTGTGTTGCACTTTTACAATCAACATTTTAGTTCACTAACTCGGGTATAGTCCATTCTATTTGCAAACGGCTTGTTCGCAAACTTTATTAGGTTATTTTTATCTTTTAACCTCTGTACTACACACTTAAAAATAATTACATAACTAGACTAGAAATTGAGATTTTACAAGTTGAAAAACATCTCTTAATTTTACATACTGAAAAATAATCCTAACATAAAAAAAACCCGTAAATTACCGAAGCTCTTAAAGTTGTTCTGGAGTATCTAACACCCAGTGTGTAGTTTAAAGGTTAATAACATTTTTAGTAGTTTTCGCTGAAAATTGTGGATTTTGTTTGTTGGTATAATAACTTATAAATAAAATTCCCAGGCTTCATAAATGTTTTTAGTGCTAAATTCTAAATTTTTAGCACTACTGTTTAATTTTTCTTTTAATAAAACTAATCCAATAAAGCTAATAAAATTTAAAAATTTTAAAATCTGGAATATTGTTCAGTGTTGGCTGTGCACTTAAATGCACATACATATATAAATATTAATTAGAAAGATTGCTTTATTGCTACATATATGTATTTCTTTAAAAATTATTAAAACTTGTTTATCTACCTACCTCTTTGAAGGTTCACGGGTTCATAAGATTTAGAGAAAATGCACTCAGAAACAAGTTAAATCAATTTTTCAAATTTCTATTGAATTATGCATCACAAAGTTGCACATAAAAATGAATAAGAAAATTCTTCGGAATTTAATAGCGTGTGTCAAATATAATAAAAATAACTCGTTGCTACCGACATGAAAAAGTTGTATTTTTTTATTAGGTTCAACTTTTGTTTTTTAGACATTCAAAGAAAAGTGACAAATTGCATCTATTGATTTTTTGAATGATCAATTTGAAATAATTTTGTTTTTTATACTTCTCCTTGAGTATTTGAGTACTCGAGTTCAAAGATCCGAGTTTGAGTTAAGTAGTTTTGAGTACCGAGTATTGAAGTCTTGAGAGAAAAATTATCTGAGAACTCGAGTAGGGAAATATTTGATTATTCAATTAAGCAGTATTCGAGTGTTCAAGTACTTGAGTATTTCAGTCCTGTAGAATTAAGGCACTGAAGTAAGAATACAAGTTAGTAAATTGTAGACTTTATAATTAATTCATCATATTTATTAGTTACAGAAAACTAGATTATTTTGTAAAAGAAATACAAGTACATTAACATGATCGGGATGCAAGCAATTCTGCTGGAACTTACTATATTTGCAGCTGTAGAAAATACTCTTTCAGATGTAGCAGAGGTTGCTGATATTTAACAAATTTTTTTGCAAGAGAAGCAGCATTAGGAAGTGCACATTCTTGGCATTTCCACCATGACAACAGAACGGAAATTGTGGAAGAGCTAAATAGGACTTAAATTGAGATAATATTTCTCTTGACCCTTACATTTATATTAAATACAAACTCTAGTGTACTTCGTCGTTGTTCCTCTTGGCTGGAATCCCCATCTCACTCATATTCAAGTCTCGACAAAAGTTATTTGGCTGCAGATCGCTAGCTAGTTCTGGTCTACAAGCAAGTCTTTATATTGTGGATCTTTATATCGTGGATCATAAAAGGATGCAATCTGAGACACTTGTACTTTGCTTTCTTCTTCAGTCCACTCCATATGCCACGGTTGACTTGAAAGAAGTTTATAATTCCGTATTAAATATATTTGTTCCCTTAGAGGAGAAAAGTACAATTTTTCTCTCTTAAAACAGGGCAACAATTCGAACTTCGGCGGTGGTATGGTAAAAATAAATATGTTCACCTAAATTTTTTGTTTTTTTTTTTGTTTGCAAATATAAAGAAAATAAAATAAAAAACTTTTGATAGGAAGAATTTAGAATTTTCGAGATAATTTAAGGAGCACTTATTTTAAAAACATTAAGAAAATTAAATGAAAACTGGGAATGAAAAAAAATGCTTTGTTTACCGCATTGAGTTGGGTATCTTTGAAAAGGGAAGTTAAAATAATTATGAGGTTTGTAAAACCGTTTTGCAAAATTATGCCCCGTTTTTTAAATATTCGACTTCAAAGTGGCTATTTTCGATTAGGTTTATGTCAGCCAAGATATTACGCTGAACGCAATTTCGGAAAAAATCTGAAAAAAATTAGAATTTAGAATACTAGCACATAGGCTGAAACTTCTTTTAAAAATAACACGACTTACTAGAGTTAAATAATTTACGAGATATGGCCGACCAAATTATTGTCATTTGGACTCAAACAACTGTTCAGGAAAAACCGAGTGCGCTTTTGTATGTGTATGCACAAATATGTATATGTATGTGCATTTATGCATGTATGTGTGTATGAATGAATATGTATATCACCCTACAGTCCGCCGCTTTACCAACTGAGTTATCGAAGGATGTATGTATATTAGGGTGGTCCAAAAAAAGATTTTTTGTCTGTATTTCGGTTTAAATGGTAGTTTGTGGTTAGCAAATAAGGTTTGCTGAGTTATAGCTCGATCAATTGAGTTTTAGAGGTAGCGCCCGAGCGATTTATTTTTACATTTCAATAACATGGGGATCGTTCAAGTATTACGTAACGCAATTTTTGAAGATTTTTGACCCTCCCTTCCCCCTATGTAACGCGCCGTAACGTTTTTCAGTACCCCCTCCCCCCCCCTCTCTAAACGTTACGTAACACCCAAGTGAAATAAATCGCTCGGGCGCTACCTCTAAAACTCAATTGGTCGAGCTATAACTCAGCAAACCTTATTTGCTAACCACAAACTACCATTTAAACCGAAATACAGAAAAAAAATTTTTTTTTGGACCACCCTAATGTATATACTAGTGTTTTTTTTTTCATTCTTGGTTCCATAGGCCTAAGTTCTAGCTTTAGATCTGAAAGTAATCATCCTGAAATTTCAGACTCCTGGATTAAACCTGTAAGTGGCACAAACAGAGTTTAGTTTCCCATACAATTTGTATGCGAAAAATTACTCTTTCACAAAAACGTAAATTAGCCCTTAAAAATTTATTTAAAAAAATGCTCATACTAGAAGTTGGTTGAGAGTTAAATTTCTTACTAAAAAGGTCTTGGAGACTTCGTAAATCAAATAGCCTCCCATCACACAAATAGGTCGTGACAAATGGTAAAATTGTTTGCTAAGCTGCTTTTCCCGGGTGAAAAAATAAAGCTGAAAACAGACCAATTTTTTTTGTGTTAAAGGGCAGCCGGAAAACGAGCGGAAATTAAACTGAATCAGTAAATATAAGATAGAAATTTATAGAGAATATCAGATGGAAATACATTTAGGTCTCATGAACGCAAAATATATTTTCGACCCATTTTCACCTGATTTCCGTTTCTTGCTTATTGATTCAGTCTACTTTCCGATGGTTTTCGACTGCCCTTTAACAAAGAAAAAATTAGTAAATTGTTTAGTTTCGAACATCTTTCAATAATAAAAAGAAAAAATTTTAAGTCTAGCAGTAGAAAATTGTCTAAGTTCAATATTTGGAAAACGTCTAAATACTATGAAAAAAATTCTTAGTGCAATATTTGAAAAATGTTCGACTGACTTTTCTTAGTTTCTTGCTAAATGTAGTATTTGCAAATTTCACATTTATTTCCTTCTTTTCGCATTTTCTTGAAAAATTGAAATATTGTAAGTTGACAAATTTTTGTATGTCCTTTTTCCGACTGTATAATACTTATTTCCTTCTGATTTCCATCTTAACTTTCCTTAAATAATAATTTCCGACTGGATTCCGTCTACAATTTAATTTTCATACTTTTTCTGTGTTATTTTTTTACCTGAGTGAAACTAATTAATTGCGTACACCAGAATTATTCTAAATCCAGTTTTTCAAATTTTATGTGAATAAGCGCATTGGTTCGTATTTCAGTAAGATCATTTTTTATCAAATCGCTGTTGTCCATCGAATTAGGGTCAAATAGAAATTGAACCAGTATACACCTCTGAGCTTTGCTAATATTTCCCGTCGACGTAAAGTATTCATGAAATGATTAACTCAATTGTTGAAGGTGTATTGCAGTTTAGGTATAATCGTATAATTATTATTTTTTCATTTTACAAAACGATTGAATCAAGGAACGGAAAGTACACGAATTTTTAACAGTCAACCGTGGATTTAAATTATTGTCAAATGTATTTTGGGGCATTACTTAATTTTATAATAAAATAAACCCATTGAATAATTAAACATACATTTGAATTTGACAATTTCTTAAGTTTTCGACAGAAGTGTTATCATGAAACGATGAGAACGGTCTTTTAGAACCCCTATTATGAATTCTGGTTATTTTATGCTTAGTTTATCGACTAAAATGACGAAAAGCAAAAAAACCAAACGTCTCCTTCTGCTAGTTTTTCTAGGAAAGTGCAGTAGTTTCCATCGAAAATTTAGAAATTTTTCTCACATCCCTGGAAACGCTTCCTCGCACCCCAGATTAAGAACCACCGAGCGACACTTTTGAATAGTAGGCGGTTATAGATCTTAAAAATTTTAAAATCTGAAAAGTCTGAAGTTTTAATTTTTAACTATGTAAATATATCCAGTAGTTTTCTTAATAACAGTACATATGTATATACATATATCCGATTACTATACGTATGTATGTATATTTAGAGCCCCAGAAGGGTTATGATAATTAAACTTAATTTATATTACCTTATATTTTACGATCTTGAAATAAATAAATAAGTTATGATATATGTGCAGATATAATTTAAAAAGTGCAATTAAAATAATTAATCACGGATCATACATGCTTTATATCAACCGTTTATGTATGTATTTTAAAGTTTTATATTAGGCGCATATTTTTTAATGCGACATTTTAGTGGGGAACTAAAATTTGAAAAATAAGATGATTATTTAACTATTTTTTTTCAAATTTAACATGCCTAAAGTACGAAGTTGTAGTTTGTGTTGTGTTTTACGTTTTTAAATTTTCTTTATCGTTGTTAAGCAAACTGTTAAATGATGTGCTAGTTAAAATACTTGGAGTTTGTCGTTAAATAAAAAAAAAAAATTGTTTACACAGGTGATTTTAAAATGAAAACGTGGAGATAGTAAGTGACTTTTCTGAGCCAAAATAATTATAATTTCAATTTTCATAGAATTTCTTTAGTGGTATGATAATTAAAATTCTCAGAGTATTTAATTTTTACTTACTGCAGCTTCCTTTTCTTTTCTTCCATTTCGTGTCAGGCTGCTGTTTTTCTGAAGAAATGACATTAGTATTGTCGGCCGACGCCAATTGAAGTTTCTCCAAAGATATTACAACGGGTGGCTCCACAGGGATTATCTTTTTTTGATTGTTTTCATCATTTACAAATTTTTCCATTTTATTACATTTATATCCCATTTTATACATAAAATATTACACAATTTTCATTTAGTCGTTTTCAGATGTCCTCCTGCAGCCACGAATATGTACTTTTCTTTCTAAGCGTACAAAAATAAATCTCGCTATGAAAGAAATTATGCTTTTGGTAGACATTAATTTTTACAAAACGTTTCTTGATAAGAAATGACGCTGTTAATTTTAATTAATTGGAATATAACGTAAATTCTTATGGGCATTCTACGCACTTTTTTTAATTTGTAAATAATATAGTATATGTACTTTTGTTTCGTTTTAAAAATAAAATAAATATTAACAATAATATTTATTTTATTTTTAAAACCAAAAACGAAGATAATGTTTGAAATTTAATTATTTGACCTTTGATAAAGCATATTAAGAATTAAAAATATATTTGAAGGTAAACTTTCTGAAATATAAACTTAAACATATTTCCGAAGTACATAGTTAATTTTTGAAACTACGATAAGGAATAAAGTATTTTTGGTATTTAAATGTTTACTTTTAGCTTTTATCTATTTTATATGTTCCTAATTATTGAAGCTGATGAACCGAAGGGATCTTTCACAAAATACCACTCACGTGACTTTAGCTCTAACTTGGCGATTTTATAGCTTGAAATATTAAATTGTTTCGTAGTTGTAATCATTGAAATCTTTTGACATCACTCGCTTAAAATATCATCTAATATTTCACTAACAAATGCATCTGCTGATAAAATTGATTCTTAACCCAGTATTCTAATTATTATGTTTGTATGAATTCGGATAAAAATTTTTTTCGTTAAGTTTTAAATAGCCAAGAAATATAGTAAAGCATTATAAAATAATGTCCAGCTTAGGAAGATTTGATCAAATGTGCGTAGTCAATTTGCTTTATAAGAATATCGTCATACGATTTTTTAGATAGGTTTAATGAAGTCGTATATTCAATAAATTCACTATAGAACAGAAAATACAAATTATACACTTTGTTAGAATTGACGAATTTGATTTTGTTTATTTTTCACAAACACGACCGACATATATCGATTCTAACTAAATGTTTCCTTTGCGAATATCGCTAATAAATTGGTCGGGAGCTCTACAGAATGATTGCAGCAATTAATAAAATCGAATCTGAAATTTATCAGTACTAGTGGAAGTGGGGACTTATTAGGGTCACCACGGGTCTTCTTCTTTTATAATATTAATTGCGATAAGTGGTGAATTAACCTTTCTAGTTGAAAACTCTTTCATTTTTTAAGACATTATTTTTCAAATTAACAAAATAAAACCTTATCACCGCGTAAATGCTGTTCACCCAGATGGCAATAACCCGATCCGAAGAGGCTTGAATAAAATGTTGAACTAATTCAAGTGCATTGCTCTTCTTAGGAAACACGCACTACTTACTAACTTAAGTTTGTGACATTTAACTTAATTGACAAAACCATGGCATTGACCATAAAGAAGCTACGAATTTCAGAAATAGAGATATCATTTTTATAAACAAGTGATATGAAACCACCAAAAAAAAGTCGGAGTTGAAAAAATAATCATAAAAAGATTTGTAGACATTACTTCCTAAAAATTCTGATAGGAAATTGTTTGCGTTCAAAGCTCATCAGTTATTTTTATTACATTAGCTGTGCGGAGAAAACATTTTGTTAAAATTATACTTTTAAATTCCAACAAATATTCATGCTTACTAATGTAGGTAATGTGAAAATTGGGAAGTTTTCAACATAAAAAAATAATATGATTATGTAATGATGTGTAATGTTTATGACTACTGCATTTTACTCCAGTGAATGATCTAAGGTAAATTTCGATAATAAGGAAGTAAGAGAGCTTTTTAAAATAGTGATAATAGCAATGCTAGATCCATACTTATTTTAATTTTAAATGGTAAGTGATAAAATTTGCAGTCAACATGTATCGATGTAAAAGATAAAACTATTCAGCCAATCGACTTTCTTCTTCCAAGAGGATCGATCAAAAAAATCTGAAAATTCATGAGTATTGAGAATTAGGTATAGATTGAACCAAAATTATCAGGATTGAACAATTTTAGCATAAATCAGAAAAATCGGGAACATCGACTACAAATTGAGCGAAAAGTTATTCGAACTCCATTACTATTAATAATAACACAGCCACACAAAAAAAAATTTTTTTCGGGCCCGGGGATCGGATTATGTGTTTCATATGTTTTTGAGGTCGTTGAAACTGAATTCGATGTCAGTTCAACCCCATCACGTCAGGTTTTTCACATAAGCTCAAAAAACCACAGAAAAAAAAATCACGTTTTGGAGATCAGGCCACGTCATTTATATGTTTTCGGGGCCGCTGCCGTTGACCGTGTCCAAGCACTTAAAACTTTTTTTTGTTGTTTTTATAACCTGTGCTATTCACTTGTCACACTGTAATTTCAGTTTAGAAGACAATTTTTAAATGTAAGTGAAGGGAAGAGGTAAAAATGCTTTCGAATTATCTTTGGACAATGGAGGGCATCTCTAATTACAAAAATGGGCCTCCTGCACAAAAATATGGCGAAATCATGTTTTATACAATATAATAGATAAATAAATTTACGAAATGGAAGGTGGAGAATACGTGGATTTCGATATCCTCGTAAATTTAATTAATTCTGTGACAAATGACAAGTTGACAAAATTCTTTGACCTACTGTCAAAATTATGCCTGGGAATATGTGCTTATTGTCCTTGAGCGGTTTTTTTGCGAACAGCATACTAGCAAAGATTATATAAAGTAAAAGATGCACAATCACGTATAAAGAGACGGCATCAACTTTTTTTCAGACTCAAAGTACAGGGACATTTAAACTGTTGCATGGAATTCACTTGCCCTTTAAATTTGAGGTATTTGATATTAGATCCCATAACATGTTGCGGTAGAATTTCATTTCAGCATCATTTTAGAGCGAAGAAACATATTGCAACGAATAACTTCTCTGCACTCTCAGTGCTGTGACTGTGTGCTGCGTCGGTGAAATGGAGATTTATTTGTGTGCGTCCTTATTTCATGCAGTAGGACGGAGATGCAGAATCCTTTGCTTTCGTTTGCTCTTATCGTTTCCAGACCAGGCACATGAGAACTGAGAACATAGATTTACCGAGGAGGACGAAGGGGCAGAAGGGGGTTGAACAAAACTGAGTGTTGTGTGGGAATTATAGTAGGGGAGCCCGGGATGCTAAATTTGCAGTTACTAAAGCGTCATGGGGACTTATTGGATTGTGAAGTTTACGTTCTAAAACGAAAAAAGTTTATGTCAAGTTTTCCATTTTAGTGGGGCAAAGAGCGTGTAAGAATTGTCAAAAATGTAAAAAATAACAGTCACATAAAAATACTCGAGCGCGTCAGACATTTATAGAGTATACGCGCTTTGTCTTTCTGATAACCAATAGATATAAATCTGACGTTTAACTAAAGGCAGGTGGGCGTAAAGAAAGGTTGAAAAAAAAAAAAAAAAAGTTATTCGAGCGTGTCAGATATTCAAGGTTAATGTAAAGTGAACTCAAAAAAGTGTCCTATTTAAATTACTGACGATTTAAACGTGGCCAAAAGTCATGGCTGATTTTTAAAAATGTAAAAAAAAAATGTGACCTTGAGATACTCGAGCGCGTCAGATTTTTATGCAGAGGGATCAACTTGATGTCTTCGTCCTCCAGGATGATAATCTGACAATTATATGGAGGGGTACTGTTAATCTGACAATTTTAAAGTAACAATTTTTTGACGTTTCTATTTTTTATCACTGGATGTAATAAAAAAAATATGTACACATATATATATACAAAATTCCATCATTTATTATTATTATAAAAATAGAAAAAAAATATTAATAAAAAAAAGTTAATCTTCATCCTCCTCTTCTTCGAAATTGTTTTCCACTTCCTCGTCATCTCGTGCTTCTGTAAGCAAGAATGGTTATGATACTTCACAATCTTGTATTCATTTTATGATATTATATATTGTGATCAGCTGAGATGGCGTAATGCCGCCAGAAGCTATAGTGGGGTCGGTGCGAGAGAGTAAGAGTTTAGGAAAGAGTGAGAGAGAAGTGAGGCGCGGAGTGGGGAGTACACAGCTCTCAGCATCTGTACGCTTCATCTTTTATTGACGATTTTACCTAAATTGCCCCATGAAAATTGTCAGATTATATGTTTTCGGTAATCCTGATAGGATTACCTTCAAAATGAAAAAAAAGTCAATCGCGCTCGAGTATTTCAAGGTGTCGTTTTTTTTTTACATATTTGTTACTCGCCTATTTCCTTATGTCACGCTCAAATTGTCAGATTATTGAAATATACACTTTTCTGGATGTATTTAACTTATCTTCTCTTAATCTGACGCGCTCGAGTTTTTCTGAGGATCGATTTTTTTTTACTAATCTGACGGGTTGCCCTCAACGTACGCCCCTACATTAAGGGTTGATATATGGTAGGAGTACATTACAGGGTGCAAGGTTTCTCCCCATATGATTTTCTGACGCGCTCGAGTAACTCCCAAAATCCCCGCTTGGGCTCCCCTACTATTAGCTGCGCGGCGCTTTGAGTTTTTGGGAGAGGTGGGTGGGTGGGTGGGTTGTTGGCGGCATGAACCAAATATCCTGGTTGTATGAGAAGTTCTTATTTTTCAAAACTTCTCATTTTCAATAATTGTTGAAAAAAATTAAGGTGATTCTTTAGAAGCGGGGCTGTTGGTGCATAGCCGATCCTGATTTTGTTGGACCGAAAAATTAGCGCCAAACATTGTATTTAATAGCTAAATGGAGGATCCATTTTTACAGATACTCGAAATAAATTCCACAGGGAAATAAAACCAAATCAAAATAAAAAATAAAAATAAATAAAATTTAATTGCAATAAATGATTAATTGCTTTCAGAACAAAGAATGCAATATTTAATCAAATAGTATATCTGCAAGAAAATGTAATATAATATATTATAAATAATCTGAAAAAGTCAGCGCAAAATTCCTTGAAGCGCCTGAGCAAGAAGCCTGTGGATGCGAGGAATTATCTAGTTCACATAAGCACACATTCAAATAAAGCGCCATATACAGGCGGCCCGAGAGAGGTTGCTTGAATCGATAAAGTTGCAACGCTCATTTTTAATATTATACACATAACTCCAGACACATTCGGACGGGACTTTGCCATTTAGTCGTAATAACCGATTCGTCGTTATATCCGATGTTGTTATATCCGGTTTCGACTGTATATGTATAGTACATCGGCCCTCGGGAACAATGAATTTTTCCGGGATAAAAAGTATCCTATGTTGTTTGCGCCCTTTACTTTTGCTATATGCCAAACTTCAACGAAATCAGTTCAGTAGTTTCAGCATGAAAGAGTAACAAACAGAAACACTTTCGGATCTATAGAGATTTCGCTATTGATTTAATGCAATATATGTTTTCTTTGGTTTTCTCCAGATGTCTGATCAAAGTTGCTTGATTTGTTGAAAAGAAGTACCTACCTATAATACTATAATGTTTACTGTTTAATAAAATAAACGGCGTAATTACATACAATAAAAGTGTATTTTTATCATGTTTAAGCGTTTCAAAAGCAAATTAAAGACATATAAGAAATTTTACAATCAATCAATGAATTGAAACCATGTCTGCAACTTGTCTCCCTTGTTATAATAATTAGGGTCAATAAAAGTCAGTCAAAGCAAATCATTTCGTTCATGCGAATTAGTTCTGCAATGTGGCTTGATGCACTTGTGTTTGTCTGAAAATGATAATCCAAACGATATTTTCTTAATTCACATGTTTCTAACTGATAAAATATTATCACTTGTAAATTGCTATAAATAAAACTTAGACCGTATTGATTGCGTTGCATTGATTTTATTCATTGACGTGCCGTATCATTTTATGGACTAATTGCAGCAATTTTAATATTTATATGTGTAAGACGATTATTAGAGTATTGAATTGATAGGAATATTATACTATCTCTAATACATTTGCATCTATATTTTGGACCAGAACAAGATATGCTTAAATATTTTCTTACATCTGAGTCGCTTATGCCTTAACTTCATACAGATTTTTGTATTCTATATATGAGACGTATAAAGTTTACATTTCAGAATAATTGAGAGAGAGTTTGGAACTGAAAAAAGATGATTCACACATTGTAATGATTTAAAAGGGTTATTTGTATTTACCTAGGCAGCTTAAACCCTTTACGCAATTTTAAAGGTTTTTCTTCTGAAAGCATCTTTGTTTAAATGATCAAAACAGTGCAATTTAAGTTTTAGTGTCTCAAAAAAGACTAATTAAAAAATCACTATTTATCATTTAGGGGTCATCCATAAATTACGATACACGTAAGGAGGGGTGGTTAGGAGGGAGCGAGGTAATCTAGGTTGATGTTACGTCACATCATCGAGAATATCTTATATTAGTTCTGAGAAAATTTTTACTCTATAGTTACTCCTAGTATATAAGTGAGACTGTAGTTTATTACAATATATAAAATATTTTGTATTATCACGATGTAATTGTTAAAAGTATTAACCCGAATTTAATATTTAATTCGGAAAGACTGTTGGGCTAGCATAGAAGCTTCATAAATTTTGGTTTGTCCTATATGTAAATATATGCTAAACTAAACTAAACACACACTTTTAATTTATATTGCTCAAAAAAGCATCTAATTACAAACAAAATAGAGTAAGTACATTTATTATATACACTGAGAAAAATAATTTGCAGTTTTAAGTAAATATGGAATGAATCTAACAAATCAAATACAGAACGACATAACTGAAGTATTTATATATTCAAAACAAAATTAAAATAAGTACTTATATAATTGGAAAAAGGGGATATAAACGAAATGCTTTTACTTAAAACTGAAATTTTTTTTGCAGTGTATGTGTATGATATTAATTGTAATCAAGTTAACTTGAGCGCGATTCAAATGACACTAATATTAAATTGTAAGAATATGCAGACTTCTGAAAAATCGTAATTCTTGAATTATCTTACTCATGCAATATAATATTATACATATATAGGGGAGGGAAGGTCAATCAAATGTGACACACTGTGTCATAGGAGGAGGGGTCTAAAAACTGCTGAATTTGTGTGACGGAGTTTATGGATGACCCCTTATATGACTTGTATATAATCACATTAAAATTAAAACGAACATGTCGCCTTGGCGTCGAATGAAGTGACCATGGTCGTGACCATATTCAAAAATGAATCGAAAAAAAACCACAGATAACAAATTTTGTACGATTGACACACATACAAATTACGTAACTGATTGAATTTAATTCGTAGTTTAATTCATTGGTTCTGAGGTCTGAAAAATATGCGCTTATCTGCAAACGACGGATTTTTATAGAAGAGTAATTCACTTATCCATTCATGAAATATTATGGTTTTTTGTTATTGAATCCATATGTTCTTAATCTTTGTCCTTTGTCCTTTTAAAGTATTAGTTATTGTAAAACAAAAGAAGGCACTTTGCTTATAAGCGAAAAATTTGTGTTGGTTTGAGTAGGGAATTCAATTTTATTTAAATTTTGTTGGACAAAAAGTATAACATATTCTGTGATGAAAAAGCACTAAACTTGAATAAGTGTTTATTAGAAATTATAACTAAACAAATTTTTCTGGAATTCTTTATAGAATAATATATCTTGTTTGCGTTAAATTGTTAAATTTTAGAAGTTTTCTCGTCCTAAGACCGTTATTTTACAGAGAAATTAAAAGACATGAAGCCTTTCCCTTCATTAAATTATGTATGCATTGTATATATATATATATACCGCTCATAATAATTTGAACGATTCAAATCAAGCTCTAAGTCCTACAAGTAAAGAAGACCTCTGGACAAAACTTCTTCAAGGTTGGAACGAGATGTATTGAATATGGATATATTGAAGAAAATGAGTAATTTACCTTAATTTATGTATTATTTAGCTTATTATGCCTTTTTCAATTAAATACATCTTAAGGAATACAAATGTGTGCCACAACTCGATTACACTGTTTTATTTAACTTTTTGATGCAACAATTTTCAAAGATTATAAAGCTCATATTGCACAGAACTTTTTTTTTATTAGAAAAATGAAGATATTCAATCAATATTAAACTATATGAATATGAATAATTTATATTTTTCGAGGTGGGTTAAAATATATCTCGCCATGCTTAAAAGTCAAGCAAAAGGTGGGACTGTTTTTAACCCACTTAACCCCAAAAAGTTACAAAAAATATCCATTTATAATTGCAAACATATGAATCGTTCGAATAATTGTGAGCGGTAGTGTATATATATGTATATATATGTATGTATATATGTAATTATAAAAAATTATAGCACATGATTCAAACTGCTTAGAGGGATGCATATGTCGTTAGGTATCTATGGCATTCCTAATGTTGAGTTGAGACTAATGCCAAAAACTATGCAATCACCGACTGAGTGATAATAAAAATCAGGGTAAATTCACAAGATGTATGTACATGGCGTTTCAAAAGTATTGTACCGTTTTTTACGAAATTAAAAGATATATTTGAGTATGAATAAAATAATATTTTATAAAAATATGATATTGTCACAAAAAAATATATCAAATACGGTATAAAAGAAAATTTCGATCTTATATTTTCTTTCTTTCAGATATTTACTCTAAAACACGCTGAAATTCTGAATACTCTAGAATCTTATTACAATTTTTGAATCTCTGAGAATAATTTAAATATATAAAAATATATAAAAATTCCTAAAAGTAGAAAAGAAATATGCTTAACAGCGGTGCAAAAGCACCCTTTTTTCCTTACTAATGGCGTTTGGAAAATTACAATGCGATCAATATTTTAAGGTAATAATATAATGTATTTATTTTCGTATTCTGGAGGTTTAAAAAAAAAAAGTGTCATAGTCCGGGAGCCGGTGACAGTAAAACTGCACTTACACGGATTCTGAAATTTTTTATCTGAATTAGTAGTATGTAACCATAGGTACTAAATGGGCTAGGTGTGCCAGGGTTTATCCTGGCAGAAATATTTTTTATAAATTTTTATATTTCCAATAATTATAAGTGCTTTGCACTTACATGGAAATTAATTTCTGAAATTCCATTTTATTACTAATATCATCTATTTTTAGGAAAATTTGGTGTGACAGCTCTCATTGTGGCAGAAAAATCTGTCACACCGATTTTTAATATATACTTATAGTCAATCGCATTTTTTACTCTTATCGCGGAATTACTTTTTTTTTTTTTAATCTCTTCGTTTTGAGTTCTATTTTTTAAATATCTCGGTGTGACAGCTTAAAACTTGACCAAAATATCTGTCACACCAGTTTATATAATAAACCTTGGAAACCATTAAAATCGAGCGTATTTAATTGCTGAAAAATTAGGTTCTTCACTTTGCCGAGCTTTGCCTGGTTTCCATGCCTTTACAGGAAGTGATTACACTGCAGCGTTTGTACGTAAAGGGAAAATAAAAGCATATAATCTTTTAACTCAGAGTGAAGAATACCAAAATGTATTTAAAAATCTCACAGATCCAGAAGATATTTACAATAAAGAAAAAGAGGATATACTTCAAAAATTTACGAATGAACTGTATAAAATCAATAGTAGCAGCGTTAATAAGGCGAGATTTAAATTATTTCTAAAATTTTTTGCTAGTACCAACAATAACGATAGATTTTATCAGGATATGATAAACTTCAATTCTAGCAATATTCCTCCTTGTTGGAAATCGTTGTCACAAAAAATTTTAAGGACAACATTTATAAACACGATGTGGCAAAATGCAACAGAAGAATCGTGCATTCCGTACGACCCAACAACGTGTGGTTGGCAACT
The DNA here is from genome assembly GCA_963920795.1 of Eutolmus rufibarbis. Lineage (NCBI taxonomy): Eukaryota > Metazoa > Arthropoda > Insecta > Diptera > Asilidae > Eutolmus > Eutolmus rufibarbis. The sequence goes on from OY987205.1 coordinate 24,405,905, forward strand.
TAACGAAAGAAATAAGCTAGAACCATTATGGTATACTGGCCAGGCAGCTCCTCTTACAGTTGAAGAAATTGTGCAAAATTATCAGGATGAGGAGGAAAATCAGGAGGAAGATTCAGAATCACAAGAAAATAGATACTATGGTTGTGAGGACATCGATGATTCTGAGTGAATTTTTGTCTAATTATAATAATATAGCTGAATTGTACGACCTTCATTTTTAAATTCTTTTATCCCTGCATTTTGTAATAACTAATGTATAAATATTAAAAATATTCTGAATAAATGAAATGCTCAATTTTATAAATAAATAGTGTTTTCCAGAAATACATTTCAATCAATTAAATGACCAATACATACTATCATTCCTTATATGAGCTTGTCGATTCCTTTTATAAATAAATTTTTAATATGAGAAAAAAATATAATTCTATTTTATTCAACTCAATACTCCATTTATTCGTAAAACAATATGCGAAATGTTGGTCCGAAGATGGGCAGAATAAAATTAAAAATAGAAGATTAGTGTAGTACGCAGTTGCTCCGAAAGGAAATTAAATACGCTCGTTTTTAATGGTTTCCAAGGGTTGAAGTTCTATTATAAACTGGTGTGACAGTTATTTTGGTCAAGTTTTAAGCTGTCACACCGAGATATTTAAAAAATAGAACTCAAAACGAAGAGATTAAAAAAAAAAAAAAAGTAATTCCGCGATAAGAGTAAAATGCGATTGACTTTAAGTATATATTAAAAATCGGTGTGACAGACTTTTCTGCCACGATGAGAGCTGTCACACCAAATTTTCCTAAAAATAGATGATATTAGTAATAAAATGGAATTTCAGAAATTAATTTCCATGTAAGTGCAAAGCACTTATAATTATTGGAAATATAAAAATTTATAAAAAATATTTCTGCCAGGATCACAGATAAATAACTATACAGATGTCGCCTCGGCATAGGAAAACGAGAACGCATTTCTGTTCCTATCGTTATAAACAAGTTCGGGTGAAAATGTTTCAGCAATATGAATCCAAGATGAAGCCTCTGCACTTGCCCACTTGGTCGAGCGCCAGGACACGAGAGCAGCGGGGTGTTCGTGGGCGCCGACTTGAATGAAAGTGAGGCGTGAGGGAATGCGCAAAGGGATTATTCACGGCAACGTAGAGAAATAGCGAAGCGAACGGGGAAAATAGTTTGCTGGTATTTTATCACGTTTCAATCCGCAGAATTGGACTTATTCCGTTTTTGGACTGCGACTTGCGAGGATTTATTGTTGGAGCGTTTTGGGTTTGCGATATAATTGACGATTTTGGATATTTTACTTGGCTTTGGATTTTAGGATTTTGATATTTGGATTTATTGACAATTTTTTGATTACTTACGTTGACGACTTTGGCTATTTTTATTGATAAATTATCAATTTTGGCACAGATATTATTCTTATTGACGACTTTGGCTACGTTTCAGGATTTCGATTTTGGTATTTGCTTTATATCTTTTCCTTGGTACCAATTTTTTTATAATAAAAATGGGTAAACCTTGGAATATAAAATGTTGTATAATATCTTGCTTGGCAACGGCAGATAAATACCCTGACAGGCGGTTCTTTCTGTTTCCCAAACCCGGTTCTGACAAATATAAAAAATGGATTGATATTTGCGCTGAATCTGCTTCCGAAATAGAAAAAAAGAAAAAACCATATTTGTGTCATATTCACTTCGCAGATATGTTTTTGGGGAAAAAATTTTTATAAAAGAATGCTCTACCGACACTTTTTTTGTCATTTTTGCCACAACACAGCTCTTTTGCCGCTGATTCTGAAGCCTTGTTAGCAGAAAATAATATAACGGTTTACAAAAGACAGAGCTACAGTAATATTGATGATGACTTAAATTTTGATGAACTAAACAAAATGTCTACTTTACCAATGACTAGAAGAAGTTCAAGTGCATCCCCAATTTCATGCAATGTATGCTTGAATAGTGTAAAGCAGGTAAAAGCTTTTAGAAAGAGTGTCGTAAAAGTTAAAAAACAAAATTTAAACCTAAAAAGCAAAGTAAGAAAACTACAGACCATAGGGAGAAAACAACGCTGTTATATTAATAGGATTAAAAAAATGAACGCAGAAATGAAAGAATATACTAAAGATATTTCTAAAAATATAGAGAGTTTATCTAATGTCAACGGAAATTCGAAAACATTTTCTAAAATGATTTTGCAAAAGCCGCGGGTATATTCTGAAGAAGATAAAAAATTGTGCCAACTTTTATTCTATAGATCTTCTGCCGGATATCAATTTACGCGGAATATACTACAGTTCCATTCCACTCCCTCGAATCATTTTTTCAATATTTGTAAAGTGCATATAAAAATTTTTGAAGACACTTTTAAAAATCGTCCTCACATTGCAAATATTAAGAAATTCATCATTGAAAAATGTGTAATTTCAACGGAGAATTGGTTTGCATCCAACGAATGCTATCCTCATCGAATGAGTATTTTAGATTTCATGCTAAAAGTGTTATTAAGAAAGCATTGTTCGTGGGCCGTCGACCAATACCGTGCTAAAAAAAAGGAAACAAAGCTTTCTAATACAAAAAATAAAAAATTCAAAAAGTATTACGTGTAATATTAATAAGTTTTGTTAATATACATATATCTGGAATACAATATACCTTTGTCATAATATTACACTCATATTGGTAAATAAATAGAACTTTATTGCAAATCAAAATATTCATTATATATTGTCACAGATAAATAGTTATTTATATGTGATAAATGTTATAAATAGTTATTTATCTGTGATATTGCTTATGCGCTTATTTGTGACAATAAATTGCTGAAAAGGTAGCTCCTGGGAGATTCAGATTGAGCCAATACTTTGTGGACAATGTAAAATAAGAATATATTCTAAAAGATTTGTAGCGCACGTTAATCGTTTTCGGAATATAAAATCTTTATTAATATTATCAAGGGGTCCAACTGGTTTCTGTATATTTCCATTTCTTTCGCTCCTTCAGGTCAAGAGACATAAGTTTCAATAATACCCAGCAACCTACTTGGCTGCGATTTGCTGCGCAACATACTTGGTTATGAATCTAGCTACAAACTTGGCTATGAGAACGATTTACTTGGCTATTGGAAATGTTGCTACCGTGCCTCTTTTTTAACATGGCATGCGACATCTGTATAGTTATTTATCTGTGCCAGGATTAACCCTGGCACACCTAGCCCATTTAGTACCTATGGTTACATACTACTAATTCAGATAAAAAATTTCAGAATCCGTGTAAGTGCAGTTTTACTGTCACCGGGTCCCCGCCTATCAGATTTAATATCTAATGAGCGCCCAAGCTTTTATTCATAGTCATACGAATACACAAATACCGTGAAGAAATACGTTAAAGATATATTTTGGTTGAAATATATTTTAGGCCCAAAATTGATAAACTTAGACCCCTCGTCAATCTAAAATATTAAAACTGAGGTATTATTTTATAAAAATATTATTTTCTGCCTAAATTAATTTTAGCAAACACTTATTTTTTCCTTTTTAGTATATTTTTATATTTTATTGTTAAATAAAAGCTCGTTTTAAAAAATATTTTTTTATTATGTAATTGTTGAGTCCTTACGAGGTAGTAGAGGTGAGCATTCCTTTGGGAAAACAATTTTAAAAGTGAAAAGAACAGGTTTTGCAATTCATCCAAATTCGATCATTTTCAACGTAAAAAAAAAAATTAGGTTTAAAATTTAAGACTATTTTACGATTTTTTGGGTGATCTATTAATTTTGAACGTCAGTGCAAATCAATCTTCGTTTCACTCAACCATGTTTTTACAAGTTTGGAAGTGTGTTTCGAGTCATTATCTTGTTGGTATCTCCATTTTAATGGGATATTATCTCGTACATGTGAGGAATTACATGCACTTTCCAATATATTGTATTTTTTTAGTTTTTCATGAAGCCATCAATTCGATGAAGAAGTTCCAATTCTAGACCGGAAACACATACCCAAATCATTACATTTTTTCATCTTCCATACTTCACTATTGGAACAATGTTTTGGAGTTAAACGCTTACCTGATCGTTTCCGAACGTGTATTATTTACATCTGATGATGCAAATTAAACTTAGATTTGTTTGAGAAAATAATAGTTTTTCAACGTTAAAGAGACCAATTACTGTGAGTCCTTGCGAATTCCTAAAATATACTCGTCTATTTTGTGCCGAAAGAAATGGTTTTTTAACAGCTAACAGCTTTTAACTTTTTTCAAGTATGACTTGTCAGCTCTTCTTTAAATAGTATCTTCATTTACATTTCATCCTAAATCACTTTAAATTTGCAAGATGTAATAAAAGGATAAAAATAAAGGAGATTCCAGGAAGATAATGCATTGAAACATTTGTAAAAACATGGTTCAATAAACGTATTATAATCAATAATGGAAAATCTTTGGGGTATTGCAAAACAGAAGGTTAGAGGACATGGAAAATTTAGAAATGCTGATTAACTATTCGAAATTGTCAAAACTGAACGACTGAATGATTTCTGTACAAATAATTTATAAACTTCCGTCGGAAATAAACTTATGTAGAGGAGATATAATAAAATTAAGTTACATTTAAGTTCTTTTATTAGTCCCCTTTGTTTTGATGGTGCGACAAATTGAGATGTTTCCTTATTGTCTTTATAATTTGTTAAGTTTTTATAAAAGTTTTAAAAGTTGTATTAAGAATAATAAAGAATACAAAAATAATTAATAATATGTTGTTCTTATAATGACCAATACAGGTATATCAAAAAACATTGGTCGTATTGCATTCAGTTCCATTTGTTATGATCGACGCTGTATTATTATTTATTAGACAAATAACGAGCCAAGAATTTACATTTAAAAAATGTTGAGAAATTATTCCTTAAAATTTTAAATTAAAATTGTAAATGAAAATGTTTTGCTCTACAATCTTTTTTGTAAAATAACGACTTTATTAGGAAGAAGCATTGTCAAAATAATTTTGGACATGGACATTTTTGAATACTTAGACCAATTTGTATTGAATAATTTATCATATATAGTATATTTTTTACCATTTTTGAAATAAATGGAGACCAATTATTGAGAATCCTGAGTGATCAAACATTGCTATATTCGGCCGAGAAATATATAAACTTTTTTTGGCTCTTATGGGTGTTTTTTTTAGATGTTTGGTTTTTAAATTAGCAACACTTTTTCTAGTGACTGTCAATTTGACAGTTGAGTGTTGATTTGTGTGTTTTGCTACTTCACCATGAATAGACTTACTTCAGAACAACGCTTGCAAATTGTGCAAATACAATATTCTGCTTGATCCTTTTTCTCAACGCAAAATTTTGTTCAGCGATGAGACTCATTTTTGATTGAACGGCTACGTCAATAAGCAGAAGTGACGAATTTGGAGAGGACAAAACCCAGAAACCTTTGTTGAGACGCCCTTACATCCATTAAAAGTCACTGTTTGGTGTGCTTTTATGGGCAGGTGAAATCATTGGCCCTTATTTCTTTAAAGATAATGCCGTCAATGGAGAGCGCTATAGAGCCATGATTGCTCATTTCTTCGTTCCTCAGTTGAATGGTATTGATGTGGCAAAGCTTAGGTTTCAACAATGTGGCGCAACATACCACACAGCGCGCGACACCATCAATTTGTTGCGGGAAACATTCGATGAGCGCATAATTTCGCGTAATGGACCTGTGAACTGGCCTCCACGATCGTGTGATCTCACACTTGTGGATTACTTTTTTTGGGGATATGTGAAGTCACTCGTCTACGCTGATAAACCACAGACGTTGGACCACTTGGAAGTCAACTTTCACCGCATTATTGCCGATATACGGCCTCAGCTGCTCGATAAAGTGGTCGAAAATTGGACTTTCCGATTACGCTTCATTTGAGCCAGCCGTGGTGCCTATACGCCCGAAATCGTGTTTAAACACTAATGGCATAAAAATATTTTTTAAATGAAACCAACACCATGGGCATTAATATTATTTTTACCCTGTTTTATTTCATTTTAAATTTGTATACCTCTAAAAAAGAACACCCTATGCATAGTTAATTTAATTATTATTGTTATATATTATCAAAAATGAGCTGAGGTGCATGGTCATTTAATACCTACTTGCCGTTAAAAACTTCTCAAATGACCTGCAGACTGGCTGGCAATTTTCAAAATAAGAAAGGAAAGAGCATGAGCGGAGTCGGAATCGGATTTTATTAAAAAATGAACCATTTTTCATAGTTATTTGTCTATAAAATTGATTTGTAACAACGATGCTAAACCTTTTACATTATCACAAATATTATAAAGAAAAAATATAAAATTAACCTTAAATCGGTCGAAAACCTGTTTTAAAACAAACCCGGAGATTTAAAATTAAGTACAAAACTGCAACCATCTAACTGCCCGGAAGGAGCAGCGTAGTCCAACCAATAGACCACCAAAAGCGACGAGGCTCTTAAGAGATTTGCTTTTTTATGTACAAACTTAAAAAAAATTTCGTAACAAAAATCAAAAAAGAACGTAGCGAGTAACCTAAGAAGCAGAAGTGGTATAGGACGGAATTCTCAGAGTATTGCCGTATAGATAAATACTATCCTAGTTTCTTACTGAATATTTACAGAGCTTGTTTCTTCATTTTGTTCACAGTTGTAAGTTTTAGTAGTTCCGATGCCTAAATTAGCAGCCTTCCTTGAAGACGTGGTGCGAGCTGGGCTCTGAGCATTCTAAAAATATAGCTGCTTTTAACTTCGTCGAATGGGAACGGATGGCAGAAGGCTTAACGATATAATTTTCATTTTGCTTGTTCAGTTGTTCAGATTCCACAATTATGAACTAGATAGAACCTATTCCTCTTAATTTGCACTTTAGTTTAAATCTAGACTACTACTTCTTCATTTCCTTGGCAATTTTTCTCTCGAGGTCGATCGCTGTTGTTGCAAGGTAGTTGGACCCTTCCAAGTGCAGTGTGCTCTGCCGGTGTGAGTTTCGGATGAGGCAGAAGACAGCCATAACCAAAAGAATAGCACCCAGGACGAAGAGCAGGATCATGAGCACCACCCTGGCCTTGGGCGGCACGTTTGTGGCGAGGTTCATAAGGTTCGTTACTTCTTCAGGAAGTGCATCAACGCCCTCTTCAAACCAGACGATGGGGAACACAATGTCTGGGAAGCTGGCGACCTGCTTGATGTCAATAACCTGACTGACGGCTAAGTTGATCTGCAGTCTAGCCTTTGCACGCAGCGATGTGCCCATGTCCTAGAATTTAAAAACATACAATAAATTATCCGCTAGAGATATGAATATTCTGAATAAATATAGTATTTTATGAGTTTTTTAAATTTTAAACATTTTTTTGGTATTTTTCATGGTACTTTTTCTGTAGGATTCATGAACACTTAATTTTTATGATTTTATAGAAATTTTTAGTTTTTTTGGGAATTATGATCAGCAATAATATCGCTGAATAAAAACAAAAAACAAAAATATATAATTAGTTATTGTTCAAACATGCGAGTAAATGTACTTTAACATTGTCAAATATTGAACACCGATCACAATTGTTCGCAAGTCCTAAAATTATGGGCGGAAAGTCACATTTTTAATACTATACCTACATTTTACATTTTAAATTTTTTCTTTAGATTGCGAATACGAAAACAACAATTTTCAGCATAACGCTTTTTCGTTGAATATGGGTACAATTTAGAATATGAATTTAATTTAATCGTCGTTATATACTGCTTTGCATTTTAATTTAATATAAATATTTTCCATTTTACTTAAATTGATAATTTATACATCAATATTTTAACATCCTATCAATAATTTAATGGTATAAAATTTTAAAGTCCGGAAAATAACCAATATATTTTACTACATATAATATGTTGAACAAAAATGATGATTACTAAGAACACAGGACAGCTGCGATTTTAAAAAAAAAATATTTTCAGTAGGTACAGGAAAAACTTTTACACTTGGCAGTTACTTCAATTTCCAGGCAGATCAAAGTTTTTATTTAAAACGATACAATGAAAGGTTGAAAAAATTTCAGTTTTTTAAGGAGATTTGCTAAGTTTTATTTCGTGAAATATTATTATTTAACGACAGTAAGTACATATTAAAAGCATTTGCAAGAAGATGTTAATTAGTCAATCACTGATCAGTGATTTATGACTAAAACCAATAACGAGCACTTGTAAAATTGTGAAAAAGTTTTTCTAACCAGTAACTAGAAGTCTGAAAATATTGAGGCAAAATCATATAAAGCAGAATGGTAATCTAAAAACTTAAAAATATGCTAAAGAACGGCCAATATTCAATAGTGGGGTCAAAATAGGATCAAAATAATTATTATATTCGTAATCAGCAGCCTAAAAAACATTAAATCCTGTTGGTATTTTTCGTAGAATCATTTTCTAGTCAGAATAAGTCTATAAAGTACGCAAAAATAACTTTTTATCTGATCGAGTTTTTTAATGATTCTACACTCTGTAACTCCGAATCTCATGGAGACTTTTGATCAGAATGGCATGAAGTATAACATGCTATAATATCTTCCAATTTGATCGGGAACAAATTTCTATACGTTTAATGCGGGGTTTTTTGCGTCGATTTTGCTCCTTGTACAGTTGACAAATTCATTCATAAAAACATGATAAGAATTGGGGCAGTGGGTTACTTGAAATGAATAGGTAAGAATCACATTACACTTCCAAGGAAGCAGAAGGAGCCGAATACTCCAAAGAGAGTTAGCAGTAAAATTGCAAACAATTGTAAATTTTAAGTATGCATAAAATGTATAATTAGGATTATAAGATTAAAATTTTAACTTTTTTTTAAGTTTTAAAAAATAATTCTGTGTTCCATGCTTTTTCATAAAAAAAGGAGCTCGTTACTGGTTTAAGAGTACTCGTTACTAAGCAAAGGGGAGTTTATTAATTATCAATTATTTGTTATAGTTCCTCTAAATTAGTAACTATTATGTTTTTGGAGTTTAATAAGAAGAATATTGATTTCTTAAATCTTAAATTGGTACCATTTTTTATTTGCATATTATAAATTTTGAAAGAATCAAAGTCAAATGTTTTTTTGAAGGTGCTCATTATTCCATATTTTACCCTATCAACAAAATACTGAGGAAAATACGATAAATACAATTTAAGATAAATAACAAACTGACAAAAACTTTGGCATTTTTTATGTCTACTTACAGGTTGGACATCTACGAAGAAACCATGCTTTTCCTTTTCTGGTGGGGAAATACCATCTACTGCTGTTCTGAGACTATCGTCACCAAGATAAAAGTGGGGGAAACTTAGCATGACTGGCGAGTCTGAGAACAAGGAATTTTATTTTGATTCATAAGGCATCTTTCTACTTAAGATCAAAGCTTACCAAATTGGCACAAAGAAACGTTGAAGAGACCATTTGGAGCGCATGGAGGACCAGCTGGACAGAAGCACATGTTATCGGGGTTGGTTTCAACATCGGCGAAAACGTTCTCTGGGGGTCTAAATCTGAATCCCTTCACTCCGTTGGCGGTGTCGACTTCCTTTTCAAATTTCAGAGGAAGGAGCCTGCACAGATCCTTGTCGAACACGTGAAGAATTGTGTCGTGGTTCATGTGTGGTGGGAAAATAGAACCATCGGATCCATTTATTCTGTTGCATTCCTCAGTTGTCCAGTGCGATAATTGTGATTTTCCATTCCATCTATCGATTACACCGAACTTGCTGATATCATCAACTCCTGAAAACACTGTAAGCGTATCCTGCAAGAGATTTACATATTAACATATTTCAGAGTATAAAGTCGTTATTATCTCAAAAACCAAAATGGAGAAAAGTTCAACCACCATTTAGACCTTTTCGTGGTAACTAAAATTATTTTTCGAAAAATGTTCAATAGTTCAAAAAATTTAAATATGTAATGTTTTATAAGAATTTCGTATGGTCCTTTCTAAAGGAAGAATTGGTCCTATAACATGCAAATGATTGATTTAAACGACCAGTGCAGTATCAAAATTTTGGAATTTAATTTTCGTACCCGATATGCATGGTTAAATTTGTTAATTTTGCATAATTTTCTTTAAACAGGCCATCTAAATTTATCAGAATTGCAAATTTTAGTTATTTAAATATATGGAATCATTTTTATTCCATAAAAAACTACAAAAGCTCAAATTTACGAATCTTCGTTAAATAGTAATTGAAGTCAATAATTTTAAATATGGTTTCAAAATTTTGGAATTTAATAGTAATGGATATATCGGGAACTTTTTTCAAATATTTTATTAAAGTTAGAAAAAAAAATGTATAATACTTACAACTGAAGTTTGATTCTTTCCATAAAGGATTCCGAATTCCTCATAAGGCAATTTTTGTTCCTTAGGAACGACATCTTTGGCTAATTTAAGAAGAGGATCTTCGTATCCCCATAAAAGTTGTCCAACAGACACTTCAACAAAGGGCTTTATTTTAAGAATATCCATAATACTTGCCATGGCAAGTCGCAAAAATCTGAAACATATTTTATAAAAGTATGTTTTATTAAATTAAAATTAGATAAGGTCAATATACCTGGCAGCGAATTTACTTTGAGACGTTGCACTCAACATTGGAATATTTGGAACTATAACGACATCATCCTCCATTCCCTGGGAAAGATCCTCTCGGAATTGAAAGACCCTCTTCAAATTAAAACTGATGGTTCCATTTGGATGATGCACAAGGTTCACCTTTTCCCAAGTTTCACTGAAAGTAAGAATAAATTAATTATGTAAAAAAAATTAGTTGTAATGTTGTAGAAAATTACAATTTCGACACAATTGAGTACAAATGTTCAAAAGAAAAAAATGCCACACCTGGCTGTGAAGGTGCGGACTTAGATTTGGACCAATAATTTCGTTTATTAGTATCATAAAAACGATTCTGTCTCGAACAAATGCGCAACACATTGCGTAAGTAATGCAGTTCGGTTCATTTTGTGTTTCTACTGAGAGTTAATTAAATCACAAAAAGCTGGGATAAGCAACGAACCAGTTTCACATTTTCCTTATCAAGGCGGCAATTGGGAGCAATTATCACTTAATAAGATCGTCACACAAACGCGAAGCTGCATTAATTGAGGACATCTCATGCGCTGCTGGACCTAGATTTATCAGGTTAGAGAAAGTGCGGTAACCTAAATGCCCCGATGCAACGCTAAGCTGCGACAAATATCTTGCAGCATGGTCCAGTCAGAAAGATGTAATAAAAACGCGAAAAATGAGCACTAAGCAAAAATCTGTTGACTGGCTGCATTCAACCGCCATGCAGCATAATTTTCCATTGCGCAACCGGAGACCGTCGAACAAAAAACCAAGAAAATTGTCCGGTTTTCGACCACTCCATCCGCAAGTTAGCCTAGCTGAAAGTCGCTAGACTCTAGCTGGTGGAGTGTAGAACGGCTAGAAAATATGCCGCTGATGGAGTTTGCCAGTCGAATCGACATCACATTCGCGGAAATTGTTTGAAATAAGATATTTTTTTTTTCAGGAAAATAGGCGAGGCCTACCGGCGAAGTATGCTATTATAAAGTTCACCTAGGCATTAGCAAAGGCAGTAAGCCTTAGGCGTATCTAATATCCATTGAACTTTGTGGCCCATAGGAAATATAAAAAAGGTGAGTGTTGACCTGAGATAGAGGAAATGATAAATTACTGAGTTTTGCGCTTCCTCTTAAATAAACGAGTGTACCAGCCTCTGTTGTTTCTTTTTCCAAATGATAAATTTAGTTTCATAGACTTTCTTTTTCATGTGAACTAGGCTTAAATAATTCGAATTTTTGAAAAACTAAAACAGGTACCTCTAGGAAATATTTGAAATTCGCAGACATGAATGTTGAGTAAAATTGTCTTCAGTAATTTAGGGACGATTAAGTAACACATTGATTGCCCTTTTATTGGGAATAATAAATATATTGCATTTCTTTATTATTTTTCTTTGGGTTTCAGAACAGACATCGACACAATAATAAAATGTGCGGTTTAGAAAAATGTAATCTTGAGGTTACTTCAAGAAATAACTAATCAACCTTTGCCTTTGTATAACCGTGTCGATAGTTTCTTTTCTTTGTAAAACCATTGCGGGAAAATAAATCACTCAACCACTAAAATTATTCAAAACACTATAATATAATTTTATAGTAGCTTCAATAAAAATATGTCATCAGCTCTTCGCCGAATGCGTTGTTGAATATCAAATAAAGTTTTGTAAAGTAACATTCAAAAATAGAATGAACCACACTAAGAGAAAAATGTTCATTAATTTAACTACAATATTTCATATAGTTATTTGCTAGACTTACTAAAAAAATTAATAAAAATAAAATAATTTTACATTTTAGTTGAATTTAAAGTATAATTATTAAAACATACTAATTTTATAAGCTTGCCTATTTAGAATAGCCATATTTACTATTTCTAAAATGCTTAATAATTTGATAATAACTATGTATTTTTAAATAATAAATTTTAAAATGTAAAATTGGCTAAATATTAAAATTTACTTTTATCCGAAAATGTTTACTATTGTGACGCTATCCATAACGATGCATGCACTTCGCATATGTGTAGTTTGAAATTGTGTTATGTGGCAAAGAGTTAGTTTCAAACAAGTCCTTGAAGGGAACAGAATTCTACGTGCTGTGTGTAAATTTTTTGATATGGTATAATGCCCCAGAAAGAGGATTATTTGATTCTATAAAAAAACCTACATATTTATAAATATATACAATATACATATATACATATATGTATAATATATAAATATAAGAATATAGTATAAATACGTTTATATATAAACAAATAAATTAAATAAAAACCCCTAAATTTTTCTCTTTAAAGAACCCTCCATAAAATATGTGGGAAATAACTTTTGGCTGAAATTTTAGTATACCTAATGTTAAATTAAAATTTTAGCCAAATAAACTGGTAGCTATTTCCTACATATTTTCTGAAAACTAGTAGGAGTTCGTATTAAATAATAGAATCATAATAAATTCAAATACATATTTTAATAAGTTGTTTTAATGTATCAGATTTGCAAATTTTACTGCCATAAATAGTTAACGTTACTATTCTAAATGATTTTAATTCTGCAGGTTTCTAAAGTTTACTTAAAAAATAGTCAATTTTTACCATTCGAAATTGTTATTCTCACATTTAAGAATTTTAAATTTAACTAATAGTAATAGTGGCCTTAATTATTTTAAATAATTACTTCAACTTTTGCTTCACAGTAAATATATGTAAAGTTTTTGAATTAGTTAAATTTATTAAGCAATAGTTGGCTGCAAATCATTGCTATAAATAGTTCATTTTACATGCGTTTATGGTAAAACCAACTATTCTTTTCTTTCAATGCAAGAGTGATTGACCTTCTGCTGTATAACAAGGAATTAATAATGAGATCAATAACTTTCTTTCAGATCACCGTAAATAATGGACAAAATCATGGAAATAACACAAGAAAACCACAAGAGGTAAGATTTAGAATGACATATGTACATATGTATATACGATACGACTTACATATATACGTATTAAACGTTTTAACTGGGTATTTTATGTCCAAAAGCAAACATGAGAGTGAACTACTTTTAAAGCGACAAGACGTGCTTCAAAAGGCAAAAGAATAAGTTAAAAGAAGTCAGTGGAGAGAGTTTTGACCATCGCTGGTCATGCCCCTTGTTCACAAACAATCCTATGTGAAAAAATAAGATCGTCACGTTTAAAATGTTTTTTGTTTCTACCAAGCCACTTTAAGGAAGATAGTGAGTTACGTATATTAAAATATTGCAGAGCTTTAGAAGTAGATACGTATTTACATGAATGCAATGTCTCTACATGGAAAAAATATAAATGACTTAGAAGCAAAGATTTTATTGAAAGTCAGTAGATCTTGTTATGTGTACAAGAAAATACAGAAAACACTGCCTTAAGAAAATAATCTTTAACGAAGCTATTTTTTACCATTGGTGGTGTATATAAAAAACTATTCTTCCAAATTGAATCTTTTTGTTTTATATAAAACTTGGCCATTGCCATACATATGGAAGATGAAGGCTATGCAATCTAAAGAACCAAAAATCAATTTTTTGAGTCAAAACTTCTCAGAATAAAGTGGAAGTAGGTACTATAGAAATAGATAATGGATACCCTTCTGAACAAAATCAATTTCATTGGTTTTTGTTCTCATTTGTAGATAAATTATGAATCAAACATTTCTGATGATTTAGTGGTGTATCTTTTACAAGTGACCTTGACTTTATGAAAGCTTTCCGCCGGAAACATACCTTTCGAAAATTTATAAATCACCTTCAAATAAATGTTGTTCAATAAGTCAAAAACCTGTCGTTGAAAGGGTAAAGTTCGTAGTTTTCAGGTTAAATATTTTTCGGATGCTTAGTAACATTGCAAATCGCCGAACCAATAATGAATTGAATGGAATGACCTGTTGCATAACCAGTTGTAGTGAAATTGAGTGTTTTGGTCATCTTTCAGAAGAAAAGACATGTAACAATGGGCCGTGTTGAGAGTGATGATATTATAATAATTTATAAAGGAGATTATCCGAGTGAGAAAATGTGAAGTCATTGGGTTGCGCTGCGACTGACCATTGGCGCTTTAATAGAGCTTCATTGAGTTCCTAAAGAAAGCAAAGCGAGCAGTTCCTCGATGCGGTAACAGCAGGCAAATCTGCAATAATCTGGGAGAAATTTCACCGAGCGTCAATTGCAGCGACTGGTGGAACTAATTGCCGCACTTCAGACAGAGGGGATCAAGGAACTCAAAGGAAAGAGTCGAAACAACATCTTTTGGTATTTTGCTTTTCCGCGATTAAGCAGCGTATGACGGCGAACTTGGGCACCTACAAAGGTATTTTCTGGTAGCATCCAATCACAGAAAATTCATCTCCGAACAACGAGTCCGATGGATATCTGGGGAAAATTAGTTGGGAGCATGAGAGCCCGATTTTTCTGGTTTTTTTAAAAATCTTATTCGTATTTTATGGTCGGCTGGAGATCAAGGCACGTTTTCGGTTGAGCAGAACTAAGGCATGTTTTGGCGGCGTTTTTTGGCATTGCTTGGAGGCTTGTAGTAAGACATGGAATTGTGCTAGGTCATGTATTTAAACGTTGTATGCCTTCATTACCTGTCGGCGGTGTTAATTCAGGTGTGACAATGACGCGGTCCATTATCACTTTCACTGGTCTCTCAATTTGACGGTTCGAATTGTGTTTACTTTTTTCATGCGCCTTTCTTACATTTTTTTGAATCGTTGTAATTAATAATTTTAAACAATAAATAAAAGCTAAAAGATAAATGAACAATAATAGAAATATCTGTACTATAGTTATACATATACTGAATGTAGGTGGTGGTTAGCGTGGTCTCTTTGATGAACAATATTGTAACAACACACATATTTCATTTTTAATTATAGAATATTTTTCTAAATTGGAAAGACAATGAAATGATATATTAATCCATCAGCTGATGTTGGAAATTATTCACTGTGTTACTTTCCAACTCTACTTTTTTCGCAAAAATTCAATCTATTGGAATTTTCCATTTCTGAATTGGTATAGTCTACGGATAAAATTTTATTAAAAATAAAAGTTTTCAGAATATTGTAAAAATGACCTGATTCTAGCTATGTGTTTGTCTTCATATATTCGGAATCAGCTTTTAAAAAAAATAGGAATTAAAAGTTGGACATTTTTGAAAATTGCTAAAAATAGAGTTCTTAGTATGATTCAAATGAAAATCTAAGCTCTTACCTACCTAAATATATAAAATATTATTCTTTCATCAATTTGAATTTTCTGAAATATTTAGGGGCTCTCGTATTTTGATACAAGGTACAAACTTTTATTTAAAACGCATTATATGATAATATATTATTTTTTAATGAAGTTTCAAAAATTACCAAAATTACAAATATTGTTTTCCTTTTACTCCATTTTTCAAAAAACTAGCGTGATGAAGAAATTTTCGATTACGAATTTGTAGCTTACAGAAATAATGACATATCACTTGTTCGGTCGCAAACACTGACATATGTATATTTAGAAATGGACGACTCAATTTGCTGTCCTTTAGACAAATCTGACCTAAGAAGAGTTCAAATTTGAAAATTGTATTTATTTTTAATTGTAACCTGCACGCTTAAATCGAATTCCCCTAAACGTAACATCAAATCTCAAATAATTTTGTAATCGTTGGGAGAAGTTTCTGAATAACACATTTATAATTGCAAAATTCTCAGCAAAACGTCGAAATGCTCACTTTTGAAAATGCGGTTTACATCGCTAAACAACTGTTTTGAGAACTCAAAATTCATAACTAGAGTAGTTTTGTGCTTTTGCTATAATCCCCGCTTAATTTTATTTACACTAAAAGTTCATAAATGCAAGTAAATCCGAATTAATTCTCCGCACTACGCCATCTGGAACTGTGTAGTTTTTGTGCCATTTTAGTCAGTAAATTAGGCGTAAAATAAGGAGAATTTGTAATGTGGGATACTAAAACACTAATTTTAGCATAATTTAATAACAAAATTTCTGCCGAAAACTTAGAAATTGTGTGAAAGTTAATTGTATCTTAAGTGGCGTAATTTCATATTTGCATTCCTTTCAAGGGACTTAAGATACAAAAGCAATTATTAATAATTTCCTGTGTAATTACTTGATGGGTTTATGTCATTAAATCTGAGAAATGCTCCAAAATTGCGTTTGACAATAATTCGAACCTATAGCTGACTGCTTTAAATCCGTTAATGGTGTGAACAAGAGGGAACGAAAAGTGAACCATTTTTATATAGGCATTTTGCATGGGACGAGTAGTCCATTTCTCCATGGCAGTGGTCGTAGAGTTCTTTTTGCCCTATGTTAATATTGTAGAATATTCAAAACTAAAACTTCATATAAATATTGCATGTTTTTTTAGTGATTTCCCAAATACATACATATGTATTATCTAGTATTTTATTAACTCATAAATATTTTCAGCAACATGTTTTAAACGTGAACTTGGTAGGGGTGCTATCGTATGAAAAGCTTTCAAGATAAGAAAAAGCTGACATAGTTTAAATTCGAGAAAAACATATATTAGTTAATATGTATGTATTATTATGTTGTACGTAATTAAAATAAAATGCTAGTACCTACACATTAGATTGAATTTATTGAACATTGAAACATCGAATTTTAGTTGACCAGTGAATGACATGTTTAATGATTCTGTAAAATATACAATTCCATAAAATAGTTATAGAAAGGTTTATGACCACTATAAGACTATAAACTAAAACCTCACAGAAATCCACATGTCGATAAATATTTAAACTTGCAGGAATTTTTACGAAATCCCATTAATGGGCTGTGTAATCTAATTTAGTTTCCATGCGCAATTAAATGCGAAGCAACTCTTAAATGTTTTCGCCACCGAATGAACATTTTGTGGGCAACATCTAGCACGGATTCATCGGTTCACAATCTTCGTTTATTCGCTGCCTCTATTTGAAAATTGTTCATGCGGCTGCATCTCGGAACGAGTTGCGACGCAACGCGATCATAAAGTAGGTCAGTTACCTGGTTAAAGCTGCTCACGTTAGTTACTTTCTTTTTCAACGTTCAGCAATTATACAATTTCTTGCATGAGCACATCCATGGATCCATGTATGACTCTTTGGCTGGCTGGAAAAATGGAAAATTTTTTCTACTGACTAAGCACCAGCGATGGTAGCTTTATTGCATTTAGAAAAGATTTTATGACGTTCAGTGATATTTCATTTTCCTACTTCTTCTTCTGCGGTATAGTTTATTCTTTTTAATTAAAACTTGTCGCAAGAATTGCTCAAATGAAGCTCATGTGTGGGTAATTGCTAACAATGTCTCTAAAAATATTGTCTCTGAACTTGTGCCATTTGTAGATAATCATGTTTGTACCTTTAACCTCATTTATTACTTTTTGAACCCTAAAAAGTTCTCTGAAATTGGTCTTTTGTCTTCAAATGTTTATGACTTCTCCTGTCGTAGAAACTCCTACTTCCAAGGTATATGTTAAAACTAATGTATGGTATGGTTTTAAGTGTTTGGCTATAACATAAAAATTTTAACGAGGTCAAACATTATCTTGTACGTTAATTACAAGGTCCAATGTCGTCAACATTTACAAAATTGAAATAAATACATACTTTACACTTTTAACTTAATTGCGAAGATCTGTACATCTGCGAGCTGTTAGCCGAATGGTTTTATTTTGTAAGGCCAAAATTATCCGCTTGAGTGAGTAATGGTAATGAAGTAAGTTTGAAATATGACAAACAATATAATAAAATTTATTCATAGCCTTACGTTAATGTTAAAACTCTCATTGGATGACCGGTTACTTAAGTTGGGCTATTAATTTTAAAATGAAGTTTTAGGATTTTTTGTGTCTGCATTTTATTTATTTAAATTTAAATTCAATTTCCGTTATATCAAAGAAAATTAAAAGTAATAACTTTAATGCAAATTAAAATTAATAAACTATTTTATCTCTAAACTCAAAGATGAACTTAAAGTAATATTGATCCTGTATAAGTGCTTAAAATGATAATTAAAGAAAAAGTTTAAGAGACTAAAATAAGTAATTTTGGTGGTTTAAACTATATTTTTTTTATATTTTATATTTATTCTTCCTATTATAAAAAGTGCAGCCTCCATCTATGTATGCATTGATTGCTGCATTCTATGAAGATGAGATATTCTTCGTGAAGTTTTGCGAGAACGATAAACATACTAAGCGTAAAATATTTACTTTGGTCTCAAAGTTGAAATAATCTGTAGCCTTCATTCTATGTGTATAAAACAAAAATATTAAGTACCGAATGACGTGATTCTATCATAAAGTATATCCGACAGATTATATTTAAAGTTAATAAACGAATATTCAAGACTCATCAGGGAATTTATTTTACGTTTTTACCTTTGCAATTAAGCCGCTAAAAAATCTCCCAGATATGCTTAAAACAAATACAAGCACGTGTAAGCAATTTTATTCTGGTTTGTACGTCCTTCACAAAGGTTACCAATTTCAATGAACTGAGAAAGAATTCCATTAAATTCAAGTTCTTCCAACGAAAGGAGTCTTTAGGCTTTAAAGATATGAGTGAGGGCTATTAAGTTATCTACTTTTAACTATGTAGAACTATGTAGAAGCTTAAGGGAGTTTTTTAATACCAATATTAAAATACAAAATATGATTATAAGGAATGAATTGAAATTCTTCAAAAAAAAAAATAAATAAATAATAACTTGTATTATTTACGTGATATTGTTCTAATTAAAAAACAAGATTATCTTGCTTCTTTTACTACGCCTCTCGAAAATAATTTCTAGTTATTCAAGTTTTTCAAGTTCACATTCATTGCCGAAATATAGAAGATAAGTTCAGAGTTTATTATATAATGCATACTACTATTTCAGAAAAGAAATCAAAAGTATTTTTTTGTTTTTTTTTCGACATCGTAATTTATGAACTAAATATGTGAGACGAATAAATTATTTACACGCTTCAACTAAATTTTTTTTTTAAAAAAAATAGCAGAACGAGTTGATTTTAAAGGAAATTTCGGGGATGACGTTTTAGGCGATGGTAGTTCTAGTGTAAATTTACCTACGTATAAAATATTCAAATAATGATGAAGTGTGGCGAATATAGACAGAGAATATTATACATACATATATTATATGATTAATGAGAAAAAAAGGAAAATCAGAGAACGGAAATTAAAAGGAAAGTATGTAATATGATGGCTTTGGTACATTAACGAACCGAGTTAGAATGTTTATGCAAATGACACAAATTTAGGTGCAAATATTAAAGCTATCATAAAAGTGCTCAGGACCATCTCAAGGTCAGGCCAAGGTCATTTTATGTTTACTACCTCCAGTGAGCATTGCAATTAAGCGCAAATCCTGCGTATAATTTAAATAATCCAGACTTATATCGTGTAAAAGGCAAAATATTTGTCTGTTGAAGATACAAAGATTATAATTATAATAGGCGGGGAGCCGGTGACAGTAAAACTGCACTTACACGGATTCTGAAATTTTTTATCTGAATTAGTAGTATGTAACCATAGGTACTAAATGGGCTAGGTGTGCCAGGGTTTATCCTGGCAGAAATATTTTTTATAAATTTTTATATTTCCAATAATTATAAGTGTTTTGCACTTACATGGAAATTAATTTCTGAAATACCATTTTATTACTAATATCATCTATTTTTAGGAAAATTTGGTGTGACAGCTCTCATCGTGGCAGAAAAGTCTGTCACACCGATTTTTAATATATAAAGTCAATCGCATTTTACTCTTAATCGCAGAATTACTTTTTTTTTTTTTTAATCTCTTCGTTTTGAGTTCTATTTTTTAAATATCTCGGTGTGACAGCTTAAAACTTGACCAAAATATCTGTCACACCAGTTTATAATAGAACTTCAACCCTTGGAAACCATTAAAAACGAGCGTATTTAATTTCCTTTCGGAGCAACTGCGTACTATACTAATCTTCTATTTTTAATTTTATTCTGCCCATCTTCGGACCAACATTTCGCATATTGTTTTACGAATAAGTGGAGTCTTGAGTTGAATAAAATAGAATTATATTTTTTTCTCATATTAAAAATTTATTTATAAAAGGAATCGACAAGCTCATATAAGGAATGATAGTATTGGTCATTTAATTGATTGAAATGTATTTCTGGAAAACACTATTTATTTATAAAATTGAGCATTTCATTTATTCAGAATATTTTTAATATTTATACATTAGTTATTACAAAATGCAGGAATAAAAGAATTTAAAAATGAAGGTCGTACAATTATTATTATTATAATTAGACAAAAATTCACTCAGAATCATCTATGTCCTCACAACCATAGTGTATCTATTTTCTTGTGATTCTGAATCTTCCTCCTGATTTTCCTCCTCATCCTGATAATTTTGCACAATTTCTTCAACTGTAAGAGGAGCTGCCTGGCCAGTATACCATAATGGTTCTAGCTTATTTCTTTCGTTAAGCTCAATTTTACAAAATAAAAAAGTTTTCCTTACATTTGAAGAGCATTGCTTTGAATATAAAAATAATAGAACTATATCCAGAGAACAGAATATAAATTATGCATGCTATCATGAAGAGGCAGATACACGGATCTTTTTCCATCTAATGAAATGTCCGAAAGACTCAAATATCATGATTAAATCAGTAGATACGGACGTCTTGATTATTTGTCTTGGTAATATTCATAAATTCGATGGTCAAAAAATATGGATGACCTCTAAAAATAAGAACGTACTTGGATACGTGAATTGTACAAAACCTGCTGAAAAATTAGGTTCTTCACTTTGCCGAGCTTTGCCTGGTTTCCATGCCTTTATAGGAAGTGATTACACTGCAGCGTTTGTACGTAAAGGGAAAATAAAAGCATATAATCTTTTAACTCAGAGTGAAGAATACCAAAATGTATTTAAAAATCTCACAGATCCAGAAGATATTTACAATAAAGAAAAAACAGATATACTTCAAAAATTTACGAATGAACTGTATAAAATCAATAGTAGCAGAATATAATTCTATTTTATTCAATAGCAAAATATAATTCTATTTTATTCAACTCAAGACGCCATTTATTCGTAAAACAATATGCGAAATGTTGGTCCGAAGATGGGCAGAATAAAATTAAAAATAGAAGATTAGTATAGTACGCAGTTGCTCCGAAAGGAAATTAAATACGCTCGTTTTTAATGGTTTCCAAGGGTTGAAGTTCTATTATAAACTGGTGTGACAGATATTTTGGTCAAGTTTTAAGCTGTCACACCGAGATATTTAAAAAATAGAACTCAAAACGAAGAGATTAAAAAAAAAAAAAAGTAATTCCGCGATAAGAGTAAAATGCGATTGACTTTGAATAATAAAAATCGGTGTGACAGACTTTTCTGCCACGATGAGAGCTGTCACACCAAATTTTCCTAAAAATAGATGATATTAGTAATAAAATGGTATTTCAGAAATTAATTTCCATGTAAGTGCAAAACACTTATAATTATTGGAAATATAAAAATTTATAAAAAATATTTCTGCCAGGATAAACCCTGGCACACCTAGCCCATTTAGTACCTATGGTTACATACTACTAATTCAGATAAAAAATTTCAGAATCCGTGTAAGTGCAGTTTTACTGTCACCGGCTCCCGGACTATAAATATCATGACAACTTTCCGTTTTTGAAAATATGAAATCAAAACGTTTTGAAGAGTGCAAAGTTTTTTTTTATTCAATCAATAATAAAGTTGTTAGTCTAACTACTATTATATTAAATTTCGTCACAAACTGTGCTTCGATAAAATACAAAGTATATGATATATTGTGGCGGTTCATTGATCATTTATGTAACATGCACGCAAACTCAAGAGATATACATAATATTTAATAGTTACGCCAGGGGCACGTTACTCAATGAATTCATATACATATCTAGAACAATCATTTTCCCAAATCTCTCCTCAAAAGTAGGGTATTTCTTTTATGACTGGAAGATACAGACATAAGATTTTTTCCCTCCACATATTTCGTAACTTCAGTGCATTACTGCGATGCAGTTGCAAACGTGGTGTGGCACAGTTTTATCTCCTAATGCAATCGGAAGCAATTGTTTTCAGAAATATAAAAAAAATTCGTTTTCACGACATTCATTTTCACTTTCATTTTCACACAGTGTCGCATTGTGCTGGCAGACTCTTAGATAATGAATCTTGGAAATTTCAGCGAAAAAAAGTCCCCGGTCGGTGGTAGCAAAAATTGAAAATGCCGCAGAGTTGTGTGAAAATATTTTTATAAACAATTCTTATAATTTGCGAATAATAATGTTGGCTAATTTTTGGCATTAAGAAGCGACTATAAATTACGAAAAGCGTAAATTACATAAATTTTAAATACCAATGTATTTTTGGTAAGAAGAAAACATTTAGGAAAATGTTAATCAACTAAAACTTTCGTTATTTTATAAAATTAAATCATAAAAACAATTCGAAATCGAATTTCAGGTTAATTTTATTTTGATACTATCTCTTTCACTTCTAGATCCTATTTTACCGAAAAACCTTAAGAAGTGAATAAAGTGTCAGTGGTATCATATTCTAAACTAAACAATAAATTTCCAATCAATTAAAGCGAGCAAAACGAACTCAGTTCAATTTCTTTTCTATGATAAAAAGGAAAGAAGGTTCACTTCTTCTTAAAAACATCTCCTAGAAGTGGCAAATCAAGGGATCTATTCTTAAATATTTTCCAGAGCCCCAATAAATTGGTTCGTTTATGGTAAACTAGAGTATTGGCTGACGTCTCGAATATGAAAAATATTCAACAATAGAGCGCTTGTTTACTTTAGACCTATTATCAACTTCAGGTTTAAATTGTTCAAAAGGTAGATAAATATTGACCCATTTATGGCATTCTAATTTTTCCTTTTATTTTTTGAATTTTTAGGAATGGTGGAAAGTTAAAATATTCGAATGAATCTGAAGAGTTAAAATTAAATGTGACTACTTACGCGTAAACGTATGGTCCCAGCTCATCAAGAAGTGGTTTCGATGCATTGTTGAGGAATTCATCAGCGTTCGTCACATTGTAGACGTAAACTTTAAATATTGGCTCGAGTGGCGGTTTCGCCCACCATCCATACGCCTGTCCTCCTGGCCTTAGAGCTATTTGGTGATCTATTACTAATTTGACTACTGCAGAAAATCCACATGCGACTAGAATTCCAGCTATAAGCAGGCATAGCGCAAACGCTATCGCGAACCCTGAAAAATTGTAAAATAATATAAAATTAGTAACCATTTGGAATGCTTCTACGGAAAGATTTCAAACAATTTTTAATTCCTTTCATAACTTTAAAAGTTCATTCACTCTGAAGACGACCAAGGACAGTGCATCGTAATTTACGACGGATATACGTTAAGTGCTCCTTTAAGACTTTTTTCATGCATCTGAGCACTGTAAAGTCTGGCTGGAAGGCAAAGTTCTTTTATTGAACTCGCAAACTGTTTACATATCAAATAGCATTCTTCAAGGTACGAACCGTTCGCTGCATCGAACCCAATTTTGCATTCCTTCCAAGTACCCACTTTTTCACTTCTTTGCCCCGAAGAAAGCCAATTGCATTTAAATAAAAATAATTGCAAGACGTGATTACCACCTAACGCGGGGGAGACCGACTGAGTTCAAGTGAAAACGGCGCGGTGCCAAGATGAATTGATTTGCATTTTGTTCAACCCATAAATTGAACATGACTGCGCTGAGCTGACTAAAGGCATAAACTCATTGCAACCCGTGGAGAGATAATTGCGGGTCAATAGCTTCCGACGGAGAGCACTGCAACGCCGCTCGTGTGCACTCGCTTTCTGAAAAGCGCATCTTAACAGAATTCTAAATTCTTTGAGGTCCCGAGGCAGCCTTGGCCGGATTGGATTTCGTTTGGATTGTTGGTGGAATTCGAATCTGATTCCAATTAAACACTTTTGCAAGTACATCGCCAATTCTGGGATGGGTCGGTGGACTCAAATTTCAGCCACGTTCAATTATGCAAGTTTTCATTACTTTCCCAGTTATTATTGAGTGGGTTTGCAGAACACAAGGTTTTTTATGTAAGTCAGGGCTTTGGGATGTTATTGGTTAATTTTGGAATTAATTAAAAAATTCTTTGAATTCTTACCGGAGTTAGTAACATTATGGCTTTAATCATTACTTACGAGTATGTTTATTTTTTTTTTTAAATTAATGGATCAGATTACTTAGACAATTCAGATCATTTTATTTTATTAATTAATTTTATTTACATATTCTTTAAATTAGTAAAAATTGAATAAATGTGTTTTTACAAACATGTTTAGTAAGGCTTTTTCTTACCGTTTATAATTTTGGTTTCAATAATTCTTTATACCACAAGATATTATAGTGTTTACATAATCATGCATAAATATATTTAAAATTTCAAAATTCCTCAAATTCTTCCTAAGAACGGAAAGAGTTAACTTTTGTTTAAACACCTAATAATTATTAACAACAATTTTCATTGATTTAAGTGTTATATTTCTAAAGAAAACCACTTTATGAATATTTCATTAGCTCGCTAAATTTTTCAATATTATTAACTTTCTAAAGTATAAAAGCTCGCATAGTATCAAGGTGACAGCAGAGATAATTAGTTGTATAATTTTTTAGATACTACTCTCCCTTTCCTTATTTACGATACAAAAAATGCATTAAATTGCATGACATGAGAGCATCTCATTAAAATAAATAAAATATCACTATTTGATTGGTCTTTTAAAATTATAATAAGAGCTTAATTACTTAACCTTATATTCTCTTCGATATAATTAGATTACTATTGTAGGTTGGCCATGTAATTATTTTAATTATCGATTTGTTTTAATAGCTTTTATATTTGAAGAACACATTTATTTATTACGTTTCTAGGAAAACAATAATTTAAGTTTACTTATTAATTACTTTACTAGACGTGTTTCATTTTACACACAATTCAGGGAATTGATAAGAAATTTTATGAAAGCATTTTTCTGAATTTTAGATGTATATATGTAGATAAGAATATTATTTGAAGTAATCTACACTAGTTCAAAAAGTTATATTTAAATCATTTTGATACTCATGCGCAATCTGACAATTTTGTAACTTGATGTGAAATAAATAAACAAATAAACCAGTTGCATTAAGAGAGACTAAATAATATTAATTCATAAATTATAAAAGCGACATAAAATTGGAATATGTAAGTTCTAACTAATTTCCGGCATGTTTATTTTCAAGGCGCTATCTCTTATCACAGTCAACAAAACAGAATCAATTCAGAGAATACGGAAATTTGAGAACTAATTAAAATATTTTCTGGGTATAAAATACAAACATATTTAGTTTGTTTATTTTAACCTTGTGATCAAGGAAGCCTTCATCGTACTTCAACAAAGTTGAAAGCAATACTGATATTAGATTAGAAATATAACAAATAGTTTAAGATATGTTAGCTTAATTTTGCTCCCTCTGCAATATTCACCTTCCTCTACAATAAAACTTCCGTTGACCCCAATTAAATTTCACCGATTTCTCTCTATGGGAAACTACAGCGCAATTCTAAAGCTATTTATCATAAATTTTAAGCAAAGTGTTGCAACACTATCTCTCACATAATTTCATAATTAAAACAAAACTGATTACAATGTAGCACCCGTGACAATGAAGCTGTCTGAATTTTATCAGGTTGTATAGTACTGTGAGAAATGAATTATTCACGTGTCGTGCTCGGGGAGACCCATGTTTTTGTTAAAATTTTACTGCATCCTCCAGCACTATGTTTTATAATTTTGCGCAACATTTAATTAGACGGAAAAGCTTGTTAACTTGGAAGCAGATTGTAGTGTAAATCTGAAGACTTTCTTAAATTTAACAAATATATCACTTTCCCAGTCTTATTTATATCTTAGCATCTAAGTCATTTTTAATTAAACTGTGGAATTTTGCGGTTCGTAGGTTCATTACTTAAATCCTTGGCATAAATCTCACCATTTTGTGGTTTGGTTGAAATGTTTAATTTTAGAATTAATTAATTACAATGACATCTGCACTCTTCGAAAGATGCAGCCTTGATTTTTGTGGAAACAATAAAAAAGTATTCCCAAAATTTCGTTAAGACGGTCTTAGTAATTTTTCAGACACGTAGACACTTCATATTTACATAATCATATAATATAATAGTTTTAGATTTAATGAAGACGGAAAATGCTATAAAAATCTACAATTTCTTATTCTAAGTTTCAGGTAGGGTACGTGAGATCGTTGATCGTTTTTGATAACATAGGTAAAATTATTAAAATAATTTATTTGTTTAACAATTTTTTTTCTCAATAATTTTTCTAAAAAAAGAACAGTTCTCTCTCACGAGCTCGTTAAGCAATTTTCAAAAGAATATGCTTGTACACACAAGTAATATAGTTGTTTAGGGGTAAAATAACGCTCATATTACAAAATAAAAAAAAACATTGATTCGCACTTGACTGATTTTTCATAAATAAGATAAATTCGAGAGAATTTTCCGAATATTTATCGGTTCTGAAATATCTTCCTTGCATAGAATCCCGGCTGGTGTACGATGTACCACGAGATTCTGTTCTTGGCCCATTATTGTATAACATTTACATACTTCCAACTTCCCAAATTCCGAAATTGTCACCTATTGATGTACGCTGATGATACAGGAATGTTTACTTCCGACCGAAACGCATCAAAAATTACGTCAATTCCGAAAAAGCAACGAATAATAGCTTTAAATTATTACAATAAGTGGAAAATAAGAATAAACTCTAGTAAGACGGAAGCTATTTTTTTTACCCCAACAAAGAATTAAAACTAATTCCTCAGCCATCGAATGGCATCACGAGCTGAAACACCTGGGTATTATATTCAATAAAAATCTGGTATTTGATAATACTATTCAGGTAACATTTCAAAAAGTTAGTAATTCCCAATTTGATTAAATATATATGTAGTAATTTACAAACCAAAATTTAAATCTGAAGGGGGAAATAAGTTAACTATTTTTAAAACTCTAGAGCTCATTTGGTGTATGGCGCACCTGTATGTGTGCAAAAATCTATATAAGCAAGGTTCAAATAATGCAAAACAAAATTCTGAAGATGCTGTTTAATCTACCGTGGTTTTCCCAAAGCCAATATCAACCTTGTTCCTGTCGAAGTTTGTAATTTGCTAAACTCCCTTGTACAAAGCGCTATGTGTTATAAAAATCAATTAATCGCAAATTTGTTTTCATAATAAATACAGCAATATTCTGAATATTTAGTAGAATAATTAGGTGTAGGTTGACATACGTAATTCTAAGACTTAGTAAGGGGTTTTTCAATCATTAAATTTTTCTCTTCACTTATTGTAATATTAGTATTAATTATCTCTTTCTTTTGCAAAGAATATAGCTTTCTAATCTCTGTATATATCTATGAATTCTCGTTACTTATTGTTTATTACATTAATAAATAGTTACTGCTTACTGCTTAAGATGAATTTCTACTGGCATGCGGTTCTTTTTATATTTTACAACTATCTATTAGTAATGGAGAGAACCAGGTAAAAATAAAAGAAAAATAGAATCCAGTGCAACAAATACAATTAGTTTTTAATCTTTAATTAGGTATGCATGCGCACCTAGAAAATTTGTGAAAAACCACAATACAAAGGAAATCGGAATGAAAGTGAAAATATTTTCACCCAATTAAAAAAAATGAATAAACGTATTCACAAAACTGGTTTAATTCGTAACCCAATCCCTCAATATAAAATCGATTAAAATGAAGTAGATTCGTTACATTTCCTCAAGATTGCGACACTTTCACATTTCAACTAGTACTCATGCAATCTTCCAATAATTTTGGTTCAAGGCTAATTTTTTCCTTAACCATTTGCCGTGGCAAATGCAAAAGTTTGGTCATCTAGTGTTACCTAACGAACGTCAGTGGCGGCGGCGGCGGAGACGGCCACGTTTCAAGCAAACGATTTGAGAGTTGATTGGCCGCGGAGGCTGAGCCATGTCTCAAGATTTGTAGTGAGAAATCTTCAAGATTACACTTTGTAAACGGGGCGCGAGGTACTCGAAGCAACTGCATACGAGTGTTGCCCGAAACATGCGGTCGAAGAATTAGTCAATGGGAAAACTGCGGCGGCGCGGCGGGCTTCTTTTACAGGCTTGATTTTGCAAGAAGATTGCATTTACTCCGTTTCTCATCCGATGGTACTGTCTTGAGTAACTGCTCTTCGGGTGACAAATGTTTGTGAAGTCGTTAACACACTCAGCACCTGTGTTACACGTTCTAATAATGCTGATGCAAATTTTTTGAACTGGGAAAGGAATAAAATATACGAGCAGTAAGTTGGTAACCACTAAGCCGTGTCGTAATCAACTTGAATGACTGAATGGTAATAGCATTTTAGATCCAAGACTCGTGACCTCCTAAGAAGTGTACTTTTCTCTAAAAGTAGGTATTGAAAAAACAAAATGGTAACCTTTCTTTATGGTTGAGGATTGATGTCTACTACGTCGAATAGACGCTCCAGTGCTTATATTGCTGCGAGGATAGTAACTCTTAGAAATAAAATGTTACAACTAAATTTAATGGCACTTTTTAGTACACACTTTAGAAACAACATATGAGCCTTATCATTTCCGGCTTTGCTCCAATTTCCACGTGAGGTACTGCCCTTTTCTTAATAAATTTTGACGGCTTATTTTATATTCTATAAACAGACATACTTCATTCCACTTTAATCCTAATTTGAACTATGTATGTATTTGTGTAGCCTTGTTTTCCGATCTTTTATTAGGCTTTTTTTTACGTCTTTAAGAAAAAATGTACTCTATTTTGTTCAGAACTTTCCGATAACTAGCTGAAATTATTCTCATTTGTTTTGGTAATTTCATAGTTACAAATTCTCATAAGAATTTTAAAAGATTTCTTTCATTTTGATTTTAGCCTGACTTTTAGGTTAAATAAATCAGCAAAACAATGCAATTTTTCAAAATGTTAGTCAAATTTCATATCACGTGCTCATATGGAAAGCTTCATACACCTTTTTGGAATATCCTGCAGTGAGCAAAAATTACACATACATACAATGAAAAGTTTAAATAGAATTTTATTCACCTTTCTGAAATTTAAACATGGTTTAAAAGAACATTATTAAAAAGAGATATATTTGCACTTAATAGATTTATGTTCCAACAACAGAAGTTTGCAGACGTTTGCATTAAACACAATTCTGTTTAATACATTTCAACTGAGCACTTTTTTGTTTAACTAAAACTAAAACATGTTTAATCGAAACACAATCCGCAGAATGTCAGACGTCGTTAAATTTCATCATTTCCTTATCAATGTTCAGTAAATGAGTGGTGCTGTGGGGAAATATACATATGTATTTTTAAATATTTTTTCTTATGCCAATGTGAATTTATACAAAATATAAACTTTTTGTAGAAAACGATAATTCTCTGGTGTATTAATATTTCGAAGGATTTAATTCAAGTTGATTATCTAATTGGTATTTTTAAAATGTTCCTTTTTATTTGAAACAAAATTTATGTTCACATTAAACATATATGTGTGTATATATGTATATGAGCAGAAAGTATGTTTGATTTAAACATAAACAAGTTAGCCCAAATCCTTCATTATATCAAACAGATTTATGTTTAAAACAAATTAAAATTTAATTAATTAGTTAATTACACTAAAAATTCTCAACTTATTTTATGCGTTAATTAGTAATCAAGGGTTATGCACTTTTTGCAGCAAAATAAACTAATGAACAATACTTCATTTACAATATTTGATTTGATTTTGTGATTCTTACCGAAGAAAAGATCTTAAAATCCTAAAATATATAATAAAATTTTGTTTACTTTCGAGAATCGAAAATTTTTACGTAAGTATTATTAGATATCAAGCGAAAAGGTTCAAGAAATGAAACTATAAACTAGACTTTATGCAGATAAATAAACGCTATAAAGTACGAAAAGGAAAGCATATTTAATTATACATATGTATGATTGTATTTCATAACACAATCTGTTAAAACACTCATAAAATTAATTGTAATGAAAACTTACGATTTACACTGCTTTAATGAGTTTTGAGGAAGAAAAATTAGTAACGTTTGAAGTGAAGCAATAAATTTGATTGAATCTGAAAAAATGAATCCATCGAAAGTTTTCGTTTTAATTCGCATGAATTCTGATGCAATGTGAAAAGAGCTCTTGCGTTTAGTTCTTTCAAATTAGTAATAATAATAATACAAAGTTTAATTCCCCAACTCTCTCTCGAATTTAAAATGTCAAAGTCGTACTCTTCAAATTAAAAATGGTGATGAAGATGTAGCAGCGACTGAAGATTATACTAATTGTGTTGGTAAATTAAGAACCATTCAATTAGAATTAATGCATCAAATATACTTACACCACTTCCTTAAAAACGTGCTGGATAATTTAGCACATAATTTATTCCTTTGGCCATGCATATTCCTTTACAACTATTTAACTCACTTTTTAACAAAATTCACTCAACTAACTACTAAAATGCAATATTTGAACAAATAATTTTGATAAATCAATTCATTAAAATTGTATAATGAAGACAGACACAGACGTCAATCTATAAGAAGTGGAAAATGAATACAAAGTCACTTAATTCACTGTAGCGAGGAGAAATTGACGTCTTACAAATTCTAAGCAATTAACAACCGTTTCTTTACTAATTGAAGTTTTTGCAGTCGATTGAGAAACACTTCCGAAAAAAGACTACATTTTTTTGCACGATTAGCCGAGTGCCATGCTTCGTCGATTTGATGGGTTTTAGTTTTACAATTACGCGACCGTTGAAAGTTGAGTTCGCAAGGGGACTGGGTCTTGATTGAAGAAACTATCATAAATCAATAAATCAATATGCCTTGTAGCTTCGAATCGAACTGGCCATGTAGAACAAGCTAAGCCATCTATCTATTGGATTTGAGTTTGAGTGAGGATTTCAAAGATAGATAGCATAGAAGTAGACGTATTATAGAATCAAGTTGTCTTGCGGTATCAAGTCAACATGACGACGAGCACGTCCATGTGGCTAATGATCGGTCAATGTCGTGTCCTTAGCTAACGTATCAAATATTCATGAGAAAGTCTTAGATTTTTTATTCACAATTTCACACAGGTCGGAAATGTCTTCATCATATTCAAAGCGGTTGATATTCACTTCTTCGCATAAATTTTTTTATATTCAAGGCTTTCGTTCTTTTTAAGTGTGACATTGACAATGGTAGGCAAATCTAACAAAACCAGAAATCTTACACTTTAATTTCAAGTATTCTTCAAAGAAAAAAGTAACAACAATCCGAAGAAAAACAAAACGAAAATAACAACTTTCCGAAGAAATGTTTAGAACGCTTGATAATTTGTATTCCCTCAAACGATTCTGTCGAGCTTATCAATGAGTGTTCAATTTGAGCCTTATTATTGAGTCTTCAGCACTTCCTCATTCCACAGAAATTTAATGAGCTTCAGATCAAGCTGACGACTGCGTTTGCAAAGCACATGTAATTAGCACTTTCTCATCAGCGCATGTTTTCGCGCAGTTTTATGGATTTGTAGGCTTGTGTCATAAACCATAATGTATCAATATATGAATATGCGTATATGTATGGTTTTATTAAACGAAACACGATAACGGCATCTAATGCCAATGTTGTTTGCAAATTAGTGCGCTAAAACGCTTTTCGTGTTTGAAATAATTAACACATTTAGCACTGCGTGACCCAATGGTGCGTCGCGGTCTAAGTTGCTTAGATTTTTATTCGTGACGTGTGATTCTCCTTAGTTTTCTGTTTAGAGTGCATATTTTGTTTGCCGAAGTTTTGAAATAATTGACCCTAATATTGGCTTATACGTAAAAGTCAATGTTGAGGTTAAAAGGGTCAGTAAATTTAGGTTTGTCATCAACCCTATCGTGTGTGGGTCATCAAATGAAAGCAGGCTAAATGGCCAATCCAACCCTATAGTGTTCATTGATGTACTAGAAACTTTCTAGATCAAGATTTAAAAAAAGGACACTAAAATCTAAAAACTTAAATTTTTTAAAATAGGTAAAATTGTACGGAACAGTTGATGCGTAACTTTCGTAAATTTATTTTTATTCCGTTGCTGTTTAATTTTGTTTTTGGTTTATTATCGTTCAAGGTCTTTTCTAGATTGTGTTTTAAAGCAGTTGCTATAAAATGTCCAGACAATCTGCATAAACATTGATATTATAGTTTCTTTATATTTTAGTAAACACCATAAACAGTAAATAAAAATATATTAAGCATATGCATCCAAAAATAAATAGAAAAAGCAGAAGAAAATATACACGGAGTCGTATATCTTTTGCGCACTACAAATATGTAGATAATTAGTCGAATACATAAGAAAGGAAAAATAAATGCTGATTTTGCTTGTATTCTAAATTCTTCTCATAAATAGAATTAATATTCTCTACTCATCAAAAAATTTGATTTTGCTCTCGTATTCAAAGTTTTATAACTCTAATAAGAGAGAAATGTTCTGGTTCAATACTCAATTGAATGCTTGTGTAGAAAGATATATTGTCCTTAGTCGTTATCAAAAGTGAATATATTAATTAAGGGATATTCTGAAAAACATTTTTTTTCCAAAATCAATTATTGTTTGACATATTTTGATTCAAAATAATTTCAGAAATGCAGGTACAGTAATAATTTGACTGGCATATTTAAAAATATGTACCAATTATGATTAGTTATACATATTTGTTTTTTTATTATTAACGTTTGCTTGAAAGAACATTAAGAAGCCCAACTATATTTGTAAAAGAAGTTAATCATTCATTGGTGAAGTTTTTGAGGAAATAGGAAGAAAATTAATTTTCAAACAATTTTCGGAAATTTTAACTTGGAACCTGCCACCGAACCACTTCAGAGAATTGATTGGTATATGGTGGAATTATAGGTTTTTACGTATCACCCTGTATGGTGTGTTTAATTTTTCGTATTCAACATATGAAATGCAAGAAAAAATTGAGCCAGAGGTTTTCACAACATATATATCACTAAAACATTCGTTAAATCTGATATATACTATGTACATATGTATGTCGTTAGGTTCATAGATGTAAACTGTTAACAAATCTTTTCGGTTCGTGCTGCAAAACTAAACTACCTAGGTACATTTGTAAAATATGAAATATAAAATTAAAAGATAATTTTAAAATAGTCGCAAAGTGCTTGAAGATAAAAAAAAGTTTCCTATACACTGTCGCTTGTTGTACTAAGTTTAATCAGTTTATTATTTTAGCAGGAAACCATTTTGTAAACTTATAATTTAAACTTTAAGTGAAATTAGCAGTTTTGTACTGCAGTCCTGTTATATGCATTACCAATATGTCAAGAATTACACTTTCAACTTTGATACAAACCGCCAGATCAACACTCGTTCGACATGTAACTCGTATTATCGGTTTTAACTACTGCCTTATATCATCAAATATATATTATGATGATATGCAACGCATTAATTATACAAAAAAAAAGTCTCCACGAGTCTTCTTCATGTAATAAGGATGAAAAATAATTTAACGAGAAGACATTTTTCTTATTTTACACCCTGATTAATGGAACGAGCTCCAAGTAAATTGAAGGAGGCAAGTGTTCGCAGTAACTACCTCAACGACTATGAAGATAGCTACTATTGCTTTTTTGAACAACCGGTTCGACATGAAAGGTGTTTAACATTAAGCAAAAGGTAAACTCTAGCTAATTAGCCTAGCCTTGAAAACGCATAGTCTTATAGTATTTTGGCATCACGTGCATAAATTGCTATCTTGCCATCAACAGTATGTTTTAAGCATATCGTTAAAATTGAAAATAAAAATTAATTGCCCAGACTTGGATTTCGCGCTGATTGCAATATGCCAGTATATAAAAATGCACTGCTCATCGCCGCGAGTGTTCGGCTTCAAAAATTAACTCAAGTGTGAAGCTGGACGAAATCAAAGCGCCTATGTGCGGTCACGCCGCTTTGTTCTACTGACACAATTTACGCTAGAGCGGGTGAACTACGACGACCATCGGCTGGGCAATAGCCTCTATAGCCTCTACGGCCTCTACGGCCTCTACGACAGTTCGACATGACTTGGCGTCGTGAGTCGAAAGATAATTGAAATACTAGAGAAAATTACTTCTGTAGTCGTCGCCATGTGTCGTCGTCGCTGGTCGAAGAAGTGCTCACTTGAAAAGGTTTAAACTTCTTTTAAGTTCATTGTTAGATTTTGGGGAAAAAGAGGTTGTGTTGAGCAATGGCGAAAAGGAAAATGACGTGAAATAAATATATTGTAGTTTATAAAACGTCCGGAACAAAGCGTAATTCAGGCAAATCCGCCGAAAACCTTTTTGCGAGGCTGTCCCATTGAAAGTGAAGGTGATGTTGAAACACGCAAAGTCGATAAAACTGCACAAGAAGTAAGATTTTCACCTCGACAAAGTCTCTTGGAGCAGTTTTCGGACAACCAACGACTCATTTTCGTAGTCGCAACCGCATGCAGTTACTAGACTTCAACTTTACTACGAATTTCATAAATGGCAGTCAGTTCAGCAGCTGTTGGTGCGATCAAATCAAACTCTGGTACTTTTAAGGTAAACGCAAAAGGCAAAAACATTAAATTGTTAATTACGCAATCGTCGTAAAGCAAAAATACTATTTGTCTGGGGAGAAAATACGAAAAAAGCAAAATTTACATGCTTTGTCAGAGCGCCCGCTGCGGTAGGAGTAATTCGTTAACATTTTCAGAGGAAAAGTTTCGCTTAAAAATGAAAATTTTTTCATGCCTCAATGCTTCGTTGATGGCGACGGGGAATGCTGGTGAGGTATTTTGCTTTTGCCGAGATTCCACCTCTCTGACTTTGTCCTAATTTCATCTTCTTTAGATAGTATTTTCGATGTCTTCTTACACTTTAACGTCTACGGTTGCACTTTTTTAAAGAATTATAATTTATTAGTATTACGTTTTCATATGTTGTTGTGTTCTGAAGAAAATACACAAGAAAATTATGCAAATATAATTTTCTTAAAATACACCCAATGGTGCTCATTAAAACGTAAGCATACAAAGAATATTTAACTGAGACTTTAAATGATATCTCCACGTTTTGAATATTGAACGTTAAAAATTAATAAAAATTTTAGTCATCTTTTTAAATAGTTTCCCTTTTTAAGTTGACTATAAAACTTCCATTAAATGCTGAATTTCGACATTTTGTAACTTGTGTTAGGATAGTGTGTACATCGTGTGAAGAATTCTTTGACCTTATAACTTTTTACTGAGTTTTACAAGACACATGTTAAGATAATTACGCAGTTTTATTTATAATAAAAAGCTTAATATAAGAAAATTTCATGTATTACATATATCATAGTAGAACAGGCGATAAGCTTGAAAAATCGAACATTTTCAGAAATACGTAATTTAAATAACAATTATTTTTTATTAAATGGCTCCATACGAGATCATTAAAATATTCAAGTAAAGAAAGATATAAGGTTTTGCATAGATAATTTACTAATAAATAAAATAAATCAGTGAAAAACTAATTTTAGACCCTTTTATCCCACCTTAAAAAGAGGGGCATCCTAAGAAAACTTATTTTTACTAAAATTGGCTTATCACCAAGCCTACAGACAATAAGTGTAGATATATTTGGGATGCTCTCAAAATAAATGTCTATAGGCTTATTATTTTCCAACCACCCTATATTTAATCAGAATTAAATATAACTTTTTAAATCGATAAAACTTTAATGTTACTGATATGTTAGTTTAAAGTTAAGTTTAAAATAAATGTTAAAATGCGGGTAGAACATTTTTTGTTTAGTTACCTTAAACAACTTTGTAGTATTGGACTTGGACATAAACAGGACAGGAGTATAGTTTCAAAATTTAAAGATTCAATTTGCTTCTGATGATGACATAGAAATTGCTTTCCTTATACAGAAGAAAGCCTCTACTTCAAAATTTCAGAAACAGGAATATCTTCGTTTTATTATGGAGAGCGGTTGGAACTTTTTCAATTTAGAAAAGAAAGGAGAAATATGATTTTTAATGGGAAATTTTTGTTAATAAAAACAAAAATATCACGCAGATTTAAAATGAAGTCAACATTTTATGTATAAAGCTTAATGTGCTTAATGCCTTCTTATAATTTTTTTTTCATTTTTTAAATCTGCATGAAGAACAAGGTTAGCATTCAACTAAGGGCATAAACGTACCTTGCTTAGATCGCATTTCATCACCCAATAATATCAGTCTAAACTACAAATTTTATTTTATTGTTAAGGAGCATGATAAATTAAAGGCGGTTCTTAAAATAATTAATGCGACGAAGGTACAAAATATTGTGATTTCTTAAAATTGAATGAAATTTCACGCTTTAAACCTTTTAAAATTATTTAGCTCTACCTGTCTGATAATGTTTTGAGTTAATGTGAAGAAGTTTTAATTATGTCGTAAATAATTTTTTTGCAGTAAAATGCTTCCTTTTTTACTTCTTTCATAGAACCTAAAACAAAAACAATATTCACGCTTTTCTGTATATACTTATGTATACATTTTCTAATAAGTCGTTGTAAAAGTCTCTAAAGTTATGAAAATTAACTATGTTACACTCAATGAACTTATTTACAGTGAAGCGTGAACAACCACATAATTTCAAAACGCATTATATTTTAAGTTTTAAAATTTCAGCGCTAAATTAAATTAACTCCACATTCATCTGATTGGTGGAGATTTAAACATGATTTTACGCATAATGTTTAAAACAATTTTTAAATCTCCTCAAAGCTAGAAAAAAATACATTCCCTTTCTTTTCAATTGGACTGTTAAACAAAACAATTAATTATACAATTAATAATTAAAGTTACGTAAACAATAGTGAGAGTCATTATGAATCATTATACGATTCTGATGAAGCTGGGCAAAGTTACTACACTTTCTCATGGTCATGACAAGTAACCGCCAAAATTTCTCCTCATTGGGTTTTATTATCTGGAGAAATGGGGATTGTTTTTGCTTCCACTATGGAATGTATAATTAACACACTTTAGCTAGCGCCAGTATCATTTCAGGAAGATGAAATATTCATCCAAGGCAATTGGATAATTTTTTTTAAAGAAATCGAAATAATTTGTGCAAACAGTATTGAAACATCAAGGAAGTAGCGATTTTTCCTTAATCATTGAGCAAAATCTGGGATTACTTTTCTTTTCGAAGTGATCATTAAGCATGTTTAGTGCAAGTGTATCAAGAAAAAAAATTAAACACAAAATAAATGAAAAACTGAAACAAGCAAAACCAGCAAATCTGCCCAATGAGGAAGGTGAGGTAGCACAACCTTTCTACCGCAAAGAAACGAGTTCAGATAATAAGCAGCGCTGTAACCTTGCGAGGTTTCGAACACGAGGAGTTTAGTTTTCATCAAAAGGTTAAATAATCTGTTAATGATGAAGAAATTTTAATTCCTATTGCCACATACCTTCGATCGACGAATTTATATTTTTTGCCTTAATTTATGCTATTTTCGGGTTCGACAGTTTTAAAAGAGAATTTATTAACTAACTATTAATAACACCCAGGTGTTGAATAATATGAAAAGAAGTAAGAAATGCGTTAAGAATTGAAAGTGTTTGATATAAAATTTATAAAATTTTTTTGTTTGTATAAGTTTAAAAAAAGACTTATTAATATTACAATACATATTAATAAGATCATGGTTAGTACTATGTATTATATTTTCTGACTATTTTGCCCTTTTCATCTTATCTAATGATATAATTTATAATATACATTTGTCTTTTTATTTTAATTTCAATAATTTTCTTTAACATGAATGATGAACCGAAATTAATTAGATTAATAAAACAATAATCAAGTTAAGAACAACAAATTCTTGAATTATGCAATGTATGTATATAAATCCGAACAGGTTAATAGGATTTTTATGCAAACGAGATTACAAAATGTGGTTATTTTGCAGAATGAAAGCCACTTGTGAATTTAAATTAACATGTTGTTATATAATATGAGATATGAGTTCTCGAAGACCAATATTAAATAAATTCCGTTCAGTAGCTTTCTTAGAAACGAATAAATTTAAAAATACATGTTTAGTTTTAAATGAGTTTTTATATATCTTTGAATCGACAGAAAGGCTAAAGGAAGAATATTTATAACAACATTTGTTTAACTTCTTAGTTTTGTGAAGGTCAATACTTTGCGTCACCGAGTAAAGTCCCAAATTTTAATGGAAACATATTAAAAAAATATTATTTTGTTCATCATATTATTAGATATTTAACTGAAGACGATTAATGGAGTTCTAATAAAATCATTCTTATATTCTGAACACAATTAAGACAAGAAAATGTTTATAATGAACAAATTACTACCGCACCCTATCAACAGCATTTTGATTTTTATTGAATTTGTTAAATAACGTTTTGTATTGATTAAAGTATAGATATTCATAAAATTTCCATGGTGAACATGTTTTGCACAAATTATGGAAATTTTGTGTGTCAAGTTCAAAACTATTAAAATTTAAAATAGCAGGTCAATCAAACAGACCTCATCAACGAAGCAGTCCCGGTAAAATTTAAAATAGTTTCGGTTTTTAGTCTGCTCTGGGACCATGATTTAATATTGCTTTAGATAAAATTCAAATGTAAATAGTGTTTCTCAAGAAGACATTTTATGTGAATGTTAAAACCTTGTATACCGCTTGTGGACCTTAAAAGTTTTGTGAAGTTGTGAATATTTCTAGAAAGAGTTTTAAATTCATATGTATGTATATTTGTAAAAACGGAAATTGTTTCAAAGCCAAGATAATTTTTTAGAGCATACTCCGTCTATGAAAGCTTTGTCATTTTATTTCTTATGTTGATTAATGTATAATCAACCAAAATAAAGAAATAAAAATATTTTCTTTAAGAAATTTGAAGGGTAAATAATTTAATAAATCTACTAGAGATTTTTCTAAGAACAAATATTTTTTCAATTAAAATCAAAACTTATCTTGAATATTATTTTTAAACCATACTACTACTTACTTTAGAGCAAGGAAATATCTATTGTATTTTTCTTTGCATGTTAAGCAGAATGGACAACTAAATAGATATATTTATGGTACATCACATTTTTTTACTGTGGATATACCTACACGTTTTTCCTATATTTGAAATTTTCTCTATCAATATTTGAACTTACCCCAAAATATCAAATTATAGATTAAAGTTCTTGTTTTATTAGTGATAGAATTTGTAAGCATTTGACTTACACTAAATGGATAAAGATTATACATATAAAAGTTAAAGAGGTACATTTGGTTGAAAAACTTTCTAATTTTTAGATTTTACCTAGGACTGAAATTATTTTGTTGGCTGACATATGAACTAGTGCTTCTCTACAACTTTTGTTAATTTTATTTCTTTGATCACAATACCAATTGTGAAGATTATATTGCAGTTGGATACTTAGGCAAAAATTTAATACAATTCAATGTTTTTTTTTTTCAATAGAACATTAATCTGCAAACTTTCCGCAGAATAATAATCTGGAGACTAAGTTTAGAAAACTAATTATTTTTCTATTACATACATATTCAAATATTTAGGGATCTTTGAAGTATTTAATGAATTAATTTGAATTTATAACGTTTACTTATGTGTCGAACTTATATGTACAAAATGTGACATTTTAACAATATAATTGAATTATTAAAACAGATTCGGAATCGGACATATTATTTCCGGCACCTTATTTTAGGCGCATGGAGCGCACTATTTGGTTTCTTTCATAAATATGTGAAATTCAAACAACATACTTTATTAGAAAATGATCTTTAGGGTGCGATTTGATTTTCATCAAGAATAACATTTAAAAAAAGGAACAATATCGGTCAGTTTTGCTGTAATTTGTTAGGTAATAAAATTTAATGGTAATAGTTTTTTACTATATCTAAAATAAAGTAAACTGTAGAAATTTAACAATTGTACTTTCACACAAATGTAGAGGTAACTATGAAAAAATCTTTCATAGTATGTGAAAACTATATTAATTAAGATAAAAGTATAAAGTACATATGCAACACAATGACCGTTTTTAAGAGACAGAACTATAAAAATTATATAAAAACCAAAAACCCATCATTGTATAAACAGAGATAAAAAAGGAGGTCCCAGTTTAGTCGTAGCTTCGTCCAGCATGGTATTCGATTACTAAGTAAATTAAACACGTCTCCGCATAAATTGTATGAACAAAATTTCTCCTCCACAGTTAAAAGACAAAGTTTTGAGCGTTTGCACAAATATCGAAGAAGCCACAAGGTGGCATTGAATTGTCCGGAACAATCACGCAACAGTTCAAAGTAAATGTGTAAATAAAATTAACGTGATTTGAAATTGGCACATTTTCGCACAGAAAAAAAAAGTTTTCATCGAACTGTTGAAATGCAAAAATACATGGCAATTGCAAAGCCTCGTTCGTTCTTCACTTTTCTTCCGTTAAGTCCAATAACACCGAAACCGGAAATTTTCACTCTTTCAAGACGCCTTGTACGAATACCTCGACTTGAATCCACCGCTTCCTTTTGTATATATCAACGAAAATAAGAAAATTGTAAGCGGTCGTGCTGCATTCCAAGCATTGAACTGAATTTTTCCTTTACTTTCAGCTTATACTAAAATAATGCGATTTGTATTCCAAGTGCACAACAACCGATTTTATGCCAGGTTTCAACAATCAAACCACGTAAGGCCGCCGCGCACCGTAAATCGAACGCAGAAAATGCAATGCGGGAGGTTTACGAATGCCAGAGGTAAAGTGCGTTACACATGCGCACCACCGTCCAGGTGACTCCGACGAACGTTGCTGGGTGAACTTAAAGTTAAAGATATTTTTAAACAAACTCTCTCGACGGTCTTGGCGTAACTGACATTAAGCAGCCGAGCAACTATCGCGGTTAGCGTTTATCAATCCATGGGGAGGCGAGAAAATTCCAACCCAACCTCACTTGCGCCTTGGACCCGCGAGGCTGTCTTTAAGTCTTGGCTAAAAGCTAGCTGCGGACAGTCGCCGCGGTTGAACACTACTTCTTCGGTTGGCGCTGCTTTCCAGCTCGATTCAACATGCCTCGAGTTGTCCCGCGATTAGTCGCATGCCTTGAGCTTGATCGAGGGCAGAACAGTCCACTGATCCCCATTCCAATCTTAATTATTTATTATAATTATAACCAGACTACTTTAATTATTAGACCAATCCTGAGCCACTGACGCAAAACACTGGTTTCCGCCATAGAAAATAAAATTGCAGCTGTGTTTTTATCGGTACGACAACTGGCTACAACAGGTTAAATATGAGATCTAAAATTTATAAAACCTGTATGTTGTTATTTCTGTTTCTTCAATATATCGTTTCAATTCGGCGCATGGAGTGCAGGGTGCGGCTGAAACTTGTATCAACTTTTTGTGCGACTTTATTGCAAAATATTTTGAAAAATTATTCGAATACTGATTGTCCACAAATAACATTTTTGTTAATATTAGTTTTATTTTTCCTCTTAAGATATTGAAAACATATTCTACTACATACATAGTACATTTTCTTGTGATTTCTTAAGTCGACGTAATTTTATTGACGTCAGCAGAAATTAACGCCTTATTGTTTTTACACTTTTAAATTAATGACAAACATTTTATCAACAAGTGATGCCTTGCGTTTCGATTTCATCTTATTTTTGTTTTAACTAAAATTTCCTAGATTCACGTGCAGTATCAAGATCGATGGTTTTTTACTTCATGACTTGAGATTTTACTTTGTTTCTTTATAAAATTAGAATGAAATTTAATAAGAGAAATATGTAAATCCAAGAACTGCGTAGAATGAGTGATAAACTCTTGTTCTTACATCCTGTGTACTGAAAAAAAGAAAAAAATCTGACTTACTGGAGAATATTGTTTTCGAAACATTTTACAGTCAAATTTTATGTTGGTTTTAAAATTAAGTAAAAACCATATTTAATTATACAACATCTTGTTTAATTATGATTATTAGATATAAGTACGTACGTACACAATTGAAATCAGCTTATTGAAAACTTCATACATATAATACTAACCAGTTTTGGAGTATCTTCTTATGCTACAGATGTTTATTTTAGAACTACTACTATTTTTATTGTATAATACAATTGATGAACTTAATTTCATTAAGGAAGTTTATCTTTATATGAAGCTTTCTGAATAATTGCCTCAAAGAAATTTGCAAAACGATTTTCTCGAAACCACATTTTTCGAAATTATGTAGCCTATAACTTTTGAACGAAATAAGATATTGATTCAGCTTTGGTTTTATTTGAAAATACACTTAATTTATTGGAGCTTATATGTACATAAAATACAAATAATTTTTTCACTATAAATACTTCCTATAGCTATTTTAAAACTAAAATAATGAAGAAACCCCGTGACATAAATTTTACTTGTCCCCCATTTTGCTAATTTTAGATTTTTTAGTAAATTAATTGGTATAACCTTCAACCATTTTCAAATTTTTTTTTGACACTTGTGTTTCAACAAGCATAACCGGTTCTGAAGACATTATTAAAAAAATTACTGTTTTTATTTGAACTCATAATAAATATGTAGGAGAAAACCCGAGTGCCGTATTTATTTCCGAACGTGAAAAAAAAATCTGAAAATTACATCATTTTTTGGATAGTTAAGTAAGAATACCCATTTAATTTGAAATGTGATATATAATAATAAAGAATACCTGCTTTTATGCAAGGAGCTCAAAACTAATATTTCATTTTTGTCCAACAACAACTGAATGGTCTAAATTTGTATAGCTTAAAAAAATAGATTTTTAAATCGTTCTTTGGTCATCAATATCAATGCGCACCATCTTTGATTGATTTAGAAATTGTTTATGATAACGGCGATATAAGGAAAAAATTTTTTGACTCAAACCAAATTCCGATTTAGCAGATTCGGTCCGTTTTTAATTATTTTTTACTTCGAAATATAAATAATTTATTTTTTTCTAATGATATTTTGAAAATTAAATTCATTTCAATTCAAAATAATAAGTCTGCTTTTCAGCACTATCCTTCAAAATTGTATGCGATCTCTTGTTATATGTATGTATAAGTTATAGACGAAATTAACACTGCAGTTTTGCTTGTTCATAGACTATACATCATCACCCTGTTTATAAAAATAGTTTTTGGGGGCTGTATATTCTCCTAATACAAATATATTTAGATAGTTGCATTTAAAACCCGTCGTTTTAATTAATTTATAGTAACATGGGCCTCTACTTTCTGAGAAAATCAAATTAATTATATATAGCATTGTTGATCGGATATATAATAGTTGGCTGTTAATATGTCCTAAGTGATTTTAATATGAAGTCACATATTCCGTAAATACCAGTGTCGTAGTTTTATATTGCATTTTAATTAAATTTAAATGGTAAGGCCAGTGGTGCTTATTAAAAATCAGATGCTATAATTAAAAAATTAAGATCTAATGATTCATTTTATTACTGCTTATTTTGTAGTGTTTCACTAATAATATACACTGCATTGTGTATTCACTTTATAAATGTTCAAAATATTTTTCCGTAATCACCGATCAGGTTCAGGTATGCGTTAATAAATAACTTTATTGACAGCGTGACGTTTTTGTAATTATCTTCT
This sequence comes from Eutolmus rufibarbis, assembly GCA_963920795.1. Taxonomy (NCBI): domain Eukaryota; kingdom Metazoa; phylum Arthropoda; class Insecta; order Diptera; family Asilidae; genus Eutolmus; species Eutolmus rufibarbis. The sequence goes on from OY987205.1 coordinate 24,450,430, forward strand.
TTAGAAGGAAGTTTCAAAGTTTAAATATAATTTTTTCTTTAACTGGCTGACACTGAAAATCACTAAAATTAAAATGTATTTTAGGCAAAAAGAAGCTTCATAAAATAAATGCTATCACCAGCTGATTGTAATAACCACTACAAAGATATGTAGGTATAGGTATGTATATTGCGTAAAACATGCAACACCCAAAAAATTATTTTTGCTGACCACAATTACATTTTGAACTCTTGTTTGGCTGCGGTGTCCGAATGACGCAAGTTAGGTGAAATTTTTGTCATCAATCACGTTGGGCTGAAGAAATATAACCGCCTTTTCGACATTGACATCGCACGGAATTCGGGTGAAACATTGCTGCGAAATATTTCTTTAAAATTTCATACGCCATTAGGGTTTATGTCTTTTCATGATTACCTTTTTTTGTTACTATATGCCATTAATACTTCTTTCAGCAAATCGCCTAACTTTGAGTGATTCTGGAAAAGATTATAACAAGTTTTCTACATTTTAGTGGTTGTTTTTGCTTATTAGAATAAGTCTCACGAGGCATGTGGTTGGGATTTGCAGTTTTCGTAAACATTATTTTATAACATGCTTTCGCTAAATCGGCGTCCTTGAGGATGGAATCTTTGACCTCTTGAACCAGGGTCCAAATTATGCTTTAATCAAGTTTAAACAAGTTCTTATACGAAATGTTAAGGAATCAACTTTCAAATGTTGTGCATATGTTTTGTTGTAGTAGTTAGCATCAATGAATATTTTGCCTTAAAATTTGTAAACAATTTATGGAAGGAGATTTAAGAAAATGCATTGTGTGTTGGATCTACAACTTGATTTTTATAGTAGTAATGAAAATAAGAATAACTACTATTTATATATTGCAGATCACCTCAGGGGCCGATTTTGGAAAATGAATGCCAAAATTCATGTTAGAAGTGGTTAACATCAAAAATAAAATAAAAATGATTAATAGAGTGGGAAATTTCTGATCGCAATTTTCTGATACTTTTCAAACTGAAGCGCATCTAACGACACTTACTTGACAAGGTTGACAAAAATTTTATTATCAGACATTATAACCTTTAAGATTGTCATTCAACATAAACTTCACGATAGTAAACTGATAAAATATATTAAGTATAGTATATAGTTTTTTATGGACTCTATTTTGGTAGAAAGCGCTAAGAAAACCAAATTAAATTCACAAGAAAACAAATTTTCCACTCCCTTGACTAATGCCCCAATTTTCAAATAAATTAAATTTTTTATTAAATGAATGAAAACGCAAACTTTAAACGAAATAGTTTAAAAATTATGGGAGTTATAATGCTTAAAAAATCGATGCAGAAGAAAGTGCAGATCCTTATTTGTTTGACTAAAATATTCACCTCATTACTGCATAAATAAAGTTTGATCGAAATCCCTCTCTGAGGATATTTTGTTTCGTTTTGTAATTACCACATTGTAACCTAAATTCAGATTTTATTTTGATAATCGCTTGTTTTTTTATGTAAAAAGATACGAAAATTCATTTCCATGATAAAATATAATTCCTAGGTTTTAATTTGACTTTGAAAAGCTATTATAAATATTCAATTTGCATTGGGATTTAAACAATTCAAACTTTTCCTGCTTCTTAGAGGAGTAATTGTTATCTCTGTCAGGTTTTTATAATAAAATTGAGTTATTATCCCAGTAAACATTTTCTCAAAGTAATGCCTTCATGACAAGTTTTCAAATAAATAAAGAGAATGAAAGAAAAATTGCAGAAGACAATAAAATATTCATATCTAATAACTTTTTGAGTTTATGAGCTGAACTTTTAATGATTTGATCAGGGGATATTATGTAAGATTTAATTTTACGATACACTTTCATTTTAACGACTTAAGTTCAAAGTTTTGACAGTTTTGAATTTATGCACCCTAGCAATTCAATAAAACTTTGTCCGCTCGCACCTGTCCTGTTCTCAGTCCAAATTTCAATAACTCAGGTAATAATCAGAATTTTGACATGTGAAAATGCTTTAAATATTCTATCTATCTATTCTTTTTCTGAAAATCTGACGCTGTAACCCCTCAAAATCATTACCAAAAATTCCAAAAATCTTTTGGGAAAAATAGCCGATATCGAAGCGATTTTGTTATTGGACTAGTCGATATTGATTTCAAAAGTATTTCGATATATCATTTTTGCTTCGATATTGAATCATTTATATGAAGTCGTTGATCTTTTTCCTTGAGATAAGCAAACGTGATAAACATTTGATTACACCAATTTTATTGCACTGTGATGAGAACATCGTGTAAATTTTGTAGTGACATTTATGACTTGTGTAACAAATTCAAAGTGGATGCATAAAACTACTAAACTCCAATATCTAATTTTTCAACGTCTCTTGGTAATAAAAATCTGATCACCAATTATATTTTATATCGATTAACATGTGCCAGTATTACTGGTACGTGGAAATACACATGTAATACATATTACAATCAAAAGTACTTTGCATGCAGATCGAATATCAGGTAGTGGCTTTATGAAACATATGGGAAATCCTTCAATCTATTTTCAAACGTGAGTTGCGATTTAATAAAAGTTTTTTCCAGCCATAATTATGCAATCACATTTATTTTGATTTTAGTCAAACCCCGGAATTTACGTCCTTACCAAGGTGCCATCAGGATGAACTTCAAAATAATAATTTAATATAATTTTCTCAAGTGCAAATTGCTATCATATGCAGTAAAATGTGAATAAATTACGCATAACTGCCTTATGAAGGAAGAGATATTAAAATTGTTGCAATGGGCAAAGACCTCGCAACTCGCACGTACGTCTTTTCGTTATCAAAGGCAAACGGACGTTTTCTGAATATTAAACAAATGCGCTATGACTCATGTTATGATATCAAAGATCATTGCTTGCTATCGATTCTGAGTAGTTAAACAGTCTTGGTATGCGCAAACCAATAATACTTGTCACACATAATTTGGTTTTTTAAACAAATTTATTTGTAAAGCAATTCATCTCGTGTGGTTGCGACAAATCGGATGCTTTGCCGGCTTCTGACTCAACAGAACGATAAATAAACTTCTATCGTTTTCGTTTATGATAAAAGATGCTGACACAGAGATCAATTTTTAGTTTAAAAAAAATATATAATAAACTTCTACATTTTATAAACATTTTCGATATTAGTTATATCTTATGTGAATGATTATTAAATATTAAATTCCTTTTACATTAAATAAAAGCAGGCCTATTTAAAGGAAGTAGCTTCAACTACAACAGCAATGAAAAGATTGAACCTAAATCAGAAAAGATACCTACCTGACTTAATTTGCTATTCATTCGTCTACCTTCTTTCAGGAGGTAGTAACTTTTTGACACATGTGGGTCAGGGTTAGGGGTGCACGGACCCGCCATTAAACTTACAACTCGAAATTTGCTCTTATATACATCATCATAAATCATATAGTGGTTTTACGGTACTACTGATTTTGTTATAAGACCTTTTACTATTACATTCCATTAAAAGAAAGATAATTAACATTTTAGCAAATTGTCAGGAATTCTTGAAAATCAAAACTTGGTCAGAGCAAGGTTTTAACCTGTGACCTTCAAATTTTGCGCTTCGATGCTCTAACCAACTAAGCCAACCTTTGCCGATTGCCGAGGAATTCCGAGTTGTCATGTGAAATTCTAACGATACCAAATGTATAATATATGTAATAAATATAATATGAATAATAATTCAATAATAAAAATTCGAAGAAATCATGTAGCTATCGAGGTATATTTTGTTATGCAAGTCAACGTCGCTCACTGCACGCCAACCGTTGCACAATAAATACGACCTCCTGATTGACAGTATAACTCAAAGTATGTACTCGATGTGAATAAAATTGAGCCTAATAAAATAGCTACTTGAATTAAATGCAGCCGATATAAACGGTATACTTATTTCAAGCTGAAAATATATTAAACAAACGCAACTTAACATTTAAATTATTATTTGTATAATTTAGAATTGCAGTAATTTTGTATTTAATAAGCTTTCATTACGGTCAAAACGTCTGTCTGCCCGTTGCTGTAGCAATTTTTAATCAAATAATTTAAAAACTGTTAACTGAGTACCAATTTAAAATATGTTAGAAAAATGTGAATAATCTCAAAAAGCTGAAATTTTCTAAAGAGCAAAAATTAAAATACAGAAAAATTAATATTATTCTATATATTCACAAGTAGTGCACATATATCTATACATATGCAACTAAATCAATTAAAAGTATTATATTTTAAAAATATGTAGGGTAGAGGTGGCATGAAAGGGACATTTTTGTTTTGAAAGTTCTAGTAAATAAATGAGATAACCAATTACACAGTTACGAACAGAATTCGAAGCGTCGTTATGTCACTATTGAAATAAAATACAATAAAACCCCTTTCTTTATTTTTCGTTGTATATTTTCTCAGTTTCAAAAAACATATATATTTTGTCCCTTTCATCAATAGATTGTATTGAAAGGGGCACGATTATTTATGAAACGGACAGTGCATATTTTACTAAATATTAATAAGTACATGTGTCCGGAGCTGCGCTTTAAAATCACTTTTTTAAAACTAATTGAAAAAAAATAGTCAAAAATTTTTTTTCTTAATTGTAATTGACTCGTAATTGATTTGTCTCTTTCAATACGTGTCCTTATATTTATTACATTATTATTTACTCGCGAAAAGTGATAGTACAAATACATAGTGTTAATTATAGAATGAATAATGTGCAGACTGTAACTTGCGAAACAACAAATAATTCTTGAAATTAGTTCAATTGAATACTTGCAGAAAAGCATTTGGCTTAAAGTAGGAACAGGAAAACCTCACGGATTTCAACGAAATTTTGCAGGAGTCTTTTGTTTGGCCTAAAACGCAAGAACCTGAAGGAATTTCTTGGCGGTCGGTTATAGTTTTTGATATATTCCACTTTTAATTTTGACAAACTGTCAAAATTTAAACTGGCCATTTGCACTGCAAAACTCCACTTTAATGCGATAAATTTTCCTAAAGAACACTACATTAAGTATTTTCACAATGTACTTAAATGAATAAAAATCTTCTTACCTCTTGTCATCCAAAAGATATTTGTGTTAAAAAAAATGTGCGCGTAAAAAGTAATTTATTTTAAAAATATGATATATGTATGTACATCACAAATGCCTGCTTGCCTGCGCGCGAAAAGTGCATATTGTAGTTTTCTTTAGGGAAATTGAACAAATTTAAGTGAAATTTTGTAAAAATAAAGGAATTTCACGGTGGAAATGGCCACTTCATTTTAACATTTTGTTAAAATTAAAAGTGGAATATTTAGATAACAGTAGCTGACCGCCAAGAAATTTCTTCGGATCTTTCCGTTTTAGTCCAAACGGAAGACTCCTGCAAAATGTTATTGGAATCCGTGAGGTTCCCCTATTCCTCACTTGTTCCATGCATTTTTTCATTAAATTAATAATATAAGATATGTGTTTTTATTGCAAATTAAAGTTTTTACAATTTTGTATATTATTCAGAGTGTGCAAAATGTTTTTATAGCTTTTGGCACGTGCAGAAAAGACGAAAATGCGGCATTTTAAAAAAATAACTGGTTTATAAAGAAATATTTTTTCTTTCAGTTTTTTCGTTGAAATGAAGCTAATCTTAAGAGAGTTTTTATCTTTGAGGTGCGCATTGACGAAATAGCATGTTTTCTCAACAAACATACGCATACGATTTTAAGTGTACTTATATTTGAGTAGCAATTTTTATTAAAATGAGTGGATTTCTGCTACGCCTAAAATACTAATGAGATGTGGTGTGACGCATTGACTTTTTTATTATCACCTTATAAGTCTTTTATTAATTATTACTCTTGCGTCAATCTGATGAACTTGAGTTTGCATATGTACTTAGCCTACCCTTGAAATTATAATTTTTCTCGAATTTCAAACCTCGTGTAAAGGAATATCCATTACAGATTTTAGTATCGCATCAGTGTTTTTGAAATGTGAGATAATTAAAAATTAATTAAAATTATAATTTTAAATTCATTCAAGAGCTAATAAAATTTCATGCATTATATGTATGTATGCTAGATATAAGTAAAGCAGCCGTTTTTCTTATCCGAAAACTACTGCATGTTTTATTATTTTCAAAACAAGTTATTTTTAAATTAAATTAAAACTATAATTGCTGTTCTTCATTTACTAAGAAATCTAGAAATGAACATATTCACATATTTTAAGGAAATTGATTAAAAAATACAGAAAGAAGTTTGGTTTTATACACGACAAAGTCAACACTAGTAAATAGTATTAAAAACTATCGATATACCTAAAAATAAAACTTTGGAAAGTATAAAAAAATGTTGTATAAACAATATATTATACTATTATAAAAAATTTATTTGTTAAAACTATTTTCAAAACTCACAAATTTTTTTCCCAAAAGGCATTGAAAGACACAAACACAAATGCAATAAACCCATTATTTATTATTAAAAAACAATATGTAAAAACACAATTTTAAAATAATTATAACGTCTTGAATTTATAATTTTAATCAGGATTCAGTTCTCTGAAGCTCAGACTTTAACAAAACTAAGCGAAACTCAGAACTCAGCAGAAACACTCAGACCATTATAACTCGAAATAAAATACTACATTGACTAGAAAGAACAGTAACTTCGGTGGGTTTCTTAATCTTTCACTTGAAAAGCTCAAATACATTTAACTTAGTTATAATCCTAAAAAAACCTGGCATACAACTTCAAGTTTTTCACAGATTCAAACGTGAATAACTAAAAAATTATAAAACTTGATATGAGATCGCTTTAATACTAAGGTAGAACTTCTCTGTAACTTGCAAAAAAAAACCCCATGTGATTCGCATTGACGTAAATTGGTATCTAGTGAAAGTCCTTTGATTAGTTCTGGTGTTAATTTAATTAAATATCATTTTCCTTTTCATTAAGCTTCTAAGACAATGACCTAATTAAGAAAGGTAAAAACTTATAGCCCTAATTTGACAAATTATATATCGCAAAAACTAAGAAAAGCTTTGTCTCTTTTGCAGTTATAAAAACAAAAGACTTCAATGCCAAGTAAGCAACAAACTTGAGATAATCATTCACCTTTAAACTTAAGGAAAGAAATATCAGCGCGCGACCTTAACTCTCTTTTCAAAAAGAAGCTGGTTAAAAAAATTTCCGCGATTTTGCGGGAAGGGCATTGATCTTAATATTTAAGGTGTGTGAAATCTTCGTACAAGCATGATGTGACTGGTTCTGAAAAGATTAAACACTAGCAATCATTTAAATTAAGAAACCAACTTTAAGATGGAATAACCATTTAACAAAGGTATGCAAAAAAATCCTGGAACTTTATTTAGCTGGACTTTGAACCACTTCTTTAGGGGATCTTTTTATTGTGATTCATGAGTGCAAAAAAGTTGTAAACAGATATAGCAAATATTATCTTTTGCATTATCATAAAATAATGAAAGGTATCGTTCGGAGTGACAATGGGAGAACATTCAAAAATCCTTGCTACTGCATTTCCGGAATTATTCTTACAAATATTTGTTAATTCCTTGGAAATACCTTGGTATTTTTCATTAAAGTACAATTTTTTATTTTATACTCTCCTTGCAAAGTAAATAAAAGTATATCTACACTATGCATAACAAATAAAATCGATCGATATTAAATATGTATAAAATAAGGTATTATGTATTTATTAATATTTAAAGATTTCAAATTTAAAAAACAAGACTTTAAATTAGTTAATTTTTTCGAGATTAAAATGAATTAATTAGATGATAATATAACATACAAAAGTCATCGAATAAAAATTCTTATTACTAGAAAATATCAATACCTAATATAATATCTGTGGAACTTCATGGAAAGTTTAACAGTTTGTTAATTTTTCCGAAAATCAATTAAAATAATATTTTCAAATTTAATATCTACATCAGCTGGTTTAATACCTCACATGCATTCAAAGTCGTTCTTTCTTGAGACCTTCAGAATTTTAAGAAAATCAATTAATAAATACTTTATGACGAGAAAATTGTAGTTTGTATATTCATTTAACTTGCTAAAACAACTTATTAAGAAATATGCAAATCAATCCAGCTTTAAGTGTTGGTGCGCCCACGATTTCATCAAATGATTTTGTGTTGTGATTTCTTGATTGGGAATTTTATGGTTAGGAATCTTGTACTTAGGGATTTTATCCTTGGGCTTTTTGTAATTGGAAATTTTGTGCTTGGGGCTTTTACGCATATTCGGATTTTCGAATAAAACAAACAAAAAAAAAAAACTAAATAAAACATATTTAAAAAGCTTATAGCCACTTCAACTACATAAAATTGCAGAAAATAACTGCTGCCTAAAGACGAAGTACTTAAAATTAATGTAATATACATAAAAATACGAAGAACAATAAAATGTTAAATTTTCCAACGTTTTGTTTTCTAAACTAGAAAACTAAGAAAAGTACCTACAACAGGATTTCTATTTCGAAAAATGATCATCCCGTGATATTTAGTGCAGTATAAAAAAAAATCGTTTGTTGTAGGTAATTGTTTCATTTATTTTATCTAAAAAAGAACAATATATTTTTTGGGTATATTAAATAAAGTTTAGTTATACTTTATTTTCGAAAAAGATATTATAGCAAATCTAAGTTAATTTCTTGCACTGTTCTTAATTACAAATAAAAAAATTATTGAAATTCTATTCCAACTTTTTATAAATGAGAATAATAATTATAATAATTAATCGATCTGCAATCCATACCTACTTACTTTCCACTTAAATGATTTTGTAATCCACTGTCAATCAGATCACGTTGGATTGCGTCTTATTACATGAGCTGAGCTTAAAAAATCTGCTACTTCTTTCACGGAGATCTTTCAAGAAAAATTCAAGATTATTGCACGAAAGCTTGAAAGCACATTTAGTCTGTAAAGGCATATGTAGCTCATCTGTGGGAGGCAACTTTTGCCCAATTTACCTCAAGAGCTTTCAAATTTTACTATACTAAAAAAGCTTTTGAAGCAGAGTTTTCTCCAAAATATATGCAAGGAAAGAAAATTCATAATTTGATTTCCTTATTCGAATTAAACACAAAAACTACCTAATTTAATTATAATGAGTTAACTTTTTAACTTTTTGTCGATTCGATCGGCAAACGGTCCTATTAATTATCTGTTATCTATGAACTCGATTTTGAATTTGCGATCGATATTTCTTTTATTAGAATTAGGATTGTATTATTTATAATGTAATTCAAAAATTGAGTTTGCTCGCAAATTATAATTAATTTAGATATAAAGCCCGTAGAAAATATCTCAGTTGCGAATTCCTTTTGTTTTTTCGACAAAATTAATAATTTGTTGATATACATACATAATGTGAAATAAAAATAATTATTTTTAATTTTAGATAATAAATGGTAAAATTGGTTTCACTGTTTATTTTGATTAACATTGTTATTTTGGTCTTTAAACGCATCAGTATACAAACCCGTAATTTTTAATAAAGGTTTATGTTTTACTAGCTTTAAATTTGAATTTTTACAATTTATAAGATCAGTTTGAAACCAGAAACCCACGACATGTTTAATAAACTAACCAAGAGCGTATTGGGCACGTAATGTAAATGATAGGGTTCCTTGTTTGTTTCCGAAAAAGATTTGTTTCTCAATTTTTTATATACTATTTTTGCTACATATTGTTCGTTGGAGTTTTCATAGAAAATAACTAACTGAAACGCTATATTTAGGAAGTTGTTCGAATATTTCGCATCGATGAATTTAGAAATTAGAGAAAGTGGAACATTTTGACAACAACTTTGAAAGTAAATATATCGTGATTAAAACACAAGGTTCTAAAACATTTTTTTTTTTTGCATTTTAAGGGACCTATTTCAAAGCAATGATGATGTGAAAATTAATTTACAGTAGAAAAACACTTGTAAATAATTTACGAAAACGCATCTTAAATTTCCCTTTAAAATAAAGAATTGAAAGTGTACATTAGCGTTCATTAAGTTAAGGTAATTTCTGATCAAGATTAAAACTATATACTTTTTAGGATTCTCAATTGTACGCAGTCGTACTTGACAAGTTTTTCCATTTGCACAATCAACAAACAATTAACTTGATGGCAAAATATTTCAAAACAAATATGTAATATTTAATTTTGCTGCATTTCGTTTAAATATCACGAAAAAAAATACTGATACTCTCTCGCCAGAACGTCAGAGCATTGCCTTCGATTCCCTGGTGACCGGGATCCCATATAAGAAGAAGGTGGTTGTGCTTAGCAACAGAGTTGAGTCTTTTCTTTCATTGGCTGCGTTCCATTGGGCTGTGTAAAGTACTTCCGAGTAGTTTCCCAATAGAACGCAACTTCGCTTGTCTGGGGTAAAACATAATCCTAAATTTTAAAATTTGATCGTACTATATTTGTTGCCATTTTAATAAATAAGGTACATTTTAATAAATAAGGTACAACAGTACCTTATTTACAACAGCACCTTATTTATTAAAATGGTAAGATTTATATATAATTGTGTTTTGCTACCTATACTATTCAAATTTAATTATTTTAAGGTTTGTAATAACTGCAAAACAACAAAAGCTTGGACCTATAATGAGAGAAAAGCTTTAATTTTTGTGCAAACCCAATGCAAAAACCACTTTTTATTAGAATTGAGTAGTTCAGAGCAGATTAACGTACTCGGGAGTATTTTACTCAGCCTAATGGAACGCAGCTATTCTTGCATAATCGTTGACCTAGTGGCGGGATTAAGTAGGGTGATAAGAGCAGCCTTACTGCCGCTGCAGATGTCAACCCTCTTGTTATGCCATCTATGGGCAATCATCCCGTTAACCACTTCGAGAATGGCGTATATTTCAGCTTAGAAGACAGTTGCGGTGTTTTAGAGCAACTTGCTTGTATTTGACTTCTTCGCTCAAATACCATCCAGCGCCCGTACCAGTTGAGGTTTTCGATCCGTTTGTAATAGAATACATATATCGTTTAATCCATCCAATAATGATCGTTCCATTCTTCCCTTGCCGGGAGATTGATCTGAAATATATTTCCGAATATGGTAAATTGCGTCATATCATCCGTCTGCATGTTAAAAGGAGCGCAGATCTCTTTATATCTTCGGGATAAGACGCCATGTCCATCATGCCAGAGTCTACACTTTTTTATTCGACATATGACTTTCATTGCTTCTTCCTGTATTGCAAGACCCAGAGGTTGCAACTTAAGCATTGCGCTGAGGGCTGCACCTTTAAACACGTTTTTGTCAACAACTTACATAAAAAAAAATCAATGTTTTAAAAATGTAAAACAAGTTTTTTAAAGCTCAATGCCAATTTTTTTTTAATCACTTAAAGTCTAATTTTTCACGCACTGGATAGGAATATATTAAAAAAAAAAGGTCGTCGTAAGACTGCAACTAACGATGACTTTCAGAAAATTGTTTATTTGTAGGTGAAATTGTTAACATTTCTGAATCTACCTCAAATCGGTGATTAATATCGTTACTTGTGATTAACATCTGCACAAAATAATTGTTTCTTAGATACCTTAGATACGAGTAGATCAAGCTTGACATATTTCTAATTGCGCTCGTTTGGTGATTCAAATTAATTTATTATTCCAACTTTTTCTCAGAACTAGTTTAAGCTTGAGTTGGTCTTATTAGACGTGTTTCAATCGCATTTATTATAATATTTAAGCCTTACTTTACATCCGGGCTTGAAATTATATAATACTATTTTGTCAAAATTTTACACTATCAATTCGCAATCTTAAAGTTGCTAGGTGCCTTTCGATTAAGTCGTCGAAATTGGCCACTTAAGCCGCACTTAGAGATATATTTTGATATTTCAAAGCCCTTTCTGCTTGAAAATCCTATAGTAGAATTTTTAAATCTGTAACACATTCATTTTAGATACCTTTGACTTCAATTAACACTTGAGCGGTACACATGATTTTTATTGCACTTGACAGGTACACTTACTTGAAAAGAGACAGTTATTTGAAATAAGAATTATGACACTTGTAATAATCGTATACGTACACTGAGAGAAATTATAGCTGCCAGGCTAATTTTTTATGTACATCGGCTCTCACAATTATACGCGAAAAGGTGACAGCCATAGTTTGTGGCGCTGGGGCTTATGAAAATGCATTTGCAGTTATGAAAATAGCATTTGCACTTATGAAAATAGCATTTGAAGTTATGAAAATAGCATTTGCACTTATAAATCGGTGCTTATAGTCTATAGCGCTCTATGTTATTAGGATTTTTTTCAGTGTATATATATTTTTTAATAATAAAAACTAAATTATTTAAAAAACAAAAAACCCGACTGCAGTAAAAATATCAACTGAAAAGCGAAAAACAAGCTCTATAATCTATAGAAAATTGTAAGAGCAATGTCCTTATAAGTAATGCACCATGCAATTATTTTTTGTTCGATACCTCGTTAACAAATAATACAATTTATACTATTATTTAAATATAACTTAAATATTGGAAAAGGTATTGCAGGCGGGGACCAATTAGTCCAAATGTTACTTTTTTTCAAGAAATATGTTTTGTCGTTCATTGCTTGTCCCCGCCTGCATTACCTTTTCCAATATTTAAGTTATATTTAAATAATAGTATAAATTGTATTATTTGTTAACGAGGTATCGAACAAAAAATAATTGCATGGTGCATTACTTATAAGGACATTGCTCTTACAATTTTCTATAGATTATAGAGCTTGTTTTTCGCTTTTCAGTTGATATTTTTACTGCAGTCGGGTTTTTTGTTTTTTAAATAATTTAGTTTATTTCACACTTTTTTTTAATTTTCCTGTCAAAATGGTAGCATCAAAGTGTTATAACGTATATATATTTGTAATGGGCTATTTATTAGCTTTCATTTGAGACCCATATTGTTATAATAAAAAAAACTTTTTTTTTATTCCCCTCCATTTTTTTTTCGCGGAAGCCATATTGAAATATTATATACCCTATAGCACTCCGACAATTAAGACGAATCGAATGACACCTTATATGTTAAAATCTGTCAAGCCGTTTAGGCTGCAGAGCGACACAACGAAATAGACATACATACATAAGTAGATAAGCTATGGGAGTTCTGCGCCAATTTCCCTTGTATTTTTAAAGGGGCCTCAAAATTCTCAAAACGGTTTCAAAAGCTCGTCGTCCACGTCTAGGAGCAGTTTTTAGGCCATGAAAGCTCCCTTGTGCGTGTGTCTAGGGTGTAATATGGGGATATTTGTTGGAGACTAGGATCAAGTTGGAGATGTGGGTTGGGGTCTAGAGTCAGCTTATGAAGTAAGTCTCTGTCTAGGGTGTAATATAGTGGGGGTTTGGATGGAGTATAGGATGTAATACTGGGATATTGGTCGGAGTCTAGGATCAAGTTGGGGTCTAGAGTCAAGCTCATGAGGTAAGTCTCCACTGATAGCTTTACTGATCGCCTCGAGGTTCAAGTCCATGATGCGGACTACCCTCACCACCAGCCGAAAGCTTTACTTCTCACGTTATATCGAGTTTTATCTGAAATACTTATGCAGGCTAAGCTCTTTTCTGCAGGTAGAGGCATTGATCATGTACCTCACGGCGTGGGATTTTTCTGTTTTACTGGAACATTTGGTGTTCAATTTTATCCCTTAAGGAAGTAATATTTCACGTTAGATAAGGAATTAAATTTTTCGGGTATGGGAGAATGGGAGAATGGGAGAATGGGAGAATGGCCCATATTTTATCCTAAGTCGGGATCCTTAGCATGAACGAACATGTCGGTTATGTGGGAACCTTATCTGAAGTATTTCTGAGAACATGTGCACACAAGCACGATTTTTCCGTTTTACATAATCAAATTCTCATTCAATATACTTGAGATTTTTAAGATGAATATAAATAGAGGATGTTATGCGATTATATCCTTCAGTAGTCGTCAAACGGTTGATCTCGCATCATATTCAGTCCTTCACTTAAATTTTAACTTATTCGATTGTGTGAGATATATTTTATCAATTTATAATCACATTGCGAGTAATTAGTGCGGTGTAAGGATCAAAGAACTTAGTGAAAATTAACAGTTTTTTAAAAGAAACTTAGTGAAATTAACAGTTTAAAAAGGACTAAAGAATTTTCTAAAAATGGTTCAAGTAAGCTGTGTAGTGCGAAGTGCTAAGTTAGCATTCGAGAGCGCTCAAAATGATGTACAGTTAGTGGAGCAGGGCGTTAGAGAGTGCTCCAACCATTTGAGAGCTCTCCGACAAGCTCTGAAAAGGGCAACGGCTGTTGGTGAAAAACAAAATTTTACCAACGGCATTAATCTTGTGCAGGGATACCGCGCCCAGCTTAAACAGCTGAAATTGAGGGCAAGGCCCAATCACAATGCTAACCGCACCACTTGGGCCTCATCGCGAGTTCGGTGGGAGGATGTTCAATCTGCTTTTTGTGATCGGTAAGTAAAACTTTTAAATATATTTAAACAATATCATAATCATTTTTATTCTCATTTATAGTATGCGGACAGGGGTCATTATAAACTTGACCCATAAGGAACCAAAGGAGTTCCTGAATGATTGTGTGGGGCTGTTCCGCCGTCGGATCAATAATGCCCTCAAAAAGGAGGTTGCTCTGAAGGTTAATGCAGTGTTTTGCGGTGAATTTAAAATTATAAGAGGGGATGAAGAAGTGTTCGAATTTAAATATATGAGCACAAAAAATGCCCCTATCTACCGGAACATAGACATCAATGATTGGTTCAAGCTGAACATTGAGGAACCAGTAATGAAAAAGTTGGAGGAATTTCAAGAAAAGGATAGTGGTTGGGCGTTGTCGGCCATCGTTAACTTGGCCATTAACATCAACAAATACACGCCACAGCTGGGATCCTCGTATATAGAGTTGCCAAAACAAATTGAAGACAGAAAAGCCTGCATCAACGTTAAAAATAACGACAACGCTTGTTTTGGTTGGGCAGTGGTTTCAGCTTTGCATCCAGTTGATCGGTTACATCACCCCGATAGAACATCCTCATACCCCAACTATTCCACAGCCTTGAACCTGGATGGCATAATATTCCCAATGACGTTAAAACAGATCCCCAGGTTTGAGCGGCAGAATGACCTCTCCATCAACGTTTATATCTTGCAGAAGGTGGGCAAAAACATCCGAGAACATTTTAATGTTCTACCCACCTATTTAACCAAAGAAAAGAAGGATAGACACATCAATCTTCTAATGACACAAAATATTTACTACGATGAGGATAGCGAGGAGGAGGAAAACGACGACGATGAGCCCATCAGATACCATTTCGTTTGGGTCAAGAACCTCTCCAGGCTCCTTTCATCGCAACTTTCTCAGCATAATGGCCAAAAATACTTTTGTGATCGCTGTCTTCACTATTTTTATTCACCCGCTGCGCTAGAGAGCCACATAGAGGACTGTAAAATGCTCAACGAGTGTAAAATCCGGCTACCGACAGAGGAGCAGAAAGAGCTTAGATTTAAGAACTTTAGGAATAAGGTAGAAGCTCCGTTTGTTATTTACGCGGATTTAGAATGTTTGTTAGTAGAATGTAGGGATAGGAATAATTATCAAAATCATGTTCCGTGTAGCATAGCTTATTATGTTAAATGTTCATATGACCCCACGCTATCAGTTTTCAAATCATATCGGGGTGAGGATTGCATCGAGTGGTTCGTGCGAGAGTTAAAACAGTTCGCGGAAAATTTAGAAACCATATTTCTGTGCCCTCTACCCATGAACCAGTTGACTGCCGAGGAAATGAGGCTTTTTGGGACCGCCAGATTCTGCCATATATGCGAGAAGCCGTTCACATCTGGTGAAAAAAAGGTGCGCGATCACTGCCATCTAACAGGTATGTACAGAGGTCCAGCACATGAGGGATGTAATATCAATTTTCAAGATAGTCACACCGTTCCCATAATTTTCCACAACCTTAGCGGTTACGATTCCCATTTTATTATTAAAAATATAGCTTCCGATCTCCAAGGTCGCATTGATCTCCTCCCGATCAATAAGGAGCGGTATATCTCCTTCACTAAACATTTGGATGAATATCCAATTAAATTCCGTTTCATTGATTCCTTTAAATTCATGGCAAGTAGTCTCGATACTCTTGCCTCCAATCTTACACATTTCCCTATTCTAAAGTCCCAATTCCCAAATGTAACAGAACCCCAGTTTAATCTGCTCACACGTAAGGGTGTATATCCCTATGATTATTTTAATGAAACATCAAAGTTCCTAGATACCAAACTTCCCGATATCTCCCAATTTTACAATAAACTAAACGATACTAACATTAGCCAAGAAGATTATATGCATGCCTGCAACGTTTGGAACGAATTCAACGTTCAAAATCTGGGTGAATACTCAGATTTATATTTGAAGACAGATGTCTTACTCTTGGCGGATGTTTTTGAACAATTCCGCGCAAGCTCCCACAGAACCGATGAATTAGATCCGGCTCACTACTATACGCTTCCAGGGTATACTTGGGACGCAATGCTCAAGCATACCGGCGTTACCCTGGAGCTATTGACTGATGTGAATATGCTCTTATTTATAGAGCTAGGTATTCGAGGAGGTCTTAGCCAGTGCTCTGAACGATATTCAAAGGCTAATAATAAGTACATGCCTGATTATGATCCATCTCGCCCATCAAAATTTCTCATGTATTATGATATTAATAATCAATACGGCTGGGCAATGTCTCAACTTCTACCCCACAGTGGCTTCAAGTGGGTGGAAAATGTTGATAGCTTTAGAGTCGAAAATGTAGCCGATGATTCCTCCATCGGTTATATTCTGGAAGTCGATTTAGAGTATCCTCAAGAAATTCATGACCTCCATAAAGACCTTCCGTTTTGTCCAGAACATAGAGCGCCTTCTGGATCTAAGCAGTGTAAACTTTTGGCTACGCTTTACAACAAAACCAAGTACATTTTGCATTACCGCAGCCTGAAGCAAGCTCTCCTTCACGGATTAAAATTAAAGAAAATTCATCGGGGCCTCCAATTTAATCAGTCTGCATGGCTAAAGCCCTACATTGATCTCAATACCAGACTTCGAACAGTGGCTAAAAATGATTTCGAGAAAAACCTCTTCAAGCTCCGGAATAATGCCGTTTTTGGCAAAACTATGGAGAACGTTCGAAAACATAGTATTGTTAAGCTGGTAACCAAGTGGTTGGGGCGATACGGGGCTGAAGCGCTCATTTCCAAGCCCGAGTTCAAGGCCTCAACAATTTTTAATGAGAACCTGGTTGCCATCGAGCTTAATAAAACTGAAATTCTTTTCAATAAGCCGATATATGTAGGTATGTGTATTCTCGACTTGGCGAAAACAACAATTTACGATTTCCATTATAACTATATGATCCCGCAATTCAAGTCCAACTGTACAGTATGTTATACTGATACAGATTCCCTTATTTATGAAATTACTCACCCTGATTTATATGACATGATTAAACGCGATTGTCATTCGCATTTTGATACCAGTGACTACCCTGCCAATAACATCTGGAACATCCCTTTAGTTAATAAAAAAGTGCTCGGCCTCATGAAGGATGAAAACAACGGCCGCATAATGACAGAGTTTGTTGGCTTAAGGTCAAAAATGTATGCGGTCCGGGTAGAGGGCCAAGATAAAATAAAAAAATCTAAGGGTGTTAAGCGGTATATTGTAAAAAATAGAATATCTTTTGATGACTATGTTGAATGCTTAGAAAATAACACACAAAAACTAGTTAATCAGAATTTAATACAGAGCCGAAAACACCAGGTTAGTACGGTTACTCAGGCAAAAATCGCGCTAAGTCCTCACGATGATAAGCGGTATTTAATACCAAATTCATATAAAACGTTACCGTGGGGTCATATCAATATAATGGATATGGATTAATATTTGTATATAAATGTTAATTAGCTTAAGAATATGTATAAATAATAAAAGAATTTTATAACGTTTTAAAAAACTGCTTTATTTTAAAAAATCCATTATTTTAAACACATTTTTCAGAGCACATCGGCCTTGATGCATGATACAAGATGGACCATTTGTTTCAAAAGTTGATAGGTTTGGGCATCCCTCCTCTTCCAAGTTATAAATAGATGCCTGATTTCCAAATATTTGTTGTACCCAGCTCATCTTTTCAGCACCCTTCACATAAATGATTTTATCCAGGGGCAGCGATTGATTGACTATAGCATATAATTTGTGATATGGAATGCAACCATCTCCCCATTTGAATCCATGAATATTGTGCCGGAGCCATTCAACTTGTTTCTTTTCTGATCGAGTTAGGTCTTTATAAGGAAATGGTGGTTGGAATATGTAGTGTTGCACTTGATTTTCGCAGTTTAAAATAGCCAACTCCTTCAAAATAAATTCACTGTTTTGTAACTTGAATCCTTGAACATCGATGACGATAATGGATGACATTCTAGACAAGTTTTCGAGCTTCACCAGTTAAAGGAATGTATTCCACTATTCGATCATGAAGCAGCAAACAATAAGCCGTTGTGTTCGCGGGGACGTTTTCGCTCGTCTTGAATTCCAACCTTACATCCACCGGTCCAGATTTAAGAGCTTCCTTTTGACGTGAGCAATCAATAACTGTGATCGGTGCATCATTTATAAACTTTTCTCTTGAGAGGAGTGGCTGCAACTGACGCCCATAGTACGAAGTTTGGAATTTTATATACATGTTATATAATAGTGCATATTGATTCCTATCGAATTTCAAGTTTAAATCATCATAAGGGAATGATTCCGAATTCAGGTGTACTTTAACATCAGTCAGTTTGCAATGATCAAACTTGCTAACATCCTTTGTTTTATCATTTTTGCGGTTTGTTTGGAGAGCTAGAATGATATATCGCGGCTTTTCCATCTGCGATGTTGTTTTAACAGACCACGTGTGATGAGTTGTTACTGGTAACGCAGGATACTCATATATATCCCAGCTCCTGAATGGCATTTTTATTACACGGCCGCTATCAATGAGTTTTAACAGGGCTAATTTCTCACGGTCAGCAGCATTAACATGAGGAACGCGCCACTGCAGTTTATATAATGAAATGTTTACATCATCTGTTGGTGATACAATCGCATCTTCATCTGTCCTGCTTCGTATTAAAACTAGTTCATGTTTAGCGTTTGCAATAATTTTCCTATAATCTTCAGCAAAGCCTAGGAGCGACTTTAATGGGACACAGAAATTGAAAAATCCCTTTGCAGGTGTAATTAATTCTTCAGATGACCAGCTGGCATTGAGCAACATTTGACTCTCATTTTGATTCAGCGATATATAATTTTTCAGTGTTGTAGCGATCCCAAGATTTCGTGTTCTATCAATTTCTATACCGTTGAGCTCATAACGAATTTCCTCAAAGAGAAAAGCCATAGCATTGTTTGTGAGCTTTGCAGTATCTGATACAACTCCTGATGTATTAGTTAGTGCTCCTTCGATGTATATAAAGCTTTCAGATGGTAAAACATATAGATCTTGGTGCTGTACTGAAATACGGATCTCATCGCTGCTTTTAAATGATGTGAGGAATGGGGAATAGGTGTGGTAGTCAATTTTTGTTATGCTATTATCATAACTTATGCCTCCAGTAATGTCCAAGATGTTATTACTCATTTTTCAAAATTAATCCCAGCGACTGAAGAAATTGTTTGTTATCAGCTCTTAATCCACGTCTTGATTGCTTCAATGTCATCGGCTGACTAATGGTTTTGGGTACGCTGCAGCTGTATTTATCCTTATTGTTGTAGATTAGCATTCTGAGACTTTAAATGTAGTCTGATGGTTATTGTCTCCCCTCGAAAATTTATTAAATCCCCGTCCTGATCAACGAGCTTCAGTGTGAGAGAACATATCCGTTTGACGTTCACAGGTAAATAGATAACATTCTTGGGAACCTCTACTATTTTATAGCCCGGCCCAACATTTGGGGAAAATTCGTGAAGCGTGTGTACATGATTATTGTTGATGTATGAACCCGATATGATGTTGCATTCTACACGTATAGCATTTACTTTAATAATATTGACGGGTAATTCAGATGTATGGAGTACATCGGGTTCCAATACTCGTTTACCAAATCCGAGCAATGGGGCAATAGATCTCGCTTTATCAAAGTGTATTGCTTCGCTAGCTTTTACTTCACTTTTCAATGTATTATTATTTGCTTTGATTGAGATTGTTGTCTTGCTGTTACTCTTATTTAAACTTTGCTGTGCGATAGTTTCAATATTATCAATTTCATACGATCCAACAGGTATTTCAATAACCGTACTCCCTACATGTATTAAATTGTTGCCCTCATCAATATTAGGGATAGAATTGTATGCTTGAAAATCGACTAATCCACAAACGTAATCTCCAGATAATTCCAACGGAGGGAAGTACTCTGCAGTGAGTATCGATGAATTGCCGGTAAGGGAGAGTGTTATCGACATGGCTATTTGAAATGAAATGACTCTGTATAAGCTTCAACACATTTATTTATATATTTATGTTTCACAATGATGGAATCAAATCGTTGAGAAAATATAGGCACAAATGACCACATATAACTGAATCAAAATTTTGGTGTGGTGTATAGTTGTACGTCACGTCATCACCTAAATAATTTAACACTTCTCGTGGTGGCTGCAGGTTTCCAAAACTATCAAAATATTCGATGATTACTCCTTTCTTCTTGTATGCTACCCAATGTGTTCCAGGTCCAGCCGAAACATCTAAATTAATAATCCCACACTCATTTTCCCAGGGTTTTCTAGGTAGTTGATCCAGCATAAATACCCCTCTAAAGTGTGATATGTCCTGGGCATATTTATGAAGATCAAATTCATTGAGTGCTCTCTTGGGTAGCAATCTTAGTAGTTTTTTGGTTGGGGGCTAAGAAAAAGACCCAATCCTTTCCTATACGGCTTGAGGAATAACCCATGGCCAGATTTACCTAACGCAATAGCTTCCATTGTCTCATTATGACGCTTTCCCTCCTCCAGCTGCTGCCGTGCGTTGCTTGCAGCATTTACCGCTTTCGCTATGCCAGTTGCACCTCCTGATAATGCTCCAATAGCTGAAAGGCTAGCAAAGAGTGGAATGAGGAATGGTAAAACACCACCAACTTTAGGTACGGGAATCACTCTCGGTGTCGTGATAAGTTTTTTCCTTCGCTTGATGACATCTTTTGCGGCACTCAGCGCTATTTTTATTGATTCCAACAAGTCTTTCGGCTTCTTCGATTTTAATACTCTACAAGCATTACGTACGGCTTCACGGAATGATGGGCGTAACGCTCCCTTCTTTTTCTTATTATTCTGAGCACTGCTTGTTTGAATTTTCACCTTGGCACCCATTCCAAATTTAAGTTTAGCCTTCATCGCGTTTGTTACCAGTAATGCGTTAGCGCGTTCTCCAAATGAAGCGTCCCTTGACGTTACACGTTGCCAAGCTTTTTCTTTTAGAATACCGTCAGCAATGTGGCGGTCCCTTGTCTCATGATACTTTGAGTATGCTATATCATGCTCTTTACAAGCTGCATCTAGCGGATTAATACCAGGATCACCACGAGCAAGTCTTTCAAATAGCTTTGTCCCTGGACCGCAGTACTGATAGCCAGGTAAATGTAATTCAAATGGTAATTTATTAAGCGCGGAATTTAATAGTCCTCCCCCTGCAATGACCTTTTGTTGAATGAGGGTTTTTTCACCATGATCAATCATCTTATACACGATTCAGAGTAGACTGGCGAAAAATGTATAAAAGCAGGTGTATTTATAAGAAATTTGTTAGTAGCAATCATGAAGTTTATCAAGCAACAAGAGTGTTTACCAATTCGAAATGCTGATGATAATATTACTACAAGTGTAAAGAAGAAGAAGCATGGGGTGCTGTTACCTAACAGCATAAGAGGAATTATTGTTGGACCATCCAACTGCGGAAAGACGAATGTTATGCTAAGTTTACTGATGCATCCTAATGGACTACGCTTTGAAAATATATACATTTACTCAAAGTCGCTAAGTCAGCCGAAATATGAATATCTAGGGAAAGTTGTAGCCCGCATATCTGGGATGGGTTATTATACATTTTCAAGCAACTGTGATGTCATACCACCGGATGAAGCAAAGGCAAACTCAATTTTTATCTTTGATGATGTAGCTTGCGATAAACAGGATAATATTAGAGCATACTTTTGTATGGGCCGTCATAAAGCAATTGATAGTTTTTACCTCTGTCAAACATATACTCGCATACCAAAGCATCTGATTAGGGATAATGCGAACTTGCTCATCTTGTTTAAACAGGATGATATGAACCTGAGGCATATTTACAATGATCATGTGAATACTGATATGACATTTGAAAAGTTCCGTAAAGCATGTACAGAGTGTTGGCAAGATAAATATGGAGTCCTAGTAATTGATAAGGATAGTCCTCTGGATAGGGGCCGATATCGAAAAGGATTTGACATCTTCATGAGCCTATAAAAGGAGGAGCAATTCAATTGCGTTCATCAGTCGATGGACGTGCACATATCGATATAGTCATATGCTCAATAACTGCTTACCAGTCTGTATAGCTACCTGTATAGCTGTCTGTATAGCTGTCTGTATAGCTGTCTAGCTGTCTGTATAGCTGTCTGTATAGCTATCTAGCTGTCTGTATAGCTGTCTGTATAGCTGTATAGCTGTCTGTATAGCTGTCTGTATAGCTGTATAGCTGTCTGTATAGCTGTCTGTATAGCTGTATAGCTGTCTGTATAGCTGTCTGTATAGCTGTCTGTATAGCTGTATAGCTGTCTGTATAGCTGTCTGTATAGCTGTATAGCTGTCTGTATAGCTGTCTGTATAGCTGTATAGCTGTCTGTATAGCTGTCTGTATAGCTGTATAGCTGTCTGTATAGCTGTCTGTATAGCTGTCTGTATAGCTGTATAGCTGTCTGTATAGCTGTATAGCTGTCTGTATAGCTGTCTGTATAGCTGTCTGTATAGCTGTATAGCTGTCTGTATAGCTGTCTGTATAGCTGTATAGCTGTCTGTATAGCTGTCTGTATAGCTGTATAGCTGTCTGTATAGCTGTCTGTATAGCTGTATAGCTGTCTGTATAGCTGTCTGTATAGCTGTCTGTATAGCTGTATAGCTGTCTGTATAGCTGTATAGCTGTCTGTATAGCTGTCTGTATAGCTGTCTGTATAGCTGTATAGCTGTCTGTATAGCTGTCTGTATAGCTGTATAGCTGTCTGTATAGCTGTCTGTATAGCTGTATAGCTGTCTGTATAGCTGTCTGTATAGCTGTATAGCTGTCTGTATAGCTGTCTGTATAGCTGTCTGTATAGCTGTATAGCTGTCTGTATAGCTGTATAGCTGTCTGTATAGCTGTCTGTATAGCTGTCTGTATAGCTCTAAACTGAAGAGTAAAATGGATGAAAAGCTGATAAAGGATATTATAAAGACGAGCAATGCCATACGAAAAAAATATAATGCGCTCAAGACTGGTAAAATCGATACAGAGACTCAGTTGGAGGAAACATTTAGACCGATTACCAATACACTTAAAGAGCTTGCAGTGCCAGTAAAACTTGAGTCCAAAGAAGAAATTAAGGCTGAACTTAAACATGAGAAAAGACCCACAAATTATGATATATACACACCACCTGCACGTAAATATTTAAAAATGGGATCGACTAGTACCCCTGTATCTGAAGATGATGATAATGATGAAGAAAAGGATGATGATGATGAAGAGTTTGCCACACCAATACAATCGTCAACATTAAAAGCACATAGTTCACAGATGTTGGAGTCACCTGATCAAATATTTCAAAAATATAAACAGCTTATCAAAGATGAGAGTATAAAAATTGATAAAACTTATGGAGTGTACTATAATGATGGATGGAGGATTGGAAATTCAGCATTAAAAGTTGTGGATGAAAATCTTATTATTAGCGATAGATCATACAAGATAACCAAAGGTTTATCTGAATTGATTTTTATGAAACATCCCACTGGTTATAATAAGGAGGACTTGAATAATTATCGAACAATTTTAAACGATACATGTGCACACAGGCGTGATTTTAATGAGCATAAGCAAATACAAGGAACAAATAGCTATAAATATAGAAACATAATAAAGAAGTTAATTCACACGTCTATACCCCATAGTGGAACGGGGATAATGAGGATTCCAAAGGGAAATATTGATTATGTCTATTGGGATGACCCCAATGAGCTAGTGGATCGACTTCGTCTACTAATAGCATCACAACAGGCTGGAAATAATAGCCATGATAACGAAATAATATCAATTATTGAGGAGTTGAGGGAAGCCAATATAATTGAATAAATATCCCCACATAAAAATTATATCTCATTTCGAAAATGAGCGTTGACAAGTTTGGTCGATCAATAAGGGGTGCTAAGTTTCAACGGGGTCCTCCTGGTCCTCCCGGGAAACCTGGAGAACAAGGGCCAATCGGACCTGCAGGAATTGGATTTCTTTTAACCCCCAAAGGAAACTATGATTTGGTATTTAAACACATCACAAACCTTGGCGAACCTAAGTCAAATGCTGACGCTGCAACTAAAAAGTATGTTGATACCCAAATAAGAAAGCTGCACGAAGAATCACGTGAAAACACTCAAAAAGCTATAGAAAATCTAACTCTATACATTAATGGAGAAATTGAAAGGATTGAGAATTATTTGTTCTCTAGCACATTTAATCAGGTGAAACAGTAGCATCCAGATGATGTCTACCAATAAAGCTTCAGTTATCTGTAATATGAGTAAGAGGGATGTTGTCGAGGAGCTACATAAGCCTGCGCGTCGATATTTTAAAAGACGACGAGTCATCATAAAAGGGTTGGATGATTTATGGCAAGCGGATTTAGTGGAAATGGATGCATATAAACATGTGAACAAAGGGTATCGTTACTTGCTTACTATAATTGATACCTTTTCCAAGTATGCATGGGCTGTTCCAATTAAAAAAAAGACTGGTGTTGAAGTAACCGAAGCAATGGCATCTATATTCAACGGTGGACGTATACCCAAAAACTTGCAAACTGATGATGGGAAGGAATTTTATAACACACACTTTCAACAGCTGATGAGCAAACATAATATTAATCATTACTCGACTTATACATCACTCAAGGCATCAATAGTTGAACGATTCAATCGAACTTTAAAGAACATGATGTGGAAGGAGTTTAGCATGAATGGATCTTATAAGTGGCTTCAAATGATGAAGGAATTACTATATCAATATAATATGAAAAAGCATCGAACAATCCAAATGCGCCCTTGCGATGTCAATGCAGCCAATGAAAAGCAGCTCCTTACTACAATGTATAATCATATAAAGATTGCTGGCTTGCCCAGATATAAAGTAGGAGACTCTGTTCGTATTAGCAAATATAAACATGTATTCGAAAAAGGCTATACACCAAACTGGACTACTGAAGTTTTCAAGATCGCTAAAATTCAGGTGACTAACCCAGTCACATATATTCTTGAGGATTATCAAGGAAACCCAATCAAAGGTGGATTTTATGAAATGGAATTGCTGAAAGTCAAGCATCCACAGGTCTATCTTGTTGAAAAAATATTAAAAAGGGCCGGAAATAAAGTTTATGTTAAATGGCTGGGATTTTCATCTAAACATAACTCCTGGATAAATGCAAACGATGTATTATAATTAATTAATTGAAATAAAAAGCATTTTTAAACAAATATAAACTAGTTTTTTATTTTCCTTATTCAAGCACTCTTATTTTATATATTTTATCACGATGGTTTTCATTCAATATTGGTTCCAGGATTTTACTTGTATTGAGGATTCTCCGCTGAAATCGAAGCCTGTCGATTGCATATATATACCATTCTCCCTTACGACTAGCCCTGTAGGCAAAGTTCCACACATGAAGAATGTAGATTTTTGGTGTTAGAATAAATCGAACCCTTTTCTGCATTCTGCACAATTGTTTTTTGTGATTCTTGTATAAAAATTGATGAGGTGCTGAATTTCTTGATTGTACAGCTCTGCAGTATAACATCCGCAAGTATCTGGCCCTGTAGTTGCATCATCTTTTGACCATGAGCAGTTGGTGTAATGCTCACCATATTTAGAATTTACTTTATCCACATTTTCATATTGATAAAGAAATTTGTAGCCTTTTTCTATTCTATCCTTATGCTCTTCTAGCAGAATAATTGAGTATTCTTCAAGGAATTTCTTAATATTCATCTGAAATATTTAGTTGGCTTTTGTCCTCCTTTAGCGGTTTGGTTGAATCTTTATAACTGTTCATTACCAGAACTTTATACAAACTAACCCTTTTGTTTGCATTACAGTCGATTATATAGAATGTTGTGGAGGGTCAAGGAATATTATTGAGAAATATGAAAGATGTTTTTTGTTTTATGTATAATACATTTTATTTATTCTAATAATTATTATAATAATGGGTGGGTTCAAAATAAGATGCTGAATTCAAGTACTCAATGTTGTCTTGCTGTGTAAAGTTTAGATTAAATGTGGCACCAAGACGCCCCAAGTTTGTCACATAAAAGTTGCCCTGACGTCTGATTTCCTCCAGTGTGTTGTCGGGTAAGTTACCATATCTAGCTGGCAGGAACATTTGCTTATCTTGCAGCTGTAGTATGATTCGGTCTCCATATTTTGTTGCAATTTTCCTAATTCCATGGATTTTATAGGCTGAATGTTGCAGCATGTCAGACACTTTGATGAATGAATTAAATCCACAATTGTTGAGCACTTCTAATGCACTGCTATTTGCTGGTTGAGCTGATTTTTCTTCTTCTGTGATGGTGCATTTTATCTTCTGCTGAGGTTGAGCCATTTCCACTGTTTTTAATATTCCGACTATTCAAGTTGATCACTTTAAGGTACTCGGTGAACTGAAGTGGATCTTGCATGCTGCCTCTTTTATAGTAGGTTTTTATCTTCCGTCTCTTTCACTCTAGTTTTCTATCTTTTTCTTTAGTAAGGGGTATATCGAAATAAACATAATCACGAAGTTCTTC
Source organism: Eutolmus rufibarbis (assembly GCA_963920795.1). Lineage (NCBI taxonomy): Eukaryota > Metazoa > Arthropoda > Insecta > Diptera > Asilidae > Eutolmus > Eutolmus rufibarbis. Next base: position 24,477,634 of record OY987205.1, read on the forward strand.
CCCTAAAGTGCATACTGTACAATTAATATTATCATGAATATTACAGCTTTCAGTATGAGACACTTGGTACTTTAACGTTAGATTCTCAGGCAGAAAATCTTTCAAATCACTCGGAAAACGCTCCAACTTTACACACACTAATAAGTCGCGGAAAGTTTCCAATTTTAGATCATCACAGCAACATTTTTCAGATAAGGTTCCCACATAACCGGCATGTTCATTCATGCTAAGGATCCCGACTTAGGATAAAATATGGGCCATTCTCCCATTCTCCCATACCCGAAAATTTAATTGCTTATCTAACGTGAAATATTACTTCCTAAAGGGATAAAATTGTGCACCAAATGTTACAGTAAAACAGAAAAATCACAGCTGTGTGCAACTGTTGAGTTCTCAGAAATACTTCAGATAAGGTTCCCACATAACCGACATGTTCGTTCATGCTAAGGATCCCGACTTAGGATAAAATATGGACCATTCTCCCATTCTCCCATTCTCCCATTCTCCCATTCTCCCATACCCGAAAAATTTAATTCCTTATCTAACGTGAAATATTACTTCCTTAAGGGATAAAATTGAACACCAAATGTTCCAGTAAAACAGAAAAATCCCACGCCGTGAGGTACATGATCAATGCCTCTACCTGCAGAAAAGAGCTTAGCCTGCATAAGTATTTCAGATAAAACTCGATATAACGTGAGAAGTAAAGCTTTCGGCTGGTGGTGAGGGTAGTCCGCATCATGGACTTGAACCTCGAGGCGATCAGTAAAGCTATCAGTGGAGACTTACCTCATGAGCTTGACTCTAGACCCCAACTTGATCCTAGACTCCGACCAATATCCCAGTATTACATCCTATACTCCATCCAAACCCCCACTATATTACACCCTAGACAGAGACTTACTTCATAAGCTGACTCTAGACCCCAACCCACATCTCCAACTTGATCCTAGTCTCCAACAAATATCCCCATATTACACCCTAGACACACGCACAAGGGAGCTTTCATGGCCTAAAAACTGCTCCTAGACGTGGACGACGAGCTTTTGAAACCGTTTTGAGAATTTTGAGGCCCCTTTAAAAATACAAGGGAAATTGGCGCAGAACTCCCATAGCTTATCTACTTACATACATACATACGCTCGAAAAACATAACCCTCCTTCGGCAGTCGGGTAAAAAGTTTGATTTGTAGTTTTTGAAAGTCTGCTTATTTTTTAAATTATATAATTTTTTATCGGCTGCTTTTAAATCCAGTCTGGATACAGTTCCGAATCACTATTTGCCATCTATAAGAACATTCAAAGCAAATAACAAATATTAGAAGGGCAAAAGAATACATTTGTAATAATTCTATGCCTAAAATGTATATTTTTATATTACTTTTGAATACAAATATCCAAATGTAATTCATACTTACATTTTATAATAATTAGATCAAGACAAAAGATAAGACAACAAAATATTTATTTTTATGAAAATAAAAAAATTTCATAGTTTCGGTACACTGTCCCCAATTGGAACAACAAAAATACAATCAATTTGTGATTTGTGTGGATCAACAAAAATACAGATTTGTCTCTTTTTTAAGTAATTTTTACCAGAGGAATTTTGGTCGACCCATTTTGGGTAAGTGTTCCTGTCAAGTGTTAATTTTTTCATTCAAAGTGGTTAAAATAATTCGGTAGAAAAATCCAATCGAATCATTTTGAAGTTACATGCGGTAAAACTAATTGAAATCAAAGACAACAGGGCCCACAGTGTCCTACATAAAATAGAATACATAAGCTCTCACTCAGCTAAGCGTGAAATAAAAAAGGACTGTGAAACCGAAAATACTTAAGCCGTCACTTAAGTTTCGCCTCGAGCTTAGCTGGGAGAGTACTTAAACTCGCCATAAATGTCAATTTTAACGCCTTCTGAATAGTGCTGAATAAACTTTTTGGTGATGCCACAATAAATTTATGAGATTTTGATTGAGATTCTCTCGAAATCTCAAGATTTCAAAATCGGCTATTTGTATGGGAAATCCCATAGATTATCTTATGAATTTCGCGAAATCTTACAATATCTTGAGATTCTGGGGAGATGGAAACATGTTATTAAAAGTGGATAAAAGTCATTGCAGTTTGATGTTTTTTTTTTAGAAAATTTTAAATCTTTCCTATAGGTTATTCAAGATAAATTTCAAATCTAAGTAAAATCAACTTTTAAATTATGGTTTGAATTAAATTTCTTGCATAATTATGGTTGTTATGCCTAAAGCATAAAGCAGGTACTTAAAAACCTTAAAGAAATAAGTCAATACTTTTTCATCGATTAACCGTCTAATTACAGATTGCAGCAATTTTTTTGGAATCCTTGACATGATAATTATAAGTAAAAATTAAAAGAAAATATGCCTATATCAAAATTACTCATATCCTCGAATATAAAGGAAATTATATTGGACTGCTTTCGTTGTAAATGACTGGAATTTGCTGGATGCATTTGAACAACTAAGAGGGTAATTATCAGTGATTAGCAGCTATTTTCTTAATTGTGGTGAGCAAAACGAAAGCCATTTACAGGGAAAGCCATTTGTTAGCACCTACCTCCTTGAAATGAAATTGTTACAAGATCACAGCATTGCGGTTTCTCGGATTATTCTGCTTTGTCGGTGCAAAGATCATCCATTAGACGACCGCCTCGCAAGTGATTCCTATGTACGTTCTCGAAATTTTAGACAAGACTTTTAAAATCGCCAAGTAAACGTTTATTCATTATTCTCTCACACTTCATTGATTTCGATTGACGGCAAAAAACGTTCGAACATGAAAAAAGCTTTGGAACGTTTTTGTCGTCAGAATTATGCAACTGGAAATTCAATTAGGTAGATAGGAAAACGAAAGTGCTGACTTCACGGCAGAATCTTTAATTTAGATTATCTGGTTTCACTTGTGTCTATGAAAGTATTTAAATGATAATTTAACGTAGCCCACGGGACCTTAAAATTTTGAAGGGCTTGCTTCACCTTGTCTGTTTACTCAATAAGGTCAATTAGCGTATACAACTCTTGCTTTATTACTCAACTTACGGTCAAAATAATATAAAAGTTGACACTACGACCTGCATCATGAAATTGAATAAGACCAGCGCAACGAAATCAAATTGAAGTTCAGAATTTTCAAGGCTTTCCTCCAACGTGGGACATATTGCTTTTATTTCACTTTTCGAATTAAACCTAAGGTCATAAAAGCTATAAAAACAAAAAGCATTCACCGTGCACTGAATATTTCTCGCAATACTGCCGAAAACCCTGTTTTAATAATTTTCACGGAATTGGTTCACATAAAATTAGACGAAAAAAAAACGTGCTTTAAGAGTTAAGCGCTTTAATTTTTTCCGGGTTTGACTTATAATTACCGAATTTTATTCATTTATGCTTGCTAAATAAGCCACAGAACTTAAACAGGAGAATAAAAGCATTAAAGCATCATACACTTTACCCCGGAAAATTTTGTTTATATTTTTAAATTACCTTGAAACGTAGATATTAATCAAAGTTTAAAGTCAATTTAAACTGACTGACTGGAAATTTAAAACTTGAAACTTTATTAATTTATTGGATTTTAGGTATTTTTTTTATTGTTATTAATAGTAAAATTTAAATTACAGTACTTACACACTCGCATTGGTTTTCCTTTTAAATTAACATTCATCTTACTGCAGCTCTCCTTATGTAAATTTTGAATAAGATCGTTGATTTATAAAAATCTCTTGAAATTGTCCAATTTATACACACTTCACTGAAAAATTAAAACATTGCTGAATTCACTTCTTTTATTTGTTTATTTATTTGATATGTTTTAATTCGTCCCTCAGTTTTTTTATTAAAAAGCTTTCTCAAAACTAACAATTAAGAATAAAATATTGATATCAAATTTCACATTGCTATATTTAAAGATTTTATACTTTAAATTCCAACGAGAAACAAGTTCAGAACGTATACTAAACACTGAAAATATTAGCTAACATTTTAATAGACCTTTGTTTTATAAGAGTGCTTAGTCATAATTACCAATCATTAAAAGCCATTATTTTATTAGATAAGTACTAAAAAGAAAAAATCAATTAAAATAGTTCAGATCAAGGACGGTAATAGTAGTTACACTGAAAGACTAAAAAACCAGTTCATAAACGCAAATTAAATAATACTCGTAACATATAACAGATGAAATTATCTATTTAAATATATTTGGTATACAAAGAGGATCAATAAAAGGACTGGAAAGAATAGAACACTAATTTTTTTAAAAAACGTATACTATAATAAATAAGCTCGTCTTGTGTCATGTATGGTTTTTGGTCAGAGCTTCTCAGGACGGCTCGGTCCAGCTTCACTTTTTGACGGAGAAAGATTTGAAGCACCATATGGAGCCAGGAATATTTTTTTATTATTATTAATTAGTTTTTTTTTTACATTTTCGAATTTTTATTTTTAACACTTTATCGTAGGCAATTTTTTGACTTGGTTCACAATCAATAAAAAATTGGAAGAAATTCAATGGTTTGAACATTTTCTGAATTTAAAATCGACTGCTTCATTATAGTAAAAGAATGTGTTTAGTAGGAAAAGAATAAATAAATTGATTGGGAATTGCTTATCCGAAGTCGAATGCATCCTTCAGGAATTCTGAAGAATGCTATTCAAAAAGAGATTTGTAAATATGATAAAAAAGCAATATACCTTTCCGTAAATTGCACCGAAAGGTACTAAAAATACTATGTATTATTATTAGGATTCACATAAAATACTGATTGGTATATTCTTTCCTTATAATTAAACGATTTGAAAAATAAGATAATGTTTTATTTAGCAATATCTTATAATCGCACATTGACCCAATTCTTTCTTATAAATTCTGAGTGGTTGAAATTTATTAACCAAATTTCAAAACACACAGAAAATCGATGAACATTTATATCTTTATAATACAATAAATTACTTTTATGACACAGTTAACGAAATTAAAATTATGCTGCGAATTAGTAATAAAATTTGATTACCTACTTTATTATAGAATATTTTTTTGTGTTCGATAGCTTTAAATGTAAAATATTAATGAAGTGTTTTTATAGCTCTACCATACAATCAAATTTTAAGATTAGCTTTCGAAAGCGGTTTTGATTTACTAATTAAAACGTCTGCATGTTGTAAATGATATCACTTCGTGCTTGGTGTTTGGCTAGCTTCTTTCTATTCCAATGCACAAAAATATTTGATTGAATAATTGATTGCAATTAAGTTTACTGCAATAAAATAAATATTATACATCCGCATTGCGGTTACTTTGTAAACAAACATTTCTGCATTCATTCATTTATTGCAGAATTAGCGTAAAACTAGTTCATTCGCAGAAGTACTGAAACTTGGTATTGCAAAATTATTGCGAAAAGGCAGATGTTAACCCTCGAGCGCAATGTACGCAAAATCGGAGCAAAAACGACGATACTTATCCGTCTATCAAACGCGGCTGGTGTAATCGAGCCAATTTTCGTAATAAATAACTAGTCAGACGGAGTGTTAATAAACATGAGCCATCAAAAGGTGAGCCCAAGGCTTGTCAAACATCCAGGACAATTTATAATCAGTTTTGCAACTTGATGTGATTGTAACGCCTCACTTCTGCGCCGCGACCTTTGCTTTAATAAAATCACTGGCAAACCGCAAAATAAAATACAGCTGCAGAGAACCAGAGGTTTGAGCAATACTCCCTCCATTGGCCACGATTTATAATAAAAATAAGTGCCGCCGAATGTGCGGTCAGCTGCCCCATGCGTTCGAATTGGCGGCATGCAAGCAGACACTTTTCACGGCACAATCACGCGAAGGTGCAAAACACTAGGTGTACTTTTGCAACAAATAGAAATAGTGCAAAAACGATGACGCCACGATCAATTAGTGGCAGGCAATGAAAATCTTAATGCACACTATGCACTTTGTTTGATTTGTGCAACGGCGATGATGCAGCCCGACGGGATACTGATTGCCAGTTGCGATGAGCAAAGATACAGTACTCGGCGAACAAAAATACCCGCGAATTGTGCAACCGGAGCCCCAATTTCTGGGTAAACTCTGTGAAAGTAATCCGCTTCTGCGGCTTAATCCGGTTTTAGTAGTAAACAGAGCCACATCTCTCACAGGTCGGGTTAAATTGTCACCAAACTGAACAGTGTTGCTATTCTTTTGGTTTGGCCCTCAGAAGTAAAAGTTGACTTTTTTCTCTGAAGTTACCAGGCATAACCGGTGATTACTAAGTCATGGCGTACTTAACATGAACGAAACCAACGAAACCTTTAAAAAAAAGTTCTTTCTTTTTGGTAACTTATAGATGCAGTTTTCGAACAATAGATATGTATAGTTAAATCAACCAGATCAAGGTTTAAAAAGCATTCAATTAAAATAGTTTTCGTTTTTCAGTCATAATATTAACTAAAATAATGAACAAGCCGTTCTGAAAGTCGATTACAATGGTCTGGAAAAATGTATTTTAAGGCAGTTTACTTCAGTTCAATGACTAACCTTTCACTTTGGCATATTTTTTGGTACTAAAGTACACCCCAGTCGAATTCATAAAAGCCAATAGGTAATAAAAAAATAGTAAATTTTGCATTAAATCTGTGGTTTTTGCCACACGTTAACAGTAGGTACTCTTATTAATAAAGCACTATTAAAAATGAACAATTTTTAGACTATTTTACAAAAATTTCTAATCAGAGACCTGATCTTAAAACCTTTACATATACTAATTTTGAAGAAAAAAAAATATTTTATATAGATTATATTAAGTTGATTGCAAATACAATATTATTTTAGTAGATTTCGAATTACTTTACATTATATGTATTTAAATATGATATTGATATGAATTGATACAAATATTTTGCAAATTTTAATTCAGTTCACAGCTCACACCGCAAATATTTAACGAATTGCAACATTGCATTTGTAATTTATTAGTTTACACGCTTAAAAATTTTTTAATCTAAATAAATTGTAAACTCTACGTGCTGTGTATTGAACATGAAAACTGAAACTATTGGTTATCTCTCCAGCATGGAAATTTATCGCATATTTACACTAAACACAAAATAGATTTTAAGGCTTTCGGAATAAATAACTAAAATCAAATAAAATTTTAAAGTAAGTAAAAGCCCATTCAACAAATAACGTTGGTATGTAGTATTGATGCTGAGTAAGTAAAGACGAATTTTATTATTACGTTATTTACGTCGAATATCGTTCAAAATGCTAAAGTTGCAAAATTTCGGAAGTTTGAAATAAGGACCTTCATTTTTCATAATTATGAACGTACAGAAAAAAGCAATTTTAAAAAGATTTCGGGAGCAGCCAAAAGAAATAGGTAGTACATTTCAATTAAAAGGGGAAAAAAACTGTCCGTGGAAAGGGAGAGAATTTGAACTTTATTTATTTATTAATGAAGTCAGTACCTTAGTCGAGTTTAGAAATGTAAACAATTGGTTAAAGGGACGAAAGTCTCTATTTTCTTCTGTCTGTGCCGAGTTTGCGGGCGCGATAAATCCCACATTTCTTAATCAATTTCGATCAAATTTTGCGTATACAACCGAGGCAAAGTTTTAGGTATTTCGTAGTGTTCTGTTTAGCACCAGTCATGAGATACCTTGAAATTTGGAGAACAGTAAAAATACAAATTCTATTGAAATAGAGCTATCTTCTGGTGTTCTTCAAGGTATCGAAAACGCAAGATTTGTTTCATTCTGCAGTTTTCGATACCTGAGAGATACATTGGAGATAACTATGGCGACTTTTAGAAATTTTTTAACTGATCCATTAGAACTCTTTAACTCATTCAAAATACCTCGATCTGTGATGTACTTAGTGTTAATGTTAATCAGTACACGAAAATAATTTATGAATGTTTGAACAAATGTCATTTGACGGATCAAATGTTTGTTATTGATAGATAAATTAGAAAATATTTGTATACGTATTAACATTGACGACAGCATGTGCATGCATTATGCATATCGCAAAATCTGTGAATAGTAAAGAACTAGAATAAATATTCTGTAAAATAATTGTATTATTTATTTTACTGTAAGGTTTATGAGTAGGTACTGTTAAAAAAAATTCGTTTTCTGACCCAAGCTTGGTGTTCTTTTTGATATTGTTTTGTGTTTTACGACATGGAACATCTAAAGAACACTTTGAGATAACTAACTTAGTTATCTGTTAGGTATCGCTCAGACTCAGTACTCTTGAAGGTATCATATGCACCTGGGTATATTTTTTTGTTTGTGAATTGACAAGAAGGAACATCAAGAATAGTAATAGTCAGGCATCGTACGCGTCTGTGTATCTAAAAGTCGCGCCTAGTACGAGCCTAGTACGTTTTCGAATTTTCAACACAGATAACTTAAAGTGTGCCTAGCGATACCTAAAACTTCGCCTCGGGCATTCATTGGGTCAAAATCTTGGTATACGTATTTGAAAATTGGGAATGAGTTATGTTCTTTATTCTACTAACATTACTAACAACTAAATTTAAATTCATAAAAATAAAAATCTATTTCATTAGGCTACTGTCAGGAGGTTTATGCATGTCAACAATTATCACTCGGTAAAAAATTTTCTTTATTATATGACGACGATCTTTCCCAACTTGCTAACCCCAATTTTTGAATACGAATCAGATATTATCCCGATACATAAGCAAATCTTTGCGAGGGCACACGTGGTAACAAAATCATTTTATCTTTTTAACACGCTTATTTATAGACATAGTTGCTGCTCTGATTTATAAATAGGTCCCAAACCCCTCGGCCAATCGAGATAATTTTAGTACGAGACCAAAAAATCAATTCTAATAGGCCAAATTCGATCAATAACAATGAAGAAATATAAGAAATACCTCTATAAACATGAATTTTGGCATTATTGACATTTCAAAAATCATTACATAAGGGTGGCTGCAATAGTTAGGTAACATATCTATGAAATAGGTAGATAGAAAAAAACTACTGATTCAAAACATTAATATAAAATGATTAGTGTGTTTTAATAACTTTTCGCAATTTGGATATAAATCCCAAGCCAAGTCATATTGCATCTTTTGGACAAGAATTAAAAGTTGTTCATAAAATAATACAGGAGGTCCTAAAAACCATAGCTTATCGTTGTATTGGTCAAGGGCTTTTGACTACGGCGGAAATCTTTCAATTTATCGGGACAATTCAAGAACGTCTTAAATCTTAAACATGTCATCAAACTCTTACAACTATGTAGTACTTTCTTCTAATTTAACTCAAAACCCATCTTGTTTTTTATAAGGTATTACTTATGGTACATAAATAAAAATTCTCTGTATCCATTACGTCATAATACATTTTTAAATATGTTTAAACAAAATTTCAAAGGTATGCAAATCAGAAATTCGACTCGTAGAGTTCAGAATGAAAGAACTTTTTATTATAGAATAAGAAGCTGTCTAAGAAATAAATTGCTTACTAGTTTCCAAAATACACATGCCTCATATACCTAACTAACGTTTACACTTTAAAAGAAAAGCATTACAAATCAGCTGAAAACGAAATCCTCACTAAAAAATGCTTGCGAAAAATAACTCACATTTCGGTTGGTTGCTAATCCCATTACTAGATTAAACCAGAAAACTTAAAATGAATTTATTATTATGATAGCAATTATGTCATATGATAATTTCAAAAGTTTAACATTTCTTTAGTGCAAAATCAAATAAATTTTAAAATAAATTAAATTCGAAAAGTTAGATATAATTCGCGGTATTTTATGTAGTTTATGCAGGTAATTAAAATTCTAATATCAATTGCAATTTGCTATTATATGATAAAACTTGTTAAGATAAATAGAGCGTACATTTTTAAAATTTCTATAACGGGAGTACAATCTTTTGTAATAATTTTCAAATAAGGAATTAATTTAGTTTTATAGTACGTACATAAAAAAAATGAAATAAACTAAGGCAGCTTTATTTTGTTAATTGCAACAAAAACTGAAAAATCACAGAAAGCGGAAGGAATAAACAAAAGCACGTTTTAAATTATGATAAATAAAAATGAGACAATTACAACAGTTGCGCCAGATGTTCTACAAAATAATTTTCCTCAAGAGTCTTGCATATTTGCTTTATTTTACGAAATTGCTCGTATCAATGTACATCGATCTGCACCATTTTTCCAGTAAATTAACCTCTTTTCAAAAACCTGAAATATTTCACACACGGTCAGATTACTCAATCAATGTTTCCAATTAGCTTATAAATTAAAATGGTTTTGCAAAACGCATCTTTTCAAGATTGCTTCGAATTTTTAAAAGTATTATTGTTTGCTTTGCTTTAATTTTATTGATTGGTCTTTTGATTTTTGATTCATTTTAAGATTTTTAATTGTATACTGATTTTAAGATATTGTTCAACTGAATACATGAAAAGGTTAAAAAACAGTGAAGAGAAAACTTCCGCATGTATAGAACCGGTAAGAGATTTAAAAACTCATATTTCCGACTGTTAGTGACATTAACTATCAAATGTAGCTATTAAAATTTTCACATTTTCCTTACAAAAAAAAAACTGAGAAATAAAAACAATAAACAAGAAAGAGCTCTTCCCGAAGCAGCCGAAATCTTCGTCTGAACCTGTTTAACATTTAAATTTGAATAAATCAACGAAATCGTATTCTACTGGACCTTTCATGGAGCCGTATTTCGTCGTAAACCGCCAACAGTTCGGAGAAAGCTTTTTAATAAAAAGAAAGGTCCATCTAAAGAGAAGCGCTCAAAAATAAGTCCATAAAACGTAGTTTTTCATTAGGAGGTCGTTCCACTGGAATCAGTTGCTCCTTTCTCCTGGTAGATGAAAAAAAAGGGCACAATCAACCGCGCACTAAGTGTTAGCGTAGATTTATAAGACGTTAGGTATTTGTATGTAGCTTTCACAGGCTTGTGGCAAACACTAGCTCTAAATCACTTATTATTGCACAACACTAGCACCTTACTTTTTGCAAATCAATTATTTTACTCTGACCTGTTAGACAACTTCACCAGCGAATATCGTTACGCAGGCGTGCAACAGATATGCCAAGGAAAATCAACTAGGCTTGAAACGAAAAATGTTTGCAGCTGTTAAACCGTGCAATAATATAATGCAATGCAACACTTACACACCAAAATCAGAATGGTATACTTCAAATTTTTCAGGTATTATTATAATATGAGTTTGAGACACCTGGCCAAAGTGAAGTGCAGCGCTAAATCGCTGAAAAAAACCGGCGGCGACCCAATTATCGGTACGTCGATCGCGGATTTAAATAAACAAAATTTCCAGTAAACTCGGTCACCGTCTCGAGCTCTTCCCAAAAGACGTCTCAAAATCGCCAGAGAGGACTGCAGCTCAACGTGCTGTAGCGACCAACCAAAACCAACTGGCATGAGCTTACTTTGGGCTTTCTTTGGACTAAGGTAACCATTCAGCCGTACACTACCATGAAAATGACCCACCATCAGTCCACCGCGCGGTGAACGTAAGATCGCTAGTAAGACTGCATTGCTTTCCGTTCAAAGATCACTTATCCATTAAGATAGTACCTCTAGCCCCTAGAGCTTGCGCCAACGTTTTTTTCTGCTGCAATTCTGGTACTTTATGCATTTCGTTTTCAGTACTAATCACGCGATACCATTTTTGTTGCACATCGGATCAGAGCTTTCCATTAGGTGCAATTTGCATACAGTCGCGGCATCGAGGTGGATGCTAATGTTTTCATCACTAACCAGATGATCTTTTACGTACCTCTTTGCAATAAAATAATTGTATGTAATTGCGCAGCGATGCGATTGCTTCTACTCGTATTAACTACAATCACCTCGATAGATTTACACAAAACTAACTTATACAGACGCCTGCGACAATTTCCGCTAATTTTGTAAATAAGCAGACAATTGGAATTGTTTAGATACCCGACGCGACAGGTATCCGGCATAGATTTAACTACTAGTAGTGATTATTTCGCTATTACGCTACAACAATTTGTAATTATCGATCATTAGAGAGTTATTTGTAAGAAATTAAAAAAATCAAGTTCTGTGCTACTGGTACATAATCAATTTTTTCAATTTTAAATTTTCACAATTGTTAAATATGCTTTAGACCAAAAACACATTTTACGTATGCTTTTTATGATAGTAAATTAAAACCGACGAGAAACAACCTTTTGAAATAATCGGAAAATGTTTACTCGGGGTTCTTCACCCCCTTTAATTTCCACACTATCGATGCGAAAGATTTGAAATAATTTTTTAGTTAGCACCATTAATAAAAATTATAACGAACATTGCAGAAAAAATAATTTAAAAATTTGAAATTACTATTTTTTGGAAACAAGGGCGGAGACCTATAATTTGCGTACCAATACGCTCCTTGCCAGTTTGTTTTTAAATTTAAAAATGATTAGCTAAAACTACAAAATGTTTCTCGTATTATTTTAATAAACTTCAAGGTAACTCGTACTTCAAATACGAAAATTATTTGATTCAAATGTTCAAAATGGTTTAATTTTATACCTCTTAGACCATTTCTTCACTGGTTACTGGAACTGGAAGGAAAAAATTTAATGCAAAGAGTTGTAATTATGCACTACTTTACATTTATTATATGCTTTATAACGTAATACAAAATTTTTTTAAATTTAATTCAAAAGCGATAGTAATGAACCCAAACACGAAATGGTTTTGAATTTGCAATAAAAATATTTTCACTTGAATTTAAGTTCTTTGATAAACTTTTTAGTTTAAAAAAGTGTTTGCTGCTTCATATTTACTTATTACTTATACATAGAATTCTACTCTGTTCATCTTAGTTCTATATAATGTAAAGATTCTAATTAGATAATATGAATATCAATTTTAATATGTAGAATCCAGTATAATATTAAAATGTTATAATAATTATAACAAATACCTTTCGGCGGCAGCCAGAAGGAAGAGGTAGATTTCAATGTAGTAAAAATTATTTTTACATAAAGGAAAGTAATGCTGAATTCCCCACCCCATTTGGGCACATAATTGAGATATTGTCACGAAGAATATGTTAGCCAAGTTTAATCAAAATTGAAAGAAATATACGATCTACAAGGAAAATTATTAAATTAAAATTTATAGCGAGGTGAAAGACTCCTCCCTCCTCCCCAAATCCCCCAAATTTTTTAATATAACCTTGATATCGAACCAATAAATGCATACGCAAAGTTGGATTAAAATCCATTAAGAAATGGAGCAGTTATCGCAGCAACAATGTCAGTTCTAGAAACTATTGTAGCCCCTCACCCCGTAAACCAATCACCCCCATTTTGTAATACGACTTGGAATTATATGTTGTCAATATGTATGTTAAGTTTGGTCAATAGCGGTTAAGAAATTCGAAAGATTTGGGGTCCAAACCATTTTTATATAACTTACGTAGCCCCTATATTCACAACCCCTTGATCGATTCCTCCCATTTTCGAACTTAGCCTATCGTGTCAATGAGTTTCAATTTTATTTTTGAAGTCTACGACCTCTAAAACGAGTTTTGTCATCATTCATTTTCCGAAATCTTTTCATCAGATACGCTGCAGTAGGAAATCTAATCTATCATATGAAATCTATTTAAAAAGTACTCATTCGTGTATTATATTGAGGTTTATATTTTTTCTCATTCTATGAATAAATTTGACTATCACACAGATTAAAAAACTCTAATGAATTAACATAACAAAATCAGTTTTATATATGATAGAAATTAAGTGGCAAAAAAATTGCATAAATCTACTCTCTTCAGACGAGCGTTATGTCAGTTATGCTAACTGGCCCCAACACGTGTTTCGGTGATAGAATTCAAATTGAGGATAAGCACAAAAATGTCTTTCTGTTGGTTGCACTGACTGAGTGAATTTGTTTAAGAAACAGATTGAGTTTAAAGTCTCCTCATAGATTTGATAAAACTTTTAAGAAGTGTTCATTTGCAGTCAAAAGTGACAAATATGCAAAAAAAATTTGTCGGTCACTTGTACTTCTCGAGATATTTAACTTTGAAATTTCAAAAACGTTGAAATTTTGCCGCCACGATTTTGGCATATTCCCACAAAGTTTAATTGCGAATTGGGTGAATACCTTAAATTAAGAACATTTCCACCTTTTCGTTCCAAAAAGTTCTTCAAAAATCTTCGAAATTAACAAATTAAAGATAAATATCTTTTTCGACTTATCGGTGACGAGAACGCATTTGCCATATAAAATGACAAATCGAAGTAAAATAAAAATTTTCTTATTTTCAGCACTGCTGTAGAATTTTTTTGCAGGAGTCCGATGGAAACATTTTAAGTTTAAGGTTTTTCCATAACTTTTATCAAAACATTTTGGGAGCATGGGGAAATTGCGGCGGAAAACTAACAGTTTTCAGAATTTTAAAATTAAATATCTAAGGAAATATAAGCGACCGACAAATTTTTTCCGTCACTTTTGACCCTAAATGGACTACAAAGTTTCATCAAAATTCGAAAGGAGACCACAAACTTAATTTATGCCTAAGATACTTATCCAATTAGGTCTCGCCTGCGATTTTGTTATCTGTTTTATATTATTTTATTTCGGTTTTTTTCGATAGAGACAAGATACATTAAAAATTAAGACTCTTCCTATTGTATTAAATTGTTATTTTTATTTTCAAAATATATTTTTTTAAATACGTATTTTTCGTAAAATAAATAAACCCTTACATAACAATGAAATTACTTTGTTGAATAAATACTGATAATACAAATTATAAAAAGGCAGATAGATAAAAATACTATAAAAACCATTAGTTTTAAATGGCAGTGCAATTACATAATTATCAACTGATAGAATATTATATAAATTATAGGAATGTAATATAAAAATCTTACTATAACTTTTTAAATTCCAATGCCCACCTTAAAAAGTGAATCACACTCTTTCGTATTCTTTGTATAATAGATTTAGCAAGCATATATTTTTGATTAAGAAATACAGATTTATTTCATTTTTTTGCCTTACATTACACAATTTTAATTTATAGGATATCTATTATGAAAAAAGGCATATCAAACCTTCTTTTATATTTTCATCTAAACCGAAGATATTTCTAAAATTTTTTTGTTTTTAAGGAAAATTCACATGGCTCTTAATAGCTGTTTGTATTACCTTGGGGCAATGCTGATTGTACACATTAAATGCACCTTCATTAATAATAATTAATGAACCAAGTGAGATGTTGGAAAGAAGCAAACCTTAAAGATTTTATGAAATGTTACGTTACTCTTTTTAAATAGCAGATTTTAAATTGCGATCATGGCTGAAACCATTAACCCTAAAAGGTTAATTATCCCAAACAAAATGAAGTCGTTCGAACACGCTTCCCTTAATCCTCAGCGGCGACTATTATTAAAGTGCAAAATTTACCAAAATGATTAATGCAGCGTGCTGCTCAGCCCACTCGAACCGTCTTAAAATTGACTCAAGAGAAACTGAAATTCACTATCGAAGTAGGTCGCTCGTAACGAATTATATCGAATATGCCCAATCTCCGTTCATCTAGAAATTTGAATAAATTAACTGTGCCATCGTGCTTTGTCAAATTAGAAGAACATTGCGGTAAGATACACTTAAGCAGACGAATCAATGACCTTAAAACCGCGCACCAAAGAAGAACTAGCGGAGTTAAGATTATATCTTTGGTATGTCTAAACAACTAATGTAAGTGATATGCGTCGAATCGGGTTTTGCTTATTTTACTGAGTATCCGCGGTCATTTCTTACAATTTCTTCTTCGATGATTACACATTTCATTTCTCGAAGCAAGAAATGGAGAAAAACTTTCGCTAAGTTAAATTGAACGTGAATAATGCGCCCACCTCACTGGTTATGGAAACGATTTTTGTCATTTATTTCGCTAGGATATTGTCTATCTGTCTGACTGGGCACACTATCTACAGAAACTCGGGCGCATGGCAATACGACTCCAAGCCGAGATAATGCAACTCCAACGAATTGGAAAAATATTGCAAAATTGAAGCTGCGGGCATTTATGAGTTGCAACTTCATTTCATCTAATCATAAATTTTATACGAATATGCGAAATTCCAATAATTATGCAATCGGGTGGCCGCCCGGCGTAAAAGCCAATTGAATTACAACTTCAAAAGGTGTTTTGGTGGTTTTATAATGATCAACGGAGCAGGTTTAACTAGAAAGTTGATGCATCAGCGGTGAGGACAAGCGTAAATTGCAATGCATCATTATGCAATTTTATTATCTTATTAAACTTTCTCAATGTATAGTAATAATCGTTTAAAGTACAGGAAGCCTTTAACCCCTCCATCCCCATTTTAATGATATTCATAACCAAGTTCTTATATTTGTCCATTTAATGTTAGCAACTGTTTTACAAATGTTTATTAGGTTTTTCTTGCAATTTGTTAGTTCTAAATGCCCAGTGCTCAGAGAAAGATTTTTTCAACAATCTACCAAGTTATTATGACAATTATTTATAAATAATAAAAAGTTACCATTAGGTTTCTTATTTTTTTGTTTGACGAAACTTTTTCCCCAAGAATCATTAAGTCTAACAATCTGAATTTTATGAGTATCTCAGTCTCAGTCTTTCTTTTATTTAAATTACCATGACAATTACGATTTTTCTTAATTTTAATCATCTATGTAATGTAAATTTTCACAGGGTCAAGATTTTATAAAGTTCATCATTGTTTACTTTGGCTGTTAAATTCGACAAAATTAATTGAAAATTGTTCTGGTTTATGCAGTATACTCTATTTTTGTACAAAATGAGTAAAAAATATTAACAATAATGTTTCAAAATGCAATATTTATGTTGAATCTGTATCAGAAAATATGCATACGTGCATAATCCAGAGGAGAAGCATATGTATGTAGCTGAATTGCAAAACATCAGTTTAATTTTAGTGTTGAGTAACTGATATAATGTAACATTCACCTTAAATACAAAATTATCGAATGTCCCGTCCTGTCACTTAAAAACATGTGTTGTACCTACCATTTCAATGTAGTAGGTACAAGAAATGTATGCAGAGGACGCTAATTTCTCCTTGTCAGTTACTATGGGAAAATTCTCACTATACCTTCCCTTTTTCGACAAATTCAAATGAGAGCTGCATGCCTATACATGAAAATTTAACTGAATAAGTTGTTGAAATAAACTGCCCTATTCTTGAATCCGTTCGAATCGAATCGAAAAGAGTTTATAAAGGCGTTTTTTGGACTTCAACTCCTTAAAAAAGTTGCGAAAATTCTTACAAATTCGTTTTAGTTACCTTTGACTTCAATAAATTTTTCCACACTGTACGTCAAAATGATTTGATTGGATTTTTCTATTGGATTATTTTAACCACTTTGAATGAAAAAAATAATTGAAGTCAATTCAAGCATAGGGCCAGTTTTAAAACGCATTCCAAATAAGTTTGACTCAAGACAGTTTTCAATTCGGATAAAATTACAATGCGGATGTAAAGTCATAAACGAGGTATTTATAAGTTCTTTTCGATCCGATTCGAACGGATTCAAAAATATGGTCCAATATGTTAAAGAAGTAGGTAAATTAATAAACCAAACTACTCGACTGAGTGATTTAATGAACTAAAAAGTCAGCAACAAACCTAAAGACGCTCAAAAAGTGTTTTATAAATATGTACATTACCTTCGACTTCTAGGAACGGTACAAGTTTATCACGATTACGATTTCATCTAGAGCTTCTACTTTGTCTACGGCTACAATTCTTAACAAAACCATACAAGAATGCGCAGTCAGAGGCCAATAATTATTATAAGTTTAAAAGAAAATATAAAGTATGTAAAATACTTTTTAACCGTCTTTAGGCTTGTTTTTAGTGCGCTGTATCATGCAGTAGGGATTATAGGTTTTTAACCCATTCGCTGCCAATCACGAGTATACTCGTGAAGCTGAAGATTTAGCTGAATATGCTCTCGGCAGTGAATGGGTTAATTCATTCAAGTGAATTAGGGGGGCATACATTTTGGAAATCAAATTTTTTTTTATTAAACTAAAAATAAACGATAAAGGCTAAAATTTTTAATAAAGTCGTATTTTTTTTCTTAAAGAGCATTTAAAAACATGAATTTCAAAAAGAAACGACCCGATTTGTGCATTTTTCGCAAAGTTATGAGCTTTTGGAAAAAAAAAACCTCGAATTGTGAAAAATGGTCAAAAAAATTTGAAAAAATTTATGAATTCATTTCCTATCAGTCTCAAAAACATATAAAATTTTGAATAAAGTCGGAGGGAGTCACCGAAAAAAGTGGTCGATTTGGTATGGAATGTCCCATATACATACTTCCTTTTCTTTTTCTTTTTTAAAGAAACATTCTGTATACGGAAGGAATTAATAAAAAAATAAATAAATAAAATCAATGAATAGGTAATTAGTATAATAGTGCATAGTATAAAGCGCATGTACAAATTAATTAAATTTGATGCGGCCCTCCTGTTGGCCCGTGCGGCCTTTAAAGTTTTCCACGAGCTATTCGTACTCGCATTGCGGCCGTGGTGGAGCCGATGAAAATTTTTCAAAATCAGTGCTTCTGCGGCCGTTTTACCGCCGCGCCGTCTAAAAACCCAGCGGCCACCGCGCAGCCGAGGTGCGGCCATCGTTTATTTTTACCCGGGATAACTCAATCCAGATTAACAAACTTAGCACGTTTATTAATCGAAAATGAAATTGCGACTTGATCGCAGACTAAATAAGAGTTTGCTGAAAATGCAATTTTATTTGAAAAAAATTGTAATTTCAAAAAATAAATTATTTCATTTTTTCTATCCTTTTTTTTACACCATCATATTGTTTGCATGATTAACTCTGATTCATATTATGCTTTAAAAAGTAAAGTAGGTGTAATATGCAAAGTTAATAGCAGCACCCAGTAGCTCTTAAACTATCAACCTTGCGATTCATTAGCTATCAATTAAATTGCTAACAGCTAATAAAAAAATAATAATAATTTTACATTAAAAAAACGTAATCACGTATATATTTCCTATGAGTCACCAGGTAAGTGATATAATGATTTAATTGGCGATACGTGTTTTTTAAAGGGTGTAAACAACAAGCCGACCATCCTTTCAAACATACGGAACTTAAAATCATTTAACAAATTTTAATTTTTTATTAATAACATCTTGAATAATACACTAAAACCATTAATTTTTATAAATAATTTATATATTTTTATAAACTCATTTAATATCCTACCATAATCGTACCTATTTTCATCAAAAAACGACGCAACAGTTTAAGCTTAACTTGATTTCATTTAAGAGTTTTATGAAACGCCTAGAAATTAAATAAAAGATAACCTGAAGTTTTCTTTTAGAAATAAATATTTAGACTCTCCAGTTTTGGCTTTTCAAAGTGTGAACCCCTCATATACTATATGTAGATAAAAATCTGTGCCAATTTATTTCAATTATTTCATCAATTGCAAACTTCCGTAAACAGAAGCTAATGACCATTTAAGTATGTTATGTTAACCTTAGAACATGTTCGGGTCATTTGAAGATAACTATATGTATGTACATTACGAAGCAGTTTTACTAGATAACTCTTCTCTAACTACCTACTTTTTGATCTATCACGAAATTTAATCTATAATATGTTAATATTTAAATATTTAACTGCAAATTTGGATTTGAATATTAGCTATTATATTAATAATATTCCATACTTTCCCTACTTGTCATGATAGTTCTTATTGTTTATTGAAATATATAAACTTATAAAATTAAAAGGAATAAGAAATTTAACACTCAAGACAACAGGAGAAATTCAAGGTCTATTAGGTCTATCTATTTATTAAATTATATGTTTTTTCTACAGTCTTTCCTGTCTAGTAAAACTAAATCAACTTGATTATGATCCATAAAGTGATGGATAAAAAAATATCTTAAAACAACTAACTTTTACAAGTATTGTTTTCAAATTTTAAAAGAATGTTTAAAATTAAGCAAAGTTTGTATAATCCTTAAATATGGGCGGGAAACAAAATTACAGACAAATAAACAGAAATGACTATTTTTATTAATAATTTTTTATTATTAATTGCTTCGAATATAATCTAAATATACATATGTTGAAATTAAAAAGGCGATTAAAAATCATATATTTAAAACATATCCCAAAGCATCAAAATTAGTGAAAATAAAACAACCTCGTTTTCTTATTGAGCTGTCGGACTTTCATTTTTATTTCCTAAAAATATAATTTTATAAAATATTTACATAATTCTTAAACAATTCGCATTTGTACATACAACCTTAAGGTAGAGTAAAAAAACGGTCTTAAAAACACTATAAATGCTTAAGATTATTCTATAAAATGCAATCATACCGAGTTATACACACTTAAATAAATGAACAAATAATTAATACTAGCACTAAACAACATGACAGCGGGAATGCTGCAATCGAGTATTCTAATGTCTTTCTCATCGTAAGTTATTCTTAAGTATCTTCAAAATTTACGAAACGTCTGCTGCGACTTCAGTTGGTTTCTTATTAAGGCCATCCAGCTCACAGTTGCCTTCTTCGACTTCCTTGCTTCGGCCCCTGTAATAGCAGCCAGCAGCAATTAAAGTGAACGTCATTACGCAAGTCAGCAATGTTCCGTATTTAAGCGCAAGTTGTATGGCATTCGCGCTGAATGTGCTGTGATAAATCAGCGCCTTTAGGTCATCAGTGAGTTCGCCGGACGTTACTTCAATCCAAATTACTGGCAGAATGATTCCTTCGTCCAACCTTTTGAAATCTGCAAAATAAAAATTTGTTTTGAATTCATTTTTAACATAATATTTCACTTATGTTTTGCATATTAATAAAGATTTTTGAGAAGGGCTTTCATAAGATAGATAGATAGACTACCTGGTTTGCAAAAACGAAGGTGGCATTTAATTATCTCCTAAACGTAGGAAAAATAAGTTAGAAGTTTAATTGACACTTTCTCTATAAGGAAAAAAACGCGTGAGGTCTGATAGTGTAAGCATTTTTTCGAAATTAATTCAAATTTGTTTTTAAAATGAGCTTGATATTTTGGAAATGCGATGAAAAAGGAATACTTCCAAGTTAAGTAATATGTAGTTGGAGTACCATTATATGACACTAGAAACCTCTTTATACTAATTTCTACTATTAGACAATTACTTGTAATTCAAAATTCTCATCTTCAATTTCTTTCATAGTCTGTCCAGGGTATTATACTTAGTAAATTCGAAACTAGCCACTTCTTAAATATCTATTCGATTATAATAATTGTTTATATATGGTATTTGCATGGGTCGCACTTCTCGCTTCTTCTCAGAATTTAGAGGCACTCGAAGGCAACTGACCCTCACTCAGCCAGTCGGTCAGATCGCAAAATCAAAGGTCGCAGGTCGGTTCCTGCCTGCGCTCGTTGTTTTGCTGAATTCCCATTATGCAATTTTAAACTTTAAGGTGTTTGCGTGGATATGGGTAAAGATTTCAAGGCTCAGTTATTTCAAGTATGTATCACCTTTTCAGGGATATCGGCGCATTGGTTCATTTAGGCTTTTAGAAATAAAAATTATTCTTACTGGAAAAAAAAATTAAAATCTGTTAAAGAACTAATCACTAGCTACATTATATTTCAACAATAAAACCAAAAAAATTGTAGTATGGCAACATGGATATCATTTAACTTTCAATTAAGTACTTTAAAAATATTTCAAAGTTTCCTCTGATTATAGAAACACTTCGTTTTAGTTTATTGGAAAAATATCGTGTAAATAAATTTTCCAATGTATAAAATTTGATCAGTTTTAATGATTGCGTTACTCTAAAATCGACCATGTTCTGTATTCCGAGTGAAATGAAATCAAAAAAAGCTTATAAAGCTTCTTTTGGATTGAAACTTATAGAATACCTTAAATTGTAACAACTTCTTTTCAGTTACATTTGAGTTCAATTAATTTTTTCGTTCAAAGTAGTTAAAATAATTCAATAGAAAAATCCAATCGAAATATTTTGAAGTTTTTATGGCAAAATTAATTGAAATCAAAGCTAACTGAAATGTATTTGTTACAATTTTAAGAATTTTATTAAGGAATATCAATTCAAAAGGAGCAAGCTCTTTTCGATTAACTTCACTCGGAATACAGCAAATATGTGAACATTTGTAAAATGAGCTTTTTTATTTTTCTACTATACTTTAGCACTATACTGTCAAATATGTGAACATTGTCATTTTGTATACTAATTTTTTTTTTCAATTTTTTCTTAATTACTGAGTAGATGTCGGTAAAAAACAAGTAAATAAGTAATCAAATAAAGCATAAAATCACTTTTTCCAGCTTTAAAAAATTCGTCCCTGAAGAGGTTGAAAGTTGGCTTTATAAAAGGTAAAAGTGTTAAAGACTTACCAGAAAGAACCTTTTCCTTGTGAACTTGAATATTGATTTGAATTCGTGATGCACCATCAATTGGGAAAGCGAGTCTTGGATGAATGTCTGCAAAAGTTTGGTGCTTGTTGGCATCGGGTTTAATTCCTTCAAATTTCTCATATAAAATGGGATCTCCGGAGAAGAAATGTGGGAATGACACAAAAATAGGAGCATCATAGCATAAAGTGCCGTTGAATACTCCACTTGGGGGGCATACTCCGGATTCTATGTGGCAGTAGCACTGATTATCTGGATTTATGTTGGGGTGGGCGAAGACATCCAGAGGGGTTTTGTAGCGCCAGGCAGGAACTCCTTCGAAGACATTCACCTCGGAATCGAAGGCCAGCGGAAGGTTTCTGCACATTGCAGGTATGAACACTTGCAACCTCTTCTTTTTGTCCATCAGATGCGGTGGAAATTGCGATCCATCAGTCCCATCAATCCGATTGCATTGATCCGTTGACCACATGTCCGATTTTCTTTTACCATTAAATTCACTGACTACAGCAAGCTTCCTGATGTCATCTTCACCAGTGTAAATTTGAAACGTGTCGAGGCCTGTGCCATTGCGCTGAAAATATTTGAATTCTCTTATTTACATTCTTAGAAATATATTTCATGAAATATTGTTTAATATGAAAAACTGTTGTTTAAACTTAAACAAAATTTAAAATTAAATTAAATTAAAAAAACAATTATTATAACCGGTGAAAAACGCCAACAGGCCTAACTACACAAACCTACACCTATTCGAAAATAAAAGGCTTTCAATTTTATAATGAACTAATTTTTCTTTTTACAAACTTCGAATCTTTTTTATTTCTTAGATACATTTTTGCACTAATTCATTTATTTCAAACTATTAAATTCATTATATATAAAAAAAAACATTGTTCCTGTCTTTTAACGAGTTAGAAACATAGCAAATTATTATTTTTACTGTTTGGTTTTTGTTACAAAATTGAGTTATTTTCCCAGCAAGCAAACATTTTTCCAAAATTATGTGTTTATGAGGAATATTCAAAAAAATAAAGAGATTGACACAAAATAGTTCAGAAAGCAAAACAAAACTTCAAATCTAATAACTTGTTCAATTTATAAGGTGAACTGGATACCTATTATGTAAGATTTTATTTGTCGATACTCTTTTATTTCAATGACGTAACCTCGGAGTATCAACAGTTTTGAATTTATGCATATAACATCAGCACCAGAAACTACGAAAATATTTTGAAAAAATTAACCATATCGAAGCGAGTTTGTCATTCGATGTATCGTTCGATCGATTCGAAAACAATTTTGATATATGTTTTATAACTTAAACATTCTCGCTTACTAAACTTCTGAAGATTCAACTGGGCGCCGGTTGTGGTGCTGACGCTGAAAAATGCAATTTACAGTCTGCGAATTCGTTTCGTTACTCAAGGGGCAAATTATGTAATGTAAAATTTATGAAACGTAATCCATTTCACTCATAAACGAGCCGCAGCACCTGACTTAATGCTTCCGGATATTTTACTTGATTGAATGAATAGGTAATACATTTTTGTTTATTATAATTAATTTGGGATATTCGTTAAAAGATTCACAACACCAGAACCAATTGCACAAATCCCTTCAAAAATAGCTCTACAACCAGGATCGTCGGCATAAAATCAAAACGCGATAAAATATGTATGTAAATATCTATTATACAATTTATTTTTACAATGGTTTGAATAAGATGTTCAAAAAATTTATAAAACCGGTTATTTGTTTTTGTAATTTTGTAAAAATAGCTTGGAACCATTCAGAATATTCAGAAATTTTTTATAAGTACAAAATTACTTACTACCTTATAATTATGATATGATATGATTATGAAAGTACTCAACACAATTTTTTATTAGCATATCCGCAACAAGGGTTTTCTACTTACTTTCATTTTTACCCAATTAATTATAAAACAAAAAGTAGCAAATGGAAATTGAGTACTCTTCAATTACCTTTAATATATAATATATAAGTAGTTCAGATAATAAAAATTACATTACGGTGCTCCAGGTTTAATGTGAATCTAATTGAAGAATTTTATCACTTAAATTAGCGGAACTAAAACGAAGCTGCTAAACTTCTTCATGGTTTAATGCAGTAAACGATGGTCTTGACCACATTACTCAGAACTGTCTCAGATTAACAATCAGTTAAAATGAAAGTAAATAGTTGAAGTTAAAACAACATAGAAGAGAAAGAAAAGTATTAAAATGAATGGGAGCAGATAATATCCATTTATCTTTATGGGACCAATGGAGCGTTTTGTACAACGAATAAAAGAAAACGAAAACCTTGACAAAAACCATATTTCCGCATTTCAGTTAAAATTAACGTATTAACGGCGTACTTATCTAGAACTAATTTTAAATTACACCCGGATTGATAAAAACTGAAAATACTTACGTTAACTAACATTCCAAATCTGTCAAATGGCAGTGGTTTAGGACTAAATTTTTTCGAAAATTCAATTAATTCATCGAAGTATCCCCAAAGCAGTGAGTCAGCTGCCAAAGTTTTGAATGGCTCAACTTTCATTGCAGAGAGAGCAAAATTCATAGTGGCCTTAAGGAAGTAATTTTTATTTTTCATTTCCGCAATAGCTGTTAGAGCAGGAACATTAGGAACAACCACTTGATCATAGGACATTCCTGACGACAATTCGGGTACAAATTTATAGCTTCTGTGTTCCTGTATCAAGAATAATGATTTATTACAAAAATGAATCCTATTTTTAATTAATAATTTCCTTACCTTATACGTTATTGTATGATTTTCATTAAAGACCACATTTACTTTAGTATTGTTCTCGACGTAAACGTACGGCCCTAGATCATCTAATTTTATTTTTTCATCAACACCAGATAAGTAATCTTCGATATTTGTGTAATTAAATATATGCACTTTCAGGTGAGTACTTAACGGAGGAGTCATCCACCATTTTGTTGCAACGGAATCGTTTTTTAAAATTAATTTCTGTAAAGGAAATTCTTAATAGAAGAAGCTAATTTATTTATTTTATTTTTTCAATCAAACTTACATAAATGTATTGGTTATTGTACACTTCTGTGAACCACATTATGAAAAATCCAGTCACACTAACTATAAATAATATCACAAGTACTCCCAACACTGTAAATAGAATAAAATCAAATTATATTATGATGCAGAAATTATCTTATTTGTCATTATCAAAATCGGCGCTTTAAAGAAGGCACTTTTAAAACCAGCAATAAAATAGACTTTTTTTTGAAAGTAACGAAAGCAAAAGGTCTAAAATTTAGAAATCAGCAAAAATTATTTGTTAATGCTGATTAAAAAATGAGGTTCTCATTGAAAATGATTAAACATTCTTCGTGATAAAAAGTGTTTATTCAAAAGTAGAACGATATTATTTTAGTTAGATTACATTTAAGTAGAACAATATTATTTTAATTAGAAGACATTTAAATTCAAATCGTAATTCCCAATAAAACCTAAACTAAACAAGATACAAAAAAGCGAAAATAATTAGGCTGTAGCCTTTTAAAATTTGTATTTGTGAATTGTAAAAATTAACTGAAAATCAGCATATTTTGAAACTGGATTACAAATCAACCCGTTGTCCGCTTTGATTTTTGTCTGTAAAAAAGGTATTAAAAAAATAATATAAACGACTATCAGAGGCAATTTGCTTTGCGAACATTTATTCTTCTAAAATTCACTAAGTTTTTATCAAAACTTTTCACACTTTTATTTATCGTTATTTGCAAAAAATGGCTAATTATTTAATTTTAAAATCATAATAATTGTTATTTTAATTTATTCATCCCGAGATTGTAAATTAACTTTTTTAATTTCTCAGATACTGATCATTAAGATTATTGAAATTGTATTATATTTCAAATCTCTCTCTCACTGTCGCAATCTGAAAAATTAAGTTGAATTATGATTTCGACCTAGGTAATCTTGGGGAATTGAAAAACTTCGTTGATTTATAAAAAAGGAAACATATTAAATCAATAATTTTGATACTTGTTATGTCAGTGTTCCTTAACAAGAAAAAAAAATTAAAATATATTCCTATTATATAATTATAAATTATGAGCATTTTCGGACGAATGTTAACAATAGGAAATAATTACCTAATTCAATTAATGTAACAATGATACAAATTACCATAATAATAGTTAAAACTAGTAATTTTATTCTCTCGACTACCGATTTGGAGGAATTTCCCATCTGACAAAGTTAACAAGAATTTTATACAAAAATCTGCTGCATCATTGAGCCGGAAAATATTTAGTAAATATTTTCTTTGAATTCATGTTGCTTGATAACAAGTCTATTTGTGCACTAGTTCGATACAAACGCTTTTCATTTGCATTGCATTCAAAGTGTTGAAACACTTGAAACTGACCTGATTACCCTTTTTTTCCATTTGTACGATGACCAGCTCACCGTGACATTTGCTAGCATTCTTCAGTTTCAATTAACATGAAAAATCGCCACAATATTTCATAGACGTCCCTTCACCTGGGACGAATCAACTTCAGACAATCATGAAAGGTATATTTTTTTTATAATTTTAATTACTTTAATTGATAACCTTACTTCTAAGTGTGTACTGTATATCGTGACATTTTAAAATCGTGCATGATTTGTCTACAGAAAGTAAAAGCTTGACTGATGTACATACATAAAATGCCTGAGCAATCGATCGCAGCAAATAGGAGCAATTTTAGCGGCAGATTTACACATTCACAGGGTATTTTCCATGCTTTAGATTTAAGCATATGATTATCTCGCTCCGATTTCTACGTTAATTACACATATTCGCAATGAATTGTCTGTTTCACAGACTAGAACCAATTAGAGTGAATTTCCTGATTTATTTAATCAGAACTAGTGTTATCTCTTGTCCTAGACTGATTGCTTGACCCATAGATAAAACAATTTTCAAAAGTATAATACGTTTTTATATGTTTGCACCCTGTGGACTGTGGTATTTTCCCGGGTTTTGCTACCACTACATTCGAAGAAATTACACATCGACACTTATCTTTAAATGCCCTAATTGTTTCCCCGCAAGACATTTAATTATATATTTCTTCTTTTTTTCTATGTTTTTCACTTGTACAATATGTTGTTTCTTCTTGAAGATACTTCAACTTCCTGTATTATTATTATTTTTATCAGTCAAGAAACAGCTTTATTTATGTTATTGCAATTTGCAATATACCTATCAAAAGATGTTTCAAAGCCAAAGACTTTTGTTTTTATTATCTCTACATTTGTTTTCGTTCCTTTGTTATTGAATATTGTGACCGCATTGTAATTTGACTAAATTTAGACGCAAACGCAAACTGATCCTGTGTTATGCAAAAAGTCTGCGAGGTTCTCTGTTAATGGTAATATATGAAAAAATTGGTTTTTAATGGATTTTTAAATACGAAAAAAACTTGCTAAACTTATACTTGCCAGACGATTGCAAACACTTTTTAAAGTCGCACTAAAAGTGTTTTATGCAGTCAATAATTTAAATAATTTAGTTATAACGATGGAATTACACACATAATAACCTTTGTAAAGCCAAGTAAATTGTTTTGAAAGAAAAGAGTTTGTGATCAATTCAAGTAGGTACTTATTCGGTTATTTTTGCCATGTCAGTTTGTTAAAATAATTGTCAAATAGTCAACAAACTATGTTTTCAGTATTACTTTGAAATCATTGAATAAAGTTTTAATAGTCTAGCGCAAGTTATGTTTTCTTAGAAAGTTTATAATAAAAGGAAAACTAATCAATAGATAATATTTCTTTCAATGTCGTGAATTAAAGACTCTTATATAATCAACTTACAAGCGCAATGATTATGAATCAATTTCGTGATAAGTTTGATGAAGACGGTTTGATTAAAATAACATATGCATTTAAATTAGCCTGGAAAGAATATTTTGTATTAAAAGAAAGATATTAGAAGAAATGTAAAAGAGTCGATTGGACTTTATGGTAATTCATAAGTTTCACAATTTATCACAAAACGCATTGAAATTTAGTACTTTTAATACGGAACAAATTACTTACTATGATAAAAATTATAAAGTTGGTCAAAAATTTGCCGCAATATTTAACATATTCCAAAGGATTAATTAGAATCCTACCGGACGCCATAATTAATATTTAAAATAGATCGAACAACAATTACTATTTACTATCAAGCTACATATTAATTCTCTCAATAATTATTATCACAACAAATTAAAAAATAATCAATATCCGTCAGCAAAATTGCCATTCATTCAAAACAGAGCTATCTATACTCCCATAAATGTAACTAAAATTGACCTGTAATTTAATTGCAGGTCGTAAAATTGACACTGGGACTATTTAATAGTAAAAAATTCGTAAACAACATGCGTAATTAAAAAGCTATTCCATTCTACATTTTTAATTAAATTTAATTCGCATACATTACATAAATTGTTTTTTTTTTATAATTTTTCGATTCTAATAGAAAACCCGCGGTGGTCGACCTCTATGAACATTAGAAAAATTAAAATAAAATCAATAATTTTAATTCAAATTCCCAGGAAAACAGCTACGATACTTTCAAATTAAGGCATGAAGGGATATTTCGATGTTACTTTCAAAAATAAAGCTATCATGACATTTTACATTTCTTCATTTTATGATATTACAAAATACTGTGCAAACTAAGGGAAATGCATGCAAAGTAGTTGAAAGCAATACGCATATAAATTATTTTTACTACTTACATAGGTAATTTTCAAATTTTTGAAGTAGATATAATTTTTTTCACCATACTTTTTTTCAAAGAAACTTTGAAAAACCTAAGAGTGGCTTAGAGTCGGATTTAATTGGTTATAAAAACTTCATTAATTTTAACAAAACTTGAAAATAAACATTAACTACAATATTTAGTTATATCCCAATATCTAATAATTTAGTAATGATAAGTCTCATTGAAAAATCGATCACCTCTTAAAATTAAATGTGCGCACAATTAAATTGATTTTTTGTTTAAGCTCAAAGAAAATTGAACGTTATTTTAAATCAAAATAAAATCCCTATAGAATAAATTAATAGTGCATTAAACATTACATTATTCTTTTTTCTACATGACATTATTTTTTCGCAAACAAATATTAATCAATTAATAAAATTATTGTCTGATGCGGATCAGTTGATTTCTCAAATGAAATTTCCTGATTTCTTTGGGTCCTTTTATAATTTCGCATAATGACATGTGTATTTGAAGTTCACAACTAACATTATAAATTTGATTAATGAAAGACACCAAACAATTAATAACGAACGAAAAAATTTAATGTCGTCAAAACCAGCTTTAAATTTATATTAGCATATTAACGATCATAATCATAAATGAAAAATCGTCTCTATCTGTATAGTGTACAAAAGTTTTAAAGTTATAACTATATTAACAAACTTTTAAATAAAATGCGAATATATCTTTAAAAACCTTTTCAATTTCAACCTAACTTATAGGTATAACGAAAATTTGCATATTAGCATTTTATAGAAATATTAATGCATTCTATAATAAATGATTAATTTATGCTTTTATGCAAAATAATATATGATAATGCGCAGTACATATAACATTATCAGTTATCACCCAACAAAAGTAAGACTTGTAAAAAATATATGTAGAACAAAGTGGCAACTTGATAAACATTGTTATTTTTCCAGACATTCAGGGTTCATTTGCAAGTTCTGATTGAGATTGTGTTTTCATGATTAATTTATTAGTAATAAGAAAGGTGAAGCAACCTTTCCTGTCCAAAGTATACTACGATTTTCAGTTAAATGATCTCCACAAGCTAACGAATGTCTATCAGTAAGTTTTAAAAGATTATCCACGCGGCTAAATCATAGAAAAATAGATTCTACCTTATCAACTCAAAACGAATGTGAACTGAAATCTTGAATATGCTGCTAAATTTATGGGATTAATGTGTGGAAGTGCTAACGACCTCGTACTGGGCCAGTGATAAGAGCATCTGATTATTTAGCGCAGTCAAGCGATCCGCACCAACAACCTCTTGACACTAGTTCAATAGAACGTACATATCAAGTGCTCTCATGAAAATGATAAAAACGTAGATAAACTTCAGTATCTCTTCTGTATAAAATCGGTAAAGACACTTTGCTGCCGGACAAAAGAATTTAAAATTGCTCGATCACTTACTTATAAGAGTCCCCAATTCCCTGACTGTGTCCTTATCTTTCCTGGCTTTCTTGCTCTTAAATCCAATGAGTCTGAAAATAGCGTCCAGCCAAGTCGACTTGACGACGACGGGAGTCGCGTGCTGAGGTCCTTGCGAGTACTGCAGCGAAATTACAGATACATCACCTTCGTTGCTCTCGAGCGCGTTCTTCGCATTTTCACTTTCTTCCAAATTTTGTTTTATTTCCATCATAATTTTTAATCGAAAATCGTTTGCACTTGCACAAAGACACTGAACCTGAACTATATGCGATTTCTCTATTTGTTTACCGCATACTACGGGCAGAATCTTAAAGAAAACCTTCCCGATTGAAAGACCCAAGTCGACTGATTGCAGAAATACCATGGTGCCAGCAAATCCTTATCGGTTCATACTTCAATAACAAGATCACCGTGTTATCAGCGGTTTGCTTACACAGTCATCGCTCCTTATTCTTTCCGTGCGGTTGCTCTCATTAAAGATTTTGCTGCCAGTCGAAGCATCAATGAAAAATCTTTATTCAGTTTAAATTGTAATGGTTTTTTTCCAGTTAATTTAAGAAGTTAGACTCATACCTCTATAAATTGTGGATTTCTTCGAAGGTCAGCCCTTGAAGGAAATAGACAACATAAAACTGATTTTACCAGGGTATAAAGTTCAGAAAAATCTAATTTTGGGTAATATTTATCAATTCTCAAAGTCAATATCTCTGATAAGACAAGAAGCATGCACAGTCTACATTGTATGTATTTTTACTCGAATGAAATTCTTTCGCGTCGCTCGTCATCAAAGCATGAAGGATGTTAATGAAATGTTAACAAATGATATTAAAGATTAATTACAAAAATGATTAAACTTTCTTTATTTTTACATATGGGTTGTGCAAACTTTCAACAAACAAAAACTTTTGTATTGACTTTAATGAATATTTTTATTTTATTTTAAAAGGAAGAGTTATCAAACATTTCTAAAACCTGACATATTTTTATTACTATTTCGTATAAATGCATATATCTAACATATTTGTGTTTTTTATAAAATTTAAGAAACGAAGAAATTATGCCCTTTTTCACAATATTACACTTAGCCCTTTCCGGCATGCATTTTTTTATTAATCGAAATTTTTCGAAAAATAGTACACAGAGATTTTTAGGATCGCTGATTACAAATCTGTAGTCAGGGTTCATATTTTTTAAATCAAAATAGCGGATTCAAGATGGCGGCTTACACAGTTTTTCGTCAATTTTTATTAAATCTACAAATCTTACGAATCTGCAATAAAATCTTTATACATATTTGCATGATTAAAATAGCATATTTAAGATGGCGACCTTACGGTTATGATACAAGTAATTTTTCCACCATATTGCAGTCGCCATTTTCACTGGTAATCAGCGACCTCAAAAATCCTTGCATATTGAATTTTAATTTTATTCTTTCTGAAAAAATTTTCATTTTTTCCACTTTGTTGATTTATAAAATGTTTGCAATACATAAAATATGCATTTTGCTTTTAATAATGTTTTGAAATGTTTACATTCAATTTCAATTTGATATTGTTATCTAAAAGTGTGCTGAGCTTCAAAAATATCGATTTTTAGAGTCACTACTTACGCCAAACCCAAAATTGCAATATCGAGAACACAAAAACATCAAAATTTTGAAATTTCACCAAATTTTTAGAAAATAATAATTGAAAATTAACAATCCTAAGTTTTATTTCGTAAAAACTTAATTTTCCTTTCTAAATAAAGTACCTACTATATTTAAATAGTACAACAAAAAAATCAACATAACAAAATAATAAGAATTTCTGAAAGCTATAGTTTTATTTTAGTTTTCTTTTTTCAGGTAAGAAGTTGTTCTTGGATTTCCAATTCCACACACCGAAATTATTCGAAATCTTAAATTCATATTTCAAAGCATCTTTCGATTAAAGAATTCTTAGATCCTCACATTTTATTTAAGTGACAACATCCACTAACCAGCACTACAGAATATAACATTACAATCGATGGCTTCTTACATACATTATATGTATGTTCAGTTCATAGATAGATAGTGCTTAAAAGAAATGGTCACCATATTGAAAAGTCTATAAATTTAGTCGAGCATCATATTAATAATGTTTGGTTTATGTCTACTTTTGAGTAAAAAGTTCACTCACGTTGCATATCTGCAAATTCTCAGTTTGATATTGTCATTAAAATTCAGTGTTCAGCACCACTAATTTCGAATTTGTTTATAAGTTTTAGCAATAAAAAACTAATATACGAAAATTCCGCTCAAAAACAAATGATATCAAAATATTTTTTATGTTTTTATAACCTTGTTAAATTGTCCCATATTTAAAAGAACATTTACCTGTATAGTTTCACAATTTTATTTTATCATAGACAGAATGCGGAACCCTAATAAAACTTGTATTTGGCCGGTTTTTAATTAAGCGGAAAAAAGAAGTAAGAAGGTCGAGGAGAATGATGTTATTTAACTTTTTACCAACTGAAGTGAGAAAATGGCCCAACGAATGCGCGGTGAAATTTAATCTCAAGAATAAAAAAAATTGTTTTATTTTGAAGAGAAAATAAATTTGATAATAGCGCTATATTAATAAATACACCTTAAAAATGCAACCAACCAGCCAAAGAACCAAAAACTAATTACTATAATAATTAGAAAAATAAGAGTAAACAATTTAAATAATAATTATGATTAATGAATAATTAAATGGAATATTTTTGGAAAAGAAAATAAATAAATACATAAATGTAATACAAGATCTAAAATTAAAAATTAAATGTTTTATTATGTCTCTTGAATCGTAATTCCTGTTTTAGAATTTAATTTTAAATAGATTAATCAACAAATTATTAAATCTTTACACCTTAAACTTTGACTTCATTTGACTCGATTTAATTTCATTTATTATTTCATAACTGGATTTAATTGTTTGCCCTCTAATGCAGGAGATCACCTGGTATGAAATTATTTGAATACTAAGAAATAGATAGAAATAGAAGTAATTCCCGTACAATCAAAATGATAGAATTTATATTCAAACGAAAAAATAAATAAGAACTTGGCGCATGGGGGTCACGTGTTGTCTGGTTCTTTAGAAGCGACTTCGAAAGGAATTAATCAAATTGTAAAACCTAATGCAATACAGCAAAAGGTTAGGGGTTATCTGTTTTATGTTCTTTTCCCGATTTTTAAAATGACGAAATGCAAACAAACGCGGATGAGGGAGAGGACATCTGAGGAGACCCACCAGAGGGTTCAAGAAACTTGGTGATATGCTCGTCACAGTTCGCTGATAAGATAAAGATCCTCTGGCCACTTTCTTATCTTTCGCGCATTGCTGAAAATGGTCAAGCTTTTCCTGCTTAGCGCAGCATAGTTACCGAGCTTCAACCGAAATTTTAACATTTGACTCCACTCTTGGCCTTACGAAAGATATTCTCAGAGATAAGAAAAATGTTAATGAAATTTCATTTGATAGGCAGAAAAATGCGCATAGTTCTCTTATAATTTCCTGTTTCATGTAAGAATTGCTTAATAATTGATCCCAGGAAAATTTATCAATCATGGTATTATTTTAATTGTTTTCTGGGATTAGCACAGCTTCAGCATTTGTTTTAAATTTTCGAAATATTTAGTTAAAGATTCGAATTCAAATAAAATCAATTGATCATTATTTTTAACTAACTTCTAAAAAAGCGAGTATACTTGGAAAATTTAAAGAATTATGTCATACTTAGTTTAAATTATTAATCACTTTAATTTGAAACTTAGACTTTATTTCATTTGGTATAATATTAACACAATTACATCACCTAAAACAGCAAAAAAGTTGATAAATTTAAAATAATTTCAGTCTGCCCGTCTGTTTTTATGTCACACAGCTGTCTATCCTCTCATTTATACATACATTTATACATATATGTATATTTACCTATTAAGCTGAAATTTGGTATACCAACGTGGACGACCCCAAAACAGAAACGATAAGATTTTGGGAAAAAAATAATTTTAATTCTTTAATTAAGTCCCATCCCATAGAATGAAAAAGATTACTCAACAAGAGATATTTGCTTTTCAAGTATGTTTTTTGTTTTTATTAAATTAAGTACTATTTTTTGAGAATGAGCAAATTTTTTAAAGTTTTCTCTATCTTACATAGATTTTAAGCTGAATTTCCATATCAAAGGGAGTCCAAGCACGTGGAAATCCTTCTCCAATAAAAACCTATAGGAATCCACGACAGATTTTAAAAGATGTTTTTGAGATCGACTCTTTTCTTGGAACTCTTCAGTCTTGATGTTAGCTTTTGGAGGCCTTTCAAATTTGCCAACTATAGTAAAGTTTCTAGTTCTTGATGTATAAAAAGTTTAAGACAATTCTAGTGAAAGTGCTCTTGGCCGGCTACAGTACAGAAGGAAAAATACGCAACGAAGTATTTTTAACTTTTTCACATGTCGACGGATCGTCTTATCGTTAATGTAATAAATTAACTCTATTTGAGAACGCAACGACGTTCGTAACGTAAGCAATGCAAGCCAGAAGGCTCACTATTAATAATGGGTTAATAAAGGAAAAGGTGAATCCGGAAGAATATAATCGTTACGAAGAAATTTTTCAGATTTCATGATGGTTTTGACTGGGGATCTATAATGGGGATAGTAGGCTACCCCCAAAATTTCCCAATAACAAAGGACACACAGATTTAATATGCCCTTGGGTATAATGTCGACCCAGAACACTTCTTTAGGGTTAGAACCCTATCCATTCCCTCTATGTTATTTTTTAAAATTATCATAGGGTAAACTACGGAGAGATGCCCCACATTTTAATTTTGTAGTATTTTAGCGAAGTAGTTAGGAATTGAGTTGTGAATTTTGCACTGCATATATGTTTGGAGCTCAGTGAATGACAAATTATTAGCGACTTACATTTTTTTATAAATCAGAATTAAGCAAAGCATAAAAAACATTTTTTAAAGCCCTAGTATAAGGGGACAGCTGCCTAACGCGTCGGTTAGATACCCCATTGCGCAATCTAGCTACTGGGATAGATGCCCTTATGATTGAAAAGCACAATTATGGTTCCATATTTTAATATTATTATATCTTATTAAAATAAAAAAAACTAGAGCTATTTTTCTGGTTTCACTTTGAGAAAAACATCTTCGAAATGTCTTGGATGGAAAGGCATATAAGTCCGAGCTATTTTCTTCACACTTATAACTTTCTCGTTCAATTCTTCTAGGGCGACAACCAGATCTTCTTTTTTCCATATGGCACGTGGCGCCAGTTTTAAGCATCCCAAGCTGCCTTGTCAGTTCTCCTGAGCCGTCGCCGTGGAATGGTCAATTTAAAACAAAACATAAACTACCTCAAAAATATGTCAAAGGATAGCAGTTGTACCCGTCGGAACCATTAGCGCCTTCCAAATGGTGTACTTCCACTTTACAATCCCAATATTACTGGTACCGACTGCTATAACTTATTTGAAATCATAAATTGAACAGTATGTACCATATAACAGATAATTATAAACTAATATTGTTTTCCGTGTTGAATAAAATCAAGAGCATCTCGTCTCACACTCACAGATTTAATTGCAAAATACATATCTTGTTTCTCTTTTCAGTTTATCTACAGTCACTGCAGTCAGGGCTTTTGTTTTTTGATAATTTTTTTTATTTTTATCTTTTTAGTGATATACCTAAAATCGATACGGAAAGAGGGCCTATATTACTATTATATATTTATTTGCAATCTACTCATTAATACCTTTCATTTGATACCATACACGATACATTTCCTTATTGTTTTTACTTCAACGCGCCATTTTTTGTCCGCCATGTTTATTTTATGCTGACGTCAGATAGCCTATGTTATCCGCGCCATTATGGCGAATCGATTGATGTCTCATTTGACAAAATCTGACGATTATACCCCACTTTAAATTTTCTACCCTACCATTTCGGCCCCCTTTTCAATGAAAATATAAAAAAATTTTAAATTCTCTCATTTGCAATAAACATGAGCCAGCATTATTTAAAACTGTTCCAAATTTCAAGTCGATAGTATTAATAGTTGTTGAAATAAGCAGCTGTGACAGATGGACGAAGTCGCACCACCATAGGGTTCCTTGTAACCATTTTGCTACGGAACCCTAAAAATTAGCTATCGAGAAGTAAAATTTATTTATCGAAAAAGAAAAGTTAGATATTGAAAAAGGACACTTTGAGTTACGAAAAGAAATGAAAAAAAAAAAATATTAAGATCAGAAATTTGTTATTAATTCAGTTGAAAAGTGCGTTTTCATTGTGAAAATCCTGAACATTATCTTCAATTTCAACGTTAATGGCATTGTAACAAAGGCATGTATGTCATGTAATGCTGCACATAAATTTACAATGTCAAATAGTCTTAAGGGGGAAACCGAATTAGGCGGTTCGAAAAATGTTTTTTTTTTATATTTTATAAATTGTCAGCAAAGCATTTTAAGAATATGTTCTCGGAACTAAGTTCGGATTCTTTCTATTGCTATTCGCACTAATGGTAACGTTTCGTTGGAGCACTCGCTCAGATAGTCAGAAACTTTAAAACCGTTTTTCTCAAAATAGCATAATATTTTCAATTTACGTGCATGATTACTCAAAAACTAATTGACCGATC
This sequence comes from Eutolmus rufibarbis, assembly GCA_963920795.1. Lineage (NCBI taxonomy): Eukaryota > Metazoa > Arthropoda > Insecta > Diptera > Asilidae > Eutolmus > Eutolmus rufibarbis. The sequence continues at coordinate 24,515,125 of OY987205.1, forward strand.
GCGTTTATAATTTGCATCCCAGTACGAAATGTAATCTTGTCAATAGCTAACGTTATCAATTACAAAATCGATTACTTTTACCCGAGGATGTCCTAGGGTGGTAAGCACTAACAAGAGACATTAGACGAAAGGGCTTATATGTATTTCATTATTGCGAAGACCTTCCTGAAAATGTCGATTACCAGAAAATTGCTTTAAAAGGCTTTCAATCATACATTATATAGGGAATCGGTTTTGTAATTTCTTACATGTAATTAATATTTTCAGTGATTACAATTCCACTTGCTTTTAATCATGAAGCAATCCAGCTATAGAAAAAAATTTGTTCCATTTTAAGGAACGCTATATAAAATCCTCACCAAATTAATACTTTTTCTTATTTCATTTTGAATTTTTTTAGTTTACTAAATAAGAAAAAATCACTAGTTTCGTGAGAATTCACTCCAGGACTGATTAACTCGGCGCCAAATCGCAAGAAAACAAAACACGTGGAAAAAATTAACTGTTTACCCATTACGTCTACAATTACCAGGTATTACATTTATAAAGAGTGCGTTCAGCAAGTTCTGACGTGTTTACATTCTCGACGGACGAAAGTTTAGTTATTACCTATTTGCTTCTTAGATATTACCATAGACAAATAAATTAAGCTGGGCCAGCTTCTAACATCAAAAGTGTGACCAAAATTTTCTGATGCATCCACCGTGCGACGCGGCATCAGCCAGCAACGCAAAGAAGTTCGGGAGCGCAATGCAATTGTAATGGGCTCATCAGTTCCGGATTAGCCCATAAGCAAATTAAGCAATTGCTTAGGGCATCACGTCTCGGGGGGCACCATAAACAGCACCGAAAAAATATTTTCTCGCTCGCACATGAAAGGCAAGGCTGTTTGAAAACCCGCGCCTTTAAATTGACTAGAGCAATGATCCCACTAGGAATTTAGGTTTGTTTTTCATAAAGTTCTAACTAGGACAACCGATTTTTGAACTCGGTCCTAATAAGGTCTGAATGTGATAACCCTATAAGATCTTCGTTAGAATTTTTATAAAATAAATTCAACTTTGATTTTGAAATAAATAATTTTGACTTAGAGGAGAGTCGAACCTACGACCGATAGCGCGTACACGACTTAAACCCGCTCGGCTATTCTATTACTTGAGTTCCATTCTAGATAAAAATATGGGTATACATAATTATATATTTTTATGTTGGGGCCAATAAGTAATTATAAACTGCCAGCCTACATTAGGAAACATACGCGTTTTCACCAGGCTGCAAAGTCCGCAGACGGCGACGAGGATAAAGTACCTGGATGGGACTTTCCCGTAATAAAGGATTTCGGGAGAGTCATATAAAAAGGTTTCTTCGCGTTGAGTCGCAGTTTGCTGGGGCCTGCAGTTTCTTTTAAAAACTCAAAATATCGATCACTATTCGATCGGCCGTTGAAGACGCAACAGAGTCTTTATTTTGTAATTTTGTAAATTGAATGAGGTTTTTTATGCCATCTCCAAGGCTTTTTCCTCAGTTTTTTAAGCGCTAATAAAAATATAGTAAAGCGCAAATCGTGAGTTTGATTTTTTACCCGACATCACCCTTCCTAGGGACGTGTGTGCCCGTCGTCGGACCCAATGAGGACCAGCGAATTTTTTTGATATCAAAGACATAAACAATATCTAAGGTACGTAGTGATCTATCTCGTTATAATAAATACGTTAAAAAATTTTTAAAGACCCATACTATTTTACTAGTGGATAGGGGAGGCCTACAGGCGTAGATTGCTTAGGGCATCGCGTAGTCTTAATCCGGCACTCTCATGCGTCGTGGTGTACCGAATACACGTCCCCGTTTCTTTGTCTCTCGGCATAAAAAACTATCCACAATTCTATTGTTAATCTTTGGTCGGCATCGGCACTCAGGAAATCAAAGTCTAGAAATGAGTGGGAGAACTCGGAACTGGGAAACAGAACTCAGAAGTCAGGCGGATTTTACCTAATCTAGCGTTCCGCATATGCAAGGGATTAAAGCGAAACTTATGAAACTTGTATTTCAGAAACCTCTCGAATTGCAAAGTTTTCGTTATTGTTTACAAATTGCAGACAAAAATATCTACAAAGATCACCATATTAAAACTCTTGAATATATAATATTTATTTTGCTTATAAAATATTGTGTCTGGGAAAGTGCAAAGTTCGCTTCTGTTGCAGAAAACGGTGGCAATATTCACTCTAAATTTAAAACAATAAAACAGTAAGTTTAAATTTTATTCATCTGAATATGCATCCAAGCCGAGATATAACTTCTAAATGAGACATTGAAATATCATAATTAAGTTGGCGCAGAAACAGTTAAATTTTTAATACATACATATGTTCATAGGTAATTTCTTTCTTTAATAAATTGCTCCTTAAATCCATGAATTAAAATCCTTCTGACTTTTAAGTTCTGAGTCCAAGTTCCGAGTTCCCCCACTCATTCCTAGAATTTGATTTGCTGAGTGTCGATGCCGACCAAAGATTAGCTATAGAATTATGGATAGCATTTGATGACGACAGCCAAAGAAACCTTGACGCGTATTCGGTACACCACGGCGCATGAGCCCATTACAATTCCATTGCGCGCCCCAACTTCTCTGCATTGCTAGCTGATGTCGCATCGCAGGATGGAGGCATCAGAAAATTTTGGTCATACTTCCGATGTTAGAAGCGGGCCATATTTATTTGTCTATGATATTACAAATAGAAGAACTTACTTTTCTTTGATTTTTCATATATGAATTCTCTGATTACCACGTTTGCACTATTCCCTACTGTGATACGTTTACCTTATAAAATTGTCAAGAATATGAACTAAAAATTGGGATGATATCTAGAGCTACAAAAAAAAAGTATTGAAAATTAATGTTTTTTTAAACGCTCATACAAAATGTAATTTTATACTTTTTGCGCTGCACGTTCATATTCTTGAAAAACTTGTTAATAATGTACATTGATTTCTGATAAAACTTAAGATCTCCAGAATGCCCAAAGACACCGAATTCAGGTAAAGACATATAGTGCGGAAAACCCTGAGATTTTCGCCTGAATTTATTTAAAAAAACTTCCTAAATCATTAAAATAAATATAATACCTTTATTCCTTAAACTTTGCAAATATTCTATTGAGTTGTTCCTTGTAAAAATAAATCCCAAAAAACACTTCAAGTCTGGCGGACTCTTAATGTGGTTTCCTCCTTAACTCCCTCAGACCTGAATTAATGGTGGTAGTGTTAAACAATTTTGTTCACGTTTTTCTGTCGCTTTTGCTTCTCTATTGCTGCATAGGTTAGTTGCTTAAGTCCCATACATGGGAGTGGGAGTCATGAAATGCATCTCTGAGCATCCACAGCAAGAATTTTCCTTTTTTGGTTACATTATCTGAAAGTTGGAACAGATTGAGTTTCAATGAAATTTTATACAGAGGTTGCCCTTCCCTTAGAAGTGAAGAATATGCAAAAATTATTTGTCGGTCGCAATTAGTTTTAATTTTAGCCCTTAAAGTTACAATTTAAATGACATTACATTCCATCTTTAACAAAATTATTATTATTATTTTGCTCAAGTCCAAAATTTAAAGGTAAATTTCTTCAGGAGAATGAATCCACAGACTATCAATTTGATTTTTGAGCGATTTCAAACATCTTGTGAAATTTGAGGATTTTGTCATGTTGTGTTGAATATCACAAATTAAGACGAATTCATTCTTTGTAACACTTCTAAGTTTTCACAGAGCACTTATTAAAATAAAAAAAATCTTATTTTGTACGTAGCTCCATGTTCTCTACGTAATTTTATACTTTACCTTACTTTGTCCAACCCTTAGATACCCAAATATCGTAAAATGTCGTCACTACTACATGTTAATTAACAAGCAAGAACAAGATCGAACTGTCACTTGACAACGTTTACCATCAGCTGTTCCGGCGCCATTAAAGTGTTTTGCGTCCTGCCGGGGAAAATGTAGTTAAACTTTTGTCGATTTCACGGAGTTTATAAACGCAAGAGACGAAATTATCAGGCGAATAATCGGAAGGCAATGGGTCTGGATTTCGACGCCATTGAATATTGCAAGAAACTGAAGCTGCAACAGCAAAACCCGCCCTTCACCTGCCCCGTGGAAAAATGTGACAAGTCGTACAAATCGGTCTGCGGGCTGCAATACCACCTGGTGAACTACGACCACGACAACCCGCTGCCCGTGACGCCACTGATCACGCCTAGCAGGAAGAAGGGCCGCTCGCGGATCCTCCAGCCGCCGAACACGCCCTCCGAGGCCAAGGTGAACCCTAAGGAGGCGGTCACCTACAGCGAGGCCGACAACTTCGTCCAGTACGACATCGAGGGGAAGAGCATCAAGGTTTCGGCCGTCGATGACCTGCCCATCATCTCGGACGAGGAGTACAAGAAGCTCCTGGACCGGGGGGACTTCGGGCCGACACCGGACGCAGCCCCTGAGCCGCAGTTGAAACTGCCCGAAGCCTCTTTTAGGGAAATTGAAAACTACAACATCTGCGACGCTCCTCCGCGCCCCAATGCCTACATTAGGTTTATTGAGAAATCCGCCGAGGAGCTGGACGGCGAGGTGGAATACGACGTCGACGAGGAGGACACCACCTGGCTGGCCATCATCAACGAAAAGCGCGAGGAGCAGGGGCTGAATCCTGTCAGCATCGACACCCTGGAACTCCTGATGGACCGGCTGGAAAAGGAGTCTTACTTCCAGGTGAAAGTACTGTCTAAGGATACCGTAGAATACTTGAAATCATCCAAATATACCTCTAGTTATATAAATTCTTTAAATATGGTAAATATGTTTTGGACTGCATATTATGATTTTCTTAGTGGTAGTTTTGATGATTTCGATCGAAATTAAATTATTATTTTAATTCTTTAACTGGTTTAAAATGCTTCAGAGAATTTAATGCATTCAGAGCGAGAATGCTCGAGAAAATAGAACTTTTATTTCTTAGCAAGTTCAAATAAATCTCTATAATCAGAGGCGGGTACTTAGCATGTTTATATTCGTGCTGTAAGTAATTAAGTGTAGTGGTTTTATATTTAAACATTGCATGCTGTCTGCTACACTTTTTTAACCTGATTTCCCTTATTTACTGGACTGCAATTCTTTGCAATGAAAGAAGATAACAGAACAGCATGTTATTTTATATGCATGTTTCTCAAAAAATATTACCTTGCTTGCGATATTCATTCGTTTCGATTTTGCAAAAACTTTTGACAAAATTACTCACGATTTGTTACTCTCGAAATTTCGCACGAATTGTAAATTCTTCAGTTCTGCGCACCGATTGAATGACCGCATTTCTTCATCTTAAATTCTCTCCTGGTAAGAAGTGGGGTTCCACGAGTTTCGATCTTAGTATCTTTATTATTCTTTATTTCCACCAGTGATTTACCGTGTGTCTTGAACAATTCCTAATTTCAATTCATAAGTCGATGATGTTCAGTAAACGTTTGTGGGTTCAATTTTTAGGAGCAGATTATTTGCTATCATTTAATTTATCAATTTCGTTTTCCCCAAATATGAAGTCAGATTTAGCTAAAGAATCAGGTTCAACGGGCACTCGAAAAATGGCAAAACTTAGTTTGGTTAAATTTATTCTATGAAAGTATGAAACTATTATAACATTCGCAAATGAAATAAGAGAATAGATCCTAATCCAACATATGGTATCCGAAGTATCGGGATAATTAGAATTTGAGATCCAGCTTGAATCTATCTATATATCTACGCACATATTTATCCGGATAGGCACGACTTCGGATCCTGAATCTACTATTTAATAGTAGAGGTCGGCAACCGAAATGTGAACTTTTTTCCAATCAATTTTTTGAATTTGTATGTTTGTCACTCCTGGGCCAGTTGAACGACTTATGCAAAAAATAAATAAAAATAAGCCTTCTCGACTTTCAGCTACTGTAAATAGTATTGAAATTTGGGTGCCTATTTGCTAGTAATTTGTTTAGTTCTCAGTTATCCTGGTAGTGCCTGAAATTAGAAATATTCGAGCATTTTATTCCTGCTAAGGAAGGGGCATGCAAATATTTTGAGAGTTAAGGATAAAAATATAAAAATTGACTAGTCCTCTCGATTTCTTTAAGGCTGCTGCCAACGGACAAAGTGGAACAGAAGTTGACGATGACGCCGTCTGTTGCATATGCATGGACGGAGAGTGCCAAAATACAAATGTAATTCTTTTCTGTGACATGTGTAACTTGGCTGTGCATCAAGACTGCTACGGGGTAAAGTAGGAATTAATTTTGAAGGAATTTTGTCTTATGGTTTCTTTTCTTAGGTGCCCTACATTCCGGAAGGACAGTGGCTCTGCCGTCGCTGCCTACACTCACCAAGTACATCTGTAGACTGCGTTTTATGTCCTAATAGTGGAGGAGCCTTTAAACAAACAGACCGTGGACTTTGGGCTCATGTCGTATGTGCCCTTTGGATTCCGGAAGTTCGTTTTGCCAACACTGTTTTCATGGATCCAATTGGTAAAGTTCCGTCACTTAAGTTGATTGTAATATTTATAATAAAAAGCAAAATCCGTTTAGATTCAATTGAGATGATCCCTCCAGCTAGATGGCGATTAACGTGCTACGTGTGTAAGGAGAAAGGAATCGGAGCATGCATTCAATGCCAGAGAAACAATTGCTATGCGGCTTTCCACGTCACATGCGCTCAACAAGCCGGGCTTTATATGCACATGGATACAGTTAAAGAAAATAGCAGCGATACAGTTCCATTAACTGTACAAAAATTTGCTTATTGTCACGCTCATACTCCGGCAGATGCTAAGCATGACAAGGAGAACAACTCTGGCCATGAAGACACTCGACACAAAATGAAAGAAGCTAGAAAACTTTTAGCTAAAAAACGTTCAAGTGCTCCGGTGGTACTGATTCCAACGATACCATCTGATCGCGTACAGGAAATTTCTGGCCTTGTGACCCTTCAAAAGAAAGCACAATTTATCCAGAAATTGCTTGCCTATTGGACTCTAAAAAGGCAATATCGAAATGGAGTTCCACTTTTGCGTCGTCTACAGAGCCAAGGGCAGAGCCACGGTGGTTTCACAAGAAACGGTATAGAAGGTATGATATGCATTTTGTTATTCACTTACTTCACTAAATGATAGTCTAATTTAATTGGTAACTAATTCTATTTATGCATCTCCTTTCTGAGTTATACTGGTCTTAGAAACCAAATTAATTTTCAAAAAAACCGAATCTATAATAATAATCAGTGAAATATTTCTATAAAAATACTAATAATAATTTTAAGCACAAAAAAAAACTCTAACGTAATGCAATCCTGATTATTTTTATTCAGCCCTTTAACTTCCCATTTAACCGCACAAAATCAAATTTTAACTTTCGAAGTTCATGTCTGTATTTGGGCTATTACTTACTACAATTGTTCCAAACTTCAATTATTTACGTTAAATAATCTCTGAAATCCATGTGAGAGACCAACGGACAGACAAGTGGTAAGTGGTCCGTTTTTCCAATTTTAGTACGGAACACTAAAAACGGTATTGACCATTAAGGGGATATTCTCATCTAGCTAGTAATTTTCAGAATTTTTTTTTTTTCACTCGGGCTTTTTGTTACATATTTATTATGAGTTCAAATACAAACAGTAATTTTTTTAAGTAAAAATAATGTCTTCCTGCCTGTTATGCTTGCTGAAACGCAAATGTGGAAAAATAATCCACTTTATGTAAGCTGTAGCACTCGTAAAAATTATCTGAAATCAAATTTTCAAAAATTTTCATAAAAAATATGAGAGTGGTTGGACCTTATACCAATTATTAAAAAGTCAAAAATTAACAGTGTCGGACAAAAATTTATATCACGGATTTTCTTCAGTATTTTGCTTTTAAAATAGGCATAAATAAGTATTATGAAAAAGTTATTCTTTTTTTTAGGTTAATATAAGCTCCAATAAATTAAGTCTATTTTCTAATAAAACCAAAACTAAATCGATACCTACCTTATTTCGTTCAAAAGTTTTATGTAGCTTACATAAGTTCGAAAAATGTGGTTTCGAGAAAATCGCCATCGCCATTTCAGTACGTCATGGTTTAGTCAGCGAAAGCTTATCTATAAACCCGCATAACTTTTCTAATTTTCAAGTTTTTTTCAAATTTCTTTGAGGCAATTATTCAAAAAGGTTCGTATAACGATTAAAAGAAAGAAAAAAAATCGTTTTTTTAAAATTTCGGATGAGAATATCCCTTTAACCTTATATGTATCTAAAAATGCATTATTTCATGAATCAATTCAGCACTCTTAAACTCGAGTTTTAAATATACAGGGCACTAGTAGGTTAGGTTAGGTTGAGGTGGCTGCTGCTTAAGGCACACTTCTAATCCTGGCCGAACTCAGTTCAGACAGATCACTAAAGAATGTGGAGCCTACATTGCGGTTCCTGCGTACCGCAGGAGCTGGGCAATGACAAAGGAAGTATAGAATACTTTCCTCGTCCTCTTCATTGAGGCAGTTTCTACAGAAATAGTGTGAGACCACCCCCAGTCTACTGGCATGTCTGCCGATAAGACAGTGGCCCGTTATGACTGCCACGACATCAGATAGCAGATAGCATTTCTCCTGAGCGAGATTAAGTTTTTGGGTCTGCTTGGGTCAAAGGAAAGCCAGGGGCCCTATTATGAGAAACGTATGAGAAACGTGCGATTCGAATCGAAAGGAGCTTACAAAAGCACTTTTTGGAGAAAAATTCCTTAATAATGTTACTAAAATTTTGATAAAATCATTTCAGTAACCTTTGACTTTAATTAATTTTTGCTTTCAAAGTGTTAAAATTATTCGATTAGTAAATCCAATCGAATTATTTTGACGTTATGTGCGAAGAAATTAATTAAAGTCAAAGGTAACTAAAATGAATTTACGAAAATTGTAGGAACTTTATTAAGGAATTTTTGTCCAAAAAGGGCTTTTGTAAGCTCCTTTCGATTCGAATCGAACGTTTCTCATACGTTTCTCATACGTTTCTCATAATAGGGCCCCAGATTAGTCTGGCTGTCTCACAGGGGTTCTCATTTCTCCACCTGGTGTTGGCAATCTCAATGAAGAATCTTTGAATGTTCCACTTGTAAGTCGCCTTCCTCAGGGTGATAGTAACTTTAAATACAATAACTAATTAAATATTGCTGCTATATTCCCACGAAATTAATTTCACCTAACATCATATGAACACTCTCATGTTACTTATTTAACTGTGTGCAGAAAATTTTAGGAGTCTATGACGAATGTATTTTATTTCTTTAAGGATAATTTGCTTAGACTCTCTTTTTTAAAATTATGATTGGTTTTGAATATGTGAATTTTATAAAAAATACTTTTAAAGGATTTTGGAATTCAGAGACATACATACATTTCTTTAAATCAGTCATAATATTAGTTAATGAATTTTTTTAACAGGATCACCAAACACATCTGAGCTGTATCAGCAGTTAAAATATTGGCAATGTTTACGCCAAGATCTAGAACGTGCCCGCCTCCTTTGCGAACTGGTACGCAAGCGTGAAAAACTTAAGGTGGCTTACATAAAAACTTACGAGCAAGTTGTAATGCTCCAATTAAATCCACTCGAAGCAGCCATGACCAAACTTCTAGACGCTCTCGAAGCAAAAGATACCAGCGAAATATTTTTGGAGCCGGTAGACATCACCGAAGTTCCGGATTACATGGAAATTGTAAAACAACCGATGGATTTGGGTACGATGCGAGAAAAATTACAAGCTGGAGAATACCACACTTTAGATGAAATGGAAGCAGATTTTGATCTTATGATAAAAAATTGCCTTGCTTACAACAATAAAGACACTATTTTTTACCGCGCTGGTATTAAAATGAGAGATCAAGGCGGACAATTGTTTAAAATAACCCGAAAGGAGCTAGAGAAGGAAGGCATTGTGGAACAACCTAAGTCTGATGATTGCATTGTCCAAGAAGTTGATGAAGAATTGAAGCAGTTACTCAAAGAAAGTCCCCGAGAAGCACTTTTGCAAAAATTGTTAATATTGGCTGATAAAGCTCAAGCGCTAAAAAATCCTGGTCAACGAATTAAGCGCGTTAAACAGATAAGATTGGAAATATCGAAGATGAGGAAGGCCATATCAAAGGCTAAGACGGCTCCAGTAAGTATGTTAAGTCCTTTTTAAATAACCGACGTCAAAGAATTCATTTATTTTTAGAAACCTGCATCGGATAGCTCTCAGTCGGATGGAGAAGGTAAATTGGAAACTGCCGTCCAAACACCCCCCTGTAGCCCCTTGAAGAGTGTTAGCAATAGTGCATCACCGTCTGGAGTAAATAGAAGGTCAGTTGGAGGTTTCAAATACTACGGTTGAAGAGAAACGTTTTTATTTAAGCCTAGTACTGAGTTCGCGTGAAATGAAAACTTTTCACAGGCAGTTTTTGTGCCCGATAAAAGGCATCATGAACAGAAGGCATGCAGACTTGCTTTACTTCCCTAATCATATAAAGCGTTTTAGTCTCAGTAAGCGCACGCTCGCGCATTTTGACAGCAGTCGTTTTTCACAGGCAATTAACTGACTGTGACCAATAAAACCCCTGAGAAAAAGTGAAGATTAGTAGGACCTGCCATTTGATATCCTTAAAAGTTTAAGGCCTTGAATTTTGAATTGATAAATGTTGTCAACCAATATACTTCAAAATAAAAATCTCAGAAAACCCCCAAATACCATTTTTGATGAAATAGAAAGCTTGTGAATCTTCAATTCACAGGTCCACAAAAAAAAATTTTTCTTGAGTCTCGGTTTATTTCATAACTTTTTTATTTGTCATACCTATATCAAAATAATTAAAAACTATCCACAACCTCCTTAAAGTTTGCTTTTGTAGTGCTGGTAGTAATAATACAGATTTTGAAGACCGTATTTTGACCAGTTTTGAATCGTCATTAAAAAATAAAGGATCATCATAGAACTTTTTAACTTGGCTTAAATGAAAGGTAAATCCTAATCTAGGAAAATCAAATGCCATTTATCTCAATAGCCCTTTTTAAACATATTATCGAACAAGGTTTTCATGATAATTCACTTTGCATGTTCTTTATTCGGCATTTATTTTATGAAGTAATTGATTAATGGAAAAAAGTCAAATTTATGGATCATTTCGAAATATTTTAAGGCCTTCTGTATTTTTATATAATAGCTTAAGATTTCAGTTATCATTTGAACAACATTATAAGCTCCTGGCTCAATCCATTATTTTGTAATGATTTTTCATAAATGGTCAAAATATGGTATTTTGTACTTTTTAACCCTATTTTTCTCGCAAATGAAAGCTGTTTGAGCATTTTCATTTACGAATTCGTAATCTACGGAAAAAATCTTATAGAAATCATTTGCAAATACAGTAGACTCGCGATATAGTGAACACAAAAAAACCAAGGGTGTTCACTTTTTCGAAATGTTCACTTTTTCGAGAGGATATGTTGGATGTGTTAAATAAGTAAGAAGTACATAGTAAAAAATCTTATAAATAACAAAAATACCTTGCTTTTTAAATAATATATTTTAAAAATAAAATCCAAGTTCTTGGGAATAAACATTTAGGTAAATAGGTATACGAATTTATGAAGGATAGTACCTCATCCTTCATAAATCCGTACAAACGTATAGGTATCTATAATTATTACTGTTCACTCCATCGGATTTTTCACTGGACCGAATGTTCACACTATCGCGAGTCTACTGTACTTTGAGAAAAACATTTTTGTTGACATGTGATTATCAGTGAAGATATCATAACATACAAGATAATGAATCTCTGCAACCATTAAGTGAATTATTTTCGGAAACTCGGAAACGGATCTATGGTCTTTATAAAGCAGGTGGGGGATAATTTATGGTGAACTTCGATGACCTAAAAGAGCAGCTTTCTTAACTATGAAGGAAAACTTCTGTTTTCGCATTAAAAACGTTCAACTTAATTATGAAAGTATGTAGAGTCTGTGCGATTTGTGACTAAAACTTAGACAATGGTTGATTCGGTCCAAGCCTGGTTCTCGACCTTCCAATGATTAAATTGAACTATACGAGTTACTTTCTCGAACTAAATTTGATAATTTTATTTTGATGTCGACGCAAATAAATTTTAATAAGCAGTAAGTCGGATAAAAAATTCTAAAGTTTAACAAAATCATTAATATGAGCCCTTTCCATTTTAATTTTACGGTTTTGTGATCATTTCAAATTTATAAATTTCAAGTTTGGTCGGAAAAACACTAAAATTTAGTGGATTGCTTTGACGACATTTTCCAACAATTTAATAGAGTTCTCAAGGCCTAAATTTTAGCCACAATTGCGAACCATTCCCTTTACTTAATCTTTTCAATTTTTAAAGTTTCACAATCCTAATTTTTAATATCTTGGTGTATTACAGAACCGCTGTACTTTTCACTCGTAAGGCCCAAGCAGCACTGAAGAAGCCTGAAATGATAGTGAAGGAGGAATCTTCGTGTGATACGCCAATTGTTGAAAAAATTAAATCTCCAAAAAGAAGCTTCAAGCACAAGAGGCTCTCGCACAGCCGCAGCATGGATGGGGATTTTCAAAGTGACAATAATCAAAATGCGTCGATAAATTCACGAAAGTCCCCCCAAAAGGAGCCTTTCGAATCGATCCCAGACAGCTTCCGCGTGTATCGTGCCAACGCAAATCGAGAAATTTCGGAAACCGACGATAGCGACTTGGATGATCGCTCCGGAAGCCCTTGCAGTAGCTGTTCTTTTGGAGTCAGCGGATCAGGCTCTGAGTTCGGCACGAGCTCAGAAGATGACTTCAGTGAAAGCGAAACAGAGGCTGTTGCTTCGGCAAATGAGGGGACCTCAACTGAAAATGCCCCGCCACCAGCACCAGAACCACTTGAAGAAAAAGAAACTAAGCCTGGCTTAGAGCCGCTTCAGCTTGTTTGGGCTAAATGTAGAGGGTATCCGTGGTATCCTGCACTAATTATAGACCCAAAAACCCCTAAAGGGTTCGTATATAATGGAGTTCCCTTGCCAGCCCCCCCTCAAGATGTTCTAAATCTTCGAAAGAATTACACTGATGAAGTATTTTTGGTTCTTTTCTTTGATGCGAAAAGGACGTGGCAGTGGCTGCCATCCATCAAGCTCGAATTGCTCGGTGTGGACAAAGCTCTGGATCAAGCAAAACTGGTCGAATCTCGAAAGCCGACTGAACGAAAAGCGGTCAAGAAAGCATATCAAGACGCCCTTCATTATCAGAGTCAAGTATCCGATCTGGAGGGTCAGGGACCCGGAGCTATTATGTAACTTGTTTTCTGTTTATTATTTTCATTTTTATATTTTACATTATGTATTTTAGCTGTAAGCAATTTATTATAATTAAAGTTTGATTTTATCTTTATTCTCATTTTTTGTATTGCTGAATAATGAATATTGTCAGACTTTTGAAACCCAGTGCTATTAGCTTGCTTAATCATTTAAGTAGTCTACATAAAGAAATTAGTTGGTTACCTACCCTTTAGATAGTATGCTAAAAACATAAAGTAGTAAAAAATAAGTAATTGTGCATTTATAGTAAGTATTTAACGTCAAAAAGAGTATGATTTTAGTAAATAGTTATCTAAACATAAAAAGGTCGACAGTTTTTGGTAAAATAACAAAATCTGCACTCTTTATAAATAATGTATTAGACATTGTTAATTACTTCATTGAAATTTTCTAAAATTTAGATAGACACAGTATCAAATTCGACATTAAATAAACAAACGTCTGCATGTTATTGTAAGTTTGATAAACGACGATGCGTATTGAATTACACAGGCCGGCAAAATTTTAAACGAGAACGAAGACTATACTTTTCCGGAGGTTTTTGATGCGCTGAACCCGAATCTGATTCAGAATTGCTTCATCACATCGGGTTCGAGATATCCTAACCTAAAAATGCAAAAAACAACACGGCATTTCACTATATTCGGGATTATTATTATATTACACCGCAATTTAATTTTTCTCCACAAAGCTCATTCCGGCATACCAAACCTAAAAACCTTTGAGAAAGTATACTCTGGGCTCAGGGTGTGGAGTTTCGTCCAATTTTGTAGACCTGTGTTATTAGCAAAAGAAGTAACCTTGTGTAAAGAAGAAATTAATTTTGTATACAATTCCGAACAATTGTTTGCATATTGCATGCAAATATAAGGTAAACACTTTAAATTATTAAGAAAAAAATAGTTATTTAGTTGATCTTATCAAGTTTTCGAGTCGAGTAAAACCTGACAAAAAATACCTTGATCGTCAACGTAAAAAAAACTGCAAATTTGTGCAGCTCAAGGACTCTGAGTTAGGATTCTAAAATTTGGCACACAGATTTTTCTTATGTGTAAGAAGTGGCAATTATTTTTTAGAATTTTTCAATATGCGAACCAAAAGGGATAAGATCCACTTTAACAAAATATTCAAAAATAGTTTTTTTTCGTATTCTGGGCCTAAATATTGAGGATTTACCCATTTCAGCTCAAACAGACTACTTTTAATACCTAAAAAAGTGAATTTACCATTTATTAAGGTGCGATGTAAGCCAATATTAATAGTACGATATAAAGTGATTATTTTCACTAAGAATGGCAAATACTCCCTTTAAAGGATGTTAATAACAAAGGAGAGAAGAAAAAATACGACGAACAAATTTGGCCTATCGATTAATGTTTAAATTAACTCGGGTTTTTCAAAAATATCCGATTACGACTGATTTAATATATAAAAGTCTGAAAATTTTAGGGTTGTGCAACGTAAAAATTACTTAATCTATGTATATATATTTTTAATTATATGTACTAATATAAAACAAAAATACACTGGCAGAACACAGCAAAGCGCAACAGAAACGAAGTTATAAACAAAATCTTATTTTTTACGCAGGGTGTCCCCAGAGTAGACGTCCTTCGCTTTTTTAAAGGTTCCTCGTTTTATTTAACAATCGGAAATTTAAAACTCCATGTGCATCTAAACGAACTAATCAAGACCATCTTAATTGAGGCTATCAGCGCAGAAGTGGTGTAACCCCAGACTACTTCTTAGAAGATAATGAGGAATTAAAATGTGGTTAAATTGTTTTTGAATTGCATTTATTTTGTGAACATTATTTCAATTGTTTTGCCATCTATTGATAATTCTAAAAGGTGGCTTACGCCGCTATTGTATTGAAAGATCATAATTTAACAAATTTATTTTACACAAAAACCCTACCCAACAAAAATTGTGGGTTACGCCACTTCTGCGCTGATAGCCTCAATTAACTTAAATCTAAGAACTCGCTATAAAATATTCAACTCAGCCATACGTAACAATTAAAATTATCGAAATGATTGCAAAAATTAATTAAGTTTGTATTATCAGCGTTGAAATCAACTTAAATAAAGTTTAAATTATCGCGAAAATTAACAAATCTCGAAAAGCAATTGCAGTACTACACAAAGTGTAATTTTTATTTCAAACTTGCATGGGTAAAATAAGAGATATTAAAGATTCAAACTGCTAAGTCATTAGAATGCAATTAAGCCTAAAATTTTATTTTATTTATTAGAAAACACAATTTTTCTTATTTAAGATGTTTAGCATTGCAAACTAGAATTTCAAATAAATCACTTTTTAATATTAAAATAAATAAGCTTTTGTAATTTTGCAGCAGTATTGAAAAAACCAGAAAACCTTCAATATCTCGAGAACGGCTAAGAATCGATTAGCATATCTACGCGGTGATGATTCTGATTGATAGTGAGATCCTCTTTCACCCTGCGCCGTTTGGACGTCTACTTTTGAGACCCCCTGTTTAACGGATGGACTTGTCTTATTATCACCAACTCAAAGCAACTATTCTTGCTAAAAACGAAATATCCAAAAACGTTTTTTGTTGTTAAATTTCAGTATATAGCAAAATTCAATAAATATAAAATTAAGTGGATGTATCTTGAATAAAACAAAATTCTTAAACGTATATTTTTTTTATTTACAGTTACTTTTTTTTAAAGTATTATTTCAAGACCTTAACAGAGTATGACTACAGTAAATTACGCCTGAGCGAAAGGGAATCTGCCTGCAAAATTCTCCTTAAACTGATCTTATATCATCAAAACAACAAGTGGCGTCAGTCTATACTTAAATTGAAAATTCTTTTTTTCAAAGGATAAACCCTCACACTTTTGTCCTTAATGAAAGTTGAGGACCCAAATTTGTCTAAACATACTCGAAATAAATATATATAATTGTGTCACAGGGTTTGAGGAAAGAAATAATCTAAATCCTCCGATACTGTGGATTTCCTATGTACAGAACTTTGCTATCGCAACCGGAATTTCAGTTTCAGATGGCAATCGGATCACTTCATGTAGTAGGTCGAAGGCGCCCTTCCCGAGGTGTACGTGCTCATGGGGATACCCTGTGGACCTGGGATAGGGTTCGAAATTGAGGTCGTCGTCGTTCCTCCATACAAATCACCTCCCGAAGGTTCGTAATCCACGTCGTAATATATTCCAGATTGGTTCTATTAAAAAATTGTTTTTTAATTAATAATAATAATATGTAATTTAAAAACTAAAACACCTACAGCTATGCTGCCATTGCTGCGGCTTTTAGGTCGGGGCACTTGAAAATTTCTTCCCAGCAAGTCAGTTCGATCCTCCTCTTCACTAGAACTTGAATTTTCCAGGGTTCTCATTCCACTAGATCTTGTGTTAAGTCCCAGTCTAGAAAAATATTGCTACAAACTATATTTTTTGAAAATCTTTCACAAAATACACTTACCTAGGTAAGGGAACTGGCGGCATAGGGCCTGAATTGTGCAAGGGAAGTGTTCCAGCCATTGAAATACCTCCTAAAAAGATTTTTAAAGTATAGTAAACGAAAATATAGTAGAATAGTCGCGCACCAGCAATTTGGGGTTTAAGATAAAAGTTAAGTAATTCAAATTGTTATTTATTAAATTTTATATACTTTCTCAAGTATGAGCTTTTCGAAAATAATGGATTTAGTTCCTTAGAGTATCTATATGTACATATGAATGAAAAAGAGCGTCCTTTAAGGACGTTCCCAAAGAGCAGTCGGGCTCAACTTGTTAAAAAATTAAAAAATAAAAAATAGTTGAGATACAGTACACTCTTTCGCCTCCGCTCACATGCGCAAAACTACAAAAATGATTTCATTGTGTCGTTTTTCAGATCTGGCAGCATTGTATTGCCAAGTCGCCAACTCTCACTTCACGAAAAGTGAAAATCATCGAAAATTAGCTCATTTTTAATTATATAATTATTTTTTATAACTAACCCAATACCGCTTGCCATAGTTATTTTTACAGGAAGATATTCGTTATATCTTTAATTAATAGTTATCAGTTTTTTAAAAAAATTGTAAGAAAAATTACTATTGTTATTTAATAAAACATTCGCTTTTACATCGATCGGGATAGAGTTCCCATGTTAAATATGCAAATTTCAATAGTCAATATTTCGAAATTTACTCCCGCAAGGCCCATTGAAAAAAATGTCTACGTATAAAGGACACTTATAAGTATGTGTATTTAAAGTTTCAAAAGAATCTTAAGAAAATTAATTTTTTTGGGAACGTCCTTAAGGGAGCAAATCGCTCATAACTTTATAATTTATAACATCTGTAAAAAAATACTTTATTCCTAAAAATTACTTTTTCAAAAAAAAAAAAACTAATTCAAGCTATTCAGCGTTCTTTTAAAAAGATGCCGAAGAAATTTTAGAAAAATAGCTAATCTTTAAAAACTCTTCACCTATGGTGGCAATTGAAATTTTCTCAAAATTTCCAACACAGTTTAACAAAGCAATTTATAAGGAAAAAAATTAATATATGTAGGTGTGTAAGTAAAATCTGATATCAAAGAGATTTTTTCTGCAGTAGGCCTTCAGGGCCATTTCTGTTTTTATTATTGCATCAATTACATTCCAATCTCATTTCAAGTATAAAAAAAAAATAATGCAATTATAAAGAAGTAATATTCAAATTCCATTTTAGTTTTTGTTTTAATTAATTTTTACTTTATTCCAGGAACACATAAAATTAAAAAGCTCTGAATAAGTTTCTAAAAGGAAAGGATTTTCGTGAAACTTGTTTCGCTAGTTAAAATTATAATCTTAATAAGTTGAAAAGTTTTTTAATCATTATTATTTAGTTATTATATTATAAACAAATTAACTATTAAATTTTTAATGTTTTCTTCCAATAACAAAAAATTTAAATGCAAGGTACTACATTATACTTCCTATACTAATATATAAAGAGAGAGTGTTCATTTATACATATGCAAGAGGAAATCTCGGAAACTACTGAACCGAATTGTATAATTTTTTTCCAATAGAAAGCTTATAACCCACGTTGGTTATAGGATATATGTAAATTTACAATAATTAACAATTTTGCATTAATTTATACTACTTTTTTATGAAAGAAATCGTGTTTTTTAGAGTGATTTCGGAAACTACTGAGCCGATTATAATATATTCTTTCATTTGTATTTGTATACGAAAATTGGGTAACTTGATACACACAAATTATTGTTATATTAATTTTCCATAAAAGTTCATAATCTTCTGGCATTGGGCACTCATTTTAAACAGCTGTTTTATTCAGGATGTCTACATCATTCCCCTGGCTTCCAAATATTTTCTGATTCGAAGTTAAAAATATAATTTTTGAATGTTTCTAGTTCAAGTTAACTACAATTGTCCAAATCGGGCTATAACAACATAACAAACACCACAAATAGGACCCAAAAGTGAACCAATTTTCGTAGAACATCCCGCAGTCCAGTCAGTTTCCTGACAAGTAATTTCTCAATTATTACTTACGTCTTTGCCCAAAAACAGTTGGATATTCCCAAATGTTGAAAAGATATATAATTTTTTCACTAAATTCATCAGTCATATGATTTTCAGAATAATCCAAACTACTACAAAAATACTGTGTTTTTCTGTAACATTATAAATATAAATAATATTATCCAAATCTATGATAAAAAAGTATTTGCACTGTTGCCTGGAAGCAATTTACAGAAAAATCAAAATATCTTCATTAATACTAAATAAAATTACTGTCATTTTAATTTATGCACCTACATATGAAGCTCATCCATTTTTGGATGCTGTATTCGATAAGCTTACTTATTTCCTCAATTTGTTTAAAATTTAAATCTGTTGTAAATATTTGTAATTTAATAACTTTGGTAGGCTTAGCATTAGGCTGTATAAATTTAGTTGCTACTTTATTATTGCAAATATTTGTAATTGAATAATACGTATTTTAGTGGTCCGCGCATACGAAGTCGCGGGCGCAGCTAGGTGATTTAATAAAAAAGTAAATATTTTTAATAGGGATTCTAAGTCAAAAATAATTCAGTAGTCGTGATAAATGAACCTTGCCCATTGGAAACTAGGTAAATACCGATCTCTAGTAGAATAACATACTTTTTCTAGGACCTAAAATATTCTGATAGTGGTATGAGGGAAAACATTCTCAATTTTTAAAATACTGAATTTTGAGTTAAAGATGTAATTGATATGTAGTTTTAATCGATTTTTATATAATTTAATATTGAAACCCCTTAAAATTATCTTTAATTTATTATTTCAGATTATCCTTCATATATTATTCCGCTAAGGGCCCCGATCAGTTTGGTACCAAATATAAGGTCCTGCTGCACGCCAACCCTACATATGGGGTATATTTGGATTCGTCATACCACCCTTCTTCACCGAATCGCATTATAATTCCCTAATTATTGCTTGGTAATCAAATAAACTCGAATTAAAAAATCGTCTGCCAATTTCCCCGACTCTCCGAGCGGCGTGCGACTGTGGGAAACCACGGCGGGGAAGCGCGGCGGGGTAAACAGCTCGCTCAGCGCGGTGCACGGCTGGGAAACACGGTGGGGCAAACAGCTCACTCAGCACCGTGTGCCGCTGAAAGCGCGGCGGGGTACACAGCTGACTCGCTGTTCACCTTCCAGCGGCAGTTTGTTTTTGGCGTCGGTGATTTTTAGTTTGGGCGAAGTGCGACAGTTCGCACGGGCCAACTAGTTATATATAAATTGCATGAAACAAAAGTTCATAATTTCAAGAAATATCCAAGCGACTTCGAATTAAGTATTTGGATTTAGGCTACCCTACTGTTTTCAAAAATTCAAAACGGTGCACTATATTCCAAAACAGTGTACACGATTTGTCAGATTATAATTGATAAATCTACTTGAAATTTAGTACACTTGTTTAGAGGAATGGGACTTTTTGGCGGACGAACGATTCTGATAGGAACTTTTTTTTGTTTAATTAATATTAATAATAATGCGCATTTTAGGATCGAAAATTCAGAATAAAATTCAACAATTTTTTTTTTTCGAAATATAGCAGCAAAAAATATGATCTTCAGTCAGCCGATAACTATTGCATTGCAATTAATGATCAGCATATTTTTTATTTTTGCTTCAGATACTCTTCAAGATGTATATAAATAAATATTCAAAAATTGATAACATTGCATTCATGGGTTTTTAGACAGTTCATTCCCAAACTTTAGCCTCTTTTCACGCTGAATAACCCCTTAATAAAATGTTGTAATTAAGTTTCCTTTTACCTCTATGCTCTATTCATTGAAATGAGGGAATTTTGTCATCCGTAAATAGGTATTGAAAATATTTTCTCACGAAAGTCCCATATTAAAAAAAAGCGAATACGAACTTACCCTCATTATTTTGAAGTTCTTGGTATGAGTATGCGTTTTTGATAGAAAATAATTTAATTATTGGATACCAAAAAAAAGTCTACTAATTTTTCTGCTAATCTTTCAAGATCCAACGTAAAGTCAGAGAAAGAATTTAAATACTATATAAATATTAACCAGGAAAACTCAGGGAAATTTGGTGTTGAGAATAATACACCGTCCTGTATTTTGAATTGCTGTTGCGGCTATCTAAAATAGTCAATAATTCCAAAGATTCAATGATCTTACCTAGAGTTCCCATATTCAGAGCTTGTAAGTTAGGATAGCCGAACATTGCGGAAGAAGGTCGTGTGGATGCTGGAGCGACTGGTTCCGCCTGAAACTATTAATTATTGAAATTCGTGAGCAAAACCCAGAAATAATTGAACCAACCGCGTAGTGATTTGCTTGAGCCATAACATCCGCAATCTGAGCCCATCTCATGCGATCCTCCAAAGTGACCTGATAAGGGGATTGACCCATGCCTCCCTTGATGGGGCCCGCGGTCATGTACCCGAAGACAGGGGAGCCGATGGCGTTCTTCTGCTCCCTGTGCCACCTGCGGGACCACATGATGAGGCAGATCAGCGTTAAGACGATGATGATAACTGCCGCCACCGAGGCCCCGATGGCCACCCCGAGGACCTCCCCGTCGATTTCGCACTGGCTGCCGTAGTAGCTGCCCTCGCAGGTGCACAGCTGGACCCCGTCGTCGTCGTAGCTGCACATCCCGCGGTTGTTGCAGTGGGATTCGGGGCAGGAGAGGCACTCCCTTCCCGCCCTCAAGGGCTGATCTGACCAAGGGTCGCGATAGCCCCGCTCGCACTCGCAGCGGAAGCTACCCCACGTGTTGGTGCAGATGGCGTTCGAATGGCAGTCGTTGAGGTCTGTGGACTGGCACTCGTCTAGGTCTTGCAGATTCGAAATAGACCCTGGTGGAGACTCCACGTAGAGGACGGAATTTCCAATGTTATTGTTGCGCCGATGGATAACACCCAACAGATGCTTCTGGACATCGCTCCTTAAGTTAGGACGAAGCGTTTCGCCATTCTCTTCGAGCTGAAAATATATTTATTTTAATGTTTTAGTGGAAATTATGTTACACTAGCACTGCACTAATTAGCACACAAAACAAATTGAATACGAAAAGGAAAAAGAACTAAAATGCCTCATCCAATCAATGTTTTTATAAACAACATATGGAAACTTATATTACGTACAATGTCATACAGTTTCTTAAATAATCCTGGGAACGAAAATAAAGACTACATATCTACACTACATATGATGATTGAACTAAAAATGTTGTTAAAATAATACTTTAAAAAACTGGTCAATTGCGAGTCGAATTTGCGCACTGAGGGTTCTATACTATGGAAAAACCTTAAATGTATACATATGTATTATACATAGTAAGAAGTTTTAATAATGATCAGAAATTATCTCCACTTAGTGATCGATAATGTAAAGTTTCACTTCTTTATTTTAAAGGGAAATTTTAAATGCGTTCGTAAATTGCTTACAACGTTTTCTCTGTTTTATAAGAAAATATTTGTAACATTTTTCATCTAAGTACAGGGTATGAGTTATATTGTACCTACATAACTTACAGGTTTTACGTAAAACCGTTTTTGTTATAGACCTGGTAACAAAATATGTATGTCTAAAAACCTTGATGGCCCCCAAAATTTTAAGTAAAACACTTAAAAAACTATATTTCTTTCCACCGATACCCCACAAGCATAGATAGAATTGTTTTTGTCTCTCTGTTTGCATGTATGGCGCTCGCTTCAAATAAGGTTGTTTATAATTTTAAATACGATTTTTGTTTTTGGGCCAAGGATTTACATATTACGTATGAATTTCAAGTCGATATCGCACTTCGGAGCTTTTAACATACCGACAGACGGACAGACAACGTTGTCATAACAATAGGGTTTTTTTTACACCTACGGTACGGAACCCTAAAAAGTGGAACTATACTTCTTTTCAAAAATAAAGGATCAAATATGATATGATATCTGTACTTTGTATCATTTGCTTTAATGATTTTAAATATCGTATGAGAATTTTTGCTCCAACCAAATAATTTATACTTATAATTTTCGGACTTATCAATCTCAAAAAATTCATATCTTTTGGTATAAACTCTTAGAAATACAAATAATATAATATCATATTCCTTTTCTCCAGGATATAAATCATAAAAGAAAAAATTTTTACATTGCATAACATTATACAAAATAAACTCTTATTAATTTTTAATTATTAGAAACAATAGAAATTTCTTGAGTTGTAAAAAATAAACCTCAAGCAATAATTTTATAGCTAGTTTACCCAAAAGTTAAATTTTGATAAAATAAAAATCAATCTAAAACTTTTATAAGCGATAAAAGAAAATGTTTATTAACAATAGTTATAAAAACTCATGCGAATCTATTAAATTATAACAATAAAAATCATCAGCTATATTTCTTAAAAAGAAACAAAGGCTTCTAATTTGGTCCATATCCATGTGTTATCCTTCGTCATGTTTACTGCATTAATTTATTAGTTTAAATTTTAATATTTTAAACTTTAAAATATTAAAACTCGTCGTTATTTTCGTATTATGCCTATCTAGCGTAATGAAATTTTTTAGCGGCAACCAGAGGGAAGAGGTAGATTAAAATGTGGTAATTAAAAAGTGTTAAAAGGCAAAAAACTGTCTCCGAGGAAGGAGTCCATAATTCCTCACTTTCATTTGGAAACTTAATCGCGATATTGCCACGGAAAATATGCGTGTATGTTAGCCAAAATTCAATAAGAAATATACGGTCTACAGCACAACAAATTATATAGCGAAGTGAAAATCCCCTCCCCCTTCTCAAATACCACAAGTTTTTAATACTTATGATAAGAGTCCTTTATTAAATGCGGAAGATATTTAGGTAACCAAACCATTTTGAGAAATGGGTGTAGCCTCTCCACCTCCTTGATCAATCACCACCATTTTGATATATGGCTTAGGAATACATTTTGTGAATGTGAAGTGTACAGAACAAGTTAATTAATACCGATTATGAAATTCGAAAAATATTGGATATAAGCGTCTATTGGTGAGTAACAAAAATATGAAGGCTTTTTCTTCATTCCATTGAACCATTCCGGAGATATAGTTTTGCGACTATTCCACCGGAACTTCTTTTTTTTTTTTGCCGGGATAATGACTATGCTATATATGTTGACCCATCAAAGAAGCTACCCTACATACCAAGTTTAATTTACGTCCGTCCAGTGCTTTTCACGTGATGCGTGAACAGACAGACAGACAGCACGATTTTTGAAAATTTGCATTACTCTTTTTGCTTCTATATCTATAATAATGCCCAGCGCGATTATAATTAAAAACAATATTTCCTGTACAGACACAGCCCTATTATAGTTTTATTATATCTATGTATAGGTATAAATTAAAGTTTAAATTATAACGTTTAACACATTCATCCCGGCAGGTACCACAGGTGTTTTAAATTTATATGTCAGACTCAGATCTGAGAACACCGGCGCGAACATATTAAAAAAACCGATTCTAGTTACTTGCTTTTAATTAGAAAAAGGCCTTTTAAAGTAGGTACTCACAAAACTAATTGCCGTTTTCATTTCTTTCTTGTATTCCCAGGGGTTAATTGGATGTTTTGACCTTTACCTCAGTGTCACTTAACTATTAATTAAAAGTAATGAAAAATTGAGTAGGTACGGTACGTTAATGAACTCTGTACAGTGCTGAATACCGTTCTTAGAAAAAGGCATCTATTGCTTATTGTATACCGCGACACTTGTGAATTAAATCTCTTTAGGCGCAACAAATCGCGTGATAATTGTGTCGCCGCAAACTCTAAAATTCAATACCTTCCGGCGCAGCTTTTGAGTCTTCGAGACGAGGCTTTGTTCAGAAAGAATTTGACTAAGAAGTAAAAAAAAATCAAAACACAAGGACTGTTCGTTGAGCCCTGATCTCGAGCAGATCAGATCCAAGTAGATCAACTTAGATCAGCTGTCAAATAATTGTCAGATCAGATTAGACCAAAAGAGATCAGAAATCTCAACGACCGCAAACCGATTCGTTAAGATCATCAAGTGCTAGTTATCGACAATACGAAGAAATTTTAAATTATTGAAGTAAATTATTCTAAAAATGAAAGTAAGGAAATTATATTAGAATAAATTGTTTGGCCGTGCCTGGAAAACATTCCATGGCCACCTGATTATTTCCACTAATATGACATTTTCCATCTATAATAAAAGGTACATTTTTTTGTTCTGCATAAAGTAATTAATTTTTATCTTGCTACTTGAAAAATAAATTTTTGATAAATAACAACTAACACTTTAAATCACTTTGTAACAGTCAACTGCCACCAATTGTCAAAAGCCTCGATATAATCTGATCTTCAAAAATTTGTGGATCAGAAAAGATCGATAATTATCAATCTAGATCAGGCTCAACGAATGTGAATCAGATCAGTTTGGATCAGAAAATAGCAGTGACTCGACAGTTATCATCGAACCCCTGTTCGATCACAACTGTCACTGCTATCTTCTGATCCAAACTGATCTGATTCACGTTCGTTGATCTGTTGATCTTTTCTGATCTAGATCGATCTAGATCAATCAACGAGCAGTACTACAATAAAAAGTGTCGTTAATTTGAAATTTTTCGACTTCCCAGTGGTTGGTTTGAAACATGAAAAAACTTCACTGTTTTTACAATTACTGAACCTAATCAAATTTACAATGATTCAAAATTAACTAGATATGTACGCATATCCGACAATTGATTGATTTTTTTACGTTTAATCGAACTTATGTATACATTATTTTAAAACCAATTGAATTTTTTTTAAGTAACCAAAAAGATATTTCATCCGAAAGTAGTTGTTATAAGGATTGAAAAATTATTATTATTTTTTAAAAAAACATTGGTATGTAATGTGTAGTTCGAAAATCTAGAGGTATTATTAAAATATTTTATTTATTCGCTTCGCTTAAGGGGTCTACCCACTTCTCAACTTTCAAAAAATTTATTTTTTTTTTACATTTTTCGAAAATATTTTGTTTTAGAAATACTGTGTAAATATTTTAAGAAGATCCAAGCATTCCTTCCGTATTTATAAGCGATTTTCAAAAGTCACTGCTTGGCCGCGTAATAGTAAAAAGAAACTTTAAACGCGTTTTTCTGGAAACAACGTTTTTACGCCTTGCGTCCTAAATTTTTCAGAATCTACTCGGCTAATTCTCTTCAAATTTTTTCCACATATTTTATACATGTGTGGCTATCGGCCGTACTAGAATTAAGTAAAAATATTGATTTTAAAATTGTTTTTTGCAATGAAATAGCTAAAAAATAACGTAATTTTTAAAATTGTTTGTTTAACGGTCCGCCATTTTGTTATTTTTGGCCCAAAATTAATAATTCTAGTACGGGCCATAGCCATTACATTACTGATCATGAATCTTCCCTGAAATCTGTTTCAGATCATCCGAAACGAGACATTAAGGACGCAAGCTGATCTGGCGTATTTTGTTTATACTGCATTTATTAGAAAAACAATGTAAAATAAATAAATAAAATTTTTTTTTTTTAACTTTAAGTGTATTTTAATGTAACCCAAAAAGGATTATATCAATAACACTTACAACATAACAATTACAATCGCCAAAAACAATTCCCAAAAATTAAATTTTTTTGTTTTTGAAGAAGTGGGTAGACCCCTTAATTCTTAATACAAGCTTCAATAGATGACTTAAATTAAACTAAGACAAGGAAAAAAAAGAGAAAAGTTATGATTAGCTAAAAAATATGAAGGGGGAGATATTTATTTAAGCTTAATATAAGCAATAAAAACAAAGACCGACAGTATACAACTTAATTCAAGAGGAGCGGTGAAAAGTGATTCAAAAGCGTGTACTGCTTAACAAAAGTAAATAAAAGTAAAAAAGTCGTTCATAAAAGTTAATTCACTTGTACAATTGAAAATAGCCTAATTTGTATTTACAACTTTTTAAAGATCAAAATTTGATCTACATAGCTAAAGTAGGTAATGAAAAATAAAATAATAAAGCATTCAAAAGTTTCATCTTACCTTTAGAGTCAGATTAACAAAAACTCCCGAACTTCCGTGACTGGAATCGCCCCTGTAAATGTTATTGACTTTAGCCTCCATAAATTCGTCTGAAAACGGTGTCATGGACATGGCGGAATCGATCTGGAGAAAGTAATTGAAAGGTGATAGATCGGTATTTATGATCGATCGGCTACTTACAGCCCGAACAGATTCGTAGCTCAGCTGCCCGAACGGCTCGCTGGACCGATCGAGGAGCAGCTTGTCCCAGACGATGCGTCTCTCGTAGATGCGATCGACACGCAGGCTCATGAAGAACGACACCACCCTGCGGCAGGGCTCGCGGTGCTTGCGGCGGGAGTAACCTGAAATTGGAAAAATTGAAGAGCGCCTCCAGGGTAAGGCTGATCGAGGGGCACCAACCTGGACGACAGTGGCAACTGGAGACCCCGTTTTCCGTGCGGCATCTTTCGTTCTGGGCCTGATCACAGGTGGAGTCGTCTCCGACGATGCAGGTGTCGATCCTCACGGGGGGCTGCGTTGTGCGGGGCCGATAATGGGGCCTCTGCTGGCCAGGAATTTGAGTGGGCTGGACGGGCGGCTTGTGGACCTTTGTAGGCCGAGGCCCCACATCCTCCGTCTCGGGGATCGCGTAACCAGTTCCAATAACCGCTGGAGGGGCCGAGTGACTAGAGGGCACAGTCTGTGTGGACGAGCTTTGGGTTGGGTCATCTGTTGATTCACCAAACAGGTTTATATAAGTTCTTTTGCCATCTATCGAGACAAATCCTTCGTCACCTGAGGGCGATATGATGATGTCTCCGCTTCCTGATCCGCCAAACGATCCGAATGGTTTGATGTTGATCGTCTGCTGGGATCCGCTCAGTGAGCCTGGACCTTGAATCGCCGACAGCGTGACGTCAAATATTTCACCATATCCTGGTGGATGATGCCGTGTCGGTTGAACTTGGGGTCTCTGAGGTCTGGCTGATGGTCTTGCTAGTCCACCTGGCTTAAATTCGGGATCATCCAGCACAATTCCTGGACGTGGGTGGTACGACGAGGTGCTAGTTGAAACCAGGTCATTAGACACATTTGGAGATATGCTAACAGATGTACTAGACACAGAATCTGTTTTAGGCGTAGTTTCAGTTGTTTGTACTATACTAGTAAATGATTCTTCAGATTTTGTAAACGATGATTGCAAAACAGGTGTTGCTTGGAGACTAGAAGTTGTTGAAGATTGACTATCATACATAGAAGATTCAACAATATCTGTAGCGTCCAGCAAATGTGAAGTATCCTCGAAAGAAGATGAAATATCTTGTTTAGTATTTATTTCAGAAGTCGACTGAATAATAGTCGTAATATCTGTAGGTTTTACAGCTTGGGTTAAAGGTATGATCGGTTTCTTCTCAGTAGTTTTAATTTTGGTATCTTTCTTTTTAGTATACTCCTCCTTTTTAATTGGTTGTTCTGTAGTATGTTCAGGTTGATGATTCGCTGGACGTTCAATTTCCTCTTCCTCTTCTTCGACAAATTCGTTCTCGTAAGTTGTATCAGTTGGAATAACATCTTGTGCTTCATTTAATTCTGATTCAGCGGTAGTAAGCTGAATATCTTCATCTTGGTGATACTCTTGGAGGGCTGGAATAGGTTTGTATGGAGGTATTGGTCGCCTGTTACCAGTAATAGGCGGTCGAGGTCTAGGTCTATGCCATGGAGGTCTATTTTGACTTATAAATCCAGGCCTATAATTTTGCTGCATCGAGGGTACGATCTGTTCCGGAATAGGAACACCTGTGATAAAAGGTCTTGGGGGACCATCAGGCCTTTCAAAGGGATAAGGCGGTGGCCGGAGCGGTGGCTTTTGATGTTCATAATCCAGTGGCAGTGGTTGTGCTTCTGATATTCTTGGGGGACCCCTATTATTAATCCTACTCGCAACCGGACGCCTCTGGGCTTGAGTATTCGCATGAACATTCACGTTGCCATTCAACAACTTCACAATACCAGTAATAATATCTTGAATATCCGGATTCGGATTTTGTCGAGGATTATTAAAATTAGTTACTGTTGCAGATGTGGTCATCTGCGTAGCACTGGTCGGCTTGATCGGGGACCCCGACGAAAGCGATCGAGGGCCCCCTTTCAATAAAAAAGAATTCTCATCTAAATCTTTTCCCATTCGCTGACTTGTTGATATCTCTGCATTTTCCATTATATCATTTAATGTTGATGTAGGCTTAATGTAATTGAAGTATCGTGCTGCTGGATCGACGTCATTCGATTCAACGTCTTTAATTCGATCTATTTCTAAACTTGATATTGAAGGGGGTGGAGTATCGTTGAGAATTGGCAACGCAGATCTTTCTATTCGTACGTGATTACTCGTCTCTATGAAAAGCTTTTGGGTATAAGATTCATCTTTATATGCAGAGTCCCTGTGTGGAATTTCTGATGAAAGTACTGACTCTAGATGAACTTCTGCTTCTTCTTGGAGGTTTTGTGATTTTGGTGATATTTGTGAAACCGGTACCGGATCGAAGCAGTCTGAAAATTAGACCATATATTAGGTTAAAAACATTATTTTATTTTTGTAATTCATATAAAATACAGAAGTTAATAAAGAATAAAGAAATATTAAAATATTCCACTTTATAGTCACATGAGAATCAAAGCAGCGAAATTACATAGAATCGTATAACCAAAACGAAAAACACTAAGATTATTTTATGTATATTATTATTCGAAAAGCAAAAGAAAAATCATCGGTGGCAAGTTTAAAATTTCAGCACATCTAGATGGCTTTTAATTGACCTAAGAATTTTTCCATAGAATTTCTTTTCCATAAAAGTAAGCATACAGATATTAGTTGAAACATGTTTTTTTTTATATAGATATTTACCTTTAATTCATCAATTTCAAAGATTTTTGAAGAATTCTTTATAATATAATATAATAATATTTAATATGCAAAACATCGTGACGGCACTATTTCAAAGTTAACTATCTCCGGAGTGGTGGCCGAAATGTTTTGCATATTCGTTACTTTTGACTACATATGAACACTCCTACAAAGTTTTATTCAAATCCATTAGGAGATCTCAAACTCAATCTGTTTCGTAATTCTAAATTAAGCATTTCCCATTATCAGTGTATCACATCAGTAATTTCGCACGGATCTTATTTCCAAATGGTCAGGAAAAGCGACATTTGATAATAGAATGAAGAAATACGAAGAACGTAAGAACGAAAAGAAAGCTCGAATTTCTATAAAATTTGTTCTCATTTTATTTTAAAAAAACATCTCTTTTTTTAGACACGAAACTTACAACAAAAATTCGTTGCGTTAAATCAACAAAAAGCGAAAGAAAATATCTAATTAGGTGCGGATCGCATGCCAATTTCGACCTTCAAAGCTTACTCAGTACGTCGCGTAGCTTAATTTTGGTCTGTGCTCGTACTCGTGACCTACTGAATTTAGCTCCGAGGCAAAGACGTTGCTGACCCACTTCGAACAGGTTCTACTTAAGAAGACCCAAAAATCTCGCAGAGAATTGTAATCAACTGAAGTATGTTAGTCGGGATACGCAAGTGACAAGCATAAATGTGGATTTGTGGTTTTTGTTCTTTTAAGCATGAGAAATGCTTACATATTTCGGATGCTTTAAATTCTATTTGGACTCTTAAATAAAAGAACTTATTTTTTGTTATCCTCCTTAATAATAATAAAACTGTGGCTGTTTTTCTGACTTCTAAGCTCCATAACCGATTTCAATAGATACTTAACATAGGCTAATTATTTGGCTCAAACCAGGCTTAGGTCAACTTGAGTCTAGAGCTAACTTACTTAGTTAGTGCGACTTAAGGCAAACTTAGACCGACTTAATCCAGGCTAAGAACAAGCTTGACAAAGGCTTAAAACAAACCTGCCTATAAAGAAATTAGTATTACTACAAAGTAAAACCTTTCTTCTCTGTGGTTAAATGTTAACGACATTGTTCTACATGCGTGTGCTTCGGAGAACTTGAAAATTATTGTAAATTATTTGTTGCGGTGTGTTTAATAATCGTCTTGTAAAGAATTATTTTTAGATTGGCAGAAACTAAATTTTTGTCTACTTCTAATTGGACAATAAATATATATAGATTACATTACAAATTAGAAATGTACAGCACTGTAAGACATTAAAAGAAAACATTAACAATATCGTCCTATTGAGTTCTTAATATATTTAGTAACTAAAATTTATATATATTTAATTTATATAGATATGTTTTAAATGCAAAACTTACTTTCACCCAAAAGCCACTTTCGCTTCGTGGCGAAAAATTAATTAATTATTAACTGGTACGAATTGTAAAGCATTTAATGCTAATGCTCATGAAATTCACAATATTTAATGCATTTCAAAGATAAAAAGGAATAAAATACTTTCAAGCGAAGAACATCGACTTTCAAAAATCCAAAGCAACAAAATAAAGCAGAACTTTTCACTATCATTTTTTGAATAAATTTGGCCTTGGGTTAGATCGCGCCGGAAATCTATTTGCTCTTTATTGATGCTTAGCGTCAGAAACGTCTTAGTTTCATCAATCAAGATACGATCGGAAAGTCGAGATTAAATCAATTTACTTCAGTCTGTATATAGTCCATGTACCTAAATGCGTTCGCCGGTCGAAGCAAATCCGTCGTAGCTTCTCAAATCAACTTTTACTTGTCACACAATTCCGCTTGAGGTTGCGTTTTACTTTGCAAAAGTGAAGAAAACGAAAGGCATCCCAAAGTGACCCAGTTTTTCACACTTCATTAAAGCCGGCGGTTCGATCAGGGACCGATCGCGATCCCCAGTTACGTCGTCATGCTATCGATGATAGTACAATTAATCGCATCAAAGTTTACCAAAATTTAAATTAGCAAGTTTTTACACAGAAAAGGAAACATTCTTTGGGTCGGCACAGGCGGCTGGCCCCTAATTTGTGATCAGTCAAGAAGAACGGAACGTAATCGCCTATAAGATTTTAGAAAAATAAGGCCATTCATAGCCAATTTATTAGAAGGCGTAGATTACAGACGCATGCCGATGAAGCGATTTTAAATTTTAATTATCTCGTACAACGAGAACTCGTCGCGGTCCATGGATAAGTTTTTAGCAACAATGCTTTGATGTACATTATCGCTGAATTTCTCGACAGCTGAAATGCGATTTCTTTTAAAGTGAAAAGAAAGTACGTTTTTTTGAAGGAATTTGCTTTTCGCTGCTATTTTGTGCACTAAAAACTCTCGCTGCAATTTACATTTTCCCTTTTACTTTAGTAATTTGCAATTACAAGAAAAGTCGTATGCTAAATAATTAATTGAGAAATCATTTTGGAGTCTTAGCTTTATTTTTAAAAATTGATAAGATACATTTACGTCGGAAAGAGAACGGCGAGAATAATTTAAAAATCAGACCGTCTACAATACACTGAAGACTAATTTCTTAACTTTGACGATTTAAATAATATTTGTTTTAACTTAAATTAAAGTCCAGCAGAACATTTAAGGTCATTTCATAACGTGTTTTGTTTGTGTCATGTTAAAAAAAAAACTTTAATAACAACCAATATTGTCTTATTATAGTATTATGAAAACTCTATGTATATGCATCTAAGAATTTTGTAAAATCTTGAACATTTTGAAGAAGTTCACAGTTTGTTCATTCTACTATTAATATAAAATAAGATTAGATATATCAATTATTTACTTATAAAAGAGAAAAACCTGTTTCACAATTATTGATACATGGTTTATAAAAATAGAAGTACACTTTATATATTTTTCCCATGATATGGAATACATGTGTAACATTTTGTTCTAATTTTAATTAATTTGTTTGAATATGGATATATTTTTTGTTTGTAGGTGAATTTAATATTTTTCGTATATCCAGAGTAATAGGAAATATTATATTAAACTGAAACTTATTAGCAATTACCAGAGCAAGGATTTGAAAATTTTGGGAAAGTGCATCAAATTGCCATAATTTTTATTCATACACAATTAAAAAAATTTAATCTCTGAGCATTTTTAAGATTAATTTTTGACTTAAAAATGGTTACAAGTGGTTACAAGTTTTCGTAGTAAATACAAAACTAACTTCAGTTAAAGAAAATTAATGTTTTTGTTTCTGTAGTACCTCTTCAGTTTTATAATTCTGTGCGTTCATCATATTGTCATCATCATATTTTGTCGGGAAAGAACTTTATTGAATTAATGAACATTTAATTAGTTCAAAACAAAGTCATAATTTCACTAAGTTTTTCAAGTGCTTAGCTAAATAGCTGAGTAATATTTAATTTAATAGACATTATTGCAGATTATAGATATAAATGTTGTTTTTCTCAAGACAGACAGACAACGAATTCTGACCATAAAGATTACCTTTTCATTCATATCGGTGTGTTGCCAGGTTAAGGTTAAAGGAAAAATTCCATGTAGAAAATAATTACTCTAAATCCCTTAAAAATCTAAGTTAAAAAACACTGACAGTTATTTCTGGCCACCCTGTATATTAATTACCATTACTCCCTTTTTAAGTTCGATTTTAAAATGCTAGGACTATAGATATAAAAAAACAATTAATATCCCAATTAAGTACTTCATTTGCTTTTACGATACGAACTGAAGGGAAATAACCCAACAAGTTGTCACTTACCATAATAAATCTTAAACTTTTCCCTCACAAATGTCTTCGAGGCTAAGGAAGGAAGACGTATTTTGCAACATTTTTTCTTCTCTTTTTATTTTTATTCCAGAACGGTGTTATAAATTCTTCACGATAGTCACAACACATAAGAAACAGCGGCGATGAGGTCGTCTTTCAGGAAACAACCAGTTGGTCAACTCAACTCAACTGTTAGCTCCGCGCAGGTTCAGCGTACCTGTTCCAGCCATTGAGCTAATGCGGCACTAAAATTTCTCAAGTTGGTCTGGACTCTTGGCGAAACGCGATCGCTGACCAACAATAGCAGGTCCGGATCTTTTCTTTTTTCTGCGCACTGATTTGCGTTTTCTGTCAATATGAACATTTAAAAATTTAAATTAAACTCACTTTACGACCGCTGAGTTCTGTGGATGGTGAGCATTATTCGTGAGAAATCGTCATTTAAATTTTTCTTCATAATTCCTTCAGTAGATCGGTTATTTCGATTTTATTACAGTAAAATATTACTTTTAAGCAGGGAACGATAATATAGTATGTATAGTTATTATTAAAATTTTATATTATAAAATCATTTAGAAGGAGTGGTCAGATGCTTTAAATAAGTAGACACAAAGGGGGATCCGTAGGAATCGTTCTTTTCCTTACGCATATTGAAATTTATAACTTTTAGTACCTACCTACATACATATAAAAATTAAAACTTAATCGTTATATTTTATATTTTTTATTACACAGTTTCTGTAAGCGTCGCGTAAGCGTGGGTTTCGGAATACTATATACAAAAGACTCCTATTACATTCCGATATTTTGTAAAGAGCTTTTCAAAAATCTATCTATCCTTTTTGAACACTTTTTAACGCTGTATTTCTCGAAAACGTGATATGACAGAACATTTTTGATTTTGGATTCGTATTTAGCACCGCAAAAATTACATAAAACAATTGTTAAAATTAAAAAGGATTTTGATCAGCCAAATTTTGCAGGCCTATGTTATCAGATAACTTTTATTCTTGATCGCGAAAATATAAAAATATTATGACGATAAAATTGTAACCTTTTTTATATTAATTATAGCAGTTACTGATCTGCTTTTATGTAAGAAACGAGCTTTTTGTACATTAATTTCTACAGATTGATGCCGTGTTATCTATTTAAATAAATCCATTTGAAACGAATGGATTTATTTCGATCCATCTAATACATTCCTTCAATTTGTACAATATCATCCTTTTATCAAAACACGTCTATAGGAATATGGGGTGCAATATCTTTATAAGATTAATCATCAAATTATCACACAGATCTAATACAATTGAGGATTTGTGTAGTGAAACATATTTTTAAAAACACGCTGTCATTCAAACTAACAAGGAAACCATTCGAAGTGACTCCTCCCACTTATTCTTATTTCAATATATTGTTTCCCATTAAAATTTAGAATATCAATTTGTTACTTTTGCCAGATAAACGTTTTCAATAGTTAAAATTACCGCTTAAAAGTATGGTTTGAATTACACCCATTTGCGGATAGATATTCGAATGAATCCAACTGCTACTTTTATTTCAATTTGTTGATTGATTTTAAATATTATGTAAAATAAATT
Organism: Eutolmus rufibarbis; assembly: GCA_963920795.1. Taxonomy (NCBI): domain Eukaryota; kingdom Metazoa; phylum Arthropoda; class Insecta; order Diptera; family Asilidae; genus Eutolmus; species Eutolmus rufibarbis. The sequence goes on from OY987205.1 coordinate 24,550,385, forward strand.
AAAGGCTTCTGCATACAATTTCGAATTCTAAATGTTAAAATTTGTTCAAACACAACAATTTTTGCTAAAAATTATAGGTACCTAATATTCATATGGTACATCCTTAAGTTTTGCTAAAATATATAAATTAAAAAGCAAACTTTGTTGTCTGAATAACAAAATGTTATCTACGATTTAAAAAAATAAGAACACAATAAAAAGGAGTTCCTGCCATCGATACAGCCTTTGTCCGTCACTGCAAAACTGATGAAGTCATTTAGTAAAAGTTTTAAGTTTAAGTTTTAGTTTGCAAACTTTGCAGCCTTTGGAATTGGGAATGAATTCATGAAAGTGAAACATAATTTTTTTCGAAGCCATTTAATGGAATCGTTTATAAAATTTCCAAAGACTGGGTCCCATGAGGTGCAATTGAAGTGAACTAAGAAAACCATCTATTAATTCGATTGATCCCAATGTTAAGACGTTGAAACCAATTATATACTGCTTTTTAATAATTGCGAAAATTACCCCTATTAAAAGAAATTGAAAGTTTTTATTTTTGCATTTGCAAATGACAAATTTCTCTTGTTCATCCGGCGAGTGCTACATAATTTCTCTCTCATTTCACGTATGAAACAATTTTTTTTTAATTTCATATTTTCTCTAATCGACTGCTCGCGTTTTCACAAAGGAAATTACCTGAAAGTTTTCATTGGGTATTCGAACGATCTAATTTTTTTCTAGCCGTTTACTTGCCTCAACTGACATCATTCACTTGCTTCAATCTTAACGCATTTTTAGCTGCAAGAAAGCATAAAAATATCACCTTACCTTGAAAAACTAATGAATAATTTCTCGGCTATTATTGGGCAGTTTAAATTAAACATTACATTAATTGTATTAAAAGGTATAAAATTGAAAATGTTTTTAATATTCTAAATATGCTGTAAACTATCTTTCTCGCGTTATATGTTTGTATCTTTAATTATCGCTAGAAGAGTCAGTCACCTTTTGAAAACGAACTTCTTTTGTTTATGTGATTAATAACCCGTTTATCGCAGAAAGCATCAACAGTTTAGCGAAGGTAACCGTCTTCTGGTCTTCGATCAACGACCTTTAGAAAGACGATTGTCAGCGAACACCATAATTAGCATTTTTCTTCATATGGAGTTCTACCTATGAATGTAATCTGTTTTGTAAAGCGTAAAAGTAAGAAAGAATAGATAATAAAAAACAGCAGAATGGAAGAAACTTAAAATGTTTATTAGAAGGACTAAAACCCAAGATTTATTTCTCATTAAAAGGATCATTTAAACGGCAGAATAAACCAACCTTTATGCCTTTTTAGGAACGATGTTGTAGCTTTTCTGAAGATGAAGATAAGCCGTAGTAAACAATTTAAGTAAATTGTTAATGATACATATAATGTATGTTATTTGGATTTAAACAGAATTTTATTTATGAAAAGGCCCTTAAAACCAAAAGATTTAATTTATTGAAGACAGTTAATTCCTTACCAAGTTATACTTTAAATAAGAATAAGAATCAAAAAAATCATTAAACTACTTGTTCTTGGTAACTGATATAAGTATGTATTATGAGAGTAAAATTTCAGAATTCCTTTTCTAAATATCAATGGAAAGCTTCAATGTCAGCTTTTGAAAATACTAACCGATTTTTTTGTATGACAATATTAAAAAAATAGTGTCATGGAGTACAATGGGAACCGAATGATGTAAACAAATTCTACAACACCCACTGATTTCAAATTTGAAATTTTACAATGTTTTAAAATTATTTTAATCTATACTAATATATGTTTAAAGAGAGAGAGTTTGTTTATATGTATGTAAGAGGTAACTTTAGAAACTATTGCGGCAATTTAGATAATTCTTTTACCAATAGAAAACTTATCCCTCGGTGGTTATAGACTATAAATTTACACTACTCTACCTGAAGATAGCCACAATTGTCCAAACCGGGCTATAACAACATACAACATAACACTTTCCACCAAAAATAGGACCCAAAAGTAAACCAATTTTCGTAGAATTACCAGACAAAGTGTGAGTTTCCTGACAAATAATTTCTCAATTAATTATGAATTTTATATTTCATATGTCTTTGTCATTATTTCTTATTTCTTATTTCTTATTCAAAAACAGTTGGATATTCCCAAAAGTTGAAAAGATATTTAGTTTTTTAACTAAATTCACCAGTTATCTGTTATTATTGTTATTATTGTTGTTGCATTTTGCATGCAGTTTTTTCGTCAGTTCTTTGGAAGCAATTTTCAGAATAATCCAAATTTCTTCAAAATACTATATTACCTATTCAATTCTATGATAATAGAAAACATTTGCACTGTTCTCTGGAAGCAATTTTAAGTATAATTATTAGACTATCTCCCCTCCCCCCTTTTTAAAATGAGTCCAAAACCAAATTTTTATTTTCAATGGTTTTCGAAATATTTGAAAAACACATACATAGAATCGACAAAATTTAATTTTCTAATAAATTTAAAAAAACTTGTTTTCTCAAATCCTTTGATGGAATTTCGTTTAATAATATAACGAACATATGTATACATATCAACTAAATTTCGTCTAAATTACAAATAGTCGATTCCAGACGATTGTCGATTTGAAATGGAATCACCCAAAGAGTAAAGTTCACAGCACACACTTATAAAAATCATAATTTCCTACTTTTACACATTAAAATTTTAATAAATATACCTATGAAGCTCATTGGTTTTCTGATAAGTTTACTTAATTCCTCAATTTGTTTAAAATTTGAATCCTATTATAAATATTTGTAATTTAATAACTTTGGTAGGCTAAGCATTAGCACAGATAAATAATATTTCCGTACGAAGCCGCGGACACAACTAGTTAAAAAAATAAAAGTGGAATTGCAAAACAAGTCAAGGAAGAAATGGAATTCGCCTTCTTTCTACAGTTATTACTTACTACTTTATTTATGAAAAACTTAAATTGATTGGTTCAGAAATAAAAATTATTCTCTAACAAGAAACTGTTTTGCATTTTTAAATTATCATAGGATAATCCTTTATGGTCCAAAAATCAAAATCATCTTATTTCTGATTAAAAGAACATAAAATCATTAACGATTTTTATTTTTCAAACAGAGATATAAATGTTATCAAATAACTTGTTTTCTGTGTTTTTTACTACCTGTTTTAGTCTTTCATACATATATCTTAAATAATAAATTGTGACATCGCTTGGTGCCATTATAACTTGAGTTCTTGACTAAATTACGAAAAAATTACTGCCCTTTTTTAAAATGTTAACAACCAAACTTTGGCTTAGTGTAAAAGTGACTATAAAATAGCATTTTATGCAGGTTAGTGGGACAGATGAACACACCTGAAAATACTTCTGCCTTGCGTGAATCTTAAAGTTATAGAAACGGTGGACCAGAAATTGTTAATGGATTCTCTTTCTTAGGTAAGAAAGTAGTAAGACAAATATCTGTACTCTGTTTATTCAACATGAAGATATTGTTTATTCATTATTCAGTGCTTTGTTGTTGTTGGTCAAAAAAGTACCTAGGCAAAGTCTATGTAAACCTAACGTAAACATCGGGTGATCTACATATATAAATGGTAGGTAGTAAATAAAATAATAATAATAATATACTCGAATAATAAAATTAGTTGCCCAGAATAAATTAGGTATTTGTTTCTTCGATGAAATAATGCTTTCTTTTATTATTCAAAAGTTACCCAACAGGTCAGCATAGCATAGAATAGACAAACGAAGTTGTTAAAACCACACATGCGTCTGCAGATTGCTGCATAGAAATGTGTAAGCAGTTGTGGTGAATACGTTTAATTTTATTTGAGCTAATTATCTCCGCTTGCTAAGCTTTTGTCCATTGTTTTGTCTATTTCATTTTTAACAGTCAAGAAGCCCGTAGGAAAAATGAATTATTTCACGTCGAAAATCGAGCAGGTATTTTCTACAGTTTGCTGAACATGCCATGCCGGCCTAAAGTTTCACGCATTACGAAATTTCAGGTGGTTTTCGCCGGCACACTATGGTATAATTTGTCATTCATCTTTTGAGGAAGCCACAACTTAAAGGTTGTTGTCAGGTTGCTTTTTATTTTATGTCTTCACCGGATAGAGTTGCTCATAATGTTTTATTGCTTTTCGGCAATAACTGCAGGCAAGCTTTATAAAAGATTTAGCATTACCTAAATAGAAAAATCCATATTATTTTAGAAGTATTTAGATCAAAATATCATCCCAGTTATGCTAACTCATAAAACAGCTTACTTCTTTGCATACAAATTTTGCTTGGTTAATTTGTAACTAAAAGAAAAAGAAATATAAAAAATTCCTGGACCCGGGTTAGCCTTATGATGATTGGTTTCTTTCCAAACATTTAAGAAACACCGTAAATTAAGTCCAAATTGAAAAACTGGATGTCTTTGTTCACTCAGAATTTAAATAATGCTTTCGTTTATTTTAACGCCTTGTATCGATCAAACTATGGAAATTTATTTGCAATGAAAAAAGATCAAGACACCTTTTTGTGCGAAAGCATGACATAAATTTTTTTCCAGACGCACATTAATCGAACATAGCTATGTAGATTGATAGAAAACATCGTTGTAAACAAAACATATGAGCGAATATCGTAAATAGTTTTTAAGTTGAGGTTCTTACCACTTTTTCAATTATTTTATACAAAGATTTCCTAATGTCTTATTTCAATTTCCTAATACTTATTGCAAATGTTGTAGAAATTTTAATTAAAAACCACTCAGAGGTTTTTTAATATAATACAAATAAAACCCAAACTATAAATCAATAAATCGTATTAGTCATTAAATCGCTTTAAACGGATATTAAGCAATTTTGTGAATAAAACCTTTCGGGATAACAATACGAGAAAACGGATTTTTTGTATTTTGGTGACATTTAACTTTTTTTTATGTTCCGATGTTGCACTATATAAGTTAAAACAGTGTACTAACAGTACTAAAATTGTATCACTGTAAAAATTTTACTATAGTTACTTCCGGCTAAAAATTTAAAATGATTGGGCTCTACTTAATGGAATATTTTAAAATATATCTACATAATTATTATTCTCATCATGGAATGTGTAACATACTCCATAAAAACAGATAAAACCATGCCACAAGTGAACGGAATGTGTAATGAGTGCGAACAGACCTGAGGGCGGTTATCGCATCAGAACTCACTTGAAACTAGTTGAAACTAGGCCGCAGATATTCGCGTCCGATTTTAAACGCACATCGCTGTTTACAAAAAAATCAACAACAACAACAATTAATTTCTTCGGCTAATTAAACTTACCAGAGACGGCGGCAAAAAGCAGAAGAAAGAGCATCGTTCGGCACAGGTCCAAGCTGCTCAAACACATTTTTGCGCAGGGAGTCATCAGTCTTAAAGGCATACTCCAACGGAACTTAAGATTTGACCCGAGCTCGAATTTCACGCACCTCGACGGCTTATTGTTGGATACTCTGCCGAATGTGACTTGACTGTAAATATGCTACTCGAACTCTGTGAAATAGTGCCACTTTGATTCAGCCACATTTATAAGGAATTTCTTTTCACTGCGAATTTCTTAACACGCACACTCCGGGGAAATGAACTTTGCGCATACGCGACTTAACACTTTTTATTATGAATAACACTTTTTTATTAGGAATAACACTTCTTTCAGCCGGAGTTTATGCTTGCACTTCTTGCAGCCTCATCTCCCATCTTTAAGTATTGATTTTAGATATCATCTGGAAATAAAAATTAATTTTGACTATTAACTTTCTCAATACTAAAATAGTCAATAAACTTGAAGTAAAATTTAGATTAACCTTTAAACTAAAAAATCTTATATTCGATACATCGAATCTTATGGTACCCAATTAAGTCAACTATATAGGCAGATAAATAAAATAAAATTTCTTACTTACTATGTAGAAAAATACTTGTCTTAGCAAGGAATACGATATATCCGGTTATGTTCATCAGAAAAAGTACAATTTGAGAAATTAAATATAACCTAAGTTATAAGTTATAACAGATATTTATGAACTGATTTGCTCTATATCTTCCATAAAAATTCTAGAATATGTTGGTATAGATATGGAGGATACGCTCATATACTCGACTTTAGGCGTAAAGCGCATCGATTTTAATTCATAAGTTGAATTTTAAAATATTGTGTTGTGTCCTTGTTTTACTTAGCACATTTACTTGGACCAATATTCTCAGTTTGAGAAAGTATCATATTAATAAATTAATATTGCATAAAAACAAAATGTAACTGCGATACAGTACAGAATTAGCTAAATAATATGTACAATATTTTAATTAATTTATATACATATATAGAGAGACTGGAAAATTATAATAAAGGGCTTTATAATTTCAAGCTACTGCCATTCTTAATTCTTCAATGCTATTGTCTTAAACAATATCTCTGCAATTTTTTTCAAAATTAATTTGAACTCTTATTTGTTACTATCACTTAAGATGATTAAAAAATATGTGAGGTATACTTTAATAAAGTAAAAACACACAGCAAACATCTTTCACACAATCAGATGAGAATGCTAAATTGACGATTTATTTCTTCCGGTTCTGGCTATCTTTTGTTTGCAGAAAACAAGCATGGGAACATACATGAAAAAGTTTGCATTGTAAAAGAAAATTTTTTTATTTTCCTTTTTGATGAAGAACATTGAAAAATTCCCACAAGGGAGAGGATTATTACCTGCTATACAGGGTGTCCCGTAAGTACCACGACAAACTTAAGGAGAAGATAGATTGAGGGTGACCTACCAGGCAAAAAACATGACCTTATTAAAAGTCTCACTGTTTTCGATATATTGATAAAATTAGAATCAGGTCCTTTAGCATAAAAATACCAATAACAATAACTATTTTTTTAAAGCAAAAAATAGACCGTGTTGCATTTTTATAAAATCTCCATTAAATTGGTAATTTATTAATATAATGTGTAATAGTAGGTCAGTACATTTTTTTCCACCACTGAAAAAATAAAGTAATTTTCAAATCAAAACAATTTTAATTATTTTTTTTTGCAGGTTTCCTTGATGTTTTTTATCAAATTATTAATAAATACACTAGACACACTACCTGAGAGTATAATACTTTCCAAAGAAAATTTTATAAAAAAACAGTAAACAAAATCGACTAAAAGGCACGATGTTTCGAAAAACAATCTAATTATTTATATCTCGAAAATAGTGAGACTTTGACAAAAGTCACTTTTTTTCTGGTAGATCACCCTTAAATCTATCTTCTCCTTAAGTACGTACTTACGGGACACCCTGTATATATACTTATTTTCGTAACGTCTACACTTTTTGAAATTAATTTTATTAACCTTGGAAGTTTCAAATTTTTTTTTTAATTTTTTAAATCAATAAAAATGTTCACCTTTTATAAATTAATGTTTGAAATCTTATCCGCAGTTTTACTAGAAGCACATTTTACTATGACACATTCTTTTTACTGAATCGATTTATGATCAGAAATTAGACTATCTAAATTTGTCTAAATGTCTGTCGGCTATTATGTGGCTTCTGAACGAATTCACAGATTTGTGCTCAGGTGTTTTTTACTTTACATAGGTCAGTCTTCTAGCCATGCTTAATTTCAGAATAATTTGCATTGAAAATTAAGTCTACGTTACTGATAGGGTTCTTAGTAACACTAATTGATTAAATATTGATGTTGTGTTGCAGTTAAACAATGAAAATAGAAAAATATATACGCTCAAGATTGACTACAACTTACAACATAAAAGTAGTTATCAACGCACTTTAATGAATATCTAACTTAAAAATTGTTTAGAAACGTTTCAAGTTCATACATGGGGACAATACGTGTGAAACAAAATTTATATTTGAATAAATTAGAAACGATGCACTATAACACGCCGTAGAAGGTAATAAGACAATTTCCTTTCAAAAATGTCTTCTTTTACCGCAATTCTGAGATTTACGGTAAGCCCACATAATTTATTCACTTTCTCTCGAAACCGACAGAATTCAAGTGTGAAGCCGACTGCTTAATTCGTGTACAATTTGCTCGAGTGATTTCTTTTGGATCATGCATATGACTTCCACCGCCTAAAAAGTCACACCTAACCGCCTCGCTTTCACTTTCGAACGATCAGTGAACAACAATAGCCGCAGAAGTTCGCTTTTAGCGAGCCTTAAAGGTCTACGAACGGTCCCAAAAAGCAATTTAGTCTTATACTCATAAGGTGACAAATCCATCATTGGATGGTAGTAACCTAATTAGAGCGCTTACCTGGGTGAATAAGGTAATCCGTAATCTTTCGCGTAAAGAGACTGTTTGATGATAGTCGATATAAGTACGTTCAAACAGGAGTTCCGCAATAATCGATATGTCCGAGAATCCAGGTGAAATATCTCAATATCCAGAGACCAGTTTCATGGTACTTTTTCTACTATACCTTGCGCCACTGTGCACATACACATGGAAGGAGGACAGACCTCAGACTCGACGGGTATCCGGAATATACTGTTTCACGGCAAATAACTTCTTCGCCACGTTAAACTTCTTATTCACATTCAATGGGTAAGTAGGCGAAGTTTTCACCAAAAAATTTGTCGGACCCCCACCGCACATACACTAGACACAAAATTTATTTATAAAACCGCTTTGATCGCGATCAAAACTTCCGAAAGTTTGAATATAACTCGGAATAAAAAAGTACAAATTTATTGTATAAAATTTGATGATATTTAAAATATTAACGAAATTGGGTTATACGACTGCTTCTATGGAACAACTGCGTTGTCACGTATGTGGTGAAGGAAATGCATTCAAGTCATGCAGCGTGTGATCTTGCATGTGTCTATCGCATTTTAAAGTGCATGCTCTGTTTCAGTCGTCCTCACTTTGTAAGTTATAGTTTTATTTTTTTTCCTTCCGTAATTACCTCTTCGCGCACAAGAGCAAACTTACCGTCTTCTTGAATATATGTATATCGAACTAAAACCAAAACGAGTTTAATCGCAAGAGACTCCAGTCAGACGAACTAGTCAGATAATAAAAATACAAAAAATTGTTTCCCTGCGGTCGCGACTCAACCTGCACTGGGATACGCGGATCTTTCTTTGAAAATTTCTTCTTTGCTTTCATCCACTGCTTCGTACAGTGCCGGCTACCAGTTTCTTAAGATCTTAGTTGCGTCTTCAACGACGATCAGCACTCTTCGCGCCCGCAGTTCGAACCAAACTGAGACATGGCTGAGTGTAGTAAGACCTGGATGGATGAGATCATAAGACCATTCGTGGTCGCTCTTTCTTCGGTCTGTTTCTTTGACTACGTATTTCTGTTGTGCCACCTCAAAACATAGGTGGAAGGTAGGTGCCCACAATTCTTGCAGGTATTTCAACAAGAAAGTAATCATCAGTCGCTGGCAGACAGAGTAAATGCGCCTGGATGAGTTCATCCAATTATCAGTCACACCTTTCTATGTTTGTGGTGAAACTCATGAACACTGACTTCAGACTTTAAAGTCATAGTTCATGACTGTGAAACCAAAAACTAACAAATCTTATCAAAAGCAGAAGACCAAAATAACATCTCAGCTTTTAGAACCTAATACTCGTGAGAATGTGTGGAGGCGTTCAAGCGTGTCCAAATGGAATATTTTAATGAAAATGAAAATGAAAGCTTTAAAATGTTATGTATAACAAAAACTGAAGGCACATTCATTTTTAGGTAACAGGTTCTTGCCTTTTTTCGCTTCTAAACGAGAGTTTAAAACGAAAGACTTAAGTGGCAAACTTTTGTATGAAACAAATTAAAATGAAAGGACTATGCTCAAAATAATAGAAAGGATAAGAGAAATTTGCACTATTGCTTCAAATTTATGTTCTACCTTCATTCTAACTTTAAATAACCAACAAGTTAAGAAAGTTCAGTACGATACAACGCAGCAATTCTTGCTATAATTTGTTTCAAGTTATGTATTATAGAAATAATTTCACTGTTCTGCATATTCTGTGCTTTTACTCTCTCCCTGAAAGGATGATAGATGTTTTGAGTATTTTTTCATAGATTATGAATCTGAAAATGAAAATATTTCATCACATCACGTTTTTGAAAAAAAATATAGGATATTGAAAATGAAAAGCTCGTATTTTGGTTTTTTTATTTTGAGAATTTATTTAAAAATAAGCGAATGTCGTAGAAATTCAAAACATATGTCAAAATAAAACTTGAATATTTAACTATTTCAAGATTTGTTCAGAAAACAAGCTTTCCATGGGAATCCTCCTCCTATTTATTTCATAGGCCTTAGAAAAAGATTCATAAAAAACGTATTCCGTAAGCAAATTTTATTATTTTTAAATAACTGATTTTACATAGATAGTTAAGAATTTCATATTTTATTTGATTTATTTAATTTTGTAAAAAGATCTCAAAAATACTCAAAATTAGACTTTTTTACTTTTCAACCTCATACTTCTCGAAAACGTGATCTAATGGGATACTTTCATTTTCAGATTCATAATCTACAGAAAAAAGTCTATAAAAGTAGCCTTTTGGATGTTCGAGAGAAAAATTTTGCTGTTGTCTTAATAGTTATGCATAGAAAATGGCCACTTTAGAGTCGAATATTTTAAAAACGAGGCATAATTTTGAAAACTATTTAAGAAGTCTCATAATGATTTTAAATTCCCTTTTCAGCGATATCCCACTCGATGGGATAAGTAAACATTTGTTTTCATTCCCACTATTCAAGTAGGGAGGTGGCCTTAAATTTTTAATTTTTTTTCCAAAATGTTAATATGTATATAACTTTGTATGCGAGACTGTGGTATACGGACTGCCGGACATGGCGAAACTGTAAGGGTTCCTTGTTTTACCACGAAACCCTAAAAGTGAATTACTTCACTTCGAAAAAATTAACTCTAATCACATCACACAAACATATAATTTAATACACAGATTCTTGTAAAAATTTAAATTTTTCTTTGAATGTGTTACTAAGAAATTAATATTAAGATCTTCTTTTCGAACATACAAAACATTTATTATAAAATTAAAATATTTAGCTATTATAAAAATTAATTCAACCTAACTATAAATCAATCACAAATACGGCCTATTTTACTTCTTTAAATTACATTCAGAGGTAAAGTAGTCTTGCTAGCATTCGAAACAAGAAAAATCTCACAATCAGAGCTACTTGTTGAAATTTCGAAAATGCTTTGGTAAAATGAAAGAGAATCGACAAATCCAATCTTACAATTTTTCTTTTTATAAGAGATTTAAGAGTAGACTTCGTGCATTCAAAAATACTAACGCTTTATGGATATTGTGTTTACTTCTGAACCATATACTTTCGTTCTTTTTATATTATTGAGAATTCTTCGTAAAATATAACTTCGAGAAAATATTTGCTATGCATGGTATGCATTAATGAAGACCTAAAAAGGAACATTCAAAAGAAGGGAAGGAAATAGTGCAGAAGACAACAAAATACGCATATTTGAAGCAAAACTATTAAACTTATCTTAAGAATTAACTATATTATACATATAAAAAGTTATGTTGTAAAAAATGTAAGACAAAATTTAACATAATTTTAATGGTTATCATATTAACTAAGTAGTAAGCAGGTAGGTATGTTTACCTAGTAATTAACAGTTTAAAAGCTAATAAATAGCTGCAGGAATAGTTTATGGTTTATTTAAGTTGTTGGGCACAGTAAATCCAAGCAATAAATTACTTTTAGTCTGCGCTATCAACACGCATCATTGCAAGACCGCCTAGGGTACTTAATGGACTCTCATTAATTAGTTTCAATTGGAACCAGTCAGACAAGTGAGTTCGTCGTCACCTGAATTGATGTGACTAATCATCAGGAGGACAGGTGCCAACGAACTGCAGCGCAGCTGAGTTTCGCAAGAGCCAACTGAGGGGATTTCCGACATCCGGAGAGAAAGCTTATGATGCAAAATTACGTGAAGCAGTGGTAGAAATACGAAATTCATTGTTCAGTCGTTAAGCCCAAATTATCTAATCCGGCAGCAAAGATGATTTTGATAACATTTAGAAATCCGATTTAATTATTTAATAATTCTTCAAATTGTGACGCATACATATTTCACGATCGATTTATTGTAATTAAATTATTGAGAATATGAATTGAATTTTTATATGGTATATACTTGCCTTTACTGCATATTGGTAATTTTATTTCTTGATTTTTTAATGTAATGTTTTTTTTTTTTATTCTCGCATTTGTGTTAGAGGTTTCTATCCGTATTTGAATGCTGTTTATACATATGTATGAAATATTTATTAAGGAGTTTTTCATGCATACCTTTTAGGAGGTAACAAATTAGGTATTCAAAATGTCATTAATTCATTACTCATATTTATTCATACTAAATTTTGTCTATACAAATTCTATATAAACAAAATTCTAAACTTAAAAAAACGAATGTACGTATGTACAGTAAAGTTTGAAATTTCCCCAAATCCAAGGCGATATGCAGGTAACGTGTTAACAACTTCTTATCATAAAAATTACTCTTTTATTTTTGCCACTATATATGTTTTTTTTTTCATATTTATTTCGAATGTTAATTCTGACAAATAATTCATAGACCTGAAATTATATGAAATTTTGAAATCAGAAATTGAAAACTTTACATTTTATAGTAGCATAACATCTTTAACATTTTAGGAACATTCCACACCCACTTACTTTCTGTGTGAATCCCTACAGCAAAAAATTATAATTTCTAACACGAAAAATAGCGATATCTTTAGCTAAAAAAATAGGTACATACATATATGTATGTATGAATACAGAATTACCAATCGTAAAAGACATTTCGTTCATATTTTAGTTATATAAAAATGGTATAAATTTATACGACAAATTATTATAAAGCGCTTAAAATTCAGTATGTACATGTAAGATATAAGCAGCCATTTATTTAACTAGTGTCGTCAGAACTGGAGTAATCTTCAACCAACGACAAACCCCTTAGTGTTGCAGGAGCTCCGGAAAGCGAAGAAACGAAAGGTTTTTCAGAATCTAAAGAAGTTGCAGGAGTTGCAGAGATTGTTGAAGCAAGATCTTCAGATTTTGTAGGATCTGCGGATGCTGCATGAGCTGTAGAATCTAAAGATTCACTCGGCATTGCAGACTGTTTACCGTTCATGAGAATACTTTCTGCTGTCTTCGAAGAATTTTGAATTCCTTGCTTCTCCTTATCCAATACCATACAGTTCTGCTTAACAGTGTCCGCTACAAAATTCGACTTTTTTCTTTTGATTCCCAAGTCTGCAGAACTCAATTTGGCTGTGAGCAGTTTCTGTCTCTTGAGGCCACCGAACGATGTGGTGGTTGCGCTGGGAAGAGCCGGCTTTATCAAAATGTCCAGTCTTCTCTCTTCATCTCTTTCCTGTGCTGATTTTGATTGCAATTTCATTAGCGTTGCAATCTGCCGATCCTTATCACTTTCTGGAAGTAAATTAATTTCCAGGCTCGATTTAGCGAGGAGTTCCCTATCCTTGTCCTGTTGCTGTTTAATTTCTTTTCGCTTTTCCTGGAAAGATTTATAAATTATTAAAACCTTTTAATTTCTAAATGTTTTCGAAATGAAATTTTTTTACTAAAGCTAATCAACATAGTCCGATCAAACGTACGTGAAAATAAATGTATTTATAAGAGATATTTCGAGTCATTGATTTAGAATATGCTCTACCTAAATTTCCTAAATATAGATTTTTTCAAAACGAAATTTGAACTAATTAGGAACATTTCGTTTTTATCATTCCAAATGTGAAAGTGAACTAATTGGATTTATGCTTATTTTGCTTTACCGTGCTTTGATCGGAAAATTTAATTTACAATTTCCAAGGTATACAATCTTCCTAGCAGGAATAAAAAAAAACAGCTAGGTGCGCGTGAGACCACGCGCAGTGTAGGGTTCCGTAGTCAGTACGGTTATATTTAAGTAATTTGTTTGTATGGAGTTTCTACGAACTATTTACAGGTCCTGTGATTTCCTTTTAATTTCGTTATACATATTACTTGTGAATACTTTTCAGGTATTCAAAAATAGCGGTTTAGTTGATAAGGGGTGCGGGCACGTAACTCTATCAAGACTGACAATTTTAAAGCTTAATATATCGTAAACGGATCCCTTGTATACCCTCCATAATGGGATATGCGAATAAAAACAAATTCACCCGCACTTTACATATAGGGTATGTACCCCAAAAAAGTTGTTTTTTAAACTTTTATTTGATAACTTTGTATGCGTTATAAACATGTATAACCAAACGAAATTTCAGATATATAAAACTAATAGTCTGCGAGCAATTTGGCTGTGACACACAGACGAACATGACAAAACTATAAGAGTTCCAAATTTGGCTACGGAAACCTAAAAATTGCACTATTTTGGTGGAACTTCGGTGTGCCCGTCTGTCTGTTTATCTTGTCAACGCATTGCATTGACTTGAAATCTAGCTTAGTTGAAAAGCTTTTAATTCTCACCTAGTTCGAGAATCAAAATAATAAACATTTTGTTCAACATTTTTATAGTACCGAGGCTGACGAACGAGCCTTGTAACTGTTTGGATCCAGGACACCAAACAAATTTCATCTCATGATCTTGCTGACCCTACCACAGACACCCAAACGCCAATCCCCATATCTGGCACCAAGGGTGAATTATAAAAGCGAAGGCAAGTTTGTACCAATACATGTCAAGAGCTGTTTCATGTTGATGGAGGCAGCTCCCCATATAGATTTACACATATGAATTCATATGGGAATCCATAGCTTTTATTATTCAAACAAATCTCTTATTATATGAACCAAAAACTTCACTTGACAAATTTGAAACCAAACCTCCAAAAGTTTACATCTAGATCGAAGTTTCCGAGAAAATAGTCCTATTCAAAACCTTCATTATCGCCTTTTAATTCTTTTCCTAGGTAAAACCATTCAAATTTACCATGAGCCCAAAAATATTATTTTTTAATCCCATCATTTTCGCACATATAAACATTTTGTTTGTTAATGGCATTATGATTTTTTATGACTTACTCTAAAGGAAGCTCTTAGACGACAATTGGCTTCGTAGTTGTCCTTCCAGACGTCCAAGTTGCGCTCGTAGAGCTTCTCTAAAACGGGCTTGGCGGTATCCGCCGCTTGTCTATCCTTTAACTCATGCTCCAACTTGTACATGGGGTCATCAAAGAGCTTCTTCTGAACCTCGAGCGTTTCAGGGACGACCTGCTCATTCTCCAAGGGGTCCCATCGGTTCTCCTGACGCCTAGCCCCCGAGACGATGACATAGTCAAAGTTCCCGGGGTCCGTCTTGATTTCGAAGTGATTGTCGCAGAGGTGGCATTTCATGCGGAACTGGTAGACCGGGGTCGAGTAGTACATCCCGATTTTAGTTTTCTCTGCGTTGTACCGCACTCCCATTCCGATGTGGTTGTTGCAACCATCGCACCAAATGTTGTAGGGCATTTCGAATCGGATGATGATGATGCCCATGTGAATTTTTCGGGCCCTCTCCCGCAGGGCATGGGTGCCCAGGAATTTATTGAGGCCCCCCTTCTTCGGATCATAGTCCGGGGGATAATATTTATTCGTTCCCTTGCGTTCTCCCATCGTGTAAAACTAATTTTCAAAATCGCCAACTATAAACAATCTGCACACAGAGCCGAAACAAAACAAAATCAGCTGATGAATGTCAAATTTTCAGCTATTTGAATTTTGATATAGCTCTGAAGATAGTTACAATTAGTGGTCGCGTTCTGATAGCGTAACCGATCTATGGATCTATTAATAATTTTAAATCTTTCACTAATAAAACAGGCTTATTAACTTAGAATAATAACTCCAAACATAATAATCTCATATAATTTTAAATTGCAACTTTCGAGCGATTGCCATGCGCGACCAAAATCGAATTTTTTGATGGTGCATCGGCCAACCCTTCGCCCTCCCAGTGACGTTTTATTCTGACAGTAGAAGTGTCGTGTACGGTTTTTGCTCTCGTGGGTGTTCCTTCCTCGCCACGTCCGGGAATTAAAAGCTAAAATAAGTGAAATAGCTTGCGATTAGCCACCAAAATGATTATTTATACCAACGAGGGAAATCCTCTGGGCCTGAAACTACTCATCCTGGCAAATTTAGCCAAAAAAGAAGCTGTCCTGAAAAAGATTAACCTCAATGGTTCGTATTTCAGCTCTTTTTAGTAGTTTTGTAGATCTATTTTGGGGCCCAGTGCGTCTGGCCTCCAGCGTTTCCAATCTACTGATTTAGGAGAGCACGTGCTTTTCATAAATATTCATTGATTTCGCTACTTACCTCGTTTTGGCTCACCTCCCAGAAGTATGCCATAAATTTTGTTCTACCAACAGTCTGCAATGCCGCGGGTGACTGCCGCTACCGCGGATGTTGCCTCATGCGCCATGGTACCACGGCAACCAAATACATTTTGTACCTTTTTTTTTTATTTATTTTCCTCAACAAGCACACCATGCGAAATTAGTGCCATCAATCAGAATTGCTTCCCCGGTCTTCACTTCATTGCAAAAACTCTAGCCGGCGCGCGAAAATGATCGATAACTTCTATCTAGGACAACCGAGATGCATGTTAAAAGGCTATTCCAATATCTAAAACTAATGAGATTTAATCGAACAAAAAACCAACACGTTGAGATTCTTGCAATCCTGTTAAAGATCTTCAAAAGTTTATTTTAAGAAATTGTTAAACCACTTTCACAATCGGAAGCCCTGAAAAGTATCAAATAACAGATATATTAAACTTCGCGATATTTTAAGCCTTGTAATTTTGTACCAATTTAATATCAAGTTTTTCCTTAAATTTAGTATTTTTCGAGATATAGGCATCAGACTGTTCAGTTCAATCTGTGAATATAAGTAATATGTATGCCCCCGACTGCATATTATCGTTTAACAGCATCAAAAATAATTAAATAATTCGTTTTACATCTTAAATCTCTTAGAAAGAATGCAAAAATATAATTACTCCATTTTGAGATACAATTCAATTTCACACAATTTCTGAAGGTTTCGGCAGAAATGTCTCTTCTTAAATTATGAAAATCGGTCTTTTAGTATCCTATATTCCGAATTCTTATTTTATGCCTGAATTACTAATGAAAATGATACAAAAACCCCAAAAATTGAGGGGACGTAATGCAGCACATTAATTCGAATTTATTTGAAATTCTGTCGTTTTACTGTAACTAAAATTAAATGAAGATTATAGAAAATATCCCTGTGTGCTCGCTCTAATTATTAGTTTTAACTTCTTAAAACTGTTGTTTAGCGATGCAAACCGCATTTCCAAAAGTGAGCATTTCGTCGCTGCGCTGAGAATTTTTCAATGAAATGGTGTTATTCCAAAAACGTTTATTAACGAAATTATTTCAAATTTGATGCTGTTTATGGGAACTTGATTTAAGCTTGCACGAACAATTATAAAAAAAAAATTATCACATATGTCGCCTTTTAAAGGCGCCTCGCCTCGCCTCGCCTCGCCTCGCCTAATGCTTAAGCTGAAGTGACATTTTCTACACCTTAAAGCTCTAATGCAATCCCTAAAACTACATATATACAAAAGCCCCAAATGGCAAATTTTTCAAAATATCAAAATGTCCTACAAATGCCAAAATTATCTTGAGTTAAAAATAACGATTACATCGTTTATTTGTATACTAGCTTCCCCCCTCTCGATGTTACGGATGTTTGGGCCTGTATTTTGGCAATATTTTTTTTTTTTGCAGCAAAAGTACGGAATCTATTGAGGTGCCATACTTTTGCTTGCGCTTAGTTATTTATTTAATTTGATTAAAACTTGTATTTACATGCCGTGAACTGGTCCCGCGCACGCAAGCACGCTTCCATAGGGAAAAGTGATCTGAATCTCCAAATATCTGCATTGCATTGAATCATCCCCCAAAAGGCGTTCTGGATATGGGATATCAGGAAGGTCTTTCTTTTTTGTGCCCATATTTGAAAGTTATATTTTTTTTTATTAGATTTCATACACATTCATTTCCTCCATCGTTTGCCTTTTCGATTTAAAAAATATTATGTAAATTAAGTTTATTAGAACCCGAAATATACGTATTTCAAAATTGACGTGCTGCCATAGTCCGCCGGTCGAGGGTTAAGATGATCGAAGTAAACAATCAAAACCAATAAAAGTTCGCTTAGAAAATGACATTATAAAAATGTCTGGCAAAAGTTTTAAGCATTTCGAAACAGAACCGCATCGAATTGCTCACGCAAATGATGCGAGACTGTGGGTGACTGTAAAATACTTACCTTGAACTGTATGTATGAATATGTTGAATATATTTTCCGCGCGCATGTACTATGTAAGTTTGGATGTGGGATTCTTTAATCCCTCGTAATTCCCAAACGACTAGATGGCTTTTAGTAAAGAAGGTGTCGTTAAATTCTTCTTAATTCCGAGAGTGACATTATGAAGCAATGAAGATTTATTAATAAAAATTGATGTTTTCTCTCATCTTTTTAGTGCCGTTAACCGAACGAACTTGCAGATTTTGAAAGAAGTAGATAGAAATAAGAAATTCATGTGTAAGAGAAGGTTAAAATTTTGAGAGGAATTGAAATGACTACGTTTGCAGAGTGCCTATTTATATTATAAAAAATTTTCTATAAAATGCATTAGATACATTATGATGCTTACCAGACAGTCTTTAAATATGTAAACAAACGTATCCGTATTTATGGTTTGCGTGTGCTATCTGCCTTTTTCCCGTCTTCAGAAGTTCCCTATATCTTAACATTGCAAGAGAGGAGCAAAATTAAGAACTAATATTGGATGCAAGCTACACCGCCTTTAGAAATGCTAATGTATAGGATCATTACGCACGCCTCCATAGGGCAAAGTGGTCCGAGTCTCCAAATAACATAGTAGCCATAATCAAAACAATAAAATCCGCATAAAAACAAAAGAATCGGAAAATTTGTGGCAACACATCAGGTCACTCTTGCAAAGGATCAAATGATGCTAGGCTATAACACTGCGTCGCTCGCTTTGTCAAACGTTATCGACCAAAAGTGACGAAGAATAAATTTGTTAGCATAACATTATGCTTATTTTTGATTTATAATTTTAATTTTGGTTATGAAACTTGAAATCATAATCTTTTTAGGTTTTATATTTTTATTTTACTTAAGTTCGTTAAAAAGTTGCATGTACATTCTATACTTGAATAATACAAAAAATTATCAAAATGTTACACCAAAAAAGCAGTTTTTCTCTTTTTAAAAGCGAATCCCGACGTTTCTTGGGTTCGCTCGGTTCGATGAAAACAGAAAGGCGCCAGCAAACCAGGTCAAATTTAGAAAAGATAGAAAATATGGTTAACTAGAAACTAATAAACTGACAATTGAAAAATTTTAAAAGTTAATGTATTATTATTTTCAATAATGTCCGTATCAAACTCAATTTTGTTTTATAAAAGAGAGCATTCATCTGCTTGATATCGTTTCCATATTTAATTTCCAAACTTAATCAAATAAACCATGTAATTAAGCAGGGTATAAGAAGGATAAACGATGTTATCAATAAAATATTGACAGGTATTAGCGAGCAAGCGATGTCTAATGCAAGGAAAAAGCAATTATGGGAAAATGATTTAATGCGGAAGGCGAAAAAACCAATTAACCTATCTAACACATTTCTATCTCGATTATTTCAGATAAGGCGATTAAGGAAATGAAACAGCTTCCAATACTAGAATTAGATTCAGGCACACAACTGTTTTCAACAGATGCGGCCGCCAAATATTTGTTTCCAAATGAACTTAATGAAACTCTTAGAGACGAAGTAAATAATTAAAATTAATAAAAAGAATATATGCTCAAAAACAATACTGTGTAATTTCAGTGGCTGGAATGGTCCTCTACTCTGCTGGCACCTGCTTTAGCTCACAACATGGGCGTTGGTCATCGAGCCGACCCGAATGCAATGCCAGTTTTAAATGCTCTAGTTAAAAAATTAGACGATACACTTAAGAACACTCCGTTCCTAACAGGGGTTAGTCAATAAATTTTATATTGTTATCACTAATAATTTAAACTAACATTGTTTGTCATCCACAGAATGTAGTAACTAGCGCAGATGTTTCAGTGTGGAGCTTACTCGCGCCTGATGGAACCCTAAAAGGTGCCAAAAATATTGAGAACCTTATTGTGTGGTATAGGAAAATAGCAGCCATGCCTGAAGTCAAGGCCGCTCTAGAGAGCCAACCATTGAGGGATTTGCACTTTGCGTCCCTGCAGCAATCAAATAAATTTGGTGGACTCCATCACATCGTCCTAGCCCCCATCGGAGATGAAGGATCGCATCTTCTGGCCGATTCCTCTACCAACATCGCTGAGACAATTTCCGAAGAGGAGTTTGAGACAGCCAAGAGTTCCTTTGTATTTAAGGAGGTACCTGCGAAGAAAGAGCCACGAACTATTCTTCCGAAGAAGGGCGAGAGGAACATTTTGATCACTTCTGCCTTACCATACGTGAATAATGTTCCGCATTTAGGCAATATAATTGGATGCGTACTTTCAGCAGACATTTTTGCTAGGTAAGTAAATTACATTTTCTGAAGCAGATTGTGTTTTCAAAACTTTTATAATTCATAAAAATTTCGGAATTGCATTCTGGCGTAATATTGCTCGAATTTTGAGTTGTGAGTGATTAGAGAAAAATACATCATATTTTTTGAAGTCAGGTACGAATCAAACTCCTTTTTTTTGCGCTGTTGCCTGCTTTTATCGAAAAGAAATATTTGTTCTTATCATATAAATTAAAACATAATACATGATTTCTAAATTTTAAAAGATTATGCTAAAAAGTTATTTTGTTAAAAGTGTTCTTGAAGACAAAAAAAAACCACCTTTACCATCGAGTGAGGTGTACGAATACGTTTTTCGAAATGCGCTAACATATTATTTGTTGTTTTTTAATTTAATCGTACGGAGTGCGCCGGGCCAAGTTGTCCCAAAACCGATCACGTACACTGTGAAATATGTACATGAACCATTTCGAGCCCTTTCTGACTCCCTTCTCAGAAAAATATTGTGTCAATTGATAAGGTTGTTCTGTTCGGGAAATAATGGAAAGACGAGATGTGTTCTCTATGACTTCAGTTTAATGACTAATTCACAATTCATACAATTCATACAATTCACAGAATTCACCGCTACTACCTATACACTGATATACACTGTATAACATGCCCCTTTTTCGTAATTGATTAAATAGTCTTATTGTACTTTTGTTTTCAAGATCAGAAGCAAAATTATCTAATTTGATTTTCTAGGAAGTCGTTTGCCTGATCGAAGTGTCATTGTTTCTATAGGTTGTTCTTGGCAAGTTATTTTCTTGTTATTTTGTTCAGCACGATTAAGGGAGGTTTTGTCATGTCTAATATCTCTTTGATTGCGGCGGTATTGTTTTCCCCTTTCGTCTTCTACAATTACAGATCTTGGCATTTCAGATACTTTTACTACTTTGCCCTTTTCCCAGGATTCCTCTGGGAATTTTTTGAAGTAAACCGGTATGCCTTCTGTAATTGCAGTTCGTTCTTTTGCATGCTTATCATATTTAACTTTCATTTTATTTTGATAGTTTAGAACTTGTTGTGTATGGAGACCTTCATTTATTAGAGCTGGTTTGAGTTCGGATTGTTGTACCGGAAGTCGTGTCCTTAGCTTTCTAGACATCAACAATTGTGATGGAGAGTAGGTGAGTTGTGGAGTTGTCCGTAGGTTAAGGAGTCCAAGGTAAGGATCTCCATTTGTCTCATCACATTTTGTGAGCATTTTTTTGACCGTTTGAATGGCCCTTTCGACTAACCCGTTAGATTTGGGATAATACGGGCTACTTGTGACATGTTTGAACATCCAATGATTTGCGAATTCCTTGAATTCTGATGAGTTAAATGGTGGACCATTGTCAGACATAAGCTCTGATGGTATTCCATGTCGTGCAAAAAGTGATTTCAGTTGAACTATAATCTCACTTGCTTTATATGATTTAAGTTTGGCGATTTCTATAAACTTCGAGTAATAATCAACCAACAGTATATACAAACCCTTTTTCCATTCAAAAAGATCAATGGCTACTTTTTGAAATGGAAGACTTGGCAATTCATGTGGTATTAAAGGTTCTTGTATATTTTTGTTTTGGTATCTTTGGCAAGTTACACAAGTTTCAACGGATGCTTGAATGTCTGTATTCATACGAGGCCAAAATACTGAACCCCTTGCGCGTCGTTTACTTTTTTCTATTCCCGGGTGACCATCATGAATATATTCTAGAATTTTCCCTATCATCTTACGTGGAACTACTAGTGCTTGACCCTTGAAAATTAGACTGTCAATTTCTGCTAGCTCGTTTCTATAATTCCAAAATGATTGCAATTCAACATTAATTTTCTTTTTATTTTCAGGCCATTGACCTTTAATGAAGGAACGCAGTTGTTGTAATATTTTGTCTTCATTGGTCGCAGCCAAAATTTCATTGAGAACTGGCTGTGTAATGGCAAGATTAGATTTAATAAGCCCAACATGGATTTTTATTTCTTTATCCAGCGGACTTTCCTCCATATGACATAGTGGTGCTCGTGATAGCATATCTGCGACTAACATCTTTTTCCCTGGCTTGTATACTACTTCCAAGTCATATGCTTGAAGGCGAAGCATCATCCTTTGCAATCTAGCTGGAACATGAACTAGCGCTTTTTTGAATAGAGGAATAAGTGGTTTGTGATCTGTTTCAACCACTATCGTTTGACCATAAATGAATTGATGCCATTTTTCGCAACCAAATATAATTGCATAAAGTTCTTTTTCTATCTGGGCATAATTTTGTTGACATTCTGTGAGGGTTTTAGATGCAAAGGCTAAAGGACGACTATTCTGTAAGAGACAACCCCCTACTGCGAACTGTGAAGCATCTGTCGATAAAATAAGTGGCTTTTCTGGGTCAAAATACGCAAGGACAGGTGGCTTTGTGACTAAAGACTTAAGTCTTGTAAAGGCTTTTTCTAGCGACTCATTCCATTGGAAAGTAGTGTTCTTCTTGAGCAATTGTCTTAGTGGCTCTGTTTCGTTAGACAAATTTGGAATAAACGATCCGAAGTATGTGACTGTTCCTAAGAACCTATGAACTTCTTCAATGGAAGTGGGAGATTTCATGTTCAGAATGGCTTCGACTTTCTGGGGATCTGTGTGAACTCCAAGTTCGTTAAATATGTGACCGAAGAATTTGACCTCGGTTAGACCAAATTTACATTTCTCTTTATTTAGTTTTAATCCGGCCTTTTCCATACGGTTTAATATGTTAGTCAATTTTGTGTTATGCTGTTGAATGCTGTCAGCATAGACTAGAATATCGTCTATATAGACAATTACATCTAAATCACTAAACATTTCCGTCATGACACGGTGAAAGATTTCTTGAGCTACTTTGATTCCATATGGCATTCTAAGAAACTTGTACCTTCCGAAAGGAGTGTTGAAAGTGCACAAGTCAGAGCTTTTTTCGTCTAATTTCAACATCCAGTAACCCTTACTGGCATCGAGAGTAGAATAATACTTTGAGCCCGACAACTTGGATTTAATAAGTTCGATATTTGGAGTGGGATAGTGCTCTCGTTGTAATGCCTTATTGAGATTTCTTGGATCCAGACAAATTCTTAAGGAACCATCTGCTTTTTCCACTAGGACGATTGAACTGACCCATTGTGTTGGACTATTGACTTTAGTTATGACCTTATTTTCTTCCATTCGATCTAATTCTTGTTTTAGTTTTGGATGAAGTTTAAATGGAATTCGCCTGGGTGGATCAATGACTGGACTTACTTGAGGATCCACTTTAAGTTTGAATTCTCCATTTAAACAACCTAATCCCTTGAATAAGTTACTGAACTTTGGTTCAATGCTCTTAATGAGAACATCCGAATCTCTCTTAACTTGATTAATCGAAGACGAGTTTTGACTGACCAAACCGCATCTGAGACAATCAAATTTTCCCAAGACCGTGCTGACGTTTTCCCTTACAACCATAAATTTAATTTTTTCGCGTCTCACCTTATTGGTGCTAAGAAATGCATCTACTGAGCATTGACCGAGAATGTTGACCTTCGATCCCCCAAACACAGTTAAATTTCCAATACACCTGCAAAGAGTTAAATTTTTTTTCCAATTTAGGTGCTTGAAGGTATTCAAACTCATAACATTTGCTTCTGCTCCCGTGTCTAACTCAATTTTGACAATTTTTTCATTAATTACAAAATGTTCCTGAAACTGTTTATCTAAATTCATATTGTTTTTTTCTAATTTTGTTTCAAAATTAACAGATCCTATGAAGAAATCACTGTCATCATTCAAATCACTTCTATTGTCGGTGTTATTATTGCTACTTACAGAAAAAGATTTTATGTCTTTGTTTGATTTACAATATTTAGCAAAATGATTAGAACCCTTACAAATATGACATACTTTACCAAGAGCTGGACATTTAATTCGGTGATACCAGTTTCCACATCGTTCACATCTCTTCTTTGGTTCGTTGCCCTTGACCTTAGAGTTGGAGCTGCTATCTGGAGTAGTGGTGTGATTCCTTTGTTTAGCCTGATGCTGCTGGTTCTTGACACTCGGTGCTCTTCTACTGCTGCTGGTGTTAGACTTTTGAATATAGTTGACATTGTTTTCCGAGTTAATGGCGACTGTGGACATCTCTTGGGACTGCGACTGATTGAGAATATACGACTTTGCACGCTTTTCTGCTGTCTCCAGCGTAAGGTCATCTATATCAAGCAACAAGCGTCTTAATTTGGCGTCATTTAATCCAATTATGAATACATCACGGACCATGGCACTCTCAAGCGAGCCGTAGTCACACGCTTGCACTAATTCCTTCAACTGAGTTAGGAACTGATCAACTGTTTCAGCAGTTTTCTGCCTTGCTGATAAAAACTTGTACCGCTCAAAAACAATGTTTGTTCTGGGATCACAGTAACTTTTAAATTTTTGCACCACTTCCTCATATTTGAGATTTTTGGGAAACGTGTTATAGATGCGTAGTCCGTCATCGCCGACATGTGACAAAATGGCGGTGATCTTTTTTTTGTCATCCACAATTCCCACTAAGTCCAAAAATATTTCCATTTTCTGTATCCAGAACTTCCAGGCTGCACTTAAATTTGGTTGGTTGAAATTCATTTCTTTCGGCGGCTTCGCTCCAAATGAGAATTCCATGCCGGAATTAGACGGTTTGCCTTGATTCTCTGATACAGCTAGTTGATTTACCGGCGATTGGTCCCGTTCGTGCGGACTGCTCGAGAAGAGTAAAGTAACATCGAAGTCTTCTTCCGTGGCCTCCAGACGGGTCCCAGAAATTCCTGAGTCAGTGACTGTTTCCTGAACTTTTCTATCCAGCTTGACTTTATACACCTGACACCATGTTCTGTTCGGGAAATAATGGAAAGACGAGATGTGTTCTCTATGACTTCAGTTTAATGACTAATTCACAATTCATACAATTCATACAATTCACAGAATTCACCGCTACTACCTATACACTGATATACACTGTATAACAAAGGTTACTGACAAAACTTTGCAATTATTAAAGAACCGAGCAACATTCAGAGCCTTGAAAACTTACCAAGTTTGGTCTGTAAATTGCTCAATTCACACAGTATTTTTTGTGCTTTTCAAAACACTGCTAATAACGTGTTTATTTATTTCGACTTCATCAAAGTACTGATTACTACATAATATTCAGAAATAAAAAGAAAAACATCAATTCTAACGAAGCTGATTTTTAATTTTATTTCGTGAAACATTGAAATCAATAACATGAAAATGAGCATTGAAAGTGCGTGACATTGACGTAATAGGTTCATTCAATCCGTAGTTAGTACGATGACGAGGGATATGGAAGAAATCATAGCGTCTTGTCGGACGAACCGGAACAGAGATGTCGAAAAGACCGACAAGCTCAGGGGAATTGATGTTTCCTGATACACAATCAAAGGCAAACACTATCTTAAGGTTGTTGCGGCGTTGCTCGAGAGATTGTAACGAAATCAGTTTGAGTCGATCCACATACGGAGGCAGAATTAAAGGGTCACACCAAGGAAGGTTTCGAAGAGCGAATCTAAGGAATCGTCGCTGCACAGCCTCAACACGATTGATGTGTGACTTAAGGAATGGAGACCAGACCAGACTCGCATACTCGAGTATTGGTCGAACAAATGTACAAAAAAGAGTTCGAGTAATGTAAGGATCGTTGAACTCCTTAGACCACCGCTTGACAAAGCCGAGAGTAGCACTCGCTTTGCGAACAATGGCATCAATGTGGTCCTCGAATGAAAAACGGCCGTTTAACCAGACACCAAGATCCTTCGTTTTGTCAAGTCGATGCAGTGAGCATTCGTCAATGGTGTAATTGAAAGAGATGATGCTTTTCCCACGTGAGAAGCACATATAAGTGCACTTACCTATGTTTAAAGGTAAGCGGTTGAGCACGCACCACTTATGAAAAGCATCAAGGTCCGAATTTAAAAGAGTACAATCATGCTCGCTAGTTATAACCCGAAAGATCTTGGCGTCATCAGCAAAGCAGAGGATTTTAGAATCTGATAGGATCATCGACACATCATTAATGAAAATGATGAATAAGAGTGGACCGAGATGACTACCTTGAGGTACACCCGAGATATTGTTGGCTAGCAACTTGGCATAACTTTTACATTTCAGTGATCTTTTTCAAATAACAAAATATAGTTCTGACAAGAAGTTGATCTATTTTTTTTTACATGTGTGCTTTTGGTGTGATTTAAACTCTCTCCTTCTAACTTTTTAAGGATAGCTATAAGAAATTTGAAACTCAGAGTTATAGCTCTTGTTGAAAACTGCGATTGAAACAAAGTCAGTACCTATACCTGAAATACTTATATCTGTACATTTTTGAAAAATCGTAGTCACTACAAAACCCTATTTGTGTGTTTTACAACACTGACTTGATTGTTTTTATTCCTTATTATATTAAGGAAAATTTTACAACAAATTAATGGAATTCTGCAATAGCAGAAAAGAATTACTTTTTGATTTTAAATAATTTTAACCGTATTGCTTGACAAAACCTCGTTAAAAAAGATTTTTTATTTTTAATTTGTGTAAGAAAATTCTATTCCCACTTGTAATGAATTTTTTCGCAATTAAAAATAAAAGCTAAATTTTCGAAATAAAATTAAAACGTCAACATGGTTTTAGATGTTACTTCTGGAGGAGTACTATTTTTATATAAAAATTTATTCCAAAAATCGATTATGGTTTTCGAACAAGGTTTCTAGAAAAATATGTTTAAAATTTTCCGACCCATTTTGTTTACATGTACCTAATTGTAATTTTTGTCTTTAGATACTCAAGGCTATGTGGATACAACACCCTCTTTGTTTGTGGGACAGACGAATATGGAACAGCAACTGAAAATAAGGCCATGGCTGAGAATCTGACACCGAAAGAAATATGTGATAAATATTTCGAGGTTCACAACACGATCTATCGCTGGTTTGGAATTGGTTTCGATTATTTCGGTCGCACCACTATGCCAGAACAAACTGAGTGAGTAAAATTTGTGCTTTTTTAATTTACTATTATTTTTAATATTCGTATTAAGTTTTATTTAAGTATTATTTTAATTTTTCAGTATTGTCCAAAATATGTTTAAAGAAATAAACGCCGCCGGATATATTGAAACCGAAACGGTAGAGCAATTGTTGTGCCAAAAATGTGATAGGTACCTAGCCGATAGGTAAGTGATCTAAATATTAAATTTTCGCAGTTAATTCAGATTATAATAATCACAGATTCGTGGAGGGGACATGCCCTCATCCAGGTTGTGGTTACGAAGACGCTCGTGGGGATCAATGTGACAAATGCGGGAAACTTGTGAACGCAACCGAACTGATTCGGCCACGATGCAAAGTTTGTAATACCGCCCCCGTCGTACGACAGTCGCAACAACTATTTTTGAACCTTCCGAAAATTGAACCCAAACTCAAATCTTGGGTAGAGGCTAGCGAAGGTGGGTGGACGAACAATGCCCGCGTTATAACAAGATCGTGGCTTAAAGAGGGACTCAAGTCGCGGTGTATTACCAGGGACTTGAAATGGGGCATACCAGTGCCAGTGCAGGACTTTGAACAGAAAGTTTTTTACGTATGGTTTGATGCTCCGATTGGATACATCTCGATAACCAGCAGATATACCAAAGAGTACATGCAGTGGTGGCGACCAGAAGCAGACGTTAACGTCGAACTCTTCCAATTTATGGCCAAGGATAATGTACCTTTCCACTCGGTTATGTTCCCAGCCTGTTTACTCGCTTTGGACCAGGGTTACACTTTGGTTTCGCATATTATGGCTACAGAGTACTTGAACTATGAAGACGGAAAATTCAGCAAGAGCAGAGGAATTGGCGTTTTTGGAAATGACGCACAGGTATAAGCATATTAAAATTTAGAAAACAAAATTTGAAAATGTTAATAAAAATCCTGAAAGACAAACTCTCAAACACATAACCACAAAATAGTAAAAGCTAACTCGAAAATACTTATAAATGCTACACTAGTGTATTGGTGATCAAAAACCGGGGCACCACACGAACTATTTAAAAAATTTCAATACGGTGCTATTATTTTGCACAGTTGTTTTACGGACCTTAAATTTTTTTTTTTTCCAATTAGAGATTAAGGACAGATTATTAAAGCCGTGTATTATTTACCATTTTCTCACATGTAGTTTGCAATTAACAAGTTGAAAGTTGAAAAGGCGTTGAACGGTGCTAGTGTTTTCACATTATGGTAAACATTTTATTTAAAAAAATATGCACACTATTGTATTATAATAAAAAATTAATATGACTGGAAATTCAGCTTTTATAAACACAGGGCTCATTAAGGCTTACTTATTATGCTCGAGTAGAAAACATTAAAATAACGACAGATGAACTGAATTTTTCACGTTTTGCATAATATTTGCAATTCTATTTCGAAATCTTCGAAAATTAGAAACTTTTATTCTCTATAAAACTGCAAAAGTAATTAACAGAAAATTGAATCTGCCCAGTTAAGTTGTTACGAAAGTATTATGATTCAAAAGTTGACCTAAAATGCTCGATAATCATAGGAAAATATAATTTGTTTTCGTATTCTGTCTCCATTCTTTGTTTTAACATCTTGGATAATAAAACTGTATTTGTAAATTTTAATATATATTACGAAAAATAGGAAACCGCATTGCACTCTTGACCTCGAATAGATTCAGACTGTTGTTTTGCTTATTTCATCTCAATGCAAGGAAATTTAGTTTAGAATATGTTGGATTCGTTTTTTTCATATAAAATTTCGAAATTTTGGGCTCAACCTTATTTTTCTTAGATTAATTCACAAATATTTTTTTTTATTTATAGGATACTGGTATTCCAGCTGATATATGGCGCTTCTACTTAGCATCCGCTCGCCCCGAGGGACAAGATTCTAGCTTTAGCTGGAATGACCTAGCAGCAAGAAATAATTCTGAGCTGCTCAACAATTTGGGAAACTTTGTGAATCGTGCACTTGTATTCTGCGAAAAGAACTACAATTCGGCCGTGCCCAAAATGGAATTAACAAACGACGAACTAATCCTGCTGGCCCTTGTGAACAGGGAAATTAAAGGCTACAACCATTCTCTAGAAAAGGCTAAGCTCCGCGATGGAATTAGGCACATGTTGTCTATTTCACGGCACGGCAATCAGTACATGCAGGCACAGCAGCCATGGGTGCTTCTTAAGGGCACTGACGAGCAAAAGACTCGCGCTGGGACGATAATTGCCATGTGCTGCAATTTATCTTGCCTGCTGGCGTCTTTGCTCTTCCCTTATATGCCCTCGACGGCTCGAGTTTTATACGCTCAATTGAACTACAAGAATATATTTATTAATCCGGAGTAAGATTTTTTAAATATTTTTCTGTCTTCATAAAAGATAATTTTTTTTTTCAGAATTCCTTACATGACAATTCTTCTGCCTCCGGGACATAAGATTGGAAAACCAGCACCACTTTTCACTAAGATTGAACAGACACACATCGACGAATTAAAAAAGAAATACGCCGGTCCACAAAATGGTGAAATCAAGAAGACTGAGCAACCAGCCGTTGGAAAAAAATTGCAGACCATTGCCGAAGCTCAAGAGGCTGTACAAGCTCAAGCCGACAAAGTACGAGCTTTAAAACAGGGTGGCGCTGACAAAGCCACTTGGCAACCAGAAGTTAACATTCTTCTCGATTTCAAGAAACAACTCGCCGCACTTGAAAGCAACGAAATTCCAAATGGAGCCATTGTAAACGAAGCTCTGAAACCTTCAGAAGATAAAATAAAGGAACTTGAGGATAAAATTGCTAAGCAGGTATGATTTTGTTAGCTTCATTTGGAATATATCTTAAACATGTTTCTTATATAGGCTGAAAAAGTTAGAACTTTGAAAGCTTCAGAGGGTCCTCAAATTTGGAAACCGGAAGTTGACATTTTGCTAGAACTCAAGAAGGAGCACGCCACATTGACTGGAGCTCCAGAGCCGGCAACAGGAAAAAATAAAAAGAAGAAATGATATTCAGTTTCCTACGTGTCCACCCTATTTACGCCCAATTATTAATTACCGGAAACCCCCTTTTGTCGCTATTTTAATAACTTATTGTAGACTTATTCTCCTCTTCTGTGCTAAAATTTAAGTGCGAATTATGTAAATACAGCTGCTGGAGCACTTTGTTTGTAGTCGTTGCTTAAGATTCATAAATTTTTTTCAAATTTTATTTATACTGATGATGGATAATTTATGAATAAAATTCAATTCATAGTATCTTACTTTTTAATTTGAATTTACAGGGCCTTTAATAATTTCATAGGATAAACAGCAAATATTCTGTTCTATCATGTTATGGAAAATCGAATCTAATTATTTTGATATTTCTATTTTGACAGAAAAAGTTATTGCGGAAATAAGGAAAAATGTAATTGTTGTGCGTTATTAAATGCTTTTAAAATTTAAATTTGTGCAAAATAAAATAAAATCAATAAAGTGAAATGAAATATAATTTTCATCATAGAAAAAATATAAATCAAAAACTAAAACGGGGTATTAAACTTTTAGAAAAGCATCCTCGGGTAGAAATCATAAACAAACTGCTAATTTGCAGTTGTTTTTTACTCATTGGTATCCTTTAAAATCTATCGATTTCTATTGAAAATTTTTTGACGTAAATACGTAAATAGGTTCGGGCCAGTACAAAAGAGCACTTCAGAATTTTTGATGTAACGTTTTCAGGTGGGACATAAAACCATTGAATAAATCCGAAACTATAAGTTGAATTGCGTTGATTCTGGTATCATTCTAATGTAGTTCCGTTTCTTATAAAAACGCGCAGCACGACAGGAGAAGGGCTCGAAGCAAAATGAGAATTTGAGCGCTCGTAAAAGTTTCAAATCGATACAGGGGAATACTCCAAGTAGCTACAACGCTCATTTTGGTATCAAACGATAGATTTTGAGCATAACAATCCAATACAATAATAATCTCAAACATTTAACAAGTTACAATATAAAAAAAAAAATTGAAATAAGGACCATGTTCTAACTTTCGTACGTAGTGAATCGAAGAGTTTATAAAAGGTATTTTCTTATGTGAAAATTCCGTAACAGAATTCCTAAATTTGACTTTAATTATAATAATTTTTTCATTTGGAGTGCAAATTCGGCAGAAAAATCGAATCGAATTATTTTGATGTTATATGCGGAAAATATAATGGAAATCAAAGTATGTAACTAAAATGAATTTGTGAGAATTTTAGGATCTGTACGAAAATTATAAGGCGCTAAATCTAAAAAACATTTTTTTACATATTGGCCGAAACTTACGAAAAAAACCATGAAACGTAGTAGCTGCATTGTAGAAAGAGCATCTCCGCAGCTATTCAATGATGTAAATAATTAGTACTTAGTAGAGGGTCAAGAGGTGCAGGGTTTGTGAAAATACGAACGTCGGAATACTGAGGTGTAACGTTCGTCTCGTAAATGGACGGTGCGGAAGGCTAATCGCGCAGCGGCCACTTTGTTCGTTCAGTATTGATCGGCACTCAGAGTAGCTAGGACGCTGTTTTTGGTTTAAAAACACGCGAATTGGGAATGTATATTCACGTCAATTTCTCGACTGCATCCCGACACATTCACCCACATTTTTTCTTTTATAATATAAAAATTAAGCGGATCGCAGGCTGGCGAAACCCCACCTTCCTTATTTTGTACTTCGAACTTTAGTTAAAAGTGATCGGTTAACAAGTCTGAACTTGAAATGTTTACGAATTATAACATCACGTTTTATATTTTAATATTTATGTAAAAATTTTAAATTAAATATTTGTTTCTCATTCTCTATAAATAATAAAAGAAAAAAATTCAAAATTGCGAGTTTGCTTAGCGTACATACCTTCATTGATTCCTATATTCAGTGAGAATTATTCACACATTAATAATAATAATAATAATAAATAATACATTCATCATATTTAAAAAATAAATTTATTTTACTTTTTTATATTAAATATTAATCCGGTGACACGTTTATAATATAAAAAATTGTTTACAACAATTTGAAAAACACTGATTCTTACTGCTTGAACTCAACTTCTAACTGAATAACGATAAGTAAAACTAATTTAGACAAGCATTTAACCAAAAGGGAGAGGGAAGAAAATGCAACAAGATAAATAAAGTTTCTGAGGAGAAAAACAAAGAACGCGTCTTTATCATCATCAAACTGATGCAGACGACATCAGTGTCAGAAGCAAAAGTGTACTCTTGACTCGCTTTTCACTTCATTTATTTTTGTTTTTTTTTTCTTTTTTTTTTAAATTGTTTTTATGCGTTTTGTTTAAATATTATATTTACACATATTCTTCTGCTCCCACACTGTATCGTCTAATTGGTATATGTACAAGGATCTCTTTTAAAGTACGACGTATCCTAAGTATGGCGTCTAGTTATGGAACATATTTACACGGTGTGTACTTACATCGAAATATTACAAGACTTAAAAACTAGGCTTCTTTTCACTTAATAGAAAAGAAAGACGCAGCTCCACTAAAGTACTCGTAAAAACACTTAAAAATTATTGAAGGAGGTAAAAACTTGGAAAAATTCATTAAAATAGCAAAAATAGAAATTTTGGTGAAATCCTTCAAAGCTAGGAAGAATAAATTACGATTAAATTTACTTTGTTGCAGTTGCAAGGCAAAACACTTTTCATTATTTTCCTTTATCATCCCAGGCTTCTCAAAATCTCCGTAATCTTCCCGCCTAGCTGTCGACTTGCTCCACTTTATAGCGGTTGTACTTCTTGTAAGGCGTTTTTCGGAGGTCGTTCTCCTGAATGACGCTCGTTATGTTTGGGGCCAAGTCGGGATTACGTCCCATTAGCCAATCATTGCACTGCTGACGCTGTGACTCATTCGCGTTCTTTTCCAGCCACTTTCCTATAAAGTTCTGAAACTTCTTCTGCATAACTTTCGTTACTGTTGCATGTGTCTGGAAATATACGAAAAATGTTAGTTAAAAGCTAAGATACAACAGCAGAAATCCTTACCTGTTTAGCTTTCCTCAGCGAATTCTTTTTGTACAGGGTGACGTCCTTGTTCACAACAAAAAACATCTTGTAAGACTGCTGATTAATCTTAACTTCTTCACGATCACTGACCACATAGGGATCATTAATGCCAGTACTTCCAACCCTTTCGGGAGGTCGTTTGCCCCAGAAGGGATCGTCGACAACTCCTATAACTGAGGAAACTGGTGACTTCTCTGTCGAAGCTGTGCCACAATTAGCTCCATTATTGTTGTTATTATTGTTCGACGTTCCATTGCCGGCGGCCGCACCAGCAGTCGCGAGTACAGTGGTAAACTCGCCGGATATACGACAAGATAATTCTTCGGTGGTAGTAACAGTTGCCGTCTCTGATTTTGTTTTTGCTGCCGTTGTTGAAGCGTAACATGAATTAAATTTACGAATGTTTCGCTGTAAGTAAAGTGGCTTCCGAGGTACAGATGACAAACACTGTAATTTTAAATAAAACGAAATATATACATAAGATAGTGTCTTTTAAGTACCATAGATAATTAACAACAACTAATTGGTATGATAATATTTTTAACCATTTTTTACTAAAGCAACAAATATTCATTCAGTCGGCAAAAAATTCAAAGGATGGAATTCGCCTAAAATCTGCTATGAGGTTGTATAAAATAAAATAAAATTAAAAAAAAACAGAAGGAACGTTCTTCTCGACTATCTTTTGAACCAAAATACATATGATGGTATATAAAATTTTTAAGTCATACGTACATATTACGTAACAACCTAAAAAATCCAATAAAAGGTCCTACTGCGATTGTAGTTTTTAATCGAATTGTTTGGTTAGTACGTAACTACGTAAGAGTAGAGTAAATTTATGATTATTTTAACATTACTCTTTTTATGACTCAACAGCAATCATTGCCAATATCGATACTTTTGTAAACGAGTCCCAATATCGAGCAAATTTGGAATTCATTTATAGTCCTAATGAATCTAAACTAGATAATTAGTATCAGTTTTGTCATACTTATTACTTAACTATCGTATTGAGTTTACCAGGAACATGTTACAGCCGTCAAGAATATTTTACAAAAGTAACTTATTTTATAAACCAAACAAAAAACGGAAAATTAATTTGTTTTAGCGAAACTTCTGGTGGTTTATTTTTTGTTTGTAAAGAACAAGAGCTCTAATGAATTTACACAAATCAGTTTTGGTTTAGCACCGATCGAAAGATTTTGCTTAAATTTTGTATATTGCTCTGACCCGCGAAATTTATCCGTCGTCATATTATTTATTTCAAACTTCAATACTGCTCTCTATAGTGAAATAAAATAATTTAAAAATGTTTTCAAGAAGTTATCCATAATTATCGTGATCATATTGCTCAAAAGTCTAACGAAGTCAACGATTTGTCGAAAATGAAATCTTACGAAAGAACAATAACGTATCTTGAAAATACTCAGCTACAATTTTAATTATCAACTTTGCATTTTTGTAGAGGTTTCAGA
This sequence comes from Eutolmus rufibarbis, assembly GCA_963920795.1. Lineage (NCBI taxonomy): Eukaryota > Metazoa > Arthropoda > Insecta > Diptera > Asilidae > Eutolmus > Eutolmus rufibarbis. The sequence goes on from OY987205.1 coordinate 24,585,676, forward strand.
ATGCTCCAAGTTAGGTTTTCCAACCCCTAAATGCGTTTTTCTCAAAACTATTTTTTTCAAATTCAGTTAATAGCAACATAATTTACTAGTAAACCAATATTGAAGGTTTTATAACAATCTTTATACATTTGCACTGTTTTTTTGATTTTCGATGATCCAGTGGAGATGAACTCTCGAATCAGTTAATTTTGAGTTATTGTTTTTTGGCATTAGAACTCTGAAATTAAGTCAGAATACAATGATTCTAAAACTCAATTTAGCTCCTGAATAGCCGCATACAGAATAAAAGTTGGAATACATTTATCTGGAATCTTTGCAAATTTCGAAATTATGTAATTTCTGTCTACAAGTGACACAATTACTTTTAGTTAAACATTTGAATATATTAAGACAAACCTACAAATTATAAATTCTTCATAATGTTATGTCATTTAAACAATTACCCCAAAATTGTGCTGTACGTAAAACACAAGAAATTAAGCCAAAAACCACTTCCCTTCTCCATTCGCTTATTTCTTTCATAAGAAACAAAAAATCATCTACTACAGACGCCATTAAAATTATATTTAAATTTAAAGTTTATCATTTTTATCTAAGCAAAACGTATTATCGAAACAGATCCGCAAATAGTAGTGTACCAACAAAACACACAATCTTGTTGAAGCATGCAATGAATACTCAAAGTAATAAAATTTCATCCTAATTTATACTAAAAGTTACAATCATTTTTTTTAATATGTACCAGGTCAAATTAAAACAGTTTACATATTATGTATTTTATCTTATACGTATATTATTTTGAGCAGTTCCATAATATTTTTGCTAACATTGAAAGAGATAACATAACACTTTTTATAAACAAATCGAAGCGAGAGCCATTCTAGTCCGAATGTGAAAAGGATTATAAAGATTTAACAAAAAAAGAGAAGGAGAAATAATAAAATTATGTGAAAAATGTCTTCACAAAATTGATCAAAAAAAGCAACACATTCGTACAAGATAAATTTGTTATGTATTTATTTACTTATTATTTTTATACTTTTAACCAACAAATTCCAGTTACCAGCAATTTTCTATATAAGAAAAATCGAATAATTATCTGATTGTCTTTTGAAAAATATTAATCTGTACGAATATGTTTTTATTGAGTAATAATAAAAATATATCTAAACAATTACAAAAGAAAGTCTAAGAAGTGATTTAATCAAGCCCACAGACATAGCTTACCACTAAAAAGGTCAAAGTTTATAGCAAATCGGATTAAATACATATTTATAATTTAAAGAATAAATAAAAATAAAATACCTCGGCAACCAGACAATGTAACAAATACCGATGACCCACTTACCTTTTCAAATTGCTTTTACTTTCACAATTTTTTTTGTTTTTTAAAACGAGAAAGAAATTACCTGAAAAAATCTTTTTCTCATTTTTTTTCCGATATTTATTAAAGCGATATTTTCTATGGTAAAATAATTTTATTGGGACGATGATTTTGGTTGGTGGGAGAAAAATTAGAAATTAATAAAAGCATAACAATAAAAAATTGCTAATTGTGTTTTTACACTGAGAATTCTCAAAAAATTTGACTATTCTATGCTTTAAAACTGTGGGTTATTGTTACATATTTAACCTGCTCTATTTGAGCCTTTTTAATGAAAACACTGTTTTGAACTATAAATCTTTTAAATGAAGCTGTTAACTGTCGGTATAAACTTGAAAATTTCCGGTAGGCGTTTTTCTTTCATTAAATTGAACATCCCCAAAATGGAACTCTAGCATTAAATTTAAATTAACGGATTTGATAGTTTATTAGGAACTTTTTCTGACAAATATCACTTTCCTGCAGCCTCATTTTGCTTTTGTAATAGCATAAAAATTCGGCTAAGTGAAAGAGAGGGTTAAATGGTTGGATAAATGGATTATGATATAGATTCATATACAACACATTCTAAATCTGTTTATGATGGCTAAAAATGTATGAGTAACGCCACATTGTTCAGGTACATATGTTAAATTTATTTGTTGTTGTTCTCTCTCAGGTCCTCGACAACTATATATATGTATGCCAGCACACCGTTTAAGTGTCTTGCAATATTCACACGATTATCTATTAGCATGAATTCCATCAGATATTTCGGCCTTAGAGGTGGTCAGAGGGGAGAATGATAAGTTTTAGCATATTGTTATAATTCAAAAATTATGCGGGCTAAAACTAAAAGAAAATCGATTGTAGAATGTGTAAGTAAAGCGGTTTCATATGATACCTTGAACATGTCACCCTCTTTTTAAATTTCAACCTTCCCCGACCCTTGCAATGACAAAAATATTTTCAAAATTGTTTTGCCTAAAATCGATGCGAATTAACAAGTTCTACAACTGTGCCAAATTTCAAGTCGATAGCATTAGTGGTTTCCGAAATAATCGGTTTTTCTTTTTGAGGCACGGAATCCTAAAAATTATATAAAAGGTAAGAGCAGTGGTATCAAATTACTCTAATTAATTCGTTTTTAGAAAGCTAATATGAGTCCGAAATTGAATGAAGTCAATAAAATCTACGAATCGTCACATAATGAATTAAGCAACCTGGACATGAGTTCTCTTGCTTACTCCTAATTTTGCATAGATCCTAGTCAAATGAACAAAATTAAATCATTGTCCAACATGTGGATATTCCAAATTTAAAGAAAAATTAAAGCAATTTGAAATGATTAAATAATACACTAAATAGCAAAAAGAAAAAGCGCGGGAATGTTGGGTGAACTAAAATAAAACTTTTATGTTATCTACTATTAAAAAGTCTTAATTTTATTATCTCATATATTTTCTTTTATTTCTCCATTGCTAATAAATAATTGTGATGGATTTTCGGTATGTCCTCTTTACATAATATTATCGTCCATATTTCAATTTTGAGTATTCTTTCCTTCTACTTTACATTTATTAAGTTATCGATAAATTTAAAATGCTCAAATGTACAAAATCAACATGTTGGACATTCACTTAAAATACGTGTCTTTTTCAAATTTTTACAATTAAAAACAAGGTTATTTACAATCGCTAGACTTTTGCTTAGCTTGCATTATTTATACTACTGTACTCGTTCACATATTAAAACGTTAAAAAAATATAAAACTGTACAAGAACTTTGTAAATATATAATTTTATCAATATACTTCTTAGTCATATTTTTGATTCAAATTTTACTTTATTTCATTAAAAAAAAAAAAATTGTTTTGCCAATTTTGTGAAAAAAAATATATTCTCGTTTTCTTTTCTTTCATCTAGCTTTAAACGAGATTTAATTGTTTTGCCATATCAAATCAAAACTATGCTCTGAAGATGTTTGCAAGTCATTTATGCCATGACGGAGCAGTTAATAGTCGTAGCGACCTACCGAAATGAGAAATATTCATAAAGCGCTGTTTTTATACCTTTGATTTGACCTGGTACAGTTTGGGAAGGAAAATGCAATAAAAAAGCTATTGTTAGTCTTATTGATTTTTTATAAATTACCTTAAAATTGTTCGAAGATATGCAAAAATCATAGAGAAATTAATAAATTACTAAATAAACCAAAATATGTCACAAGAAGCGAAGTGGCCGAATTCAAGATCGTATCAGTGTGTACGACAATTATATTTCGAAATTAACAATTTTTATTAAAAATTCACCAATAGTACTGTCTTAGAGCCCACAATCTGAATTAAAAAATAATTTATCCTCCCAACTCATTAAATTATAGTTAGTATACATTGAATTTGTCTGTGTGAAAAATGTAGAATTTAAGTTGCAGATTCTAAAGCTTCCTTGGCTTTCCGAAATGTTTCCTGACAATTTGGATACATTAGTATCTAGTATATCAGTGTTTTTATTTAAAAGTATAGTATATTAGCGTTTTTATTTAAAAAATTGTAAATTGAGTACCTTCCACTGGTAAGTAAAAGCCATCAATTCACAGATCGCATCCAACAAAGGAATCTGGAATCAGCTTAAATATTGGTAATTGACCAAGACCAACTGGCACACGCAAATTAATTTTTCTTTATTCATAAAGTAAATTTATGTTTTAGGTACATCAATGAGCACCACTTGTGAGGTACTTAAAGCTATAGTTAGTAAAAATAAGTTCACGAATATTGTGAAAATCAATCTTAGTACTATATTCTCGAAAAATAATCCGATAACTAATCGAATTATTGTATCACCCAATTTATTATGCATGAGTAAATATAAACAAATGCAAGCAACGTATCCACTTAAAAAAAAAAAAAAAAAACTAAGAATTCTTTTTATGTCTAGTATCAACTCCTAGAATTCGACCACACGACGAAACCAAAGAGAAAAATAAACAAAACAATCACAAACTTAACAAAAGTACAGAAAATCAACATCAATAAATAAAACTTTGTTCCTACGAGTTCTGTTTTTTAAAATAATAACAAAATGTCACTTACCATGTCATCGTCCGGTCTTTCAGTTTTTGTATCCATATTATTAAGGGAGTCCGTAGAAGCACCAGATCTATTATTAGAACCTGTGCCACCAGAATGTGCTGAAGTGGCAGGATTTGTCAGTCTTTCAACGTATTTGTTCCAAGCTTGGGTATTTGAAACACATTTCTCATTATCATCGGTTTCGGTGTCCAAAAGTTCAATAGTAACACGACAATCAATCTTATACTGTAAAATAAACATAAATTTAGTACCGCACTTTTTTATATTTTACAATCATATTAGATTACTTACTATAAATACTTTAAAACAATTTTCATCTTGTAGTGCTGCCTCTGCTTTTCTTTGATACGCTAATTCAGCTGCTATCCTTTTGTTGGCTGTTCTACAAAGTCCTCCTGCTCCTGATTTTCTTTGTTCGGCATGAAAGAGATCAACGCACTCCAAGGCTCCTCGTTCGGTCACACAATGTTGCAATTGACGAACAGCGTTCGAAACAACCTGTGTTTTAAAAAATTTCTTGTTTAATGTGCTTATAAATAACTAATAAATTGTCTATAGAAATCAACTACATTTACTTTTGAAATAAAAACAAAAGTTGATTCCCAAAGTGCAATTTTACTATATCCTAGGTTTGGAGGATCAATAGGACAATTCATATTCATCCCTAACTTTACTAGGAAATTAAATGGGAGCTTTACTCTAAAAGACCGATGAAAAGGGACGATATCCCTCTGTCTAAATGGTGAATAAAGTATAACAATTCTTATAGGAATTTTTAAGCACAATTCAACTGCATCTATTGACGTTTCCAAGAAACCTAAAAACCAAATCTTAAGGATAAAAAAGTACTTACTCTGTCCAGCGTAAATGCGATGTAAGCATGAATGCCGAACATTTCTCTCAGAGAATCTTCGTAGTTATTGGAATCCATGTTGCCATCAAGAACGTTCCTTAACATGTCCAGAAATGTTGGATAATAATCTTCAACTTGAATTTCACTTTTGGGTTTCAGTCTTAAAGCGGTCGCCGTACTTTCGCGACGATTAGTACGATACTTTTCCTCTTCAGCAGCCAAAATTTGTGCTCTGTCGTACATTGTGCGGAGTCGTTCGCATAAAATCGCATGCAAACGAAGGAAAAGGTACCAATTGTTGTTTGCAAAGAAAAGTGTATAAGCCTCCTCCTGAAAAAATACAATTTAACACAAAAACGAATATTATTCAACGTGACCATACTCGCTCCGATTACTGAATTAAACTGATTGGAATAAAAAGCCCTAAAAATGTTTACGCAAAATTATACACATTTGTTTACAGTGGACTGAGGAGACCCCCTTTATTATGCTTACTTAGCAGATATATCATTTCTGGCTGAACGATTTAGCAATTTATTTAAAATGAATTTTCAGAATGCAGGTCAGGAGTAATGGTTATGAAATTGCAATGCAAACTGTGTAAGGGAAGTGTCTGTGGAAGCAATGGGGCTTGTACTATCAAATTATGAATTTATCGATTCGTTCTCGCCGGAAATCTCCTGGTTCTCGCTTTACATTACATCCCCCACATTGCTTTTGATTTTACCTTAATTTAAAAAAATCTGTAAAAGAGCCCCTTCGAGCGACGACTGATAAAGCATTTGTAAACTTCGTAAGCGTTTCCACAATTCGATTTATTGAATTCACCGCGTTTGCAAATGAGTAGACAGAATTTTAAAACAATTACCAGTCACAACTCAGATACATTTGTTTAGCCACCCACGTAGAGGGTTCATCTAAATTTAATTTACTCTCAAGATGAACTGAACTAGCTTTGTCTTAAAGTATTACGTAGATCATCGGTTGACTCTTGAATGAGTGCGATGAGTTCAAGTTCCTCCAGGTTTAGAAGTTTAAGCGGTCAGTAATTTAATAAAATTAAATTTTTGTAAACTGCGCATCTTGATACAATTATTGGTTTTGTAAATTTTACAAAATGGTTATATGGAACTTTCGAAAATGGTTTAAAAAATTTGAAAACTTCAATCAATAAACATATTTCCTTTTAGGATGAAGACCTCGGAAAAACGTAATTTCTTTAGAAACGAGCGGGATAAAACCTCTTTTTATTAAAGACATAGAAATAAAAAGCGATATGTGCAATTATAGATTTCTAGACTCGCACGCACTCCCTAAAAACGAGTTTCATATGTTAAGTTAGGTTAGGTTGGAATTGCTGCCCTAGAAAGGCACACTTAGGCCATTTCTGGCCCATTGTGTTACCACGTAGCGCAGGAGACCATGCTTATACGTGGGACTCGAAGCCATAACCTCTGGGATGGTAGTCCAGCGTGCTAAGAACTGAGCTACCAGAGGCCCATCACATGTGTATTGAATAAATTATCATCAAATTAAACGCCTGTTTTGAGGAATTCCAAATATCTTGCTATTTAGAAGGCTTAAAAGTGTATCAAATTAAAAATAAACGAATGTGCAATCATTTTGACCAATTTAGTAAGTTGTATAATTTTATTAGAGAAAGAAAATTTTGTACTCACCGCATTTTTGCTAATAGCATGCTGAGGAAGTGGAGGGCTTGGAGCGTCCTGATCGATTTCCTCCTTAATTTCGACTTTGATCCCAGCAGACGATGTTGTGTGACCTCCAGCAGTGCTGCTACCGGTTGAATCACATCTTATGCTATTATTGCTTACTGTACCATCGGCGAGAATCGTTGAAGTCGCAGTAGTTTCACTACCTATCACTTTATTATCACTAATACTATTTGAAGTACAACTAACATTCACACTAGTTGATATATTCGAAGGAGCGCTTGATAATTTGTTACTAATACAACTACTTATAACGTTACTACCACTGCCACTCGAAGTGCTACTTTCACTCCTGCACAAATGGGTCCGATCACCTTCGCCCTTTTCGCCACTGTTACTTCGCCCCCCTGTCGCCGAAGCGTTGGTCGAGGTGATTGTTGATGGCATCGTTACGATCGTTGTTGAACCAGTCACAAACGGAGAGTTTGTCGAACTAATCTCTACACAATTTCCAGACGCACTGGTTACGTTCTCTTTGCTATCTTCCGATTTCACAACCGCTGTTAACACCAATGAGTTACTTGTTGATCCAGCTCCCGGTAGACCTGAATTAATTGCATTGCTACTACCCTTAATCTTGATTGAGTCTGTGTCTGAAGGATCAACATCCATTTCTTTATCATCTATTAAAAATGGGAATACTTTACAGAAAGCCAAAGAAAAAAAAAAAAGATGGAAAACACTCTAATTATTTATACCGGTGGCACACTTTCTTAATACATAGATTGATTTACTATGGACTAATTAAATTTTAATTGTAAAATTTTCTCATTCGAAACATAATAAGTAATAACTCTATATAATCCGACCGTGCGCTACTCGAAACCACTTTTACCAATACCGTGGAAGAAAGATAAACAAAAAAATTACCATTCCACTAATAAAATTGCTAAAAGCTTTTTTTTACTAATAAAAAGACCTTTTCGATTAACCAAAATGGTTACTAAAAATTTTGCTTTAATTTATTTTCCAATATATTTTCAGACTTTCTTTTTTCAAGGTTAAACTTTTTTGGTATTGATTCATTTAGTATAAAATTTTCTGGGTATGATCACATTTTAATAATATTTATTATCTAATATTCATATAAAATAATGTTATTTGAACCCGCAAATCAAGAATAGTTCATTTTATCAAAATATTCAATTTTCAGTATTCTAAACCAGATTAGAAGTGATTTAAAAAAAATAATCGCCGAATTATGCAAATAATTCGCATTTTTAAGAGAGACCCTCAAACAAGTCAATTGCCAATTTTAGGCAAGACATTCTTTAGGCGTTTAAGACATATATTTTAGAATGCCTGCATATTGTTTTCCATTTTCTTACTGGACGAGTTAATAAGTTAGACAGAAAAAAATTAAACGAAATGGAGGAGAAAACTGCGTTTGGTTGACGTTTTTAAGGTCAGACGTTTGTAAGATTGAATTAATTAAGTGTTATGAAATTGCTGCCTATAAACATTTTTTGCTGAACAATAATAGATAGCGTAAAATAATGTTTTCTAAAGTTAAAAATGAATGAGAAAATTTTTCAATTATGCAAGGATAATTCAATTAAAACTTCAAAGAAAACAAATTAAATTAGATGTGAATTAACAAAATATTATGAAAGTACGTCTAACTAACCTTGGTATGAGAGTATTTAGATTAAAAAAAATTAATTTAACTCACCATCTTCTCTTTCATCATCACTTAAAGGTTGCCGAGGTGAAAAGAATAAATCAGGAACAAATTGACGAAGAATATGTTTAATTTTAGTTTTTTCTTGTTTTTGTATTCCCGTTTGCCTTTTAACATGGTGAATTAACAAATTTGCTGCATCATCCAAAATTGTTTTGTCTTTATATGGCAAAATTAAATGAGGACCACTTATGGGCTCGGATGTATTTTCCTCATTTTGCTCATGGCGCTATTTTGAAATGAAATAGAATTGTGTTAAATTTGCTTCATTAAACTTCAATATTCAGGATTATCTTACCTCGTCGTAAAGAGTTTCAATTTCGTTGAAAAGACTTTTTGAGCGCAAAGCCTTAATGTCATTCGGTTTAAAATTAATGGCTTGATGATCGAGAGATTTGAGATAATACTTTTCATTTTGTTCTCTCCATTGTTTGTTAAAGTTCTGTAAACAAACATATTTCAATTATTAACAAGTAGATTTAATTTAATTTAATTTTAATACCTTCTGTGCCTCGCGCCATTCCTCCTCTTTAGCTTTGAGTCTTTTAAGGACAACAGGCACAGCAACCGAAGGGTTCTTTTTCAAACCAGTGATTATTTCTCCAGCCTTTTCTCCATATATTCGCTTTAAAGCGCGTTGATGTATCGTTGGTGAATTTCCACCGAGGCAATCATCCAATTTGTATCTTGTGACCTCTTCTTGAGGCATTCGGGACATTTTCTTCTGCACACCCTCGAGTACTCGTATTGTTGAACTATTCGTCTCAATAACAACATCCAGCTCAAACCTCTCATCCTCAGTTCTATGAATTTTCCTTTGTTTATATTTTATGAAACACTTTCTAAACAATTCAATTCATTTGAAAAAAGGTACAAAACTTTAGAAAGCGTTGCACCTCTTTCCAAATGAAGCTGCTTTGATGCTAATAAGCAATACAGACTTCCCATTCCTGCGTAGCATTCCAAAATATTTAATATTGCACTCTGAAGATTTTTTATTTTCCCATCTACCTAGCATTAAAAAGCTCCTACACTATCTATAAAATAACTATAGTAAGGGAAGTCGCTTTAACAAGCACTGTTATATAATACAAGCTTTGCACACAACTATAATTAGCTTGAGATGTCAGCCATTTGGGATATTAAAATCCATGTTTCTAAATAGTACCCAGGTTTGGATAATAATAACCTAAAAAATTCCCTAAGCTAAATAAAAATGTTCTAAAATTTAATTTTTGCGATCGACTACATAGTTTATCTTAGCAAAAGCAATTACTCACACTCTGACTATTTAAATGCATAAATTTCTTAGATCGAGAAACTAATTAAACCTTTAACAACCTTTAATTTAAGCTAATAAAAATTATTTTCCAGATATTCATCAGTTCCTTAATAAAAACCTCAATTAAATTCATCACTCATTAATATATAAAAATTAATATCGGCATCGAGAATACTTTTTAGAGTTAAAAATAATTTAAAGTGTCGCAAAATGAGAAATCTTAACAGTAGCATACAAAAGAAAAGAAAACAGATATTTACCTATAAATAATTTCCTCGAACTGAGTCTTCCTCGATGTAACAAAAGTGGAATCCTCGCTAGCCCATGTGGGAAATGAGACCCACGTATCGTTTAGCACCTCCCGGCACAAACCAGTCCGGCCAGAGCATTTTTTCGGTTCACTGGTTTTTGGCAATGCACAATAACTAGCTCCAAGTCTTTTGCAAGACGTTAAATCGATCTCTTGTGCCAACTCGCCTCCTTGGTTTCGATCAGATCTTTGAGCAGTTGAAAGCGGTACACCTTCGGGTAAAGAAGATGGTCCAAGAAAATCTTGAAACCATCGATGCAATTCAGGAAATTTACTAAGAAACGGCGACACTAGGCCTAGCAGTTCCGACTTGGATATGATCTCCTGATTGAATAGAGTTAAGCACCGAAGGAAGTTATCATAAACTTCCGGACTTCTTAAAGCTTTCCGTACTTTATCAAAAAATGCAGCATCAGAAAGAGATCCATAGCGTGACGCTTCCGAAAAAGTAACATCTCTGCAAATCGGTTTGTGGCGTTTCGCTGGTGGACCACTGTCTCTATCTTCGGGACGTCTTGGAAGATGACCAACTGGTAAAGCACTGTAGCTTGGAGATTTCTTCGCTTGAGACGCGTTATGCCCAAATTTCTGATTCATGTGATTACGATCCTTCTCCCTGGACAAGTGATAATCTTTATCGTAATGCTCCCGATCCAGGCGGGCCAAATTATTTTGGGAATTGTTATAATTTTTTATGCTACCAGAGCCGGAATGCGTAGATCCAACAGGTACAACAGGAGGAATTTTCTTATGATCGTTGTGTGCTTTAGTCATGTACTGCGTTGTTGAATGATTTGTTGCGTCTGGAAGAAATTGGCCAAATTCCCGAAGTAAATCCTCCTGTTGATCGAAAAGTTTGGCAACTTGTGTATAGACTTCCGCTTCAGTTAAAGTCTTTCCTTGTGGTAAATTGCCACTGCCCTCTTTCAAAATTTTCTGCTCTTTTTGATACGTATGCAAAATCTCCAAAAATCGCTTATATTTCTCGGGCTGATTTAGAAAGCGGTTCTGAAAAAAAATAAATTACTTCTTACAAAAAAATCCATCAGCGTTGGCAGTAGTATTTCTGATTTTTATAATATTTTTGTTTTTCTTAAAGAATTCATTTTAAAGTAATGCTAACAATATTTTTACGGAAAATTTTTTATCTGTGCTTTTTGTGGACCCTGATTACGAGTCCAATGTTAGATTTTTGAAATTATTCATATCTTGAAATTTGAAACAATCATATCTTAACGAAAATATCAAAGAAATTTGTGGGTAACTGATTGAATACGAATTCAGAAACAGTGACCCAAAAAAAAGTAATAATATTAATTTTCGCATAGATATAAATAGTTGCACATTTAAGTACGCAATTTTTATTTTGAAGATCTGATTTCCGCGACCCAAAAACCTAATATACCAAATTTTATATTAAAAAAAAAAAAAAAAAAAAAAAAGCGAATAGTTAAAAAGAAATGGCAGATTTAAAAAACTAAAATTTGATATACATATGTGTAAAACTTCATATCCAGATCAAATATGCAAAATATTATGAAAATCGGAGATAACGTTTTATACCCTGGTCGTGCACTGAGCCAGGAGTTAGAGGGAATTAGGGTTCAAATAATGGAGGAAACGCGGAAAACGAATTAAGCATCAAGGTCAATACTTACCTTAATTTTGTTCACGTAAGTTATCGCATGATTGAACTCAACAGGTTGATTTTGTTGACCACCGGCTTCTGCCATCATAATCGATTGATGGGCCTGAGAAATATGGTGTAAATTATGTCCCTGGCTGTTCAAATCATTTACTGAGCTTGGTGTGGGTGGCCCTACAATGCTTCCTCCAGATTGAGACAACGTTCGTTCACGATCTCTGGAGTAATTCTGTGGAACTGGTGATGGTGCTACTTGCGCTGCTGGCGACTGTTGCGGCGGCGGTAAAGCTGTATGTAAATTTGGAGGCAAATTCCCACTAGGTGCGGCCACAGTTGTATTACTTGGATGGGTCATTAAGTTTACAGCGTTTGACGGGATATTGTGAACAATCGAAGTCGTCTTGTGTGCAGGACTTGTTTGCGCAAGACATGGTACACCGCCGCTAGGAGGTGATGGCATAGACACCACAGGAACTGAGATCCCTTGATCGTTTGATTGGATCTCGATCTTATAGCCTGGGGGCAAAAACATATTGAACCCGTATATCAGTTCTGTGTGCCCCTTAAATAAATTGGAAACGCGCTGTATGACCCCTGGCGTGTCTATGCACTGTGACTTGAATTCTTTCATAATATCCAGAAAGTTGTTATAAATTTGCGGTTGATCTGCATATTGGTACTTGACTTGATCTAAGTAACTGAGGGCATCTTCGACTTTCAACCGCGGCGGAGGCTGAGGTTGAGGTCCAGCCGCTCCAACTTGCGGATTCATATTTGGATTACCACCAGTCGGTGTGCCCTTGTGACGAATTGTATTAGCTGAATTTATTGCAGCATTAGTTATGTGCACGGGATTGCCACCTGGAGAGACTCCATCTCCACTATTACCACCAGGTCCAGTTCCCGCTCCAGTATTTTGAGTTTGCGCTCCTGTTTTACTAAGCGTTCCGGTCGACAAAGTTGCTGTTCCATAAGCTGAAAAAAGATATTTAAATTTAGCACCTTTACCAACAACTAATATTAAATTTAACTTACAAGCTGAGTACTGCACCGTTGGCGCTTGTTGTGCACTTAAAGCGACATTACCCACTGCTGTCGTTCCCTCGGGAACGTTGCCAGTTTTCAAAACTCCAGCAGGGGATGCTGATAGCTGATATTGAATTGGTCCACCGCTGTGTTGCGATGTTAATATTCGATGATGAGGAGTTGGCCCACCTCCTCCCGCCCCACTGGTCCTCGAACCAAATTGCACTTCATCAACTCTTGCCCTTTTCATCATTCCCATAAATATGTTTTATTTTAATTCTCTTATGATGCCCACACAAACACTCTTAGTCTCTAAAAAACTATCCTGGACGTTCGAGTCACATTAGTAGAAGATTCTTTTAGGAGTTCCACTTGGAAATCAAACTTATTGGATGGATGTTTATTGTATACTGCTGAAGAAAACATCGGAATCTGGAAGAAACAAAAGAAAAATATACATAGTTAATTTAGTAACATATTTAGCCTTTGAAAATATTGGTTGATTTTTAGAGAAGATGCTTTCACATGATAACAATAATAATAATAATAATAATGACTGTCGACTTGCATATAACACCAATGTGATACCACCGGCAAATAAGCGTCGGTTCGTATATAGCACCAATATAGTGCCATTGGAAAAAAATCGAGTGAATGGCGGCATATTGGTATCACCGGACGTGTTATTTTTATTAGTTAATCTTTATTTTTACAACAAATAGTTGAATGCTTCTTTAAAACAATTCTGTTGAAAATCTTTATACTTAGAAAAAGCAATTGATAATGGTAATTGAATTGAATAGTTTACTGGAGTTAAACATGCGCGAGTAGTTTATTTTAGAATAATTTAAATTCTGCATCATTGAAAATCGGGGATAAATGATTCTAATATTAATGAACATCAACTAAACGGCAACATCACCTGAAAGGTTTGTTGCACCTGCTTTTTATTTATTTTCGTATAAAATGTACGAAATCAATTCAACTTTCCTATTTTACCTAATCCAGCATGCAAAGATACCAAGAGCGTTAACATAAATTTCCCATCAAAATATCTCGAAATTGTCCTCTTTTTCGTGTAAAGATTATTTTTATTTCATTTTATTTTCATCATTAAAGTAAAAACAATAAATGCAACTACTAGCGAACAACGCAATCTATACGAATGTTTACGTTAACACATTTACAAATTATCTTTTCATTAATCGTTTTTTTGTTTTCAAAATATTCACTAAAGAAAATGCGCAATATTTCTCGCTTCCCTGCAAACAGACCCCGCGCGCGCATACAGAAATTTTTTATAGACCTCATAATCTCGTTTCAATTTTGTGGTAGTCGCTGTCGCCGGCTGAATCTTGTCTTGTACCTCTATAAACTGATTCTCACGCAGTGTAAGTACTGTAAATACCGATTGATATTATATCAGAAATTCAGAAATATACAAGTAGTGTGGTTTGATAGGTCGCATCACTCGAAAGTGAAGCACTAGACAATGTGACCACATGGAGCTTTTGGAATATTTATAGAATGGAAAGGAGGAGAATCGCAAGAAAAATACTTTTCTGCTTCTGCTATAAAATATTCTTTTACTTTTACTTCGGTGTGCTAAGTGGGCTGGTGACTGTGAGATAAACTTCATTGCAATGAGTTTTATTTAAAAACAAATCGCATATTTGCATTCGCACGTGAGCGTGATCAGAAATATTAACGTAATACCTGAATCAGGTAACTTCAGCTTGAGTCCTGTCCTGAATGAGGACATGGAATGCAAAACTAGCTTCAATAACTTATATAGATACAATTCTTATCAACCAGGCAAGTCTGCCCACTTCTAGAAATTGAAAGTATTTCGACATTCTCTTCGCCGCCAAGTGCTCCAGCAGACAGAATGTCTTCAACTTTATTTTACTTCTCTCCGCCTCTCTAAATAATTTCACGCATGAATGAAGAGGATACTAAATGAAAGTATATTCAATATTCAACATTATATCGATATTATTTATTTTTCGATCACTTTATTCTAAAACTGGAATAGTGATCAGTCATAGGTTTACCCTTTTCTGTTGAATCACCCAAAAATTCCTCCGTTTATTTTTACTTTCCTACACAGCTGTATAAATATTAAAAATATTAAAACAAATTCTGAATCAGATAATGTTATATTTTTTAATAAAACGTTCTAAATACTTTAATAGAATATTTTTAGTATCCTACTTTGTTCGTCTTGTGGAATATTGTGAAATATAATAACTTTTAGTGGAAATTTTGGTTTCACATAAAGAAGTTTGGTCTTATATTTGAATTTCTTATTAATAGCTCTTCATAACTTCTAAACCACTCAATTTTCTGCACATATGTTACAAAAGCGATTACTGATTAAAGAATAGGCGGCATATTAACCGGCTTAAGCTAGACATATATACATACATATGTACATAGATTCGGTTAAACTGAACTCAACCCGCTTTTAGTCAGGCTTAGAATTAGATTATTACTACTTCGCTCTTTACACTATTTAAAGTTTATATATTAGTTAAATTTCTTATAGATATTTATCTTCGGAGGACTTTAGTGCCAACAATGAAATTTTTAATAAAAACTATTTGACAAACTCATTCGTCTTTACCTAATTCTAAGGCAGTTTTCGAATTCACATGCACTTGCACTTAAATCTATTTTTCGCACAAAATCTTTTCCGAAATATCCTGAATAGTGCGTAGGGCGTTTGAAAATATACGTAGATTGCTTTGCACTAACACTTTTCTATATAGCAAAATTGTTCTCTAAAATACACTAACAAATTCGTAGAAATTGTGATCGAAAAAAAGAGCAGTTTAATTCGAACAGCCTATAAACGCGGAGAAAAGTGTCAAGAGTAAGTGCGGTCCGAAGAGATAGTGTAAAAGTGCAATTGCATGCGAATTCGAAGTCGGCCTTACATTATTTTATAGTAGTCAAAATAGGAAAAATTATTAAAATATTCTTTTAACTCTTGGAAATCACTATATTTATTTTTTTGTAAAACTGCCATTACCACTATCCAAAACCCAACAAATTAAACTAGTAAACTTAAAAATAAATTTTCCTGGTACACAGTTACAATTTTTGTCATGTTTATCATTTCCGTGATCTCTCGGTTTGAAATTGGTTTCTAAAGCATAAAATTATCAAGCGCAAGTATCGAGATATTATGAAAAATAGATCAGGAATACACAAAAGTTAAAGAGTTTGACATAAATATATGTATAAGCTATCATAGTAAATTTAAAACTATATGTTTAGATTTAACACTAGAACTACCAAGACCCGTCAAATGGACGGGTACTCAATTACTTCCTTGAATAAAATATGTATATTTTTTAAAGTGACCTCTTAAGATTTATGCCAAAACTTATTAAGGTTCAAAACTGCGACATATTCAAAAGTCTTTTCCCATTTATAATTACAATTTTAAATTTGAAAGAATATTACATTAAAGGTACAGAAAATTACTAAAATTACAAGCTTATGCGCTGGTAGATCTAGTGTTAATATATTCCCAAGATCATAAAATATTATGGGATTGAGCAAATTACTTTTACGTATTTTGTTGTTTATTCTACTACATATTTTGTTGATTCGCTTTCAAGACACGTGTACTCCAATATATCGTTATATTTTGTCTTAAATTAAATCAGTATTTTCTCGAAGTTTGTCTGCTATATTAGGAAAATAAATAGAGCACATTTTCATAAAGAGCTGAATGAAATTAATACTTATGACGCCCACAAATTGTGACGAATTCGAAAATTTCGTTCGGTAGGTCTAACTCTAAATAGCACCCTGTCAAGAACTGTGCCCTAAGGGACTCCATAAAATCATGGCAGAAGCTAGCAAATTATCTGGATGCACTGTCCCCAAAGTTAGGTGTAGTGCAGAGGTAGATAGGCATCACCACTGAGTCATCTAGCAAGCCAAGCAATGAAATACTTCAAATAGAATAATTAAAAATATTCCAAGCGCAGAGTGGGGCCGAAAATAAAGTGTTTTGATTCTATTTATATACACCGTTACAAAGAAAAAGCGCGCGCAAAAGTGTACCTCTCCGAATGTATTATTCATCGGCGAAGCACGAACCGAGGCAAAACATGACAAAACATGTCGAAAACTCAGACATCTGATTGGGTAACCGTTGTTAAGAGATCTTCCCGTAGCGAAAGTTTACAAGGCACACTCTCAAGAAAAAGATCCAACTTCCAGCGGCGCAACTGGCAAAGAAAGCGGCCGTTGGCGATGTGTTTTTCTTGAATCAGTTCGCCAAAAGCAGAAGGAGTGCAACAATAAAAACACCACCAGCACCACAAAGTGTCAAATTTGAGCGAAGGGTATAAACCAGAGGCCCGAAAGGTCACTCGATGGATTTGCTTGAATCTAAGCTGTACGCACAATTTTTCAACACACCTTATCTTAAATCGTCAGTGAACTAAACAAATCTTGTCTATAGACGGCATTTTCGGTTGTGCGCCATTTAATTGAAGTCCGAATACCTTCAGGGGTGAGGTTCCCGCGAAAATCACATTTTGTAACAAATCTTGTAATAATTGACCCGCACTACCCGGGTAAGATTCACTATTGTTCGAACCACTTCTTCCACAAAATATTCCCATTTATTAAGTTTTACACTACTTCATAAAATATTATTTCATTTGGCAAACTTTAATTTTCCCGATTATGCTCTTGTCTTGACTGTTTTGTCCTCGGACGCGAAAACAACACAGCCCCAGGCCCCCCACTCAATGAAGAGGCGTTCGTTCTCGTTTACTTGTAATCTTTCGGGTAGGTAAGACAAAATTCTTTGACCAAAAACCTGATTCCAAAGTGTAGAAATCTCCCGTGCCAACACAAACAAATGCGTTGCGCAAGTACGAGCGCTCTCTCCCTCCTCCCAAAAAGTCTATCTCCCATCCATGTCTAGGCGCACCGCTTTTCGCTTTTTGAGATTCAGATATTCTCCAGAATTTCTTAAGTCCCCACATCGATTCCACCACTACATTTCACCACGCCACACGCAGCGAAACTTTAATAAATCGAAGAGAAGACTTGGAAACTTGCACCGCCCCACACTACCGTGCGTTTCGACGTTGTGTGCTCGTCGTGTACCGAAACAAACGAGAAATGCAACCTATCATCATCTTGAGACATGGGCCTCTTGTTTACATCGAATAGCCGAATCTATATTTTCCGCAGAACTGCCAGGTCATAGGTGCATTTGAGGAAAGGTCTGTTCGGTTTCATTTGATAAGAGTCATCTGAAAATGCTACCGGAAATAGAGGCACTATCGCGACCGATTATTGTCAATCCCGCTCTTTGCATCTGATATGAGGTAACCTGTCTTTTGTTTATGAAAGTCGACACCCAAAGTTCAAGTATGAAACTATTTTCATATTAATTTTGTATAGGCCGAATATTTGTCTTGACTATAAACAACAAATATAAACCCATAAAAACAGATAAACAATTAATTCAGTAGTTTTAACAATTTTATAATAACGAACACATTTTGTGACTTTGAATGTAACTCCAGCTTACAACGTTTGCACTATTACCACTCCGATGCAAAATAGTTCGCCTAACCGCTTTATGAATGAGTAAATAGTTATAGTCTTTTCTGACATAATGAAAAACAAAATTTGATAATTATTTAAGCTTATTACATATGTTACATATACATATGTATGTACTTTTAGTTTTTAACGAATTTTCTTGTAAATAATATATTCAATCGTTATTTTTGAAAGTGGTATAAATTCACTTTTTCAAAAACTTATATACATACTTATTATAAGCACTTTCGACACATTAAGATTTAACTGGAAAAGTTTTTGAAGTTATAAGTTAAAAAAGTGGACTTATACCACTTTCAAAAACAACGATTCAATTATTATTATTTTTTACTAATCGTTAAAAAGTTATTGATATTTCAGATTAGAGCTAATAATCGTTATCAAGAATATTACTGGTTAACAACTAGACATTATATAATAAGAAGTGTAGAATAGAAAACAGACGTCATTTACGTCAAAGTGTTAAATTGAGTGAGTCAATTGCGATGAAATAAAAAATATGTAACTTCAAGTTGAGCTCTGTTTTCCTAAAAATTCCATCCGAATTGCGTTTTTACGTGATGCGTGCACAAATCAACATACAAATGTACAAATTAAAACTGCAACACTTCAACTACTTTTCAGTCGGCACATCTGGTTTTAATAAAAATAAAGTTTCAACCATGACAAGATGAAATTTGGCCAATATCAAATCTTTCATTATAACCAATACATAAATACATATGTAGGTCACTCATGTCCAAGTGAAATAGATGGAAATTTTAGAATTTGTTTATGATAAGTAAGTATTTTTTGAAACTATCATAACCTCAACCCGCCAATTCCAAAAAACTCTTTCTTTGATCTTATTTCTTTTTCATTCGTTTCTTTAAATTTGCTATATATAGACTTTTGCAACATGCTGATAAAAATTGAATTTTAAAAATCAATTATAATTTTTAGTTTTCAACTTTTAAAAACATTTTGAAATTTTAATCATGTTAAAACATTCTTCCTGAAGAAGATAAAAGCATTGTATCGCAGAGCGGAACTCTATTGCATTAGTTCCGCTTGAATAGCTCCATTTACATTATCATCGTCATTTTAAACACAAAACCAATCAATTTTCCCCAGTCCCAAAAATTTAACACCCTGCATGCAGCAGAAAATATCCACTTTCTATGAAACAATAATCTAAAGAGTTCAAGACCTATCAACTATGCGAGTAAAAGGTATTCCACTGAAACTCACACAGCTACAGGAATCCATTAAAAATTGGCGCATGTTCTTTACCCTGCAAATATAGGGAAAAAACAGCAGAGAATTGAAAAAAGGATATACTCAAGAACAACGGAAAAGTGGCGTAAATTACATACGCATTAATAGGAAGTATATGAAGCATGGAGCTTTTCTGCAGGCTATGTAGATACTTAGATACACCTGCACATATGTGCGGGGCTTATCCATTATAATCCTTTTCTATCAAACAACTTGTTATCAGCTAGAGAGAAACAGCGGCCAGAAGTTGTGTTCTCCTCATACAACTTTCATGTAACAAAACAGAGTACAAGGAACCTGGAAGAGAAGCCCAGAACCAGAACCCCAGTCCCCGAGTCCGAAGGAGCACGATTCTAGAAAAAATCGATAGACGAACCTCCACCGAAACGAATGCAGAAATTTCTTCCATGCAGGCGTTTTTGGTGTGTGCGCTCAAATAATTGAAACTTATCTGAAAAGAGGAGCTTTTGTAAGCGCGCTTTCATGCACAAATTCTATATAAAACAAATAAAGTCCACCTGGTGTATGCACTATACACCGGCACGGAACAGAATAGGACGAATTAAATCCCCGGTGGAGACTACTATTTTCTGCTGCATGCGAAACAAAGACCAATCTAAATTCAAACAAAATTATGCCTACGCTTTAAAACAGATTTCATAGTATCTGAAATAGCCAGAATTTCAAGAATATATAGGTCAATCAAAATAATTCAACAAGTAATTGAAAACTTGCTGCATGGCATGTTTGTTTACTTATCATTAATTAATGCATATCACCGGTATCAAATTGCACGAGCTCTTTCCCTTTTTTTTTGCTTTGCTCGTAGTAATTTAAAAGGCAGGTTCTAAGATATCGACTTTGATGGTTCTTACCGCACTTCGTTCTGGTTATCTTCCGGTGTACCACAGAGGTCTATTTTAGGACCACAATTATTTACCCCTTGTTTGCATCCGTATAATTCAAGAGCAATTAAGTTTATTCATGGTAATATATTCGGAATGACCTTCAATTTTAAATATTGTAAAAACTTTGACCCGCGAAAAACGAGACACATAATATCATAAAAAGAAGACAATAGGTTACCTTGATTTAAAATATTATTCAGAACGTATAAATCAATTAGAATATTTGAATTATTGGCACATTCTTGAGTCTTAATTTGTTCCACATTTTCTCTTCACACATATCAAGAATCATTATTTTTAAAAAGTACAAAAATCAAGAACCCATTTTGTGCATTATATAATTTATTTTAAAATTCATTACTTTAACTACCCAAATTATTTAAGCATAACTCAAACTGTAAAACTCGGCGACATTTCTTGGAAAGAAAAACAAATGAATTGCAAATTGGAAAAAATGATGAGATCAAGGGATGCAAATCACAGGTAGTAGAAAACTTAAATTTGCCTCATTTAGTAACTTATTTGTATGTATTATGGTAAATTAAAAGTACCAGCTATGTAACATAGTCATTTTAATAGATGGATCCGAAGCTTTAAGATTCTCAATGCAACGAACTTATGTTAGACTTGGGATTATACATAAGACATATATGTACACCAAACAGTCATAAACTTTTAAAATACTACTCTTAAGTTAAAATTTATTCGTAAAGCCTTTAGCAATTATTAAAAAGTATCCTTATCTTATATTGCTGTGATAATTTCATAATACATATATTTAAAAAATTGATCCCTGGCATTTTTCATCATCTCAGCAAGCGCACTTTAAAAAGAAATTAAATTACAATTGCATAAAACATAAAGTAATCATTTTGTTACAAAGTTTCCTTTAATCCGCTTTTAAACTTCTTTGATTGATTCATTTATTACTTTATCATATGCTAAGCAAAAGATACAATAATGACCATTAGATGATTATGAATTCAAACCCTTTTTGTGCCATTTTATTCTTATAAAGTTTAGACGTTCTGAAAAACTAAAATTGCAACAACTTTACATTGATGTTCTGTTCAAAATACTTTTTCGTGCTTATGTTTGCATTATGAGGCGAAAGTTTTAATAACGTAACAAATTTATAATTTAGGTTATTTTCTAAATAAACACCTGTCGTACACGATAAAATACCTTAATTTATCAGTTCATGCATCATCAGCATTAACCACATCGACCTGTAAAAATATAAAATGTTTGTGGCATTTGCGCTCTAAAGACAGACTAGCGCTCGTTAATTAGCTCCTGACGTCAGACTGATGTAATATATTGATACTTGTGTTGCAAAATTGGATCAAAAATCCGTAAAATTAAACTACTTCAAACTTAGCACTAACGTAATTGAACTGTACACCCTTTTTCGCGGTTATTGAAAATGTTTGTAATATGTAAATTATTTGATTTTACTAGAATCAATATATTTATTTTTGAACATATTAAATTCCGATATAATGTGCGAGAAGCATCATTTTATAAAAACAATATATCAATACTCAAATATGCCTATATTGCAAATTAAATAAATTATTGTAATCTGTTACAAGATAAAACCGACTACTTAACATTTATTAAATCTGCAATGATTATGGTACAATTTAATTTTTAATATTTGATTTTTGAACGCACCTTGACTTAACCAAATGATAACAAGTGTTTGATAAAAATACTTAGCTATAAAGGAAGTGGAAATGTTATCAGATTTTTAACGCTAATAAAATAAAGTAGGACTTTAGAGAACTTTCTAATGTGATATTATTTATTCACCATTCACTAATGTCTTCATTAATTCCTAATGATTACATATTACATATTCTAATGATTATGCAGATGAGTTATATATAGTAAAAACCAATTCAGAGGATTAAAACAAAATTGAAGTTGTGCAAATTGAGGTGACCTAATAAACGAAAACAACCCAGGTATGCTTAAATTGAAAATATTTTTATATATTTAAATTTTGATCTTGAATTTCAGCCAGACTCAGAAACTTCCTGTTCCACTGTCGGCGTGTAGACATCATTTATAAATGGCCTTGTGCAATCAATGCCGAGACTGCAGTTTTGAATTTTTGGGTCCATTTTAATGAACAAAACACATAATTCAACAAAAATTAAATCAAGAAGAACTCATTGAATATAGAGTGCTACTTTTTTGTGTAAATAGAGCTACTAGACCTAAAAAAACTTATTTAAAGAGAAGAATGAGTAATGTTCGCAGAAAACTTTTTTTCATTATTGAACAGGGGTTACGTAACAATTACGCGTCGTAGTCCCTCTCCTTTTTCTAGGCTTCTGTGGGCCTTTGATAATTCAATTGAATCCCCATTAAAAAACCCACTATTCGATTAAAACTAAAGAACAAAGTAATTGTGAAGTGAATCGTGTTTTATGGTATCGCCAGTTTCAAGATTTTATCCTCCCTCACTGAATTTTTATATTTTTAAACATGAGCAATGCACAAGTATGGCTCACGTAATTCCCGCAAGAGTGAGTCAGCTGTTGGTCGCTGTCCCGCCACAATCCGTGAAACTGAGCGAGACACCAGGAGTGTATATCTCGAAAATGTCGACGGCTGAAAAAGCTGGTTTTGTCTGAAACCCGAAGGTACAATTTCAGCGAGTTTCAGCAGTTGAAGTAGTCAACTGCGAGCAAGCTCGAGAGGAGATTGTGGAACGCTTTTGGGTGAAAGAAATGAAAACGACGTGGCGTTGAGCTCTCCTTGTAGCTTTTATAGTTGGTTTCTGGTGGTGCAATGCTCAATAGGTTGGAACTTTGCCGTGAACAGATATGTATTGAGTGGTAGCGTGTGTTCAGTTTATTTTTTTTAATTTTTTTTTTTTTTTTTTATTCTTGCAATTCACTTACTTTCTGTTCGGGCATAATTCATTTCCTCACAAGAGAAATTTGTATGGTGGTGCGATTGCGCAAAAGTATTCGTATATTTTGTTTCAATATTGTATTTGAAATAAATGAGTGTATTCGCAGTATATTTAGGTTTTTATGTACCTTGACGAGTGTACCGAATTTATCTCGGTCGTATAACAAAGTGAAGCGACGAACTATTATTATTAGTATTTATATTTTTTTATTAGTACTGCGATTAAAAGATTCGTTGATGAATAATACCTCCGACACTTGTGTGCTTATGAATATTCTAATTGGGAACATGTGATTACGGCTGAGCCACAACGGAGCAATGTTCAAGATAACGATTATTTTCAACATTCCCTCCAGCAGTTTCAACCAACTCTTCATCCTCCTTGCAACCTCCAGTATTTAATTTTTTTTAAATTAACAAGGATACCCGGCGCAGGGACTCACAGAGGTTCGAGTTAATTAAAAAAAAAAAAAATTTAGTTTATAAGAAATTTTTTACCCTAAACCCTAAGAAATCTGAAACGAAAAAAAATAACACATTTGTTTAAAAAAATCAATAAATATTATTCAAAGACTACAAACGCCTCTTTTTACTTGGATATGGGTTCAATGAATAATCTCGAAAAAGGGCACACCATTCGCAAGTGCGCGCGCTTTCTCGTGACGCCTTCACTCACTCGGTGACTTTTATAACAGTTTTCGAGGTTGCACGGGCATGTGTTATGCGTGTGTGCGCCGATCAAAGGGACATTTTTATGAAAGATTACAAGCCATTGCAGCGCATCGAAAGAGTGTACTAGAAATTTTTAAGTTAATTATGTAATTGCGCTCGATTCGTTTACCATGCTCAAACTTTTATATAGGTACCTGGCGCACTTTTACATTGCTCCTCCAACACTTGCTTCACGCTGACTTGTTACTTCAAAAACCGGTATACCTGGCGCAGTGTTTGCCGACCGAAAAGACCTTTTCCCTTCACAATAAACAAAGTGAATTTTAGAGCTTCGAGTTCTCGAAGAAAAGTCAATTCAAGATCAAATAACTCTCGATTAAAAGCAAACTATTTAGACATATTGCACTTTATTTTTAACCTCTTCAGGGACACTGACACATTTGTGTACGTTTAGTTTTTAGAAATTAAAATTATTCTAACTGGAAAACAAATAAAATTTGTTAGAAAACTACTTTTGTAAAATGATTTTCTTTTTAATTAATAGCGATTTACCCTCTAATAGTTGAATTTTATTTTGTTTTGTATACTAATCGTTTTTTAGAATTTTTGTCTTACTCAGATACTGGATAGCTGTCCGACAAAAAATAAACTAGAATTATTATTAATTTAGCTTGAAATGAAGGCTTTTTTTATAATTTCTATCATTCCTAAAGCCTTTCTACTTACTCGTAAAAACCAGTTCAAATTTTACACTTTAGCCGATAAGACACTATAATAATAATAATTCAATCGTTATTTTCCACTTTTTAGTAGAACGCAAGAGAACTAATCAAATGAATTGGAAATAAATGCAAACGACAAATGCTATCATACAAATATATTGGACTTATATAAATTAATAATTTATATAGACTTAATTTGTGGATTTCGTCTTCCAAAGAAATCCTGAAGGTTATTAAGTTCTTTATAAAGAACAATGGGCAGAACGAGGTTAAATTTTACATTTAACCGGAAAGCATTTCAGAAATTGTAAATTTCCAGAATAGGACACTACTAAAATTAATAATTTTTTAACAATTATGAAGAAATGTGTACTTCTTGCCCATCCAGCAACCTATTTACTGAAAAATAATAAAAGTAAAGTAACTAAAAGGGATAACTTCTAGGCAAATTTTGCACTTTAAAGTTAGTTTTTCTTTTTTACATTCACTTATTTATTAAGCTCGAAATTAAAAAAGTTAATAATTAATTTCATTTTCTCTTAAATCAATGAGTATATTGTCGTTAAGTTTGAGACACTTTCTGCGTCATTTAGTATGATATTCAAAATAAATTGGATTTTTTTTTTTTTTACAATTTCCTACACACAAAATGAAAATGCCAAAGTTTGTTTTAACAAGTATCTCTCCAATACTTTTGGCAATCTAAAATAAATTACTTCTCAAAACTGTTAAAAACAAAGTTTTAAGAACTACTTTCTTTCAAGTTCGCACGTTCTTAAGTTATAGAATAAATAAGTAAACATTTATTTTCTTCATTGATTTTTTTAACAAGTAATAAAATTAGTTTATTATGATCCACTTTAACCGAATAGTGGTTAACGCATGACTAGCTAAAACTCTTTCGATCATGAACGCAAAAAGAAAATACATATACAAAGAAAATATAATAATTTCAATTTACTAACATAGATGACGACCCCATAGAACTCTTTCGTTTTGAAGAAATTTCATCTTTCACTTAATATAAAGTTTTGAAGAACACAACTGACTTTTTAAGAGAAAAACGTTTGCAAAATTTAAATTTTAGACGTGTGTCTAGTAACCCTACCAATAATGTAAATAAATAAATAATATAAAAAACAAAATGAAAGTGTTACATCTCCAAATAATCAGCAATTTTAAAGCTGTCAAGAAAAGTTAAAATAAATATCAGAAGAAGTCTAAAAAGAAAAATGTTTAAAAGTTGAAATCTTAAGCTTAATTAAAGAGTTTACAATGAAGCAATATTTATTAATGTACATAAATGAGCAGTTTATCAGACTCGAAAAATGAACAATTGTCTAATAGGCTTAAAGAATTAATTGAGCTCTCCTGGGGTTTTTAAGCAAATAAATAACAAAAAGAATCTTATGAAGTCACTTCCTTATTACAATCTAAACTCATTTACCGGCTAGAATCTAAAAATCCCCGATTTTGTATTTAATAATTTCCTTCGTGTGAATTCTAGAGAAATATTATCTCTGGAAATTTTTCAGTAGATAAATGTAATAATTTCGCATACAACCTCAAATGAAGTTTTTCTCATTATTTTTTATATTCTAAAGCAGTGTTAAAAATTTGGAATAGCCGTTGAAATCTCATTAAAAGCCCCGCACGAATAATGAAATTATGCTACTGCGTTTGAAGCATTTCAATTGATCTCGTCGATATGGTACGTGCAAAACGTTTTACAAATTTAGTATTCGTAACAGTCACAGTTGACTCATTCCCAATAGATGACACTATTTATTTTGACGCAATTGCAAACAATTGTTAAGGATCCAGTGACAAGAAGATACAAAAAAGTAATAAGATTTATCATTTATCTTTTAAATCTGCTGAAGACATAATCAAACTACAAAATAAAAGATCGAAAATTAGTGCTTTAAAAAAAAAATTAGTAATTTATATTATTATTAAAATTGTATGCATCTATAATCGAAAAGGGCAGCAGCAACTTGTTTTAACATAGACCCAAATTATTTTTTCTTGTGAATGAATGTTGAATCTTATAGAATCACAGGCATTATTTTATATAATATGTATGTAGTACATGGTTTTCTTTAAATACCCTCTTGAAAAATTTGAAAATGCATGTTTCTCTCGCTTTCAAAGAAATCTTTTGTACATCGTCGTATGTTTGTCTGACAAAATTGCTCGTTATACTTGTGTATCATTCTTTTCCTCGCCAAAGAAATATTAGATTTTATCAGGCAACATTAAAGCATGTTCTTTTATTCTCAAAGGTCTTATGATTCATGGTCATTTGTAGTATGAATTGGATTCGAGTTGACAACAGCTTTATACAGCAAAATATATTGCCCCAATTATTGCTCAAATTTCTTATTATTCTTGGTTTTTTGCCACCTTTCATCTAATTCTCTAAAGTTTATATGACAATATCGCATTTATGTCAACTGCTCTAAAAAAAAAAAAAAAAAACAAAGTAACAAAAATAGGGAATATATTCACAATCTGTTTTTACTTATTTAAAATTAATTGAGTTCAAATTTTTCAAATACAAAGAATGAAAGCGTAATGAATAATGAGGTCAACTAATTAATGTTAAATATATTTGTAGAATGTTAAAATTTTAAGTCATTTTTACCTAATTTGGCTTCGTGCCCAAAACTCTAAATTAAGTCCTATTCGAATTATCTTATTCGATAAAAATTGCAAAAATGCATCCTTTTCTCTTTGCAAACTTATTCGATTTCTTATATTTGCATCATTTTCATCTTGTATTCCGAAGTTTACTGATAAGACACGTAAATTTTAGATTATCCTTTTTCCATCATACAATTCCCCGATCCGACGTCCCTTTGAAGAATGATTGCGGTTGGCATACCACATAGAAAAAAAAAATCTGATTAGAATGTAAATCTACTTTACATTCTCGTCATGAGTTTCTGTTGACGCATGATATTGATTGATTTTGGGAATCAGCAGCAAATAAAAAAACTTTTTCTATTCTCTTTTCTTTAAATTGTGTTGCATAAGCACAGGAAAAGAAGGACAGTTTCTTAATTTAGCCAATTAAATATATGAAATTTTTAAAAATATTTATAGTTTTCTGCAAAAAATCTAGCTTAAACCCAATTAGGCAAAATATAAAAACTACCTGGCAATCGCAGATCATGTAGCAATTCGTGACTTGGTCTAGATAGTATCTGGGAAAAAAAGTGAAGCCATTGATTAAAATATCTCTTAATAGAATAGAAAAATTGGTTAAAAGTTAAGATCACGCATGAAACTTTTGTTATATGTATGTTTGCTATTTTTCTTGCGAATCTAATGCAAATTTACAGAAATTACGTCTGCTATTCATTTTAATACTATTTATTGACTTATCTAATCTACTTGAAGCCTAATTACATATTAGTACATAAACACAACTTTTTCTTAGAGCAACTTTTACCTGTCTAAAATATCTTTTTTCTTCTATTACCTTTATAATCTTTCTAAATGTTCTTTTGATATAATATAAAATGTTACATTCACGCCGACAAGCACTAAATTTTTCTTTTCTCTGGCAACAGAATTTTGTTTTAGAAACATGCACCACTTCTTGGTTAATTTTGAATATCATTACTCTCCTTAAAATTTGTTATATCTCGAACCGTAGAGTGACTTTTAGAAATTTTAATAACTATTTTGTTAACTAATTTATTCCCTCGAAGTAAATATAAACAATTTGTCTTTCTTTTACCCATATTTAATCTTAACTCATTTTTGAACGCTTAAGAGAGTTAACTTGTGTTCACATTTCAATTATACTTACTACAATTATTTAAACTAAATTTGATTAGAAAATATTAATTACAATAATAAAAAGTAACAGTTTAAGGCATATCAGCTATCAGCAAGTGCACAAAGAATTTTTTATGTCCATTATTTTACATTTTATTAAATATAAATATTACATTGTATAGCTAATTAAAAAAGCTTAATAGAATATTAAGATTATTTAAATGCATTGTTTTAATTCAGAGAAAGATTATTAAAGAATTACAAATTTATATAATATGTATTACGATATAAACTTTTCTGACTCCAAAGGTGAAATAATTTTTATCTTTTTAAATTTTTGCGTTACAATAAAACGATTCCTATAGTAAAAATAGTCCTATAAGAACCAATACATTCAAAAATATTTTTGAAGCAAACTAAAAGTCATTAAAAACCACGAATATTTTTCTTCTAAATTAAACTATAATTTTATAATGTTTCTAAATAGGGGCGGGATTAAATTTTTCCTGATGCTAAGTAAAGAAAATAAGTTTATTTTTTAAATCCACAGTGCAATGTAATTTAGGGTGTAACTATTAAAATTTTATTAAAATAAGTTATTTTCGCGGAGCGAAATTAGGAAGAGCAGCTAGAGTCCCCTGTTCATTTTTTTAACCATAATTTTTTTATAAAAAGCTGCCTGGATTATTTGAGGCCGCATAAAATATGTATTAAAAAAGTGCATTTTGTCTGCAAAATCGATGCGTCTCAAAAATAAACCTTGCCTTTCGGCTGCTGGAGCAGAAGGAAAACCGAAAAGCTCAGCTTTTGCCTAGAGCCACCCTTGCGACAGGAGAATATTACCGGTCTAAATTCACCATAAACAAAAATTTCAAATTCCTTGACCTAAGTTTCATAATAAAATGTCCTACGACGTCATACGAAAAAGTGTTATACAAAATTATCCACACACACACTCGCAGCGCGCTGTATAATCTCAAAAGTGTCCGTCACTCGGCCGTCGTATTCGTCAGAGGTTGCGTTGAACGTGTCATCACAGCACCGCACACAACCCCACCGCAGCACACAGAGAGCGTGCGTGTGAGCAATTCGAACAGTTTTTTGTAAAAGTAGCAAAAGGGAGCGCGTGTGTGCGCCCCAACCCGAGTTGGTGGTGTGCGGTCCCCCGAGTGTGGTTTTTGTATTTGCCACATATTTTTGACTATATGACTTCTTTTTTTTCTTTTTTTGTTACAGATAAATAAGCAAAGATTTTATCTATTGATGGATGAAATTCAGGGAAAACTAAAAAAACCGCCCCGCAAGGATGGCAGCTATTAATAAACGCACCTTGTCCACACATCGCGAGAGGCGCCCTCTCCCCCCCTTTTCGTCCGCGAGGTAACTTAACCAAGCAAAAATATCTTCACCAAAAAATTTTTTTCGCGAAAATTTCCACAATTCGCGGCGCTCCACACAATTTTATTTATATAAAAAAAAAAAAAAATAATAAGAGAACGTTTCACGGTTGTACAGTACTGTAGAAATAACTCGGCGTGGCCCCCCGAGCCGCAAAATTTGCTCCTAATGCGTACATAAAATCACACAAAGGGTTGCCCACTAAATCCTCTCTAATTTTATAAACGAAAAAACACGTTTTTTATTTTTTTCGTAAAGCAAAATAACTCGCTATCACTTACCTCGTCCGACGACGGCGAAGAGGTGCTGCAAGTGCTTGCGTGAAAAAGCAATGCACCCACAGGTAGAGCACCGCCGAGGTGATGCCTTTGAACCCTCGCTCGCTTCGATTTTCTTTCGCAAAAAAATTCGCCAGATAGGAGTTAACTTGGGGCGTTTTTTTCTTGAGGTCCTCCACCGTACAGATTTTATATATTTTGTTCACAAATATTTTTTTTTTATAATTGAAACCACAACGTCTGTGTCGCTCTAGCTGGGGGCTGCCTGAAAGCCAGATGTTTTCGGGGCGCTTCGCTCGCTTCGGGTCGGCTAATTTCGCCTAGTCACTTGATTATCTCGAAGTGTTTTACTTTGAAACAGTTGATTATCATATCCTTTAGCACAAATTTAAGACACATCCTTTTTTCGAATTACACACTCGACAACAACACGTCTTTATCCGCAGCTGACCGGATCAAGACTGGCTGCCTTCGCAATATGGCGCGCGGTTGTTTGGTCGAATCCATTATTTTTTATGTATACCTCGTAGAAAGCAGACCCACTTTTTCGCAGCGAATGATTTAAGCATCCGGGTAAGACGAATTTTCCAGTCACATTTTCGATAAATTTTCACAAAATTCACAACGAGCCTATAATCGAGTTTAAAATGTCTTAATATTTTGCCCAATTATTGAAAAAAATCACTTATTTAATCCTAGTCAAACCCCTGCATCACCATTGAAAATGGACTTGACCACATTATATGTTACCAACACACGAAAACATTCGATTGGATTTCACGAGATTCACTGACTTGTTTTTTTCATCGTTTATTTTACGCCGTCCTGTTCTTTTTGCTTGTTAAGCTTATATTTGGCTTTCTTTGGGCAATGCTCGGCTCGTCGATGCATTCAGCAGCAAAACAAGGCTCCTGGGCCCAGTGGCAGCCGGAAATCCAGAAAATCGCGCTAGGATTAATTTCGGGGAGAAATTGTATCGCGGTTTGTAGTCGCTGTCGCCGCCACCGCGACACCCTTGGGGCGAAATTTCTGCCGTTTTCTGCTCTTAGCTGGCTCCGCTGCTGCTCCTCTGGCCGTCAGGTGTCATGCGAACTCGGGTTTTTGCGCAAACAGACAAAAAAAAAAAGAGTAAAATATTTATATATATGCGATTTTTCCTCAATATTCTTTCCCACTAATCGCCGCCGCTTCAACAAAACTCGGTGCCGTTCGCTCCGGCCTCACTTTATCACCGGCTTGCCTACTTTATAAATAGAAACATTCTCGTTTTTGTATGCGGTTTTAAAATAGGGAAAACAAAAAAAACGGCGATTTGGATTTTTCCTCAGTCTTCTCCACACACCACACACGGATTTTCAATTTTTCCCTTGTCCGGCTGTGCGCTCACAGTTTTCTGCTTTTGCTTTCTTGTTTTTGATGCGTTCATTCACTCACACAAGGGCGCTGTTCGCCGATTTAAAATCGCTTCATTTTTGTCACTCCGCTGCTTTTTGATATCCGAAGCGATTCGATGCGCACACATTCTCGCGCGGGAGAGAGCGAGAAGGATAGATCGGCGCGAGGAAAATGCAAGCGACGTAGCAATCGTAGGATGCGATGTTCTTCTACTACTTTCGAAAGGCAATCCTATTTGATAATGGAACTCTTTGAGTGATTGGATACTTCACTTTAGGGAATTAAAAGCTTATCGTTTATTAGTTTAAAAAGCAAGAATTTAAAAGAAATAAATAAAATTTGCGAGTTTATCTTCTAAACACTGAAAACAAATAATTTTTAGGGCACTTTTTTCCTCATTTTTCTTTTAACTTACGTAATTGAACAACCCTGCTGCGATTTAAGCGCCTCTGCCAATAACAAAGCAAAAGCCAAAACATTTTAACAGCCAGCCAAAAATTTCAAAGACGCGCGACGATACAAAAGATTTGAAGGCAAAAGAAAATTTTTAGATCCACGAATTAATTAAACTTTAAGTTAGAAAATTCAATTAAGTAGTCGATAATTTTACTATTTAAGGAAGTTCACCAGTGAAAGTCTTAAATTGTGCAATTTATTGTGGCATTTTCTTTAAACGTTTATAATTGAACTTTTCGTGGTAAGTTGGAGTCAGTCCCGGAAATTACGCTGCTTTTAATAAATTTTTAGGGGTTATTAATGGCTTATTTCCATTTTTACTCTTGATAGCGTTATAGCCAATTTAATTGTGAACAACATCTCGCAAGAATTTTAAAAATCGGTTAAGATTTCAATTTTTTATAGTAACGGCGCGCATGCATCTTTAATAATTAAAAAATAATAAAATCTATACCATTAAGAATTTCCTTTTTTTCCAAATTTTAAGCGTAGGATTTAAATATTGGGAATGTTCGGCCACACAAAAATAAATCCTTGTAATTTAGAATTCTATGCATATAATCAAATTAAAAAAAAACTGTTGAATTAGATCTTTTTCAAATTTTACATTGTATTTTACGTAAATTTTAGTCTCGATTGTATTTCCGCCAAATAATATTTTTGTTCGATGGTATACAAATTTATTGTAAAGGGAATTCTAGATTCACTGATTTTAAAATTTACAATAAAAATTTTAAATTTTACAATGGAAGGTTTAATATAAGGTTAGCAAACATTTTTCACTTTCAATTAATTTATTTGATCAAGAGTACAAGATTTTAACAGCCACGAAATTGAGATCTGTTCAAAGTAGAAATATTGCAGTTATCTGAGGAAGGAAAAAGAGTCAATGTAAATAATGTAAAAATGTTTTAATATTTGCTATTAAAAAGATCTCCTTGATCAAATTGTGTTACTGATAGCGCAGCTGATTCCCATATACTTATAGATGAAATCTATAAGTTTTGGAATTATATAGTTAGGTTTAAGACATGATGATTTTGATAGTCTATCTTACTGAAACATATGTAGTTGTTTTTACAAGCTTTTATTTATTAACTTTGTATGTTTAGCTCAAATCTTGCAAGTCTATTTTAAACCAGTTTCCGTTATCGGAAAAAGAAGAAATTTGGTACACTTATGTAAGAGAAGGAGACTCTTTCTCACTTCCTGTGCAGCTGCCCGGCATGAGCAGTAGCTAGGCACCGGACACTGGGCAAGCATTTCCTGGACAACATCAGCGATATATGTATCTTCGTCTAGGATCGGAGAGCTAGTTCTCTTTCTGAACTCCACAGGCTGGCTCTGATCTAAAGACCCTGTTAATTACTTCTAACAACCGGGTTATACTCGTAGGGGATTCTGTGGTTTCAAAAGGGCGCATCCAGCGCCAATTGGATCCTAATCAGGAGATCGGGGTTGCCACGTAAACCAACCAACACTTATGTAAACCCCCCGATGTATTATATTTAATATCGTTCTAAATCCAATATGGCGGAATCCCCAAGATGGCGACTTACCTTTTCCTTCACAATCCCCTTGACATGGTTATCAAATGAAAGAGTATTTTTTTTTTTTTTAATTAAGAACTTATTTCATTATAATTCAACGTCACGATCTATGTAGATTCGTTGTATTAAGATTTTTAGAATTCGGATTCGAGATCAATGATCCGAAAATTCAAAGTAGCGATTTTTGTATTTAAGTAAAACCGCCTGGGTGACCGAGCTTTGCTGGAAAAAAATTAAAAAAAAAAACTTATGAGCGTAAACAATAAATAAAGATGTTTTGTGCTCCTCCTGCAACAGAGTGCTTCGCTCAAACTTTTCCATCTATATAAAGTTTTTACTTCAAATTTACAGTTGAAATCAAAGATCTCGAAAACCTCCATGTACCAATTATTATGAAAATCCATTGAAATATAAAATTTGAAAGTTTGCTATTGAATTCCGAACTTTTCTAGAGATAAATAAATTAAATTAATCAAAGAGAGAGTCGTTGGCGATAACGCCATTAAAAATTTGTGATTTTAGAGGATGCTTTAGAACCAGCGATGATTAGACCACTTGGAACATGTCATGTATATGCATATATAAATACAAAATTAGCTTATTTAATAGTAATAGGATTTAAGAACTAAAGATTACCATTTTTTTATTTATTGTTTCAGAAAAATTAAATTTACAAATTGTGGAAAAGCGGAGAGTATAATTTAGTGCTCGACTTTAGAAATTCATCTATATTCTATATTATAAGATGCATAGATCTTGTGTGATATAGCAAAAGTGTTTTTAGTTTACTATCATAAAATAGTAAATTGGGAAAAAAGTGGAAAAACCCAGTGAACGAATTAAATTAAATACTATTTAACTAATCTATTATTATTATTATCTAAGTATAAACTATTCTACTTTAGTATTGTTTGCCGACAAGCTTATCACAAGCTCTTTAATTATCGAAACATTTTTTTGGTGCAATATTAAGTTTATCACAAACAGGCATATCGACTATGCAGTTCTAGGATGGAAAAGTACCAGGAATGTGTTTTATTTTGAACTAGCGACTTACATTCGCATGGTATTTATTTTATTACTAAATAGCAAATGCCCGCGTCTTTGTTTGAGTGGTATGTATTTTATTAGTAAGCATTTTTTTTTTACTGCTGGTTTAGGCTTTCAATAGACGCGTTTACGAAGTGGCATCACAGAATGGAAGTGTCTATAATAGCGGTATGAAGTAATGAATATGATAGTAACATGGGATTTGATTGATATAAAAAGAAGCCTATATTTAATCTTGGCTCACACTCGCGTGAGTATAATTTTAGTTCGCAACAACTAGACAATTATGATCCCCGCATAGTACGGAGAGCCCAAGTTGTAACCTTGGATCTATTCAACGGATTAAAATGAAACTTGGCTATGTTTTTAAGTCAGACAATAACCTATACAATAAAAAAACATTTCTTTGAAATCGACCCAGCCGATTCTATGACAAACATTCCCCAATACAAATTTTTCAAAAAATATTTAATAAGCTCAGTTGCCTTTACTGCTTCGTTATTAGATACATATAAAATAACTCTCACAATTTAAAAATTACCATTTTAAATTGTTTTGAAATGTCATGTATTGGGTACGTTTCTCAGGCTGCTGGTCTGATCATCATGGGCCCCATACAAATCTGAAAATCCTGGTTTTATCTGAGTTTCTATCCAGGTTGCGGGGAAATTTCAGATATTTCTCACTTTTTATAAAGTGGCAAACTTCACGTAACCTTGATAAAAACCCGCGTTCTAAGAACTGTATTCTGTATAGTTCATTAAAAAACGCAGTAACAGGAATTAAAGATACCTATACTGGTTTGGATGATATTATAACAATCTTTCCGAAGTCGATTCAAAACGGCAACACGCCTGAAGCTTGAATAGACGAAACGAAATATTCCAACCATCTTTCGGCCATCGGCCATTGCACCAATTTTGGTAAGAATTAAATTTTAAATTTTCCTTTTCTCATTTGAATTGAATCTCATTCTCAGGTTATATGATTTCATCAATAGTTTAAATAGACATTTGAGAAAGAGACCATATAACTTTAATTTTATGCTTTATGAAACTCAAGAGAGATCAGCTGAAGTTTCAGTCGAAACTTTCGGAAGAAAAATCATGAAATGGAACTGGAAACGAAGTGGGTTTGGATTGGAGAATTGCCCACTTGTCACCCCCTGTGTTGACGTCGTTGACGTTCAGTTCCCCCGAAACAGCGGGCCAGGGCAACTTCAGGCCACGGCAGCCAATAAAAATGTGGAGACGTGTATATCGCGGCTTAGGTAAACATTAGGGTCCGCGTGGACAACCAGATTCTAAGCAACTTCCACCTGTGATAGAAACCACCTATTTTCGCTCTTTTGAGTCCTCGTAGGCCCTAGTTTGTACTTATTGTGATGATGACCAGTGGCTACTTTTTCGCCTTCCTCCTGGGCTGCATAGCCCTGGCCAGCGCTCAGGACGTCGACTCCAAAGACGTCAAATGCGAGGGTGAGTTGAGTACTTAAAAGGGTCCACGGAGTTGGATAGTTTTATCTCATTTTATTTTTATTAAATTTTCACAGTGTGCAAGATAACTGTGCTGGAGATGCTGGACGCGATCGCCGCTGTGGACCCCGAGAAGATGATCGATGTAAGCAACTTCCGAATGGATGCCTCAGGGAACACCGTCACAAAGAAAGTGCCCTACAGAAAATCAGAAACGTACCTGACCCATCTTATGGAAGACATTATCTGTAAGTTGTTTCTCATAAATCACACTATGATCCTAAACTACTATCAACTGATCGCAAAGTAAGAAAACGACAGGACAGACAGACGAGGGAGAATTACCTTGACGGTAACATCGCAGGCTTTCCCCGCGCAACTTGAAAAATCCTTGTAAATGAAGCACACACGTGCGTGACGCGGCCGTAGGCAATTTTATAACTTTTGCGAATTCGCTGCAATCCAAAATGAAAAACTACGGTCAGGCACCGTAGACGTGCGTCATTTACACGTAGCGATTTATGTAAGAAGAATTATGTCCAGCAGGTTCAGGTGTTTAGAGAAGGTTAGATGAATATTTTTACTTACTATATTCCTCATTAATGAGGTTCTGCAATATCCAATGGATTAGAAAGTAAATTCGGAAAAATATCGGCATAAGATAAAAAAAAAGAGCTCTATCTGCCTGTGAAAAGACCTCCATTGAAATAAATCTCTACGTTAGTTCTTTGCTTATAGATAGTTAAAATATCTCAAGTTAAGTT
Organism: Eutolmus rufibarbis; assembly: GCA_963920795.1. Lineage (NCBI taxonomy): Eukaryota > Metazoa > Arthropoda > Insecta > Diptera > Asilidae > Eutolmus > Eutolmus rufibarbis. The sequence goes on from OY987205.1 coordinate 24,622,909, forward strand.
TTATCGTAACTTTATATTCATATTCAATATTCAAGGGAAGGGTTTGAATCCTTCAAAACTAGCATTACTTCTTTGCCACCGCATTTTGTGATTCAGAATATATCTTGTTAGTTTCTGTTTCATTGTAAATTTGTTTTTCATTATTACATCAGGGAAATTTTAAAAGGGCTTTCGATATAAGCGATCAATGCTTTTTATTTGACGTTCGTCCTTTTTCGTGTTTTATATTTGTGTACTTACATAAGTATCTAAGTGGGCGGTAGCAATTTAGCTAAAATTGCACAAAATCCTAGCCAAACGCATGAATAACATTTAGAATTTTGCACGTCATCAATTTTGAAAATATTATCCTCGAATTTCTCAAGGAAATCTAGATAAATATTCCTTCAAACAAAGATTTTGAAACATATTTGATTTTAATAGGTCATCTGATAATTTTTAAATTGAATTGAATTTCTAAACCTTAATAGTATTAAAAATTTAGTATGTCAATAGTAAAGACAAAATGTTTAAAGATACTAAACAACTAAACGACGACAACAAGAATCATCATTATGAATGTCGACGACGATCGGTAATTATCGTATTCGTTGCCTATTTGCTAAAATAAGTCAAATGTTAAATTAAATATCGCAAAATAATTATATTCAGACTTACGGAAAATCATCGAGCTATAAGGGATTTGAAATATCTCTTACCCTTCTTCTCAAAAAACAAGTCCTACAAACTCATGGTACATTTTTTTTTAATTTAAATTTTCAAAAATTCGCGCAAAAAAATCACGCGCAATTATAAATCATTCACAAATTAACCAAGAAATAACGAATTATACGTAGTAATGATATATATTTGGAACAATTGAGTTTCGCAATACTGAGATAAAGCTTTATCGACTGAGTACGTCGAATCGACAATCGCAATAGGAGCCACTGTAATATGAAAAGCTTGTTAATTTAATTTTGATTCGCTCATTCCGTGATAAATTCGAGACTAAACAACAAACATTAACCTAGGCATCACAGTTAAAAATGATAAAGGATTACAACAAAACTATTGTAAAGTTGGAAAAGTATTAGAAGAAGAAGGAGATTATTTTGATTTTAATTTACTCATTTTCATTTTCTTATAATTTCCCAGGCGAGAAACTGGAGGATTACGCAAAGGTTGTTCATAAGAAGACCAAACAACTTCAAGTTATAAAATTGATGGTGAATAACATGATGAATCCAATTGTTTCAGAGGTCGATTTCGTGCATGATGGAGATCTTAATAAAAGTTTAAAACATTATGTAAGTAGCTGTTTAAAAAACTAAAAGCAATGAAGGTTTTCTTAATCTTTTTCTTATTTCAGTGTTTACAAGTTCTGGAAGAATATGAGGACATTTTCCTAAAAGCATTTATGGCTTATGAACTTGAGGAAGATTTGGACTTAAAGATTTGTTCTGAAAGGGCAAAATGTTGTATGGAAGGTCCAGTGCAGCCAACGTATAACTTAGAAGATGAAAGCCAGTACAAGGAAGAATTGTAACACTTAATATTGTATTTAGATAGAATTTTTATAAAATTCATTTTCGGGCAGCAGTCTTTTGATGTGCTTTTGAAAATAAAATATAAAACTATAATTTTTTTTAGAATTAGTAAAAAACAGTGAAAACTAAACATTTGCTTGAGCTGCATGGGTTTGATTTTAGCCTAAGTTGAGTTTAAGCTAGGCTATAGTAATTAGAGAAACTTCTACCACTTTACTCAATAAAGGTTGAATAAAGAATGCAATTTTCATACAGCATTTTGTTGGAATCGGACAATAGGTGCAAGGGGGTTTTCAAGACTATTAATTTTAAATTTAGTGCCCAATACAAAATGACAGTATTTTAATCATATATTATACTGAGATCTCAAAAATTGGTACGTGGAATTTTTTGATATTTCATTTATATCTCAGGATGACACAAAAATGTTTTTTAAGCTCTAAAATGTATGAAGTAATTTAAGCTTAAATTAAATTTAAAGTCTTTTCATATATTTTGATGAAATATTGAGGCCAAAGTGACGAATATGCAAATCAGTCATGACAATCAAATACATATGTATATGTTTGCCCTTTTTTTTTACATAACTTTGCAGAAGACTTTAAAATAAACAAAAGCACATTTACGGTATATCATTTTAAACGAGAAATGCTTGATATTTGTCTTTAATTCATTTAATATAATATTTTGCGGACATTTTTATAGTAAAAAGGTGGAAACATTTTTAATTTGTGGCTTTTCTACAAGAAATCGCAACGGAAAAATGTATTTCGGTAAGTACAAGTAACCGACAAAATATTTTTAAATATTCATCTCATCACACAGTTTTTCATCAAAATCTGTGGAGACCTTAAGCAGTTTCATAGTTTTATTTTTGGAATATAGTTCACTAAAATAGTGATGACATGCATTTTGATGTCCTAATAAAATACTGAAAAGTACCCTTAATTTGACTCGTGGATCTTTTCTTGGAGGGGGTGCAAGGGGATGTTTTATTGTTTTACCATTACCTCGAAAACTCAATTTGTTGATGTTCACACTTTTCAAGGCTTCTCCATTTTTTTAAGGTGATTTGATTAACTTATCTTTTTTTTTAAGAAATTTCATGTACTTGGCAATTTATCTCAATGGATGAGAAGTAGCACAATGACCCTATTTAGCAAAAAGTATCTTTCCAAACTTTGAACCGGTGTATCTTAAAAATATATGTATGTATAGCTTGCAGATTTTGTGGATATCTCTTGATGAAATATGTTACGTTCCGTAATCATTTTGTTTTAAAAACTAAATGACTTGTTCTTTTATTCCACGTAACTTTTATTTATGATAATACGGCTAAAACGCGTTCTATTATATGTTATTAGGACATCTTCAGATATTTTGTTGTACTGAATAGTAAGGTTTTTGCAGCTACATAAAACCCTATGCGTTACCAAGCATCACAGTGCTTACAGTTAAGTTTGTAAACTCCACACTTGTCCATTACACCAGCTCTTGGTTTAATTTTGTTTACTAACTAAATAAGTGAAAATCACTTGGGGCAATATCCGGGGAGTAAGCAGGATGCGGCATGCTTATTTCGCGCCCTACAAAATGTTTTACAAGGGAAAAAGTTAAATTCTAACCAGCAGGATATACAAAATGAACTTTCAAGTTTTTTTGCACCAATACCAGAGTCTTTCTACAGCAATGGAATTAAAAAGCTACTTGTAAGATGGCGAGAAATTGTAGATAGTGAAAGAAAATATATCATTGATTAAAAGGTTAAGTTGTGTTCTACTTAAAAATTTCCCAAAAATGTGCACGAACTTTTGAACTGACCTGATACATATGTGTACCTTGTTTATGACCTTTTTAATCCGGATTGAAATTTGATTAAAATTGATAACTGTCTTGAGTCAAGCCTATTTCGAAAGTGTTTACATCCTTTTTCAATCTGTCCTATTCTTAAACCTGTTCGAATTGAATCACAAAGAGCTTACAAAAGCTCTTTTTGGACAAAAATTTCTTAATAAAGTTGCTAAAATGTTCATAAATTCATTTCAGTAAACTTTGACTTCAATTAATTTTCTTCGTTTAGTGGTTAAAATAATCCGTTAAAAAAATCCAATTGAATTATTTTGACGTTATGCACTTTGTTAAGGAATTTTTGTCCAAAAAGCTCTTTTCAATTCGATTCCGCTAGGGGCCTTATTCATAAATTCGATTCAAACATGAAAACGATTCAGTTTTTAGTTTCAATCGAACAGTAATTGCGTATTCACGAATTTGATCGAATCTCAAATTGGTGGTGTCCTAAGGAAAGAAGAAATTTGTTTTAAAGCATAAAGTACTTACATTTTATTGAAGAATTAATTAAAAATCTTCGGTAAAAACCAACCTCGAATAGAGGAGATACGATATAGAAATGACATCGATCGATGAACATCGAGCGATATTTCGACGAGTATCCAATTCATGAATATCATGAAGTCAGATTTAAGACAAATTTCTAACGAATCGAATTCGTGAATAGATCCCCAGGTGTTTATGGCACTTTTCGATGTGGAACGAAAAATTTCAAGCTGAATCGAAATCAGGATTCATCGATCCGGTTCGAAAAAGTGTTTATGGAAGTGGTTCGAGTCGATCTACATTAAATGAAACCGGTTTGAAAGAGGTCGTAAACGAGGTAATAGTCTTTAAAGTCCTCATGTAAAAAAGGATGGTTATCTACTACTGATATTGTCAGGTCCAGAAAATGTATAAACAATTTGTTTCCAAATTCTAGAGTAAATTTTATATTATCGTCAATTTTGTTTAAAAATTTTTTCAGTTGCTTTGTGTTCCCGTCGAGATGCAAAATACGTTGTCCACGCAACATATACAAGTAAATGTATGCTATAGAAGAGGATTTCCAGAGTTAAAGAGTGATTCTTTTTTTATGATTACGTATCTTAAAAACTATAACTTTTTAGATACAAAAATTTCTAGGGAATTTGGTTTCTTATGAAAATTATGCAAACCAAAAGTACCTGACTCCCTGGTTATTTATTTTTACTGCATTCAGAGGATTGCTACGTTAACCCTTGCCCTAACCGATGATGAAAAACTTAAATTTAGTTGACCTTCTCAGAAATAAAAGCGCCAGCTGTAAGTTACACTTTATTCTTAAATCCGCCTATTATTACAGGTAAATTTGCTCTAAACACTGGAAATCTACCTGCCGTCCAAGAGCCTGAAAATGCACTCGAATGTAAATAAAGTAGATTTAGATTTTTCCTAACCTACCACTTCACTTCTTGAGGAGCTGGTGTCTGAGGACGAGGTAGGGGGCGGCCAGCCCGGACCCGAAGAACACCACGTACAGAGCAGTGAGACGGTACCTGTTTTGCAGGGAGAACGGCAGGTTCTAAGGGTGGAAACGACCGATTTTATTTTGCAAAGTTATGTAACGAGGGTGCAGTAAGAAGTACCTCGCCGGGGATTCCTCCATGGCCGTGGGCGTACCTCACCAAACCCCTAGCGGCGTTGCGAGCCAAAATACCTGTGCTGCCCAACATTTTATCTACACAAGGAATTTTAAGTAAAAAGCAGACAAATTTGCTTGCACTGAGAATTTGGAATAAGCAGAAAGTTTAGCAGCCGATGAACCAAGTCGGTCGAATTTTCGAAATGTCAAATCCTAAGGCCTTCGATAATAATTCGAAGATATTCTTAACCGGGAGGGTGGTAAGATGTTGGGTAGGTATTTAAATTGTAGCACACAAGCACTTTTATTTAAAATATTACTCTTCATCTTAAAAATTACGTTATAATGTAAAAATTGAATTATTTTTGAAATCAGTTTAAAAGAAATACATTAAAAAATACAAAATTTTTTAAAAACAAGAGGAATTCTAGTGCTTGAAACTGACTTTTGCATTTCTTCGCCGTGTCAAGAACATCTTGAGAGGACTTGGGCCAGTTCCGCCGATAACGCGCTCGTTTTGGTCGTCTGTAGTTCGATTCACCTGCTGCATTTTTTTAATTAAATCATGTTGCGCATGCAAAAGTTTCTCAGCTGGAGCACAGTCAATGCGATTCTGCGTGGAAATGTCCGACCTTTGCACATCGGCGCAGCGAATGTCATTCAGACGCAAATCGACAAAAACAGCGCCGAATTCAAGGTATGAAATTTGTGAATTTCACCTGAAAATGCAGAGTACGAATAGTACGAATGAGGAGCGAACGAATGATAATTAATAATTTAGGTGAATGCAGCTGTTCTGATTTTTGCAAGAACAAATTTTACAGAACATGTAATGAATGTAAACTCTTTGAATGCTGACTTGTAGCTGGATTCTGAGAATTTTATTATAAAATTAAGCTGAAATGATAGCTGAATGTGAGAGCGATTCTAATACTACATAGACCAAAATTGCCTCATCTCTTTCCTTTTTCCCGTCCGCCACATTTTCTCTCTCGCTTGTGTTTTCGTCAACCTGGCTAACTTTTCACTTATATGCGTTTTAGCCAAGAGATGCTGAATTGATGACTATTCCTCTTTTGGTGCCCTTTTTTAGCCATATACATATTCAGCGAATGGGTTACAAATTTGAAAACCTAGGTTTTATCTGGGTTTCTGTACAGGTTATAGGGGGAAATTTTAGAAATTCATCCTTATTATTCATCCTTCATGTTTATTTGTTCATCAATGTTCAAAATTAAAAAAACAATGTCTCGAAATTCCATCGGAGGGCCGCCGGCAATTCGATGTGGTGAGTCGATAGTCGACATGATTATGGCTATGGCCGAAAGTAGATACTGAAATTAAAAAAAATCAAATTAGAAAAAAATAGCGGCTTGGCGAATAAAAAATCGACTTGTCCCTCCCTCTTTTTTGGTTTTTCTTTCGGAAAATTATTCAGTCTTTGTTCGTGTAACAAAGACCTAAAAAAAAACGATTTTTTAGAATTCCAAATGAGAATCCCCGCTCAACACGTTTGTTTTTCTCGAGAGTATGGTTGCCGGAACCTCTAGAGATGTCCAAGTTCGTAAGAATGAGAAAACCCAAGGTATATAAAATTTTCGGTTTATTCAATTGTTCGTCCCGTTTACAATTCTTTTGGTTCATACATTGTTTATTAAGTCTTTTACAATTGATGTATTAGGAGATATCTATAATGATAGCCTCTGCCGGATAATACAATTCAGGATTTACAATATATCTACATACATACAATTCGGGATTTACAATATATTCATGGCCTCCTTATGAAATTTGAAATTTCAGGGTTGTAGTAGGTGGTGCGGAGGAATATACTATGAATTTTTCTCCCGTTAGCGCTTCGTTACACACTTCTAAAATATTGTCTAATTGAAGTGGGTTGCTACATATACATACATACATATGTATATTGTTAAAATCTTTAGGGGTAAATATTCTACAGCGTTCCTTTAAGATATTGAATGTCAAACTAGCTACTGTGCATGCACTCGCATCCAAATAACACCGGCACAGTAGTTTGACGAAAAATTAGAAGAGAATAATTTAGAATTTTGTCCAATAATTCGTACTGATGCTCTACTGTTTAATTATCACAAATTATGCGGGTATTTATAACGGAACAATTCATGCGATGAATCCTTTTGCCTGATCTCTAATACGGAAACCAATGCAAAACCTTTAAATTTATTCATCTATTTTTAAACCCTTATGTTACTATGTGGATACCCGAGTATCCATTTCGATCTTTAAACAGATACAACGACAGACATATATAGGACCTGGACTGCTGGTCCTGTATAAAGCTCACTTCAAAAATTAGATCAAATTTTGGCCGAAACTATCTCGCTCCTACCTAGATCCCGCAGGCAGACAACTTAATAACAATTAATTCTAACATACATAGTACATAGTAATGAATATGACGCAACTCCGATAAATGCAATCCACTGCATAACACTTTGTTCTTAATATTAAATTGATTTATTTTGAAAAAAACCGAAATTAGACAAAAGTAAAAGCACAAAAACCAAATTAAAATCAGCTGTTACAATAGTTTAACGATGACCAACAGATGGCTACGGCAATTTGTGCCGCATCTTTTAAATTATGTTGGTATATACGTGAAATATGAAGGTTAGACAAAGATAGCAACAATAATTTTGGTATCTATCTCCGTTGTACCTGGGGATCTAGGTTGATTAGTGCCAGAGACATTTTTATGAAAAAACTAAAAATTGAGTTCGGTTCGTGACAATTTAATTATTTGTTAATTAGTTGTGTTTAAACATAATTGTACGGGATTTTTGAGCATTTTAAATGGCGTGATTTGCCTAAAAGGTTTGACCCTATCCTTAGTCTCCGTTTAAAATATTATAATTAATTTAATTTATTTATTGTATTACATTAGTATTTATATTTATTATTTAGTAGCTGAATGACTGTAAAAGTTAAAAATATTTGTATACTCGTATATGCTATTCAGCTATAAGTGGTTTCATACTTCAGAATATATTTCTTTTCTTAATTTTGGTAACATTAAGCAACAATTTTCTAACTTTGTAGTTATTTTAGTTTAATTAATTTCAAGCATACAATCGTTAATGAAGTTTCACTTTAGAGCTTAATTACGATCTAATATGCAATTAAGGAAACTTAATACATACATATCTGGAAGTTCAGGATGTCGTTTATTTCTTTAATAAAGGGTCTTGAAGGGTCTGGGAAATTCGATTTGAATTGTATCTTTATGTTTGTTATTTATTTAGATAAATTCTGATAAGAGAAATTACATGCAAATCACCTATAAAAAACTAAATGTCCTGCGATTTTCTTCCGATTTTGGTGGAAAAACATTTTAAAACTGACATTTCAGAGTCTTTCTTTAAATTATAATAAAACGATTAATTCAGGGCTAAGTAATTTTATCAATAATTTAAATAAATATGTATTCAACTTAAAATTATTTCGACTTAATTGAAATGTCCAATATCCAATTCAAGAATTCAGTTTCTTTTGCTATCGACTGCTCAATTCAGTTTCAGAAAAGCAAGCGCTGAAATGGACTGAGTTCTTGAACAGTAGTGTATGTGAAGTTGACTCCATAATTCAGCACACTACAAAAATTAAAATTAATTGCTGAATGGTGTATTCGACTGCAAAACCTATAAGTTTTTGAACGAAGCGCACAGTTTAATGTTACCCTTAATAATTAATCAGAATTTATTATTTCTTGATATTCGCTAATTCGCTGTGATACTTTGAATTTTGAATCGAATGGAAAACTAATATTTATCACCTTATTGCCATTATGATATCTTTATTTTTGCTCTTTCTGCCCAGGAAAATGCTCAACAAATGGAAGGTTTGGTGAACAATTTGAGACAAATCACGGAAGAAGTCCTAAAAGGAGGAGGTCCAAAAGCAATAGAAAGGCACACATCTAAGGCTAAACTTCTTGCTCGGCAGAGGATAGATTTGTTAATTGACAAAAGTTCACCTTTTCTTGAGCTAAGTCCTTTAGCTGGCTATGAACTTTATGGCAATGAGGTGGTCAACTCAGGCGGAATTGTAACTGGAATTGGAAGAGTATGCGGGTAAGAAAATTTAACTAGGGAAATGAAATATGTTTTAAGTGTACCAATATCGAATTTAATCCAGGACCGAATGCGTTATAGTAGCAAATGATGCCACAGTAAAAGGAGGGACTTACTACCCCATAACTGTTAAGAAGCATTTACGAGCACAGGAGATTGCGCAGGAGAATCGCTTACCTTGCATTTATCTCGTAGATTCAGGTGGCGCGAATCTGCCTCGCCAAGCCGAAGTTTTCCCAGATAAACAACATTTTGGGCGAATATTTTACAACCAGGCGAACATGTCCTCATTGGGTATTCCCCAGATTGCAGTGGTAATGGGCAGCTGCACTGCAGGCGGTGCATACGTTCCGGCAATGGCTGATGAGAGCATTATAGTCAAGAAAAAGGGTACAATTTTCCTAGCTGGCCCCCCACTGGTTAAAGCAGCAACTGGTGAGGTCGTTTCTGCTGAAGATTTGGGCGGTGCTGATTTACATTGCAAAACTTCGGGGGTTACTGACCACTACGCGGTGGATGATGAGCATGCTTTGTATCTAGCCAGGGAGGTTGTACGGAACCTTAACATGCGCTCCACGAATAGTTACAGAGAGGACACATTTTTAACATCCAAAACTTCCGTCGAAGCGAACCGAGATGCACCTTTTTCAGAAGAGCCGCTATATGACCCGAAGGAGATTTATGGGGTTGTTGGATCGACCTTAACAAAGAGCTTTGATGTCCGGGAAGTTATTGCTCGCATTTTCGATGGAAGTCGTTTTAGTGAATTTAAGAAAATGTATGGAGACACTCTAGTCTGTGGTTTTGCCAGGTAAATATTTTTAGAATATTTTCTGCAAGTCAATTCAATTGAACGTTCGGATTTCACAGGTTATATGGAACTCCAGTTGGTGTGATTGGGAACAATGGAGTGCTGTTTTCTGAAAGTGCTCTAAAAGGAACTCATTTTATTCAGCTTTGTGCGCAACGGAATATCCCGCTGGTGTTCCTGCAAAATATTACCGGTGAATAACTTTTGTATTCTTCTTTATTTTGAATTTAATAAGGCGGTACTATTTTGTTTGCCCCAACAGAACTGATTACTTAAAATGTTTTTCCCTTTTGGTTTTGTTCCCTTAAATTTTTGTTTGTGATATGAAAGACAATTAAGACAAAAATAGCTTTATGCTCCTATTTTTTTCTTTTTGATTTATAAGTTAAAACAAGGAAAACAGAAGAAAAATAACTTGTTGAAATGTTTTTTTCGCTTTGATTTCATTTCATTGAGTTCAAAGTGATGTTCGGTATAAAAGTTTAACTTTCCATTTCCATTTTCAGAATTCAATTAAAAACAAATTTTTGCAAGCATAACATAATTTCATTAGAGTTAAACTTTCCCTCAAAATATAAAAATAATACAATCAATTTTGTAAAATATTAGGTTGCCTTTAGCAGAGTGAAGAGGAGAAGGATAACTTAAAATATATGAGTAACGTTTTTATTCCGCGCTTTTATTTAAAATTTGAATAAAAATCGTTTTATACGTTTCCTTTTATTGTTATTCAAGTTCTTAAAATCACGTGAGTGAAGGAATTTTTCAGCAATTCTAAAAATTGTAGTAGTTACAAAGGATTTAAATGAAGATTATATGAATGTTTTTACTCATTTTTTTCATCAAAAACAAATTCATTATTAACAAATTTTTGTTTTTAGAGCAGAAAAAAGAAAATCAAAGATTTGTTGAAGAAAATATATATTCTTTAATCTATATTTTATTTCCTTACCAACTCTGTTTTAAAGATTTTAAGTCGCATGATAGAGACAACTATCCTGGTTATAAAAAAAAATTAGTTTACGTTTTGAACATTATTATGTACCTTTTGTCTAAAACATTTTTTTTTTAATAGATCAAAATTAGAAATCTTTTCCTTTCGCGCTGCTAAGGGGTTGGAGATGATTAATTTTTAAGGAATTACGCAATTAATTAATTTATTAAACTAATTTCAAAGCGATCCTCCCCCTGCTTATTAAGACAGTATGGGGAGCTATATTCTATTAAATTTAATAGGCCAAATTTGTGAAATTCGACCTATTTTTACATTTAATTTTTAAAATTAAATGCAATGAAAATATGAATAGAAACAAAAATTGATCCTTTTCAGTAATATTGATTTGGAACGGGAGGGTGCCTTAATTATTTTAAATTTGTTTATAGGCGTATCTTTTAATTTTAATCAAATGGTTTGGAAAGTGCTACTTATTTGGCTTAACTTTTCGATTAGTATTTGTTTTATGTGAAAGCTTTTCTAAATGTCTATCAAAACGAACAAGATATGCGAGAAACTTTAGTTTAGATTCAAATATAATTTCCAATCGGACTTAACATAATAAGATTTCCTTTTCTTCAAGGTTTCATGGTTGGTCGAGATGCCGAAGCACATGGAATAGCCAAAAATGGTGCAAAAATGGTAACAGCAGTAGCTTGCGCCAAAGTTCCTAAATTGACTGTTATTATCGGTGGGTCCTATGGAGCAGGAAATTATGGTACATTATTCAAAATAAATGATATTCCTCATAATAAATTTCAATAACGCCCCAAGGTATGTGTGGGCGTGCCTACTCCCCTCGATTTCTTTACACGTGGCCCAACTCCCGGATTTCTGTGATGGGTGGGAGCCAAGCAGCAAATGTGCTTGCTCAAATCACAGCCGATCAACATGCTCGATCAGGAAAACCTTGGACTGAGGAGGACAGTGAAAAGCTAAAAGCGCCTATAGTGGAACGATTTGAGAGCGAAGGGTCACCTTATTACAGCACGGCACGGTTGTGGGATGATGGCATAATTGACCCTTCAAAAACTAGGCAAGTGCTTGGTTTGAGTCTGGCAGCTGCTCTTAACAACGCTAATGAAGAAACCAAGTTTGGAGTGTTCCGGATGTAAGGCAATTAAAAAAATATATTTTTGTAGGATAAAAGTACCAGTCTTGCTTGCATTTATTATTTTGTAAGAAATTTGTTATATGTATATGTACATTTTTTTGAGAAAGATTTCAAAGTTTTTAGAATTGTGTTTTCTTTATGTGGAATTGCGTGCCAGTTAAATGGCATTTTTTATTGTGCGTAAATCTCTGAAAATTATTAAAGCGTTATTCTTTGTGTTCAAGATTTTGTATTACGTTGAAAGGTATTTGATGTTAAGTGTTTGATGCTTGAATTATCCTTAGAACCGCCAGACCGAAGCAGTGTCCTCTTAAGCATCAAATATCGCACCTGTAACTTCGCATCTGCATTGTTGCTTTCATATTAAAAGCTTTGGGTTTCTGGAGATGTGCTTCTAGTTGAATTCCAATTTCATACTACAAAGTGGTGAGAAGGTACATATAAAAAGAAAAAATCAGATTCGAGTTATGTTTGGAAAATTCGATAACAATCGATTTGGTCGGTTCATAGAACAAAGAATTGAAAAACAGATGGAATTGGAGGTTATTTGGTTTTAGGAAATTTTCGTAACAAATTTGGAAATTCACTTTCATAGTCCGATTCCTTTCAATTTAGATATTAAAGGTTTTCGGAGTTATAAATTGCGAATGTTTGGGTAAAATTACAAAGTAGAAATTGTGGTAGGTACTAGTGCATACTGGATAAGTTTTCTCGTTTATGGTGAAAGTTTTGTTTGAAATTGACTACAGTTTACTTAAACTAAAACATAATAGAAAATACCATTAAAATGCACGTTGATTGTTTCGTATTTCACGGATTAGAGTAAGACTTCTTTCATAATTCATAAAATAACATAATATTTAGATAGTTAAAATGCATATTTTATGTAATCGCAATCGCGGACGGTGCTATTATATTACCAACGTTTATAAAAAACACTTTTTATAAAAATAGCAACACCTCCTTCAGCATACCTTCAAAATTTGATAAATTTGGCCGTCATTGTTTCCATAAACACCGCAGCAACTTTCGTGATTGTTATAAAAATCCAGACGCGGGTGAGTAGGTACAGTAATTGTCATTTTAGTAAAAACGTATGAAGTTAACGTTTTGTAGCTATTCATTTCCTCAATTTTGTTGTTTAAATATAACTTAATAGAAGGTTTGGTCAATGCTTACTGACCCCATCATGAGCGTTTTATTCTTTATATAATCTACCTCAAACTATATTTATTTATTTTCATATTGCATAGAGCAATGTGAGACTTCTTCTGTTGTTAACTTCCTTAAATATTATCCGGCGCAGAAATACATACATATATGTATGTCCATGATTGATTGCCCATAATTGGTAGCGTCTAAATGCATTTTATAATATCAATATCACTTTTTGACATTTTTTTCTTGAGCCAGTAATTAGAAAAAGAGTTTTATACTTTTTTGGAACTGTTTTTTATTACCTTCATGAAATTTTGAATTTTGCGACTTTTTATTATTGTCTATGATTGAGTGTCCATTACTGCATTTGATCCATGATGCTGAATCGAGTGCGGTTTTTTTCTGAGAAAGACCTTAAGACAGGGAAGCTTTTCTCAGAAAAAAGTTCGATCCTCCCGTACAAAAAATCGGCAGAACGAAGGGCCAAACTCAAATTTTTGGCATTGAAATTACCATTTTACATGTTTGGCGCGGCCTCTCTCGTTTGTTTGTTAATGGATTGGGTCGTTAGAGCTATCCTTAGATAGCTTGAAGGCTCAGCTCTCTAACGCGTTATCAACCAAATTCATACGATGTCTCTGGAAGAACCTATAAAGCATTTTCTGGGTTCACCTCCTCCACATTTTCAATTGCGTTTTTTGGGATAAAGGATCGATTGAAGGGGGATATCCGAACAAACGTTGATCAGGAGACCATGTAGATTCGATTGGCATACCTTCAGACCTTAACAAAACACCCTGTACATATATGTATTTCAAACGAAAAATATATGCTATGCATGAAAGGGTTAATATTTTTGAGTAGTGAATTTGGAGAGATCTTGGGTTTTATGTAACAAGCGTAAAGATGAAGTCAAATTTACTATTATTTTGCAGATATCACAAAATTCTTTTCTGAAACATTCAAGTATTAAAGTAGTATAAAAATTATATAATAAAACATACATATATTACATATATTACATTGTAAACAAAATGTTTAATAGATTTTCACAAATATAATTCTAACATACAAAAATCTTAATTACGCAATATAAAAACCTAAATAAAATCGTTCGAATCACTTTTAACTTTTTACTGTAAACAAAACGACGTTGTACCTATTTTATTCTCCATATTAAATTAGAACACTATTACAAGACTTTCCCAATTACACTGCAGAACGATATAGAAATAAGTGAAACTTTGCATAAAAGAAGATTTTAGGGTCATACATATATCTATTTTATTGTCCATGTGTATATACTGGGTGGGGCATTTATCTTGAGACAAAATAATATCTCGGTTGGACTCGATTATTTCGTAAAAAGTTTCAGACAAAAATGGTAGGGCACCGAGGGGGCCATTGAAAGGAAAGACGAAAAAAAAACTTTTTGTTCTTACTATTTTTTCGATTTAGCCTATATTTTGGCCATAAAATGGTCATAAGAACAAAAAAACAGCAATCTTGAGACAACGGAGTGCCTTGTTGGGATCACTTTTCTTAAAAAAATGTTTCATACAAAAGTTGTAGGGCACCGAGGAGGGCATTGAAAGGTCCAATATTTACAAAAAGTACGAAATAAAAATGAAAATGTAAAAAAATTCTTGTTTTTTTTGTTTTGTATGGCCATTTTATGGCCAACATATGAGATAAATCGAAAAAATAATGAGAACAAAAAGTATTTTTTTCTTCGTTTTTCAATCGAAATCCGTGGTAAAAAATGGGAGTTTCCATTCAAAAAATCGACTTTCGGTCTAAAAACGCCATTTCCGGTCTAGACCGGAAGTCGTAATATGGACCTTTCAATGGCCCCCTCGGTGCCCTACAATTTTTGTCTGAAACTTTTTTCGAAATAATCGAGTCTAACTGACTTGAGATATTATTTTGTCTCAAGAGAAATGCCCCACCCTGTATATGTCCATAATTATGAAAGTGATCTAAGTCATATATTTCTTGTTCCGCGATATTTAATGAATTACATTTGAATAAATTAGAAAATATTTTTATATTATGCAACATTTTAATTTAGAACTTTATTAGTTTTGATTAATGAAAATTTGTTACGAATATGAAATTTCGTGTGAATCTCATACGAAACGAAAATGTTGTTTTTAAAGTTTGAATTGACTTAGACCATTTTCAAAATTAACTGAATGACCTATAAATAACCTAAAGCAATAAAAAACTACGAGTTTTATTCGAAACAATAATTTTAATGAACAATTATTAATTTTTTTTAAAAAGTAATCCATTTTTATCATTATAGGCTTTTATCATTATGAGTTTTGAGATTCTTAAAATGTTCCTGAAAAACTGGAGGGATGTAGGGTAGTAAACACATAATATCTTTATGTTTTTCTTCCGTTACTGGTCTAGTGGTGGTGTATAATGGAAGTAATTTAATATTTCCGTATATTTTTGGTCTTCCTTTTTTAGGTGAAAGATCCAAAACGTGGAATTCAGAATCATGTAAAAAAGTTTTATAGAACATCTTATAAGGTTCATTTTTCAAGAATCTCATCCATTGAATTTGCAGCCAAGCGACAGATCCGTCCGCGGTATTTTTTACTCTTCTTGTCGTTGACTCTTCTAGTGGTTTCGTTGAAATAAAATTCGGTTGCGACATTCGTTGTACCGAAAATGTATTTCTTCTTCTACATTGTTCTGTTAAATTTTTGACATAGACCACTTTCAAAATTAACACTAAATTAATTCCATATAATGGTGAAATAAGAACCACTATCTAATGGTTCATTTTTGACAATATCGTGAAAATTACATTGAAATAACTTAGTTTTTTTAAATAATGTGGTGCGAAATAACTGATAAACGCAGTTTTTTTATATTTTGACTTACTTAGCCACTTTCATAATTAAGGGCACATACATACATAACATATGTATTACATATTAAAACAAAATGCAACTGTGCATGCAGCACAGTTAAAAAGGAAAGCAATCAGAGATGAAAGCAAGGGGACACCCGGGTTTGAACCGGGGACCTCTCGATCTGCAGTCGAATGCTCTACCACTGAGCTATATCCCCTGTAGGTCCGTGGTCTTAAAGGCTGAGGAAATATTGAGAAATGAGTCAATAATACAAAGTAAACAGACATTAAAATTTTGAATCCTTCACGTAGACTTGTCTAACTAAAACGCATTTATCATAGTCTAGTCTAGAAGAGCTTCTGAAATAAAATATTTATACGACTACAAGTTCTAGATAGTACCTATTGAGCTGAGACTTTTAACCGAAAGAAATTCATTATCTAAATATTTTTTTGGACTATTTCCCAAAACTGTTTTGCAGACAATAGGCGGGATTGGGGCGCCAAACTTCTGTCTCGTAAGAGTATTTATTGATAGACACATACTCTTTAACTGAGAACGCCTTTACGGGATAGTATCCCATATTTGTGCATATACTTATTATCGGACTTCGTACTTGCAAATCAACTGGATTGTTTACGAATTTCTGACATGACACTCATCATAGACATCATTTTTCACAGAAAATCGTTTCCAGTCCAGGCCGCATTAGTCTTGTACGGTGATGGTTTAACTAAAACTCCAAGGGAACAGGGGGAGGACAGGATATGATGATAAATATTCATAACTATAAAAAGCGATGGTTTTCAGACAAATATTCTGCCTAAATTACGTCATTACCTAACAAAACGTGTAGGACTCAGTCCATGCGAACTACTCTTGTTTGAAAACACCTGAGACGGCGGGGGGAAGCTCCACTATGCGCACGCCGGAGCACTATATCCCCAAGTGACGTCATCGTTTCGTTTCGAAAATACATATTACGTTTTCGGCAGCGGCGGAGCTTTACGTCGTTGACTGAAAGTGTCCCCAAGCTTGCCCCGCAAGTGTTCTTGAGACAATGTTTTTTCTTTTTCGAAGAAACTGCTTAGCTCGGAAGAACTCATCGCAAGTGTATTGAACATGTGGAGCTAGATATAAAAAGAAAATCCTCGAGACGTTTGATTACGTTCGAACCACCTGGTATTATTAGTTCAGCTGGCCTAGCAGTTGGATCCGTGACATTGGCGGGGAAGTTTCATGTTTATTTATAATATTTATTTTGCAAAATTGATTCTTTTGTTGTGGGTTGTAAATAAGCCCTTTTATGAAAAAAGTAAACAATTAAAGCAATATATTCACACATTAAACTGAAACTTTGATTTATTGTTAGTTGAAAATTATGAGGATTATTTAATAAATTAGTATTTTTAGAATAATTTTAGGATACACACATATTTTGGAAAAAATAATTACAATACTAATAATAATTAACTTTAGTGTAGAACCTATAGGTACCCAATAATATTTTCGCGGAATTGTTCCTGTGTTGTTTCAAAAATCTCAAATAGTAATAAATTGTTGATTCTTTCATTAGCACATTTTCTTCTTTTACACTGTACAACCTGTACAACAAATCGATTAAAAGAAGAAATTTCAAATTTTAATAATTCGAAGTCGAGATATGCGCAACCAAAAATACAGGGCATCTCATACCCATGTGCTTCTGATCTCTGTGCTTCTTCTGTGCTTTCCCTGAGGGCTAAGAAAACTACCTTGAAAAAACTGAAAAAACAACTTTGACCTCGGTATGACCTTGAAGGTCGTGATCAAGGACATGGTCAAGGACATATTTGAACGTAAAATTTCCTGCTCTTTCCAAATCCGCAATAAAAAATAGGGGTTCCCATGTGAAAAAACAACTTTGACCTTGAAATGAACTTGAAGGTCAAGGGCAAGGTCAAATCCAAGGTCGCCATCGAATAGCTAGGAAAAACTCCTGAAACTTTTGTATTTAACATTTTTCCAAAAAATGCATACCTGACGAGTTATTCAGGGTATTCCATACTTTTGGAACACGCGGCATATTTTTTTTTCATGTTCCAGTGACCAGCTGACGTATTATCCACCACTTTATAGTCAGCTGACTTTTTTTTTTCTTCAAGATATTGGATTAGCTATAAGTTGATAAGTTTTCAATCGGGAGGAAATAATTGAAAATCAATTTTTTTTTTACGTGTGGGTGGCTACCGCTGCTGGACTCGGCCACGGAGCCGAAGCTGACGTTCACGGAGTTTCATGAAATAACTCTCTGAACCATTTTATAAAGTATCGCTTGGAATAAAATGACTGACAAAATTTGTCCCTGGCTCGCGGTCTATAATTTATGTCCTCCTTTAGTTGTTTAAATGGTTTTAGAATCTAAAATTTATGAATTTATCTGTAAAAGTTACACTACAATTTATTTTAAACTTTCAAAAAGAAAAAGTAGATTGTTTGATTTCGAGATATTTTAATGTTCCCATACATATTTCCATCAGGAGCAGCGAACTATTGAGGAATAAAATCCATTTACTTTGCACGAATTTTACTGTTCAGGGCTTCTAAAATATTATCAAGTTTTAATTATTATCAGTATTTTCAGTTACCCGGCGTTGTTCGGAATAAAATCCATATTTCAACTAGTTGAACATTTGTGGAGTAAATTAATTCAGGTTAGCTCTTAGCTAAGGACTATTGCTTATTTAATTTCAAGCTATTTGAATTGCTTCTATATGATCTTTCTGAGTATCTGATAAACATTTGTGCAAATCTGAGAAATCCAGCTTCGCATATTTCCATTCAAAACGCTTCTATAGTTTTATTAGATTCAGAATCAGCGACCTTTAAAACTTATATATGTACATACATATATCGATTTTTATGGATATCGCTTAAAGTTGAAAAAATAATCACCATTTGAGATCAGCCGTCATGTTCCCTCAAACGTACATACATACATATATGTGAACATTTTGATCGTAATTGGAGCAGCGGCATCGATTTGTATAACGAACAACCAAACAGGCAGATAACATCCCCTATTTTCTAGTGAAAGTCTCATCGAAATCGGTTCAGCTGTTCCTAAGATTAGCACGGAACGACCAGGCAGACGAACAGACAATAATAAATTATAATTAATAGCCTAAACGAAAGTATCACCTATCGAACAATGAAAACATTTTTGACATCGGTGCTCTAGTTTCTGAGATTAATCCCTCCAAACTCATAAACTTGTCCCCTTTGCAATATTATTATAGATATACATACATATATATAGATCAAGATATCTAGAAAAATAATCTCACTATTTTAAATACAAAAATTTATTTTTCTTCACAACTCAGAAAGTGAGGGTATCAAAATATTATACATATAATTTTTCATAATTCGGACCTTTTAGTGTTTAGGGGAGAATAATGGAACGAATTCCCCAATATACCCTGTCCTTAAAAAAATTTATATATATGTATATGTATTACTAACGCATAATATTAAACTAATATACTAGTACCTATATTTCCTCATAAGTATGTTTAATTATTTTTAAGTTTGCCGAAGATATAAAGGAAACTAAATCTGAAGCATGAATTAAAAACAATGAATTCAACAATATTTTCACGAATTTGTTAGTGTTTTTCGATCAGGGCGATTAGTGAATTTGCGTTTGTATTATCAGAACAAATTTCATGGTTGAAAAGCAAACTTCCTCCGTTTTTTAGAAACCATAAAAAGTGGAATAGTTATGTTTTAAAAAGAACCTCCTCATATCCTAGAATTACTATTTTTAAAATGTATCAAAGTTATACTATAATAAAATAATAAAATAAATAAGATTAGAGCCTGCACCATTATTAAACTTATTGGTTGAACGGATCAGTTTTTGTCCTAAATACTGAAAAAGCTTAATTTTTAATTTAATTACTCTACTTACTCTTACTTACTCATTGTCTGCCAACATTAAGCTGCTGTAACGTCACATCATTTTAATAAATCGAGAATATTTTATTTCATAGTAACTCCTGGTTTCACTTAAATATGCCAATTACTGTAATTTATTACAAACCATAAAATATTTTGTGTTATCAGTATGTTATACTTAGTTTAAAGTATTATGAAAAGTGTTAGCCTAGCACAGAAACTTATATATATATATATGTATGTATATAAATTTTGGTTTATTCTCTATATAAACGCATGATATAATATGCTTAACACGCAATTTAATTTTATATTACTGGATAAAATCTAGTTACAAACAAGATAGTGTAACAATTATATTAGTGAGAAAAATAAATTGCAATTTTAAGTAAACATGGACTTAAATATTATTAAACATGTTTCCGAGATGTTATCAAGTAGATATTTACTTGAATGGAAAAATATATTTATTTCAATGAAGTATTTATATATTTCAAAAAAGTAAAATATTTATGCATTGAAACTGCAGTTTTTTTTCTAGTTTTGCATAATAATCAAGTGAATTTGAGCGCTATTCAAATGATACTCGTTAGAAAAAGAGAAAAGAAATTTGGGTTTTTATTTAAACCTGATAGTATAAAAACGGTATTGACAAAACCGTCGATTCTGAGAAATCCACTCAGTAAACCATAAAACCATTACAGTACCGTTCAAACGACTAATGTACACAAACTTAACCGACAATCAATATTTATTGTCAAGATGTCGTGAGCTCTTATCTTGTAAGGTAAATAACACACCCCAACGTGTCTAGTTGGTGATTTTTGAAGAAAATAAGGTTTCAATAGGATGAAGAGTAAAATTCACTACTTAGGGTTGAAAATTGCTTCCGCAATAGGGAGAGATCGCATCCAGAAATGGAAGAATCCTATAACATTTTTAAAAACTCTAGCAAATATCTGAGTACAAGGTCAAAAGGTATAGGTAGCATTAAATACCCCAAAGACTTTTTCCCCAGTATCTTAATACATTTATCCTAGTTAGTTATAAGATTACTATATACAGAAACGTTCCTTATAAATACTCTGTTTAATATTTTTTTGATCCTTTTCGACGTACAGAAATTAATTTTCGGCTGACAATGGTTCGGTTTGGTTTTAAAGCTATTCAGACCAAAATTCTTGTATAAAAACCGAACAGAAACGTTTTAAAAACTTAGTTTAGAATTTTTTAGGTTATTTGAAATTTAGAAGTTAGGTCTCCCAAATTTGGGTTTGATTGTTGAACCTTTGTAGTAGCATTTATTCTTCAATCTCTTGAGACCTTAAGACCTACAAAAAAACACCATATAATTATTATTACTACATTTTCCTTTTTTAAATATATTATAGGTATTTTCAATTTTGGAGACAATTTCTTCTCATTGCGGACGTAGTTTTGAACCCTAAGTAGTGGATTTTACTCTTCAAACTATTGTGGCCTTATTTTGTAATCGACACGTTTTGCAAATTTTTTTATAATTTTTAAAGTTTTTTATTTTTGGGGGAAATTCCCTCCTATTGCGGGGGTGCCTCACAACCCACAGTAGATTTTATTTCTTAACCTATTGAGACCTTATTTCCTACATCCAACATCATCAACGTTTGCTATTTGTTTTTTTGTTTTAATTTCTGACGTTTTTATTTTTAAGCTGGGGGCCGATTTTTTCCTTTTTAGGCCATAGCTCGCAAATTTGTTAATAATATTATAATATAATAAAAGTCGTATTCTGCAGCGCAATTTTACATAAGATAGCAGAATCGCACTTACGCACCAGAACCCTTTTATTTTTTGTGGGGCTGTGTAATTGAGAGAATATGCAGTCTTGTGGAAAATCGTACATACTTATATTCAATAATTTTTTTATGGATGCAAGATGATATGATGTTACATAGGAGAGGGGTCGAGGGGTGTTATTCGAATAAGACAAACTGTGAGAGGGGAAGTAAGGAAGGGAGGGGACTAAAAACCGTTGAATTTGTTTGATGTAATTCATGGATGGCCCCAGATAAATTCCTTCGAAATCGAAAATGGTGGTCTCATTGCGCCATTGACGATTTCATTTTAAATGTAAGTTGATCAGAATATTTTGAAAATAAAATTTAAATATATTGCCATTGAGACACAGTTGTTTGTTCCCTCATTTTCTGTTTAAACAAGAAAAATATTCCAGCATGAATATTATGCATAATATTTTTCCATCCATGTGGAAAATTGATCACCCGAAAGCTGCACGCTATGTTAAACAGGTAATGTTTTATTACGTATGTAATACATATGATACATATGTTTATTTAGTAGAGCAAATAAAGGGAGAGGTGAGTTAAAGCAGTCACATACATATATGGTGCCATAAGTTCAAGAGGCAGTCTATAGTACTTGTGGAACTGGTTACCTTTATTTAGAAGGTTTCAACAATATTGAAGATTTCCGATTTCTCAAGAAAATCTTCAAATTTTCTCGGATTGCATTCGGAAAGCTCCTCCTACGCCTATGCGAAGGTAGACACTGAGCAAGGGGAGCTTTTTCGGAACTTTTGCTGTATTGGCAGTGGTTTTGACCCTCCGTTGCCGCAGTCAGTGAGCAAAACTTTTTCGCGGCGGATAACATGTCGATTGGATGCCGGTCGGCCTCTTAATCCGGTGATTATCCTCATTTTAGTCCCAGGCCAGTGGATAAATGCAATTAATATTGCGGAAGTCGATTTGTTACACCTGAAGAGGACCGTTTCGCGCGAATTGACGCGATGACACGGAGATTGGGCACGATTGACCCACTCACCGGGGGGTGAGGGGCGGACGAGAAGGAGCGGATTAGTGGCGAAATTATCTTCCTCCTGGCCATCGTGTCATTCATGAGTGCGTGTCGCGGGGCTTATAAATGAAAGAAGCGTACGATTTCTTTTTTTTTTTTATGTGTGAAAGGTGCAGTCTGAAGATTTGAGGAAGTGTGCACTTAGACTTTCCTTGGATGTTTCCCTCTTTTCGTTGCCCTGAGTGCAGTTGGTTGATGTTAGTTTTGCAGAAAAGTAAGAAATGTGCTATGAGTGGAATACGAATTGACCTAAATATTCCTCGAAAAGAGAAGTGCTCCAGAGGTCGCGAATTAGTGATCCTGTTGTGGGAAGTGTGACGATACACAGGCGCTGAGATTAGCGCCTGCAAAAGACATCTTCTGGAGGACTTACGCCACTTTGTTATATAACAGCCGATAGTCCCTGGAGCCTTGGGGGCTCCAAGATGCAAGCGTGAAAGCCTCGGGATGTGATGTTGGGAAGGGTAAAACAAGGTTCCTCCATTCACGTTGTTATGACCCAATCCCAGCCGAAGAACCACAGTCACCTGGCCGGGAGTCTTCCCTCACCTTTGCTGGGGCTCTTCTTGGTCACTGACTGTTTTGAGGAAGCGGGTGGCGGCGTGAAAGCTCCTTTGGGATGCAGTCTCCAACGGCTGTGGCATGTTTTCGTGTCGTAAAGTGTTCTGAAGGAAATGTGTGACGCTTTTTGTTTATTTCACGATGTCATGGAATTTCGGCATCAAAAGGTGCTTTAGTAGGCTTCGTCCTTGCTGGTTTTTTTTATATCTATACACAGCTAAAATTCCCATTCAGGCTCCGTCTCGTCTCGACTTGTTATATAATGGACCCTTTTTAGTACTGAAGATTGAGTGCATTATGTACTTTACTTTGACTTTATTTTATATATAGCTTACCTACTTTGCATCTAGATGCATAAGTGTACGTAATATATTAGAAAAATAATAAGGAATAAGAATTTATTCTTAATAACATATTTCTATCTCCTTAATACAGTGGTTCTTAACCTTTTCATTATGATGGACCATTTAACACAATTTTTGTCTTGCGATAGACCACCAACTATTTGGCGGTATATTATATTGTTAGTATTAGTAGTTTCACAAAAAAATTTCAAAGTTAGTAAATCACAAATTTAATATTTATTAAAAAAAAAAAAATTATAAATAGGAAAGTTACACTTTTCGTGAGATTTTTGTGGCTGCATGTTCTTTATCAACTGCTGAATCCTTGGTTCAGTGCTCCTCAAGGGCAAACGCATATCGACTCTGGCGTCCAAGAGATTTCTAATTTTATTCTTGAATTTTAGGAAAAGAAATTGATTTTAGGCTACAGAAACCTTCAAGAGTAATGCCTGCCTCGAACGAATCTTTGCAATTGTCATCGTGTTGTAACTCAATTACTCCTTCTTGAATGTGCACCTCGAAATTTTTACAATAAAAGGATTGCAGATTAGGTTCCAACTAATTTATTTCAAAAGGTGAAAAGTTGTTGTCTTTAACTCTATTTATCTAAACGTCGATTTTAGAGATACATACATAAATTCCTCTAAGTTTATCGTGATATGCGAATATTTTTTCCCGTGCTTTCTAATTTAATATTTCCGGAGCCTTATAGTTGAAGATTTAATTTATTTAGTTGTACAAAAAAGTGTCTGTTCGAAAGGGGCTAGTTCCACCTTATCAATCAAAGTTTTTTTTATTTTGATTTACTAGTTTCTTACTAATAGTAGCCTCATTTTTCTTGTCCCAATCAAAAGGGGCTATTTACTTGCATTGATTCTTGCAAGTTGAAATACGTTTAATATTTTTCATCAAAATGTGCTGTTTCCCATATTAACATGGATTAATCAGTAAAGTGTGAACAAGTAGAGCTATTTCTATTGGGTTTGAATAATTTTTAATTAAGAATTGGGATATTTAAAAAAATTTCATATGGAAGAAAAAAATTTGATTTCTGAACGTTTTTGTGTGTGTCAACTGTTATTTAATTTATCTTTTATTTACTTACATATCCTAAGCTTAATTGCTGTAAATAGTGATTAAAAGGGTGCAATTTCTAAAATATCTGATAAAAAGGTTCTATTTCATTTTTTGATTATTTATTATTTTGCTTGTTAATAATAATACTACAAAAAAAATTAGACGTAAAAAAAGTATCTCCTTCATAAATAATCTTATTGAAAAGAAAACGCCTGCATATATAAATAGTGACCACTATACGTCTTTTCGGTTTTTGTAAAGTTTGCTTATGGTGTAAATAGCCCCTTTTGAACAGACACCTCTCATATTACATAGGTATGTATGTATGTTCGTTCCCCTTTTTTTTTTTTTTGTAATGATGACATAAACATGGTTTTCTTCTACTTCTCTTACATAAAAACTTAAATTTATTTAGTAAGTATGTCCAACTGTTGGCTTACAAGAGTTTGTTGGGATCTATCCATTTTAAAATTAAGTTTTTATGCAGAAAGAACTTTTCGAAAACAATTAAAATATGACATTTGAAACATCATATGAAATCTCGCTACCAGATGGAAACAGTTTTAAATCACTTCTTCTAAATCTCAATATTTTGGGGAAATGGAAACATGTAATTCTTCATGAAATTTCTTCTTTTTAGTTTCTAATAGTTGAAATTCCAATAATACTGATAATTTATTTATTTATTGTAAGGTACAAAATTAATTCCTACCCTACATTAAGCGCACTCGGGTACCATGCCCATAAGACAAGTTAAAAATTTAACAAAGGATTTTTAATTACTGAGTGAATCCAGATGGCAATTAATAAAATTATATTGTAAGTCTTTTATAACTTCATTCCAGCATTGTTTTATAAAATTGACTATTCGCTATTCACTATTCTGTCCACATTGATTTTCTTCGTTTTTTTGTGTACGGCGTAGTAGTTATATTAATTAACCGACTGTTGTTTATTATTTTGACCTATTAATGAATAATGAAAATTTTTTGTTACGCTGACTATGCCAAAAATTTTGGGTTTTTCAACCTATTAACTTGATGTCACGTTGTTTCAACTAATTAGGTATTTCACGGTATTTAGATTTTAACAAATCTATGTATGTAGAAAACTTTAAGTCAAGTCTTCTGTGATAATTTGTTATTTAGTTAAAGATTTTTCAAATGATCACATTTGGTACTTCACTCAGTTTAAGAGCGTTGCTAAAATCTGTGGATGCGATACATAAAACTATAGTCTAAAATTCATTTTACGGTCCACATCAGAAGGTTTTTTTTTACCGTTTCTTTACTTAAATGTTTTTACTGTTAAGTGTTAAATAAATATTAATTACTTATTTAAAAACCTTATGTTAATAGGTAATTCGTGATACAAATTGTAGACAATAATTAATAATAATTATAATAATTAAAGAGTTCACCACACAGCTATAATTGCTCAATACTCAGAATTACCAAAGTATGTACACTAATTTTTATTAAAATCCATTAATTTGAAAAACCTCAGTCGCCTTGTTCGGTTTGCCATTTTGAACGTCCAGATTTTAATAGTACATAGATTCGAAATTGTCTCAAAACACCCTAGTTACTAATTTTCACTTAAATTTGTTTGAGCTTCAAAAATGTTAATTGCATATTGGGTCCGTTATCTTGATTTCTAAATTTCTAAAGCGTATTCCCAATCAGTAGCTCTAAAAACGCAGAAATACACATTTTTATGACAATCCCTTGAAATGTGCAATTTTTGGACGCCGTGATTTTGAAACCATTTATGTGGCTAAAAAGGCTCTGATTTTTTAGATTTGTTTTTTGAGAAATGGATGAAATATATAAATACAAAAGTTTTTAGAGCATTTTAACGTGAAAAATTGTTTCTAGACAAAAACGATACATACAGTGGTGTAAGAAAAAAAGATACAAATGAAATACAAACTAACAAATTTACAAGTTCAATGTAAAATATAAATAAAAATATATTTTAATTTTTGTTACTAGTCTACTACACTAAATGTACAAAGATTTATTTATTTTAACTTGTCCATTTTGAATTTTATATACTATTATTTATGTACCTATTATTTTCTCCATCACTGTATAAGTACAACAAAGATGTAAACTGTTGAAGTAAAACCAGCGGCTTCCTCGAGGCCAATTGGTGGAAATGTTGGACAATTCTCTTTTTATCTGTAACAGATCAACAAGAAAAAAATTTTAATTTGTATATACATGGTTTTGTCGTCGATGAACTAAAACAAACTTTGAACAAAAAAAAATTCTAGAAATATACGCATTTTTACAAATTTGATCGAAATTTAATCCGAACATTGTTATTTATAAACTAAAAAAAATGATGTTTATTTTCAGTTTTTTCTAATTCATCGACAGTGTACATAATTGTGTACTTAAAAGATTGCATGGTTTTTTTTTAATTCTGCCCACCCATAAGAATCGATTAGAAAAAAATCGATTTTTTTTACTTTAGTGCGATAGAGTGATAGACGCAAATATATTCTTTTTATTTGAATATAATGTTATTAATACTGTGTATGCTGTCAACAATTCATAAATTCTGTTTGGTAAAATATCATATAAGTGTTTATAGTTTTCTCAAGTTCGTCAGTCGTTTGAAATGTCCGTCCATTTTTCTACATGTTCCTCGATAACACCGTTCAAACATTTTCAATTATGTTTAAGTCGAGGTAATGTGCGGGCTATTGTAAGACTTCGATGTCCTTTGAAGAAAACCAATGTTACACTATTTTTGCCGTATGGACTGCAGCATTGTCATGTTGGAAAATAAAATTTTCTTCACACATGGCTTCCCCAAATTCGGCAATTTCTTTTTCTAGCAGGTCGATGTAAACTCTGGCATCCGTTCTGGTAAGCAGACAACAAATATGACTCCTCCCGCAGTACGCAACTGATTTAAGTCCGGGTTGACATTCTGAAACATTATATTTTTCGATTTATGATAGAATTCATTCAGTAGCTAAGAATTATTTGTTTAAATAATTCAATAATAATTAGTAATAATTTTTAACCTTTTAAAATTAGAGTATTAATTAATTAGAAACTCAATTAAGCAAGTTTATTAAAAATGTATTTACTTCAGATTTCGTTTGCTATTTTTAAATTTATTATTTTCCTGGACTATATATACAGTCTTCTTATATTTAAATGATCTTAAAATATTTCGATAAAGTGAGTATAAGCCTCCTTATCCACATATTCGTTTCATTTACCTAATATCAATTGGTTTTTTTCAATATTTAAATAACCGAAAACAAGTAAAAATTAATATAATTTCCTCCACAGAACTTGTTTCGTAAGGACTGCCATAAGGTTATCAGTTTATTATTACTTATACTTTTCATTGACGATTAATTTAAAGCTTTGATTTAAGGTAATGATCATAAGGTATACGTTGAAATAAATACTATCGATGGGTTAACGATTTCAAAATGTTTTTGCTACTTCGGTTTCGTTAGGTATAACTAAAAATACTTTCAAAATTTTCTTCTTCCTTAGTTCGATTGATATTGAAATATGTTTAATTTTCGAATATGTTAAAAAATCAAAATTACACACATATGTACAATGTATATGTGTTAATGTAACTTCAATCAAATGTAAACTCTAAAGTGAATGGAATTTTGTATCAAATTACTACATTTAAATAATTTCAAACTAAATCTAATTCTAATCAATCAATCGAAGCAATCAAATAAAAGTGCTCTTTTTCTTTTTCTATGTATTGTATTTGTTTAAATCACGTAGTACAACTTATATTATAAATAAAGAACAAGAACATCGCCCTGTTTTCGTTATATTCTAAAAACGCTGATCTTATTGATTTCCCTAAGCGGATTACGTTTGAACCGATTTCCGCAAATAGACGAGGAGTTATTACTTATTACATTAAATTCCTTAGTGGTGGAAAAATCCAACATTTCTGTGACAGTGCGAGAAAGCTTTGAATTGATTGCAGTGCCCACAAATCAAAAAGGGATCGACCAAAGGGAATATTAATTTCCTCCGGAAATATTGTCCCGGCAATTACGCCCTGCAAGGCCAAGTGTCGGAGTCGCGAGGAAGAAATTCGATTAGACTGCAGCCGGGGGACGTCCTAAATAACTTGCGATGATGGAACGATGCGATTTTTAACCTATTTCTGAATTTATTGCTTTCGCGGTTTGTAAGTCAGCCATCCAAAAATTTGGCAAGCAGTTTTTCTTACTTGGAAGTTGAAAGTATTTATATGTTACCGACAAAGTGATTAAATAGCGATTATAATAATATTAATTAATAATAATATGTACATAGATTAATACATAATTGCTTGACATTATTAGTATAGTTATTAAATTGTCAAATATAAAAACGATATTTTTATATTCTCAATTTTGTACTCTTGTGTAAATGGTTCCATATGTGGATTGAAAACATTTGTAAAACGACGTCATATTTGAGTTTAGGAAATTTCGATTAACGATCTTCTCTATTATAGTGACACCCTTAACGCCTAGATAAAAAATGTTATCAGAAATGGATTAATTGTTCTACAAAACATTTGAAATTATGTGCAATATGTTTGCATTGGATAATTTTCAAATAAACCCTTAACTAATATCAGAGGAAGGTTGCAAAATGTCCGTTTGTATCTTGTGTGGGCGTGTTTCTCCCTTTGCTTAAAAACTTACAATTCCCAGCTCTGAAAAATCGTTCCTGGTTTTTAATTTACCCAGTGTAGATACTTATAGAAAATTATTCTTTATTATGGTAATTCTGAGTTTTACATTTGCAAAGGTGGTATGCAATATAACTCTTTCAATTTAAACCAAAGTAAATTTTATTGTGTAGGTACTATTACTCTATCCAAATCCTGTTATTATAACATATATGATATGTTAGATGGACTATTTGATTAATACCGCTTGAATAATCACTGAATAGTAAACATAATAACTACATTAATATCTTTGGCTGTTACATATAAATTTGCTGCCAAAAATAATGATGTTTAAATTGACTACCATAATATTCGTCTGGCCTTAGGGTCCTTAACCCTCAGCAGACATAAAATCATTTTATCACGTTTCGGGTATGACGTGTTCGAGCGTACATATAACATAATTTTTATACAAATATTTTTTTTTATTCGCATATATAAGATATTAAAGAAAAACAACTCTTTTAAAAACCATTTATTTCGTTTCAAGTCTTAATTCACTGAAAAAATAATAGACATGTTTTAAAGTCTCTGTTGTAAAGGGAATCAAACATATTTTAAGATAAAAAAGTTTTATTAAAGAGTCTTTCAATATGCATAATATTTGTTTTTACTTATCTTTAATTACCGATCTGCGCTAGGTATACAGGGGGTTTCGTTAAGATCTGAACAGGGTATGCCGATCGACGCCCTCCTCTCCCTAAAATCGGTCCTTCAACCCTAAAATCGCAATTGACAATTTGGAGGAGATGAACCCAGAAAATGCTTTATAAGTTCTTTCAGAAACATGTATAGGAAGGTACAAAAATTATGTCTCTTGTAATTCAAGTTTGATTGTTAATCTAATTTAAGGCTTCTAGACCATCATAACTTCCTTAACGAAGATTTATTTAAAGATTTGCTCATATGCCGAAGGAGAATCGTAAAGTTTATGCCTGTCAGTTTTGTTGCACCTAAAAATATGTTGGCATATTCATTATTTACTCGGATCTGTAACTCCAACAAACAGTGCAACAGAAAATTAACCCATATTAAAAAAGTTTTGGCACTCTACTGCTTTTTGTTTTTTAAAGTTTGATAGATTGTTGGGCAAGTAGGTTTAGTTCATGTAATATTCAAAAATACTCATCTAATTATTTTCTCTAGGAACATATCTTTTTATTTTATGGTACGTAATGTTAGCGCGACGATTTGACGAAACCTTTTATGGTAAAATTATCAAAATATAACTTAATCAGATATTCTGTCACAACAACTTCCTTATTCTTGCTTTAACATTTTCTTACCATGCAAGGAATATTAAATAGAACTAGAAGTGTTGTTGATAACAACCGTCCTAAAACCCTCGCAAAAAAACGTAGCTCCATATCTACATCAAAGTTCTGGAGTTCGTTCACGTGCAACACCGCGCGTGCCTTCAGTGAATCCTTTATGGCACGGTAGTCCCAACGACGTTCAATGTTGAGTCTTTTAAGCTCTAAGTGTATTAGCACATACTTCGATCTCCCATAAACATTTTATGGTTTCCCCCCTCCCCTGTACTACAAACTCGGCTTCTATCGTGCTTGTCTTCAATATAATAGTGAGACAACATTTTATCCTTAAGAACGTTTGCCACAAATAAACCGAAACTTTTAAACTGTTTAAACGATTCTTAATATATTTCTGTAGAGAACCCTTCCTCAGAAATTTCGTAAAATAATCTGATCATTGCTGTTCAAAATAATCGTTTAATTCCAATCCATCATCTCCCAGATTTATTTCTGTAATATGAACTAGTATTAAATACTTAAGCTCAGCAAGGGACGACATTTTGTAAAGAACTCAAATATTTGCAATTGGAAATTCACTCTTCTCTTTCAAGTTAGAATGCACTGAAGCTTTCTTTAGCCCCATTTTTTCTAAATCCCAATTCACTACAGTATTATTTTCTCGTAAATCGAAAATATATTAAGGCCATCCACTGCTGCTTAAAATCGAGGTATTGAGCGTCCTCCCAAAAGGGAGTCTTTTGTATTCCCTCTTCCCGGGAGTGCTGCATAGCATTTCTGGGCAATCAGGTCATCCGATGGAAACAACTAAACTACCATAGTTATAGAACTTCGCTGAACCCTGCAATAAATGATTGCCACACGTGACGAAATGGCTTTGTTTAACTGTCTCGATGTACGTAGACTTTTTAAATCAGCTTTTACTGAGACTTTGCTTATTGAGTTCAGAGTCTTTAGAGAGTTGGAAACTATAGGAAATTGTTTAATGCGGTAAATTATTCCACTATATTGAGATAAGCTTCACATTAGATAAATTAAAACAAAATTAAATAAAGTTTACAAATACATTAAGAAAAGTAGGATTAATTTAAGTTCTCTTTCTAATATTTTATCACAATGGCTTGATAATTTCAAGCTGCTTAAATTCTGCTATTTGTTTACGTTTAAGAAAGGGCCAAAATAGGGCTTTTTGTTTTAAGCACGTTTTTTCTTCTCCAGAAAATGCTTGGTTTGTGCAATCACCGTATATATTATATATTTGTGAGTTTCAGGAACAGTCTTGTCTACCTACCCTAGTTTGAATCGATCTAAAATAATCGATTAATTAACTATATAATTAATCGAGTTATGCGTACGCTGAATCAACGAAATTTTAGTTACTAAAGTAAAGAGATAGCACGCAGGTTTTAATACAGAATTATTGATTTTCAAGAATTTTCTTAGTAAATAGCCGTGTCATTTTAATTTTTGTATTTTTCTTTCGGTTTAACATCTAAAAATTCTTTCTAACGAGTTAATATTATATATGTAAAAAGTCCTTTCAGACTAATAATTTTGATTGTACAAAAATTGAAAAATTTTCTTGAATTCAACGTAATGAGCTATAATAATTGCTCTATATAATCCATTTTTGTATTACGCTGCTTTTTCTAAATTTCTTTAACAAAAATTTTCTCGTTTACAAAATATAAATTAGTATTATCTTCTGAATAGAGAAATACTATATGTATATGTACAGTACATGTTAAACATACAAAGAGACTGGTAAAATTAAATTATAGTTTTCAATTGAAAATGTTGTAATAATAATTTAAAATGTGAATCTTACAAATTAGCATTTTGCAATGTAAAAAATGGAATATTTTAATTTACATTGATTTGATATGATATCACAATGCCATTTTTCTCTGGGTGCAGATAAATACACTTTTCCACCATTTTGTTTGGTTCGACAAAATAAAACTCATCACAATCGTTTAAAAGTATCTATTGATATTGAATAAAAATAATAGATTAACTGTCGATTAATTACATAATTTATCGATCTATTAAATAAAATGAATTTAATTTAATCACCACAAATTCTAATGCTATCCTATCACTATCAATCGATAGTACTTACTTAACGTTTGATTCCCCGCACAATTTCACAGTCTAGCATTCATTATTATGTTACGATATTTTTGAAGGTAAATGCAGGAATTTAAATAGTGTATCTTTTTTAAGAGTAAATATTTTCGATTTTGTTTTAGATTAAGATCTGGAAACAAACAAAGCCAACTGCGTCGACGGTTTTTAAAAAAAATGTTGATTTTTTAGAGAAAATTAGTATTAGAAAAATAAGCTGAAAAGTATACAAATGAAAATTAGGAAATTAAAAATTATAATCTTGTAAATTGATTTGCATTATCTTTTTTGTTGACCGGGGCTAACTAACTTAGCCGGGTCATTCTGTTGATGAAACCAATCGGCTTTGGTATTAAATTATTTAATTTAAATTTAATTTCATGAGCTTAGCTTGGTACAGTCTATTGTCGATCCGAATTTATTTTGCCAATCTTAGTTAAAATTTAAGTGTGCGACAAAATTTTCACCTTTAAGCAACTTACATTCAAATAAGAGTTTTAAACGTCGCTAATTTGGAATTTTAAATTAAAAGATAGAACTTCAATGTCCTAACCGAAAACATATGCCACTGGTATCGAACGACTTCTGGATCGCTTATTAAGATGGATGATGAATCTTAAAATATTATTATAAGTATAGTTATAAATATTTAACTTTGCTTCTGATATTTTTATTTTCTGACGATGGAGTAACAGTGAGTAAACCAAAATTAATAAATGAAACAATTTTCAGTTTAAAAGAAGCTTCTGAAAGAAAAAATTTCATCACAATATTTCAGAATAAATATTTAATTTAACTTCCATAATTTTATTATATTTATTACTTTCTTTTGCGGGCAATAAAAGGAATAATCGTAAAACCATACGTTTTATTGCTCGAATGTGTCCGATATAAATATGAATATTATGAGCTTAAATAAAACCCCTTCCATAAAAGTTAAGTCAGCCTTAAACCTAAGACATATGTAAGTAACGCAATCCTCGGGAACATATCGAATTTTTATGGGCCCGTAGGCAAAGGTCCTTCAAAAATTACTCATGAGTATGAAAAGCAGGTAAATTTTTGGGCGAAAATCCTTTTATATTTACAAATTTATCCTAAAGTACCCCAGAAGCTCTTCCATTGTTTATTCATTTCAATTATGTCCCGCCCCACCCGTCGAAGGATTTTATGAAAATTTTCTTTGAATATTTAACTTACAGATCCCCGTCAAATTTTCCTCTGCACTAAGCTGCTTACAAAATTCAATTAGCCACGACCAATTTCCAGTGAGATTATAAATGTTTTAGATCGTAATTTGGAGCCTGACAAAGGCTTTGCAGTTATGCCCTGGCTTTTGCCTTCGAAGCGAGAAAACCACTAAAATGTGAAAGGTGTTGTTATCCATTCAAAAACAGTCCAAAATCTCTCCTAACCCGGCCAATCTTCGTGGCTTAAATGCTGCGATATGTACACCAATAAGATGCCAGCCGCACTTCGTTTTCAGAAAGTAATTTTAAACAGTTCCTCAATGTTATTTTTTGGGAAAATGCTGGAATATTTGTTTTGTGGTTTTCCATTAGCATTTCTGCCCTTGTACGAGCACACACCGGAAGGTAGGATTGAGCAATTTTTAGGGAAAATACTTTGCAAATTTATTCAGGAGATAGGCAAATGTTAAATAATTGCAAAAAATCCCGAACGGCTGTAACATTCAGGAAATTAGTTTGCGAAAGAATTCCGCAATTATACAGATTATGTGCCTGTTTAACCCAGTTGTGAAGATCTTAATGTTTATTTAGAGATACCAGGAGAAAACTAAACATTACATAATGATAAGAAGTATTCTACCTATGTTTTAATACTATGTTTATAGTAGTATGCAATGTAAATAAACTTAAAATTATTTATTAATATTTTAGTCTAAAGTAAAGGTCGACCCTTATTTGAAGTATTGACATTAGCTTTTTCTCATAGTTTTTAGGTCATTCCATTAATACACGCATATACTACGTTTATTTCAATGCGCATTGAAACTCTCGAAGTGAAACCCTTGATGCGTTTATGTACACCAAAATCCAAGAGTCTACATCCAAGGTTTAAAGTGACAGTTTATTGACAGTTGACACGCAAATTAAGATTCGATGAGTTTTCCAAAAGGATAAAAGTATTAAATAAACAGTTATAGTAATATGTTTGTTGAATATCTTTTATTTTAGTATTTTGAAAGAATGGCGGTAACATCAGAAGATTTTCTTCAAAATACGTCAAATGTCAAACAAGTCCCAGTTTATAAGAGCATTTAAAGCCGGGAGTGAAACTTTGATCCGCGTTTTGGATAGGGATCGAATTGAGAGTTTCACTCCCCGTTTATAAGTGACTTTCGCTCCGGATAGAAGTTTCACTCCTGGAGTTAAAAGCCCTTACAAACATAGTGATATGTACTTTACATACATATAGTACATATGTACATACATATACTACAAAAGTACGTCTCTTTGGATTTTGAAAAGCAATAGGTAGGTATACTGGTATATGGAATAATTTTAAAGGGTCAACTGAACAATAAGAATTAAAAGCCTGACCATTAGCGAATAGCTGAATAAACAAATTTTCATGAAAATCCTTTAAATAGCTAATCGAGAAATTGTTTTGCCAAATTGGATTCGCCATTTTGAGCTTAGAAATTTTGATAGTGAATTCATGAATAAGTAGTTCCCGCAAAATTCCCTCTGTTCATTGAAATTTTTTCAATTAGAAAAATTGTGGTGACCAAATTAGATCCGTCATCTTAAAACCCTATAATTTATGCCCATAAAAAGTAATCTATGTATACATACATATGTTAAGTTGGAATAGGTAATACTTTCTGTCAGAAAATGAAAAATATCAAACCAAACAAAAAAACTTTGGGTATTATATACATACATACATTACACAAACCTTTGTATATGTGTGTATATGTATAGAGATACAAAACGAAAAAATACTTACTAAGCATTTGTTCGGATTTTCCGTTTTCGATTTTTTCCGAATAACAAAATATTCCCATATAAAATGTTTTGATAACTTCTTCATAAAAAACATTTACCATTTTTTGCGCATCTATGTAGACTAGATTAAACCTTTAAAATTATCGTCCGTAGAGACTTCAGCACTACCCAAGAAAACGGCCAAACCTCACAGGCGATTTAAGGTATTAGAAATCGTTATAAATAGACCTTATGTTTTGATTACATTTTCAAGAATACAGTCAGAAACTTGTTTCTATCTGGTGTCATATGTTAAGGTACATTATCTTTTGCTAAAATTTGTGAATTCAATATGTACTTTGTTTTCGCAGCATTGCATGTTTTCGAAAGCATTCGTTACAGAGTACAAATAAATATATTATAATTATGGGGAAATGTGACTTCCACTCGCTGAATCAAATAATTTGAAATATGATATTTTTGCGATCATTACAAATTGATGTCACCGTCCGCAATTCGATACGATAAGATGTATACATTGTACATACATAGATATAAATACAATATGATACATACTCGCTCATTTCAAACGAAAATCCAAATTGAATTGATTGGGCTCGTCTTTCTGACGTGTTGGC
The DNA here is from genome assembly GCA_963920795.1 of Eutolmus rufibarbis. NCBI lineage: Eukaryota > Metazoa > Arthropoda > Insecta > Diptera > Asilidae > Eutolmus > Eutolmus rufibarbis. The sequence continues at coordinate 24,659,437 of OY987205.1, forward strand.
CTTGGGGTGGCTGTAATCCTTGAATACTGCAGCATCGTCGTTCACAAGAAAATGTCTTCCTTTAACATTTTGAGAATTAACTTTGTTGTCTCCAGCAGAATATAATTTTCCGCATTTGCTTGGAAGATGTTGCGGCTTTCACAATTTATGCGAAAAGTTTCGCACTATGCATTGAACTTTTTGTCTATTCTGTAGAATTGCATAACATGTTTTTAAATTATTGATTTCATTCTATACATATTGAATTTTCTGATATGTGTATTGTTTGTTTTTATACCACACTATCTTCGCGCAGAAATGAAGAATAAAGAGATGTATAACTTGATCATTTAAACATAATGTTTTGTTAATATATTATTTAAATTAAAGTCTTAAAATAAAATGCTTAAAAAAATATTTAACCTGCAGTAGAAGGGTTAACTTTTAATAAACGGCGAATAATATGAACGTTTTTTACTTGCCTTTAACTTATTTTTTGTTAATAGCTTTACTAATTTTAGCTGTTTACTTTGATTTGTATAGTTGCCGTCAAAAAATTAGCGTCAAGAGACTGCTTTAAGTACTTTCATAGATAATATGAAGTAAATTTAGAATCAGTGCAGTCAAAATAATAGCCCTATGTCACCTTTATTAGTTAAACGTTTGATTCGAAAATGTAAAATGGAACCGTTTATGGTAGCTACATAGCTCAAAAAAGATTAAACTATAACAGAAAACATTGAAACTGTTCGCTAAAGGCCGCGAGAACATAACTTGAAAGCTTGCAATAATACAGAAAAGTACCATTACTAATATGCATATCGCAGATGGAGTTTACTAAAATCCGTTTAAATTAGCCCATAGGAAAGTGAAGAACCATTCTTTGGAAAGATGAGTTCAAAAATGTTTTATATGGTAAAAGATTTTTTGTTATGTAAGATTTAAGGGAACCTCCCAAAGGAGAATCCGACCTAGAATTCATTTCAGAAACGATGGAATATGGATGGCTCAAAAATAAAGGAGGGTATGTTTTTCGTATTGTGGCGCTGGTTCCATATACCTACTGGATCAAAACATTTATCTATTCGAACCCTTTTTCATATTACAATCCTTCAAGAAGCGGTTTTACCTTATGTGTCTGATTTAAATGTGAGTAAGACAGTGACCTGAAACACACTAGCAAGAAATGAAAGGAATGGTTTTGAGTCAAGGGGGTCAAAGTAATATCAGTCACCAAATCTCAACCAAAGTGAGAATTTGTGGATAGATTTAAATAAGTGAGTATCGGAGCTTAAAGATATAAGTATGCTGTTCGTAAGTACGCCGGTAAAGAACAGTGCTTTATTTCGCGACCCCAGTACAGAAAATTTTGAAAAATGTCAAAGTGTCGTTTGACAGATGGGGCGACTTCACAAAGTTCAGTTCTTGAATGACAATCTCACACAGCTTACTAGTATTGAAATTAAATGCATTTCGGTCAAGAAAAAGTGGTTCTCGCTATTTTTTCTTTACCACATCAGGAGAAAGCTTCACTTAACTGTCAGAATAGAACTAGTCTTTTCTTGACCGAACAGTATACTAGGCATATAAAATTTTACCGCAAAAATTTCTCGACCATTTCCTGACCATTTCCTGACCGTTTCTTTAGCTTTTTTGTTTACATAAAGGGTAACACACACTTTGGACAGCGGTTCAACAAATCTGGCGTTTTTTCCAAAAGAAAGGTGTCAACATTTTCTGAATGCCATGAGAAAACCTTGTGCAGCCGTTATTGGTAATAAAGGACTTGCAACAAAATGTTCTTTTTAATAAGAATAAAGAATAACAAAATGACACTTGTATATTTGGATTTATTTCTTGTTTAGACATTTAATTTTCATCTTAGTGAACGGCAGTGCTATATTTTTGGCCGAACGTTTTTTTTAAGGTTGTTATTAAAACAAGATAAAATATAAAAAAAAATTTTTTAAAAAAATTCTTTATGCGGGGGTGGATTCGCTCGGGCAACACCACTAACTTGTATTGTCACCGGAGCTGAACATGTGTTCCAATTTTCATTAAGATTGATAAAGTCTAAGTATAAAAATTTTGCATTGCAAGATTTGACGACACGTAGTATAAGTTAAATTAAATAAAAGAATTTAATAAAAGAATTTAATAAAGAATTCCTTATAAAACAATTAATTAATTAAAGGCTTCATTATTCGAAGAAATCTTATTCTTCTGACCGCAACTATATCTATATACATATGTTGTTTCTTTTGTTTTTTCTATAACGCATGAAAATATATATATTATAATAAAAATTTAATTTGTACTTGCAATGAAAAATAATGAATACCTTGAACTTTTTGGTGGCAAAAAAGTTCATAATCAAACAATAGTCTTTCGGGGGCTTTTAGGATTGTAACAATAAAGAGAGAAATATTTTTCATTGAAGAACTTAAATTTGCACTATTTCCGATCTAACTATACGAGTACATAAATGCACGCCTGCTTCCTTGCCAACTTTTCATCAAGCCTTGGCAATAAAACATCATTTTACCATTGCAATAAAAGTTTTACGATATGGCATATTAAGCGGCTAACCTACCGGAAGCGTTGATTTATTGATTTAAGATGTCCTCGCTTATTAATATTGCATATGGAAGGGTTACGATACGAGTGCTGTCAAGTAGTTAACAACCTATGAATGTAAAACCCATGCTTCGAAATATATAATGAAAATTCATCTCGCTGACACCTTCCCCTAGATTCTACTGCGATTTGCTATAAAATACAAGTTATGGTTTCCGTTCCCATTTAAAACTGGTGAAGTATGTCGAGTCGTGTAAGTGAACTTCCACCTGGTGTACTTATTCAACGAGGTTGTGGTATTGAAACCTGAAGAAGGGAAACATAAAATGTTTCTTATCATAATTTAAAGACCCTTTACAACTTCGTTCGGCTCGAATGAGCATCATGGAAATGAGTAAGTACATTTAGGAAACTTCATACTCCGAAGTCGCTCGTTTCAATTCTGTTGAAACGAACAGGAGCGTGATGTTCGCCATGAATTCACCTGACGTTATTGATGTCTCCCTCTCTGCCAATGGGTGGTTCGTAAAAAGGAATAAAAAGTACAACAGCAAATTGAATTGCCGTGCATTTTAGTACAATTTCTCTATATGTATACTTATAACAGAATAATGCCAGTTAATCGGAAAACCATTGTTTCCCAGAGGTAATTATTAGGTTGATGTTTTTAATTAAACCATAAAATGCATCAGCCTGCATCGAATGAGTGGGCCACAATGCATAATGTATCATATTTTGCTGGCCCACATACATTTTCTTGTATGTGAAAGTTGATGAGCTCTGGGACAATCGACAGGACCTGCATATGCTGCACGCTGTACATAAAATATAACTGTGGCCATAATATATGTATGTTGACTCCACGTGATGACCACTTCGGATCATGTTTTGACCAAGGGATACCTGTTTTATTGGACAGTGCTTTTCAAAACAAAATAGCCCTGATGTTCTAACAATTAAAAGCACTATGTTGATAATTACAGGGAATATGGAAAAACAAAAGTTACGGCTAATATATTGCTCCTGTGAGTGATAACCGCATTTAATATCTGCGGCATGTGTGTTATTTTTCGACTAAATCGCTCTCCCATGTGTCATAGGTTGGTTCTTCAAATGGTGTTAGAGTTAAATAAACATAAACGACAATATATTGGCCATAGGGACATGAGAAATTTCCTGCGGATATATGTAGGTAACAATTTTTATGGGAATACTTAAATAAGTGAAATACATGTTATAGGTTTTATTCAAGTTTAGAAAATTAACAATAAATAGGTATACTGTTCAAAATTTGTGACTAAAAGTAAACAACCATTGAAAAAACCTTTCAGAAATATTGAAGATTTCAGGAAAAATAAATACAGACGGTTTTTGATAACTACTATCAGGGGCTGCACTATATATGTATGTATATATGTTTTTTGGTATGGAATATAACAATTATTTTGATGCTATAGAATTCTATATCATTGAACCCAAATAATCCAATGAACCCAAAACAGGTTGTAAGCCTATTCTATAAACCACAAACATGTCATTCCACAGAACCTAGAGCTCCTACATTAAAATGTAAGACTCCTGTAAAATAATAGAATATTAAAATTAAATTGAATGCAACAGTTTTGATTTTTAATTATATTTAAAATTGTGAAAATGCTGCAATATGATTGATTAATTATACAAAAAGCATTCCTTTAAAATTTTAATTCTCAAATAATGAAAATTAGACAATTTAAATATGTACATACATATTTACTTTTTTATTTAAAATAGTCAAAACGTTGCACATGGAAATTTCTGCATATTTTCTTTTTTTTTTATTATAAAAGTATTTACATACATATATACTCGTGACTTTTATCTTTAATTAAATAGTTCGCGTAATATTTGTCAGAATTGACGAAAGAATCTAAAGAAAAAATATGAACTAAAACAAATTAAGTACGATGTGTAAAACTACGCATAAAGCTTGCACTACTTTTTAATGTCAGAAAACTCTATACATAAATATTATACAATATTTAAGTCGAAATTGGTTAAAAATCGGTTTTAGTATAAGGATAAATTTACTCCATAAAACAAACAAAATTAAAATTATTGTAAACAGAAGAAAAATGTAGCTCTAAAGCTAAGCGGCATGAATTTGAAAAATTTAATTTTTTAATCACTTAACGAGCATTTTTATGGGTTTTCGGTTTAACTATCTAAATAAAAATACTTAATTTGTATTCCATATTTGAAAAAATTTTTATTCAAATGTTGTCCAAAAAAAGATGATGTAAAGGTCATTTAATTTTCTAAAGTAAGTACCTCCGTGAAAGAATTTGCTAAAATTAGAGCTTTTGCAGCCGTTATAGTGATGAAATTCCTTAATAATTGCAGTATGACGGGTATCATTTTACGACATAATCGCTCCCACATGTGTCACAGGGTGACCCTTCAAATTATATTAGAGTTGAGCAGATATTTGGCAGTAAACGACAACATATCGGCTAAAATATTTAAGTCCAGAGTAAAGGGACGAGGTGTGCTCATATAAAAGACCCGAGATATTTCTTACGCAGATAAACACTTTACACGAAAATATGTTATCCGGGGTGAAAAGCAGAAATTGTCTCAATTTTTTTTTCATTCCTGAGTCACAAGCCAGCCAGGATTTCAGGCTCCGAGTATCGATTTTTAGATTATATTGCGTGTTTTCCTTATGTACTCGTATAGTGCAAAAATAAAGTTTCTTTCTGGAACATAAAAAACCTGTGCCGTCGGCGCCACCTCTAACCACTTTAACTGCGGAGGGACGATCGCGGGGGAAAATTTATTCGCCCTTAGACTAGCATTCATTAGAGCCCTTTAGCTGTACGAACATTTCAGGAGCGCAAAGTACACAATTCTTTACTCAATTTGGAGATTGATGGCAATTGCATTATTTGTGTAAAGCCTCGTAGTCAGCATTAACTCTTTGATGTTTTCGAAAACCGAGTAAATCTTTGTTGTTCCGGACCCTTATTAGAAAGTCACCACCTTTGATGTATGTTTGTCTTTTATTCATGAGCATGGAGGTAAAAGTTCGATTGAGATATTTAACTTTGCGCTATCGCCAGTATGTTCAAGGCAGATAAGGGCAAAGACCAGTGATGATGTAAAGGCACTTTCCAAATATGCCTCTTTTATGTTATCATAAATAAGAATTAAGGTTTTAGTAGTTATTGCTTTCATGGAGTCATAATACGTTATTAGGTATAAGGGTTGAAGGGAAATTTAAGCAGTTGACGATAGCCAAAATCAAGACGTTGTATATTTACGTCTTGAGACAAATATTTCTGCAATGACAAGGCATGAAGTGGGTCTAAGTGGCCTAAAATTCCTTCAGAAGTACGACGAATTAAAGAGGAGTTTAATGAAATTTTCTCTTCAATTTGTTTTTACTTTGGACCCGTTATCTCTAAGCAAAGCAAACAATATGTGCGTTAAAAATTTAAAGCTTTAAGGTACTATTCTACTCTAGAATTTTTAAAAAATCGATTTTTTTTTTCATTTTTCGATTCCTTACATCTGCAAAAATGACCTCTCAAATTTTTGTAAAGAAATTCGGATTGGAAAAAAAGTTATGGCACTATATACATACAGCCGCGTGAGAGAGCTCGGCCTTTACCAAAACTTTAAACGGGTTTTTCTCAAAATGGCATTTTTCAAGTTGGCCGCAAGTTAATCTCCGGATCTACTAAACCGATTTCAATAAACCTTAGTGCGTTTTATTTATTAAAGTGTCCTGTATGACAATTCACCACATTTTTGCATAAAAATATAATAAAAAAATGTCGGAAGATAAAAGGTAAAAAAAATTTCATTTTTTCAAACATTCGCAATTTTTTTTTTTTTTGGAATTTTTGATTAACGGTGGTGAATTGTCACGTGAGAAACCTTCCTTCTTAAAACCCCATTCGAATTTTTTGTTTCAGACATGCCAGTTCGGAGATTAACTTGCGGTCATGGAACCATCGTTTTTTTCACACTTGCCTTTGGCACCCTCTATTTAATAATAATAATAATAATAATAATATTCCCAAAATAAAATTTTTTTTGTAAACTATAAGGGTCCATTTACATTTTGTGAAAGTTTCATGACAATACTTAATAAAGCGGCTGAGAAATAAAAGTTTGAAAAAAGGCCTTTTTTTGACGCTCTAGAGGCTCTAGTACCTTAAAGGAAACAGTGCCAAGTGAGCTTATCCATTGTTTTTCTTCTTTTAGTATGCTAATTTTTAGCATAATCTAATACATAGATAAAATAGTTATCAAGGTTCTTATTAAAGTAATGGATTTCCCTGTCCATTAGAATGACCCGACCAAATGCGATATTTATGTTAAAATTGTACATACATATACAGGGTATTTCTTAGTGCGTATGCCAAAATAATTGGGATGTAAGATTTGACCTAGACAAACAACAAATTGTATGGCAGGGGCGGGGGTGTGGGTATGTCAACCGTTTGGGAATTAGAGGATGATTTGTAAATTCCAATTTGCCATCAATATTTTATTTTTATCTTTTGATATAGTCAACGCAGCGTAATCCAATTCACGCCATAAATCTACTATCTTAACGTTCTTTCCAAAAATTTCAAGAATGTTGACCAACCACCTTCACTCACATTCAAAACTGGAAGAAAAAATGTTTTCTCTGAAATTCGTGTAATTAATATACCTATTTTTTATTTTTATCTAAATGCATATCTTATTATAATACCTTTCCACCAAGGTACAACATGTCCAGGTAAAATAGATGTAGAAAAACTGTGAAAATTCTGACTGGTATCTTATTGTTTTATTGCCGTGTAATTGGAAAAATCGTAAAACGAACAAAATATCCTCAAAAATTATTGGAAATGTTTATTTAGCGTACACAGATAACTAATTTTGATTATTGTTCCAGAAAAGTAATAAAAAGATAAATAGAATTTATTTTATTGCTGTAATTAACTTGTCTTAGCCAGCCATACTTGGGTATATCCTGACGTTCTGTTACTAATATTTGACAGAAATTTTGCTATAAAAAAGGGTCAGCCGAAAACAATATTGATCATACTTAGTTGAAAAATCAATCGATAACTATAGGTGCTTTGAAGCTGAAATAATTAAAAAATGCCGAATTCACTTTTGCTGATATAATTTACATTTACGTTGTACTCGACAGAAACGAAAGAGAGGCTGTTCGGGAATACCAAAGGAGATTCCTTAATCGAAGTGCACTAAAGAGACTATTTTCACGGACTTTCCAGAGGTTAAGAGAAACCGGATGTGCAACTCCAGATAGGAGGGATCCGCGATCTGGAACATCTGCTGACGTCAAACAGCAAATAATCTCCATCGTCAGGCAAAACCCTGAAACAAGCACGAGACGAGTCTCAAGACGATTAGGAGTGTCTTCATCTACAGTTTGGAGGATTATTCATCGAGAGAGATTACATCCATACCATTATATGCCAGTAGAAGGACTACTGGAAGGAGATTCCGAGAGAAGATTGGAGTTTTGCACTTATCTTCTAGAATGCGACATAGAGAACAAATCGTTTCTGGACCGAATTCTATGGACGGACGGATCGCAATTCACTAAGGATGGTATCACAAACTTCCACAACCTTTATACTTGGTTGGATACTAACCCAAATAAGACAAGGGCGACATCATTTTATTATAAATTCAGTGTCAATGTTTGGGCTGGTATCATCGGCAACCATTTAATAAGACCATTCATTTTGGCCTAAGTGGTTTAATAACCAAAATGCGAACTTTTTGGAGAATACACTATCAAATGTACTTGATGTCGTCTCTCTGGGTATTTTAAGCGTTATGTTTCACCAACACGATGGAGCACCAGCGCATACTGGAAACATTTTGAAGGTAATATTAGCTGAAAAATTTCCTGAGCGCTGGATGGGACGAGGTGGACCGATTCTTTGGCCCCCTAGATCTCCAGATCTAACTCCATTGGACTTTTTCTTATGGGGAATGATGAAGAATGAAATTTATTCAAGTACTGCTAACACCAGAGAGGAATTAATTAATAGAATTGGGCTTGCAGCGACGAAAATTCAGGAGAGGCTGGCTACAATACTTCTTAAACAGGGAATTAGAAGGAGGTTATTGGTATGCATCGACATTGGCGGAGGACATTTTGAGAAGTTAGTGTGAGATATTAGCATTAATTTAAATAGGTTTTTAGTTAAACAAAAAGAATTTTGGGGTTAATTTAAGTTTAATTTTTTTAAAATTCGAAGTTTTATTATAAATGTATCTCAAATACATAGTTTCCCATGAATTAATTTGGATGTGTTTTCTCCACTTGGACATATTGTACCTTGTTGGAGAGATAATAAGATAGGTAATTAGATAAAAATAAAAAATAGGTGTATTAATTACATTAATTTCGGAGAAAATTCGGAGAAAAGCTGAATTTAAGGAAAACAAATTTGTTCAGTTTTGGAAGTGGTAGGTGGTAGGTCAACATTGTTGACATTTGTGGAAAGGACATTAGGAAAGTAGATTTTTGGCGTGAGTTGGATGTCGCTGCGTTGAGTATATCAAAAGATAAAAATAAGATACTGATGTGTACACAATAGAAAATTGGATTTTACGAATCACCCTGTAACTCCCAAACGGTTGACATGCCTCTCCCCCCTCCTGCCATACAATTTTTTGTTTGTCTGGGTCAGATCTTTCATCCCACTCCTTTTAGCATACGCACTAAGAAACACCCTGTATGTATATCATTTAATGCCTATAGTGAATTATTTGGTATTTTTTTTATAAGCAAAGAAAAGTAAGAATGTCATTAGCCATTCTGGCGAGCATCTGGAACTTTTTTGCATTTTGAACTTTACTTTAATTCCATCATATTTCAAACCAAGATAAAAATGTTCAGTATCCCAGAGTATTCCAACAGGAGACGTTTGTCTTCGTATCCCGCCGAATACTCCGCATGTCACTCAGGGAGGCGCTTGAAAAATCCCTTCAGCACCTCTGTACACGGAGAAAAATGTTTATGGATTTGCTGGCAATAAAATGGTTATATAATAAAATGTTTGCAATATAGTAAAATACTCTATAGTTATAGTTCTGGCATCTCTAAGATATGTAGATGAGAAAATATAGTTTTATAGTTCTTGCATCCGTAAGTGCAAAAATATTGAAAAATTTCTTTCAGTGTATTAAAGACGCTAGTATTCTAAACACAGATTTAGTCTCTGTATGAACTCCGAGTTCTAAAAAAATATTACTGGGTACAATTAAATGACGTATCATTAATATAAAATTATTTTTAAATTTTGTAATATGTATTCCTAAATTTAAATTAAAGAAAAATGTAGAATTTGGAAAAACGCTCTAAGTCTAAAATATATTCTAAGCGTAAACCATTTCTGAGATCGCAGTATCTCTACGGGAGATTTGACTCCTCTATTTTTTTACGAACAGTAAATATTTTCTTGTTTTAAAGATACTAAAATTGCTTTAATTTGAGGAATTCCAAATCTATTTCTAAGAATTTTCCTTAATCTAAGGATAATTTTCTGTATTTCAAATAAAATATTAACTTTAAAAGAATGTTACTTCTTTATTAGAATGTAATCATTTTCCTTGTAAAAAAAATATTTTCCTTAAAACCAAAAGAAATCACTGTTTATTCTACGGAATTTTAGAAAGAATGATGCTTTATTGCAAACTGATGTCATTCATTGGTTCAAAGATAGTTCTTTAAAATATGTAAAGTAAAAGTTTCGTAAATTTAAAATCATAATAAAAGTGCTTATGTTTTCGGTTTCATAAACGACACCAATTCACTTAATTTCATAATATATTTAACTAAAACTTATAAACTTGAGTATTATAGAAACTCGTTTAAATAAATTTAAATAATGATAAATAACCATTTTTATTTGTGCTTAGTGATGGACTAAAGGAAACTACATATGTGAGTTTAAACTTATAACTTGCTTTTATTCTTAACACATGAAAAAAATAAACATGATGGGAAGCCGGCATTAAAAACAGTACTGCTTTATAAACAAGTTTTATATTTAAGTAGTAGCTTTATTCCCATATATCTAAAAAAAGGGCCAGGTGTATGAGTTTACTCACTTCAGTTTTTAACGTCTTCTTTATTTTAAAAAATTCTCTTCTTTGTTTTAATGGAATAATTGAACACAGACAAATACGCAATATTTGCACCAATCAAAATCCAATGAAAATGTTGTCCTCATATTTATGAAACTTAACATTGGATTAAAAGAGTTGTGGTTTGCACCAATGAGATTAAATTTATTATTTTTAAAGAAAAATATCTTTGGATATAAGAATTTAAAAAAATTGATTTCATGGTTTTAATGTAATTTCTTTTTTTCTTAAATTCGATTTCATTGGCGCCAGATTATGATGCATTTTCATTATAATTAACGTAGTTTTTCTTTAAAAACAAAACAGTACCTTTTTCTCTGATTGTGGATAGATAAATTCCATAAATTTTAAAATTTGATAGACCCTTGCTTTGATTTTATAAATTTTGAAAAAATATTTGAAATCAGCTTCTCCGAAAACATCTAACTAATTTGGATGGAAATTTCATAGAGTTTCTAATGGAACAGAGACAGTGTTTTCTCTTACTTAAAGGTTAAAGTTTTCGCTTTTTAATAACCTTTCTTTGACTATCTCAAAGTCTTAAATCGATACTTTCCAGTTTGACTCACTTGATAATCGAAATTATTTATTTTAATTTGGTTAATTTACAAAAAAGTGAACAAAAGCTTAATTTGATGCTATTGCTTTTGTTGAACATGACCACCATAATATATACTTCGATAATAAAAATCTGCCTTCATATGCTTTTGTAAGATGAACTTTTGTTATATGAATTGGACTTCACATTTCCAGCAACGTGTTATCAGGCCAAAATAGCATAGTAACATATTGTTTTTATGTTAGCTTCATTTTACTTTATACGGAGAGATTTCTTGAGGTTTCATAGAAATAACTTTACTTTTATTTCGCTCAAATTCCTTCGGGATTAGCACATTTCGCCCAAAGAAATCATATGTCCATCTTATTTAATGTACAAAATTGTTATCTATCCAAATGCCTACGAAACATTAATATTATTTCTGGAGCGAGTTTAAAGGCCCGAAAATGAATGAACATAAATTTGTGAGTTTTTGGCCTCATAAATATTAACGTCAGATGATCGTTCACTTGAAGGAATTAGTTTTTCTTCTCAGCTTGATGGATGAAGTATTTCTGGAAGCATCCAAGTTTTTATATATTAAATGTGTCCTTGGGGATGGCACTTAAGTCATTAAACACGGCAGAAGTTAAATAAACCTTTTGAACAGGACTTTTTGTGAGAAAGTAGAGGAACTTATTTCAATAAAAGATAACAAGTTAACGACGAAAGATATCCTTCGCTACTCGGTACAAATCTTGTAATGAGTAACAACTTCCTTAAGGAGGCAATTCATTAAAAATTTACTTGCAATCTTCAAGTCTGAGATAATTGGACGTGAAAATTTAAAGTGTACTCCAAAGCTTGAAACTTAGTTGAGTTTTCTTGTACTTAGGTATTTCTAAGGATACGTAAACATTTATTTTATTTATACGAGGTAGTTGAGCGAGAAGACTCTCAACGAATTAGCACTTTATATTCAATTTGCCAAAATTTTCGATATTTTCATTAATAAAACTCAAAGAGTGTAGTTTACATATGTACATATGTAATTATTATAAAATATCGTTTGCAATTCTACTAATTACAGTATAACAACGTTTCAATTAAGGATTGTATATTGTATCAGGTTACTGACGAGAACAATTTGGAATTTCAAAATTGAAGAACATTTTTTAATAATAAAGTACCTGTAGATGGTATTTCTCATTTTGAAGATTTTAGTGAAATAAAGTTTACCTTTATGACTTGTACATAGGTGTTTCAGTTTCAATGATATGAATTTCTTTTTTTATAAGATTTTTGTAAGGTTGGTAAAATTTGAACTGAGTAACAAATTTTTCAGCAATAAGAAATTAAAATAGTTGAAATTGCTTATTTTTATGTATGTATAATGTACATATCTGTGTTATCAATTAAATTGTTAACTTTCCATGTTTTTTCCAAATTTAGTTCTAGAAAAGATATTGATAAATACATTGTTGTCAAATACACTTTCCTGCCTACTTGTAATCAAATTCTTTTTCGGTTTTACAGTCTAAAAATAAAATACTATGAGCAATAATTATAAAATCTGCGTAATTCAAGAAAACCATTAAAATTGTGCTAAATCACGAAACCGACAATTTGGCACTTATTTTGATTGTGAGTTTTACCCTGTAATTGATCTTTACAGGTATCCGAATTGCACAGTAACTACTTCAATTATGTAATTATTTTATTATATAAAATTACGTTCAGCAATTTTTTTACAATCCGATATTTTACTTTCGTATTACAAAGCAATGAAAATGTTCTACATAAGTATAACTAGGTATATACCAACATTTTCAGGAGTATGAAATAATCAAAGCATATTATAATACTTGAAGTAAGATTCACGTAATGCAAGTGATCTGGCAGACGATTTAAAAAAAGGCATTAAAAATAACTATAATATAACAGAAATTTCGTAAATATGAAATTTCTGTTATATTATAGTTTTATTAATTTATTAATTGTAAGACTAAAAGTTATTTCTAACTCCAATTAATTAATTGCAAGACATAATTTCGTCCAAGCAATTATTCTTTTATTCTGAAGTACAATTACGAAATCGAAATCAATTTGTTCCATGAAATCACAAATGAGGCAAGTATTGTTAAGTTCTGCGTGAAAGTTATTGAGGCACCTTTCCTCTTCCGGGACGATTTCGTATGCCTTTCGAATAAATCATTCGTACACAAAAGGGAGATTTCCATGCCGGAAGGCAATTAATTTTATTTTTTGCACTCATACAAATCTGAAACAAAGTATATCGACATGAATTCAATGCTTAAGCTATTTTTCCCAGAATTATTTCCAGGATTTATTCTTTTTACCTTTTAGAATATGAAAAGCCGCCGGTTGTATTTAAAGATGGATAAATCCAGTGAAATTCTGCGAATTTAATTGTAAGGATGTTTGAGGAAAAATTTTGTTGGACTTCTTTTGACCTTTGTAAATTAATTCGGTTCTTTTTTTTATTTTAGAATCGTTTGAGAGATTTATTGTTGGAACAGGATATAGCCCGTGATAAAAATGAAAATATACTTTGAAATTTACTTGAAATGCTTTCATCTACAATGTTTATACACATATTGTTATGCGTGCCTAATTATGGGATCCAGAATACGATGGTTTAAAAACTATGTTCCTTTCAGAAAAATGTCTATGTAGGGAGAATTTTGAGTAAAATATAGTTAACTAGTTTATTAAAATTCTTTCATTAAAACTAAATTATATAATTTTCATAAAAAATGCGTGCCAAGGGATTTACAAAATGTTAGGGGATACTTACATATAAAGTTAGCAACTTCAACAATAAATTCGCAATTTTACAATGTTTTATTCCAGTAGAATTAATCATTGACATCTCAAAAGTAGTTTAGAATTGAAATATTTTCTGTCGAATTATTACTTATGAAGAAAAATTTCATAAATTAAAAATTCTTATGGAACTACTTGCTAAGGGAGTTACATTTCGGTGAGTTTTTCGATAAAAACATTAAGAAATACCAAGATTTAAATTTAAAAATACAGTGTTCTATAAAATTTACAACATTTCATTAAAAGACTTTAGTTATAAAAAAAAATATGATTGTGCCCTTTTATCAAATATTAACTCATATGCCAAATAATTGTATAATAAATAGCCAATGAAAAAATTGGCTAAAAATTATTAACCTCTTTGGGGACACATTTTTTGAAGGTGGAAAAAGTAGTTTTATGTTTAATTTCACTACTTGTTTGCTTATTTTTTACCGACCGCTAGTATTGACAGTTAGGAAATGACAGGCTAAGTAAATAAAATTACGCTTATCTTCATTTCTTTCCATATCTACATAAATCCCTATTCCTTATATATGTATGTATGTATATAATATAAATCATATAATATAAAATCGAAAGTTTGTTTGTTGCTCAATCACGCCTAACGCTGGGTCCGATCATTTTCATTTTTTGAGTGAAGGAACTACATATTTCGACTTAACATATAGGCTACTTTTTATTCGCGCTCGATGGCGGCCAAAAATTGTAAATTTCAAGTAATCGCTATGAAAATTGGCATTTAGGGTTTTTTTTGGAGATCCTTATTGCGAATCTTCTTTCGAAATTTAAAAATTTAAAATAGCGGATCAAATATGGCGCAATAATTTACGGAAATTTAACGAATTTAAGTGAAAATTAGTACCAAGGATACTTTCAGGCCACTAAATTCGAATCTATTATCAATATTTGGGAATTCAAAATGGCGGATCCTATATGGCAACAGATATTTGGAAATTGAAAGGATTTTCATGTGTAGTAATGTGAAGGAAAATCGGTGATAATAATTTCGAAACTGCTATCATAATTTAGAAATTCAAAATGGCGGACCCAATACGGCGACCGCAATTTTTGAAATTCTACGAATTTAAGTTAAGTTTAGTATTTGTGGTACCGGTTTTGAATCCCGTACATATCAACTAGAAAGTTTATTTTTCTATTTAGATGTTTGTTGAAACGGTTGGTTTGATATTTTTAATTTTTTGTCTGAAGGTACTACATTCTTCAATTTAATACATGGATTATTTTTCTGGACATAAAATTAAGAGTTTCAAAATGACTTAAGATGGCGGCCTGCAATTGTAAATTTCAATGTATTGCCATGAATATTGGTATTTGGAGTTTTTGGAGATGCTTATTGCGAATCCGCTTTCAAAATTTAGAAATCAAGGATAGTAGACTCAATATGGCGACCAAATATTTCAAAGTAATATCATGACAACATAAATTAGAATGGTTGATTCAATACCCAATAATTTAATTTTGAACATTTACAAACATGTGTCACAAAATGTTTAGGCAGAGATAATTGCTATAAGGAATAGGCAATCAACATAAGGTTTGCAGCTTTAATGTTTTCCAATAAGGTAACGATGAAATAGTAAGAAAAAATTAATATCCTTATTTATTTATTTAACGCTTAACAATGGAAACGTATAAGTACAGAATAGATTATAAGCCCTTCTGATATGGACGTTGGTAGCAAAATGAGTTTTGGACGGTTCTATACCACATCCATAGATTTTAGTAATATTTCTAATAAAACTGATACTTCCCAATCTGGCTGAAGTACCAACCTTTTAAAAGTATTTAACTAAGTAGTATTTTTGATACACCGGTTGAAACCAGGTTACTCAGCTAGTATATTTATAACGTATGCCTTTTATTGTAACAATTATTATTAAACCGAACAAAACTCAGTAAATATTTGGACAGTCGAAATGATTTAACAGCTAGTTTCATTGATTGAAATTATTGAAAAGAAGTTCGAAATAATATTCGAAAATCAATTGGCACACGGCCTAAACCTCATTCTATATATTATGTTTTTAAAATAAACTAATCGTTAAAACTAATTAAATTTGACAAGTTTATAATTTATTTATCAAATATTTACGGTATTTATCCAATAAAAAAAAAGGGAACATTATTCAGAGGCAACTTTGAAATATTTAATACTATACACATTTTTTTGGTTTTATTGTTGAAATATAATCTTTAATCTTTAACAGATTTAATCTTTAATAACAAATTTTATTTTTTTTCCAGTTAGAGTGATTTTATTTTCTAAAAATCTAAACGTACACATAAGTGCCAATATCTCTGAAGAAGTTAAATAACTAATTAAAACGTGTTGAAAAAAATTAAAGTTAAGTCGCATTCAAACACTTGATTCTATGTAATAGTAAAACATTTTCGATAAAATATGAATGAGTATTTTCCACATTATTTTTACCTGCATACCAGCTGTTGGTATTTACGAAAAGCCAATTTTCGCTGGTAATGAAAGTTATCGTCATGCTTACAATATAAATCAGTTCTTATGTTGCTTATTTGAAAATTTCCTCTTTCCTGAAGAAAGGAAGGCAGCAATTTCTGCTGTCGCAAGGGAATATCTTTTCATCAGAAGCTCTAGCTAGTCTCTATTTTTTCCTTTCACGTTTAAGTCATACTTATTTGGAAAATAGAAAGTCTTTAAAAGTTAAAAGGCCGTTTCTCGGATTACTTCGAAAAATACTGTTTTGAATAGAATTTGGGGAATGGTATTTTGTTAACAAGGTGTATTCAGTACTTAAGTTATGAAAGAGTTTGAACCCAATTTCAAGTTTGTTAAGTTTGTTAGCAAATGAACCCTATCATTTTTTTACATGAATGGATGTGCTATTATATTATTTTCTATTCACAGTTGTTCAAAGATTCAGCTTATTTTGATTTTAATTCAAAATAATGATTTATTTATATTTTCCAGGCTTTCTTTTCTCTTAAACTTTATGAATTAAAATATGAAATTCGTTTATCTAAAAATATATATTATTAATGAATGATTTGGGTAAACATATTTAATTTAGCTTAATTTACTTAAACCAATGAGCAGCTTTCTTCAAGTTACTTAACTTTTTCTTATGTATGTACATAGTTGAACCATAAATAGACTATTGATAAGGTTATAATTCGAATTAACCAGCAATTCTCGAAAAGTGAGCTTCAAATTCAAAAACGCTATTAATATTATCATTAATTTGAGCTAAGTTCCTCTTAAAAAGTAAATTAGGGTCATGTTGATGTTGTATTGTAAGTCTTAATACGTTTAACCTCCGTAGTCGGGTAAAAAAAGATAATTTGTGTCTATCAACCTACTTCTAAAACCAAGTATCATAGCTAAGTTTGGTTTTATTAAATCCAATCAAAAAGATCGAAGATCAACTGTGGGTAGTTCTAAAAGAATGATTTCATTTTGTAGAACTATTTTGAGGTGTGTGCATCATCTCTAACGCCAATTCTTCATTGTTCGGCTTATTATTGAAATTGAGTCAAACGCTGTCTACTGACCGTTTACGTTTCGCGAATTGACTTTGCGAAAAAGCGTTAAAAGTCCGCGAGAACAGACGCAACCAACAGTGGCGGGGTCAGCGCGAATGGCTTATTCTAATATTTCGTAAAACACTCGCGCGACAAGAGAACTTCGCGGCCATAAACTTGATAGAATCAGTCGTCGAATCAGTTCTGCGCTGATATCTCGGGCGTTAGTAGGTCTTAAACCGAGTTTTCTGTTTCGTCTACCCTCGAAGAGATTCCGTCCTTGGAGCAGTATCAAGAAATTGCTCACTGACTAAAACCAGTTTCCTTACTTCGTTTACCCCGCAGAAGTCAGTCGGTGTCTCAGACTCAGTAGACAAGTTCCTCAAGTGCCGGAAGTGAGTTCATCAAATAATTTGGTTTCGTTTTCGATCTCGATGTGGATAAGAATGAATTTTCATTTTAAACAATAGCACGCCTTTGATGATTTATCGAGCAATTGTGAACTTAAATGAGTACTTGTCGCGCTCTAGAGCCGTATAATTACGACCGATTTTGCAACGAATTCTTATGTTAAATGCGCAGTGAGGCTTTAAGGTGAATAAAATGCGGAAACGACTTTACCGGGGACTCTAGGGCAGCTACTCACTCAAAACAAATTCAGTGTGTACTGTAACAGCTGAAAATTACATGTAGGTAATAAAAATGTATAATTAAAAATCAAATCAGAGAACATTTTTCTCATATTTAATTTTAATTTTATATGCGTACATAAAATGAATATAATGAAAATTACTTTTATTACTTGTGTATTATATTTATAAAAAAATTAGGGGAGATAACTATTATTCAAAATTAGATAAAAAATCGCAAGTTAATAATTATTTTGAAATTTATGTATTATAATTTAAGACAAACCGGAAATCTTTATATATAAAAATCTCGTGTCACGATGTGCGTTTACGCTAATCTCCGAAACCGCTGAACCGATTTCGATGAAATTTTGTAAATGTGTATTGTTTGGTCCAACTTAAAAGATAGGATAGTTTTTATCTCGACAATTGACCGTCAATATTTTTTATTGCAAATTTAATGATTTTTTCTAGAAAAAGGGTTGTAATTCATTTACGTGTATTGCGTATGAGCTCCTGAGTGCTGTAGGTAATATTATGTAATTGGCAAATGAAGGGGAGAGGAAGCAGGGATGGCGGACTGTCAAATTTTAAAGTTGAAGCGATTTTCTCCAAACTTGGTACTTGGGGGTTTTCGGGGTCGCTGATTTTAATCTGACTGTCAGAATTTATGAATTCATAATGGAGGGCTGTCAAAATATGAAGTTTATGCGATTTTCACCAAACTTGCTACTTGGGGGTTTTCGGGGTCACTGATTTCAACCCGGCTGTCAGAATTTACGAATTCAAGATGACTGACTGTCAAATTTTGAAGTTTATGCAACCACCAAACTCAGTATTTGGGGGTTTTCGGGGTCGCTGATTTCATAAACTGGAGATTTTCCTTTTACAAAATATTTCATCTATAATATGTACATACGTAAGCGAAAGTTTGTGTGTGTGCTTGGTACGAATGGACTCCTAGGCCGTTCAACCGACCATCCTGAAAATTTTATCACGTATTATTGAAATTGAAAGGAGTAAACTTACATATGTAGGTTACGTTTTTTGTGTCTGTCTGTCTGTCCGGGCTAATCTTCGAAACGGCTGAACATATTTTGATAACACTTTACAGACATAAAGAGCAGGTTGTCAGGATTGACATAGGTTACTCTTCTAATTGTTTACTATTGTTAAAATTTACGAAATTCTAAACACCAGTGATATGTTTATGGAGTCACGGAAAAAGTACTTATCAGGAGATGACATTTTACGAGCAGGTTGCGCATAACCTTAAGAGTGAGATAGGCTATGCATTGCAATGGAAAAAGTGGGGTGATAGGGGGAATTTAGAGCAGTACTTATCCGATTGAGATGATATTCTATGGGCATGTTGTGCACAACCTCCTAAGTGATATAAGCTATGCATCACAATTGGAAAGGAAGGGGAGAAGAGAGAGGGAGAAATAAATGTTGAGCAGAGATATGTTTACGGTGAGTCATGCAAAAAGTATTTAGGCGATTGAAAAGGTATTCTATGGGCATGTTGCGCTTAACTTCCTGAGTGACATTTAACAAATTTGAATTTGGAAACGTCACATTTTTATGGAAAGTTGTGCCCGGGCAACGTCGGGTACGGTTCAGCTACATAGTGTTTTATATTATTTTTATTTTTTATCTATCTATCAACAATATTATGTAAACATTTTGATACCTTTGTTGAAAAATTATGATTATAAAAAGCTTTAATTCTTAAATCGAAAATAACTACATTTTAAAAAACTAATTTTTCTCATTAATCTTACGAAAAATACTATATTTTTCAGTTTTTTTTTCTAAAAGTTCTTTCAAATTTATTTTTGAAATATATTGTTAACGTGTATTATTTCTTTACTTCAAATGGTTAAAAAACTTCCACTAAATAATACATTAAAATTTCAAAAATGCCTGTAAAATGAAATGCTTTAAATTCCAAAAACTGAAGAAATAAAAATCTTCTGTAATATAGTTATTTTCGATTAAAGATATGAAAATCTTAAAGTTTAAAAGCGGATAACCTGTTTCTTGACGGTATAATTTATTCCCAAGTGATAATTTAGTAGCTGATAATTAATAAAAACTATAGAACTTTTATTATTCGATGGCTACAATTTGTCTGTATTTTCGCTTGCGTTTGAATTCTTGATAGTTTTCTATTCTATAATAGATAATCGAATCATTTTTTAGTTAGATTTCGCAAAAATGCTTCGTAAGTCGTAAGTAAGCATGGCGAAGGAATAGAGTTAGTTAGAGCAAAAATCCTTATAACATGGACGTAAGGAAGTACGATAAGACTTGTTAAAGCGTAGAACATCCCCAAAAAATTGTACGCCCACTTACAATACACATTTAAACATTTCCTTACGTTCATTTTCTAAGATAAAATTGGAGTAGACATTTTCCTAGAGGGGCAGCGTTTGCTTAAAGAATCTAGTTTTATTTGTACAGAAAATTGAAGTCATTAGCTGTTATACTTCAAGAGTACGAACACTTGAAACGGCTCATTCACAACTTACATGGAATATTTGAAAGGTACTCAAGGCAGTAATTAAGCACTCCAAACATAAATTAATCGTACTAGCAATTTCGCACTGTATAATTTGCCTAAAATACATAAACGCTCCCAGGGACAACCAGATCAGGCCACAGCTGCATGCTGTTGTCCTGTAGGAAATTCGATTTTCACTGACCTTTTTCCAGAGGGTTTCAGCAGCGATGCAGTGTTTTCGGAGGTTTGCAAAGTTTGTTCTTCGCCGTCGTTGCCATAAATTCAATAAAGCGCTGGATACCGCGCACAGCTGACAATTTGAAACCCCGGCTCGCGGTAATAATAACAACCTTTGATTTAAATGGAAATTATCGAGACTTACGATTTTATTTGCTAACTTTATAACCTTGCCTGAACACTGCTGATAACGAGAGATTTAAAAATAAATCGCGTTTTCCAATTATTATCAGATAGGTAACATTTTCAGTGGACTCTAACTCTTCGTTTTTTGCTTTTGGTTTATTCTGATTTGTTTACTTATAAGCAGTGCTATGTTATCACGAAAGTAGATTGTAATTGTAATTTTTTGGAATCCTCTGCTGATAATCATGGCTTACTAAGCAAAACCTCGTCAACTATACTATTTCTGGATGAGATGAGAGTTTTATGCATAATTTAGTCCAAAAAAGCTCCATTTTAGTATTAGTTAAATATTTATACTAAATAATAAATATTTTCACTCCTTTGCTTTTCTGGTGCTATGGTACCGGATTTACGTAAAAAAAATGAGGAGAAATTCCTAAATCGCCAAATTTCATATAAGTACTGAAGTTTTAGCAATAAAGCTTAAATAATTTTCACATTTATTTCTCTCAAATAG
Source organism: Eutolmus rufibarbis (assembly GCA_963920795.1). Classification (NCBI taxonomy): domain Eukaryota; kingdom Metazoa; phylum Arthropoda; class Insecta; order Diptera; family Asilidae; genus Eutolmus; species Eutolmus rufibarbis. The sequence continues at coordinate 24,681,084 of OY987205.1, forward strand.
ACAGACTGTAGAATTGTATTATATTATAGGGTTATAGTATTATTAAATTTCTTATTTCTTATTCTATTAATTTAATATTTAATTTAAAATATGTTCCAACTAAGCGTTCAGAAATTTGTAAAATTGTTAAACTTAATAAAATAGTATAAATTTAAAATATAGGCGAGTTGTTTCTGCAATTAATAACTAGAAAAAAAAAATTACCAGATGAGCACTTTCAAAAATTATGTTTTAATTGTGCGTTTTGCGAATTAGTAAAATATAATTTGTTTGTTTTTGCATAGATGCTATGAATTATCTTGTCTCTTATCGCATAATTAATCAAAACGGCCGCGCGTGGATGGCAAAATATTACGCCTAGCGAGTTTTTCGCTTCTCACAAAAATGAATGAATGATTGACCTTAATTCCTAAACATATATGAATATATGTATGTATGTATATATAAAATCGAAAGTTTGTTTGTTTGTTTGTTGATCAAACGCTGAATCCGAACATTTTCATTTTTTGAGTGAAGGAATTACATATCCCGACTTAACATATCGGCTTCTTTTTATTCGCGGGCTTCAAAATGGCGGGCCCAAGATGGGAGCCAAAAATTGGAAATTTCAGGGGATTTCCATTTCTATTGGTATTTAGGGGTTTTTGGAGATTCTGATTTCGAATCTACTTTCGAAATTTAAAAATTCAAGATGGCGGATCAAATATGGCGACCAAAAATTTCCGTTTAACGAATTTTTGTGAAAATTAGTACTAAGGGTACTTTGAGGCCATTTAATTCGAGTCTATTATCAAAATTTGGAAATTCGAAATGGCGGACATTTACACTCATGTGTAACGAAATGTTTAGGCAGAAATAATTTCTATAACGAATAGGCAATCAACATAAGCTTTGCAGCTTTAATGTTTTCCAATAAGGTAACGATGAAATAGTAAAAAAAAAAAACTTAATACCCTTATTTATGTATTTAACACAACAATGGAAAAGTATAAGTACAAAATAGATTATGAGCCCTTCTGATATGGACGGTGGTGTTGCAAAATGAGTTTTAGACGGGTATGTGCCACATTCACAGATTTTAATAATAGGTACTTCTAAACTTCCTAATCTGGCTGAAGTACCAACATTTAAGAAGTATTTAACTGAGTAGTAGTTTTGATACACCGGGTGAAACCGGGTTACTCAGCTAGTTTATAATAAATTTAGCAGCTTATTTCTGAAATTTGGTTAAGATCATAATAGAAACATTACTTGTTCGTCAATTGCTTGAGCATTGAGGAGCATAAAAATGAATGTGTTGCCGATCTTGCTTTTAAGTAAAAGTTTAATTCTACTCAGATTTCTAAGTATTCCTCTAAAATAATTAAACTCAGGCCGCGTAATGATTGTAAGTCTTACTGATAAGAAGTATATATAATTTGTATAGTTAACAAAAATAAGTCGGGAAATAATTCTTATTAAAGATGTGAATTATAAAAGTTCATTGATAACTCTCTTATCTCATAACCAAAAAAAAAGTAAATAAATTGTGACCAATATATTTAATTGAAAATTAACCATTACTGTACAATTTTTATTTTATTGCATTACTTCTTAAAATGACACCAGAAATCTATAGTTCATTTGATAGCGGTTAAATTATTCCTGAGATTCAAGAACAAGATTATCTAGATAATTATTTCTCTGTGATTTTTTATTTGAAAAATGCAAAATAATGGTTATTTTACTTTCGATCCCTGATTAAACTAGATTAATGTGCAAATTAATATCTATGTTAATGACGACAACATTGAATGCGATAAGGAGATTAATTAGTTAGGTATCTTTTTTTGACAGTATGCTTAAGTTTAATTACTATGCGGATAGAATATGTGTTAAGATTGCTAAAAAGATAGGTTTCCTTAGAAGAATTCGTAATTCAATCTTCCAATAACTTTGATTAATGTTCGTTTATTTTGTATAAGTGTATGTAGTAGTACTTAAAGCTGACGTCAGAACGCACATAAATGAATGGTTAGAAAGAGCTACTTCAGTCTGGCTAAATGTTAATCAAAGGCTAGGCCTCAGTTTTTGTTTTCAAATTCAAGAACAACATTTTCCAGGGAACTTGAGAAGAAATTTAAATAAGTAGCTATAATGAATTAGGAAACGTAGGTAATTTTCATTTCATTTTATTTCATTAATAATTATGGAAGTCCCGAAATTTTTCTATCATACTCGTGTGCACTCCATTAGCCAATATATGTCTTTTTAGTCAACACCAGAATTTTTTCCAAATATATATTTCCTTTTATTTAAATTTTTTTTCCATGTTAAAACATTCATGAGATATGTTGACGATAATTGATGGATGAATTTTGGGAAAATTTGTTGGATTGTTGGAAAAGTCTTAGTAACGTATTACCCAAATGATATAAAGGAATTGGCTTTCATGAAAAATTTCCGCAGAAAATCCGAAGCAAGGTGCAAATATAAAATTTTTGAAAAGGAGGCTTAAATTAGGCAGAATATTTTAAATTTGAAATGAGAAATCGTCTCGTCTGTTGTCCTGTAACTTCATAGAATTTTAGTAAATGTATTTCACGACATTATGCGAACACCTTACTCAGGAATGGGAAGGCAGGAATACAATTTGTTATGGAGGAACATACATAAGTGAATTTAAAGTTACCTGCAACACTAAGGCACATCACTTGGGTGGCTACATGAATGTATTATAAAACCTTGAATGACATGTTTATCACGAAAATGTCGCACCATTCTCTTACCTTTTCTGTTCTAACGAGGATTAGTGGCGTTTTGTCCAAATACATTTCAAAACTCACGCACCATTAGAACTCAGAACTAATCGCATTAGTCAGTCCTTTATCAATAATTCTCTGATCTTAGCAGCTCTAATTCAACATATAGGGATAAAAGTAATTTATTATTAGAAGATACGTTTTACGCTTCATTTCAAATCAATTTGCTCTCTCTAGAAGGACATCTACTGAATAGCAATTTTGCTCTGTTACAAGGTCCAAGGTATACGCCCAATCGCACCAAGATTTCTTGATTATCTTAAATTAAACTTCATAAATGAAGAAGGTAAAATTTCTTAGAATTTCGACTATCTAATACAAGAGTATAGTTTAGAAAGTACTCCTTCTAGAGGGCGATCAGAAATTATCTTGGAATATTCTAAAGGATTTATTTTGTGGTCACAATTATTGACTTCTTCAATGTCTTCTTGAGAAACTACAGAAGGCATTTCTTACCTTGAAGGTCTGGTCTGGTCTGCGTTTCTTATTAGTTAAATCAATATTCCAATCACAAAACGAGTGGTTTGAGGCTGAAGGTGACTGTTCTACAAAGTAAAAATCATTCATGCGTCTCACCACCTTTTCCTTGGCTTCAGAAAGGGGGGATTATCTTAAATAATTACGAGTTGAGTTCCACCAGCTTGACGCCCCCGCAACTTAGGAGCTCGGTTTATGTTCGCGAGGATTTCGCCACACGGCTTCATTATAATCGAATAGACATTGGGGCTGAAATTTATGCTTTTCCGTTTCATTACGTAGAAATTTACTGTCTTCCCTCTGGAGTTTAATCTTCTCAAAGCCTCCCCCACACTCTAAGTCCGGTTAATTCAGACGTGCTGGGTCTGAAGAATTATGCTCTTATCAAGTTATTCGGCGAAGCACGAAATACCAGAACTTGAAAGAACCCGAGTTCGGAACTTGGACTTCAATTAGCTCATTCTCTAAAGGGATGGACATTAATCTCAAAAATTACTAAAGCACGAAATATTTTTCATGTTAATTAACTCCCTGGGCACGCTGAGGCCAGTCAGGTTTTTGGGACTGGTTATGTTTTTGTATTTCAGCTGCTTACAGACCTTGATGTAGGTGTAGCCAGATATCGAGGTAATTACTTCACTGAAATGCTCTGTTATCTTTTGAGGTACTTCTATAAAATTCATGTGGATAAATTCATTTCTTCCCTTAGTTATCTTTTATATGTATATATAGAAACAACTTTTTATTGTATTGCACATTACCGTTGATTTAATGACGACCCAACTTACTGAAGGAAAAGGACAGGCAGTGTTTTAGGGGCTTTGTAGAGATTTTTGTAGGGAATTTTGTATTTACATTTTATTTACAAAAACTACCTCTAAAATAAGACCATTATAAAATAATATATTAGGAAATAGAGAAGTCCCTGGTACATAGAGTTTACTTTAAATTGCAATAAAAAATTGTTCAGTCAGTAAAATGATTTTTTTTTAAAATATTCTAAATATATTTCAAAACTTTTTCTACAAGTACAAATTTTTATAATAGACAAAATGTAATTTTTAATGTGCTACAAAAACCAAAATGAACTTTTTTCGCCAAAATTGTTATACAACGTTTTTAAATTTTAAGATATGGGTCATTCTTTTACAAACAGAACACCTTTCTGACCGTCACATTTTTGATTTGGCTGATTTTTTTTTTACAGTTTCTATGTCGAGAAAAAAGAGATACCTATTTGAGGAATTTTTTCTTTTTAACGTATTTTGGAAAATAGAAGGGGTTGAAGTTTTGAAAATTTTGTGATTTTCGGTTTAAAGGCTCATCTTCAAAGCTTCATATTTCCGGGTTTATTGGAGCTAGAAACTTTTTTTTTTTTTTATTTTAAAGCTAAAATGATCGGCTTTCTGAAAAATATTGTTTTAAATAATATTATTGTTTAATTCATATTGTTATTAACAATTAAAATTTTTGAATCGATTTTTAACTATTGCCCCCACTTCTAAACGCGTTTTAAGTATAACCATCGTGTTCCTCGTCCTGTTTTCGATCAAAAGCATATTTTTAATCGATGGAGAAATAATTATTACTATTGGAGAAAAATTAATGTATCTAATGCGGCAGGTCATGTCGAGCGCGCGGGCTCCTTTGAACGCGGCGTGGGCTCCTTTGCACGCATTTTCTTATCTCATATTGTTTTCCTCTGTTATATAAATAATTATTCTATATATTTAATTCTTTCTTATTTAATAATATTATTTATTAGCGAATAAGGTTTCATGGAAAGTGAAAAAAAAATAAAAACATTATTTTAACTGTTAAAATAATTGATTTATCAAGAATTTGGTGACATTATTCTTTTATACATTATTTATTAGTTAATAAGTTCCTCATTTTTAATTTAGAATTTACAAGTACGATATTTTAGTGCTACACAGCAAATGATCTGAATTTTCCAGTAGTCAAATTCAAACTGACCGATCTGTACTTAGTAATTGCAATAGGTAGTAGCTAATAATTTAGAAGGGAGGGGGGAGGGGATCTTCCACTTACCCATTTCTTACGGCAATATATTAAAGAGACAAATGATTTATGATAGCTACACTTACAATGCATATTACAACAAAAGAAGTACGGAATGCCTTAAGTGCAACTGAACCCTATGGATTTAATAATAATAACCTGACATTTTCAATTTTATTGTTACGAGCTATTTCATTATTTAAAAATTTAAATATATCGTATTCATTTAGAATATCGTATTGTTCTCAAAACTATTTTTTTTTCAATAATTGAAGATAATTCAAAGATGTTCATAATTTTAGAAAAGTTATAAATTTATTTTGATGTTTCTTTGTTTTCATACAATAAGAAAATTATCAAAAAGGTACTTATCAACTAATGATAAATAAGGTAGGATCATTATCACAGTTTGCGATCAGTACCTAGCCTATTTAAAAATAATTTTATGAAAAGTCTTAGTAAGTTAATTTTTTTATCTGCTAAGGTCATGTTTTTAATTTTTTTTCTTTACTTTAATTAAAGAATATCAACCAAACAAAATAATCATTTATATTATAGAGGAAAACGATATGAGATACGAAAATAGGGCGTGCAAGGGAGCTTGCGCGTTCGATATAACCTGCCGCGTTAGATAAATTAATTTTTCTCCAATAGTAATAATAATTTCTCCATCGATTAAAAATATGCTTTTAATCGAAAATAGGACGAGGAACACGATGGTTATATTTAAAACGCGTTTAGAAGTGGGGGCAATAGTTAAAAATCGATTCAAAAATTTTAATTGTTAATAACAATATGAATTAAACAATAATTTTATTGAAAACTATTTTTTTCAGAAAGCCGATCATTTTAGCTTTAAAATAAAAAAAAAAAAAGTTTCTAGCTCCAACAGACCCGGAGATATGAAGCTTTGAAGATGAGCCTTTAAGCCGAAAATCACAAAATTTTCAAAATTTCAACCCCTTCTATTTTCCAAAATACGTTAAAAAAAAAAATTCCTCAAATAGGTATCTCTTTTTTCTCGACATAGAAACTATAAAAAAAAAATCAGCCAAATCAAAAATGTGACGGTCAATTTTTGTTCGCATCTGTCCGATTTGTAAAAGAATGACCCATATTTGAAAAATTCCAACAGTTTTTCATTCTGAAATGATGCTACGTATTGAAGGATGTGATTGTTTTTGTCGCTTTTAGAAAAAGTAGGTACATGTATATTTATTTTACGATATTAAGACAGGAAGTTTTACGAAAAAATTTTCTCCAATATTACTAACGTGCGTATTCGAACGAATCTATTAGGGATGTATAGTTAAAGGATTAATTAAAATGGACCACGTGGGTATGCTAATATTTTAGGATTCTCATTAATTTACAAAAGAATTGCCCATTTTTTATTAAGGTAGCTATTTTCAAATATGGTGTAAAACAGCTGAATATTTTACATATAAAAGAAATTCTGGGAGTTTTAGGAGTTGTTAATTTAAATTTCAAATATGGTATTGCAATAACCTAATTTTCGAATTATTAGCGGCATATGAGGTTCAAAATGTTGCTAATGATTAATTTGGCACCAATCCCTAAAAACGGATATTTTTAAGGATATAGAAATATCAGCGTATCAAAGTATATCAGTTTAATTAAATTCTTGGACAAATTTCTTAAACTCGCATAAAACATGACTTTATGTGTAGAGTATTAAAATGACCTGGTGTTTATACTTTCGGAAACGTGCGAAAATTAGAAATTAGGTCTTCCTTGAAAATTATCCCCCAGGAGGGTTAATGTCTTAAAAAAGTTTTTCAATTCACCGAAGAGAATTTAATATCTCTTGAATTTTCCACTTCATTTTCACAGTTTCCAATTTTGAGAGTTCATTGTGCGCCTCAGCTAATATACAATTTTTTTTAGCAAACGTTTTTTAAATCAAACGTTTCGTGAATGTTCTCATATTTATTATATTTTTAAATTATTATTATCATTATTATTAAAAGTTATTAAACCAATATATAGTGTACAATGAATTTGAAACAGTGATGGGTACAGTGGTTAGAATCATCCTAGTTCTTTACGATCTGAGATTAAGTATTTAAATTAGCAAAATCATATTTTTATTTATTTATTATTATACAGAGTAAAGGAAAAAGCTAAAGAATTTAAATATAAATCCTTACGGAGTCTTAAAACATTTAGCTCATTATATTGCACATTTTATTCTATAAAATTATTCCCAGGGGAAAGATTTGAAATTAAAGGATTATCCGAAATGAAGGTGCTTCGTATAAAGTTGCTAAGTATACATAGTTTAGTTACTTCATCTGTAACAAAATCGATATTTGCTTTTTGATATATGTAATTCACGTATGGGGAAAAACCTAGGCAAGTTAAACATAATTTTTAGTATTTTATTTGAGTCTTTTGGAGTTTATATGGGTTATGTTTTGGCACAGTCAGCCCAAAAAAGGGGCACCATAAGTTAAAACAGCCCTGAATGTGAGTAAAGTGATCTAATGCAGATTTTCTATTTATGAAAGGATAGAATGTTTTTATCAGATTACTTGCTTTGTGCACTGATATTACTTAGTTTATGTTTACCAAATAATAATTTTTTATCGAAGATAATTCCTAAATATTTTATAATCATCACACCATTCAATACGGGAGGATTCTAGCTGAAGATTCTGCTGAGGTAGGAAACACTGTTTTCTTCCACGGCTGAAGAAAATAGCTTGAATCTTACTGGAGTTGATTTGAATTTTCCACTCATTGAAATATACGGGTGAAAAAGGTGTCGTATGTTCTATGGCAGTAAACAAATTTAATAATAAATCTAAACTATCACTCCGTAGTTGCCTTTTGTATTTCAACATGTTGAATATGGTTCTCATTTTGAAGAAGTGAACAAATAGTGGTCAAGTGGTTGCAAGAAAGGTTCTCACCCGGTCTTGGTGGTGAGGGATCCTAATAACGCGGTTTGGCCCTAACTTCGTCGAGTTTTTTTTTATCGAAAGCCAAACACAACGACAGGTGGAGCGTCTCAATCGTGTTCAAACGTGTCTGCCTTGCACCATGTGAGGCGTCGCGACGCCTAATCTATGTACGTGCGGGGCTCGTGGGCAATGAACCATCGATTTCCTGCGGCATGTCGGCGACGCACGGCACGGTTACAAGTTACGACGCAAGCACTAGGGCACGAAAGAACGTGTTCCCGTTGTGCAATTGCGCCCCGAGGGCTCGTGGGGCGCACGGGGCTACGCTTTTTATGCCCTGTAAGCTCACCACTTTGAATAATTACTTTATGGGCAAAGTATTCGACCCGTTGTTCGTGATGTGCCAGCCCGGCGCGGGCGATGTGTATGTTTATGTTTGTGTTCACTATTTTATGAGCAAACATGGGACAACTACGTAATTGGATTGCTTTAAGCGCACGATGATTTCATTTTCACTTCAGCTTGAATAAGGGATGATAAAAAAAAGTAAAGTAAAACATAAAATAGGAAATTTTTCCAAAAACACTAGATTTTTAAAATCAAATATAAAGCCTAAAAATACAACGGAAAATTCAGCAAAACCCAGTTAAGATGATGTGGTAAATTGTGGCAAATAAAAGCTGGATTTCATTTCTTACCCTAGAGAGTGTTCGTGCATTAATTGCATTAATTAAAAGAATATAAAAATAAATAAATTAAAATCTCATTTGTGTTCTGAAAAAGCATATGCGCCAAATTTGGTCGGCAACAAAAATTGAGCTCAAACAAAAATTGTTAAAACTAATCTTGATGGATTTCTGATACGGCATTTGCAGTTTATATAATATGCTAAATTGTAGGCTATTAATTCAAATAATGAACGAATTTATGTTATTTTATGTTAATTTAATGTATAAAATTGCTAATTAATATGTATATTTATTGTTTTATTATCGGAAACAAAATTCAGGATTATCTCTTGTTTCGGGCCTCTGATCCCGTATCCTACATTCAGAAAAATATTTTAATAAAATAATCTTAATTTTGTTTTTTGGATGGTTAATTTTAAAAATATGAGAAAAAACTAATTGAAAACGATAGTCAAAATATCTTAGAAGTATCTAACAATTTGACTAACAAAGATAGTAATTTATACATAAAATTCAGAAATAGTAAATGTCTTCAGCTATTTGTAAAACTGTTGTATTGAAAATATTTAAAATTCGTCGAAATACAGCCAATCTCCAACTGCATCGGTTGCGGTAGTTGCTATTACTCCTGAACACCTTATTTGAATCAAAATCCGAGTAGATTATGTTAGTGCTATCACCTTATAAAGGACCCGAACGAAAAATTTATTAAAAGTTCAATTTTAAAAGGTCTTATAAAATGTTTAGCGAAAAGTTCATTTTTCGAGGTATTTAAATTTGAACTCCTCGTTCAGGCCCTTCCTTTTATCACAAGAAACAATCACACAATCACACAAAATTCGAAATCGATCGCTTAAATAGTTTTCGAGTTATCGTAACCACGGGAATGTAATTTTTTAAAAAACCTTGTTTCGAGATAATCGCGTTTGAAGTTTTAGTTCAGCTTATCACTTCAGGTAGTTCGCACTATACGCTAATTTTTGAACCAATTATTTGATCTTTATGAGATTTTGAAGTCGGTCTGTATACATACATACATATAGTGCCTTAAAAAAGAGGTAATTTTTAGGATTTTTTTTTAAATCACCAATGCAATTTAATGAAGGGACATTAATTTAGCATATTCAAGAATACAAAATTAACATCAATTTTCTTTAACAGACATTAATTTGTTTAACGTTATTAATTAATATTAATTTTATGTACTTGAAAATACAGATGTACATATGTTTAATAAATGTCTCTTCATTAACTTTTATTGGTGTTCGTCATTTTCTTAAAAAAGTTCCTATAAACTACTCGTTTTTATAAAAATAATTTCAAAGTGGGGTTACCCCTTAATGGGAAAATCATTAAAATTAGTTAAAATCACTCCCTTTTCTATTTTTCAATCAATAATTACACTTTCCTACATAACTATATGCATATGTTACTTTTTTAATGAATTCTCAACTCAATGAAAAGAAACTCTATAAAAATATAAGAAAAGCGTAAATATTTTAAAGACACAGCAGAAGTGCTACTTAATGAAATGCGGAAAATATTAATTTTTCTGGGCAAATAAATACGTAATTCTGCAGCTGCTTTAACATTCCATCGATTAATTAGACTGAATAAAATTGTATGCAAATGCAGTGTTCTGGAAAATATATGCCTAAACGTTGCATATCAGCAAAGATGGGAAACTTAGAAGTGCAATTACCCGTTTCTACTCCACGTTTCGATTGGGCTCCAATCTCCAACTTCTGCAACGTCCTCCCACAGTTCCCCACAGTCTGCATCGTCCGCGAAAAAAAGTTTTTGGCACATTTAATCAACAAATAATTCAGGTTTCAAATCGACCTCCGCAAATTCTGCATTTTTGGCTAAATAGGTCAATACGACGAAAAGTAGTATATGTGCACTACGCCTTAATGGTGCTTCTATTTTAGGAAAAATCAAGCGTTTCTAGTGTTGGCCTAATTGCAATTAGTTCCGTGCTCCTTGCAGATGCTGTGATAATTGTGAGACGAAATTCAAGCTGTAATTAGTGACCAGTAGAACTTGAAAAAAGGAAGAAGTAAAAAGAAAGGAAGTAGGAAGTGGTTTTTCGCTGAAACAGGGGCAAAATGAAAAATAAATTCATTTCAAAGTGCCGGAAGACCAGAAACATTGAGCAGAATCATCACAAGAAGAAGTTCGTCAATTCGGAAGCTGACAAAAGTTTCGGTTAAAGCTGACGTCGCCACCGACATCGCCTACCTGCTGCCGAGGATGCTTTAGCGCGCAATCTGGGATCATGGCCGACAATTCTCCACCTAGAACAAGTAAGTTTCAAAACTTTCTTATTATCTATATGTAAGGCTTGCCCCTCGGCACAAGACATATTTTACACTTCCTTCTCCACACGACTGCACACGTAAAGGAAGATGAATCGTCTTATTCCCAAGGGTGTCAATGGAGTCATAACTTCACATTCCCAAGTCATTAAGGTCAAAAAGTCGTTCAAACTTTAATCCAAGTATACTTAAAGACAAATTATTGAGCAGGGAGTATCTATTGGAATTTAACAAAATTAAAAACGGGGCAAAAGTTGAAATCCTGAAAACCTATCATGTGGTATCGAACCAAAAGTATAAATACTTTATTCATGAGTAGCATTGAATAAAAGTATCGCTATGAATCGGATGAAAAGTATCTGTACTTCATGGTATCGATATTTTTCAAGATTTTTTATACATGGATACTGATTACCTATACCGAAATGCCCTAAAATATTAAATTAAATACACCTCAATATTTATGCACATAAATGCTGCGCCACTGAATGACTTTAAAGATTAATAAATCGGAAATGCGGCGTCAAAATAAAAAACCGCCTCGCGCGCCGAATTCTTAGAAATTTTCTAAATTTTCAAAAACATGGTAGCTTAAAACCTTCATTATAATTTTGCTATAATATTGAACCATCCTGATATCTACATATAAAGAGAGTTTTAAAACCGAAGTGAAATATTTGTATTTAGAAGGTAAAGGAATTAGAGGCATAGGTTTTCTTGGAAAGACAACAAAATCAGGTCAATAGAAACTTCAGTTTTTGGTAAAGTACTCGATACCAAAAAGTGGGACTTTTGAGAATATTTTAAACGTTTCCAGATGTAAAAATTCCATTTATTATCTGAGTTATAGCAAATTCAAATGAGCGCGGCATCGAATATTCCCATCTGCAATTCCTGTTTAAACTTTATTAATTTGTGTTTTTCTCGAAACTAAGTTTTTTAAATTGGTGTCAAAGATATCTCAAGATCTACGTAACCGATTTTGATAAAATAATAAATCTAGGTAAAAAACAATTTTTTTTTTCTTTTTAAATCTCAGGGTGGTGTAATAACCGCTTAAACTAATAAGAGTAAGTTTAAACTAAACTAATTTTGTCAACATTAAGTTCACACTCCTTTTTACCGAAACTAAAATATTGATTGGAGTACCTATTGGATCTTCGTAGTTTAAAAACATATTCAATAACAAGCATCATTAATTGTAATATTATGATGTAAAAAATATTTAAATTAAAAAAATTATTAACACAATTTGAGTACCTACCTATGTGCAAAAATTCTAATTCGTTCTTTGTCGAAATAAAATAGCATCGTTTTTATTTCAAATCTCTATTAATGTGTTTTATTATTAATAAATTGCAATTTTTTGCAGTAAATCAATTTTTTTATAATTTACAAAATGTTATAGCTTGTGTGCTATGTTGTCAAATTTTGAATTTAAAAAATCATCGAAAATATTTTTCAAAATAATAAGGACTTCTGACATACTTGGCTTAGTATATTAAATTAGTACCTACGTGAAAATGTTCAAAATGTACGCGAGAGCTATGTTTTTGTATCATGCTGAGCCCTATCCCAGCTACTTATAGAAACTCAATTTAGATAATTTAGGTCGAAAATTTCCAGATATCAATTTTAAGTTAAATCAGAACGTGAATTCGTCCTTTATTTTGAAATCAACATTCGAAATTTCTAAATATTTCCTGAAAACTTGCAACCAACAACACCGAAAAACATAAGATATTGTGTCAGTCAACACATTCTCTCTTTACTATGCTACATATTTATTTTTAATACTATATGTATATGTGATGAAAATGCTCATTTTGATTTTTCAGGGAATAAGTAAAGGTGTCTATTATTTTATTTTATTTGTTTGTATACAGTCTACAGTTACAAGTATACCTAACCTTATATAGACTAGAATATAATTTAGGTATTCAAGAATGCAATTCAATTCAATTCTGCAAACTGAGAAGGGGAGAATACAAGATAATGAAAAATTCAACAATATAATAAAGATAACAACATAATCAGCTAAATGTGACATTTTCAAGATATATGATTTGTGATTTGAAATTATGTCTTGATAAAGAGAAATCAACATAATCATTGAAGTTTTATATATGTTATGTGTACATAATCACCGAAATTACATACCATGTAAATGTACGTATATCCTTAAAATATGTAACCGCATTTATAAATATACATATATTATATTTATAAAAGTGATAAAGAGGTTGAAAACAATATACCCCAAACTTTTAATATCCCTTTTATTAGAATTAGGAATTAGGCCCCCACATACTTTTTGCACCTCCATTTGACCCTTTTTTGCATCTGAGCCCCTATATTAGGGAGGTTCTATTTAAGACTTTTCAAATTGAAGCACTTTGCCAAAGCTCAGCAACCCATTAGACCTTTTTAGAAAATCTTTAACAAATCGCTTGGCTCTCCATTTAATTCAAGCAATTGTGTATTCCAAGGAAAAGCAAATAAATTCGAGTAAAAATTATGCCTCACTTCAGAATCCCAGCGATTGTCCCATTTACTTCCGGTGGAGCGAAAATCCCTGATTATCCTCTTAATATGTATCTTACGTGATGGCACTTACAAGAGTTGCTTTAATTATTCACCGAGAAAAAACAGGGAAAAAGAATTGATTTTTCTGGGGAGAAAATCTTGCGCTCGCACCTGTTAAAAAATGTATGTGGCTAGCACGTGTGGACACTGCGAGCTTGAATTATGCGCGATGCCGTAATTTAAGGTTCCATCCTCATTCAGGATTATTCAAATTTCAGTGATAAAATAATTGCGCCGATTTGCATACGTTTCTGCAGAGCTCATCTCAACTCACACCTTCCTGCTTCTTGCGCGAGTGATGCTCACTCGGCACAAATGCGGCATCCAATTTTCTTAATAGGTCCTGCTTAAACCTCTTCTCCACCTCAAAAGAACCTTCTGCGGAAAGCTGTCGCCTCAAATCAATTTTCACAGATTTTCGCAAATGTTGAGCACCGCAACAAAGTCGTGCGGCAGATGGTGCGAGTAAAATTAAGGTCCCATGTCTCAAAAGAGCCCGCAAAGTTTTATGTTTCGTTTATGCTGAAAGGAATATAAACTAGGTCTTGTGTCATGAGACATGAACTACTTGTAGTAAAATAAAATTAATCAGAACTCCGTCTGCGTCGACTAATTTAACAAGTAACTTGAGAATTATAAAAATAACCTCATTTCTTTTGGGGATCGTATTTTATACATGTGAGGATAATTTTCGGCTTATAGATTAAAAAAACGCAGAAAATAATGAGACTACTTGCACTGAGAGAAATTTCATTGATATTTTTAAACAAAATAAATAGTGAGCCAAAAATTCAGCTAACATTGAAAAACAATATTTTTATTAATAAATATTACCAACTATTTATAGTTCTTAAGCCGCCTAAAATGTTCATTAGCATTTTTAAATAAAATAAATATAGTAAGCTAGTAATGTACTATTTTTAATCCGCAATAAGCTAAATATTGAATTATTTAAGTTAAAAACTTTTGTAGTTAAATAATATCTACTCCATGGAGTAGATGCATTGAACGCAAAATAAACGCTGTTGGAATTGAATGAGATAATTGTTAAGAAACATTTAAATAATTCGATTTAAGAACGAAAATTGTTAAAAACAACAGCTATTCACACGATGTGTTAAAGACCGCATTTCGAATTGAAAAGTCAACAAGTTTGGTTTAGATTAGAACATTCGTCTTCTTGTATGGAGGATCACTCATCTAATTGATGTGATAATATTTATGCCGCTGATTAAAGCAATTTTAAGTAAAGGGCTACGTACACCCAGAAAGTTGAAATACATGTAGGTTTTTTTTAAATATCATATAAAGTACCTACTTTAAATCAAGGCTGTGTTAATTACAATTTTATATTTGAGTTAAAGTAGGTACAATATATTTTCTTTGCTTTTGCATAAAAAAATAGTCTTTCGGTGCCATCTTATTAATTTCCAAACATAAATATTTTAATAGCTGATGACGCCATCATAATGGCGGCACCGGAAGACTGTTTTTTGTTTATCTATGCAAAAGCAAATAAAAGGTATTGGCCTTTAATTCAAAATAACATAACAAATTTATTAAAACTATATGATTTTTTTAAAAAGAGCATTTTTTCAACGTTCTAGGTGTACGTAGCCCCTTAAGTCAATACTAATTGTTATAATTTTCAAAGTAACTCAATGTTAAAGTACCTACCATAAAAGTGGTTAGCTTACAATACAAGTTGTAGAGCCATTCAATGTATTGTTAGCTTACAATTATTGTTGTTACCCTTCACTAAAGTTGCTAAATTCAAAAACGCTTAATTTTTAATTATGCTTATTTAATTTTACCAGAAACATTGTCCACTCACAATGCTTTATTAGTTAAAATAAGCACAAACGTGGTTGGAGCATTTTCATATCCCATTTGTATATTAGTTTTTGCCAATGTTGTTTTCATCAGCCTTAAAAATGTTGGGTCTGCCGCACTACAATATTAAAATTAGATTTACTTGACCCATTTTTCATTGAGCTTTTGTGTTGCAATTGGAGACACTGTTTTACTAAAATTTTAAGTTCATACTAAAATAAATGAGCTAATTTTTAAGATAATTGGCTAGTTAAGCATAGTATATTTTTTGTACAACATGCACAAGTGGATACAACTAAAATTTAAAGGGATTTATTTTTAGAGAAAAAGCGATAGTCATAAAAAGAATATCCTGGGCAACGTTTGATAGCAGAGTAATTATTTGCAAACAGCAAATATAAACAAAAAATACCAATGGTTTTTGTCGTAACACCAAATACATTCATCATATCCATAAGTAACGATTTTTTTATTTTAAAAGAAAAGAAGACAATACACTGGAAGCGGACGCAAGAGTGACCTTATAAGAGTTGATCTTTTAAGTAAGAGTTGTCTTATAAATTAATAAGTTTTCAGCAACTATTAAACTGAGGAAAAAAGTGGCAGTTTTGACTACATATCTCTAATATAACCTTGATAATATCAAAAGTTTAGCTTTAGAAACCTAGAAGATCAGAGGAGAACGGTGCTTTTGGGGTATCTGTATAAATTTCGAAAATTTGTTTGGAATCGTTGAAAGTAACCCCCTACGACTCCCACAAGAAACAAAAACAATTTTTGAGGGGTCCTAATTCACCCATATAAATATTTAAAAAAAGTTGACTGAATATGTGCGCATCACAAAATTCTAAATTTCAAGAAAAAATGTTTGAGGAAAACATTTAAAACATTTGTGACAGACAGACGGACGGACGCAAGAGAGATTCTTATAAGGGTCATTCACCTTCTAAGTATAAAGTTTAAATAAAATGTTATTTTTATTATATTTTATTGTATATTTTTATCAAAACGTTTATGGTATAAAACTTGTATCAGCTCTTAAAATTTTTATGGAAATAACCACATAATGAGTCGCAATAAATAAAAGCCCTGGAGATGTTTTTTCGTCCAATACTCTTTTACGAGAATCATTAAAACATGATTAACTTCTTTACCTCTGGAAAACTTTACTTGAAAGTTTGGATGTAAAAATAAATTTATTTAAAGGTTCATAACATTAACGTTGAGATGTCGTGAATGTTTAGGTACTAAAAATCTACTTCTCTTTAAAACTTTTTAAAGAAAAATTACTTTAAACAGAAATTTCGTGACTCTGCAGAGCGTTGTTATTCTTTGGAATACAGGCAAAAATCTTGTTGTCTTTAAAGACTTGTTGTGTGTTTAAATCTCATCTCAAATAAAAGGTATTTCCCCACTGCGGATAAGTATGTCCGTGTCACAGCTTTATTTAAATTCCTGTCACACCACAAGATTCAGCAAACCAGAAAACCACCATGGGTTGGAGAAGTTTTGTGTAAATTGTAAATTCTGGAAGATTGAGTGAATATATTATTTTTGTTGTGAAGAAAGACAATACACAATTTGTTGACATTTACGTGCTTATATTGAAATTATATCCTTCAAATTTATTCATGAATTCCTCAAATTGAAAAGGACATTTTGGGTTCATAAACGTTGGAATAACAAAAAAATATATATGTAAATATAATATAAATGTCTAAAAGGAAATATTCATACATACCAGTCGTTTTGACCTGTATGGAGATTTTTTTTTGGCTTCTATGGTTGAGGGATATTTGTTGGTTTTTATATACTAAGCCTTAAAGCAATAATTTCTACTTTCTTGAACCTTACATAGACTGGGTTTGGAAGTTATTTCAGCACCGTTTCGATTGCTGCGGTGGGTCACGTTCTTATAGCCGCAGAGTTTCACAAGAAGCTGAGCTATAAATATTAATAATAAAATTAAGAAGCCGTTTATTTCTTTTATATTATCACGTATAAACCACCCAAGGGAATTTCGTAAAATTTTGTCTCAATATTCTAAAACGACTACGTTATACGATTTAGTTTATGTTTTATTGTAAAATGTTGGTTCCAAATAAATTAAATGATTGTTAAAAGGAAATGTATGGTAAAAAGATGTCACAAATAGTTTAAATATAATAGTTTATAGTTTTCTGTTTTAAAGAATAATTTTTATTGGGTTCGGTGCAACAATTTATGGAGGGTTTGCCTACTTTACTAATAATAAAAGACTATTTTATTTCTCTGTTTAATTTCGTTCATTCTAAGCTGGCTTTAAAGTGGATTTATACATAAGTTGCAAAAAGCGTGAATTTGAGTGTCGGAAATTTTCCGGGTTTTGACAAACTGCCAAATATTCCAAGTAATTCACTTAATATTCCTCTAGACTGGCAGCTTTTATTATATTTTATTTGTGGATTTTTTCTGCATTTTTAAGAGGCTTTTAATTTT
The DNA here is from genome assembly GCA_963920795.1 of Eutolmus rufibarbis. Lineage (NCBI taxonomy): Eukaryota > Metazoa > Arthropoda > Insecta > Diptera > Asilidae > Eutolmus > Eutolmus rufibarbis. The sequence goes on from OY987205.1 coordinate 24,699,215, forward strand.
TTTATTGTTTTATTTATTTTTAGGAAAAAACATATTTATTAATTATTTATTTAGGTATATGTATATTTTTACATTATTTTACTCTTTTGTTTTCATTATTACTACTAACAAATCGATAGAATTTTTTGTTTAAATAAATACATATTAGCTTGCACATAGACTTTTTTGTAACGCGAATATATTTCAATAACTTAGCATTTAGGCCAGAAGCAAGATTCATTAATTAATATGTAGATTGTCGCATGAGAGATTTTTTAAATGTATTCTCACTTTAAAATTATCAAAGTATTTTGGAGCATGCAAGCATACTGGTGGCAAAATTAGACAGTCGATGATAGAAATTTCATAAAGCAAGCTGTGATTTTAGTTTTGTGTAAGCTCTCTGTTATTTTGGAAAAGTGTTTAAGGTTAAAAACTCCTAAATAAATCTTTTGAAAGTGAAAGAAATTTACGAATGTAGCATTTAGGTAATTTATTGTACATACATATTGGCTGTGTTCTGTTCATTTTCCTATGTGGTTCAAGTTAGATAGCAAATTTAATATTGAATTGAATTTTAATAGGTGCACGTACGTGGCTTATACAAAGATTTTGAAATTTGAAAAAATACATCAAATTGCCATGATATTTACCCATCCAAACTTCAAACCTTGAACCAGATAAACTTTTGGATTAAGTGTTTGGCGCAAAGTGGGTATAATTCCAGGCAATTTGATTTTATTTTCACGATATAAAAATTGTCTGATATGGGTAACACACAATTCATAAATTTCATTTCAATGCAAAATTTACTACTAAGCCTCGAACGTGATCCGATGTGGAAAAACACAGCTTTTATTTACATAAGTAACGCAAAACAAATTAAAAGAATTTTGTACAGAATCTGTATCTTTTAAAATTATCTAATATCAATAGAACATTTTGGCAGAAAACTTATTATATGTATGTATATACCTACTATGCAAAAAGATGAACATTTTACTGGTTTTTAATCTTTGTATTTATATACATACATTTTATACATTGATGATATACAAAGGTAGTATGTTAAGAAAGTTTCACGGTATTGGTAAAAATCTAAAAGGGTATTTTATAACAGAGTATTTTCAAAATTTTTGGAATACTCAGAAAGTCTACTATAAACACAACTATTATAACAGGTATAAAAAAATAGTAAGGATTAGTATTAAAATATATTTTTAGGGTTCTGTAGCCACTTTGAAGTAGGAACTCTTATAACTAATAAAAACATCGCTCTAACTCCAAAAAAACAATTGTGTTTTGAGCCTGGGTTTGTTTCATTATTTGTTTATTTCTCATGCATCAAAATAATCAAAATACCCTTAGCTTCTTTAAAATTCGCTTTTGTAATGTTGGTAGTAATATACTAATATAGATTTTCAAGACGGCATTTTGTATATTTGTTTGTAGCGTGGCTTAAATAGAAATCTAAGTCTTAATCTAGGAATATCAAATGCGATTTATTTCTACAACTCTTTTTACACATCTTGGCGAACAAGTTTTTCTTGAGGGTGCGTTTGCCATGTTGTTTATTTGCCATCTATTGTATGAAATAATCGGTTTATGGATAAAAGTCAAATTCACGTATTATTTCGAAATATTTTGAAACCGTTTGTATTTTTATAAAATAACTTAATATTCAAGCTTTTATTTAAGTTATGGTACTAACTCATAGAATAATTCGTTATTTTTTAATGATTTTTTATAAATGGTATAAAAGTACAGCCTTTTGCACTTTCTAACCTTACTAAAAACAGAATAAAATTTAATATTTTTAACCGACTTCAAAAATGTATGTTTCTATGTTTGTTTGTATGCGGTTTTCTCAGAAATCACTGGACCGAATTTGATGATTCTTTCGCTGATATCTTCTATATATTTCTGATGAGGTTTTAATATATAACAGTGTGTATATATTCAAAATGGCGGATCCAATATGGCGACCAACATTTTGTAATGTCAAATGATTGCAGCGAAATTGAATACATTCGGGTTTTTGAATTCGTTGATTGCGAATTTACTATAGAAAAATTTGGAAATTCAAAATGGCGGATCCAATATGGCGACCGAAATTTTTAAACTTCAAGGGATTGCCATAAAAATCAAAATTGGGGGGTTTTTGGGGATGATCATTTCATTGCTATCAAAACTTGGAAATTCAAAATGGCGGATTCAGTATGGCGTACGAAATTTAAACCGACTGCATAATAAAAGGAAGGTTCTTAATCGATTTAAAAAATATAATATCATAAAAAGTAGAGAACTGGCACTGAAAAAGACTGAAATAAAAAACTTTGAAAAAAAACTAGAACCGACTCCACAAAATTTCAAGTCCTAAAAAGTTTTAAATAATTTCGCTTCAAAATCCTCGGCTACTACTTTCAACATTGAATCCTAAGATTTGACTAGATTTTTGAAGTTGGTGCGAAAACCTAAATGATTTGAATCCAATACTAAATAATCCAGACAACTGAATGTTTTCATTACTAAGCATTGGATTAATAGGAGTCAGGTTTTCGCACCGACGACGTCAAAAATCTAGTAAAATCTTAGAATTCAATGTTGAAAGTCGTAGCAGAGGATTTTTAAGTGAAATTATTTAAAACTTTTTAGGCCTTGAGATTTTTTGGAGTCGGTTCTATACTTTTTAAAAAAAATTTTATTTTCGAATTTGTAATCTACAGAAAAGATCTTATAGAAATTATCTTTCTGGCGCAAATTTGGTGTTGACCTATGTATTATATGTTCCTCATGTATGTTTATGTAGACGAATTAAATTAATATACATATATACATACCTTTTTCCGCAGTAAGTCGAATTGTAATTTCGAGAGTGGCGCTGCATACTTGACCGGCTTTTGTAATTGATTCTACTTCGTGTAGGTGCATTTTATTCAATCTTCCGTGGTGTAAAAAGTTTAAATATTTGTTCTCTAAAAAACTTTGAAAGCGTCGTTCCCAAAATGCCAAGAATGTTCAAAATCCCATTATATCTGTTGTAAGATGTGCATATACAGCTGGAAACAATAAAACATACTTCTCTACCTAGAAAAACTCAACAAACATTTCCTCCAGGTTGAGGAAGATGCAGAGCCAACAGCACAGTCCAAACTTGCTTAATTTCCTGGCTCTTATCTTTTTAAATTGCTTTTTCTATCACACTGCATGCATGTGGTTGCGGATGTGAATTAATAGACCTTGCATATTCATCGGATTAACCCGGGCGTCTGAGTTCAACCAACGTAACGAAAAATCGAACTCATAAACCAAAAAACGAACAGTTCAGCAATTTGCCCTACATTTAGTTAACAATCAATCGTCCAATAAATTGGACAGACAATCAAATGCTCGTTACATTTCTTAAACCACCTTCAGTGCCCTGGGGAGCTCTCACGCAAATGCTGTTGACTGCCCTTTCGGAAGGTAGTAATTACTGACCACTGAGGTTAATTCCTAAATAACTACTTAAGTAGGAATGGCCGGAGCGATACTGATTCTAATATTGGTATCGTTCTGATATGTTCCGGGGCGCCACGCAAATTGCGGCTTTCGTATAAGCCGTTTATGCTTCGGCAAATAATACCTTGCTGGTTAAAGGTGCACCGGCCATAAAAATAATTCTGTTCGCTTACGTCTTGTCACCCGATCGATTTTAAATCGATTAATTTGTCTACCACACACCTGGCTGGGATGAGTTTTGTGTTAGGAATTTGCGGATCGATTAATTGCCCTTCGACGAAGTCGTATATTTAGGACGATTTGTGCTTCTTTGAATAGAAGCGCAATTTCCTATCGATGATGCATTGAAGTTTTGAGACTCAATTTTCCCACCTGGCCACTGCTCCGGGAATATGCATTAATTTAGTCAGCCCTCACACGAACATCCTGGCTAAAGTCCTGGAAGTTATTCGATTAATTGTGCCGAGTTATCTTGAAATAGAATTACGGGCTAGACTCGCCTAATAAATTTCACATTCTGAGCTGCCGCTTTAGCCACACTCTGACCAGTTTAGTTCTCAGGATATAAATTGGCTTTTAGATAAATGCATGGCGGAAACTCAAGGAATTCACTGTAAAATTAAATTCCTCCAAATTTAATTAGGACCCATTTGCCATTCGCTGTGGCTCTAATTATATTAACTACTCTTTGCTATTAATGTCCACCTCTTAGCAACCAAGACTTTACGTTTTATAGTAAAATGTAAAATAGTGCTTGGCGTTATCTATAAAATGTAAGATATAAATTTAATATTACTAATTTGAAAAGAAAAAGGAAGTCGAATAATTATACAAAAATGTTACTTATTTGAAAATTTGCTTAATTCTTTTAAGCTGTGAACATTTTTATTTTTTATGTACCAATATTTATTTGGGTCCTAATTAAATGCAACTTTAAATACGATTTAACAACAACAGCACTATTGGCTTTGAAATGGATTTAAAGTAAATATTAAATTTAGTATTATGAAAATAAAAAAACGCTGGTCTATAACTTTTTTAAGATTAACACTTTAAAACCTTTTGCCCTAATAAGGGTAAGCAGTTGGAGAAATAGCTTTTATAATTTTGCTTTTTAAAAGCGTCTCAATATAAAAAATGTATAGGTTTTCTGCTTCCGTATGTATGCATGTGGATATACATACATATGTATGCATGTTTCCGATTTTCTCGAAATTATACCGATTTTTATGAATGTTCCCTTTATATACTTTTAGGAAGATTTTAGTAGATAATATGTACATTAGGATATAATTCTTATACACAAAGTTATATGCATATGAGTTCAAAAAACATAAAAGGAATTATTTTAATATTTATTTTTTTTTGTCGAGGGTTTCTTAAATTTTAAATTTTTGAAGGTTTAGATTTTATGACAAGGTTTTATTTTTAAATTTATAATTTAATTTCTATTAAAGGTTTAGTTTATGTGTAGGGTTTTTTATTAAATTACAAATTTAATTGACTTTTTAAGGTCGAAGGTAGACCAGATCTGTCTGGTAGTCGTATACCTGCACGACCTTCCTCCATCTGCTGCCGGAGGTTTCGATGAATGACGCTTAGATGCTCGATGATAGAATTCCGGGCGAAATCTCGAATAATACAAAATACATTCAGAACATCATCGACATTCTTTATTGGTTTTGCGCCGATTTCAGACTTCCAATAAAATCTAAGGGTGGTTATATTCTACTATAAGTGTTAACGGAGAAGTCCAAAGTGAATAATATTTTATACTTTTTTTAGCGCTTCTGATCTTTCGAACGCGGTTCTATTTTTTTAAGAAAAATGTTTTATTTATAATGTATCTACTTCAAACTTCTTTATTTTCAGTAATCGTCGAAGAGTTGATGACAGTTGCCTGACATTTCAGCAGAAGTTAAAAGTTTAATTGACTGAACGATAATATTACAATAGTTTTATATTTCTGATATGCTTCTTATATTAATAGGGATATTTATGTTCTGTTTCATTTGCTATTGTATCACTGTAAAACGTGTAAAGAATGTTCTGTAAAAAAAAAGGTCCAGTCCAAAGTCGCTTATAAAATTTATCTGTATGATCAATATTTTAATGAAGACAATGAAGTCAAATGGAATAATTAATATGATATATAATAAATGAAACAATTTTACTCATAGAATTATATATGGATATTGAAAGCTTGTTCCTTACGGAATTTATTTTGTTCTAAGATTGAAACGCAAAATATGGAAAATAAAACAATTATAACAACTATAGAGTGAATAATCCTAACTAGAATTGGTATCAAAAATAGTTTTATAGAAATATCATTCTATATTTTCTGTAAACTCACAAAATATTATAGTTTTTCGTTAAATGAAAAACTTGTTCTTTTCTCGAGTAAGCGGAATTATTATTTTTGCTTAAGATAAGCGAGCTGCAAAAAAATAGATTAGCAGAGTGTTTCGATCAGGACAAACAAGTCGATCTCATTAGTGCGGCTATCCGCTATGGCCTAGGCCTAGTGTCCTTGCCACAAATACCCGAAAATCTGCTTATTTCATTTTCAATAATTCTGCTTACCTACTTGAGGAAGGAACAAGAGATTTTCGTGTGTCGATTTAACTAACTTCCTCCAAGTGTAACATAATCTTTCAAAATAGTTTTTCCTTTTAATTTTTGCATAAGTAAAAGTCTTCGAAGCTTAAACTCTTGTGAAAACACTTAAATGTATTTTAGTTTTTATGGATGCTTAAACTTCTTTGATGTAATCCAGTTGAATTCAAATTTTCATGCAACTGAGTATTTTGCATTCAAATGCATTTCTACAGCTTGTTAATTAAATCCTGAAATTGGTTGTCGCATATTCAAAGTTAGTAATTAAATTTTGTAAACAAAAAGTGAAGTAAGAATAGGAAACGTAATTAAAAAAATGCTTTAATTAACCCAAATATCATTTCCTGTAAATGAAATAAAACCACATTTCATTGGCAATAAAAAGCAAGTAAAGCAGTAAAAGGCGTAAAAGAGCTATAAAAATCTTAGGTGATAAAAGGTGCCTTGTATGATCCTAAAAATCTTCGCCGTAAATAAAACGAACATTATTTTTTCCGAAATTGCTTAAAATGCTATTACTTGAATGAAAAGCATATAACTTAAAGAATTAAAGAAATTTTTTATAGAACGAAGGGAAGGCATTGGTGTGACGGTATGTAACTATTTTAATTTTTCTGTTGTCCAGAATGGAAAAATGCATTCAAGGTGGTATTAGATACTCGTTTGCATGATGCGCCCAGCGTGAGTATCTCCCTAGTAACAATATGAAATATGCGCACAAAGTGCAAAGCATTCTTTCATATAAATTTTCAAAGAGAAATATACGGAGATGACTTGGTTGTGCCTTTCCTCCAGAATGTGATTGGATAGAACACATATGTATAAAGTAGAAAATGCTTTTACCAGTATCTATTCAAGTAAATACTTGCGTACATAGTACACATATATGTAATATACAAGTAATAGAGGTTGACCAAATTAAACACTTTTAATTTTTATATATTATATTTATTAAATAAGTCCTTAATTTAAAAACAAATTTTTAAAAACAAGCTTTTATCGTTTTCTGCTCGTTGAACCCTTTTATTTTGATACCCATGTCAAGGGGGTTGTGAAGGTAAAGGTAAGCCGTCATATTGGGGTGTCCGCCATTTTGGATTTAGAACGATATTAAATATACTATATTGCATTGTCTTCGGATCTCGTGAGTTTTCAGTGTCTCGCGATATAACGTGTTCGGCACGTGTTTCCCAAATTTGATGGGGTTGCATACGGATATTATCTAGGACCAAAGTACTCGTCAAGACGAATCAAACGAGCCCAAACTTGATGGGGTTGTGCCGTTTTATTGCGGAACTCCTATGGCCACATTCCAGCTCCAGCAACAGACCCTGGTTACCATATAGGATCAAAGTACTCGTCAATACGAATCAAACGAGCCCAAAGTCGATGGGGTTGTGTCGTGTTATTGCGGAGTTCCTATGACCACCTTCCAGCTCCAGCATCAGATCAGCTCCATGTCATCATAATATTGCATTGTCACGCAATATACATATGCATGCAAAATTTCAGCTCAATCGGAAACCGGGAAGTGGGTCAAATTTAACTTGCAAGATTTCATTACAGACACCGGGACAGGTAAAACTAAATAAAAGCTTGTAAAAAGCAAAATTGCTTATTTATGTTAAATTTGCTTAGTTAGGTACATGTCGCGTAATAGTAATGTTTTTGAAATTTTAATTTGAAGGACATTAATCAAAAATTAAAAGTGTAAAATACTAGACACTAACGTGATTAGGTTATTTAGAATAGCTATTTTAAGATTAATGTCTTCCAAAATCTCTTTTTCCTTTCTAAAATTCCTCTCTTTATTGTTTACTTAATTTTATTATCAGAGCTGAGCCATTAGAGCAGAATTCGCGAAAAACGACAACAAAACTACCCACTCAATTCGTGTTGGTTTATATGGACTCCCCCAACAATTGCCGTATTGAAAATTCAAACTCACAGATTTTTTGGCACGATCCCTAATAGAATCATGAATCGTGTCGTATTGTGATATTGACATGCCTTGAGCCACTTAAATCTCCAAATTGTCCATTATTCAGAAAATTCAGAACATCTCGCTCCTTCGAGTGTTCGTGCGAAGGGAAAAGAAATTCCATTCTCGCGGTAAGATGATATTGGAAAGAACTTGAGAAAAATAGAATATCTCAGCAGTTCTTTGATTCATTATCGGAAATTCTTGCCTGCACATGCAAACGAGACCCTCCCCATTAAGCTCGGAGTTTCAGATTGAAGAAATTTTTACGGCAGATATAACGTTCTTCTGAGGAGTTGACAAAAATGCAGATTGGCTCGGAGCCAAGGAAGTGGTACGCATATCAATGGACTTTCGTTGAAATAAACTTTTCGGTAATTGTATTCAGCAGAAGGGAAACATGTCCTTGCTGACTGCATCCAGCATTCATGGTTAAAGAAATTAAATTTGAGTAACGAGTCGTCTTGGTTTTTTTCTTTAAATATTTAAGAGGCAGGCATTCTTTGGGAAAAACGTCGTAAGTGAGTCTTGGTAACGTACAGGAAGACAACTTCGTCAGTGGTTCGAAAAGACCTTACATTTTAGGCAAACGCTACCAAGGAAAATAACACGAAAGATATAACACAACATGGAAATTCACACGCATTTAATTAAATGTGAATTTTGAGAGAATTTTCAAATAATAAAGGCTTAATGGAAGGAAAATGCCGTCTTGTTTTCAACCAGATGCGTGTTTAAGCTGTTGAATAATTTCTCTTCATTTTCTTAGCGGTTGCGAATTTCTATTTAGTTGATTAGTATGATACAATGCTCGACATTGACTGAACCCTTCTTTAATTAGAAGAATACGGCACCCTTCAGCTTCTTATTACTACACTTCAGTTAATTAGTTAATTAATCGAACAAGAAAACCTTTTGTTGAGTTAAAACACTTCTTGAAAGAAAGATGATATTTTAAATGTTTTAAACCCCTACTGCCATCTATATTAATAAAGATATTTCCCTCCCTGTCTGAACCATTAGGTTTTTGTAATTTATAAAGAAAATGTTCAAAAATCAGAAAATATTGCTTATAGAAAAGCTCTGTCAAAGGACAATTTGTCAACCCTTTCAGACTTAAATTATTTTCTTCAAATTTCCAGTTTTATTTTCCATTTTGAAAAAATTAATTAAAGGAAATAAATATAATAGCAACTATCACCTTTTTTTTGGAAAACTCTAGATGAAAATCAATATCAGTGATAATGAGAATGATTACGAAAATATGCGTACAACAATAGTACATATTTTGCCTATTAGTACAAAAAGTCGGAAACATCAAAGTAAATTTATAATGTAACCCAATATCATGCATAAGAGCATATGGGCATTTTCTCATTGGAAACGTAAAAAATAAAGACTATTTTATAATTTTTTTCTAATGCTTTTGTATAAGGTATTGAGGTAAAATGGTTTTGGATCATTAATACAGGGTGTTGGGATTGTACTATGTAAGAAACGCTATACCAACTGATTCTTTGGGATACCTTTCCAACTATACCCTCTTGTTAGGATTTGTTTCCAAATGTAGGCGTTATTAAGGTTCAAATTCAAATTTCTTAAAAATCTTCTAAAGAAATTTCGATAAATTTAGAATTTGAGACCTCATAACTTCTATGGATATTAATAAGTGAGATATTGTTAGAAAGGTACTCTTATCCTCTTCTGAGTGAGCTCCCACTCAATGTGGTGCGATGTCCTCAGGTATAAAGATTTAATTGAATGCAACGCCTAAAAAACGTTGATGTCGATTTTGAGGGGTAACGAGTGATTTTAGAGAGGGGGTCAAGTATAAAAGTTTGCTGAGGCCTCCCCAAGAAATCGATTGGTAGGCGAGAGGTGGCATGAAAGGGACATTTTTGTTTTGAAGGTTCTAGTAAATATGTAAATGAGACAACCAATTTAACAGTTACGAACAAAATTATAGACCTCAGTTATGTCACTATTAGAATAAAATACAATATTATAATAAATTTTTCTTTATTCTCAGTTGTGTTTAAAAAAAAAAAGAAGTGTATTTCGTCTCTTTCATCAATAGACTGTATTGAAATGGACACAATTATTTATAATAAGGAAAATCACCTTGTATTTTACTGAATATTAATAAGTACATGCACGTATAGATAAGTTCGTATCTGTGCTTTAAAATCACTTTTTCACCATGTCCGTCCGTCCTGTAAATTGTTATACGTACATATTGTTATATGTACAAAGATATGTTTTAAGATTTTGCTATAAAGGAAATGTATTAAGATTTTCCGGAATAAAATTTAAGGCTACCTTCCCTACATGAAAAGTGGGGATGCAAACAAAATTTTACTTAACCCATACAGTGGGATATAGTTGAAAAGGGATTTTAAAATTTTTCTTTTTTTTTTTAAATATTCGACCCCCATAGTGCCATTTTTAAATAGGTTTGTGTCGGGCAAGATATCACCCTGAACGCAATTTCGGACAAATCTGAAAAAATCTAGAATACTAGCACATATGTACATATACTGAAATTACTTTTAATAAAAACTTTTTAACAAAAAAATTAAACCGCCGAAAGAACTGAAAAGCAAAAAATAATAAACCTTTTTTATTTAACCTTAATAACTAAGTTCTTAAACTAATGTAAGTACATATACCTAAGTAATTTTGAGTCGGCGCCAAACATCGTCGGGTTGCTGTCTCGCTGACATTAACTTCGTGAACGCTCGGCATTTTCCGGCCGCGTCGCCGCCGCCCATCACGCTTTACGTAATTATTAATTAATGTGCTTGTTTGGCGCCGACTCAAAATTACTTAGGTATATGTACTTACATTAGTTTAAGAACTTAGTTATTAAGGTTAAATAAAAAAGGTTTATTATTTTTTGCTTTTCAGTTCTTTCGGCGGTTTAATTTTTTTGTTAAAAAGTTTTTATTTTATAATTTTTTGTGGCTATAATACAGAGACTGAGAGGTCTACACATAAGAGATTGACAGGTCTAAAGCTCATTCATCGTGAGGTTTTTTTTTATTAAAATTAATTGTAATATACAACTCAGCATTAAAATCTGTGAGTGAACAATAAATCACCCCTATTTTCCCACCTTTAAGGTAGGACTTTTTTTTTCAAATTTATATGGGACCAACTTCGAGATATATCCTATCCAATAAAAAAAGAATTATCAAAATCGGACTACTCTGTTAAAAGTTATGCGTGGTCATACATTACAATTAGTGAGTGAATAATCAATCATCCCCTGTTTTCCTACCCTTAGGGTTGGAATTTTTTTTCCAAATTTATATGGGACCAACTTCAGGGTATACCCTTTCCCATAAAAAAAGAATTATCAAAATCGGACTACTCTGTAAAAAGTTATGCGTGGTCATACATAAAAAAAAAAAAAAAAAAAAAAAAAAAAAAAAAAAAAAAAATATACGCATTGAATTGATAACCTCCTCCGTTTTTTTCGTCGGTTAAAAATAACACAACTTACTAGAGTCAAATATTTTACGAGATATAGCCGACCAAGTTATGCTTATTTGGTATAAAACAACTGTTCGGGAAAAACCGCGCACGCGTTTGTATGAGTGTGCATGTCTGTATGTGTATGCACAATAATGCATATGCGCATTAATATATGTATGTATGTGTCTATGTATGTTTGTATATATATATTATTATTTTATTTAGCATTGCATTATTTGTATTTTATAGTTTGTAAGCTACAAAACCCAATACTAAGCCTGACGTGACATGCTCTTGACCGCTTTTGAAAACTAATTGAAAATCAACAGTCTTACAATGTTTTTTTCTTAAAGACAATTCAATTGATAACAGATATTTCAATAGCAAATTAACAGTCTCATATTTTTTTCAATATAATACAAATTTAAAAATTCAAATTAATTAATTTAATTCAATTTAAAATTAACACTTAAGGGACGTTCCCAAAGTATGGGTAAAAAAAAGATTTTTTACATTTCTTTGAAATCAACATTCATCCCTTTCATAACGATTTATTGTGCCTTTTTCATAAATATCAATACAGTTCAATGAATCATTTGCAACATTTCAAAAAACGATTGGAAAGAATTACATAAAATACGACGAATAAATACATAGGTACAATAGTAATTTTTGAAATTACAGGATGTTGAAATTAGGGTCGAATGGGTGAACATTGGTGTTGCCACTGTAAGTAATATAGTCTAATAATGTTGAAAATATTGATTAGATTAAACCAAAATTATTGTTTATGAAATTTGACTTAAAAAATATAATTAAAAGTATTTTAGTAGCTTCTTCGAAGAACAATGTGGAGTGATTTAATCGATAAATATTTTTTATGAAGTTCAAAACTTTTTTTTTTTTTAAATCAACGCCCGCTGTATTGTCAAGAAAAGAATGTGGGAAACACACCGAGATAATGTGATCCCACACCACGCATCAAAAATATTTTTGTTTTGAGGGGATTTCTAATTAGCCCGTAATTTGAATTGTCCCTTTCAATACATGTCCCTTTCATGCCACCTCTCCCCTATAGCTTTTCCTACGTAGAATCCGAACACCCTGTATATATTAAGCCAAGAATACAACGTTCTTTTTTCTCACAAATACCTTCTGCAAAATTAAACAGGAGTTTGGTTAGCCCTATTTCTGATAAGCTAATCTGAAATAAAAAAAAGATGGACAAGTGCGAGTAGAACTCACGCCTTGAGGGTTCCGTATCGTTATACTTTATAATTATCTATTAATTTTGAATCATAGAAAAGCAAGAACAAACTTAACATTTTAGTTGAAAAACATGTTCTCCCATACATTCCAACTGCAAATGTAAATTTGTACGCACAATATTGAAAGATTTATCATGTTATTTTAAGAGCATAGACTTTTTATAGGTTTTCCTGTAATCTATAAGTAAAGAACTATTTTCTGTATTTTTTTCAAAATTTTAGGCTCAGTAGTTTCGTTGATAAGGGGGGAGGGGGGGGGGGGTATGGTCAATTTTCGTCTATTTTCTTGAATAACTTGGAAACTATTTATTTTAAAATTAAAAAAAAAATATATTTGAGATCCTCACAACAAGCCCTTTCATTTGATATGTCACACGATGCAGTTTGCAAAACTTTGTTTTTAATTTGTTTAAAATTTTTTTTTTAATTGTCCATCTTGCCCCTCAAAAGTGACTCCCATATACAGACTTCGTCTATTCACGTCACACCTCTGCGTTTGGGTCACAGAAATTGATATGTGTACCAAATTTCAACTTAATCGGTCTAGTAGATTCGGAGATAATTGACTGTGACGGACGGACAGACGGACACACGAGTGATCCTATAAGGGTTCCGTTTTTTTATTCGGACGTACGGAACCCTAAAAAAGATGAACAAGTGCGAGTAGAACTCACACCCTGAGGGTTCCATGCCGTTATAGTATCGTAAAACTTAGTAAGTAGTTATTTTATATTTTCAATTGAATTTGAATTGTAGAAGAAAAAAAATATTTTTTTTTGTGATGTAACTACAAATTTAAAAATTAATATCTCCTAAAATATTGGTCGTAGAATGGCTATTGTGGGCTCATTTTTTTCGTTAAATATTTATCTATTCAACAAAACTTAAGATTGGAGTTGAAAAACATGTTCTCCCATACATTGCAACTGCAAATGTAAGTTTGTAGGCACAATATTGAAAGATTTACCATGTTATTTTAAGACCATAGACTTCTTATAGGTTTTCTTGTAATCTATAAGTAAAGAACTATTTTCTGTATTTTTTTCAAAATTTGAGGCTCAGTAGTTTCGGGAAATTGTCAATTTTTATCTATTTTCTTAAATAACTTTGAAACTATTTATTTTAAATTTGTAAAAAAATATATTTGAGTTCCTTACAACAAGCCCTTTCATTTAATATGTCACACGGTACAGTTTGCAAAACTTTGTTTTTAATTTTCTAATTTGCCTCCCAAAAGTGACTCGCATATTCAGATTTCGTCTATTCATGTCACACCTCTGCATTTGGGTCACAGAAATTGATATGTGTACCAAATTTCAACTTAATCGGTGTGGTAGATTCGGAGAAAATTGACTGTGACGGACGGACAGAAGGACATACGAGTGATCCTATAAGGGTTCCCTTTTTCCTTTCTTCTTTTTTTTTCCTTTTGAAGTACGGAACCCTAAAAATGAAATCGATTTTGAAAGATTATAGCATAAACTAATAGATTTCTCCTACCTATACTGTAGAGTTAAAAAAACCCGTCCCGAAAAAAATTAGTGCGACTTTAAACAAAAGTTCAATAAATAGCCTTTATGCTTGAAAATGAAACGGTTAAAGAGTGGGAGCGTGGAATTTGAAAGGGTAGAGGACTACAAAACGCTTTAACAAGCATTGTGCGCCTAGTCTGATGTAAATTGGAGCAGTACTTTTCTCTGGAAGTTGGTAATCGATTTTAAAAACCTCATTATGAAGAAAAAAAGTTTAGAGGGTCTATTAACATTTAATTTGCGTGTTTAACACAGAACGTACAAATATGCATATGTACATATATATTTTCGGAACAAAAAAGAATTTCGGACTGAATTTTTCAACCAATATTCTTAACACTATAAAAAATCAAAAATTGAAAATTTCGAATAACAAAATGCCCTTAAACTCTAAATCAAATTTTACAAATCTATTTAGGGAATATCAAGCGTGGCTCCAGTTGTCATAAATACAAATTTGCATAGCTATTTGTAAAAACTTGAATATATATTATATTAATAAACGTTTTGTTTAAATTTGGCATTAGTGTTACTTTTTAACAATTCATCTTACTGCGAAAATTTACTGCGATACTACAAACAAACTGTTAATATAGTATCTCTTATTTATTTAGGCATACTTCTGTTGACAAGTGTTATTAAATAAAATAGGAAGAAAATTTGTCAAAACTCAGTAGCATTCTCATCTAAACACAAGAGATAATATTTTAATCTTGATATGCCCATACATATGCAGAATAACAAAGAACGAAATGTTGGACATATTTCAGAAAGAATTATATTTGCAGGTTGACATGGGTATCGCTATAAATCAAGAGTGGAGCTGCCTAGTGAGTTATCAAGTATTCATCCTACTTCATTTCGATCACACGCTCTTTTTTCCCGTAAAACAACCGGACTGGAGATCTGGTACTTATCAATTTATTGATGAGTAGTCCTTTCCGTCAGGGATTTTGGTCACATGTAGTGTCATATAACATATATTTAGAAGTATTAAGAGATGATTGACGATTATTTAACTGGCTATCAAAGTTCCTTTACGTCGATAACAGATAACATCGGCGAACTTTATAATGCCTGAGATAAAAATTAGGTCAAGTGTATCAAGGGAAATCGAACTCTATATTATGTAATACTTTGTTCTTTTATTCACTATAGATCCACTATAGGGTTTTTGTAGAGAGTAGGAAAGTTTCCAAATTGAGTGTAACTCAAGTCGAACTTCCAAAAGTAATTTTCTCATGGAAATTCTTTAGGATGTGCATAGTTTTGCATATAATGGGCAAAGTTGCATATAAGTCGCATATCCTTAGTGCACTTCCTGAAGTGATACCACTGCTATGCTACCAAAATAGAATGTGGACCTCTCACGTTACAGCCAAACGCTTTGGGGTACGTTCCAAAAATACTCGAGGGAATTCTCAAAAGTGCGAAAAATGTTGAGCTTTAAGAGATTTTTGTCTCTGCCACATTTCGCCTTTGCTGCGCGGAAGAGGATGATTTTTCCAGGGGCAAATTATAAAGGAGGTACACAGCTTTTCAGAAAGTAGAGGGTGAAATTGACCCACCTAGGCTTGGTTCACATTTGTGATGCTCTTGAGCTCATTTCGCCTTTCATGTCCCACCCGAATTTAATGTGTCCTTGAAATCTTGTGCTAACTATGCCACACTTGACTTTTACTCCTCCGCGGAGGCGGCTTCAATTCCCACAGGATATCGATCAACTTGCACGGGAGTGGCCTTTTAATTCCCCCGACTAATGTTAGATGGAATATGCCATTCAAGCAGGCAGTTAGAGAGTTAGACCTTTTGGCACAGTAAAAACTGAATGTTGGTGCAGTTGTCCGGCAGTTTTCGCCATTAGAGGAAGTGGCTCACTGGTGCGGAACTGTTTAACCGTCCGAACTTTATTTTTAGTGAAAATCCAACGGCATTTCCTGGCAAGAAACGGCCTTTTGTACTATGAGTTATTAAGTGCTTTTGTGGCCTTCACCGGAAATATTAAAAATGTTCGCGTAGCATGCCTAAATTTCGGATATTCAGAAGAAGGAGATTTACGGAGAGCTCGAAATTTTTAGGTACGCTCATAACACACATAACTCTTTTCTTTATTTCTTCCGCTTTTATGGCCGGATGTCTTTTATGATTTTTTTTTATAATATGAAAAAGATAAAAACGTCCGGATTATGAGGGATAATAAGAAAAAAAGTATATAAGTACCCCTCATTTTTCAAAAGTCGTAAGTTGCAATTTTCCAGGATTAAAAGATTATTTGATAGACGATAGTTTATTTATTCGTCGAGATAAATGTACTAAATCCGTTGGCGAGAATTTTAAATATTGTTTTAAGGTTTCATAACGTGGATATAGTGTATCAGTTGAAGTGAAATAATTTTAAGATGGAGGAAATTAAAAATGTTTTTGTAAGTTTTTTTAATTTCGGTCATCTTAGCACCATTTCGGTTTGAGATACATAAATGAATTTAAAAGTTTTGATCTAAGCGTTTATTAATTAACTTGTGAACGAAGTTTAATCACTGGTCGAAGGAAATTTGCTAAATTTTAAACTTAGTTATCTTGAAAACAAGGAATTTTAGGGG
Source organism: Eutolmus rufibarbis (assembly GCA_963920795.1). Lineage (NCBI taxonomy): Eukaryota > Metazoa > Arthropoda > Insecta > Diptera > Asilidae > Eutolmus > Eutolmus rufibarbis. The sequence goes on from OY987205.1 coordinate 24,716,172, forward strand.
GTGGAAATTTAATTATTCGTTTTTAATTATAATATAATAATTATATATTATTAATTTTTCGGTAAAGCTTTTAAAAACATATTTCCTTGACAACAAGCGCTTACAGTGATTTGAAAAAGTTTGGAATGTTCGGATTATGTAAATTCTAATTCCAATTTCTACTACTTAATTCTAATAAATTCGTTGATAATTAAGGAATCATTTGGTGTAGTTTTTTAATAAAATTAGGAAAGATTTTGTAAAAAGTAAATATCTAAACACAAACAAAATGTATTAAGTAATTGTAAGTTGTCCGCTATACTGTTTTTCTTATACTTCAAGCAATTTATCAAAAATAGAAGAGTATTATAATCGGAGTAAATCACAAGTATTTAAGTATTTAACAATCAAATTTGAAATTACTATAATTTTCCACAAATTTCTGATACTCCTACTACCTACTTGTTTTCTGAGCACCCTGTAAACATTTGTTATCTATAAATAACTTATTTTCTCATTGTGAAGGGAGAACTTATTATAACGTTTTTAATTAGCTAAGTAGTTCTCCAAGCTTGTATGATATTCGTGCTAGACATGAATAATTTCGTGTTGCGTATTTTATTTCATGTTTTGAATTTTACTATTCATTACATTACACGTGTTTCTTTTAATATCTACTATTTATTATGAAGAAGTAAAAGTGTGGCTTTCATTACACATGTTTCATGTTTCGGTGTAAAAGGAATTTTTTTTTTATAACTATAGGTAGCTACAAATTGCCTACACGAATATTGTGTATAAAAGTAAAGAAATACCTCTTCAAATAATCGTAGAAATTTCTTTTTGAACGAACAACTTTTCGATAATAACTTATGCATCTATGTAGACTTATGATTTAATAGTTTTTAAAATTGAGAAGTGCAAGCTGCAAACTAACTTCACAATTTCACAGTTTATTTTATATGTGAATTATTATTTTCTATGATTTTAAATTTTCTGAATATGAAGAAAAGAAAGCGATCGTTAAAATAGCAACTTAACAAACGTTCAGAAGGTCTTTTAGAAGACATTTTTGTATGAAAAGCATTTGCTTCAAATATAACAATTCAATTTTATCTATGATTTGCTGTCTCGTAATTTTTGTTATTCAGTTATGGTGTTGCGTTGAAAGGTCACTTAGCAAGATAATAAATTTTCTGTAAACTTTGCAGAAGAACGCAGCCAGAGAAGAGAACATGGATAACTTATTTAGTTATAAATTATATTTTAAGTGATGCATAAAGATAAACATTTTAATATAAACAATTGCATTTGTTTCGAAAAACCACAGTGACTCAAAATGACAAACGAATGCTCTTCGTTCACTGTGTCATGGTTGTAAAATGGTCTACTGCAGCTCGATGTCTTTCCGTCTGCCCTCATTATCACGAGGCCCTAAACGACTGTTTCACGAAGGGAAAGCGCAAATTAATGCATCTTTAATCAGCAAAAATTGATTACAGCCGACACTTGTTAATTATGTATCTTCTATCCTCTGGAGCTGTACGTGAACAGAATAAAGTTGAATGTGCTTGACCGAGTTTAAAAAGATAAGATCCAATGAATAATTAATTTTGTATAAAAAAAACAGGGGTTACATTTAAGTGTGGAATTTTTTAGCATGGTAAAGGTTACATACATAAGAAATATGTATTGTATATATTACCAAAATAGTAAAATTTTTGGAGGAAAGGGTAGTTATACTTAAAATCTTAATACATATCTTTGTAATACATATCTTTGTACTTTCGTGTATACTTTACTAATGAGTGGTATTGAATAAAAAGTATCGTTACCAATAAATTATCGGATGAAATATATCGATACTTTTCAAGATTGTTTTTACATGCATTACTAACTATTACTTATTTATGGTTTTAAATATCCTAAACATACATAATAACTTTAATAATTACTAACTAGTACATGTTTTTTTTCAAATTTTTAATGCATCTGTTCAAAAATCACACAATGAAAAGAATTTGAAGATTAATAATTCCGAAATACGGCGTCAAAATAAAAATCGGTCAAATGTGAGTACCTCGCATATCAAGTCCTGCGTAGTTAATATATATTTGCAAATTTTTTGAATGCTACATATGTTACTCACTGTTCCCTTCTTAACTTTATTGTAATCTTGTCTCACCATGATATCTATATATTTATAAAGAAAATATTAAAAAGGAGCGTCATTCTTCTGAAGTCAACAAATTGAGACCAATAAGCTTCCGTTTTTTTCATCTTTTCTACGAAACTTTTTGGGTTGGAATATGCTATGTTTTAACTCGCATAAAAATACCAATTCATATGCTACCATACCAATTAGGTAATAGGGTAAACAAAATAAATTTATGGGTTCCAGCGACTACGTCTGCATTTAAAAATCTGAAATATATGTTTTCATGTAAAATGGTTACGAAATCTACTGCGAAGTACTGATATATTAGCAAAAGTACCGAGTAAATGTACCCATACATTTAAAAAGTACTCATACAAGTAAGAGAATTCGCAGCAAAGTATCGAGTAAAAAGAATCGGCATCGAAAATAAATAGAAAAGTATCGATATTTTTTTCGTGTTTCTAATTGCGGGGTCTGTACTTGTACAAAATATTCAGCTTCTCGGAGTTGCATGGTCAAGCAATAAGTGCTGAAAGTTGTATTTTTTCTGCTTGAAAATTACTTCGTCTGGGAATATTACATACATAGATCGCCATTAGTGGCAATGTAATGTTAGATAAAAGGTAATGTAATGTAGTAAATGCCGGAAGCGATGTGAGGTTCACCAATTTAGCGATATTGAAAAATGTCCTTGTCTTGTAATTTATCTTTTGAAGTCAAAATTGAAAATATATTTAAAGTCTTATACATTGTTTACATGTTATTAAGAAACTAATCCAGGGAAATATATATAAATATGTATGAAAAAATACATTTTGTTCTTTAGGAAAAATCTGTTAAAATCCTAAATTTTCGAACTTACTATTTCTACTATTGATCCAATCTTACAAAATTATTTAGGTATTGCTGATTAAATACAGAAAGATTTAATATACATATCCTTCTAAAACTCACTTACATATGTATATGTATTGTTACCTTGACAACTTCTTATTTACGAGATTAACATACATTTCTGCGTACATGTAAAGCCCTTATCCCCGTAATCGAGCAAAAAAATGATATCACTTATTATACTTTATGAAGCATGCCTAAATATGTACCTACTCTCTTACATTTCTGCTACCGAGAGGAGCAATTCCTGTTCCATTTTTCACAATCCACTTCAAAAGATTTACAAAACATTGTGAAACATCGTTCCTTTGCATTCATATTTGCCATGCAGCAGAGTTTAACAAGTTTTATATCCAGCGCCACTATGATAGCAGGCACCACACAGCTTCCTGCATTTCTCTTTGCCAGCGCTACACAACAGTTTATGAAAGATTCCATAAAGGATGCAGACAGTTATCAAAAGCCCACTAGCTACAATCTGACGGAACTCTTTTATTGTGGAAAGAAAACTTCCCCATGCCAAAAATAGCATAATTAAAATAAATGGAAATCGAGATGCTCCCCGAAACACCCTCGCGCACTAATGAACTTATTACGAATAAATCATGAGTAGTCCCAGAAGCGGTTCAATTTCACATTTGGGCATGCTCCCCTAGGGCGACACTAAATGGAAAATCAATGCGAGATTCATTTAATAAGAGCTGCATCTCAAATTCATGAAGCATCGGCTAAATATAACGCCGGGGATTCCCCGTCCCGACCTGTCCCAGCATATTTTCCGTTGCTCTAGGATACGATTGCAAGGATATATTTTCTCGGTATATTAAACTCAATGAGAATAAAACGCATATTAAGTCAAAAAGTAGGTACTTTTAGCTCGGAAAAGGTCTCAACCTGTGGATCTTTGCTTTGGAGCTCCTGTTCGTACTCCTCGTCAAAATCTATTCGGTTTAACTTAATCCGACAGTCTCCATTGCAACTGAATGTCTCAGGATCTTCCCAATCCTTAGAACAAATGTGAGATTTTTCGGGATCCCTCTGGGAATTTCTTTTCTTCCTCCCAGCCAAAGGAATATCTCCAGTTTTATGAGGTTTAATATTTAATTTGCTCTCTAGGGTTACATTGCTTAGCAGGGTGCGCTCCTCCAAAGGCAATCGAGGAGTCGTGAATCTTGAAACTTGGGTGAAAAGTTTCCATTGCATGTCAAAGGGGAGGTTTTTGTGTTCGGTCCACACCGTGAAAATTCAGATACCATCGGGTTTCGGTCAACTCATTATAAATTTGTGCGAGTCAAGTTTTCTTGGTAAATTGTCGTATTACGTGCAGTTCAGTCGTACCTACTTTTTGGCTTCTTTGAGAATGATTGATTTGTTTTTGCAAGTTGGCTCGTTCAGCTTCATTTGGCAACGGACGGCTTTCAAGAGCTCATGCCGTAACATTTATGTCAGGAGCTCATATGAAGCATAAAATTAATGTCTTATGTTGAAGAAATGGTTTCATGGCCTTTAAACACTAAAAAATAAACAGCATATGATTAATTTCCCTCATATCTCATCTTAAATACAGGAAGAACAATTTTTATCGCAAAATTTGCACAATTTTTCGCTGTTCTTCATAAGAAAATTAAATAACATAAAGGAAAAATTTTTCTCAACATAATGGAAGTACCTTTATCTAAGGTTTTTATGGCTATTATTCAAAAGCTTATAATCTGAAATTGTTAAATGAAGTTTACTGTATTTTATTTTATTTTTATTTTTAGAGAAATATCAATTGGATAAAATCAAAAACTTGTTTTCACAATTTCAATTTGTTAAAATGTATTTTTTCTTTATACGATTCAAGATTCCTTTTCACGCATGTGGTTGAAATTTCAAGTTGATCTGAGCAGCAATGTTTTACTAATCATCTCAAAACTGAAATTTCGTTAAATATAATACGTTTTAAAAGAATTCTGTTCTGATTTTCGTAAGATGTGAAATTCTCAAATTCATAAAAAAATAATTGAGTTTAAATACCGGAATGTTAAAAACATTTAAATCGTTTTCGTATGAGTATTAAAATTATAACAAGGCTGAAAGTTTTGGATGCATACATACGTCTTCAATATTACAATAAATGGATTAAATATATTGCCTTTATGGCATTCTAAAGACTCATTTATATTAAACTTAAACTATGGAGTTTAAAATTGATGGACCTATGTTCCATGCTAGCGCCATTGTGTTGTGAGAATCGATCATAAAACCCTCACTCACATTCATGAAAATCTCATCAAAGTAGAATGGAGTTTGCTTTAGCACTAAATTGCTAAGGTAGAGAAATGGGTATCGTTAAAAAGTCCGTTTGATGAATTGATACCTTTTATTACCAAATTCAATAAAGGTACGTAGTTATTAAGGAATACGCGTTCATATGTAAATAGCTGCACTAAAAGCATTGACTGTCGAGTTCAACATTGAAAATACATTAAATTTATTAATGATTACAAAATTTTCAATATTGAATTGAAGCCGCCCACATATACCTTACAATTTTGTCCTAAAGCATGAGCAACAGTAATTAAAGTTAAGTAGAAAATTACATTATGTTATTTAAATAGTAAGCTATATCATGGATGCAAATTTTGTCTAATTTAAATAGGTTAATACAATCATGAATAAAATTTTTGTCTAATTAATATTAAATATGCGTTTTTTCTAATTACTACCACAGTTCAACCCGACTACGACTAAAACCGGCATTTAAAAAATAGAGCGAATCGAGACCTTTGAATATGATAATTTTTTGCATTTTTTGTTTAAATGGAATATCAAATACATATATATAAATTATATACACATACATTTATTATTGGAATATTGTCTTTCATTTGATACCAAACACAGTTTTTTATTTTTAAATTTAAATTTTAAATCATAAGTATATTTAATATCCACTACATTGGATTTAAAGCGACGTCATATACAGTGATAGTCAAAGAGCTACAAATCATACTTACATAATCATAGAGATAGAAATCATACTTACACAATTGTCGATCTACTATGATATGATATTTTAGCTTATAAAAACTTTTAACTCTTTTACCCCTTGAAGCACTTATTTTTTTAACCATCGAATTTTTCTGAAAATTGTTATACAGGGGTTTTTGAGGTTGCTGATTAAGATTTTACTATTCAATTTTTAAAATTCAAAATTACCTAACCAATATGGCGGACAAAACTTTTTGTTGGAAATTAGTATTATTGTACATATGTATATATGTATGTATAATGTACAGAGGTTTTCGAAGTCTCTGATTGCAAATTTACTATCAGATTTTTCAGATGGGGGTTTAATTTAGGAGACAGGAATTTAAAAACAAATTTGAAAATTCCTACATACAGTGGCGGAAGAAATAATAGGTAGGTACAAGTGAAAAATAAACTAACAAATTTATAAGGTCACAATAACATGTAAATAACAATATAATTTAATTTTTGTTAGTAGCTATGTACTATATAGTATACTAAACGTACTTAATGTACGAAGTTTTATTTATTTTAACTCGCCCATTGAAAGGATTGGCAGATCAAATTTTGAATGTTTAGCTTTTGTACCTATTATTTTCTCCACCACTCTATGTATATTGTATATGTATATCAATTTTCATGAAAAATTCAATGATTTTCAACTTTCTTGTCCGCTATTTTGAATTTTGTAAATCTGATAGCGAGTTCGTAATACGCAATCTCGAAAACTCCAATATATTTATATGTATACCTACTAATTTTTATAAAAATTGAATTTCTTTAAAAAATGTTGTCCGCCATTTAAAATTTTGAAAATCTAACAGCGGATTCGTAATTAGAGACCCTGAAAACCCTTACATACAAGTTTCTAGATGCATAGCTAGTCTTTGATCCATAATCATAAAACTGCTAGGAAATCGATCATACATATGTACATATGTATGTACTTACTATATTACTCATATAAATAATAAAAAACCAACGGAAGGTTTATGAGTCTTTGGGTGACCCGCTGAGATTCGAAGGGTTAAAGGGTCACATCTATCTAAATATATTAAAAATGAACATGTATTTAGAATTTTATTTAGGGCATACAAAGTTAACCATTAAATAATGGAAACCCCTAAAAAGAAGGTATACATTAAGAAGTCTTAATTATGATCCGAAATTGTCTGAACTCAGTGGTCTATAATGTAAAATTTCAATTCTTTATTTTAAAGAGAAATTATAATTGTGTTCCAAAATTATTTAAAACTCTTTTTCTATTGCATAAGGTCTTTCCAACGATACCTCACAATCCCATTGTAAATAAAGCTTTTCTTATAACTTTAAATACGATTTTCGTCTTTAGGCATTGTATGAATTTCAAGTCGATATCTCATTTCGTTTAGAGGTTAGGAGCCTCTGACAGACGGATGAAAAGCGTTGCCATAACAATAGGGTTCCATTAAATTCGAAACGTCTTGAAAATTTTTTAATAAATACATCTATCGCTTATGGATCCAGTTTTCATTTAATTTGTTTCCAAATCGTTTTATATGCAATTAATATCAAAATTTTCAAAATAAGGTATTATAATTGAAATTATCATAAGCACATTTTAAAAAAATGGTTCCATACGCTTTAAAGGTAAATTTACTTTACAATAATGTTTTAAAATTTTTGGGTCCATCAATATTTCAAGCAGTTATCACGCAGGCAGCTAAAGGCCATTTTTCATCAGAACCTAAATGTTATAATTTTTATAAAAATTATTGATTCTTAATTTGCTTTATATACCAATAAAATTAATAAATATGTGATGTTTATTTTATTTTATCGTTATAACTTTGTAAAGTCTGAACTAAATTCCGTTCATATAAATGTAACCTCTTAAAGAAATCAAATTTACGACCATCATATCTTTTATAAATTAGGTACATCGATTTACTTACAATAGATTACGTTTTCAGTAGTTTAGTGATTCAATAAAATATGTATGTGACATTTTCAAGATATTCTACATAGTAAATTTACTCTGATAGTATTTTCCTGTTTGTATGCATGTATTTGTTAAGTCAACGTCTTTTTAATTTTTATAAAATTTCTAAACAATCTTAGGTAAAGGTAGAGACATGGTTGGTTATAGCAACAACAAAATATCAACTTTTAAAGTTTTCTCTTAAGGATGTTCCCAGAAAAATTAATTTTCTTAGGATTCTTTTGAAACTTTAAATACACATACACTTATAAGTGTCCTTTATACGTAGACATTTTTTTCAATGGGCCTTGCGGGAGTAAATTTCGATATATTGACTATTGAAATTTGCATATTTAACATAGGAACCCTATCCCGATCGATGTTAAAGCGAATGTTTTATTAAATAACAATAGTAATTTTCTTACAATTGTTTTAAAAAACTGATAACTATTAATTAAAGATATAACGAATATCTTCCTGTAAAAATCACTATGACAAGCGGTATTGGTTCTGTTATAAAAAATATTAAAAATGAGCTAATGAGCATATTAACATCATAAACTTTGAATTAACATAAAATACTAGTAATATATTTTTTTCTTAGGCATGAGTGCTATCTTATAAATTATTTTTGTTTTGTTGTTTCTAACTTTTTGTCTATGGCAAATTTTGATTTTTCAAAAAGTTTAACACTTTGGTTACATAGGGGGAATTTTTTAACAAGTTGAGCACGACTGCTCTTTGGGAACGTCCTTAAGCATATATTTTATAATCTAAACAGATTTTGTGGAGCTTACCTATTGATTTTCTCAAAGAAAGAAAAGAATCTGAAACGATGTACTTATAATTTTCATACGTCCGGGGTGATTTACCTGTTAAAGTTCTGAAGCGATAATGCTAGGACATTTATTCTGGAGTTGCTTATTTATCTATGTACATGTAATTTACTTAAGTGATATGATATCACCCTTCATTATCAACGATTTGGGTTGTATCACTACACTTTACATACAGGGGTGGAAAATTTATACCTACATTTCATGTTTTACTTCTTTCCGGAGTTAGAGTAGCAAAGTATGTGGCTTCTTTTTAGTTTTATTATACCAATGTATATAATGTGTAATAAAGTTTTTTTTTAAGTTATTTTAAAAAATGCACACTATTTTTGAGGTACGAATTTTGTGATCATATCTATGCAGGACGCTTATTTTGTGACAGTTGTGTGGAAATTGTTTTTTAAAGTATATAAATTCAACCCATTTTGCTTTATCTGTACTCCAAACGTAGTTACCAATAATAAAAATATAACAAAAATGATAAAAAAAATAAATAAAATAAAATAATTTGCTTCTTTATTCCCCATAATAAAATACTACGCGGACGGTGGAAGGGCAACCGATTTTATCCACGACAAGAAAATTTTCCATATTCATGAAAATAGGAATGTGGAACGAATACTCAGCGAGAACGAGTAAAAATATCTAGTTAAATATAATTGAAAATATGAATGTGTGCATAGGGGAGCTGCAAAATTAAATAAAATTATTATAATTGAAGCAAGTACCTGGATGGCGATCATTTTGTAGAAAATCATTTAGCTAATTAATTCCAAATTGCAAAATTAATTGCTATGTTGTAATCATAGATCGAATAGGGTTCTAAAATTATGATTGTAAATCCGGAAAATGCATTTAATTTGATTTCAATACTAAATTGCGATGTGGCCACGAGAGCTTTACCAATTTGCTAATTATTTATTTCACACTTTACACTTTTAATTGCCATAAAAGTTAACATTCACTCGCGGTGCAAACATTTGGATTCGGAGTCACTCCAAATTTAGTTACACAAAATTTTCATTTAAATTTAAGTATACTTTCTATTTGTTTAATTTTCGAATTTATTTTCTTCAGTCGTTTTCACAACAGAAAGGTGATGAGAAGAAATCTTTTACGAATCCTTTAATTTTAAGAAAGACTAGATTTAGATTTTATTAGACTTCAACAATTCGTAATTTGTAGTTGTGGTCTCTTAAGTTTTTCATGGTTACTATGAATAACTATTTAAAGTATGATTATAAAAACGCATATTAATTTCGAGACAGAATTTCCAAATAAGAACTTAAGTGTTTAAGATAAGAGGGTTATTCTGTGGGATTTCTTTCAGTTTCGGTTGGACTTTTATTTATCACGAACGAACATGGGGTAAAAAGCTTGAAATCTGTAAATTTAAACAGGATTATTCTTGATTTTCGTAACAAAGTATTTATAATAATAAAATAACATTCTTATTAAATGATGAAGCCTTTTTTGATACAATGTCTTTTTTATGTTAGATATATTAGGGAAATCGTACATTAATTTTAAAGTTTATTCATTTCCGATAATAAACTTAGTATGATCATTTAAAACAAAAACACCTAAAATGTAAAAACGAATACATAAATTAAATGTATAATAACAAATAATTGTCACAATTTTATTCAAAAACCCACTAAAAAGTAAAATGTAGATTTTGTTTTTTCCACGTTCAAGTTCGTAATATCGCGAGTAAAAATAAACAACCGCTGTGTCTCGGCGATACGGTGGCTGGACAATTTTTATATGGCGGTATGACTCGTCGCGACGGTCATACAGGGTTTGTATTGATTTTGAAAAATTTGCATCAGCTGCACCACGGCCGCACCGAGTATAAATGGCTTGTGGAAAACTTTAAAGGCCGCGCTGTTGGCCATATGATGGCCGAACTCGACTAAAAACAGCCGCAGCTCGGCTGCATCACGACTGCATCACGGCTGAACCAAATTTAATTTATTTATAAATGCTACCATAGAAACATACTTAAGTTAATAGGGAACGGCTGTACCGTGTAAAAACCGTGTATCACCGACCACGCTAAAGTAACTTGTTAGCAATAGTGTGTAAGAGAGACGCTGGAGAAAGCAAATTACCAAACTGACAAATGAAATTTGTGCTGCTTCGATGTTTTCCTAGGGAATTAGCAAAAGTGCAAATTTTTAAAGTTTGAGACTATCGTTTTGAGAAAACTTTCTAAGAATTGTGTAAAAGCCCATTTTACGCTTTTGGTGATTATTTACATCAATACGATAAATTTATTGTAGACGCTAATTTGCATGCAAAGTAAATATCAGGAGGAGCGCATAGAGTTAATATTTCGGGTATTTCTCTATATTTCACAGTACCGCCGTACAGCCCTGTTGCAGCTGATTTGACCGACAAAATGACTCCGATTGATCATTAATTGGCCGATTCAAACATTCAAAGTGCGGATCTATTGCGTCTGAGAAACAGTTTTTTGAGTAAAAACCGAATATTTTTACTCGGGATGTGATTAAAAACTACAAAAATTTGTGGGTTGTCCAATTTTTGTTATTTGTTATCACATAAGGCGAATTTGAATGTTAAAGAAGAAAAATAATACATTTTTAACCTTTTAGTGCAGTTTTAAATAAAACCGATTTCAATTGAGTAAAAACAAGATGTAAACATACAATTTTTTTTTTTATTTTCAGAAAGATCACGGCTAAATCAAGATCACCGATTAGCTAGACATTTAAGTAAATCCGCTTCTGAATTAAACGGAAGAGGATGTAGTACAGATTCACCAAGCGGCTCACCACAACGGCTTCGTAGTGTTGCTAATCCCGCCGTAACTGGAGTCTTGCAGAAAACGCACGGATTCTTTAGTACTTTAAGACATCGGTGGTCGAGAGGACGCAGCAAAGAGCGAGGACGAAAGTCACCGAACGATTTCCTTGATCAGCACGAAAGCACTGATTACGCTGCTGATTACAGCTCAGAAAACAGCAGCTCCGTAACACCAGCCACTAGTCCTCGACATCGAGCAACCACCATTGGAGGCTCACCCTTAGCTAGAGAGATGAAGTCGAAAGCTGAAGAAATCGCAAATAGCAATTTTGGCGAAAATTTCGAAGGTGGTCCATCTGGAATTAGTCAGACTGCTTTGGAGTTGCTTCAGGTAATTTTATTACTTTACAAATATTGAATTTTAGTATTCTGGTAAATATGCATATCCACTAGTTTAGTTTAAAAACAATTTATCATCAATCAATCATTCAATTTGTTGGTCATTTATGGAAACAACCGAAATTTCTATTGAGAAGTTTTCTCAAAGATTACGAAATATTTTCTTGTGCCTGAGTTTATTTCATCATTTTTTTATTTAACATGGATCAAAATAATTAAAAAATACCCTTACATTCTTAAAGTTTGCTTTTCTAGTACTGGTAGCAATAATATAGATTTTATAGACAATATTTTTTCCCATTTTTGAAAAATCATTAAAAAATTAAGGTTCTTCATTCAAGTTTGTAGCGTGGCTTAAATAAAAGCCTAAATTCTAATCTAGGAATATTAAATGCAATTTATCTCTGTAACTCTTTTTACACATCTTGGCGAGTGTGCGCTTGCCATGTTCTTTATTCACCATCTATTGTATGAAATAATCGGTTTATGGAAAAAAGTTAAATACACGGATTATTTCGAAGTGTTTTGAAACCGTTTGTAATTTTGTATAATAGCTTGAGATTCTAGCTTTGATTTAAGTTATGTTATTAGCTCCTAGAACAATTCGTTATTTTTTAATGATTTTAAATACGGCATTTTGAACTTGTTAACCCTATTTCGACTAAAAGCGAAAGAAAATTGAGTATTTTTATTTTCAAATTCGTAATCTGTGAAAAATATCCTATAAAAACTATCTGCTATTTGTTCGGGCGTAAATTTGGTGTTGACCTGTGTAATCAAGGTTGACCAATGTCGTTGCATGTTGTATAAACTTTTTATATCGTCTATCTATAAATTCATTACTTTTTTGATATGTCGTCTATTGCATGGATTTGAAAATATTACTTGGATTAGAAAAAATATTTCAAATTTTATCAATATAAGGCGAGAAATGTTTAATTCAATAGAAATTTTTTCTAGGCTGAAGAGGCGAGAAGGAAAAGAGAAGCTAAACTACGCCAACATGTATTCTTTTCACTTCGCGTGAACCTTAAGAATGGTAGAAATCTGGCCGCAATGGATAAAAGTGGTAGTGACCTCCTCCTTTTGCGAAAAGATACCATTTCTAGATTTATCATAATCCCACAGGCACAAGTGATCCTTATGTTAAATTTAAGTTGTCCGGTCGTCTGCTCCACAAGTCAGCCACGATTCAGCGAACCCTCAACCCGGTGTGGGATGAAACGTTCGCGGTACCAATCGAAGACCCATTCCAGCCAATCACCGTCAAGGTAAGTCCTAAATTTAGAGTTTAAGAATTGAAAGAAAATACAAATTTTAATTTTATCCCCCTTTGAAAGGTCTTCGACTACGATTGGGGCCTGCAGGACGATTTCATGGGCTCCGCCAAATTAGATTTAACGCTTTTAGAACTAGGGCAGCAGCAAGATCTTGCGCTTAGACTCGAGGACCCGAGCCGGCCTAGCCGAGATATGGGTGAGATTTTACTTACCGCCACTTTATGGCCTCGCACTCAGGAAGATAAGGAACTGGTTCGTGACATTCCTACTGATTTTCATTTACTTTTTCATATTCATTCCTACTTGTTGCCTTACTTGTTCTGTTATTAGCTGTGATGTGATCCTTATTTATTTGAAAAAGAAAAGTTCTGTCATTCGATTGCGTGTGAGCTAACCCCTATGAAGGGTAATTCCTCGCCACTCGGCTTAGCTTCGCCCCTTACTTAAACCTCATTACTCTGTGAGTACGGATGCGTGCCTTCCTTCTGTAAGCCCAGTAAAAATGCTGAATTAGCCTATTTTACGATATACGAGTTTAAGGTGATGATGTGTTCCCATCACGCAAAGGGTAGACGTGTGGTGCAGATTAGGAATCTAACCAAAAGTAGCACGGCATATGGCGAAATACGCACATATGTAGGTCTATATAAACGGACTATTTAATAGCGAGACCATTTGGAGCGCCATATACGCATATTCGTTATTGCACCTATTGCATCCATTCCTCCCACATTACATTCGTCGCAAATTAATGGCCTGAAATAATTTTAAATAGAGGAAAAGAAAAACCAACTGAAAAATAAGATAATGGGAATCTTACAAAAGCACTTTTTGAATTGAAATTCTTTAATACAAATCCTAATTTTTTAAATGCTTTTATTTAACTTGAGTTGTATAGCATCAAATCTTGCAACACAGAATTTTTATACAACTCTGATTTTTTAAATGGAAACCCCTATTTTTTATTGCATATTCGTAATTTGCGTGAAAAATACGTATATTTTGTAGGGAACACTTTTTTTGAAGGTTAACTTTTTTAACTTTGGACATTCGAATACTCTAAAAGTACGCAATATCGCGAGAAATGTTCCAAATGAAAGTTCCAAGGTTAGGAGGGGGACGAAAAATGGTGACCTTGCCGCTGACCTTGAACCAAAATTTCACTGGTGACCTTGATTTGACCTTGAAATTTCACCCTGTATATGTATGTTTAACTTCGATGATACAACGTGGTCGTGTTTCTAGGTGGATTCCACCCACGCATTCACCGCTAACCCCCACGCTATTAAAAGCATTTCCTAAAAAAAATTTTTTTACATTATTTTTAACAAATTCGTTTCAGTTACCTTCAACTTCAGTTAATTTTTTCGTTCAAAAGTGTTTAGAATAATTCGATAAAAAAATTCAATTGAATTACTTTTACGTTATGTGCGGGAAAATTAATAGAAATCTGAGGTTAAATGGATTTTTATCCAAAAAAGGCTTTTGGAGGTTCTTTTCGATTCGATTCGAACAGATTCAAGAATAGAGCCCAATTTTTGAATTTTTATTTAAAATAGGGCATCCGTTTTATTTCACGCCAACTTTCGAGGTTTCAAATTTTGGCACCGAACCTCAAATTAAAAATCAAACCGAATTCAAAATCAGCAATCTCAAAAACCCCCATGTAGATATTTTGTATACAAACCGCGGAACATTTACTATTTAAGTTTCATTTAATCTATAATATATCCTCCAATTCTCCTGCTCCCCAATTTCAAAGTTCCATGGGATTAATTCATCGTAACCACGAATACAAAAATCATTCAAATCAAACCATCTACCTTGGAGTAGACGCACACATTAAAAAAAATATATACTCCAAAATGGTGCACTTTTCGGTAATTCAAGTTATTTCTTATCCCTTTTGTTAATATTTTTAAAAAAAATTTTTTTTTATTATATATTTTTTGACATTAGGTACTTTGACAATTGTCTTTTTATGGTAAAGCACGTATTTTTCTGTTAAAAAATCGCGTACATACCTAAACAATAACTTTTGATACTGAAGTTAAAATTACATACATATGTAGCTCATACCACGAATTTCTGAAAAAATCTTTTTGCTTTTAAACAAACTCTTAAAACTAATATTTCCAATTAGCCAAATTTGAAATCTAATTTCATAGTACACAAATACATATGTTTTTAATGATTATCGCTATCTAGTTTCATAGTTATGTGTTCTAATCAGTTCATTTAATGTCGAATTTTTAATATATGTATATTATAACTAAAGAATAACTTAATGATTTTCCTTTTATTTTATTCGAATAATTTTTATAAAAAATGCTGCTTATTTAGTAACTGTTAGAGGAGGTTTTTGAACTTAGTCTTAAACATTTATTTTATTTCAATATTCAATATAAAAATTGATACAAAATCGGTTTGTATATGAAATATTCTCTGACTAGTAAGTCATAGGATATAATTAGTCCATAATAATTTTTTGAAGAATTCCCAGCTTGAGGCTTAAATAAATAAATTAAATTCTAGGACCTATTGATGAGGTTTTGTTTTAAAAAAGAAAAACCAGTGTATAAATATAAAACATATTAGAAATCGAAATTATCGAACATTTTGCAAGGTAAAACCCCTTTTATTGTCTTTTTCCATAATATTCTGGTAATATAAGGTAATTTGATGAAACTTAGTAATTTTGTCGATTCTAAACTTATCCTATTTAAAACAAAAACACTATATCTCGAACATTTACATACATACCCTTAAATGGATATTGTAATATAACGTAAGATAAAAATTATATAGAAATATTTTCGTATTTGAAAGCTACAAGATATTATTCTCAATGAAAACTCTTCACAGAATTTGAGATATGAAATATAAAAATGTAAATACCACCTTTTCTTTGATCGATATTTTTATCTATAGTACGAAATGAAATTTATTGATTTCATATTTCGAAAAATATGTACCTGGCATTGGTATAAAAATTAATCATAAAATAAATAGAGGATACGCGTATAAGCGTATAAATAAAAAAAATCAATTTCTTCTCACCAGAAAAGGCAATTATGTAGGTACTAACAATTTTTCTTAGAAGTAAAAAGAGCTGTGCCATTCCCAAGGTAATTTATGCTGAATTGTCGAAGAAAATGGAGAAGAAAAATATGGAATAGGGAAAAAATCACAAAATATTTATCAAAAATTCCTACTGTTGACAAAGCGAAAATTATGCTAATTCTCATGGCATGTCCTTCGAGCTAAGAAATATTTTTTTATTTTTAAAGTAATAGGTACCGCCAGCTCAAAAAATAAACAAGAAAACTTTTATCATTTTGTTCCCCTGTGACCGTGTTATTCTATTCGAGTACGAATTTATCCAATTCGGTTATTTTGCTGGAGGAAATCGCACCCGTTGTTTCATTTCAACAAGTCTTTCTGGACTAAATGTAGCAACTGAATTTTCTCAAAAGAGCTGCACAATTTGCATAATGTGTTTGTTTCAAACGGGAAAAATGTTTATTTTTCCTTTCATAGATTTTGTTATGAATAACTCTTGTCTGCACTCATTTGCATTCCTGTTATGTAAACGGTTTTGAAAAATCAAATGAACTCGTCTATTTGTTTCCAAGAATCCAATTCGAGGATTATTCTCAGGAAGAGCTTGAAGTGTGTACTCAGGTGAATGTGTCACACTTTCTCTATTAATTTGGTTGGACTTTGTGCGGAAGAGCCACGCGACAGGTAGTGATAAATTAGCCGACTTCACTCTTTAGCTTTAACATCGAAAGTACACCATTAATCTCGAAACGGACAGCGTTCACCTAAAACCAACCCTCACAACCCCTAACATTTGGCTCTTTTACGAACCCATTTAAAAGGAGGAACAACAATTAAACACAAAGCAAGTCTCAGGGTTCTATTCCGAGTAGCTCCTCCGGTGCAGGGCAGTTAGACCAGTTTTGCAACCATCGTATAGCAGTTTAAGGCCACAAAAGCTACGCTTTCGAAAATATCCTTTGCTTTGTATGTAATCAAAAAAACAGCTGTAGAAGCACTCCTGACAAGGGATAACATCCTCAATTCAGCTCATTGGAGGGCTTCTAGGGCTCTGTTCCGTGTGTGAAAGTTGTCAAATATTTTCTGTAGGGGAGCGTTCAGACATCCTTCAGGTGGTTACTTTTGGCTTCTGTTCTGTCGAGGAGTTCCCCTTTGTTTGCAGATAACCCTTATCGGAATACGAATGACTTTCAAGGTAATACGCTCTCTAGGACATACATTTTATGAGAGTTCCGATATGTTTTTGGTTTCGTATTGGCACTTAAATTTAGACCTTATGCAAACTTCTACATACATTAAAGGGTTATACCGCTTAAACCCAGAAAAATGCATATGGGTAAAAATCGAGAGTTTTAGCTCAACAATTTAAAAATTTTATTTTCTAACTAACAAGAAAGTGCACTTTAGAGGGATATTCTTCCTTGTCGAGTTAACAAAATCATTTGTTTTTTACAATTTCTGAAAAAATATAACATTTATACTTTTACAAAAATATACATACATGTACACAAATTGAATTTGAGGCCTCCTCCTGATTTTAATGAAACGTTGTAGCGTTAATTTAATTAAGATCAAAAGATACAACTATACCAGCCGTTTATATTTCCGGAGAGATATTTATTTTTAAAATTTCGAAAAGTGACAATATCCGTGAACTAAACATATTCCCATCCATTATGACCAAACAACTTTGAATGAAAATAAAAACATTGAAAGAAATCTTTGATTTTTTAGATTTGTCATTTCATACAATAAATGCGTGCTTGTCCCTGTCGATAAATTAAATAAGAGTCATTATTTAGAAACATTTTCCGCACATTTTTTTAAAAAATGTGAAAACGTCTTCAACTTATGATTTTTCCAATGAAATGTTTTGTGAACATGCTGAAAATTGCAATGTTATTTTTTTAAATTTTAAAGTTAAATATCTCGGGAAGTGTAAGCGACTGACAATATTAATATTACATATTTATTGACTCCAAATGAATGTTAAAACATTTCATCAAAATCCGTGACTTAAAAGTCAATCTGTTCCAAAATATATACATATGTAGGGTACATTATACACATGTACCTATCTACATATCTTTAAAAATTTGTAAGCCAAAATTCGTCACTGAGTTGTAACGTTTCTGAAGTAACGATTATGAAGTTGTAACGATTCAAACTATATAAATAAGATGAAGCCTAAATGTAAGTGCATATTTTAAACGCGTTTGTTTTTAATTTTCATATACTTTTGGGCATATATTGTTTAGAAACATTGCCAAACTACTTAAAAATATCGTTTTATATAAACAAAAAATATCGAACATTTTCAGGAAAATTAAATGTTTTCATTGAGTCATAACTCTGACAAAATTCTTACAGTACAAAACGAAAACACTTATTGTTAGATGAAATATTTTCTTGATCTCGATTTGTAAATATGCAACCATTGTACTAAATATTTCACTTAAGGCGAAATGAATAACTCTTATCACTAAATACACGCATGGCGTGGCGATGCTTCTTTTATTCTCTTGGACAATCCAAACAACTACAAGAAAACAATATCGCTTCTCCTCCTCCTTTATCTCAAGAACGACTAGAGGTATGAAACTAGTACCAAATACTAAAGTCTACAGTCTGCACAGCATCCTTTCGTCGATCGAAGATAGAATCTTTAATAAAATCCACGGACTATAAGTACTTTGCTCGGCACATAGTGCGTCCAGCACTACATTGAATTTTATCGTCTAAGAAAATTGCAATTTTATTTCTTAACCATTTGAGCTGTTCTTTGAATGCATTACTCCGAAGTTTTTTTAATTGATTCGACGCTTTTTCTGTTGTATATATCCTCAAACAGGAAATGCATTTTTCCTCCAATTTGTTCTACTAGAAAAGCTTAAGGCTAGTCTGAGAGTAAATGGGTTATTTGCTTGTTAAGGTCATTAAATCTTGAAAAGTGGACGAAATAATAAACATTTACCTGCTTTTTCTGCTAATATGTGCTAACAGCTCTTTATCTTATCCAACACTTTAACACCATATGATCAAATTTAATTCCATAAGATCAAATTTGCAAGTACAATTTCATGCTACCTCCGGCACACCAATTTCGAGTTGCCCACAAAGTTGCTGAATTGTCCGTTCAGCAAAATTCCATTGCCTGAATGGCCTGAGTATTTCATATCTGGCCGATTTCTGGTTTTAATTAAAGGCAGCCGAGAATTTGCTGATATTGCATTGAAGGAACAGGACGTGATTCTCTGACATTTGACTTTAGGCGGTGGAGAAGATTTCGTCCAGGGTACGAATAATTACTAGGAACAAGAGGCAAATTATTTATAGTTTAACGCCTTTTAATTGAATTAATAAATTTTGTTTGTGATAAATCAACTTGCAACGGCAAATAACTTACGAAATTTAAAAGAAAGGGTTTGTAAATTGTGAACTAAAATTCAAAATGTAATAAACAGATGTGAAATGAACTATATTGACATTTTTGATATCGCTAATTTCAAATTTGTTGTCATAAGAATTCCGCTAAGATAAACCATTTTAGCCCATCATTTTGAATTGCAATATTTGAATAACATTTTTTAAATCGGTGGCCACAGAAAACGTCTACACGTATTGTTGTGCAAATCATAAGCTTCGTATAAAGTTATAAAATGTTGTAAAAGATAATTTCAATAAGCTTTCCTGCAAAAGTCTAACGATAACGATAACGAAAAGTGAAGATTTATTTTTCTGTCCGCCTTTATAATATAGACAGACAAAGAAAGACAAATCTATTAAGTGGGTTTTGAAAAATCAAATAATGCGTTTTTGAGATAGCTGATTATGAATATGAAATCAGATTTAATTCAAAACAGTGAATGAGAGTTTATTCAAAATCTGATCAGCGATTATACAAATGGTGGATAAAATTTTTCATAAGTAATAGTATCGTAAACTATGGGCTATTCCAGAATCCGTCGTAGAAATTCCGAATACTATAAAAAGGGTATTCGATCTGAATGGAGCTGTATTTGGTGTTTCCGTTAATAACTGTATCACCTCTCTACGGTGGCAGCAAACTTAACTTCACTCAAATTGTTAGATACCATTTTTATTCATTTTCTTAACCTCCGACGAATTCTGGAATAGGCCAGTATACAGTAAAAAAAAACACTACGAGTTTTTAAAAGTTGTATAATCATAAGTTCAATTGTCAATCGTCTGAAAGAAAATGGAAAATACTGGCCTATTTTGTTTACAAAAAAAAACAATGTTTTTTAAATTAATAATGTTTTCAATACCTTAAAGAGAAACTGAATTTTTTAACATTTTCAAAATCCATTTTCCAAGCGTCTCAAAAAGGACACCTGAGCGATAATGGGTTAATAAACGTCTACCTCCTAATTAAATGAGTTAGGGTTAATGCAACTTCTGCATTTCGGGCCTTCAAAATTCGTAACCCGACTATCTCTATTTTTATGTTTTTTAAACCAAACAAACTAAAAAACATGAAAATGAAACTTCTAGTGAATTTGAATATACAGGGTGTTTTGCTAAGGTTTCAAGGTATGCCAATCGATTCTAAATGGTCTCCTGGTCAACGTTTGTTCGGAAACCCCCTAAAAATTGGTGCTTCACCACTAAAATCGCAATTGAAAATTTGGAGGAGGTGAACCCAGAAAATACTTTACAAGTTCTTTCAGAGACATCGTAGGATATTGGTTGATAGTGTGTTAGAAAGCTGAGCCTCCAAGTTTTCTAGGAACACCTCTCACGACCGTCAGCAAACAGGAGAGAGATGCTGCGTCAAACTTCAAAAATGGCAATTTTAATGCCAACAATTTGACTTTCGCTCTTCGTTCTGCCGATTTTTTGTATGGGAAGATCGAAATGTTTTCTGAGGAAAAGCTTCCCTGTCTTGTGGCCTTTCCAGAAACAACAAACCGCACTCGAATGCGACTTCGCGTTCTGGAGTTATTCGTAGAGTGGTTCAGCACCATGGATCTGGTGGGTCGTTGGAGCCTCAACTTAGACGCGCTCGGTTGGCTAGGCACATAATTAAGATGAATTTCTCATTTTTATTGTGAAATTCGATGAGTGAGGTTGGTTTAGGAGATTTCGTGTGAATTGAACACCTGGTCCATGGTGCTGAACAAACGTCTATCAGGAGACCATGTAGAATCGATTGGTATACCCCTGTTCAGACCTTAGCAAAACATCCTGTTTATTTTAACAGAAGAAAAAAAATAATATAAAACAAACATTTCACTAAAAAATAAAAAGAAAATACATCGAACTGGTTAACTGAGCACTAAATCTTTACGCGATGTGCAGGCTGAAATAAATTTTTTATTTATAGCCTGAATTTTATCTTTTTACTTGCTTCTCATATTTTAAATTGCAATATTATTTTAATTCAAAACCATTCAAAGCTATTTCACAATTCGATGTACCACGCCTCGCTTCCCACAGCTTAAAAACGCTCCCAGTAACGAAGCATATGCACAGCGAGCGGAATTCTTGATTTTGTTAAAAAATGTTTATTTATTTTTAGTTTTGTTTTTGCAGTCGCATGTCACGCACTTCATGCTTAGTTATTTTGAAAACACTTTCTAGTACTTCCAGCGTAATCCAAAGCTGGCAGAGGCCTCGAAACGTCTTAAGTCCCAAATTTGGAGCTCGGTGGTTACGATAGTACTAGTAGAAGGCAAAAATCTTCCAACAGCTGATGATGGCACAAATTTATTAGAACCTTACATTAAATTTAGGTAAGTCAAACTTGTTCTTCAAATAACAAAAATATAATTTACGATTAAATTTATTTCTGATCTTGATAAATATGTACATACATAAATAAATTAAACTATTAATTCTGAAAAATTTAATTTTACAAAAATATATCAATCGGAAGTTTAGTTATAATTCGAAATTTCGGTTGGTTTTACAATAATTTTCGAATTTTTCTCGCACATAATTAGTAATTTTTAAAATATTTTGATGGATTTATGCATACCTAAATAAATATTTTCGAGTGCCCCTTCATTTATTTTTATTGAAAGTCTTTTTTAAAAGTACATATATTATTGTGGTAAATTTTTTACTGAATTTATATTTATAATATTATTTACAATTTGTCTAAAAATAAAGTGGACACAAAATACTAAATCGAAAATTCAAAATCTAGGTTAATCTTGGCGCAGTTCAATCATAAGCTCACTCTCGGTTTGACTATAATTGATTATTTAAGAATTTACTTTGGCTATCTTAAGTTTTTGTTTAAATGGCACTTAATTTTTTATAATTAATTTCAAATTTTCCACAATTATTATATTGTATATACATACTCATATGTCTGAAAATAGTATAGTTGGGTATTCACTTTAAAATTTAGCAAGAGAACGGTTAGTAATAACAAAAATTCACAAGATATATCATATATGTTTTTAAAAAGTGAAATTTTAAAAATTAATTAAAAATTTCGACGGGGGAGATTATAAAGTCAGATTAATTTTTAGATTGTTCTAATTTCGGGAAAGTAATTTAGGATTTCATTATGCAGCAGATGCTAAATGTCCGTTTTCCTAATTCGAAATTTCCTAAATTTTACAATATTAGTCAAGGTGAATCTCAAACATTTTGTAATTTAATTATTGTATCATCAATCCACTTTCTCATGGTAGCAACTTCAACGAATATTGAAGGTGCGTGAATCAAAGCTAAACCAGTGCTCTTTTTCACGAGAGCAGACGATGCAATTCCCACAAGTAGAGCCGAATGGGGCTCTCCGGGTTGTTCCTTTATAAGCGGTCCTCCAGAATCTCCATTAAGCACTCCGTTATTGGAGTTATGACCCAAAACACACATTTGGGTATAAATCAGATGTCCACATAATAAAAACTTGTTGCTATCAACGACTACCTTGCCTCTTCGAAGGTACCTAGATTTAACACCTTCCATTTGCTCTCCAAAACCCAAAATTGTCAACTCATCATCAATAAATTTTTTTGCTTTTTTCTGTTTTGGCAGCTGAATTGCGTTCACAATTTGATCAAAATTGAAACGCTTTTTTAGTTTAATCAGAGCTATGTCAGGTTTGATGTTGTAAACTTGATCGTATTTCTCATGTATTACGTATCGAGCAACCTCTCTGACTTGTAAAAATTTATTGTTTTTGATATTATCATTTTTGAGGAAACTACCCGCTCTGACAATCCACTTCTTTGAAACCTTGTCTTTGAAGCAATGAGCCGCAGTTAAAACGAAGAATGGTTTTACGATCGATCCTCCACAAACGTGTTGCTCCCCGTTAGCTACAGACACCATGAAGGGATATTGTCCATTATTTTCTATAAAAGTGTAGTTTTTCGTGACCATGACGGCCGCGACTACTTCACCATCTTTTATTGGACTTGAAAAAACTGTTCCTATGATTATGAAAACCACTAAACTTGTAGAAGTCTGCTGCTTCATTTCGGAAACTGAATAGTTAGAAATACTTAGAGAAGCTTTTATACGTGTATTTTCTAAAACAACCATCTGTTTTGATTAAATATTGTGCTAGGTGTTATTTGCACAACTTGACGTACGCAAATTCTGACTTTCATAAAATAATTTAGTTTGCCTGTAGGTTTTTATGTTGTTTGTATAAAAAGACAAGGAATTGATTGACATTAGCCCAATCCGACAACAGTTTGTTAAAAAGAGCGTATAAATAGGGTTAACATTGTCAATTTATATTTCTTATCTTCTTTTGATTGCTGACATGAACTTAAACTTCATACGAAGTGGTCTACAGCTTTAAAAACTTTAATATGCAGGTAGTAACAATAAATATTTCAACTACTGAAAATGCTTCTGGTTTGAAGCCCGATTTTTCGGGAATTCAGCTGTTTTTGTAGTCGGCTGCTTAATTCAGCAATTGCTTTTCTTAAGCTGAATTGAGCAGTATACAATTTCAAAAGTGTTTCTTTCTTTAATTAACTTTTAGAATATAACCAAAATAGTGATTGTGACTCATTTCAGTTCACCTTAATGAGTTTTAAGCCAGTCAAAAATTTATTAAAAAGCTATAACATGTAATGGCTGGATTGAATCGTCATTAGATAATGCATCAACTTTATATTTGTCCGAAGTTTTAGAACACTACCTTTTTTCACTCATGAAAATGTTGGCACAATCATAAAAATCTTGCTAGATTATTAAAATAATTAGTTATGAGTGGAAGTATTTACCCAAACATAAAAATATGATTCTTTCTAATAACACAGGTCTACAAGATTAAAATTGTCTAAAATTGAACCAGATTTCGTAGCACTAACTAATGAAAACTTAATTGAAATATTCCATCACATAAGGTTTCTTAAGTATCCTAATAAATATTACTTAATCACCGATTAAACTACAAATTCTCATTATCATTAATCTAAATTTGCGGATAGTTTACTCACAGAATCAAATAAAACGTTAAGCATTGTTATTAGAAATATCATTCAACATTTCAACGTAATAGAATCGTCACTACTTCTTTTCTCTGAGACATTTATTTGCTATTTTAGATCCGAAAATAGCTTCAAATTCAATAAATCCGATAAATTTTTTTATATTTGTGGAGAATTTACCGTGAAAAAACAACGAAGAAATATAACAAGTTTTGTTGAAGACGTTTACCATTATTTTGGGACTTATATTGTAAATCAGGACAAGTCATGGATACCCCATGCTTCCTATATATGTATAAAGAACCTTACATGATAGAAAAACATCAATACCTTATCCGAACTGAGCAGCTCAAAATTTTCTCTAAAAGTAATTTCAACAATTTTTAAAAAGGTAAATTTTGTAGACCTGTGTAATCTTCACACATATTTTTGTGATGGATCGCTTTAATATTGGCACCTCTAGCTATTTTGTCTAGCCATAATTTTGGAAATGTAGAGGTTCTCTGAGAGATGAGTCTTTTCCTACTTAAAATGTGAAATTGTTTTCATCATTTCCAAATAAGACCAAATTAGGAAGTCAATTAAAGAAGATGAACTATAAACAATAAAATGTTTTATGGTTCAAGCATAACAAAATTGTTGAAAAAAACCTTCAGAAAAAGTTTAGTTATAGCTCCCTCGTATCTCGTAATTTACTGAGTTGGTGATTGTCATTAAATCAATCAATAAATATATAGATTCAGTCATTTTTCTACTGAATTTATGAAGTCTCAAAATGTGTTAAACTCTTTTTTTATTATCTAAGGAAAACGATTTCTATAAAACATACATAGATAGGTCTAGAGCATTAAAGCGCAAATCCGATCGATTCCTGACTATATCCGATCTAATGGTTTTTGATAATACAAATTTACATATGCAATTTTTTTGGTGAAAATAAGTGGCCAGTTTCACTCAAATTAGCATCGAAATAAATGTTGGATTTTTTAAATTTTAAAATGAGGGCGATGAACCCCCGAATTTAATTATAAAAAACATGAATTACTATTTAAACAAAAACTAACGTTTGTTTGTTTCTTTGGTTTAGAATAACAGA
Organism: Eutolmus rufibarbis; assembly: GCA_963920795.1. NCBI lineage: Eukaryota > Metazoa > Arthropoda > Insecta > Diptera > Asilidae > Eutolmus > Eutolmus rufibarbis. The sequence continues at coordinate 24,742,050 of OY987205.1, forward strand.
CTTCATTAGTTATAAATATCTTATTATTTCTTCATTAGTTATAGATATCTTATTATTTAAAAAATTAGAAAAAAGACATTTTGGAAGAGTTTCATAATATTTAAAGATTATTCTTATTCTAAAAAATTATTTTTCTAAAAAAATTTGTTATTTTCATAGGTTAGGAAATGAAAAATACAAGAGTAAGTCATCGTGGAGTTCACGATGGCTGGAACAGTTCGATTTGCACTTGTTTGAAGAAGACCAACTGCTCGAAGTTACCCTTTGGAACAAAAATACCATGTACGGAAAATGCACAATTGATTTAACGGAACTACCGCGGGAAAAGACCCACGGCCTATGGCAACAATTCGAAGACAGTTCTGGAGAAGTGTTTCTTCTCCTGACAATCAGCGGGACCACAGCGTCTGAAACGATCAGCGATCTTACTTCTTACAAGGACGATCCTCGCGAACGGGAGCAACTCAAAAAGAGGTACAAATGGCACACATCTTTGAGCAACATCCGCGACGTTGGGCACCTCACGGTCAAGGTTTACGGCGCCACAGGTCTGGCAGCTGCCGATCTCGGGGGTAAATCAGACCCCTTTTGTGTTCTCGAGCTGGCTAACGCACGTCTGCAAACACAAACCGAGTACAAAACGTTAACACCAAATTGGAACAAAATTTTTACATTGTGAGCATCACTGAAAAGCCAATTATCGTGGACAAATTCATCTTCTTTTTATTTTCAGTAATGTTAAGGATATGACGTCTATTTTAGAAGTGACCGTATTCGACGAGGATCGCGACCACAAGGTCGAGTTCCTGGGGAAAGTCGCCATTCCGCTGTTTCGGATAAGAAATGGGGTAAAACACCGGTATACGCTCAAGGATAAAAATTTATGCGGACGAGCTAAGGGGAATAATCCACAAGTAAGTGAATTTGATTTGGGTTTTCATTTAAAGCGAATTAATTTATCTTCGACCAGATCCTCTTGGAATTGTCTGTCCAATGGAACCCAATTCGAGCTGGAATTAGAACACTACAACCAAAGGAAGAAAAATTAGTTAATCAAGAGGCGAAATTTAAAAGGCAACTTTTCCTCAGGAACGTTACAAGGCTTAAGGCTATTATTATGAATTTAATGGAAACTGGCAGATATGTGCAGTAAGTACTATAGTAAAAATTTTAAAAAAATCGGTTAGAAATGTTGAATATGTAGTATCCTCTTTCGAAAATTATGAACAATTGAAAACAGATGAAATAGTGTTTCGTCTTTTAGCCATATTTATGTAAAAAAAAACTACTATATTGCAGTAATCGATAAGGCATTGAAAAAGTAATCTTGAAATGAACAAGTCGATTACTTCTACACAAATTTTCTAAAATGACCAAATACGGTTTTTTTAAACTTTTAAATCCACCTAATTTTTCTCGAAAATGAGCTATTCCAGTATTTTTGTCTCATTATTTTTAAATTCTATTACATTTTAAATTCATATTAAGAAATTATATATAAGCCTATTGACGCTTTTCCGTAAAATATAATAGTAAATTTTAGTATGATAAGATAACCACAAATACATACTAAATACATTTTTCATTTATCATATTTTTAGAAGCTGCTTTGAATGGGAGTCACCGATGAGATCCATTATAGCATTCAATTTGTGGATATGCATTTGTTTATGGGGCGACTTGTACACCATCCCAGCAATTCTATTATTATTAATCCTTAAGTAATTCACAATAAAAATTCTTAGAACAAATATAAGCAGTAAAAGTGTTATATAATTTTTAGAAACTGGTTTGTTCGGTGGATAACTGGCGCTGCAGACACCCATTCGGCTGAAGAAATTGACTATGGAACGGACGACGATGACGACGACGATAAGGAAAAAGAAGAAAAGAAAACGATTAAGGAGCGCCTTCATGCGATTCAGGAAGTTTCGCAGACAGTGCAGAATACAATAGGATTCCTTGCATCACTAGCAGAAAGTGCTAAAAAGTATTTGAAATTATTACACGTATTATTCGAAGTACTAAGTACCATCAAATTTCTCTCTTTTTCAGTACATTTAATTTTTCCGTCCCAGAACTTACGTGGTTTGCCGCAATTCTGTTATTCCTAGCATTTATTGTGTTATATTTGATTCCAACTCGAGCGATATTAATTATATGGGGAATCCTTAAATTTACTAGACGAATATTTAGGCCGCATTCTGTTCCTAACAACGAGCTTTTAGATTTCCTCTCACGAGTGCCGGATGACGAAGAGAAGGTATATATTTATTATATTTTTTTAAATATATTTTTAATACATTATTCCATAACTAGGTTATGTACCGCGAACTGCCTGTCTACTCCACTCCCGAACTAGCCAGAAAGGATCCAAAGAAGAAAAGCAAAGCTTCATAGTCCCTTGGTAATGGTCAGTCGTCATTCCATCAGCTTGTAAATATATCCACATGTTCCATTAAAAATGTTTCTAAGTACTTCAAAGCTGACCGTGATAATTTCATATTAGCAAAAAAAATAAAAATGAAACGGTTCAATAAAAAGTAACATTTTATAGAATTGCCGGTATTGTAGAGACCGTAGAATTTGTACGAATTTTATACAATTTGTTGTAAATAATTTCTTCCCATTTAGGATGATAATCAAGTTATAATTCGCTTTATTTATAACTATTTTTACATTTTTTCTCTTTTTTTTTTTGTATGAATTCCAATGTAGATGGTATTCATCATCAAGGTATAATAATATTTTTCATAGTTCTTCCACCCCATAGAATATAAAGCACCAGCATATGTATAATACATGCATCAAAAACTAATAACAAAAATTAAAAACAAACAAATTGAAAAATGATTCGAACGTTAATAATTTAAACTGCTTTAAAAATATCGTCATATTATGGTAAAATTGAATAAAAATAAATTACACCACCAAGTAAAGAATTTTAATACAATAGTACGCTTTGTAATAAATTTGTTTTACTGCCTACGAAATTTAAAATTAATATTTTAGTATTATAATAACGAGTTTGGTATTTTTCATCATAGAAAAACACTAATGAATTCGTGATAATAATTAGTTTCCATTAGTGAACTAGCGAAAAGTTTTGATTAGTTGAGAAAGTATTCATTGGTAATTTTCTATAAAGACTAGTATATGTATGTATTGTATACCCAATTTTTGAATTTTTGTTGTCAACCATTTACTGTTTGCCCTTTAAGCAGTAACTTAACTAAATTCAAATGATACAAACTTACTTATCGTAGGTAATTATTATAGTTTAGAACAAGAATATTCAAGATTTTTAAAATTCGGAAAATTCTAGAAATTCAAGCGACATCGACTAATTTGTTTTTTAAAATTAATAACAATAATAATGTTCAGTTCAAAAATAGTTTACCATACAATTTCCGATTTGATAGCTAATTTTCAGTTGTAATATAAAAATAATATTAAATTGTTGCATTGTCTGGTGCTTTTTACTCTAAATTCTTGTATATCTAAATTTTCTATTTTTATACAGTAAAAATCTCGTCTTCTGATTGCTTAGGTTATTATTGTTAGTTAGTTTTTAATTGTTGAACAATTATTTTTTAAATTTGTACACACAAAAAAATTACACAGTGTTTTCAATTAGAAGTTTATTTGTTTTAATTATTTCCGAAAACATCATCATTTTTATTAGGTAAAATCGATTCAATTAGATTCTTATTTGGACTGAAGAAGTTGATCTAATTGATAATTTTGTCTTTGAGGATCATTCCGTATGACATAATGAAATTGGCAAACAAATCGTTATATTCGCAATTGTTCCCATATTTGAAATTCAAATTAATTTTTTTAAATAGTTATTAATAATATAATAGTTATGAAAAATGTTTATACAATTGTCACACACTATATTGATAAAAATTAATATTATTAGATTTCACGCGAAAGTTACAAAAACCGACCTGAAATCGATAAAATATAATACAAAAATCTTGAATTTTTAAATTTTCCCCAAAAAATACATTCTTTTAGTTTTGCAAGATCGAAAAATACTGGAATATCTAATAAAAAACTGTTTTCGAATAATATCAAATAATAACAATTTGGCTATCAGGAACCTTTTCCGAGTTTTCCCATATTTGATAATTTCATATGGAATGGACCAAAAGTAGTAAATCCGCTCCCTTTACTAGTGGAGCTGTATGTAAAAATTCTTATATGAAATTTTATAAATTGCTTATTACTGTTTATAATGCATGTAAATTTAAATTTTCTTCTTAACTTGTTTTAATTAAATCCCCTAAAATCTTTGAAAAAAGTTAATTTTTGTATGACCTTTGCTAAATTAAACATTTTGAATTAATCCTTTAAGCCTAGTATTGTGTTCATTTAGCGGCTAAATATTTTATTTAGCTGCAGCAGAGACCTTTTGAGCGGCAAACATTTTTAAAATCGTGATGCGTGTTTTGAAATATAGGTGGCAGGTTTTGACAATAAGCTAGTTACTTTTTGAAATCGTAAAAATCTAAAATGTATTTGTTTCTTCATTGAAATAACAAATGTATTTCCTTATTTTGAAATATAGCGACAAATTTATTTATTTATTTCACTTAATTCAATTTGTAGCTTGAATAAATAAAAACAACTTAAACTAAGACTAGAACTAAAACAAGAGGCAGATACTACAAAGGTGAAGTCGGTGGGGAGCAAACACGGGAGGGGCTAATTAAGACGGCGAGACTGGATGGTAAAGGAAGTTTCTGAGGATACCTCGTAAAGGGTTCGAAGTGACCATAGTTGGTACGGTGGGTGTCTAGGCGGAAGAGTGGAAGGATCTTACATTACGGGGTTGGCGTTGACCGAGATGTTATGGAGAAATGTGGGACAGTCGATGGAGCCTGTTAGGACTTGGTAGACAAAGACTATGTCGGCGACATCACGACGCGATGCTGGAGCCTGGAGGTTAATAATTTCAATAATATCAATCGATTCTCATAAGGAGGAAGATTAAAATTATCAACCCAAGGAAGGTCGCGAAACGCGAAGCGAAGGAACCTAAAACCTACACTGAACAGATTCAATCCTATTAATGACTGTTGGCTGAGAGAGCGACCAGACCTCACAGGCATACTCAAGTAGGGGCCTAACAAAACAGAAGTAGAGAGCTTTAGTGATATAGGGGCTAGGGAATTCCTTAAACCAGCCTTTGACAAAGCCTAAAGCTGAGTTGGCTTTTTAAACGATTATGATAGATATGAGAACGGAAATTGAGTTCGCTATCGCTAGATAACGCCCAGATCTCGTAAGGAACTCACAGATGGAATGGGTTCACCAGAGAGAAAATAGGTCCGAGGAGTAGTGGGGAGGCGTTTGCGGGAACATTAGCGATTGATTGGCACTTATTAGAGATGTTAAGGTCCAGAAAGTTTTTCGAACACCAGGTGGAGACGCTAAGTAAGCCATCATGAAGGGATATAAAATCAGATGCACTGGAAATTCTTTTGAAAATCTTAATATTATCAGGATAAATCAATATTTATCAAGCAACTCAACATCGTTTATGAACAGAATGAAAATTAACGGACCAGGGTGGCTACCTTGAGGGACGCCAGAGTGAGAAGCAAAGGGGTTAGATATCGCTGAATTAAAACGAACCTTGTAATGTCGATTATCGAGGTAAGATTTGATCCAAGAAATGAAACAAGGTTGAAAGGGATGATGGGGGATTTTGTCGAAGGCTACTACTACTTACTAAAGTCGCGATTTTCCATAGCTTATGGGGTACGTGATACGAAGACTGTCAAGTTGGTAGTTGTAGATCTACCTTTTAGGAAATTATTATAATAAACTTTCTTGCCTTTAAACCATGCATGTAGCGGCTCATTTTAATCGTTTTAATAACCGTCAAAAATTTAGCGTGAAAAAGGTCGTTCTCGATAAATTTCTAGCTAAATAGACATTACTGCCATTTGCATCTGAAGCACAATCATTACTTTTGTTATTAACAACACAGCACTATTTTCGTTATCAATTTGACTAAATATTTCGCAACTAAATTCCGAATCTAAATTTTCATACAAAATTTAGCCGCTAATTGAACACAATACCGGGCTTTATAAAGTATTTTATACTACAATTTGAGAAATACACTTACATTCTACATTTCACGTATTTAATTAACCAGAAAGACGAGTAATTTGCATGAAACAAACTCTCACATATTTTGAATGACCAATTTTTTTCCACAAATCGCATGAAACGACGAAATATTAAAATTTTATTTAACATTTTTCAGAGATCCAGTTTATCTTGATTTTTTACAGGAGTATTCCTAAAATCTGTACATATTTAAGGTTTAGCATTAAATCGCTTTTTTCTACTTTCAATTTTGTGATATTTTTGAATCAAATGAATATGTATTTTATAGGTAGGAAGTAAATTAATTGAAATGTTTTACTATCAAAGTTAACTCAATTCCAAATTAATTATCGGCAAAAACCATATTATCTTTAAAAAATAAACTTTGAAACCTCTCAGTGTTTTCAAAATAAATCTCAATGGATTTTTCTATTACGTGGTATTACTTAAGAGATGATGAAGCAAAAATGGTGTCAAAAAAATAACCGAAAATATGAAAAGTTATTTTGAATCCTATTTTTGTATGCCTTTTAAATTATTATTAGCTATTATGAGGACAATTCTTTAACAAACAAAATTTTAAATAGGGTTCAGTTTTGCATTGGTGAAGTGTGTGGAAGTACCTAAAAGATACGAATTATTTAAATTAATTTCTGAAATTAAACACAAGGCATTTTGCAAATTGTACTAAGTAAAGGTGGGATATTCAAGTAAATTTACATAGTTAGAGTGTTTCTAAGAATTGCTCATTTAAATGTTAAATAAATTTTCTAACATTTATCAAACTCGCTGTACACATACAATATATGTTACCCTGTTGCTGTTTCAAGACGTAAAATCAATCAACAATCAAGGCAAAACATTCTTCCATAGCTTTCAGAGAACTTGTTAAGAATTGCTAAAATTTGAAGAAGGATGTGTTTGTGTTAACAAATGCCTTTCCCACCACACTTCCATGAAATTAAGATTCTAAAAAGTAAAACAACTTAATATCAAATGCATGTACCTTTGGTAAAGCAGGTAATTGTTACGTCGTCAATTTAAAAGAAACGACTTAAAATTAATCTACTTATGATAATCATACATAAGAAAGCGTTTTATTTTTTTTTTATTTTCACTTTGTTTAAAGGACCCCGCTATAATTATATGGGATTTGGGTTTCAGCGGATTTGGCTGAATTTTTGATATTTTGTAGCTCTCATCATGCCAAACAAAAGTCTCCATGGGCACAAAGCTCGTTATTGAGTATTTTAAGAGATATCGGCCGTGAACGGTTTCGATTTTGAATAGAATTGCGAAAAAGTGAAAAATGCTGATTAATATTCAAAATATAGCATCAAATATGTTTCTGCCAAATTGCTAACTAAACTCCGTTCCGTGTAAATGCAGTCTATGTTGCTCAAACCAATAGATTATTAGATCTGACTAAGAAACCGAAAGGCGCGCTCAGGGCCCTCGCGCCCATAAGTGCAATGTGTGCCACGCACACGGGCGGCATATCCAAGGGGCGGCAAATGGTCCCGATGTTTTATGTTTATATATCTCTTAAAATACTCAATAACGAGCTTTGTGCCCATGGAGACTTTTGTTTGGCATGATGAGACCTACAAAATATCAAAAATTCAGCCAAATCCGCTGAAACCCAAATCCCATATAATTATAGCGGGGTCCTTTTATATAATACATTTTTATTTTTCAAAATTAAGATACATATTAAGAAACTCTGAAACCCGAAACAATAAAACACGCACTCTGCACAAAATACCAAAAACAGTCACAACAATTTTTACATACAGCTAAATTGCGTTCGAATTAGTACGAATCAAGCATACCTAAAAGTGTAAATTTATTATTTTTGAAACAGAACTTATACATGTGTACTATACATATAAGGCGTATATTTTATTCAAAAGTGATTTTTACTACATGCGTAGAAGTAATAAAATATTTCGACTGATTGCCTAATTATTTTAGCGTAACTTACATGCAAACATACCATGAGCAAATGAAAATGTATCAGTGTTATTTAGATATTTCGAAATTCAAATGATTGTTGATTAATTATAAACATAATTATCACAGCAGTGTTTTCATTCTAATAAATAAAGATTTATACTCTAAAAGAATACTTACTGTCTTTTCATTTGCCACGTGTCCATTATGAAGAGTGATCAAGTTGAATCAAAGTTAATTATGGCGATCAAATATGATAACTGCGAAATTTTATCCCACGAAGAGAAATATCTGAAAACGTGCACTCACCTGAAGTCACGACTTTTAATTCTCTATAGAGGCTGAATACTTCAATTTAGCAGTTGTAAGTAATAAGGTTTGTCTTGCTGGTCTACCTTGGAAAACAACCTTTTTGGAACACACTCAATGATAATTTTTACTCGCCGCAACAACTTGGTGATTTACATTAATTAGCAATTTGTACAAAAATAAGATCAATTTTTAGTGTAGGTATACATTTTTAAGAAACTTTAGAGATTCGAATCAATTTTTATTTCGTATACTTTTATTCATAACGACTCACGTCGACCCGGCAAATTATTTTAACACTTTTAGGTAAATGAAAAGTCCGATGCTTTTACAGTGATTGAACGAAAGAAATGTGACCAAGTTCCTGTAAAATCATTAATACGACTGACTGTGCTCAAGTTAGACAGAGTAATTTTTATTGTCAAGAGTTTTAGACTCTACACATATAACCCAGTCATTTTAGATTGAAAATAGCCCAATCATGTGAACAAATTCTGAGGCAGCTGGATTTTTATATACACCTTGGTTATAGCGTTATATTATAAACCACATGCCAAAATCGCGCGGACGTTGTGAGATATTCAAAGGCAATGGCCGCAAAAATCAGTTTAAAAAAAAAATTGTTTCAAGTCTTGTTTGATTACTTGTTTACTTATTTTAAATCGGCAGCTATTCAGTAAGTAAGAAAAAATTGGAGGATTAATGCACAAAAATAAATCATGTTCATAGATATGACAATAATACGCTATTAAAAAAAGAATCAAAAAAACCTTACCTTACAAATTGTGTTTTTAAAATAAAGCATTAATTAAAACGAATCAAATTGTACAAACTAGGTAATTTATTTATCAAAGATTTTCGGTATTTTTTCAATAAACTAAAATGAAACCTTGCGACAATCAGAAGAAATTTTGAAATATTATCAGTACTGCCAAAGTTTTTGGTTTTATTGTTGAAAGATAGTCTAGTGAATAGTTCTTTAACAGGTTTTAATTTTGTTTCCAATTAGAATAATTTTAATTTCTAAAAAACTAAACGTACACATGTGTCAGAATCACTAAAGAGGTTAAGTTTATGTTGGCCTAAATTTCGAATACACGTTTCAAAAATTATTTCTAACATTATCAGCAAATACATTTATGGGCGCAGGAGCCAATATATAAAAATAAAATTATGTATTTTCTTCTTTCACACAATTTTGCCTATATCTGCCTAAGGGTTTAAAGGCGAAACCAGATAGTGAATCTTCTGTCAAGAAGCAATTTCAATTTTGAGAAGCGATTTTATCTTGCATAAGCGGGTCAACATAAATGACTCTAATAATCTGATGAAAAATAAAAATAATGAACTTTTTTGTATATAAGTAACAGAAATTTGGTAACTGATGAACTGAGATGAAAATCACCGATTTACCGTCATGTTTTTTATAATAAATAATAATGTTGCTTCTTAAATGTTTAATTGGAACAATGATTCTAAATACAGTATGTTCAATTAAACTTTAAATTACCTAATACAAAGGGAGAAGAAATGTTAGTAAATATACCAAAAGATGGGTGAAAAGGTGCAGATGGTGAGGGCGAATAAATGAATTATAGTACTACAAGAGGACACAAATATTAAACACGCTGTAACTCAAAGTAGGTTGAGAATAGATCGCCTAACCATATAATTTTTGACCTTTTTTGATCTACCCTTTGACCTCTTCGACCAACGGTGCAGAAAGACCCTATATTCAAATATAAACATATTATTTTTTATTCAAAGTGTAGATGCATAGTGATTTGTCTATAAACTTCATATTCATAAGGTGTTCCAAATTTGGAGGAGTGTGAATTCAAAATGTAGAAAATAAAATGGAATTTGGATGTTCCTACAAAATTTAAATTTGAGAAATTTGAAAAAGATCGAATTAATTAATTTATTGATTTCAACTGCATTTCGATCGAAATGAAGAAGATGGGCGTATATTTCAAACTCCAGCTTAATCGGTTCATTTTCAAAATTAAATTTTATGTGTCTGATATTACATGTATTTACAATAGCTACCAAATAATAAATTTTTATGGCTAGTAAAAGTTAATCAATCAATTTTCAAGATTCGATTTTTAAATTATATTTCAGTTACTACATAAATATTTTTTAATCATTATTTTTCAACATATCCAAGGTTTTCATTTGCTTAGAGCTACTAATATTATAGGATTTTCCGCTCAAAAAAATGTCGTTCATTACCAAAGCACATGAATTGTTTTGTAACAACAGGCGATGCCCACCCAACAGGAAATTGTTGTTTTTCCAGCTAAACTCGCCCAATGAGAGTGCACCAAGGAATGCAGCTAGTGCTCCAATAAAGACTTTCGTTTTCGAAATTTTCACCTGTATTTTCACTTTTGTTTTAAAAGGTGTATGTATGATTACTTTTACCTTAAACGAGTTTGAACTTTACCACTCCTCAGCGATACGAGTGCAAACAAATTGCGGCGAAGGTCGATCGTTATCGTCCAAAAATACGACAATTAATGGCTTTTACCAAATGCTCAGTACCTCTAACCTTTTTTGCAATCGCTCTAATTCTGTCAAGGAGAAAGTAAATTAAATCAATTGCTGAAGTCGCCGAAGCGGCCGCGAATTAGATACCCGTGACTATTATAAAAGGTAATTATGCAGAAAGAAGAATGTGTGCTAACGTAGTTAGCCGTCTTATTACCTTTTTCGCCCAAAAGCCAGATCACTCCATGAATGAGTGATCTCTTTGGACGTTTTCATTGGTAACTTTTATTTTTATGTCCATCTGCATCGCGATTTAAAAACTGAGGCATTTCGCAATATTTTCACCGCAAACGGGATGCAAGGCGAGGCCACAGCAAAAGACTTTAGCGTGTTGAAAGTGAGACGACACGGAATTTATTTAGCAATCGGAGTACCTTCGTAAGGTGCTAATTTGGCGCAGCTCTAATGCAAGCTGCGTTCCCTAAAAATCCGACGTGATTTCTTAGCCAATTGGCAATTGGTTTCGTGCACGCAACGCGCATTACTTCGCATGCGTAAGTCACTTAAGTGCATTTTCATTTATTGAAAACTCATATAATGGGCCGGCCGCAGAGGCTCTTTCAAAGTCATGAACAAAAGCGAATTGCGGTTATAAATGTTAGTTAGTTACTTAGTTAACCGAGAAATTAAAAAGAAAAAAATGAAACGTGTGGCGCGTTGGCTCGGTCGTGCACAGTTTCGCATCAACTAACTAAAAGCAGTTAAAGTAACGTGCAATTTGGCCGTTTTCATTTGGTCTGTGCTATAAGAATGCAGCCATCGGCCATGGTTACCCACTCCAAGAATAGACAGGGTTTAATGACTCCACCAAGACAATTCGTTGCATTTTGCAAAAGTGAAAACACTCGTTAGGGGCTAGGGGCGGGCCAGAGACGTGAGAGTCGCCATTATTTTGAAAAGATTGTCTAATGGTTTAATTTCAGTAATTTTTTAATCCTCTGTCCCTTACATGCTGCCTTCGTAGGCTGAGCAGAAGCTCAAAAGTCAGGCTTATTAGAATAATTGAGGATTCGCAGCCTCACTTTATACGAGGGTAGGCGAAAGTCAGGAACTCTGGGAAAACTGGAAAAAAAATGTTCAACCAATTGCTTGTAATTTTGCAGATTTTAGAGCGTTTCACGCTTTCTTTCTCAATTTTATTTTACAATTTTCTTATCAGTAGTTTAAAATAGAAGGTAAAGTGAAAAAAAACGCATCTACCAATAAAAGCGTAGTAAATATGAAGAAAAGATCAACATTTCACGCACTTTTATTCAAAGCTTAAGTTTCCATGGATTTTTTGAATCTTATTTCTTCTGTGAGTATGCAGATTAAACGGGCTTAAAGTCATCAGGTCATTTAATTTGCATACTCTAACGAGCCAAATTGTGAGGAGCGAACAAAGGAATTTGTATTTATGAAAAAGCAGTAGTGAATTATTCAGTTGAAATACATAATGCATTCAGTGAAAGTTATTAATTTCAAATTTCTTCGCTGAAAAAGAAGAGTATTAACCTTTAAAATCCATCACAATTTTATACCTAGCAGGCTTATTGCTTTTTTCATGTTATTTTTAACGAGAGGGCGCTGCTCCCTATAATGAATAAAATTGAGCATTTCCTTGAACTGCTATTCATAAACCAATAATTAATTTTCAAATTTCAACTCACTATTAGAGTAAATATACTTAAAACTCTCAAATTAGAATCTCGAGAGAGATTAAAAATTCATTAAATTTAGGTCTATAGAAAGTTTTTTTTTTACATTTCTATATTTATATATTTAAATTCATGCAGAAGCATGACCTTAAATTGTGCAGATATTCTTGATTTCGGATTCCTTGGATTGGAATTTTTAGAGTCATATGTAAAGATAGCATTAGATATAGAACTACATGTGAAGAAGTAATGCTAAAGGAGTCTAAAAATAGATAACCAAATAAAATATGTTTATGCATGTATAAATCGCTATGGAACCCATTAACTTTGGGTTTGACTTTGGATCTTAGGACTTGTCGTACTTATGATTTAATTTGGTTTTTAAAATGGCTTATATGTACAATAATTAATAGTTTAGTCTCTTAATTATTTTGAACACATGCAGTAATAGGTATGGGCACAATAAAGTTTAATAAACAATTTTTTATCCCATTTAATTTTAAATTTGAAGTATATTATTGAAACTCCAAAGCCAACAAAGCGCCAATTGAGATAGATTTCATGAGAACAAATTTTAACAAGTTATTTAAACTCTTATTCCGTTTTACGGTTAAACATATGGTTAGTTAAAAATTTACGATGTGGCCATTAACTCTTAGCGCCATACTACAATAAAAGTATAAGTTCTTGAATTAAGGAATCCAATTTGTTAAAGAATCCTATATAATACATCTACAAAGTACCCCATTAACAGAAACAACTAAATTGCGACAATTCATCTACCTATTAAAGTTTAGCCACGATACATCTGAACGACAGACAGTAAATTAAGGCAATCTGGCTGACGAAGTTCAATCGGCCAAAGATAAATCGATTATCTGCCATAAAGTGACTCGTTATTAGCCGTAACGAAGTGGAACATCTTAAGGTGCTTATTTGGCACCAAACCTTACCGTCTCGTAAGTAAGTGGAGAAAAGAAAAGCACCAAGGTCCTATGCTTGGCTCGAGCCACATATGCAGATTGCAAATACCCGAAACATACCGCTGTGGTTTAATAGGAGATTACACGAGCGACACAATTGTTTTCAGCCTTTGGAAGGCGTGGTCACGCAACTCTATGAAAATGCGCACTTTTCCATTGTCCCATTAAACTCTAACCGGGGTTAATCTTAATCTAGTCTCAGAAGTGAAAGTTATGTGCGGCATCTGGCTGCACTGACACGGCTCTGACACGGGGAAATTAATGATTCGGTTCGGAAGCTGTTGGCTTTAATCTTGAAGGCAGTTTCTTCCAGTTTCGTAACAAACGCAGCAATGAACCCAAGGTAGAGGCTGATACTCACCTGGGGGAGGTAGGCGTGATGAATCACCGTGGGTCACGCATAGCTGAAATCGTTTCTAGATGACCCAGCGAGTTTGCCGAGATTCCAGCTGCCTGGGTCGTTACGATGCCCGTGATTGTAATTGCAGTTCTCAGGTATGTCGGCAGTTTTAGAGTTTTTACTATTTCTGGTTTCTATTACGTACGGTTTCTGTTTTCCAAGAGAAGATTCGTGCAAAAACCAGAGCAGAACCAAGTTTTTCTACCATATATATATTATAACGTATGGCTTCTTCCGAGTCTCTTTCCTGAAGTAATATCTAGAAAATATTTGAACATTCCTGTTGTACTTTATAATCTTAACCTTTCCGAAGCCGCACCTTATAGCAACTTTTTACCATTTTACAAACTAATTCAGATTTCTCATACAACTGACTCATTTAAAATCTGTTTTGATTCGCAATCACTAAAACGAAAATATTCAAAAATTACATTTTTTGAGTTTGACAATTAATATGTGCAATTAAAAGTGGAGGATTGATATTTTCAAAAATTCCTTATTTTATATTTTTAAGTTTGATATTTTTTATTCTGTTTTTTTATGCACACAATTACCGAAGGAGCCGGCTATCTAAGCAAGGATATTTTCAATATGGCTATCGTTTTCTCACAACAAAGAAATTGTTTTCAATTTTATGTGATACAAAATTTTTCCTTCAAGTTTCGCTATTAATGCCGAAAAAGAAATATACTGAGCTTAACTAGCCAATTGTCCTAAAATTTGGTGATTGTAGTCAAGATATAAAAAAGGTATTACACTTACCACTGTTTTTACTTAGAAAAGAGATATTGGAATTTAAGTAAAAATGGAACTGAAAATTTTGATTCAATAAAATTGAAAAAGATTTCTTTATTGTAAGAAAACGACAGCCATATTTGAATAATCTTTGGTTACATTTAATAAGCGGTTCCTTCGGTAATTTTTTGCAAAAAACAGAATAAAAATATCAAACTTTACGGTCATGACACTGAAAGAATTGCTCAAAATTAACGAATTTCTTTTATTTCAAAGAAATGCTATTATCTCAAAAACTATTATAGAAGATTTTTACTTAGGTAGGTTTGGCTTTTTCGAACAGTCATGAGTTGGCCCGTCATCCGTTTTCATTTAAACGTTGATTTTTGGGACACCTTGTATAACGCTTAAGGATCGCAGTATTGAATTTTATATAATGAAAATTACTACGTAACTAATGAAAAATTGTTTTAATTATTTAATGAACTATCATCAAAATCTATTAAGACAGAACTTCATAGTAGGTATGATTAAAACATCAGTTTGTATTAAACCAACCTCCAAGTTTAAACTAAATTTAGACCTAATCGGGTTTCATAGTACAAGTGCCCAGTCTGTGTGGAGATTATGATTTAAAATTATTTCCATAACAATTGTAAAGTAAAATTGCGGTTACCCACTATCAAAAGAAAGTATAATATGTATAAATAAACCATAAGCACGATTTTTTTAAACTTGAACTCCATTCTAGTAAATTTTCCTTCATATCTACTTTGTCGGATAATTAAAACTAATATACATATATTATATATTTAAATTTTAATTCTTAGATATAGACATTTTTAAAGGGCCAGGTCTTGAGTATCACTTATAGTGATGTCCAAAACATTTGCAACTAAAATTTTAATTTTCTACTGCTTATCACAGAAAGTCGTAAAATGTTAAAACTAGAAGAGTTGAATTTTCAAACTAGGAATAATAAAGACTTTAATACTGCGTATAAATTTTTTATTAATTTACAGCTTTTTGTAATAAACCGAAGAGAATTAACGTTTTAGTTTCAAATGTTTTGCCACTTAAACATCGTCCTTTTTAAAAATTCAAAATCTAACTGAAAAATTCATAATAAATTCAGTAGTAATTTGCGAAAGTAAAACCAACAACCGGTATATAAAAAGGGAAATTTTAATTGCAATAACACAGGAAGCAAGGTTTGGTCTTCTATGATACTTGGTATCGCCTTGGTCGGCCAGCACAAGCTCCTGACACACATAATTATTATCGGTGGACAGCATACAAAATAATGTGCAAATTCGCACTCCAGTTGTTGCGTATCATTTCCTATCAATTTGCGTTACTTTCAGCTCACATAACTTGAGCTGGAACCCGTCTTAAATATCCTGATCGGTTTCCCCGCGGTTTTGGCACCCAAGCTAAAGCAACGTTCCAACAAGGAAGTTTTGCGCAACTACTAGAAATATTAAAAAACTGTTGATAGACACACGGATGATTTTTGAGACATGTCTGAAGTGCACCTACAACCGGTCGCTAATTATCCAAATAGAGTAATAAAAGTGTCACATATTTGTTAGGAAGTTAGTAATTAATTAGGTTGCGCATGTGCACTTCTTCAAAAGCATCTGCTTCAAGGTAGTTTTAAATAGATTTATTACGCTTTTATGTCTACTTTTGGTGGCCGTTCCTTGAATTATATTTTGGCTAATATTTTCTATTGCAAGGTAGCTAAAGTAGCACTATGTAGTGGAAATCATTTTGATCTGCAAATATTTTTCCACCATCCATAGTCAGCAGCCTTACCACTCTGAAAGACGGTAAGCGAACCAAGTAAACTGAGACAGCAGTAGCAAACTTGGAGACCTCAAGCGGCAAGTACCTTTCTTTCTCTGGACGATTTCTTCAGTCCATAACGAGACGCGATCGAAAGATATTCAATTTTCTCGGAGTTCGTGGAGCTAAGTACGTTTTCGGATTCGGTTTTCTTAGACAAATCGATTTATGCAAAACAGAGGAATAAGAAGATAGCTAGGCT
The DNA here is from genome assembly GCA_963920795.1 of Eutolmus rufibarbis. Taxonomy (NCBI): domain Eukaryota; kingdom Metazoa; phylum Arthropoda; class Insecta; order Diptera; family Asilidae; genus Eutolmus; species Eutolmus rufibarbis. Next base: position 24,758,799 of record OY987205.1, read on the forward strand.
AAACCGTGAACGGTGAACAAGTGCGCTAGATCCAAGAGTATCCAAAGTGAATGTAACAAGTGCGCCCGATATGATAGTAACCGATCGGTACCTCTGCTAGTACCCCTGCGAATTCAAACTGGATTAAGAACCCAACGAATGCCCAACCGACCCACTTAGAAGGTTTGTCTTAACTATTTTCGCTCCCATGAAACATTATTAATTTGCTGCGATTTTTGAACTGATCAAGCCAGCCAGGAAAATGTGTCAGTAGCTGCACACCTTTCTGCTTCGCTGATCCTCTTCTACGGTGGAAAATTTCTACACCGGAATCTTTAGCACTCGAGTAATCCTCTATAGAATTAAAGAAAAACAAAGATCCGATGCGGAATTAATTAGTCCTTATTAAAATCTTTCTGATTTTAATTCGCTGCACATGCGGACTTTTCTATCGGACGAAACTTGAGACTTTGTTTGCAGTCGAGCTCAGGTGGAATTGCACCGATCGTGAAACAGAAACCAATCTACATGATGTGCCCCATATTCCTTGCCAATGCACGCAATATGAGTCTATTAGTTTCCTCTTGTATCGATTCGGTTTTGTTTTTTCTACTTTTTATTGGCGGAGGAATTTATTGCGGACAGTAATTACGAAATGAAAGTTTTTAATCTCACCCATCGAAGCAAGTGAATTTAATGTTTTCAAATAAGTCTACCTGTCGAGAAGCAAAGAAATTATTCGATTTTTTATAAGGGGTCTTAAGATCCGATTGTAGTCAGAGAGTTTCTGGAGTTGTGGTTTAGATCATTTACTTGATGATAGACTTATTTATTGTTTTTTTATTTTCTATCCAAACAGTTTTGTAGTTACTTCTTAAAATGTCGAAAAGAAGTCAATTAAGAAAGGGTTTTGAAGAGAGTTCCGCTTTCGCAACTGTTTAACATTTTATAATGGCCTTTATTTTATAAGTGCAATTCACAGTCCAAACCCATTTTAAAAATATTGATAGCAATCAAGTAGTTTCAATAGCACAAGAGGGATTTGAAAACTTCAAAATGGCGGCCACAAATTAAAAAAGAAGCTGCGGCCGAAAATAAATTGCATTAAAGAAAATTAAGTGGAGTATCATATTGAAGAAATAAAGATGAGGAAATAATTCCACAATAATACATATGTAAAATATGATAATGCTTTTGATATATATTTACTATAAACTCAATTTCAATAAAAGTGGAAAAATGTACGTAAAAGAGAGAAACAAACGAAGTATCTTATAATATACATATGTATAATAGTTTTTTTTAATGATTTTTAATGATTAATTTAAATAATTTACAATTGAATTTGTCTGGTTTGATTCCTCTAAAATATCGATTCAGAGCAAGAAGGATATAAATATGGAAAATTTTCATTATTACTTTAGATGTATATTTTGATAATACATTTTTCTACCAAAAAAAAGGACAGTGCAGTTGATATACATTTACAAAAACTTTAATATAAAAGATAATTTAATGCAACAGAATATTTCCATTACACTTTGTTTTAAGTAGGTACATGTAACATAACCTAATAGAACTATGCATATATGTAAATACGGATGCAGATTTAAGAGAAGCAGTCTTTTGAGCAAAATAGCAATGAAGACTAAGTAATTGCATAAGCTCCAAATATTGGCAAGACACAATTTTTCCTCGGTCAATTTTAATTAAAAATACTTCCGCTTGTGATGAGTGATTTCAGCTTTTATTAATAAGGTTCAAATAACCCAATTAAAGCACACATAACAAGTAATTAAAGAGAGTAGAAAATTTTTCATTTGCAAAATTGTGTAAAAATTGATTACATTCATAATATTGCATCCAAGCTCGGCTATCTCTAATCCATCAAAACGCCAATCATCTTTTATAACAAACATCGCAATTCATAATTCCATTCACTGGTGGAATGATCCCTAATTACTTGGTAATTCTGTGCCTTAAAATATTATCCATCATCAGGTCACGAAGTAATCACAGTTCGGGACTGATTTCTTTCATCAGTGGCATGTTCTATTCAAACGCAATTATAAAATTTGCCTTGAACAGAAACAGCATTGGATTTAAATTTCCATTAATAAATGCTCAAATGAATTGAACTTTTAGTTGAGATTTAATCGATAAATAGCGAGGTTTCTTACAAATTTAAAGACAAAATTGCATATGGGTCAACAAACAGATTTTTGTATTTTTGCGAAGCGTAAAATATAGCTCAACATTAATTTTAAACTAATATTTTAACTTTTCTTTGAAGTGATTTTAAAGCTATTACCATGTTTTGGTATGTTTTTTTATCATTTTAGTGATCCGATAAAAACGGTACAATTATAGAATCAATTGCTTCCCCATCCGTTCGTTTCTTTCCTAAATGTTCTAGCTAAACTTAGTTAGAATGGCCCAAATATACAATTGTTGTAAAAATCAAGAAAGTTAAAAATTAAGTTTTTAATAAAACAAAATATGGGGTTGGGACATCGATTTTTAGCGTTTTTCTGATAATTTTGTTCAAAACATTTTTTGGCACATCAAGGAATTTTATAGTTTTGGGATATCCTTTTAATTTGAATTATCATTCATTTGATAACGTTGAGAAGAAAAACATATTTGGAAAAACTATTAACCTCTAAAACCTCTTAAATTGCAAATTGAGATTATTTACTTAAGGTCTATGTTTAAGTCAATACGAAAAGATGGAAAAAAATTCGAAATATTGGACTTTAATAAAATGTTAAAAATTGATCTTTTCAAAAACATTTCTAGGCATGAAACCTTAATGCAAGTACTGCTGATCTGTGAAAATGGTCAACAAACGTAAATTAAGCAATTTCATCTTCACGGAAGCATAAAAAGCAAAGCAACCTTGACTATATGGTGTAACTGAGGTACAGCTTTATATCGTCTTTTTATTTACTTCCATCAATTTGCAGTAGCGCTTATAATTAAATGAAACGCTTAGAACGGGAGCAACTGACTCAGTGTATCGGAGCTCACGGAATCGGTCAGGTATCAGTGAATGTGTGATCTCGCGCAGATCTATAACACAAGTATCGCATAAAATTCCACTCCAATTTGATCAGAAACTCGTTGCTCGAGTGCATAACAACTTTCAAGCGATGCTGTCGACTTTTTGTTAGCATTTTCCTTTAATACACGCTCAGAAAACCACTTGAAAATCACCAATGTCCGAGCGAGTCAGCATGTGGCTACTCATGCCTATGAAAATTCATTTTCACCTGATTTTCACTAATGTTTACATCTGGTATTTGAACGGAAATTAGACAAAAGTCCTTGAGGAAAAGAAATGCCAAAGCTATTTTTGTGACTGTAACTATAGAATTGGTCAGTGATCCGTAACCGTTTTGTATGCCAAATGTTTTGAATGAAAATAGCTTATGACTTTCTAGGATGCATCTTGAAAATCGTAACGTATTTTTTTCTTATACCCTTTTACAAGGTTACAAAAATTAAAACTGCTAATTATCATACATAAAGATACATGTGGGTCACATGGTATTTTTGTATTTTACTTTCACTTTATACAATTTAAAGAGTTTAAAAAAGTTGTCAACTGGTTTTTGAATTTGGATACACGTGTTGTATACCTTTCAATTTTTCAATTTAGAGCATAAAATGGATGTGTGCAATTTCCCTTTCATTGTAAATCTGGTTTTGGAACAAAATAAAATGCTTTTATGCCCAACAGTTCACTTTTCGCTTTACGTAACTACAAAATGCATTGCATTGAGACCCCCTTCACTAAATCTTAGTTTACTGGTTCTCTGCTCTTTTATTGGCTTTTTAAAGCCCAATTGATTTTTACGATAATATGATGATATAAGTAGTTTAAATAATTTTATTGTTCTGAAAGATTTATGGAATAAGAAAATCCTATTCAACTATTAAATCACAGAATTTCAATATTTTTTTTTTGGATTTTAACACAGTAATGATTGCATTACGTTCTAAAAGAAGTCTTGATTCTTGATATATCGTGTTTATATGCGAAATTTATTTTACGTACTTTAAATTACTTTCCAAATATAAAAAAAAAAACAAAAGGAAACTATTCTCTAATATTTTTAAGGTAGTTTACTTCCTTGATATTGGCATCATGTGCATACAGTGCTAAGAAAACCCAAAAAGATTTTTTGCAAACATTAGTTAAGTTGCATTCTCCTTATACGACTGAAAAAACATTCAAAATTCATTCAATTACATACTTTAAAATTTTTCACTCCTACCAAAATGGATGAGGTGAGGACATAGACAAATCAATTTAAGTTTTTATAGTTATCTACTTTATCTTTATTGTAGCACTTTAATTTCTTGTAAATTAAGAACATATGTAATAATGTTGCTTTTTACAGTGTATTTTTAAACAAACGTCTTTTGAAATGATCCTATAGCTATAACAAGTTTCACATACATAAGGAATTTTTTCATGTTTCAAATAATAATATGCTACATTCATAATTCAAAAAAATTTCAATTCGCAAAATACAATTCAATACGGCTTAATATGTAGAATTTCCAGTTTTCTTTCAAGAAAAATCAACGTTACATGTATTTATATTCATGGAATTATCTCTACACTTTCTTTCCGATAATAATGAGCAGTCATACAATTAAAAAAAATCATCTCATTCTTCTATAAATGCTCCTAATTCTATACTACGAAGTTTTTGTTATCCTAAAACTTCTTTTCAAAAGCATGAAATTGGCTGAAATTAACTTCTTAACCTAGTTTATCTGTAAAATTGTAAATATCACGACAGAAAACTCGTTTTCACCTGAATAAGAACTTAATTGCAAACGCTTCATTTCCTGCCAAGGTGCGTCTGCGTAAGACCAGAGGCAGCCTCACAAGAAACGAAACCAAAAACAACAAATAATAATTGCGGTCAATTTTGAAATAGCGTTGATTACTTGCCGATAGAAGTAAAAAGTTGAATATGAACATTTTCCCGATAGCAAACTATTGGATGCATCGGCTTGGTGTTTTTATGTAAGCATCCATACTAAAGTCTATGCACAATTTGCTTAACATAATTAATCTTTAGATCTGCATATGTTGATTTAGTTAATTGCAACCCATCTTTTCTATTGATGTTGTACTACGTAGGTATGTACATATGTAGACACGATAAATAAAAGAAAAATTTATTCTTGTTGTTCACTTGCCACATAATTCGATTCGAAAGTGATAGTCATGGTTGAGATGAAATTTATAGACGGAATAGTGTTTAGATGATGGCATAGTTTGACATTGTAAAAAATCAATTATTTTGAACCGGAGGTGACTCTGCAATCAAATAATTATCTGCAATATTTGTCTTATTTTGTATCAAATTGGTATGAAAAATGAATAAACCTGATTTTGTTTATGAAATTTTTTGATGACAACATGATACAGTAAGTTACGAATAATGAAAAGGAAATAAAGAAAGCTGACCAAGTGACCGACGAAGAGATTTTTCAACACTAATTTAATTTCATTTTCACAATCGAATTAAAAGTTTCATGGTTTCGCTTCTATAAAGAATACGGTGACGAAATTAATGATAACTTTTGGTTGAAATTGGAGTAATCTCAAATACTGCGGAGAAAAAAATCTGTATTTTAATAAAAAATAGGTGTTATTATATCCAACTAGAAAAACATATATCTTATGACTCATCGCATTCCAAAAAAAATTGTTAATTACTTTTGGTTTACCCAGTTTCCTAAAAGAAAGCGATGCTGTTACATTTTAAGTGGTTTAAATTATGATAATAAGCAGTTAAATAGATTTAACCGAATCCGCGAAAATCATTCGTCTCTTACAGTTTTATGTATCTACCGTGTAATCATATAGCTATAAGGAAAAATAGCAAATCCGCGCCAGATCAGATCGGTTTTAACGACTTTCAGAGAAAGTATCACTTTTAGAGATTTTCCTCATAAGCGAGCAAGTTCAACAATTGGCACAATTGTCTAGATATACGAAAGCCAGTAAGAAGATCAAGCACCATTATAATTCACACCTTACTTGACTCTTACGGAAGCAAAATATTTCAAATAGACATACGAATTTTTATATTGTTTTTATAGACTGCGGGACGTAATCGCTTACGTACAGTACAAATTTAAAAAAACGGGAGACGCTTGTACAAATGCAATTTATTTACCATCACCGGTCAAGACTTCTGACGGCATCGCGAATTAAATCAATTGCTGGTAAATAGAAACAAATTTCGCATTACTGATTTGTGGGTACTTCACAGTGTGTTAATTTAAACCATTCGAAAATTGCAGTCTTTTGACTTCGAGCAAGAGAAACTATGGCAAAATGACTAGAGGAACGGAGTCTGTCACGGAAATTAAGTATTGCAGCAAGTATAATTGTTGTGTTGTTAGCGAAGCCAGCGGATATCTGCTCCCTGAATTTTTTATTCCACGACTCTTACACGTGATGCTGGATTAATTATGCAGTATTTTATGTTATGCAAATCTCTTGTCTTAATCACCCAATTTATTATTCAGATCAGATCATGACCGCAGATACTGTCTCTCTTCATTTACACATTTATACATTTATTTGATCCCAAAAGTTTCAAAAAATTTCGTTGGAAATTGTGTTACAACTATAAATTACAGACATTTACACCTTTTCCATATTTTTTGAAAAAAAACATCCTCAAACAAAGGTATATATTAAAAGCAAATAACTTATTCGATTTATCGACGTCGCTTGAAATGAGAAATTAAAGAAATCGAAAATTTTCTTTCAATTTCTTTATTTTCAGGTATCTTTTAGTGCTTAAATCAATTTTCACCAGAATTTTGTAGGAATATAAAGAAAATTACGGCAGAAAAATTTCGCTTTTCGAAAATTTAAAGATAAATATCTCGGGAAATACAAGCAACCGACAAAAGTTTTTTATATATTATATTTCTGAGTTTTGACCTTAAATGAAAATATGTACATATTAACAAGTTTTCATCAAGCTCAATTTAGCCTAGTTTTTTAGTTAGTTATTTATTGAGCATTACGCAGACAAGTTATGGTCTATGATTCCCATTTTTTCACTTTATTTAAACTGATCGGAATTCAATCACTTCCACTGAAATCGATATACAAACGCCATGTTATGTCTTAGCAAAAGCTTTTCTTATTTATTAAAAGTACCTAATATTTGAAATAAATAGCTGTATCATGACAAATTTTTTCAAACTTTCTATTTTATTTCATATGGCATAAAATTAATACTCTTATTAATATAAAGCGGCTTCGTATTTCTTATTTTGATTAATTTTTTTCCGGTGTTAAAATTTCATAGGTATAAATTTAATTACTAAACCTTAAACTTCAATTGAACTATAAACTTTTGGAACTATCCAATAACTTAATAGCTAGCAAATGTATTTAATTATTTCAATTTTGTTTACTGTTTACTATTGATTCTAAACCAATTTAGCTACTTAAATCAGGGTTTAATTGCAGCAATTTAAAAAGCTCAATTTGCTATGTATTACTTACTAGTAAGGAAGTGTACGCTAAAATTTTATCAACATGTCATGACAAAATTTTCGAAAAGTTTTCAATAAGATAATAAATAATAAGGTTAAATATGCAACGAATGAATTAGTATCTACTCGTTCAAATTCCAATTTATTCAAAAGAAAACTTTCTATGAACCAAAATAAATGAAATTAGTGTTAGTTGGTTAAACTGCATATTTCCGCTGTAATATCAATGGAATTCTAGAGAAATTCAATTTAGAATATAATCGCAAGCAGTATGTCTATTTCTTCACATATTTTTTGAATAGTACAAAATTCATTTCAGCAATGGTTTTAAATTTTATGTCTAAATTAACTCAAGGTTTCTCAAAACATGTGAAATGAAATGCTTGATGTTGTTATCAATTTATATGCGATCCCTATATTTTTACTCTTTTAACCCATAAGCCTCAAAATGGATTCATCACTTCTCTGCCTTGCTTCAGTTCTCCGTATTTTTGGGGTTTTGTGCCATAATATGGAGAGATGTAAAATTATGTACCTAAAGAATTTAACTAAAGACAAAAGTTAAAACTCAACCCGGGTGAGAAGACTGAAAAAGCACGGAAAAGATTCTGAAAGTTGAATTTTAGATAGAATCCAATCTGAAGTAAGGCAATTATTATTTGCACTGAAAACTGATTAAAAATAGACGGAAGTTTTTCAACTTATAAACTCAAAACAACAATATATTTATCTATTTTCTATTTTTAAAATTTTCAAAAAAGGCTATAATTTTGTAATGAAAAATCCGATTGCTATCATTTATACCTCGATGGATAAAACTAATTAGAAGCTATATTTCACTTTTGATTTTGTCGAGGTATCTTAAAAAACCTCCTTTTAATTGAAAAATGTTGAATAATTTGTCATAAAATCGATGATCTTGACTAAACCTGAAGTCGAATTTTTTTGAACTTAAATGCATTTTAATTGTCAATTATCGACCTATAGAGCATCTTTTGTTTCATCAAGATAACTCTTATGGTTTGGTCAGAATATGTAAAAATGTGAAGGAAAGGCAATGATGACGGACAGAATAACGTTTTTATTAGTATTAATAGTATAGTTTTTCAAATATTCCTGGATGAAAAAATAAAACGCACTGAACAATTTACCATTTTTAAGTGCATTTCATTGCAGTTACCTGATGAAAAGATTTCGAAAAATAAATTATGCCAAAACTCGTTTCAGAGGTTGTAGACTTCAAAAATAAAATTTGTTTGTAAATAGAAGATTTGTTTGTAAATGTATATGGAATATAACGAAACTTGTGAACACTATAGAAGCTGTGTTTCTTAATCGATTTTGACCAAACTTCGCCTGTACGTTTATCTCTCTAATATCTCGGCTAAGTTCGTAAATGGAAGGAATCGGTTGCGGGATTGGGGATAAAGGGGCTACGTAAGTTATATAAAAATGGTTTGGACCCGATATTTCCCATAATTCTAAACCGCTGTTAACCAAACTTAAGGTACACATTGACAACATGTAGTTCTAAGTTGTGTAACAAAGTAGTGGTGATCGATCAAAGGGGTGAGGGGCTACATCAGTTTCTAATGATGATTTTATTACTGCGATAACTGCCGCATTTCTTAATGAATTTTGGTCCCACTTTGCCTATGCATTTATCGGCTCGATATCTAGGTCATATTAAAATATTGCGGGGTTTAGGGAAGGGGACGATGGACTTTCACCTCGCTATATACATATTTTAATTTATTTCCATGTAGACCGTATATTTCTTTCGATTTTGATTAAACTTGGCTAACATATTCTTCGTGGCAATATCTCAGCTATGTTCGCAAATAGGGTGAATCGGAAAAAGGGGTGGGGAATTCACCACTACATTCCCTTATGTAAAAATAATTTTTACCACATTGAAATCTACCACTTCCATCTGACTGCCGCCGAAAGTCTTTTTTTTATGTTAAAGGGCAGTTGGAAAGCAAACTGAAACTACATACCATATATTGAGATTGTGAATAAGAGACGGAAAATCATAAACGGAAAAGAGATTGAAAACGAACTGAAAATTGTCAGAAAATTTGTGTACTAAAATCGGGTGTAAAACAGATTGAAATATATTTTGCGATCCCATGGTGATATATGTACAGTACATACCTACTAATATGCTAAACTTCTGTAAATATTGAGCCTTGGTGGATATCGCTATCACTTCTACCAATATATTCAGTGAGAATATTCCTCGGAATGAATTTAAAAGAAATCATGGAATACTGCTCACTCTGCCTTATTACAATCGTACGATCTACAAGACGTGCCAATTTAATTTGATTTTTAATTGTTCGCAAATTGCCCATGATCATGCAAATTTAAATGATATGCAGAAACCAACCTGATTCGCAGATTTATTGCAGCCACCTGTGTTCCTCGGCGATGTTCACAATGAACCCGCTTCTGCCCGCCGAGCTGAAGATGGGAGGAACAACCGGCTAATAGTTAGCATGAGTACGAGTGTCTTGGCGCTTCATTGAGGAGTGCTCTCCGCGATTGAAGACGCACTCCTTGTGATGCCCATGACACTAAAAAAATGCCTCAATGGATAAGAATTGTACTCGAGTTGAGCCGCCGCGGGCCGGATTTACCGCGAGGCGGAAATAGGCGGAATTTTATTGCGAATATCGAAGTGGAGCGATAATTGCGAAGTTTCACTTTCCTCACCACGCTCGCCATGATACCGATACGCTCTGATCAGGATTGATCGATGGGTGGATAAAGTGCTTCATTATGACGCCTCGCTGGGGTAAGGAGCGATCTTTAGCATCTTGGCGGGTGTCTCGAATTCGTTTGATGACTCTCTTCCAGGTGCGCTCCGTCGCCGACGGCGCTACGTGGTACTCAGGTGGGAGAAAGTGTTTCGAGTTCGACATCTTCTTGTCTTCCGTGTTTTTCTACTCCGTCGAACTTGCCATTGATAAGCACCTTCCTCCAAATAGATGATGAGCTTTTTTGCCTCTACGCCGATTGCGTTAGGTAAGATTGTCGATTTAAAGATATCTTCATTTCGTCTGCAACGTGCAGCTAAGTTCCCTCAGGCAAGATCAAGGTTATGGCAAGTGGACCTTCGTTTTCACTTTTCGCCGGTCTGCGGAACTCGACGTGGGTATGTGGGTCAACAACGAAAGGGCCTGGACTGCGACAGGTTTCCATTTTTCATTTGAATTATGCACTGGGCGACTGTCGCCGTCCACACGGCTGTTTATTCTTTTTATCGAAATTATCAAGCTTTCAACCCAAGAAAAGTCGCATTAAAAACGGATTTTGCTGCGAAAGAAAGTGTCTCTGTTTATTTGTTTTTCTGTGTGGTATTTAACGCGTCGCGAGAGATCCGTATTTTCTCTTTTTTTGGAATCATTTTTTTTCTTTATGGGTGGGCGGATATGTTGAACAGATGTCACGGTCGAAAAACTACCGTCTTTTACATTGAATATTTCTGCCGCATGCCGATGCGGTTGCCGCCGCCACACAGCGCCATACCTCGCGGCAAAATTCGCGATTTCGGTGTGAAACTTTTAATGGGAAAAAAGCTGAATGAAGACTTAGTCAGACGGTTGCATAACAAAAGAGGTTTACGTTGTAGTCCAATTATTTTGAGATTGTTAAGAATCTGCAAACAATTTTCTTTTTAAATAGGACTTTAAACTTAATTTAATTAATTAGTAATTACTCAATAGACGTCTTTCCAGAATAGAAGACAAAACGTTTTTAGCAGCAGTTCTTCAAATTTATTCTACTTTTATAGAGTAAAGCTTGCAGTTGTTGTTAGGCTCATTGAACAGATACAACTTTCATTTTTTCAAGCAGCGAGGTGAATAATTTCAGGTAAATTTCTGAAATTATTTAAATAAAAGATTGCCGATTTCATAAATTTGGAAAGTTTTCATGTCTGTAGTATGAGAGGCTAATAATTTATTATCAGTTTTAAGCATTTCGTATCGTCTTCCCGAATCGTGTAGTTTTATTTTGATTCCAATGATTCCATGTTCCTGCATTCTTTTAAGCTAAATAGTTAATTGAAAACTGTTATCTGTTAGCTGCTAGTGGCATAAACAAACTAAAATCTTGTTCGGAAGACCAAACATAGATGAGTTATTTATTTCCTTATACATATTATTTAAAGAACATGATAAATAGCAAGGAATTTTGAATGAAAATGTAAAACAAATATTCGGAATTAGTACATTTCATTTCAAACTTACTGTTACATTGTATAAAGTAAATTAATACTTTGTATTTAATCCTTTACTGCTGATAACTCCTAAGTTTCTAATGGGCGATGACTCCACAAGCAACTGGTATCTTTGACGTCGTACGGCATTTCTAGAAGACTGTGCAATGTTCCAAAGCATGCTCAAATTAATTAGTTTTGTTCTGGCCACATTTTTCTTCAGATCAGTCCATAAACGCTCAATAGGATTAAGATCGACCGATTGTGCCGGCCAAAGTAAGACATTTATTGTACATATTATTGAGCATAAACCAATTTCTCATTTTTCCGCAATATGCTTTAGATCATTGTCCTGTTGATACACCCTCTTCAGCATAAGGAAGCATTAGGACTTGCAACATTTTAATATATTTATTATGTTATTTTCTATCTTGAAAACAGGACCAACACTTGATATGAAAAACAAGCCTACACTACATATAATGTTTTACCGTTTTGATCGTATATTTTGGATCAAATCTTTGATATTTTGTTTTTCATCAGACCATTATATGTATGTTATGTCAATTACCAGCTGGCCAATTTACTTGTTCTTTGGCGGAATTTCACATGTTGTTTTCTTAAACGATGTCTTTTTGCTGGTCTTCTGAAGAACAAATTTACTTTTAGAAGTCTGCTCCGTACACTTGTCGGGCTATTTAGGACATGTTCTTATCTTTTGACTGAAAAATGTTGAAGAATAATTTTCTCAGCAATTTTATAAGCTGGAGGTATGATTTTTTCTAGTATTAAGCGTATTCAAGAACACATTTAAATTTTTATTTTTGTTTTTTTATTCACAAAATAATTATTATTATATAGGGCGTCGAAGTAAAGGCCTCAAAAAAGAGGTCACTGGGATAACTCCAGTCCACGACGTCTAAAACAAAAAAATCAATCGAAGTTTTTTTCAGAAACTGTGTCTTCTATTGATCTTAGATGCATAAAATCAAAATTCCAAAAATTACACGCATTTTAAGCAAACATAATTTTTTTATTGTTGTAAAAATTAAAAATATGCACAAAAGGGGAAATGAAAATTGAACAAATGTATATTAAACCAAGATTCTACTAAGACCACTGCCCTCGGAATAACATATTAACGAACGCAGGAAGATTTAAGTCGATAGGTTAATTATTTTTCAAGACATCCTAGGGACGCCACAACGAAAAGTCATTTCGAGAAAATCGCGTTTGCTATTATTTTGAAGGACTGAGTTGATGACTTCTTTTAAAGTAAATGAAATCAGCTAAACAATTCAATTGCAACTGAGCTTTATAACTACGTTTTAGTTTGTTTATGTTACTATCAGTTCGCAAATATTCCAATTAACCATATAGCTAATAACAATGCAGGAACGTAGTAAACAATATTGCAATGAGCACTGCTACTTCTTTAAACGGAACTGCACATTGAAACCCATTTTGATCCCCTACACCTTTAGAAGGGTTCTCTCTATTTAAGTCCTTTTTGTCCCGACTTTGAAGCAAAGTATTAGTTCCAAAATAATCTTGGAGATGCTAAAATAATACTAATTTTATTGTATCTTATGAAAATTTATTATTATTTTATAGAAATTCAATAAATGTAGTATAAACTCATAAACTTTATTATTTTTAAAAACTTATTTCCGTGCAATTATAACAAAAAAATCTTGCATATTATCACTATAAAGACGTAAGAGTTCAAATTAGAGGTAAAAGCTATCACCAACTCTATTTTGAACCTTGAGAACTATATTGAAAATGTAAAGATTCAAATAAAATTAAAAACTCCCCAATAAACTTTATTTTGATTCCTCAGAACAGTTTGGAGTATCTAAAATTTCGAAAGTGGAATTTATTTTCGAGTGTCGAACTATTGTTTGGATTTTGGGGACGAATCTAAAACTCTGGCCTGTTTTAAAAATTTCGATATCCGTTAAGCGGAGGTGGAGAAGAAATAACCGTTTTTTCTGTGTTATAACGTTTTTAATATCGTTTTGGTAATTTATGTATTATTATTATACAATACTTATATAGTTTTTTATTACTAACATCTAACTAATGTAGAAGGTCAAAGAATTCAGTTAAAACATTTTGTAAATTTATTGAATTTGGAAAACTACTATTTAGATACTACTATTTATTTGTGTTTATCATCGTTATAAAATATAAACCGTGATTTATTTCAAATCTATTTTTTAATACGTATATTTAGTTTTGTTTTATTACCGACAAGAATTTTACCAGACTGTTAGGACGAATAAAATAAGACTAAACTATCCTATAAAATTGGCATCTCAAACTAAAACTGATATGAAAATAATTTAAAAGAAAATTAATATTATACAAAAATGTAGGCTCAGTTGAAGCTCTGCCTTATTCATGAAATCTTGTACCTGCATGTAACAATAAAAAGTTCTAAAATTTCCTCAATTTTTTTATACAAATCAGAATCAACATGTGGATAATACATATGTATATGCTTTCGTATGTGATACCTATATAATTTTCTCTCAAAAACAAGTTATTTATGAATCAGAAAAAAATTAATATGCAAACTACTTACTATGTGTATGAACTATCTATATGTATTATAACATAAGTAATTTATCTTTCGGTAAATAGCTTATTAATTCTAAGCTTAGGTAAGTAAGTGAACTGAGCATACATCGTTTAAAACTAATGTATATAAAACATTCTGAGAACAAAATGTCATACTAATAGCCTCTTAAGTGAACGTTAATTCAAAACAATCGTAAAGCATTTAAATCAAACATTACATCAATTCAGAGTTCAGTTTGATTTTTAATTTCATCAGAGTAATAAGAACTGACAGAGACTGGATATTTGCATAATTACAAATGGTCTTGCAGTCTCCTTACACACCTACAACTTCTTGAGCATTTCGTAACAAGCGGTCAATGAAATTTATTAACGTATATTTCTTATATATCTCACGTTTCAACTATTAAAAGTGGTTTAACCGTCCCACGTCGCGACCACGAGCAGCGCCCTAGACAAATAGGAATTTCTTGAGTCTTATCCGAGGAGCTGAGCTAAACTAAGCAGAGATAATCTTTGTGTTTAAAGGTCTTTTGTTGCTTGAGAGAAAATTTTCGAATTACAAGACCAACGTGCGTGGAACCCAGAAAAGCATAAACTCCACGTAAATTGCCAACATAATTCAATTTGTGGCCGTGCACGTGCTCTTTGATGTGGTGGCGCACATCAAGAAGTGTATAATTTTAGCTTTCCCCGGTTAAGAAGTGTTAGCAGGAAACGTAAGGTCTTTTATTTATATTTGCATTGAATTAAGAATTTAAAGTGTTAATGATCGTAGCGTATCTTCCTGAAAAAAGTCCTAAACTCTATTAGTTCTGTTTTCTCTCTCTGCTCTGTTTATTTCCATAGCTATTAATTATAATAGAAAGAGTTATAATAGACTTCCTGATGTTGTCCAATAGCAGTTGTTTTCCCTTAGGATAAATTGTGCCATGTTAACGAATAAAAATAGGTATTTCCATCCAATATATCTGCAGTATAATTACAATATTTTAATCTTTCCTGGTACAGAAAATAAAAAGTTCAAAATGTATTTTTATTAGTAGGTGAAGATCTGCATATTACACTATTGCACTATTTCATACTTAATTAGATTGTTTATATTTTTTATTAAAATAATTAAAAATTGTAAGAAATTTAAGCAAGGTTCAATTAAACGACTTTACTTGCATACATTTTCAGTACATATGACATCAATATGTATACCAAGTTGACCAAATCAAAAAGTGTATATGAGATGTTATTTGTAAAAGTTGAAGTCCACCTGTTTAACGCACAATTTTAATTACTTTTAAACTTTAATACCATCTTAACGTGTAGATTTTAAATATAATAAATAAAATAACATGTCATTAGAACCGCTTGGTAGTATTAAGTGAGTTTCCAAAGGACCCCGCTATAATTATATGGGATTTGGGTTTCAGCGGATTTGGCTGAATTTTTGATATTTTGTAGGTCTCATCATGCCAAACAAAAGTCTCCATGGGCACAAAGCTCGTTATTGAGTATTTTAAGAGATATATAAACATAAAACATCGGGACCATTTGCCGCCCCTTGGATATGCCGCCCGTGTGCGTGGCACACATCGCACTTATGGGCGCGAGGGCCCTGAGCGCGCCTTTCGGTTTCTTAGTCAGATCTAATAATCTATTGGTTTGAGCAACATAGACTGCATTTACACGGAACGGAGTTTAGTTAGCAATTTGGCAAAAACATATTTGATGATATATTTTGAATATTAATCAGCATTTTTCACTTTTTCGCAATTCTATTCAAAATCGAAACCGTTCACGGCCGATATCTCTTAAAATACTCAATAACGAGCTTTGTGCCCATGGAGACTTTTGTTTGGCATGATGAGACCTACAAAATATCAAAAATTCAGCCAAATCCGCTGAAACCCAAATCCCATATAATTATAGCGGGGTCCTTTATGTAATTTAGCCAGAATTTGTTTAAATTGAAGAAAGTGCTACATGAATTATGTTATTAGAATGTTTTATAATTTCGTCATGTTCGAATGTCCATTTTTCACAGCTTCGTAACTTAGTTAGTCGTTTACAAGTTCTTGTAATATTTTATAAGAAAGAACTTTTACTTTTTGAAAAGCAGTTGTAAAAATACTTGTTTGGATTACCTTCGTAGGCTTAGATATGTGAAAAGTTTTCGAAGTAAAAACTTGTTCCGCCAAATGGCTATGCCATCCAATACTTTTAAAATTCAATCAAGCATTTGAACGACTTTTATATTAAAAATGAAATTGCTTAATTATTTTGGACGAAACATTATTATTATTTAATAATACTTTTAGCCGACCTATTCAACCTTGTTATTGTAGACCATTCTGTTTCGTTGATCAACTTCTCATAAAGTTACATTTCCTCTGATGGTGTAAATAAAAGTTAACCATGTCATTGCCACATAATATGTAATAGCACCGTTTCTACAAAAACGGATAACCAAATTACTGATTACGATTTTAAAAAACCCGATCTTTTTATTAACTTCATACCTTTCAAGGAAAAGTATTAACGATCATTCGTTATATAATATTGCAAAGTGGCGCTAAACAACGTCTCAGTCCGCTTATATGCCCTCTGTTATCTTAAACTGTCAGAAATTTCATTGTGCTTGCGAAATACCAATTGCGAAAATTGCCCTGGAAATTGCAGTCTACAATTCGCTCTCCGGTTCGTTCATGGACTTGTTCAAAATTGACTCAAAATCTTGGTAGCAACGGCCCACGGCCCTCGAAAAGCCGGTCTTCAGCCTCAGCTGTTGCACCAGGTCCGCATGACCAACAGTCGACCAACCAACAAAACGAAGTCGTTTGTTTTCTACGGAACGCAACGGAGCCCCACAATCCGCCGTAGAAACTGAAAACTGAAATTTAAGAAATATCCGGGGCATCATGGTGCTGTTTCTGCCACGGTGATCTGCATTAGACGCACATCGGCGGTTACAAAAAATTACGCAAAGTTGCTCACTCACCGCGAGCAAGCCAATTTAATGTGTCATTACTGCGCTGACACCGAGGCCTAAGAAGCCCAAGAGACTCTGCGCCTCCTTGTCCACGCCGCGCAGGTAGGTCGTTCACCTGGACGATTTGGTAATATGGAGCTTGATACCATTTCGAGTTCCCTCGATGGAGATATCGATCTTTTAACCGGTGGATTCCACTCCATTGAAGTCAGTCAAGCAGAAATACTCAGGCCTATGTTGGGTGCTAATTAATGAATTTCTCAAATAGTGGCCCGTTCATTTTTTCGGAGCCACTCTATGGGTCAATGGGGATAAAAAGTAGACTGTAAATTTCTTAACCCGATTTCGAAGGGTTTATGGGTCGTATCCGCATCGTTTTTCTTTCTGCAATTTTCATGTCAGAAATTTAACTTACAATGGATCCCTTGGGTATATGGGAACCATTTAGCAAATTTGCGAGACCGTGAATATTCGCTAAACTTTCATGCTTTCCTACATGCTATATGAACATTTGATAAATGATGACTTCATATAGCCTGCGCTTTCCATTCCTTTTTGAAAGTTGAACTAATGTCTCGGATTTGCCTTAATATTATCTGATTGATCCTACCTATTTACTTACTTTCGTATCTATTACCTTAATTAGTTAACTACCCTGACTGTTTTTACTTATCCAACAACCTACCTTCAATTTGCAGACATTTTTTTTAGTTTTGTTAAATAGTTCCTAAGTTAACCATACACATGTTTATTAAACAACTTTTGTATACTGCGTATGTACCAAAAAAGGAAAGCAATTTCATACCACTAAATAATAAAGGTAAATACATATTAGACTTTTTCTGTTGGGTATTAATAATTTAAGATTTTATAGAAAGTATTGTGCACTGAAAAAAGTAATAGAGTGATAAGACTTTCCTATAATAAGTACTTTAATGGCAAACTCAGGAAAATATTGATGAACTTATTCATTTTTCATTATTCGACAGTATTTGTGAAAATTTTTATTAGTTGTGATTTTTGTTCTGCGCTTTTCAATCAAAATTTAAATTTTATTCCTGATTTTAAATAACCATTTTCTCTCAATGAACAAGTCGTTTGTAGGAGAGTACATAACAAGAATGCAATATGTTAAGGATTTGATAAACTACTTTATTCGTTCACAACTAAAATATGCTTTTCCTTGAAGTACTTAGCTAAGCACTCTCCGTTGTATGATTACTGAACTACTCACTATAGTTTTCAGTCTGTAAGTAACAATTGATAAATAAAGTTTGACAGGTTATGGGCCCAGGGCGCTACAACTGCGGGCAAATGTAGTTAGCGTGGTGAATTGAAAGGAAAACTTAAAATCGGTTTTGATCTGAGTGATCGCTACTAAAGGGAAGAAGAGGCGGACATTCTGAATCAAATCAGAAACTATAGCAATTTAGATGTTCTACGATCTGAAGCTGCTGAAAATATGGAGGAGTTAACTACAAAGTTGAAAGATCTCAAGAAGAAAGAACGTGTAACTGAGGAAGTGGTGCAGAAAGCTTATAAAAGGAATCAGGAAATTAAGGAGCACATGAGAAGTAATGAGACATCATTGCCAAGAATTCAGAGAAGTTGATGAAGGTCTCCTTAAGTTCGGCCATCTGCTCCTCAGTTAGCTGATCGAACATTCTTGTCAGCTTATGTCGATTTAACGCTTTTAGTTTTAAATTCAGATTTTGATGTACACTTTCCTATTTTACCGATTTTTAAATAAATCATTGAGAATTTGTCAATTCAGATTTTTCAGATTTTTTGTGAATGCTTCAATAATTATCACACAAAGAAAAAATATTAAACTATTTTTTTTTATTACTTTATTGTTATTGTGTTTATTTTTATTGTTTTTCTTTTATCCCTATATATATATAAAAACGAAAATTTGTTTGTTTGTTTGTTTGTTTGTTGCTCAATCACGCCTGAACGCTGGGTCCGATCATTTTCGTTTTTTGGGTGAAGGCACTACATATCCTGACTTAACATATAGGCTACTTTTTATTCGCAGATTTTAAAATGGCGGACCCAAGATGGCGTCCAAAAATTTTAAATTTTAAGGAAATGCCATGAAAATTGGTATTTGGGGGTTTGTGGAGGTCCTGATTGCGAATCTATGCTCCAAATTTGGAAATTTAAGATGGCGGATCCAATATGGCGACCAATAATTTTCGAACTTCAACGAATTCAATTGCAAATTAGTACTATCGGTATTTTGAGGCCACTAATTTCGAATCTACTATCAAGATATGCCAATTCAAAATGGAGGACCCAATATGTTTGTTGATTAATCACACCTTAACGCTTGATCCGATCATTTTAATTTCTTAAGTGGAGGCACTACATATCCCGACTTAACATATAGGCTACTTTTTATTCGCGGGCTTCAAAGTGGTGGACCCAAAATGGCGGCCAAAAATTGTAAATTTCAAGGGATTGCCATGAAAATTGGTATTATGGGGTTTGTGGATATCCTGATTGCGCATCTTCTTTCGAAATTTGGAAATTTAAGATGGCGGATCAAATTCGGCGCCAACAATTTTCGAAATCCCACGAATTTAACTGAAAATTAGTAGCAAGGGTATTCTGACACCACTTAGTTCGAATCTATTATCAAAATTTGGAAATTCAAAATGGCGGACTCATTATGACAACAGATTTTTTGGAAATTGAAAGGATTTTCATGCACATATGTATATTAATGTAAAGAAAAATCGGTGAGACTAATTTTGAACCTGCTACCAAAATTTGGAAATTCAAAATATTTATTATTTAACACTTAACAATGGAAACGCATAAGTACAGAATAGATTATGAGACCTTCTGATATAGACGGTGGTAGCAAAAAGAGTTTTGGACGGTTCTATACCAAATCCACAGATTTTAGTAATACTTCCAAACTTCCTAATCTGGCTGAATTACCAATATTTCAGAAGTATTTAACTAATTAGTATTTTTGATACACCGGGTGAAACCAGGTTACTCAACTAGTTATAAATAAATTATTGAATTATTTACTGAATTTATATAACGTTGTTTTAATTATTTCTTTAAAAATATTGCCGGCCCCTGGCGAAGTTTAACTGCGCAGACATGCGGCCATGAAAGTGTTAAACTTTATTTACTCATAGTCGACATGGTCGATATGGTATTTGCTTTTAAAGAATTGGATGGTGCCTGATTTCTAATATAGTTTGCAGTTGAGACTGCTTCGGCCCATAAAGTAATACTTAATTTTGATTGAACGTTCATGCACCTTGCCATTTCTATCACAGTTCGATTTTTTCTTTCAGAAAAACCATTTTGCTGTGGGGTATAAGGTGTAGTAGTCTAGTGCTGTATACCGTTCTTCTGCAAAAAATCTAAAAAATCTGAATTGACAAATTCTCTTCCATTGTCCGTTCGCAGTATTTTGATGCGACGATCTTTATAGTTTTCTACTTTTGCTTTAAATATTTGAAACATTTTTAGGGCCTCACTTTTTTGTTTCATAAAGAGCTCTTCACACCACCTTGTTGCATCGTTTGTGAACGTTATAAAATATTTTGCACCATCGCCTGACGCTGATCTTATGGGTCCACAAACATCACAGTGTATTAACTCTAGAGCGTTCTTGGATCTATTCGTAAAGTTTTTGGAAATGGCCGTTGAGTCTGCTTTGCCTGGATACATATTTCGCATACTGGATCAATATTCGGTATCTTTTTAGGGTTCCGTACCTCAAAAGGAAAAAAGGAACCCTTATAGGATCACTCGTGTGTCCGTCTGTCCGTCTGTCACAGTCAATTTTCTCCGAATCTACCAGACCGATTAGGTTGAAATTTGGTACGCATATCAATTTCTGTGACCCAAACACAGAGGTGTGCCGTGAATAGACGAAATCTGAATATGGGGGTCACTTTTGGGGGGTAAGATGGAAAATTAAAACAAGAAGTTTTGCAAACTGCATCGTGTAACATATCAAATGAAAAGGCTTGTTGTGAGGATCTCAAATATATTTGTTTGTAATTTTAAAATAAAAAGTTTCCAAGTTATTCAAGAAAATAGACGAAAATTGACCATTCTCCCCCCCCTTATCACCGAAACTACTGAACCCAAAATTTTGAAAAAAATACAGAAATTAGTTTTCTACTTATAGATTATGGGAAAACCTATAAGAAGTCCATGGTATTAAAATAACATGGTAAATCACTCAATATTGTGCGTACCAACTTACATTTGCAGTTGAAATGTGTGGGAGAACATATTTTTAGTTACCACAAACAAATTTGGGTCAGATTCCAAAAAACATGATAGATAACATCGTACGGAACCCTCTTCACGCGAGTTCAACTCGCACTTGTCCCGTTTTTTATGTTCATCCCAGTTGCGAGATTTTTTTGGATCATCATTTTTAAATTTTTCATATTTAGGTGACCACACCTTTGATGCCATAACAAAAGGTTTCATTAGCAGCACATGCCTTTTCCATTGCATCTTCCTTAAGCACCATATGGTACAAGCCGTTCGTCTTTTTCGCTTCTAGTATTATTTCATTATTTCAATTATTTATGATTGCTTTGTCTCTACAAAATATTACATTATTTGAGTCGTTTCATCGTTCGCGGGGCTTAATTCAGCATTCTCCATTTTTTGTAGCTCTGTAAATTTCTTTATGTCGTTGACCATGTGGGACGAAGCACCGCTATCGAGGATCCAATTAGTCGCTGGTCCAGATATTTGATTAATTAATTCATTTAAAATGTCCTTTAAGTTCTTTAATGTCTCAAAATATTTAATTAAATTGTTCTTATTTAGTAGGTAACAAAATGAATATTATACAATTTTTCTAAAAGTTCAAGTCATTTTAAACTAATAAGCGTTTGATAAAATGTTTACTTTATACGTTCCATTTTAAAGTTTCATAAAGACTAGACCCTCTATTAATTTTTATATTCTTTTCCGAATATTGTCTTTTCTCATAAAAAAAACTTCTCATATAAACGTGTAACAAATTTTAATAACATATTGGATGCAGTTACCATGAAAGTTTGTATGGTGTCATAACGACTTTTGCCTCATCATGACGTTGGAAAAAAAATAATAATTAAAAATAAAATTAATATACATAATATTGATTCCCACAAATGAAGTTCAACAAAAATAAATATATGTAAATAATAAAGACAGAAAGTACACATAATTAGTAACCTACGAGTAACTCTAATTTTAATAAGAAGGTGTTAGCGGACTAAAATTCCCAAGACCCAACTTTAAGAAAATCCTTTTCCACTGAAACTAAAGATTATTTTAAAGCATTAGAATAAGGCCAATATAGACGGCACAAAATATATTTTTAGTTGCCATTTGGGCGTTTGAAAGCGTACTTAATTTAAAGTAAGGGAGCGGAAAATTGAACAATTTATTCCCTGACGGAAAAACGTGTTCCTGCTTAAAATGCTCCCATAACCTTTGAACCAATGAGTGTAGAATAATCGCAAGGACATCTTTCAGAGAGCTGAAAGTGTCCTCTAAAATTCTATTAACGAACACCGAGCAAAGTGGGTGGTAGTTTCGGGTTGTCTCTTGTTAATTCGGTAAACATAAAAAGTGGGACGTTATCAAAGAGAAGGCTCTTAAGCGGCAATATGAAATTTTTTGAAAAGCAAGAATCATCCTAAAAATTTATAATGACTACGATTCATGAATTTATGCACTTTGCCCTCATAAGAAAATACTTAAATGAAAGAAAATAAAATTTTTACGACAAAAAGAAGCTCTACAAATTCGTTCTTAATTATTCAGCTGTAACTATTTTTTTTACTCGAGAAAAATATAGCTTTTTATTTCTATTTTCTTCGATAGCTTTTAGTCAAAGCAATTAACTGAAAATATTCATATATGTACATATAATATAAAAGTGAAAGTTTGTGTGTTTGGTACGAATCGACTCCTACACCGTTCAACCGATCCTGAAATTTTTACCAAGTATTATTGAAATTCCAAGAAGTGCACTAGGTTACACTTTTTAACTGTCAGAATTTACGAATTCGAGATGACGGACTGTCAAATTTTGAAGTTTATGCAATTTCCACCAAACTTGGTACTTGGGGGTTTCGTTTAAGGATCTCTATATACCATGCATAAAAGCGAATGATTGTGGGTGTTTTTGGTACGAATGGACCCCTACAGCGTTCAACCGATCCTGAAATTTGTACCACATTATTGAAATTAAAATGAGACGCCGATGAGTTCTTCATTTTTCTTCCTCTTCTTCTTCGATTTCATTTTTTCATTGAGGCGTAGCAGCGCACGCCGGGTATTCGCTAATATTTAATATTATTGACATCGCTGTTTACTGAAAATTTTGTTCACTTGGGTTAAAGGCACCTAGGAGTTAGGCTGTCTTTTTCCGATTGTAAACTTTTCATTATATCATACATATTTAGCAGCAAACATTTCAAATTGATAATCTCTCTCTTTGAATTACAACGTCCTCTATTCTGGTCAAATTGATGCGCTTGGTGTGTTAATTCTTTAATTTTTTTCAAACCAAAACATTGAAGAATTATTATTTGTTTACAAATTGTATTAAAAAATCCAATATACTCGTATATTCAGATTAAAAACGGCTGTACAAGTTAATCTAGGAAATTTCACTGAGGCGAAATTGCCTGGCAAAAGTCACTCCAAAAAACAGATAAAAGGCATGAGATTTAAAAAATAAATTGATTATCTCATATTTCATAGAAAATTATTAACAATATTTAGGAGAAAAAAGACGGACCAGTGCGAGTACAACTCATACCATGAGGGTTCCTTACCGTTATATTAACGTAATGCTTAGTAACTAATTACTTTATAATTAACGTTTAAATTTGAATCCACGAACAAAATTAAGTTTGTCACGTAATAGTTCTTTTCTTATTGTATATGTATAATAGATATGACGAAATTAGAAGTAGGTAATTAATGATTTTCGGATGTTTTCTTCAACTTGTCCTATAACAGCTTCCTCTGTGTATAACAGCTTCCTATAGGTTTTGATGTATCAGTCAGTATAAAAATACACTTCTTAATAACTTCACTACCAATAGATTTTGCACCCTCATACGAATTTATCAATTTGATTATCTATAAAACTCTAACCTACATTTCAATTGTTTGAATTTATTCCAAAATAAATGATTACAATATTGATCTGACCTCAAAACAATTGTTAAAAAGATCCAAAAAAAAATCTATTAATTACGTAAAATAAATTTCTTTATGATTACAGATAAAAATGTTAGCAAACAGCGTATTACGCACAGCTCTATGCTTATCGGTGGCAGTGACAGCGGAGCGGTGGTCTCGCCAATTATCAAATTCGGGGCCTGAAACAGATGCAACCAACGATTGGGTTCCACTAGCACAACAAACAGATAGATCAAATAATGCCAGAGTTCTTAATTATCGCCCAGAGCAGTATGATAAGAATGGATACGTTTTGCCCACCGATCAAACGGCACTGCAAAGACGAATTCCAGTGGGTCAACCATTCCAGGCGCAAGGTTTCAAATCCCCACCTAAACCAGAACCAAAATCTTTCCATCATGGTCGACTACCTCCCCAGCGCCCAACATCGGAATCATTCTTCAAATTTGAAATGCCATTCTTTGGTAATGACGGATCTCAAAACGAAGCTGTGCCAACGGTTCAAGCAGACTACCAAATTCAACACACAGTACCCCAGCAAACTTTTGTAACCTCACCTCTTTTCAGTCAAAAACCTGTTTTTCCGCCAGAATTCCATCCAAACTATCAAGCGCAATTTCAACCGTTGACACAACAAAGACCCATACAACAAAATTATGTTCAAGATATTCAACAGCAAATTAAAGAAAAGCATGTCGAACATAAACCGGGTTTAGAGGCACAACAAACTCAAGCGATACCTTTTGCAGGGCAGCAACCTTATGCTAAACCAACAGCATTTCAGGCACAATTGTCTTACAATAATCAAGGTCAACTATCACCATCTGTCGCCCAAGAAGAAGTTCAACTCCTATATGTTCCGTATGATGCCCTTTACCCCCAACGACCAGAGCAAATTTCATACGATGGTACAAGATTTAATTTGATACCACAACCCGTAAACCCTGTGCACATAAACAACTTTTACACTCCAGAGCCCTTAATAAACAATGATCCAAATTTGTTTTCTACATCAACAAGTGCACCATCTTCAACACAAGGACCAAGCACAACGCCAATGTCATTCTTAAGACCTCAGTTTACTTCGTCCCAAAAACCGAAGAGTAGACCTAAACCACATCAACCTCCACTAGCTATGTTTATGCAAAAATCCTCGACCAATCCTAACACAGTTGTTGATGTTGTTAAGGCGTTGAGTAGTGCGAAATCGATTGCTGTAATAGACGCACCGACAAAAGCTGCTCCTCCATTGTTCGTAGGGCCAGGTGGTCTTCCATCTCCAAATGGATATGCGAAATTTGAATTGCCCTATTTATCAAGTATTAACCGAAACAACATTGACTTTTTGCGGGAAATTCCCTTTTTTGTAGCCCCTCAAAGTTATAGAGCTCCTTTAGATTTTAATAAAATTTCGTTGCCAGAACCTCATGTGGGTTCAATAGTGGTTAACAAGCATTTACAAGGTGTTCACGCAACCCAAGTTGTGCAAGACTATCAACGAGTTCCTCCAACCACAAAACAACCTATTCATCTTATAAGGGAGATGTTTATTCCTACAACTGAAGACTCTTTGAGATATCACACTAGTCCTCAAACAGTACGAACAACAGCTAGGCCCACAAAGCTGAGGTATCAATTTGGAACATCCTATAGTGAGTTACCTGGAATAAATCAAAATTATAAGCAAGAATCAGAAGCTGCACCTGTTCAAACTCAAGCACAGGAACATTCTCAGCACCATAACTACTACCAGGAACAATACATAAAAGAAGTGCAATCTTCCACAACACCTGAACCCCCAAAAACAAGTCCAAACTATGCCGAGATTTTGCGAAATGCAGACAAGCAGCTAGAAGAAGCATATAAATACAATCAACAGTTGCAACAAGTTTCTTCAGTGCGTCCAACAATTCTCGGAAGTGAGCAAGGTGGAAATTCATATTTCAAAGAAATTCATCCAACAACCTCCTTGCGTCCAACTACCCTTCGACCGAAGGAACACTTGATTCAAAATGAATATTTCCAAGAACAGTATAACCAAGAGTTTGTTCCAGTTACATCCATTCGTCCATTAAAAACTAAGGAGCAACCTCAATTAGAGCAATATAATCACGAAGCTTACCCTGTTACATCGTTGAGGCCAACTACGATTCGAAGCAGGCCTCAATATATTGAACAATCTACCCCAAAGCCTCAGGTTGGTACCTCCGAAAGGCCTTCTTTAATACAAGTACAGCATCAAAATCAAAATGAATACTATAAAAGTACTTCTGAAAGGCCTTCCTTGATACAAGTCGAACATCAGAATCAAAACGATTTCTACAAAAGTACTTCTGAGAGGCCTTCTTTAATCCATGCTCAACATCAAAACCATGACAACTTTTATAAGGAGCAATATGAGTATCAAACCACACCATCTACTTCACCAAAACCTACCCGTTCAAAGCAGCGTCAAGGACAAATAAAATTTAACCGGGCACAGTACAATGAAGAGCTGCAATCAGAAGTTTCTAACGCCAAGGACTATCGAGATCAAATGCAATATCTCAGTGGAAATTATAGGCAAGAAGTACAATCAACAACAAGAGCAACAACCCCAAGACCAAAAACTATTGATCGCGGTAGAGGCAGCTACAACAAGCGCCCAGTAGAGATATCCACTCAGTCAACATATGGTCACTTTAAACCGATGCCCAATAACGTAATTAGTGAAGAATATTTCAAAGTTCAACCTCTTAAGATAAGCTCTTCAACAAGTACTACTACTACAACTACATCGACTACTACAACGACTGAACCACCCATTCAACAACATTCTAGTGAAGCAATTCCCCAACCACAATATGCACAACTTTCAGAAGCAGCTCCTACTGTTGAAATAAAACCTATTCCCGATTATTACCAACATAAAGTGAATCCACAGCCTTCTTACTACTTCAACAAGGATGATGAAGAATACCAAATGAAGACATACTTCCGGCAACAAGAAGCATTCAAAAATCGTCAGAGTACTACAACTCCAAGCCCAATCTACGAAAGTGTTCAATACACTCCCATCTCATTTGACTACGCCAGTCAACTGTACAACATTCCATCAACAACAAAATCGTACTATGACGAGTCGACCCGAACAAAGCCTAAAGAAAGAATTACATTCTTTGCGCCAACCCCACACGTTGAAGATGAGCCAGCTGTTGTTCCAGAAACTCCAGTTCTACCAATCCAAAACCCAACTGTAGAATACCATCATGAGACTGAACAACATCAATCACAAACGGAAGCAGTTACAGAAAGTACCACTAGACATTCAACAACACCATCAATCATCCACCATAGTTCGACAGAAAGGCGGCGTCCTATACACAAGCATCACATTCCTATAAATCATAGGGCTAATTATAACAATGAAGTTGTCTATAACCACGACATCGAAACCCCTAAAGAACAAGACAGAGACCAAGAATTAGAGTATGAACCTAACCCATATCAGCTTCCTTCAGAGCTTCCACCGCTTACACCAAACCTTCCTGGTCTGGTGAATGGGTTGCTTGAAAAGGATAATGAAAATGCTATTGAAAAAGGAACAACAGAAATGGAGCCTCAAACTACGACAACAAGTACTACATTGCGTCCCACAAGGCGACCTATAAATCGAGGAAGACGTCCTACGATTGCAAGAACTCAATCTTCAGCTGGATATTCTTCAAACTATGAAACAACGACACGTCGCCCAATAACTCGTGCTCGACGACCATACACCAGCAGAAACAACTACAACAGCCAAACAAACCAAACGTATGGTTCTACAACAGCAAGACCTCTAGTTAGAAATCCGAACCGAGTTCGTTATAATCCTTCACCTGAAGAAAGACGCCAATACCGACCGAGAACCAGACTTCACTCCAAAAAGGGTACTGGAGAAGAAGACAACTTAGATTATCAGAGAGATGTCTTAAAACAGAATTACCCTGTTTTTAAACCAACCAGATCAACCCCTACCACAGCAACCACTACAACTACTACCACAACCACAACTGAGCTACCAACCGGAACTGATATTCCAGAAGATATTATTACAATAACACCAAGTTCTGGTGATATTGTTGGAAATGCTAATGATGGAGTTGGTAGTAGTGGAAATACTGGTGGCAAAAAGGAACACTTTACCGGATTTTTGGAACCATTGCAAATTGCACATGAATACCAACAAAGGCATGATAATTACGGACCAGGATATTTCCCCAATGAAGAAGAAATGATTCCGACTGAAGCTTTGGTAGAGAAGAATGAAATTCATGAATTACACCCCGTTTACACGACGACTACAACAACACCTGAAGCCCCAAGAGAAACAACCCGAAAATCATTGTTTAAACGAAGAGGTTCGAAGCCAACTCGAACAACCACTGAGGCTCCACTTACAACAACATTTTTGAATGAAGAGCGGTTCACTGAGAAGAGTACTAGAAAATACCCTGAGAAATCTACGGAAAGATATACCGTAAGTAAAAAGATTTTGAAAATTAATATATTCTTATACAATTTGATATTTAAGGTCCGTCCAAGAATTAGGCCGGAACGCCCCGAACGTCCAAAAGTTGTGAAGATTCGTGGAAGAATACGTAAACCAACTCCACCCACTCACCCAGCGTCTACTACGACAATTGCGTCGGAAAAGAAAACTACTGAACATAGTTATCACCAGTTGAACCGATTTAATCAAGACTTTTATCAGGATGATTACAGGGACGAGGTAAATATTTCCTTTTTTCGCTAAAATTATTAGTTTTGAAAAACGTTCATCGGCATGTGGTCCCATCGATGTTTTTCATATGTACTTCAGAATTATCTGAAACTATAAACGTTTTTTGGAAAACATCGATACAAAATAAACACTTTTAAGATATTTAGACCATGCTAAACAAATTAAAAATGACGTTTCTACAATAACCCATTCAAACCATTTCCATTTTTATTTGTTCATGATTTGACTATCAGAGTAAACAATAAAACGTTGGTGTTTAAAGAGTAGATAAAAACCGACTGAAAATAATTTCACTTTAGATTGCACCAAACAATCAACATCAAGGAGTAAATTATAACTTAGAAACGCAAGAATCTCAATGGTCACCATCCCTATCAAACCTCAATGGGTTTAGACCAGTTGACCCCGAAGAAAGATCTAAATTTGGTGCGCAACCACCGCCACAATTTGATGATGAGCCAGAAATCGTTACAGCTGGCCCCGGTCCAAGCCATGCAGGAAGAAAAAACACCTTCTCAGTAAAAGTTTCAGCTGGATTTGGTCCATCTTCTTATAGTTCTTCGAAGAAACATGAATCTAAAGAAGAAAAAAGGTATGCTCGAAAGTTTAATTTAAAGAATTATAAAACATGTTTTTAAGTTTCAGCAGTAGTACGGAAACCTCGTTTTCAGCCCTATTGGAAGAGGTCATGTCTGGAGTGGAGAGCACCTATAAAAATCAACAGGAAGAACTAGAAGAAGATAACTCAAGGAAAGTAAAACAAGGTAGAAAAAAGGGAGCTTGGAAAAGGGTGAGAGTAACACCAGTCGACGCTTTTGAAACTGCTGAATCACAAAACATAGGAACACAAATTTACAACGCCATTTTTGCTTCAAACGAGCGCGATAAGATGGACAGAAGCAGTGAAGATAAAACAACACTTCCCAGTTTTGATACGACTGATAAGGTCACAGAAGTGACTACATTAAATCCTGCAAAAACGAATTTCGAAATAGAACCACACTATACTGAAATGCCGAATCCTTCAGAAGAAACAACAATTTATTCCGAACCGACGCTGAACAGAACTGATAAATCAACGATTCAAGATGCAGATCCAACGGCTGCTATTTTGGAACAGAGCATAGACAAAGGTCCTGACGAATATACAGACGCTACCGAGTACGACAACTTAGATACTGTAACAGACACTATCACAAGAAGATCAGACGAAGAGGTCACTGAAGATCTGGAATCTCAACCAAGTCTCTTCGACGAGGTGAAGAAGCAATTAAGCAATCTTTTCACCGCCGAAGAAGAAAAAGATGAGAGTGATCCTATTAAATCCAACTTCCAGCCTAGAAAACAGGAATACATCAGCATACAGAGAATAAGGGCGGTGAGCGAGAATAGTGATAATAAAATTAAGGACACAGACAAAAAGCCGGACGAGATAACCGTGTCTCCCTTCCACAAGAACCTCATGGAGACTGTGGTTTATGCCACATCAACGTCTACAGAAGTTTCCCACGAGACGGAGATTTGCTACAGAGGACGATGTGTGAAAACAGCAAAGAAACTGTAAAAAATCATAGTCTAAGTTCATGAATGTTTTCTATTTCGCTTTAAGTTCAAAGCCGATTCCACTTTTACGCATTTCTTGGGTGAATGATAAAAATTCGGTTAAAGTCCAGGATTGCAAACTTTGTCTATACTTTTTCTATGCTATTCAATATTTTGGAAGCAATATCATTAAAAATTCATAAAAGTTAACTGAAATTTTCATTTGTTTTTTTATAACTACATACTTTGCATCCACGGTACTTCTTTTTTCCAGAATGTTGAAAAAAGCTGTAAATTCGTATCATTTGTTTCGTAATTTATTAATACTTTAGTTCTTATTTAAAACTATTTAATGTATTTTAGTTTTAATGTAACTTTAGGAGACTTAAGGATGTATTTATGATAACACTGCGCTGTAAAGTACCCATCTTTTCTACGAATCATCAATAAAATCGGTTGATTTAAATAATTTGAAGTTTATAGTTAGTTTAACCCTCTCCTACCATATTTTACTTAGAGAAATTGTGACCACTTACCCAAGTAGGATGAAACAAAAAAATAAAATAAAATAAAAATATTAAAAACATTAAAATAGTGTCCAAGAAATTAAACACAATTATTTACTAGAACGCAAAAGTTATATTTTTAACTAACCCTAAAATTTTCCGTATTTTCATATAACTTATTCGTGAATAATTCTCGGAAGATAAAAACTGTTCGTACATTTATGTTCGAGAACAACCTTTATTTTTCGGAAAACAACGGACATCTACTATTTCAGATTTGAAGAATTATTATCCCACAACGAAAGGAGGTTTAGAGTGGTAGGTATATTTAAATTAAATTTCCAAATAGCCTGGTGCATGTTAATATGAGAAAATCTTGTATTTATAAAATTGGCCGCAAGAATAAAATAAATAAGGAAATTTGAAAAGTGGATGTTTCAAAAAAAAAATAATAATTTTTAGGGAAGAGGATAAGATAATTTATTTTTTGAATTTTGATTCATTACACTGAACAACAAATTAAATTTTTTTAACAAACAAGTGGCAGATTATAAGATTTTTTTTCGTAGATTACAAACTCTCGTTTTCAAGAAAAATAGAATTAAAAACTACAAAAGCCCATATTTTGCCCATTTCATTAAAAAATAAATGTTCATCATAGAAGTTTGTAGCGTGGCTTAAATGAAAGCCTGAGTCCTAATCCAGGAATATCAAATACAATTTATCGCTATAGCCGTTTTTATACATCTTGGCGAACAAGTTTTTCATGAGTGTGTGCTTGCTATATTCTTTATTCGTCATTTATTAAATGAAAGAATCAGTTTATGGGAAAAAGTATTATTTTGAAATGTTTTAAAGCTTCTTAGTATGTTTATCTAATAGCTTTAGATTACAACTTTCATTTGAGCAACATTATAAGGTCGTAGATCAATCCGTTATTTTGTAATGATTTTTCATATGTACTCAAAATATGGTCTTTTGTATTTTTTAATCAAATTTTTCTCGAAAATGAGAGATGATTGATGATGATGATTTACAAATTCTTAATCTACAGAAAAAATCCTATCAAAATGTCTTGCCAATTCTTTGGAACAAAAATTTTGGTGTTGACCATTATTATGATTGGTTTCAATCTTCATCTTCGTTAATTTACTGCCTATTTTGTACTGATTTAAGCTTATCTACAGCCTCCATAAAATAATTAACCTATGTATATTCTTTATTTAATTCACGTTTTGCTATAAGTATGCAATATGGTTAATACAGGCTACAAAAATAAAATACAACAAAATAATCAACTTAAAATTGTTTTTATTTCATGGCGTTGCTTTCTCCTTTGTAGTATACTCAGTGATTGATGTAAATTCATAAACAAAATTAACAAATGCAATGCAACTTCAACTAAAACAAGCTTATAATTTCAGGTAGGGCGCGCTTTAAACTTATAACTTTTAAACCAATGTAATTCTCTGAGTTTTATTAAAATGATGATTTACTAAGAGAAAATGCAATAAAAATCGATTTTTTGTTTACCCCTTAAACAGTCAGCATATTGTTGAGGTTTAGTCAGCTATAAAATGTTCTACCAATTGAGCCGCTTCTTACCTACTAATTAATTTTATTTAATTTTAAGACAGAATTAAAAGTTACACAATGGGACAGGAAAGACTCGGCAATATAAATCGCTTTGCATTCTACTATATTTGCTTTTAGAAAGGTTAGGAAACCAAAGTTCATGTAATATTATATTTTGATTCATATATTCCATTTCTTCTTCTTCTATTTCAATCATCTCTTTTAATATAAACCTTGAAGTTTTTCATGTAAATTATAGATTTATTCGTGATTGTTATTGTATTTGCTTTTACAATAGTTACATTCTAACTCCTTAAATTGTATATTAAATTTAGTATGAAGGGTTCAGATGGGTTTTGTCCAATTGTGATTACACTTAAAAGTAAAAAACGTTAAATACCCCATAAAAATTTACAAATTTAGCACTTCTAAATTGTTAGAATCGGTCAAAGATTACGATTAGTGCAATGATTTACTAAACGAAAGTGGGAAGATAAAGGACTTCTCGATCACTGCTGTGCCCCAACGCCTTAAATTTATAGAATGAGAGCTGGTGAACGGTTTGTTCAAAGTGTATACCGCTTACAATTTGTCTCAAATATACTTTGTATTTTGTACAAACTATATATCAATAACCTGGCAGAGTAACATCGGTCCTAAAACTACCCTTATATTTTTTTTAATTGTAAAATAAAATGACAAATTTAAATTAAATAATATACCACTTCAAATTTTTACACACTATTTTAGATACTTTCTTTAGTAGAAATTAAAATTGCCAGGAGTCTCAGGTAGGTCTAAGTTTTAGGATTTACGTGAATAAAAAACAAGTGTTACTTGAACTGGACATGAAGGTTTATTCATTTGTTAATAACTTCAAGATTACTTAGATCAAAATTACTTAGATCAAGATTACTTAGATTAAACGTGATGACGGCCATTATTGTGAGACAAGTGCAGCGACAGCCTTGCCATACTCAACACTAAGTCAGTGCCAGGCGAGTCTAAACTTGCATTATTTTATAGTGCAGCAAAAATGTCTTATAGCGCTTGGAACTTTAAGGGTAAATAAAAAAAACTATAGAAATAATATACCTAGATATGTATATTACGATCCAGGCGATTAGAATGGTTATTATTACTCCAACCAAAATTTAGATAAAATGAAAACAAGTATTCCCTTACCTTCAATTTCCCAGTGCCAACTAGCTAAAAAATAGCAAATATTGCATTTGTGCACTATTTCATATTAATGAATTGAGCTCTGAGAATTCAACTATCAACCAATGTTGGCTTAATTTACGTGGGCGGAAGGAAACATATGCGCTACATGAGGATGTAACAAATTTTGCCTTTTAGGGAAAATTTACGACATAAAAAAAGATGAAGTGGTCGGGAACTGGTTTTTGGACGCGAATGGTGCATTTCGCCTATTTATTGAGCTACTCATCTCAAGATCTCGGTTCCATTTTTTTACTGCATATTTTTTATCGTCCAATATGTTATCGAATATACTATATGAATTTGTATTTTCATACTGCCCGAAATTATAATAAATGTTAATTTATTACCACGTTTTTATTAACTCACTTTCTTGTCTGTATGTTCGGTATAAATTTTGCAATCGATTTTAAACTAACTTCCCGATGAGCTAGAGACTTGAAATTTTAAACATAGCTCGGAACTGAATGACAATGCAATATTAACTCGCTTTCTTGTCTGTCTGTTTGTTGTTATAATTTTTAATCCGCTGTAAAAGCGTGGTATATTAAAAAAAATATTTTTTAAATAATTTTTTCTCTCTTCATTTAGTAAAACTAGCAACCCTCTAAAATGGTTTATGTTCCAGATATAATTTTCAGATGTCCATGCTCGCAGTAGTCCGAATTTGATTTTCGGAACTCGGTCGTGGATCGTCATTTGTCATCTGCCATTTTGACAAACGGTTCTCGTAAACAAATGCCGATAACAAAACACTACAAAGAGTGGCAGCGAGTGCAGCAGTCAGTACCAAATTTGAATCGTTCTGAGGAAGATACCACGATCTTCTGGGAACTTGGTTAGTTAATTAAATTATCCTCTTGGCTTTAAGTGTAATGGCTGCAGCACCGCCTCGTATTATGACGTTCCGTCCGTCGTGGGAGGAATTCCGGAATTTTTCGGCCTATGTAGAATTCATGGAGTCGCAAGGTGCTCACAAAGCCGGCCTGGTAAAAGTAATCCCGCCGGCCGAATGGGTGCCCCGAAAGGGCGGCTACGACATCGATGAGATAAACATGACGATTCCGTCGCCAATTTGCCAAGTCGTCTCCGGAAAGCAGGGTGAGTACCAACAATTGAATATCCAGAAACGGCCGATGACCGTTAGGCAGTTCAGAGATCTCGCCAACTCAGGGAGGTACCAAACACCAAAGCATTTCGATTATGAAGACCTCGAACGGAAGTATTGGAAGAATGTAACGTATATAGCCCCTATTTATGGGGCCGACGTGGGCGGCACGTTAACTGACTCGGACTGTGATGCCTGGAACATTAACCGCCTTGGAACAATCCTCGACTATGTGAACAAAGATTACGGAATCGAAATAGACGGGGTTAACACAGCGTATCTCTATTTCGGAATGTGGAAGACTACCTTCGCCTGGCACACCGAAGACATGGATCTGTACTCCATTAACTACCTCCACTTTGGAGCGCCCAAAACTTGGTACGCGATTCCCCCCGAACACGGCAGAAAATTAGAGAAGCTGGCCAACAGGATTTTTAACGAAAATTATCAAGTGTGCAACGCCCACCTGCGGCACAAGATGACGCTAATCAGTCCGCAGGTTCTGCGACAGAACAATATACCTTTTAATAAAATAACTCAGGAGCCCGGGGAATTCATGATAACCTTTCCCTTTGGATATCACGCTGGATTTAATCACGGCTTCAATGCCGCTGAATCCACCAATTTTGCAACACCCCGCTGGATTGAATATGGGAAGCGAGCATCACAATGTCACTGCCGAAAGGACATGGTTAAAATATCCATGGAAACATTCATCAGACGGTTCCAGCCAGAAAAGTACGAGGTGTGGCTGAAAGGAGAAGATTTTGGATCACATCCCGAGGAGCCAGATAAAATATATGCAGCTCCTGCGCCGACGCTGAATTGCTACACACAGGGGTAAGTTCAGTTCCCATTTTATATCATAATTGTAAGATTGCTGAAAAGAATTGAAAATTGGCCTCCATGTTATCACACCATGGCGATCGATATTTGCGTACCTATTGAATAGTGCCTACGTGACCAGATGCACGTGCTGCAGACGCAGCGTCTGGTTCTTGGAATGAAACCGGCAGGGAAACTAGAGCGGATTTAAGTTTTAAACATTTGTTACTGTACAGGTAATCGTTTAATTTTATTATCTCCTTTATCTACCTGTTTCAAAGGTCTTTATTTGTGTCTATTTCGATCTCCTTAAAAAGGGATGTTTACAATCACTACCTCTGTGTACCTGAGATTTGTATTCTTGGAATTTTTTTAATTATTTTAAGGATTAATACACTTATTTTACCTGCGGGAAAAAAAAACGAATTTTACATCTTTATTTATATTTTAAGTGTTATAAACACTAACATTAGAAAAAAAAATATTTTTATTTGAATTTTCTAAAGATTAATTAATTAATAACTTATAATCTACCACCATATAGTAACGAAAATATAAAAAAAAAAAAATTAAAAATTGATACGTCGTCTTGTGCAAATGATTTTTGGATTCGCTCCTCCCGGCACATTTAAAACAAACGCAAAATTTATGAAAGTGTAAACAAATCTCTTAAAATTCTTCCATAGAAGTAACTAAAATAAATCAATTCCAATTTTTTAACTTTAACCAGTTAGGTATTTTAGGTATTTTCTGAGAATAATATTATTTAAGAACCAGCTGACCCGTACCCGGCGTTGCCCGGGCACAGCTACACCTATAATAAAGCTGTTAAAAATATTTACTATCAAAGTTGAAAATTTTTATATGAAGGATCCAGTTTTTTACATAATTTACGTTCAAATACCCTGAACATTTCAAGAGAGGCTGTTTTTGAAGTGTAACTTCTTAGGGATGGCTCGTGACTCGAGTAGTGAACAGAAAAAATGTGTGGAACAGTGTAACCGTCATCGCATGGGTTGTATACCTACATATATTGAAAGTGAATAAAAGAAAGGGAAAGTTATAGCAAGAATGGGTAGGTATATGTATACGTGGAGGGAGAGAGATACTGACATTAGATTCTCGACTGCTAACTCACGTCCGAAAACCGAAACCATTTTTAGTCTATGCTCAAACCTTTTAGGCAAATTATTTTATATATGAGCCATTTATTTTGAAAGTGGTGCAGTGCAAGTCCAAACTGTCATAAGGTCGAATTTATCTTAAAAGAAACAATTTTTATAGGTGTATAAAAAAAATTGTATAAGATTAAAATTAGTTATTTTTTCCCTTTAGAAAAACATCCTCTTGAAATGTTTAGGGAATTTTTAATATTAATTGAACGTAAATTATATAAACAGTTCAGCCCCCTCCTCCACTTTCCAATTCCAATGCATAGCCTACGTCACTCAGGCGCAACATGCCCGTAAAATTTCATCTCAATCAGATAAGTACTTTTAGCGTGGCTCACCATAAGCATATCACTGGCGTTCAGAAATTCCTAAATTTTAATAATAGTAAACAATTAAAACAAGTAACTATGTCACAACCTCCTCATCATGTCTGTAAAGTTTCATCGAAATCGGTTCAGCCGTTTCGTAGATTAGCCCGGACAGACAGACAGACACTTCAATTTTATTTATATGAATTGATTACGTGAAAGGTTGCGAAATGAATATTTAACATTTCGAATTTTTATGCAATAATCATTTATCGGCAATATTCGACTATTGAAAAACTAGCATTTCAATTATGGCTCTTATGCTAAAAAGGTAAGTCAAAGCTCAGTTTCAATTTTTACATAGAAAAACTGAGCTCGATCTCAATTTGAAACTCTGTTTACTATACAAAAATCGAGTTTGAGCTTTTGCTCAGTTTTTTAGAATATGAGTCATATGTTAGTTAGGACATACATATGTCCAAGCAGCTTGAAATGCTTCAATAAATTCTTTAAATTGTCTTTCTTCGACCTAATATTTTATATAAGACAAATTATATTAAGCTATAACTTTTTAAATGCTGCCGAGACAATATCTTTATTCTAGTTTGTATCGTTCTCCTATCTCTGAATTTATTAAACAACATATAATTAAATTTCTGTCGTCCTATATTCATTGCAGAAAAACAGTATCAGATACCCACCAGAAGCGCAGTTGTAGTACTTCGTCATCAGAAGCAGTACAAAAGAAACAAAAAACAAATGCATCGACAAAATCGGCTATTCACAATTTCAATGCAATCGCAATTGTTCGACTGAAAAAGATTTGGAACCAGTTGGAGCCGGGCGGAGTGGTAAAGAACCTTCTTGAGGACGGCGTCATGAAGAACGACAAACGGATGCGGTTTCAGACTAAAACAATCAACCTGGAAGACGAGGACTAGTATTTTTTTTCCCCTTAACATCTAAGAATTGTATTTGTCTTTAAATATAATTATCTATCAAATTTTTAGTCCAAAATTACATCGATCTCATCTATAATATTACAAGTACAAGAAATTCATTTGCAGGAGCAATGTTCCTTCACCATTTTTATTATCATATTTCCATATATTTTAAATCGATGTAAATTTAGTTATTTTCACAGGGTCTCGTTGTCGCGGCTCTGCAACATTAGTCTAATTAGGAATATTTTTTATTCAATAGTAGAAAATAGGCAATAACATGCAAAAGTTTTGACGATGAAAGCCAAATAAAAACTTCAACTGATATTTGTAAAAATTATCTTTTACTTTTCAAAGTGACTTGCTGTGTTCAATAAACCAAATAACTGAATTTTACTTGGCAAACAGTCATTGGAGATTTTTTTTTTATCTAACACCGCAACTTAAAATTTATTGTAGTTTTTAACGAGCACTTCAAAAGCAATAGAAAAAAATGCAGTGCCTGAAATCAAGGTAATTTTTTAAAAGTGATGGCAATCAAATGAGAACAAGTACAATTAAATTGTATTTATATCTATTGTCAATTAGGTTGTTTTTAAGAATAAAACCTTTCGATTAAGTGTTGGAGAAGGTATTTAAAATGGGTACCCCCTGGTTTTCCTCGGCAAGTAAAACGAAGGACCAACAAACATATTCGATGGAAAGATATAAACTCATCCTCGACTGCTAAAAATAAAAAGAACCTTCCAGATGCAGTACAACAAAGCAGATTTCAAAAAGAAATACCCACTTTTGCGATACATTTTATAATCAACGATCTTCTTTACTTCCAGTTAGCGGGAAACGTCTTCAGGATCAAATATGAATTAGATGACGGTTATGCAAAGACTGAGCTATGTTTTAGTTTTTGTGTTCAAACTCAGGATGAGCCAGTTACCATAATATCAGCATTAATATTTAACATATATAGGAAAATACGTATGTTTGTTGTTAAATAAGAATTCATTTTCCGAAATATTCTACATAATCTATTTGAATTTTTATATACACCTTTGTTGGTCGTACGTGCAAAGTGTATATGATGTTTTTGGTAGAAAATTAACCAATCTACAATTTTGATATAACAATGTAGTTCTGGACCTTGTCGTGACTGTTAAACTTGAAAAGCAAAAGATGGGAACATATCAACAGGAATTCGTTGCACGTTAATTATAATGACCCTGTAAATAGATCAGAATTTTTCAGAAGATACCCATTTTTCCCGTACTTATTTTAGTATAGTTTAGTTGTATAATAATATGGAGCCAAACAGCAGCAAAGAATCTGTAAACTGTATCGCGATTAATGAATAGACTCATCAAAGCAGTGTTTAATCTTCCTAGGGCTACTCCTACTGCAATTTCATACGAAAGTACAGGCAAATATAAAGCTGAAGCAACTAATAGGGATGAAAAAGGCTAAGATCATTTATAATATTTCAAAGAGACATACAAAATCATCAATCAACCTGGTACTGAGAACGGAGATTCACGGACATAACACAAAGAGAGCATCGACGTAAATTTTTATAATAATTTGCCAGAACACAGAAAAAATGCGGATGATTAAAACATATGTTAAAGCGAAAAACTAAGCAATAACTAATTTCAAAAAAGGATAATTAATATTATAGTTTTTAATGCAAACTTTATAAAAGAATAATAATCAGTTTTTGAAAAGATACTTCTTTGGGCGCGTTTAAAGTAAAATATCAAGGCCGCGTCACATTATACTAGACTCTTAAAGAAAAGTAGGAATATAAAATAAATATAAGTAAATAAGTTATGAAAAATTAACTACTCGGACAAATCAGAATTTTGTTCTTTTAAAGGCTTTCTCTCGCCATTGTTTTAGAAACATAAAATTGCTGATTTTAGTCTTCAACAGTTTTTCAGGCAACCAAGATTATTACAGCAATACCACACCAGACAAGATTACATTAACTTAAACTAATTAGTAAGATCTCGCCTGGA
The DNA here is from genome assembly GCA_963920795.1 of Eutolmus rufibarbis. Taxonomy (NCBI): domain Eukaryota; kingdom Metazoa; phylum Arthropoda; class Insecta; order Diptera; family Asilidae; genus Eutolmus; species Eutolmus rufibarbis. Next base: position 24,799,298 of record OY987205.1, read on the forward strand.
GGCCCAACAAGCCATTTGAATGAAAACTCGCTTCCAGCTGGATTACAAATCGCTACGAATCTATAAAAATGCTGAGCTGCTCAGAAAACTAGTTCAAGGTAATTCAGAAAGAATTAAATTTCCTAAAGCTACGCAACGCGTACACTTGGCAATCTTTTAGACCTTCGGGGGTACTACCGCACCGGATCACCCTGAAACACACAAATTTTTGCTAGTCAAGGTCACAAAATTAAAACAGCCCTGCTTGAAAATAAAAACTTCTTCGTATTAATATCACATCTCGTTTACATTAAATTGTTAGTTGTCAGCAGGACTTAGGACAGTCTCGCTTGTCTGTTTATTTCGAATAGTGTCTGGTCCTCGTTATCGCTATCATCTTCGATGGCAATTGGAAGAGGGGTTAACTCCTGGGCACTTCGGTCTCCTTGAACTCCGTAGCGTCTTTCAGCTCTCGACAAGCGCAACCTGTAAGGAAATATAAATTAGTTACTGTTTAGAAACATAAAAAATTGCCCACTATACTTGTAAGATCTATAAACAATAAAGAAAATCGCTAGCAAGCCAAGTCCTATGAAAATGTAGAAACCGACTCGGAAGGAGTCTGGGATTTCGTAGTCTTCGCTGGGTCGCCGCCCGACTACATCGTGAATTATAGGGAAGCGGTCGGTTTTATTTTTCGCAGCATCAGCGGCTTCCTGCGAGTGCTGCTGCTGCGGCGGATGGTCAACAGTTGGCGAAGAATTGTTCAATTGCTTTTTCACTGTGCGGCTTCCCATTTCGTCAATGTTTGTGAGCACGGAAGATATGAAAACACTCCATAGAAATATATAAAGATAACCGTAGTAAACTTTCATCGCTTAAAAGGGAATTTCTCACTGGGAGGGACGTACAAGAACAATCGCTTCAAAAAATTAAATTAATAGCAAATTCTTGGAAGGCATCGTTGACAGTTCTAATGTTTGGATAATGATGATAATATGTGTGAAGTTGATTGTACTTTTATTTCCTTATTAGTCCGAATAAAAACTTCAGTGGATAAAAAAGAAACAAACAAAACTAATTTACAATTCAATTATATTATAAGACTTTCAAAACCTTATGTTTATTGTAAGTTTACCTAAATTATTTTTATTTTCAGCTTTAAAAACAACAATTTTGTGAAAGTTTCACCATTTCATAAAGCAAATTAATTTTCTATATGGCAATGCTATAGTTTTCGGAATTACATTGGATTGCCAAAATTTGACATTTTCAGTATTTTCAATGGTGAACGTTCACAGTTGGCACAAATTGTGGTTTTTGGAATAATTACACAAGAAAAAAGGTAAATAAGTAATGATCTAGTTTTCGCAGGCGGTAGATGGGGGTTCTATGATTCTAGGGATTCCGTTCACTTTAAACATTTCCGATTATTTATTCCATGTCTAACGCAAGTCATTTGTAGCTCACAATGTTGGTCAATTCGCACACTGCAGGCGATCCGAAACCGGAGGTACTTTCTTCAATAATTACCTTCACAGAGCTCCTGTTCTTCTAGTTTACGGCATTGATGCTATTCTTTTGATCATTCCACTTTATTAAATCTAGCTCATCCCCCGCACGTTTAGCATGTCATGACTTCTCCTTCTCAAGTTATCCCTTTAAATAAGTTTATTTTTGGGAATTACTTTTTCAACTTTTCATTGTCTTGCTTGTCTTCCATTTATTTGCGAAATATTCGATTAAAAGTATTTAAAATGTGTGCATGTTTTCCTATTTCTCTAATTAATGTTAAAGAAACTACCTTTTTCATTTCACATTATATTCTTAAAAAAGCTGCATGATATTTAAAACGATTTAATGATATGCTTTCACATAAACATTTACCTCATAATTCAAGATCCTCAGATTTACGGGCTTGTCCGTACTTTGTTTACGAGAAAAGACTTTAATGAAAATACGTGAAAAACACTTATACAAACTAAATACATAGAATGAGTTTTATATTACTTATTATTAGTTTAAAGCTGGAATTCATATTCTTAACTTATCAAAAAATTTCATTATCTAAAGCATTTTTTTTTTTTATTGAATAAATCACATAGATTTTCCACATAAATGTTGAGGTGCTAGTAACTATTTTTTTTTTTTTATAATTAAATAATTATTTACTTGGTCCTATCGGTGGGCCTGTGTTTGCAATTCTAATGACAATAAGTTGTAAAGATTATATTTCGAAAATCCCGCATTTTTATTGTCTTACAGGTAGAGATTTCTGAAAAATTAGAAAAATTGTGGGTGGTATTAATTCTACTACATAAATACTTTGTGATTGTATTCTTATATATTTTTGTATACAGAGTCGAAAGTTTGCTCTCAAAATAAATCAAATATGTACAATATTTTGATTTGTTCGTAAAAGAAAGATTTTGCATAGTTAACAAGACTTCCCTTTCCGAAATGTTTTATATAAACGCAAATAATAATTTAAGCAAATATAAGTTGTATTTTTTGTTATTTTTTGGTGTAAAGAGAAGAGATCGTCAGGATGCGAGTTAAACAATATATAAAAGATATATATACAGATGCGAGCAACTAATTAGGGACACATGGAGAAATTTTTAATATTAGTTTTGCTTTTTGATGAGCAAAGTATTTTTAAAAATAATACTATTTAGAACTGTAGTAACTTGAATTATCTTTCTTTATATGCAAACTTATATAGCAATAACCTGATGTTTTTTGAAAAAAAAATAAATATGTAGCTTACCTGGAATGTTAAAGCGAGCATCTAATTAAGGACAGCAAACAAATGTTTGAGGAAAATACTTTTATTTACACATATTGTAAATTCTTTTTGAATTAATATTTTGTAGGATACCCCCGGTTATGTTTTACAGCCCGACACCGCCTTGGCATGGAGTTTATGAGGTTTCGGCAATAGTCTGTAGGAATGGTTTGCCAAGCTTCCTTAACCGCTTCAAATAATTCGTCGACGTTCCTATAATTCCTCTTCCCTACTGTATTTTTGACCTCGTTCCATAAATTTTCAATGGGGTTGAGGTCCGGACTACAGGATGGCCAAGGAATTACCTCAACCGACTGCTGCCGAAGCCAAGTAGCGACCCGTTTTACCGTGTGCCTGGGATCGTTGTCATGTTGGTATACCCAAGACACTGGCATATTCTCAAATGCATAAGGTTCCATTATATTTTGAAGTATGTGAAGGTATTGATCTTGGTCCATTCTTCCTGTGATTCGATATAACGGGCCTACACCGTTCCAGGAAAAGCATCCCCAGACCATCACGTTGCCTCCACCGAATTTAACAACCTTCCTGGTAAAGCATCCCCAGACCATCACGTTGCCTCCACCGAATTTAACAACCTTCCTGGTATAACGAGGGTCTAAAGCCTTACCAGGGGGGCGTCTCACATATCTTTTCCCATCTGATCCTATTCGGTTCACCTTAGTCTCATCCGAAAACAATACCCTTTTCCATTCTCGCGATGTCCAGGATTCATAAATATTCACAAATTCCAAACGCTTTTTTCGGGTAGCTTCGTTAACATTTGGCTTCTTTCTCATTACTCTCCCAAATAGCTTAGCTTCAACCAAACGGCGTCTAACTGTATGTACGGACACATTTACATTATTGTCTTCTGAAATTTCATTCTGTATTTCAACTGCAGACTTTTCCGGATTTCTTTTAGCTAGAAGAATAATTCGGTCATCTAATGTTTTACTAGTTTTTCGTGGACGCTGCTTTCTGATAACGTTGTTGGTAACACCATGTTTCTTAAAATGTTGAACAGCATTATAAACCATGTTTTTAGAACAACCGAGCATACTGGCAATGCTTCGATAACTAAAATTTTTTTTGTGTAAATTAATAATGTCTTCACGTTTCTCACTACCGCAACTTTTATTTCTACCCATAATAGAAACGTATCGCAACTATTTAAAATTGATCTGATTTGCCAATACTGGTTTGATCTATTGATTGCTCAGCTTTCTGCACATTGACGCTTACGTTACAACAGCAAAATTCAAACTAACTGACATGTCCCTAATTAGTTGCTCGTCGCAAATTGGGTGTCTTTCCAAATAATTCCCAAAGTACTGTTAATTTCAGAGAATAAGAATATTTATCATACGTTGCCAGTGAATGCGTTTCATATAGGTTTAGAAAAGAATGAAATTACTTGCAGCCATGTTTTAAAATAATTTCTATTTCAAATGTTATCGTTTTTATTGTAGTGTCCCTAATTAGTTGCTCGCATCTGTATGTATGTATATGTATATATTTTTGTTTTGCACGAATCGTAGTAAAACTAGTGTACAAAAATACATATTTAACATTATGTGTCCTTAAGGTACTATTACCGTCTAGAACGGTAAAAAATTACATATTTTCAACAATTTTTTTTCATGTTCTTTATTATATATACATATGTAGTTATCAAACTTTGAAGATTACGGAAAACATTTTTTTTTTATTATATTTTATTTGTACATTTAATAGAGGGCGCTCAAATTTTCTTGTAAAAAAAACACTGCTCCATGGCGGACAGTTAATCTCTGGAATGGTAAGTCTGAAACAAAAAATTCAAAAAGATTTATAAAAAGGAAGTGCTCTTACGTGATAGTTTACCAGAAAAATTAAAAAATCTGTAAAAATAAAAAAATGGCGGACGTTCAAAGTTTTTTTTTCAAAAATCCATTTTTTTTTCGACCTTTTTTCAGACTCTAAAATTATATTTTTTATTTTTTTCGTCAAATTGTGGTAAACTATCGCACAGGATACAAAAACAAACAAAATGCTCCAAGATTTATTAAAATCGACCCACTAGATCAGGAGATTAACTGTCCGCCAGTTAAAAAAACGTGAACTCAAGAAAAACGCGTTTAAAGTTGGAGCAGTGCGAGCGACAGCTGCGTGAACATCTGCGGCGAGCCGAGAGCGCGCTTCAATAGAGTCGTTATATCTCGGGATCGGCGTCGAATTTATATATGTATGTATAATATTTTTGAGAGTTATTATTGAAGGTATAAGGAACCTAAAAATGTAAAAAAACAAAAATCCATTTTTTGAAAGTTCTAGACGGTAATAGTACCTTAATATAAACCAATTTTTTCTTTTCACACTTCTGCTTCAAGTAATTCAATTTATCATTCGTAATAATCTTAATAAAATTATTAATTTGTTCTAAAAATTTAGAGTGCAAACACCGAATCTTCGACAACAAATAGTAAGAAGAAACGCAAACCAAAAAAGCCGAAGTCAACTGAAACTAGCGAAGGTAATTCAGAACCTGCACCTTCTGTGAATAAAGAAAACGACGAAGCAGCGGCGAATCCGTCCGACAAGAAAAAAAAGAAGAAACGAAACAATAAAAAGAAGCCCGACGAAACCAGAGAAGAGAAGTCGGACAATTTGATTGCAACGACTTTTCAAGCTTTAAAAGGGCAAAACGTTAAAGATAAAACCGAGTCAGCATTGAACGGCGTAGTTCTTGACCAGAATAAAGCGACAGGTATTTCCCACCGTTCGACTGGTATAAAACAAAATACTGTGAAAAAGGCTGGTGGGCAGAAGAATGACACTACAAAGACAGTAACAACTGAAGAAGGTAAGCAAAAGCAGTCTAAAAGCCAAATTAAATCCAACAATAAATCACCACTTCGTCAACAAAATACAGTTATTAAGGATAATAAAGTTTCAAGCGAAGTGAATACTCTCGAAGGAAGAGAAAAAGAAGAAAAAAAGAAGAAAAATTCTAACAAAAAGAAGAAGTCTTCAGTGGAAGAAGGGAAAACCGTAGAAAATAAAGCAAACATTAAAAAAAAGGCAGACGTTGAAGGTACCAAAAAAACTACTCAAATTGCGTCTGATAATTCTCAGCAACAAAAGGTAGACAAAAATAAGAAATCATTAAATCAGAAACCAAAATCGGGTGCCAATATCAAACCTCCGCCTGGTTCACCAAAGAAAGCAAACAACGGAGAAGAAAAGTTAGAAGAAGAACATCAAAATAAGCCAAAAAAGAAAAATAATAAAAACAAAAAAAATAAATCAGGAATTTCTCCTGAGGACAGCAATACTGAGAGCCGAAAGGATTCACAAAACCTTCCATTAGGACCCGGTATTACAAACAATGAACCTGCTATTGCTGTATTAAAAAATAAATTTCCTGACAATTTAAAATTAAAAGAAAACACACCTGAGAAAGTATCGTCCTCCAAATCTGTTGTTAGCGTTGACGAATGCGATTTTGTATTGCCAAAAAAAGAAGAGTCTCAGGCCAATAAACCTCTGCTTAGTCCAGAAATAACATCTCAGGCCAATCAAAAGCTTAAAGAATCAACTACGATTAAAAATAAGGAAGAAAGTAAAAATAAATCTAACAGCGGTATTTACCCTTCTGCAATTCCAATGGATGCTACACAAAAAGATAAGAATCGAGAAGACGTTCGCGCCGCTCGAGAAGCTAAACGATTAGCTAAATTGCAAGCAAAAAAAGCAAAGGGCGAAGGTAAAACGAATCTCGATAAGGAAAACGTGACTGTAAGCTCATCAAGTGATAAGAATGCAAACGTTGTAAATGATTCAACTTTACCTACTACTAATCATAGTAGTAATAAAACATCGAAAGAAAAAATTGATAAGAAAGAAGAAGGCATTAAAAACGAAAAGATAGTTTCTTCAAGTAAAGATGAAAAAGCGGATAAATCGCGAGAATCGATTTTAGCAGAAAGGGAGGCTAAAAAGTTGGCGAAAAAAGCTGGTAAGGCCAAGGGAAAAGGTGGTGATGAACCAGGAACTCTAGCCGAAAAGGAGGATAACGCAAACGTAAGAGCTAAACAAAAGGACGAGAATAAAGTGCTTCAAGTTGATCATGCGGTACCAGAATCTTCAGAAGAAGAAAAGGTTAGTATTACATATATTTCTTTCCTTAAATGTATTTGAATTATCACTTGAAATGTACATGCGTTCTCTATTAAATTGAAAATAATTTTATGAAGGAGAAAACATAGGAAGTATGTTTTTACTCTAAAAATTTGAAAGCTTTCCGAATTTGTAAGATATCTAAAATTAGCCAAGTCCATTTCTCCATTGAAAGAACGTGGCAACTTTGGAGTTGCAAATAAGAATGCTTTTTTTTTCAATACATATGAACTTGTAACATCCCTCCTTTTACTTGAGGGTTAAAAATATAAAATGAAGATGGCTTCGTCTGAGTACATTGGTTTCTTACGGCATCGAATAGTTCACTGATGAATAAAAAGCATTTCCATTTCCATGTAGAAAAAGGCTACAACAAAAGCAGAGAGACGTGCAATCCAAGAAGCCCAGCGCGCAGCTAAAGCAAAAGCATTAGCAGAAATGTTGCGGCCTCCAACAAAAACAAAAACGGACACTCCTCCGAAAAAGGATGTAACTACTTTAGAACTGAAGAAAGTGGAAAAGGCCGCTACAATTACGTCGCCAAATAAACCTCGAACTTTTAAAGTGAAGCTGTTTAATCACTTACAAGCGAAAATCGGGGAGCAGAATTGTTTTGTTAATAACCAACAATTACACCCTGCCATGGTCAAATTGGGGGAGCAGTACGCTAAGCGAACAGTTGTAGGCTCAAACGCAAGATGCTTGGCTTTCTTAGACGCTTTGAAAACGGTGAGTGTTTTTTAAGAAAGTAATTTCCTCTCTATAAAGTAGTTCTTCTTTACACTTAGGTTATTCAAGACTATGAGACTCCCCCTAAAAAGGAATTCGCAAGAGGTCTAGAAGCGATCGTAAAGAACTGTGTTGATCATCTGCAAAAGTGCAGACCGCTTGCAGTGTCGGTGTACAACGCTTATAGATATATCAAAATGGTTCTAACAAAACTACCTCCGAACCAACTAGAATCCGATGTAAGTGAATAATTTGAAAACAAAATTATTTCTTGATTTTTAATTCATCCAAATAGCTAAAGAAGGAACTTGTAGAACTCATAGACAATTACATCAAGGATCAAATTGAGAAGGCTGCTCAAGGGATCAGTTACTACGTTCAAGGGAAAATAACAAACGGAGATGTCATACTCACCTATGGATGGTATACTAAAAAAAATACATTGATGCTTCATTTATTTTATATTCCTGTTTAAGTTCGTCGCTAATTAATTACATCCTGGAAGAAGCTCACAGCCGGCAAGTAAGTTTTCGGGTAGTTGTTGTTGACTCCCGACCGTACTGTGAAGGGCAGGAGCTCCTCCGGCGTTTGGTATCGAAAGGAATCTCGTGCACCTGTGTTCTAATAAATGCAGTCGGATTCGTAATGCCCGAAATTACGAAAGTACTCCTCGGGGCTCATGCACTCCTAGCAAATGGATATGTAATGTCCCGAACTGGAACCGCTCAAGTAGCATTGGTAGCAAAATCGTTCAACGTTCCTGTCCTCGTATGCTGTGAAACGCACAAATTTAGTGAACGCGTGCAAACTGATGCCATCGTTTATAATGAGCTGGGAGACCCTAGTGATCTAATTTCAAAGACGAAAGACTGCAAACTTACCAACTGGAAATCTTATCCGTCTCTCTATCCTTTGAATTTGAACTACGATGTGACTCCGCCAGAACTTGTTACAGCTGTTGTAACAGAGATTCGATTCTTGCCATGTACCAGTGCTCCAGTTATTCTTCGAATACGGCCAAGCGAAATGTTATCTTAGAAAGTCGAAGTTACTGCGATCGGTACTGATATTATATATCACATCTTATTAGAGGACCTTTTGTACTTCAAGAGATCAACTACTTTTATTTAGTTAGAACTTTTTCCTTAATGCAGTTATAAACCGTTTAAATTTAAAATAAAAATTGATTTAATTCACAAGCGTAATTTTATTAAACTTCGGAAGGGCTAATTCGAATCGATATAGCACAGAGAAATATTTGAACCCTTGTGAGTGTCACTGTTTTCGTCATTACTGCTTTCAAGGTAAATATTAATTACTCTAACTTATCCAAAAATATCAAACTATATTTTCACTCTACTTTCACTTTTTACTATAAAGTTAAAATCTTTTAAATATAAAAAAAATATTTTTCTGTACCATTTAGTTTTTCCGAAAGTATAATTTTCCTCTAAAAGATGTAACGTGCTGAATAAAAAAATTCGAAAGCGATCGAATTACAAAACTGGTAGTTATATTCATTCCTATAAATGAAATTGACTCAAATTGTAAAATCCTATTCATGCTTTATTGTAAATAGACTTTACCCCTTGCAGTTGCTATTGCATCGTTGTACATATAAATCCCTAAATTTGTAAAAAGATTATTTCGATTACCTTTACATCCAATTAATTTTTTCGTTCAAAGTGGTTAAAATAATTAGATAGAAAAATTCAATAGAATTATTTTAACGTTATGTGCGCAAAAACTTATTGGTACGAAAGTTAGGACAGGGCATTTAGTCTTGAATTTTATACGAAATTACAAAATTCTGTGCATTTTTCATTGCATTTCGCTATATAAAAATACGTATTTAGTTTATAAACTTCCAAATATAAAACAAATATGAAAATATCTTTAATAAAAATAGGGTGACAAACTAAAGGATAAAAATCATATGTGAAATAATTAAAATGTATTTAGATATTTACAACTTTTTTCTAAACCTATTTCTGTTTCCCCAGGAATCAATATCAAAAGAAAACTTTTCAGCTCTCTTTGTTAATGTTCTACTTTCATCCACTTCGTTATCGGACTGTTCTTCATTGGAATATGTGATTAGTTTCCGACGTGGGACATGCCTCAAAGCGTGATTCCAGTCGCCTGTCTCCTTCACATCAAGCATGATATTAAGCACTTGATTTATAGTTAGCGATTTACCAGATCCAGCTCCCCATTGCAAGTACCGATCTAAAGGCAATTTGGCCATTCTAAGACCCAATCTTTTTGCTTTCGCAAGAGACAGCGGTTCACTGTTTTTCTGCCAATATAATTTACAGACAAATTATGAAAAACAAAATAAGTGACAATATCACCAACCTTATCAACCATTGCACCAATGATGTATATATCGTCCGGGTTGTATTTCAGCAATTCATTTTTACAGTGAGGAGTCAAATAAACCAAACGCTCCTTTGGAAATATTTTAGTGAAGCATTCTTCATGCAAATTCAGGGGAAAGGCCGGCTCTCTAATTGTTGGGATGTGCCTCTCGAGGTGCTGCATTGTGGTACCTTGCATATTAGCGTTGCAATAATACAAGTTGAAAGGGTCCTTGTGCATACGATTTTCAGCGAAAGTAATCATCAGTTGCTTGGCAGCGTTGCTTGCTTCGTGCCTTGTCATATATTGATCATATGAACAATCTATGATAAGTTTTTCTCCAAACTGCATGGCGTGAATTAATCTGTAAAGTTTATCATAATTACAACTACATACGTCGTGAGTAAAGAATAATGGTAATAATAATTTATTTATGGCATATTTATAAAAGAATTACATCTTTCGTCGTTTTTAATAATCGAGAGAATTCATTGACCAAAATATAAAAAAAACTTACAATATGTTCAACATGTACAATATATAAAAGTTAAAACAAATTTCTATGAGGGGATAAAATTGGAGATTGAAATTGAAAAATTTAAGACTGCGTTCTTTGAAATTCCTTATTTTACGTTTCATTTACAGTTACTCAGAAAAAATTTCAGATTATGTTTAGCGTCTCATCTCCGGCTTATCCTTCTTATGCAATGCTAACAAGTAAAGAGTTTTACAAACGAGAGATTACGCTGAAAAAAGAACTTTGTTTAGCTACATTACCGCGCTCACGGAATCAAAGGATCTCTAAGCCTGGAGGAAAGCAGACAGGAAGCGAACAGATTTGATGGATGCATAATATTTATTAAATTGTTTAAAAACATTAATACAGTGATGCAGTTTAAATTTCGAAATTGTCGAGATCTTAATATTGTTTTTGATTACAAAACAAAAGTTAGAAGAGAGGTTACAAAGATTACAAAACAGAGGGATAATGTCGTATATACAAATACAATTTATTCTGGTAACTGTAAAATGATTAAATGCCTGAACTGTTATTCATCTTTAACATAAAAAGTTAAATTTCAGCTTTAAAGAGTTAGTGCAGCATGTAGAAAATCTTCAACCTTATCAACTGCGAAACAATATTAAACCTTTGACTTGGAAATATAATAATAAATCAGGGCAAAATTCATTTTTATACAAAGCTATGTAGAATTTTCGTTTCTACATTCGCATTTAGAACACCAAACAACATTCAAAACAATTGTTAGAATTAAAAAACTTATTCGTTAACCAAAATTTGCATTCTTTACTCTATCGATTTGCATTTGGGACAAATCTTATGGCGAGACTACATATACTATGAGAGAACTTGAGCGCCGCTTAATATAATTAATAGAATATAATTTGAATATTGTATTACAGTTATATATACTCGTTTAAACGTAGCTCAGAATTTAACAAAAGATCGAGTTATTATTTTACTGATTGTTAGTAACGACGTGCATATATTTGTGTTAGTATTATAAGCCATTGGCATTGCATATTAAAAATTTGGCATCCGCCAAAATTACCAAATAAAAATTTAAATTAAGAATAAACCTAATTTAGCAAAGGTTCACAAAACAAGTTTAGTGAGAATCTGTTATCTTTTCGGATGAGAAGTTTAATTTAGGCCCCACTAATACAGTTGTTTTTTGGATCAAAGCCAACTTTTGGAGGCTGTACTGTAATGGTTTTGGGTGCGTTCACCTATCACGGATAGTTTCCGATGTGTTTTATCAGTACTTGAATGACATCCGAAAATTATACTGAATTATTAGAAGACGTTCTTATTAAAGAATTTGTTGGCGTAAACTTCACATATCAGTATAATGATAAAGCATCTATCAATGTGTCGAAGATTTCAAAAAATTTGTTTAAAAAAAAGGTATACATTTATTGGAATGGCTAACCTGTAGATCTGATTATAACCCCATAGAAATCCTATGGGGCAACTTATCATCATGCGTTTATGCAATTGGTCGTGAATTTCAAACAGTTACAGAACTTATGGAGTGTATTAAAATTCGGTAGACCAACATTCAACAGTAAACCCTTCATTCATTTAATTAAGCTCATGCCAAAGCGAATATTTGAAGTAATAAAAAATCAAGGATATACGAAATATTAATAAGTTTTTAAAGTACCGATAGTTTTAATATTAAGTGGCTTGAATGCATTTGCGTATAAACGAATATTATGTGTTTTTCGATGTTTCTTATTGTATTTCCTTAATTATAGTCTTGGTTTTTATAATAATTTATGTATTAGTAAGTTGCATACTCTTTCACAACCAAATATCTTGTTAAATATTTTATTACCAATGTCTGATTGTAAGTTTAATTAGGTTTTTTATAGGATAAGGTCTTGGTTTAATTTTAACCTTAAAACTCTGCGTTTAAACGAATATTTACCACTGTATATAGGAGGAAACCTACAAACCTGTTGTTTTGCCAAAAATTCATCGTTGTGTCGTAAATTCTAAGCGTAAGGGTAGTGTGGCTAAGCCCATAAATGATGTGCTCGTTCTGTTCGGTCGCCAGCTTCTCTGCTTCTTTCCGTTCAGTCATTTTTTCCTGCTTTTCAAGTCTTTTACGTTCGTAGTTCTCCTTCCTTTTCTCAATTTGCCACAAATACCCATAATATTTCAAGCGGGCTGATCGGGACGGGAAAGCGAGCAATTGTTCCCACTGTTCTGGCTTCACATTAGCCGGATTTGGGGCCCTGCGGCCCTCTTGACGAACAACGTCCATTTCCAACTCCATTACTTTTAGCTTCTTTTCTTTGTCTAATGGTTCACTTTTTCCGGATTCCTCGACCTCTGCAAATCCATCATTCGCTTCTGGCTCAACAAATTCCGCGGGACCTTTAAACGGATTCGATGAAAACTTCCTGCAGAGTGCAACTCCAGGCGCACCGCATATTCGATTTAGTGGAACTTTACTGTAGCTTAGAGCCAAATGCCGAAATCTAAGTAAACTTTTCAACATTTTATTAGAATTTTAACAATTTCAATTCATTATTTCGTTGCTCCTTCGGCTTCTCAGCAATTTCCAGTAGTACTTAGCTTACAAAATGTAAAATAATACCATATGCAAAATAATAACCAAAATTTGTCTCGAGATACCGAAATGTCAATTTAAAAAAAATATATACTAGAGACACCTTGTGAGAAAATTCACGTTTGTTTTAGACCAGTGGATTTGGGTTAACTACTGTCGCAAATTACAATCCTTTGTGTATTTCATCTTTAGAATTTAAATTAAGCTTAATATGTTGTTCGCAAGGAAAAAGCTCAAGGAAATTTAGCATATATTCCACTGTGAAGATAATGTCTTTTAAGGCTTTATATTCGTAAATATTCCCAGACGGAATTTTGACAGTAGGTCAAGGGATTTTGACGACTTGTCATTTGTCACAAAATTAACAAAATTTACGAGGATATCGAAATCCATCTATTCTCCAAATTCCATCTCGTAAATTTATATATCCTCCAGATGAACTGTCACTTTTATCTCAAAAAATATGTTCTCGCACCGCTAACATATAGGACCTACACTGCTAACTCAAGTCTAAAAACGAGACCATTATAGCCCAGGATCAAATCTTTTAGGAATATTATGCTATTTAAAATACTCAAAAATCCCACACAATTATGCTTAATAAACACAACTAAATAACAAATAACGGGACCAGCAGTCCAGGTCCTATATGTCAATGGCTCACATAGAGGGCATTTATTTCCTAAGCCTTTTTTTAGATGTGTTTTTTATGGGCCAAGAAATTTCTTGGCAACAGAATACCGGGCTTTAAGAAATTACAATTAAAAAACAACACGTATATTTGAATATGAAAACGATTCTAATCATTTAGCGGACATTTTGCTTTTATATATTTTTAAGGTGAAAAGTGCTGAGGTTATTAAATTGATTGAACTATAGCGGAAGGAGGCTGTAAACAAAGTGCTGTCACAGCCTTACGTCAACGGGTAACTGAGTTTCCACAATAATCGCTAAAGTTGCATTCACGGTCTAAATATGCTTAAACCAAAGGCTCTGGTGCAGGTTTTGAGCCAGGCAAACACCGGTGGGATAGAAAACACTCTGTAAGTAAATTAATCTCAAAACCCCCCATGTAGCTAGTTTATTCTGTCTCTATTTTTTTCAGTCTTCTGAGTCAGGAGGGCTCTCTGCTCGCCTACTCGGGATATGGGGACCGGGATGCTCGAGTCACCGCTGCGATTGCAAGCAACGTTTGGGCTGCGTACGAAAAACACGGCAGGGACGCGTTTCGGGAAGATCGCCTCAAGTTTGTACTTCTAGACTGTGAAAGCGGGCACGTCGTTATAACTCAAGTGGGTACTCCGATAATCACTTCGGTGTTTTCATCAAAACGCCCTTTCTTGAAGGTGGCGAATTTGCTTTTATGTCTTTATGCTAAGGAAAACGTCTGCATGGGAATGCTGAAGGAGAAAGCGGCGGCTCTTGCTATTTATCTCGAAGGCCCGCTGAAGGAAATCGCATCTTCATAAGTCGTTTGTTTTTCATTTCTTTCTATATTTTGTGATACGCCATGTTATCTGTCTGAAAAGTATATTGGAATAAAATATGTTTACGCCATAAATTAATTTTTGTCGAAGGTTAACTGGATGATACACATGAGGCTTATTCTATAGCGATAACATAATGAAATTAAATTCATATTTCCAAGTATTGATTTGTAAGTCTCGCAGATAAACTATATTTTGGGACTCAAGTAACAAGTTGTGAGCTTACAAAGCCGTATGAAATGAAGTATTTCTCTTGACACATATTTCTTCAACAATCTGTTCAAATAAATTGAAAAAATTCAATTTTAAAGATACATTTCAAAATAATTATTAAAGATTTAAAGAGGCGGTAATATATGTATTATAGTTTCGGTCAGCATGGCGTTCGGTAAATGCAAAAAATTAGAACCACCATAGAAATTTCAAAAATTCTCAGTGCGCTAAGTCAAAGCGAATGAAAAGATATTAGAAACATAGTTGTTATTTGGAAAATCTCTTTATTGGTGATAGGATATTGCACCAAATGAATATTTAATTGCTGATAATTAGTGTTACCACCCTTCGCTTTTAAAATTGCCTGAATTCGTCTAGGCATGTTCTCTATGCAAGCTGTAATGCAAATGCAATTTTTAATTTCAGGAGCTCCTTGCCACACTTCTTTAATATTTTGAATTAATACTTCGCGAGTGGAGTTTCGCCTTTGGTAAACTAATTTTTTTAAAATATTCCATACATTTTCTGTAGGGTTTAGATCAAGTGAATTATCTGGCCAAAGCAAAAGAGGAACAATTTTGCTTGAAAGAAAATTTATTACTGATTCGCAGTGTGGGATGGAGCTCCGTTTTGCATAAACTTAAAAGATAAAGAGTGGAATCCGATTTCGTCCAAATATGGCAATAAAACTGTTTTCAAAACCGTTATGTACTATCTTTTCTCATGGTACCTTCCACTACATAAAGAGGTCCAAGTCCTTCTGCTGAATTGCACTCCAAACCATAACCGATGGGGGATGCTTTACTGTCTGTTGTATACAGGATTGGTGAAACCTTTCATTTGGACGTCTTCGAAAAAAGGTGCCAGCTTCCATCATTGCTTGCAACATTGATTCATCCGAAAATATGACCTGTAAAATAATTTGAAATTGACGAATTTTCATTCAAAGAATTCCTTACTAATGAAAACGGCATTACTAATTACGTTTTTCCAGTCTTCAACGATATATTTTGAATGTTCCTTAGTGAAGTTCAACCTCACTTTCTTCATCCTTTTCGTAAACCGAGGTCGCTTTGACTGTCGTCTGCAGTGAAAATCAGATTCCTCTAATCCCCTTCTTAAAGTTTGTTGGGATACATCCACTCTTGCTACAATTACAACTCTTGTTAGTTCCCCCAATGGTAAATTACGATACGCTCTAACTGTAGTAACAATTTTCCGCTCGTCTCTGGGCGTGGTTTTACTTTTGCGCCCACAGTTTTGTTTCCTTGAAGGGGTAATTGCAGAATTTTCCCTCAACTGCCTAAAAATTCTGGACACCACGCAATGGGAAACTGTTGAAGTCGTCCATTTTCCCGCAACAAGTGTCTGTACTTTTTAAATTACTTTTAAATAGGTAGGAACATTTTTAAGAATAGGGTTGAACGTGAAAGAAGAAATTCTGCGAAAATTTTAATGGTGGTTCTAATTTTTTGGCCAGGTACTGTAGAAGATAACATTTACGGATACAGGTCTCGTTTGTAGAAAATGTTAATACAGTAAAAGAAAACTTGAGCATACAACCCAGCAAACATTAGGATGAAAAATCGTCACGGCGCACAGTGTTTCCAAATGCCGATTTTTTGGCCAAAAGTCCGAAAATCGAAGGTCGGCATTCCGGTTTTTTTCCTATGGGATCCTGTAGAGGACACTTTGGGACGTTATTCTGCGAAAGGATAAGTTTCCAGGTGTATTTCCGGAGGCAGGGGAACAGTTTGAAAACAGAGTTCGTAGCAGCTGAATGTTTTGAGCGCTCGCTGCCCTGCTGACGGAGTCAAATTTAATAGTGCATAGTTAGTGAAATAGTGAAGTTTTTGAAAAAATTTTTTTTGGACATTCTTCCCCAAGGTATGTATATTGTAAACTAATGGTTTTCTTTCAAAAAGTCGTTAATTTTATGTCATAAAGGGCACTCGGAATTTGACCGTGTAAAATCGCGTTTTTTTAAACTCTTCACAATGTTCGTGTAGACGTTTAGTTGAAAGAACCGCCGAGTACCGCCGCGGTTTTATATTCATCGTAAAGGGGACATACTCAGCTTTAATTTGGTTATGCATTTGGCTGCTCTTAGGTGCTCTAGCGCGAGCAACCGCCATTTTAGTTTCCTCATTTTTCCTCAAAATTTCTAGAGAAAAAACTATGCCAGATCTATTCTATTGGCTCCTGAGATCTGCAGATCCTTTAATAACTGGAATGCGATAAATTAGAAATAAGAAAGGGAAAAATATGACAAAAGAAGCATTAAAGTTACTTGTTTCTGCAGAATTATCTGACAGACCCCTCAACGAACAGAAGTTGTTAAAAGTAGTTTTATTTAGCAATGTATGTTTTTAAATTAACAATAAAATTTTTGCATTAATTAATGAATTTTCTTTGTATGTTTTCTACCCCCTCTTTTTTTTTAGGTCCGCCATTTTGAATTTTGAAAATGCAATTTCATTTTTAAATTCGTGTCTTTCATACAAATTTAGTACACTGAATCGTTTTTGTTAAAAACAATTTTTAAACAAATATGGCGGCCATTTTGGGTCCGCCATTTTGAATTTTGAAAAACAAATTGCATTTTCAAAATCAGCGACCAAAAAAACTTTACCATACACAATTTCATCACATTCCGATGAAAAAAAGGACTTTTGGCCAAAAAATCGGCATTTGGAAACACTGTGCGGCGATATATGCGATGATATTGCCAAACTATCCTGAGATAGAAATGAAGGCGAAAAGGCTAAAATGGTTTCTTCTTTGGTTAGCCAAGGCGAACAATAGGTGAAATCATACAACATTTTTCGCTTATTTTGAATGCGGAGGGGAAGATGGCAATAGCTGTGTTGTGTTTTTCATTTCAAAGATGAATCGCCAGGAAGAAATGGTGGCAAGTTCTCTAACGCATCTTTTTCGTATCGCAAGGAAGGCATGCATTCCTTTCGTCAAGATGTATCGCCTTCGGGATAACAGTTTCTCCCGGCGAAAGTTAGGAATGCGATACGCAGGTGATACCATCGGCGAAAAATTTTATCATCCAGGTTATAAGAAAGCGAATCTTTTTCGTTTCGTGATGCTTGCTGGGATAATATAATCAAAATTATATCTTCAGAAATATATGTATATATTTAGCTGGATATAACTAAACACTTTTTTCATATGAATAGATTCTAAAATTGGGGAGGCAGTTTATCCCAAAATGATTAATAGTAGCATAGCATTTATCCCAAAATAGTTAATAGTATAATAGGTGTATATCGTTTCATATGTTGTCTGAGTTGTTTTTTACATATATGTAAATAAAAGCAATTTTAAAATAATTGAAAAGTGGTAATCAAAACAAAACAAACATTTTTAAACATTTTAGAAGAGAAAATATGTTTTTGAAAAAAATCAGCAACGCATCTTTAACGTTTTTTTGCTCAATTATGATTATGGAAAAGACAATGCTATAATTATTCTATACAATTTTAAATAAAGGCTTTTCTGAGAAAATGAATAATTAACATTATATTTACAGGCATTGACCGATTTTTACTGAAATCCGTCTTTTTGACGGGTATATTATTATATGTATGTATACATATGTACCTAATTTTAGGTCCGCATATTATATTACTTCGTTTATGGTTAAGTGTATGGTCGCAGTTTTAAGCAGTCTTTTTGCAATCAGCCAAATTGGCTTACACAAAACACTTCCTTTGCTTCCATTCAACCAAATTTGTTTTATATAGTTTTTGAAAATCTTTAATTGGTATAATAAACTACAGACAATTTGGATGATGGACTAATGATTTCAAAGAATTTTCGCTTACGGAAACAAAAGTAAAATTTAATAAGTACGTTGTCACTTCCTGTCCATTTCACATTCGAAATTAGCTAACATAAATTTTAGTTGTTTTGTTAACATCTTTTTCTAATGTGCCGTAAACTAGCAAATGGTAGGCATTTAGTAGTCTTAATTTCAATTTCCTTTCGTAGCAACCGTTTAAATCGATCAAACTAGAAATTTTGTGAAAGTTGTTGGAGGAAAGAACTTAGAATTGATCTGCTGTGAAAAATGTATTGGGGATTTAGTGAGGCTCTTGATTTGTGCAGTGAATATATGAAACACGTAAATCCAGATCCAGGAGAGCTGAATATTCTTTTATTCGGGAGTTGTGATCCTAGACATATTCTATTAACCCTAGCAAAATCTTATCGGCATAACGTTAAATTAAATTTCTTCGTAGTGGATGGAGTAATTGAAATCGTTGCCAGAAATATTATGCTGCTTGCTATAGCTCTCGAAGATCCGGAAAATATGAGCTTGAAGTCGAAAACCCATCTTTTCATGGACGTGTATGGAAACACGCTCCTTCGTCCATTCTCATTCAACTATTTGGTCAGCAAGGCAGAAACATTGAGGAAACTTATAACAGATCAAGAAAAATTAGAATTAATTGCACCTATGCTGAATATCGATAATATAAAATATCGCGAGCGAGATGGTTTGGAGGAAGCATTTAATTTTTTGCTACCGCGTGAAGGGCACATCTTCAAAATAAATGAATATTGGGAAGGAAGACTACGAAAAATGTTGGGTACACGTTACGACCACAGAATGGGTGCCTTTGATTGGGACTTGCAAATGAAGCTGAAAGGCAACGAAGCGAAACAAATCTGTCCCCAAGAGTACAAGCACTGGAGGGATACAGGAATTGCTTTTCTTTTCCCAGAATATGAATACAGCCAGCCTAACAAGACTTTAGTGTCTGGCCTTGTTCGAAATGGTAACAAATATTTACATAGGGGCTACGTTGGAGACGTTGAAATAGGTCCGTATTGCACATTTGGACTGAAAACAAGACAGGAAAAAATGTCCGAATCATTCCACGGGACTAACTTTTATAGATCCACAGATGTAACCGAAAGAAACCTTTTTGAGATCTTGTACGAAATTCAAGAAAAAACTGAATACATCCACGATGAAAAAAATAGTCACAAGTACGGTGCAGCCATTTTGGATACAGGCAAGAACCTTCCCAGCTGTGCTGAATCTAATATGGATCTCAAAGACTACGATAAGTCCTTTATAGCTACACCAAATTTAAAGGTGTATCTACTATCTCTTGATGATATACTATCCATGCAAGAAGGAAATAGACTTAAAAAAGCATTTGATGTAGTCTTTGTTGCATCAAATTACTTTGCTTTTTTGAAAGAGGGATTTTTAAATGTTTTTCGCAATCAGGCTCTGGTCCTTTTTGAAACTAAGTTGTACTCGCTTTGGAAGAAAGAGGACTTAAACGATTTTCTACAGAAGATAAAAACGTATGCAAATGTGGTTAATTTAAAGAATATAACAAATTTTAATATTAATTTGAATTATTCTGTTGTAAAGTTCAAGCACAATTGCCCTGAATAAATTGCTACTGTCTTTTATCTTTGCTCGTTTTTAATGTTTTTTCATCAATTTCTCTACCTATTCCAGACGTATTATTTAGCTATTGTTTTTTAGATTGTATTAAATTTAAACTTAGCCTTCAGGTCAAGCAACAAATTAGTATTAAGTGTCGGCAAAAACTCCATTTGATGTTGGTTTTTTTTAGCTTTTTTCAAATTAGGAATTCAATTATAGACATTATTTACAACAAAAGATTTTAATGACTACTTATCTGTGATGAAAATTTTGTGAATATGTAGATGGATTTGTCAGTAGAAAATATGAATCAAGTTTTCTTATTTGATTTATTTATGCTGGCAAACTGCGAATGTAATTATTGAGAGCTCATTTTAATCATATACAGTAAAAACTTTCAGGTGACAGAAAAAAATTGAAGATTCAATAAGGAACGCATTTATCGTTAAATACATAACCAGATTGTGTTGTTCAAACAAAGAAACACTATTAAAGCATGAATGTATGTACTTAGTATCTATTTTTTGTCAGCTATAAGAGAAACGATTTTGAAAGTAATCAGTACAAATGGATCTTATGTGTGTGAATTTTATTATTTTTAAACTTAGTAAACTTATCAAAACTACTCGATGCCGTATAATTTTAATGTTCTGTCCATACTCGTTGAAGCTAAATACTGAGCATGTTTACCAAATCGCACTCCAGTGGCTAAAGCAGTATGATCGTTAAAGACTTTTAAATCCTGCCATTGTTTGCACAAGTAAATCCTTTAAAAAAGTTATATTATTAAATGGAAATTGTGTAAATCTTTGATTGGAAATACCTAACGTCAGTACCAGCTATAGCTAAATACGTTCCGCTCTGGTCAAAACAGAGATCTTTAATCTCGTAGCCATCATCCAATTGAATTGTTTTGAAATTCTTCAATTTCCTTAAATCCCACAATTTAACGCAGGCATCGTCAGCAGCAGTGGCTAAATAGTAGCCATTCTCAGAGAATGAAATTGCTGAAATAGGTCCAGTGTGACCCGGAAAATTGGCTACGTTGCTCTGTTCTTTTAGATCCCAAATTTTTACTTGAGAATCATCGGTGCCTGTGCCGAAAATTAGCCCGTCAGGATGAAATTGAGCAGTAGTCAAACCAACTTCCGCTGTGTCAATTACCTAAAAAAAAGCGAATGAAAAAACGAACAATTTCATCGTTATCTTTCAACAAACCTTTGTCAAAAGCCGTCCAGTTCTGATATCGGAGAAAGCCCAGTGTTTATCGGAAGATGTGGAAAGCACATAATCGCCTGTTGGATGCAAAGAGAGCCCAGTTACAGGTCCATCATGATAACGAAGAAGCAGTTGTGTTTGGCAACTAAAAATTTCGGAAAATTATTATGAATTTCTGGCTTTGAATGCGAGGTCACATACTTTGGAACATTCCAAATGCGAATGGTTGTGTCAGGGGAGCCCGTAATTACTGTGTCTTCGTCAGGATGATATATTACTTTCGTTACTTTCTTTGTGTGACCTTTCAAAATAGCAACCACTTGCTCCGTGTCCTTGTTAAATACAGTAGCATTTTTATCATTTCCTCCAGTAAGAATCTTACTGTGGTCAGCACTATTAATATCAAGAGCGAGAATACCAGGAATTGAAGCCGAATGTAGACCCTGATAAATATATAGACAAATTTCTTATAAGATGAAATGGAGTGATTAGTATTTTTATTTTACATTTATTTCAAAATACATAAATTAATTGCTGCCTTCTGAATTTTAAGTTCTATAGAAGTTACCACTTTTTCTTATACGTAAAACGAAACATCTCTCAGTTTTTCTTTCTATCTATTTATAAATCAGCTTATACTTTAAGATCAAAGATTGATTACCTATTATAATAAAATATGACACTCTCTATACCACCTCAAAGTTCTAACCCATATGCAATTCCGAAAACGGGACCGAGAAAAATGTACCTTTGGATAAGGCAGCAAAGAACTACTGCCTACCATTGCTTATGTAAATTCCAATAAGAGTGAACGAACAAAAATAGGCAGCATAAAATTCTCATCTTCAGCGCTTACAGCATAACGAATAATGTGTAGCATTATTTTTACATGCATTTTTAAAGGCGAAGTTAAACTCATTTATGTTGCGTGTTTGGTATTAGTGCCCTCCCCATGCAATGTTCTGGTATAGGAAAGGTCTGAATTGAAGAAAGTGGTAATGTAACAAATTTGGGTAAACATAATACATAATACGATGCGTTTATAGAAAATTTGTAAAATATAAAGAGGCACCCTGTAAAAGTGTTTCAATTCTCGTTTAATTTCCTCTCAAATTTTTATCCTTTTTTTGCACATGACTTCCTTATTACTATAATATTTACTTCATGGAAAATCTTCAAGTTCGTTTGGGTAACTGTACCCGGTCGAAATTAGATAAACAAATACGTCACGAGAATGGATATTTTTTGCTTAAGAGTTGTTCATATAATTTGTATGTTACTTTCTGATGAAATTCAAGAGTCCAATATCTGAGTCCACGTAAATTGAGAGAAGCTGTGTAATCTCCTTGCCGCATACATATCATCCGCGGTCGCGGAATTTTCAGTTTGTGTGTGAACTAGAATTTGAGAGAACTCAAACCGAAATGAAAAGCAAGGAAACAGCTCGTAACGACTGGGGTTCTATGGGGTCGGTTCACGATATGCAGTCGAAAATGTTCGCAGAAAATTTCTTGTATGCCTTGGAAATTTTTTATGGTTATACTTTCTTTGGTCAGATCTAAAAGAGTAGACTTAATGTTTTAACTATATTTGTATATATTAACTAGATCCTCGGTTTTTAAACAAAATCTTATCTCTTACAATAGATCCAGACTTATTTAGAATCTAAGCTTTTTATTTTTAGCATTTATTTATTTTTTCTACCAAGATTTCAACTCAAATTAAAATTTATATTTAACCTTTAAACTACCCACTGGATGTAATGTGGGACACCCTAGATCAATTCTAAGAACTCCGCCAAATTTCAGATTTTTACTTCAGACATCAAAAATTTGTTCGAAATCTATAACTCGTGCAGCTTTCAATTATGGGCTGGCAGAAGTTATTCAAAGAAGCTGGAGTGGGGTGTTCGACACTCTTTGTGAATTTTATATAATTATATTAAAGCAATAAAATGCACTATAATTGGAGAATTTCTGTCTGTACTTACCGGATGAGATGCCACCGTAAGGAATGTTTTGATTTGATCCTGTGTAAGCAATTCTTCTGGAACAGTCCGCCCTCGTTTCTTTCGCTCCTGTGTGAGGACTGTGGCTTTATCCTGCAATTTCTGAATAACCTCCGCACTCATGCCAGCCTGTTCAACGGGTTGTGTGGCTACACCAGCAGCTTCAGCCGCAATAGCTGGCTGTGGTATAGTCGATGGAGCCGCCGTAATGCCAGCCTGCGGTTTCAAAGTTGCTAAAGCCTCTCGGGCCGCAGTGACCTCCTTATTAAGCCTAGCAATAACGCGGCAAGCGGCATCGTGCTGATACAGAGCGTGGCTTAATTCCTGTCTAGCTGTCTGCAATTGTTGCCTTTGGGTAAACGTGTGCAACATTAACGCATCCCACTCGTCCTGCATAGTTTTAAGGGTTGCTGGTATACTCGTTGCGCTTGGGGGCTTCGGTTTGACTATTGGCGGCGTCTTGATTTCTATGAGGTCCTCCACCTTCAAGTCTTTGCCGTTGATGGGGTCGCAACCATTTTCTAGTATGTACTTCTCGATTATTCGTCTTTCAAACACCGCACCAGATACTGGTGAAACTACTGGCTGGTCAGGAACCTCGCTTGTTACTAGAAAAAATTAAGTTTTTAAGCAAGATGCCGGAGATCATAACCTCAATGTTTGCTTGGATTTCTGCGTTGTGCTTATTTTATGAAAATTGACGGGAGGGACATATTCATGTTACTCACTTGCGCAAATCAATGCCATTTCAATTATATTTTGTCTATTATTTCAAAAAATATTAGGGAGGACTACTGCAGTAAATAAAATTAATCACGTATACACCGCTCCTTCCTGTTTTTGGCCCGATATCTGTCAGTTAAATGTCAGCAACTGACTCGACCAGTTTTGTTTCTCCGAATCGGGTGTTTTTGTGGAAGTTTATGAAATTATTGTTTCGTTTTCTGCTTATAACATACAGATTTTAAAGGGTGTACATTTTTTGGTGTAAATCGTTATAATTTATAAATTAATTAGTATTTTTTATTTGCTCTATTTATCGAAACCGCAGTTGTTAATTTGGTCTAATTGTGTGTGTTGTAATATTTTCTATGGTGAAATTCTTTAATTTTCGGAGTAAGAAACGTCATTTTAACGTCAACTCGCTGCCAAGAAGTAAATGTGCGCGGAGTGCTGATAGAATTTTTCGTTCATTCCTCAAAAACTTTATATTCAGATATGAGCGCGACTAATATGGACTTAAAATAGAAGTAATTGAACTACAAAGTTAAGAAAAAGAAAAACTGTTATGTAGAAATGTTGTGGTGTAATGCATTATAACACCACTTGATCCAGAACTGATGCTCTTCATTTTTTGCATATTACTAGATTTCTTCAGCAAATTTATCCCTTGGCAATGGGATATGACATTTATTCCTATCCTAGCTTCATCCTTGTTCAGAAAAATTCAAGAAATGGAGCCAATGCAGGAAGATGATCATATCGCGGAGCAGCAAATGTACGTTTTCCGACCATATGAACTCAAGAGGACACGTCGAAATGCACCTAAATGGCCAGCACCGAGGAGCGGGCATAGGGCTGTATGCACAGAATCAAACTTATATTGCTTAGGCGGTTTTAATCCCGGTCTAGGGGAGCACCGGGTGAGACGTAGGCACAGGAGAGTCACGTCCTTGTTCCAAGAGTTGTGGGCGTTCAATTTTGCAACTAGAAAGTGGCACCTGTGCCTCAACTACCATGCAAAAGACATGCCAGAGGAGCTAGCTTCTAATGCTATTGTTGCTCTCAATGACTTAGTAATTGTAAGTAAAAAGTCTATTCACCAGCAATCCCTACTAGCCTAAATCTATTTTTCAGGCCTATGGAGGCACTGGATACCCTTTTGGCGAGGCCTGTTCTAATCAATGCTACGTGTTTAGTACCAAGCGTCCATCCGTAGCTAGGCTTAAGGTTGAAGGAGACTTGCCCACGCCACAGTACGGGCCGGCAATTGTCCTTCACAACAACTATCTCTACACTATAGGAGGAACCACAGGATTCGAGTACTCGTGTGATGTTCATCGCTTAGACTTAATTACAAGACGCTGGGAAACGGTGTACGTCTGCCGACCAGAACGAGATGACCCCCATGGTCGCTATAGACATGAGGTAGTCCACACTGGTCAATTCGTTTATATTCTAGGCGGTGGCACAGCGCAAATCGCATTCGATTTAGTAAATCTTCCCATGTTCGATATAGAAAACAATTGCTGGACATATGTGGAAACTAAGTCCGATCCAAGTTTTGGGAATAGTGGCGGGTACCCAGAGCCCCGGAGGTGCCACTCCTGCATTCAGTATAACACTGATAATGGTGTTGAAGCCGTTATTGCGGGAGGATGCCGGGAAAACAACAAGTACTACGATGATATATGGAAATTGAATTTCAAGACTTTGCAGTGGACTTTCCTGCCCACAGCCAAGCTTCCTTATCCAATTTACTTTCATTCGGCTGCAACGCCTGGAAATGGCTGTATGTACATATTTGGCGGTATTGAGGTGAAGTATAATCTTTTTAGAACCAATGATCTCTACAAGATGTGGACGACAATTCCTAAATTAAGTGAAATCTGTTGGGACGCTATTTGCCACTATAATCCGAACCTGGACGAATACTCAAAGGCGGAACTCGTGCGGTGCGGCATACCAATGAAATTTGTTAATAGGATCGTCGATAATGGCAATTAAACTCAGCGCTCTTCTTAAGAACATTTAAGTTTCTAGTGCATATAATTGAAGTTTTAAGTTTAAAATTTTAAAATAAAAACTTGTAATCATTACGACTACATAATTCTGATTGTTTTTTAATTCGTTATCGTTAATCGGCAAGTACTTAGAGGTCCGGAAATCAAAATACCAAGCTAAGGCACCTTAAACCTACTAAATCACCTGACTTGAAAATGCATACCATATATGTCCCTAATAATCTGGAAAATATGTTTAATAGTAAGTTTTGTATTCTTTTTGTTAAGTTAATTGGAATTTATAATCCATAACCAGTGGTACGTCGAAATCATTCCTTTAGGAATTGAATTACTTATAATATTGAAGTTCCAATTCCTTGAAATTATAATTTATAATTGATTGACAAGAAACCTCCGAACTCGCGTTTTCTTGAAGCTTGAGAACTGTCGTACCTCGTATGCAATGTTCGGTCCAACCGAATCGCTTAAAGCTTCTTATAATAAGTATTTTGATGTGATTGATTTTAACTGCAACAAATATGATGTAAAATGTAGGCTTAGGAACTTGTAGATTATTATTATTATTATTGTTATTTAATTTTACGCCTATAACGATTATTTTAGGTTAAGCTATGAATCTTTCTTTTGTTCAGTCAGGGCATTTCCGTTGACTAATAAATAAATAAATAGATATGCTGAATTTCTTAGTATTGGAATTGAAAAAGTTTTCAATTCTATTCAGAAGAATGGAGGAATTATAATTGTAATTGGCAATGATAAGCTTCTCAGTAGTGGACTTGAATTACTCGTTAACTCTATTAATTACAAGAAATTGCACATACTCGTTATTTCGGTTTGTGTAGTTTTGTTTGGACTTTTTTAAAGCTAGATTATAGTTACAATTCGTTTCCGTGTTTTTCATTTTGAAAACGGCCGATTTGAATAAGAAGGGTTGCAAAAGTTTAACAATTTTTATGAATATTTCGAAAATGATGTTAGATTTTTGTTACAAAATATTAAAACTCATTTTCCATTTGGAGGATATGTCAGTCATGCTAACATTTTTAACAAACTACTCCAAAAATGTTTTTTCAGCTGTCTGCTGGTAAATGTTTAACTCTTCAGCAGCCCCCTCGAATAATTCCTGCGTTACGCCTCTGGATGAGGGTTGTCAGTTGTCAAAATTGTCACGGTGAGAAACATGTCGAAGTTGAAGTCACAGTCGCGAAGCACCAGGAACCACGCGGGCGCATGGCGAAGACACCGCTGACAATTCTCGTTCTGGTAGTTCTGGTTAGGCCGTTCTCCGTTTCAGCCTTAAAAAGGGACTCGATGTTGTTCAGTGAGTTGCTTGAATCGCGCCAGGAAATTGTGCAAAAATGGTTAACGTCAAGTACATTTGATAACTGAGCAGCCGCGGCCTAGCTAAAATGCATCAAAGGCTTTATTTACTTTAATTATTTAATTAAAAAAATAATAATAATCTGTGATAGTGTCATATTCGTCGTGACAGTCCCTGGGAAAATTTTAACCATTTTTCTTGAAAATCCCTCAAAAAATCTCGGAAGTCGTCTTGCTGTGTCGTCAGAATCTGTTGCGAGGATGGACACCGGGAAGAAGCGAGTCTACAGGGTCGTCCTAACAGGAGGTGAGCGCCAGTCAAAATATTCTATTCTAGGTCAAGTGGGAATCCGATCCTGCAGAGATCGGATTCCTAATCCCTTCTGTGGGATTCGCACGGCCAATAAACCTTGAGTGTTGAGATGTGACTAATGACCCGCGAGGCAACCACATGGTCTGCCAGAGTGCATCAGCACTGGGAGGAACGTGCTCTCCTCGTCTTGCACTTGTAATAAATGCAAATTAGGAGGTGGACCCCATTACGCCAGAAGCAAGGCCATATTTTTGGGAGATTATCTGTAGAATACCGAATAAGTTGCGACTCGGGTATTTTCAGTATTTCCCCGAAACAGGCTGAGGCCAGCCGAGAACATCGTTCATCCGGCAATTTTAGACATTGCTATCTATCCAACGACGCTGCCTTGCCGAATCAGAAAAGCTTTTGCGTGTTTTTATCTTTTTTAAGCGGTTGACAAAGTCTCCTCTAGAGACCTCGTGACGTTGCCTCGATCTCGAGCCAAAAAATTCCCGGGAAAACAATTGTTAGACTCTGCGACCGTGTTACATCAGTAGAATTTGAAACGCTCCCTCTTGTCGGGCAAATCGTTTTGGGGGAACATTTCGTGCAGCAGTTTCTGACCTGGAAACCAATAATTTTGGGTGCAAACATTGCTTTATGACGACTATTGACTACGGTGACAAGTAACACCTGTTCTGAATGTTTAGATAACTACCTATTGCCTTTTCAACTTAATTGGATTTTACATGGATGCCCCTTTCTTGCCATAATATAAGCAGTAAAGAAATACTAAAATATCCCATTCCACTGGTTTGCTTTCATAAGCATGCTTTTGGGAATTTCCCATTGACTATCTTCTCGAGTTAAAAATATTGAACTCTATTTCCATTTACAAATAAAAAACCAGTCAGATAGCTACTACTTTTCTTTGTGGACAACTGCAAAATCTTAAATATGAATAAATTTTAATTTAATTTAAATGCATCAAAGGCTACTATTATATATGTACATCTAATTCTCTTTTTACACGAATTTGATTTAACACGAGTTAAAAAAAAAAATTCTCTTTTTACACGAATTGTTTTGTTTTAACACGATTTTCAATACACGAGACTAGAGAAGATAATACAGAAATAATTTCACAAGATGATGAACAAAAAATTCTAGTGATAGCAGTGATATTGTAGTCTTACGCAAACGTATGCGTTTATTATTAGAAAGTGACAATGCTTGAATTTTGTTATGTTTATATTATTTTTACTTTTTTCATATTAATAAATTTCAGATATTATTTTCTTTTTTTTCAAAGTATAATTTATTTTTTATAATATATTTAATGAATTAAAATGTGTAAGCACGAAATAAATTCTTAAGTGAACTATAACAAGAATTTTTTATTATTGTACTTTTCAGTTGCTTTTTTAGGTCCGGAACCAATCTACTATTTTTCCATTTAGCCAATATCGTTTTTCACACGAATTTTTTGGGGACGTATCTATCGTGTAAAAAGAGAATTAGGTGTATATATAACTAAACGTAAATCAATGGTCTCGAAAAGTATTTGGCACCTCAACCATCTGCGTATATTTTTCATTGTTGATGCATATATGCGAAAAATAAAAATATAATAATAATAATAAATTTGGCCCTTGTCGCACTTCACAGCGTATTGCTGGAAACACTCACCCAACTCTTCGCCGTTACGGTACGAGAGTTTGGGCTCTGCGGATCCTGTTGAACCTAAATTCCTAAAAAATAAAACAATTACTTTCATTGAAACTGCTAAATCAGCTTGATGCTGGTATAAGTGCATACATAATATGTTGTGAATTTTTGATTAGTAAATATGTACGCAGATACTGGTAGATAGATAGATAGATTTCATTTGTCGTACACTATCTATAAAAATGTGTTTCCGCTAATAGCTTAGCCTTAGACGAACAACCCGATTGTAATAATTAGTAATAAATTGTCAATAGATTTAGGGAGTAAACATTCTATAAATCATTCAAAATATTCCATAATTTTTATATTCTGTAAAAACTACATTTTTAGATTGCAATTGTAACGTAGAACAATCAGATATTTTTCTGATTCTAATAGACCGATTTTCGCAGTCAGGATTAGTATCGTCTAAAAATCCCAAATTTGTTATTGTCCCAAAAGTAATAGGCTCAAAGAAACAAATAAATAAATTACGATTAGTTTCCCTTTGATATCTAAACGAAGATTGTTATCAACAAATTTTAGCTATGTAACTCAAAAATGGCTTGATATATAGAATGACTCTTATACGAATACTATTGTGTTGTTTTTAATTAATTAAGTTTATTTTTTCATGCCAAAATCATAGTAATTTTTGACTAGTCATTCAACAACAACGACAATTTTTCAACAATTGAACATTATCTAATATGGTGCCTGTATTAAATTGCCTCCGTTGGTAATTTAATTAACAGCGCCATTGAATGTTGATTAGATTACATCATTCATTGCAATCAATGAGCTTAGGTGAATCATTAGCCATATTTATAAAAAAAACTTAATTAGATAAACTGCAATTTGAAATATATTTGTAAACGATGAATGAATCATCATTAATTGAAAATATTTGCACCTCAGAATTCAATTTGTGATGTAAATCTGGACCTTGAGCGAATAAGATCAATTTGCAAATTACAAAAGCCGAAATTTTAACTCGAGAAAGATTTAACTATGTACATATTTTGATTTATTTCATATAATCTTCTGCTTGGCAATGAAAGTAATTCAACTTTATAAACGTTACAATATTTTATATAAACTAACCGTTGAATATTTAAATTTAAAAGTGATAGTAATTAATTAATTAATTAATTAATACTCAACCAATTCAGTCACCTGTTTAAAAAGATTAAGGATAATTAAATATGTATAAAACAAGAAAAGCTGATTGTTTTTTTCGTAATAGTTCGAATTTTAATCAGTCCCAACAATAAAGTTAATTGTTTTTGTCTGGTATAGGATATGTTTGTCCTTTTTAAATAAGCTCATACAATAAAAAATTAATTGTATACCATGTGTTGGGTGGTTTTCTAAGAGTTTATGCTAAAGCCGAGTATCAAAACAACGGCTGCGTGGAACATTTGTTTAAGCCATACGATTAAGAGGAAAAGTCCAAAATACTGATAATTTGGAATCAAATTTTGTGATACAATAAATGGGCGTAGATAAAAATTCTCCTTAATTTTGCTTTGAATATTATGTATGATTTCTATAAGTATGTACATACAACCTTAATCAGGTAATCAGTTTGAAGATATTTAAGTAGGTGAAAGTATTTCCCCGAATTAAATATTTATTGCGACATGTCTGAAATAATTTAAACAAGCAGAAGAGGTATTCATTTGCGTTTTAAATGAACCAAACTTTCTGCAAAAAAAAATAAATGCTGTGAGTGACAATTTTAAGGTGGCTTAGTAATCGTTATCTTTTATTCATTATCGGTGGTATGCATGGATGAATGAAGTGATATTGTAGATTTTATCTGTAATTTCCGTTTAAAATAAATAAATTGATTTTCTATTAAAAAATTGGTAAGTTAACGACCAAGATTGGCCTACTAGATCAAAATAAAAAAAACATTCATTGAAAAATTCCATTTTGCGTGTTTGGTCTCCGAGCGGAAGACGTTGGAAAAGCGACATTAAGAACTATATTTGCTTTATTATAACTCCGATTCTATCGTAAATGGACTGTCTTTTTGTTTCATACAAAATTACAAATACATATGTATGCAAAAACAAATGCCGAATCAAATGGTTAAAAAACATTGAAAATGATATTTTATTGTATATAGTTATTTTTGTAACTTGGAATGGAGTGAATGAGTCCAGAATGAGCCCATTTATTCAATAATGTCATGTTATAACAAATTGGTATTAAGTTAATTTTGTATGGTTTGAAGACTAGTCTACATGTGTTTGAAATTAAAATAAAATTTTAATATGATGTTTTACCAAAAATGGCTCAGATTCTAGTCATTAATAAAACATAGTTTTCCCTATCAATAAGATAAAAAACTACAAAATTTCCGATCCTTACAAATTCCAAGTTGAATAGAAAAAATGAACTACAGAAATGCCGCTATTAAGAAAGTCTCAGAGTTGTGTAAAACTAAAAATTTCTCAACTCGAATATTTTAAAAATCTAAGGTTTTGTTTTATGTGTACTAAAATTAACCATGCCTCAGATTTGTCATAAAACAAACCTCTAAAGATCATAACTCATAACAAATTAAAATAATAACGAGTCGTGGGAAAGTTCATGCGAACTCTTGTGACTGATAAGTGATATGTAATTAAATCTTGCGCAATAATAATACTAAGCATCTTTGAACTTTCTCAATTTAATCAGCCTATGAATTAGCTTAATTAGCATACAATCTTTGGCGGTCGACAGAGAAAAATTCTTATCTCAAAGAAACACTTTCGCTTGAAGGAAACTTTTGTGCGTCCAATAGTTGATGTGTATGATTATTTCTGGCCAAGTTTTATTCAATGGTATATGTAAATGTCTTGTCCGAAGAAATGCTAAAAATAAAAAAAATATGTATATGAATATCACTCTGATAATACATAGAGGAAAAATATATTTTGATGGTAAAAGTAAATTTCGCGTTTTAGCAGCTTGCTAATTTAGTTTCGGTGGCTAAAGATGAAATTCGAAAATTTTTGTTTAATTGCCAAGTTAAAAAAGAGACACTCAAATTCACTTCCGAATGAACGATCTCGCGTTGATGTGCGATTATTTTTTTTTTGTTTTATATTAAAGCCGCTTGCTGCGGCCATGAAGGACATTTTACCTAGTGACGTCATGTGTAATCATTTATTCTTTTGAAAAAAATAAAATAAATAATAGTATATTGCTCCCGCAAAACAGGGTAAAAATTTGGACTTTCGGCGATGGTATGATAAAAAATAATGTATAAAATTGGAGAATTGAAAAGGCATTTTGTAAATTTGTGGTATAATAAATAGAAATAATTTTTTGAAATTCTACGAACAATTGATATTGCCGCTAACGTAATTATTTATGTACATATTTGATTTTTTATAATTAAAATGTTTTCTTTTAAGAAATACACTAAAATTGCCAACAACGCGATTGTTTTATTATGTTTTTTATAATATAATATTAATCGAATAATGGTTGCACTATGCTCTTCAGGTGTATACTTATGTACTCAGCCAAGAAACAAGAAAGTAAATAGAGTAATTTAAGGCCTTTTATTTTGAAAATTTTGTGTTTGCATTATAGTATAAATATTTTGTAAAGAATTTACTTAGTCTTTACCAGGGTGAAATACAAAGGTGGACCAACTCCTGTCTGATTTTATGCTAGAGAATCCGGTAGTACTGTCAATCACCGCTTGGAGGCGTTGATGTTGCAGGTACCCGCGCGTTTTGAAATCAGTGTACACCACAACTCATCTCTGCCAAAACTCGTAGAATTTCTGGTAATAACTCCTCAAACTTTTTACACAATTAGGGAATACACAATGCCAAACCATTATTTCCGATTAATAATGGAAAATATTTTTATATCCTCTACCCTCTTCGCATACCGCACCCACACATGTAAAAATCGCATATGTCAAAATCGCACCGGCACATGTAAAAATCGCACATGTAAAAATCGCACATGTACACGGACCTACAACCCAAGAGCCCTCTACGCTTAAATTTCTAAACTACCGGATTCTCTCGCACGCCTCTTCCATTGCGAGGTATAGGAGTTGGTTCACCTTTGTATGTCACCCTGGTTTTACGTACACATATGTAATTCCAAGATCTGTCGTACATTGGATTTTATTACGAATCCTGAAAATGCTATTCTATGATCCAAAATTGTCCATCGTGATTCGAAATACTCTATGAATTCCGAAAGCGGCATGCCAAATATCGAACGAATCGAAAATTTGACAATTAATCCTTCGAATTTAACAGTTCTTCAGAGTTTCTTTGATTACAGGAGAAAACTCGAAATGTAAGTACATACTTACTTAGAATTTATGAATGTTTAGTTCTACCTTTTACTTATAAAAGTTGAAGTTAACTACAACTAAAAGTCAATATGAGAGACATTGTGCATTTGCTATTGTATGTTAAAGACCAGATATAGCACAAGGGTAAAAAAAAGTAGCAAAAAACAAATTTTTGAAAGCTTGTACCTTCTAGTTTATGAATCAGAAGCTTAAAAAGTTTTATCATCGCCCCTCCTCTGCGCTAAACGTTAGAAGACTTTGAAAAATTATATCTTAATTTTTTATGAACTTTGAGAGTGTGTATCGGGTCGAAAAAATATTGTTAAATGAAATAAATGGAAACATTTGAAAGCTTGTTCTTTCCGCTTAAATGAGTTATTTTTTTATTTTTGTGGGAATTTTTTAACCAAGTTATCAGCTGTTAAAGCAAAAGTAACTGTTTTGAAATAATAATCGCACAATGATGTTCGAGGTGTCATTAGCAAGCTGCAAGTATCCTCTTCAAAACGCTTCTTCACGATTGTGTAAAAAAATTTTTAGCGTCTGCATTGTTTTAAAAAAACACGGTATTTTCTCACATTTTTGTTATTGGACCGTTAGTTTGTCAAAATTGGCACAATTAAAAATGATGTGTTATCTTGTAGCTAATAGTGTCACAAAATATCATACCAAAAATCAAGATGCTGCGATATTTCTTTCTTCGTGTCCACAGCTGTTAAATGTTTGATCTAATTAAAGCTTCATTTTTTATCTGTTTTTTCAATGAAAACAATAGTAAATTTCCAAATTACTGTATCTCTGCGAAAAATAACTCACTTTTTATGATTCCAAGATATTATTATTATTATTAATCTCAAAAATTACTAAGCAACAAGTGCAGAGAATTAATTTCAAATTTTTCACATTGGTTATGGTACGACTATCAAAAATGTGTGACAAATTTATTGAAAGTTCAACTTTGAAGCCCGATCCGATCCGATCCCTTGATATTGTGGGAGAATGGTTGATTTTAAGGGGACCTTCTCATGCTAAATTGAAAAACATTACTCTGTTTAACTTTTTTTTTTGGAAAAACTACTTTATTTAGATACATAATTATTTTTGTAGGTATATTGTAGGAAATAGTTTTAAATACAAAAAAAAAAAAATTTATTGGCCATTTTAGTTCACCACCACCACTGTAGAGAGCGTCTTGCAAAAGGCTCATTTTAACTGGTGCGACACTTTCTGGGCTTCCTGTAACAGATAGAGTAAAAATTCAAACGAGGTTCTATTCCTGAGACTCAAAACTAGAGAATAAACCTTTAAAATATTTTATTTTTTATATTTTCCTTATTTTATAAACGTTTTTCCAAAAAAGTAAGAAAACAACTTATTTTTTGGGGTAGTTTACCCGAATTTGGAAAAGGAGGGGGAGGTATTTTATGACTTTTCAGAGGTTTTTGTCTAGTATTTTTTCTATAGAATCTAAAAAATTTTGGTTTGTACAAATCGGTCGAGTAGATTTTGAGAAAAACGTCGCACCAGTTTGAAAAACATGATTTCGAGATAAACGCTTTTAAAGTTTTTATACTACAAATTCACTATATAAATACGCTCAGGTGCCGTTACATATATACACATACCTATAACTTCTTTTCTATTACGAATTTCTTAATAACATATTAAGAGAGTATTTCTATGGTGCTAAGGAACAGTTTTATGTAAAAAAAAAAAAAAAAAATTCGATTTTTTGAAAATTTTGCATGAGAGGGTCCTCTTTAAGGAGGTTGTAGGAGACATTTCAAGGAATCGATTGGCATCTGCTTCTTATTTATTTCCTTACATAGTTCTGGACAAAACACACGCTTGGTAGCCTGTGACTTCTGTTTTATTATTTTAAAATAAATATCTATAAATTTTAAAAATTCTTATAAACGCTTATTTTTACTTTTACTTTACAGGACCTTGTGGTGGCAAGACAACTGGCCAATCTCGATTGTGCACATTTTTTGAAAACTTAGGATGGAAGGTAATTTTATTTAAATTGAATAGCTTAACCATTAACAATACCGTGTGCGAAATTAGGTGTTGCTGAAAATTAGATTAATGCATAAAGTTGCTTAGTAGTGATTTTTTTGCGATTTTAAACTTCCCTTTGTCATGCAATGTGTAAGGTATAAATGAAACTGTTTTCCGTTTTGTTATTTACAAACTTCTCAGATACTTAGTAAATCTTACGGGAACTAATATAAAAGTTGTATTTGTTAAAGTAAAAGCTTAAATTTAAACCGAGGCTCATCACTTGAGTTATTAAACAATATTTGATTTTGCTAAAGAAGCAACTAAAAGTTATACGCCTAATCGCAAATAAAGGCCTAGAATTATCACAAAAGCGCGTAATTTCATAAAATTTAT
Organism: Eutolmus rufibarbis; assembly: GCA_963920795.1. Classification (NCBI taxonomy): domain Eukaryota; kingdom Metazoa; phylum Arthropoda; class Insecta; order Diptera; family Asilidae; genus Eutolmus; species Eutolmus rufibarbis. Next base: position 24,835,549 of record OY987205.1, read on the forward strand.
ATTTAGTTATATTTCAAATGAACTTCATATAGTTACGATATGCATGAATTTAAAAAAGCAATATTGCGCAACATAAACTCTTCCTCAAATCTTTTGGTCCAAATAATAAAAAAATCGACTATAAAATTTTAATCAATTGTGCGAATTGTAAGTTTCGAAATTAATTAGTAGATATGGAATTCTTAAAGACACTATTTGTTAACTCCAATCTTAAATATATGTATATTTCGCACACGAACTGATTGAACTCTTCTTTTGTTTAAAATTGAAATGTTTTTGGAAAATACATATTCGTTTGACTAAATCGAACCCACAAAAGATACTCATATATGTTTTCAATAGGTGTTTCGGGTGCCTGAAACTGCCACTGTACTTTTAAGGTAAATTTATATATTTTTCCTTATTTTGGATAATTCATAATTCATTGAAAATACATACAATGAAATTTTAATTTTTTATTTTTCTCTACTCTTACAGTGGCGGCGTTAAATTTACAGATTTAACTGAAGAGGAAGGTATGTAATTTTAAAGTTTTGTCTGCATTTAAATAGTATTAATTAACTGTTCTCGTAAATTCATCACACACCAGTTTGTTTTTATGTTTTTGTGCTTTAAATAACGAACGTATATTTTATTTTATCTGACAATAAATGCAGGTAGAATATATATTTTTTTTAATAAATCAGAAGTAAAGTTAAATTAAATAGAATATATAATATTACGAAGACAACATTTTCGTAAAGTTTATATTAGGGTATATTTTATAAACATTATAAAGGTATATTGCAATGCACGATATAATCAAGCTACAACCAAAACAAGCCAATAGTTTAAAGTGATAACGTTTGTTTTTTACAATTTTATTAAATTTTCGAGTAATTAATAATTTCCATTGCAGTATTTGGCAGTGAATTCGTTGATTTCTGAATTTGAGAATCGCAGTTTTGAAGTTTTAATAATGAATTTTATAATTAATTTAAAAAATCATCGGCGGCGTCCAAAATCTTGCATACATTTGTAAAGTAAATTCTTTGATTTAGGCAACACCTGTAAAATAAGCGATCTCGATATCCTCATATATCGATTTTAATAAAAATTTCGTAAAATTGTCAATGTTTTGTCAGTTCGATCTGGTAATTCAAATTTCTGAATTCTAAATTGTCTGTAATATGAGCTGGCGACGATAAAGCTAAGCGGAGGAAAAACCACAACAAAATGTAATAGTTCCAGCATGGCTTCTTGATCAATATTTGTTCGGAGACGCCCTCTAAAATTGGCCCTTCACCCCTATAATCGCAATTGAAAATTTGGAGGAGGTGAACACAGAAAATGCTTTATTATGCGTGGCCTTCTCGCATGTTTATTGACGGATTGGGTCAGTGGTATCCTTAGAAAGTTTGAAGGCTCAGCTTTCTAGCACGCTATCAACCAAAATCCTACGATGTCTCTCAAAAAACTTATCTCAAATTTTACGGTCTTATCTTTCATACAGAACTAGTGTCGTGAATTGACGAGGAAAATATATAGGCTCAAACTCTTGGAAACCTACCAATCTGCATTATTGGAAATGGATCTCGGTTCATATTGTCCTAATCAAAATTGTCTATGCAAAACTCATTTCAATCAATTCTCTCTTTTCTCAATTAATGGTTACCTTGACTCTGAAATGAAACTATGATTCTCTATATCTAATTAAACAGAAAAATCATAACATTTTTAAGAAAGCGATTTTTTAAAGTTAAAATTTGCATTCTGGGAGCGAATATTTCTGTTTAAAGCACTTACGGATATGAAAATATAATATATAATATAATAATAAACCACGATTTTAAATTGAAGAAGATTTTTTTATTTACGTTAATTCTTGTTGTAACTTCGGACCTGATTTTCTACATCGTTCTGATTTTTTGGTAGCATATTCGTCATGTCACAGCAGGTAGTTTAGTAGTTTAGTTTAAGTTTTCACAATCATTCAAAGAAATGTTAAGATTTGTCGGAACTTGTGGCGAAAGCGTAAAACGGAAATAATCGCACCTATCTGTAATTTTCCTGATATGTCTTAAAGTTAAAGCCGATATCAGCTCATTAACCCAATAATTGGCGTTTAAAGTAACGAAGATAAGATACGTCGATTGCAAGTTTTATTGCAGGCAAGAGTACTTTATTAAGCATATTTATTGTCTTTGGCATGTCTCTCGACTCTATTCGTTTTTATATGCAAATTTAAATATTATGCTGAGATAAATTAAATTTTTAGAAACCCCTTGATTTGATAAGAAAATATAGCTAAATTATTTTGGTTGAGATTAACAAATAGCAGGTATTGAAGAAGAGGTAAATGTCCTTTTTTGCTTTCTTAACCTTGAAGCAATAAAACGGTTATCGACGCTAGATGTAGTTAAATTTGGTTTACTATTAATATCTGTAAGGACTTCCCGAACGCCAATTTCAATCACTCTCATAAATAATTCGTCTAGTATAGTTGTCATCTAAGAATAGCATATCTTTTAAGAGGCATGTATGTAAATTACATGTTGCGTGAGAGTCGCGATGATGATTTAGCATGAACAATTTCGCACGAGAATTTCCTTCACGCGTCACAGCTTAGGCTGTAATTTGGAAGATATCAGCTAATTTGCTAATGGCTTCTCATTTGCGGTCTTAAAAGTGTTATTATTGATAAAACATATTTGCTTTTAAAAGTACTGTTCGCAAATAGGTATTTTTTTTAACTAGAAGTTCTTACATAATATTTTGTGAAACGAAATTTTCATGGCTCATTCAGCATTCTAATATATTTAGGCGTTTCTAAATATGTTCAAACAAAAATTTAGAAAGCTTAGATGTAAACAAGTTTTTACTGTAATGAAAAAAAATTTAAGCAATTATCGCATAACCGATTTTTTCCTAAGTTTAACTTACAAGGTTAATAAAGAACGCACTTTTGTCTTAAGCAATATAAGCGTGTAAATGCTCGTGTAATTTAATTTAAACAGCTTAGCAAATGATTCATGACGTCTATTCTCTCTATTTTTTATCTCTACGTGAACGATTTTTACACTGTGTCTTTTTAAAACCCTCATAACGAAAATTGTGCAACATTAAATCGGCTTTATTAGAAACCTTCTGCTACTTATGTGAATTTTCCCGTCTGGCAGCCAGTTACACTTTTAACATTGCTCGTAATCAATTTAGCAGCACAGCAAATGTCGCATGCATTTCCGTTGCATACTTAAATCGAAAATAAGAAAACTTTTTATTCAATGCCATCTCCCTCAATCTTGAAATTAAGAGACAGAATTGTATGAATTCGGTTTTCGTGATACAAAGTAATTATCAGAAATTGCTTGCTATCACAACTGTTTCATATTAATTCAGGTAAACAAGTTGTCGCAGTTGAAGTCAAGTCGTAATAATAGCAATAATTGAGGCGAACCTCATAAGGCACGAGTAACTGAAGAAGATAACGAACATTATACTTTCTCTGGAAGAGCAGTAATTCGTTGAGTGCTTGGAAATATTCCTATAAGCATAAGAATAATAAAATCGATACATTCCGTGGAAGGAGGTTCTTGTTTTGATATTAAAATTTATTGTTTGCTTTATATTTTAAGGCAACTTTTTGTACTTTTTGTTTAGGTAACAACGAATTACTCATGTTTATAGAGGCTTCATCTTTCAGTATAATACTGGTTGTGTTATTTTGATGCATTTTTCTGAAAATTATCCCTTGTATAGTCTCCACGATAAATCTTATTTGTAAGTCATTGTAGTCCCTTAACCACACGCTGTTGTGCTATCAATTTTGTTATTTTCCCGTAGTAAAATGGAAAAAATTGTTGCTTTTCGAGTCATTTGGGTTAGAAATTTATTTGAATTTAAGGCATTTTCGCTTATACTCATGGTCTGGTCAACAGTATAAATTATTCAGTGAAAGTACATATAAGGTATGCTTTTTTTTACATAGAGGGTAGTGATCATTAAAAATTACGCTGTTGGTATCCACCAGTGAAATAGTAAAATATAGTTACAAGAATTATTTTTGACCTAAAAACTTCACTGTTTGCAAAAAAGTCCTCTTCTGAAGTATACTAATATATTTTCTTTAAACATTTCTAAGTTTAAGAATAATGTAAGTTTTAGACTTAATCCAAATATTCTCTAATTGTTCAAATATATGCATAATTAGTTCTATTAATTTAAAGAACGGGTTCAAAAATGAAAAATTGCTCGTTAGATTTCAAATAACAATTAAAAAAAAGTTACAAATGTTTCAAGCTTCGCACTTAAAAATTGTAATGTGAATTTCCAAAAGAAGTCGAAAATTTCCGAAATAATAGTTTAAATTTTCAGAATTCTATTTTATATAAATTTTTGTAGATAGTTTCAAATGTTGAAAATAGGGTAAGAAATAGAATTGAAGATAATGGTAAAATTACATAAAGTTAATTTTTTAACATATTTACCATTTCTCGACAAAAACTTATAAAACACTTCTATCTACGATATAATATCCCGTATTGAGGGATATCCTCGTCATATTTTTCATGACCTTGCGCAATTATTAATTAATTATGTAATTTTTTACCAGTAGATGTTTTATTAACAATTTCACAAAAATAGTTGAAATTTTATACGTTTAATAAATTTGCCATACAAGAATTGTTATTAATACTTAATGTTGTAAAAAACGTTGAAAAAAATATTTTGTATTATATGAAACATATCGGGGTTTGAATTTTTGTTGTTCAATAGTATAAAATGTCTCTTTATCGCAGTTCAATAAATTGATCTGAAAACAGTATTTTTGGGATCATTTATGTATGTAACAACACGTTTTCTAGAGTTTAATAGGAAGGTTTAGCAAAAAATTAATTTTTAAAATAATGGCATTTGTTTAAGTTTTATTTTTGTTTTTTTAAACATACAAAAATGATCTGACCAAAAAAGTATAATTGTTTCGTATAGTGGAAGTTTGAAAATGTGATAAAACCCTAAAGGATCTATTAGCTGTGTTTTTTTTGTTCAGATCAAGATCATTATCCTGATCACCTGAAAAAAACGATTTGGATCAATTATCATTTTAATCTGAAAGTTGGTATCAAGTTGTCAAAGATTTAAGTCAAATTTATTACAACTGAAAAAGTGTAGAGTGTACGTTCTTCTTTTAATTGTTCATTATAAAACCATGAGACTATCTCACAAGTATAAAATTTAGATTCGCGTTATCTTTTCTCAGTTTGCTCGTCAGTCATTGTCTTAGTCAGCACAAATAATTCAAAATTGATTTTTCATTTCTCAATCTGCCAACATTACAAAACAAAGAGCTGACACAAGTGCCTCTGATGGACTATCTTGTAACTATATATTTTAGATCATAATTTTGACCCAAATAAAAGTGTGGATCACGTGTTGTGGTTGTAAATCATGTTCAGAGACTGAACCAGATCTTGATCCAAACGAAAAAAACACAGCTTAAAAAGAATTATGTTGATAGCATGAAGTTAATCATGTTGATAATACTTTAAATAAAACATAATATCCAAAATTAATTGAGATTACTGAATTTTTATTGTTTCTTTATTTTTTGTAATATTTGGAAAAAACTCTAGAAACCGAAAAAAAAAAAATATTAAAAATTGATCAAAGTATTGTATATAAAGTAGTGCAAGGAAAATATTTAGATAGTATCATTTGAACAGCAGAGCATAATTGTTTCATTCAAAGATTTTAGTTAAGCTTACCATAAGAATAGCAGTTTTGTTTGCAAATTCACACAATTTCATACAATATTATTCCAGGGATTTGTTATCTGAGCTCCTGAAATTTTTTATCCAGCTAAAGGAGTGTGATTCCCTCGTTTCCCCTTTTTCCTAAATAAAATACATATTTTGCTGTTTACCTTCGTTGGTGACATTTAGCTTTATGTGTTCAGGTGATTATTTCGCGCGTTGTGTTTTCACGATGTCTACACTTTTCTTTAAAGGCTTCATGTGAATTTACATAACTTAACAGATGAATGTGTGCTCTTACATAAATACTTTTTTTTTTTTTATGTTATATTTTGATAATAATGGAGTTTTTGTTATAATGTTCGCTGCTTAATTGAAATTGCTAGCCATTTTGAAATATTCTAAATTTATTTTTTTTCCTTATAAATTCTTAAAAGCGTTTAATGATGTCTATATTACTGTACATAGCTCCTAAAGAAAAGAATCATCATAAAAGGAAATTTTCCCAGTTTGATAATGGGGCCCCGGAACACAGTGTTATTGATTTGACGGCATCCTGTCCGCGATGTTTAGCTGCTGCTGTTGAAAAGCCGGGCAGTGAAGGTGAGTTTATCACCCGAAAAAAAAAAATAAAGCAAAAATTCAATGATGATGACGCAAATATCAACGTTGTAATGAATTTTGTTGCGAGATGCTTAAAAGCTTCATTCTGCAGAAACAGAGTACCTTTCCGAATAACCCTTAACATCCTGCACCATCTTTGCCATCCATCACGCTGTTATCATCCCTCGTTTTTATATACGAATTCCTGAACGTCGTGCAGTTTCAGCGGCAGCACAGTAACTGAAAGAGCACCACAACCGGCCTGCAAACTCTTACCATTAATCAAAAATAGAACTCGGATATGTGCCAATTATCTTCCAACTGCAAAAAAAGATTTTTCTATTTTCCTCAAACTCACGTGATGTTGATTACGTGTGGACCGATATGGTGTTTTTCTCATTGCTGTGGAAATTTTGAAATTTTGCGGGGAGGAGATCGATAAGCGCATGGCTTTTTTTCTTTTCTCACATTGTTACTAACTTAATTATTTGTAAACAATTTGTTACCTCAAGTTTCTCTCGGGTGTATGATAACTACGTTTCTGCAAGTATGCAACAGACATTTTTACGCAAACTTTAGCACTGTGGATGCTATAATTTAATTCTCTTAAATAACTTAAAACTTTTTCGTTTTGAAAAAGCATCTGTAAGCACAAATAGGAAGTAATTAATTTTTATTTTATCATGCTCAACGCTTATTTGAATAACATGTTATTTTTCTAATATTTGGACGTGTAATTTTAGTTACAAACAGCTCTAAATTATTCCGCAGTAAATTCTTGTTGGCCCCCTTAAATTAGCTCAATCATTCAATGTGATAAACAAAGCAGCAAATTATCACTTTTAGGAGTAGAATGAAATTATCAATTGTTTATTTAAAAATTTGTAATTTAGAACGGCTATGATTTAAAGGATGATTATATTAGATACAATTTCAGCCAGTATAAAAATACAATAACATATTGGACGATAAAATATGAGGAGTAAAAAGAATAAAACCGAGAAGTAATATTTCTTGAAAGGAATAGCTCAATAAATTTTTGAGTTTTTTAAAATCCAATTGGACATTAAAATGATCAAATGGGCAGTAAGAAGTGAGCAGTTACCAAGTTAGAATTGGTCTGCTAGATATATTGAATCAAGTAGTTTTATAACTTTTGTAAAAGAAAACCCTTCAGTAAATATATATGTATACATATTTAGTGCGCGTGCTTTTAGAAGATTTTCCCTGCAAACCAGCATGCATTCTCGTTTGAAATTAAGACTATTGTTCATCGATAGTGTAATTGTATACTTAAAAGATTATGAAATATTTGGAGTCAATGGATTGCATCGTTTTTTTTTTAATTCTGCCCACCGAATTCAAAAATGTAGTTATGAGGAAAACGCGTTTAAAGTTTCAGTTAGTAAAATCTTATATTTACCTTGACTTTAGCCTTATCAGCTACACCGGGTTCATATAATAGGTCTTAATAAACTAAGACATGTATGTGTATAGAGTTCATATTTACGTCTAAACAAAATCATTTTTTTTTTTTACTTTATTAATGGTCCGACCCCCTTAATCTATCACTCGAGTAAGATTTGTACTGCCATTGTAGGATTAAATAACTAATCAAATTTCTTCGTTAGTAACTAAATTTGTCTGCCACAATTATTTTAATTACCGCAAAAACGATTAATTCTGCCCATGTGAATTATTAACTGCCCAATGTAACCCGGATGTTTAAAAAACCGTTCAAGTAAATAATTTCCATTTAGAATCTCCCACAATCTCATACTATAATAACAATGAAATTATTTTTATATTTTACGGTTTGCTTAATCTTTAATCACTAGTTAACGAATAATCATCATCATCTTCGTGGTGGTAGTTTAGTTACCTATCATCCTGAACGATATCTTATTGTCGAGAAAAATAGTAGCACGTACCTTGCTTATGAATATTGTACCTTTTAATTAGTTTTTAAATCAGTTACAAATGAAAACAAGAAGATGGTATTTAATATTGAGTAAGGCAGTATCGATTTCGAAGCGTTTAAATACTATTTCAATCAAAGTGAAGACGAGTAATAGTAAATTGAAGAAAAAAGCTGGATTTTTAAATTGAAACTTCGCAAAATGTACCTATAATTTTATTACAGACCTTTGAAGACCTCGTTATTTTGAATTACACTTAAATAAGTGCAAGGACTTTTGTCATTGATTTTTTTAATTATATGAAATAAGTGAATACTTTTTGTTTTTTTAATAGCGGCGAGAGATAACTACTTCATGTCTATTTATTAAATTTTCGAATTGAACCTTTACGGATACAAATTTTACATCTACATAGTTGGTTTTTCAGTATCTTAGTCTTCTACAAAAAATCGATAAATTATTGAAAATATACTATTTAAAGATTAAGAGCCAATTTTAATTTATAAGCATTTATATAATATAGTTATATCTCAGTTCCACTGGTGAAATATAGGAAGAATTATAATTTTATACTTCATTAGTTGTAATAATAATTATTTTGGCTAATTTTTATTGAATAAAAAGAACAGAGACTTAAACAATCACAATGAGTGGAAATTAGAAGAAAATTAACTTAAAGAAGAATGATTTATTAAATAGTTCTGTTTATCGGCTGATATTACATTTGAGTTTGGTGTCGTGAAGTGCTGAATTTTGTTTATTTCGGTTGGGGTGCAAGAAACCTATAATTTATTTAATATGGATGCATTTGGTGCCTATTTAAATCTGGTGGTTTAGTAATAAAAACAAAATTGTATTCCGAAGTGATTAGATGACGATTATTTCTTATATTTACTTTGGAATATGGTAATAGAGAATTATATTAGAATAGAGTTTAGAGTGTTTTACCTGCATCGCACATCAAAGTATCATTTCAAATAAAAAATTGTAGTGGAAAATCTTGTACCTAACCAAACATATTAATTTTTGTCTACTTCTATTAATTAAATATTTTCTTTGTTTATTTTCAGCATACAAGTTCCAAGAGAATTTAATTCGCACCATGATCCAAATTGAGAACACATATTTCGAATTAGGTCAGTCATGCACCCGAAATTGTTTGATAATTTGCGATCGGGGTGTCATGGATGCAAGCGCATGTAGAATACCAATTTACATTGCATTTGATTTATTTTAAGAGCAAATTACTTATGCAGATATATCGAGAGAAAAATGGGAAAAAATGATGACTGCTAACAACTGGAATGCCATCGAGCTCAGGGATAATAGGTACAATCAAATTTTACACCTTGTTTCCGCAGCTAATGGAGCGGAGGATTTTTACACAACTGAAGTAAGATTATTAAAATTTTTGAATTTTATGTAACTAATCGTTTTATTGCACTATTATAGGATCATGCTTGCCGCTCGGAAGGTGTCGGCTTGGCTCGTGAGCTAGACTACAAAGCTGCGGCTGCTTGGGTGGGACACCCATATTTTGATGTGATAGACAATTCAACCGATTTTGACACTAAAATGAACAGAATGATCGAAAGCGTTTGTCAGAAATTAGGCATTGATATCGGCGATCGACTTAAAACATCATCGAGAAAACTCAAATTCCTCGGTATGTATTGCGGAACGAGTTTCATTTCAACATTTTAGTTTAAAAAACACGTTTTGCTTAATAAGTTCCTTAAGAAGGATTCTCTTGAATTGTTACACAAGTATTAAGTTAACATCCCCCGTGTAGACTCGGTTAGTTAATATCAGAATCGAGTGTGAAATATAACATTGATAGCAGGAATCAATCACAAAATATTATTTTAATCTGAAAGACTTCATTTGCTTATAATCATAATTGTAACCAAATTCTTTGCTTAAACTGTAAAGGAGTATGGGCTTAAACTGGTCGAATTATTTTTTGGCTGAAAACAATGGGCTCTATTGCAGAAATCGGCTAAGACACTTATTTTCTTAGCATCTCACTTTAAAGTTTCCTCACCTGTTTTGTTCTACGAAACGCGAGACTGCTCGCTGGAAATCTAATTTTTTTACTGACATTTATTGTGGTACAATGAAAAAGACAATCATTTAAAACAACAGACATCCATATATCTTGTTTATGGCTTCTCCGGATGCATCCGGATTGAAATTTGATCCGAAATGAAAACTGTCTTGAGTCAAGCCTATTTCGAAAATGTTTACGCCGTTTTTCAAACGAGCCCTATTCTTGAATCCGTTTGAAACGTATCGAAAAATTTCAATCTGCATCGAAATTAAAACTTATCGATCGGATTTGAAAGTCTTGATCGAAAAAGTGTTTACGAAAGTGGTTCGAGTCGACCTACATCGACTGGAACTGGCTTGAAAAAGGTCGTAAACGCGGTAAGATTTTGAGATGCAAAAAAAAAAAAAATTAAGATGTTAGATTGATGTTTTTCTTGCCAATGTTGATTAGGACTTCAAATACTCTTTATTTGATCTTATACTACAATACCTAATTCGCAAATTATCATTTGCATCTAATTTACACATAGGGCCTGAGGAGAGCAGATGTAAAATTAAAGTGTTCATGCACATTATCTCCCTTTCTGTTTATGGGAATGGCCTTAATGACTCAATTTTTGGTGCCTTTTCAATTATTCGACGCAAAAACATATTGAAGTATATGGCAGCAATTATTCATTCCCGTTACAAAAGTTTAACGAATTAATTACAACGCAACTAGTTACGATAAGTTCAGGTATGTAGGTGCTATGGTGTGGTGTGTCTCCTTTCTTCCTGTGTACAGGAGGTAACCAAAATTTTTATTTGTTTTAAGACAAATGCATTCTCTATTCGGTCAATCCACTCCCATTGTACTACGTTATCATTTAATTTTTGGACTCACTAAATACAATTTAATGAAAGTTTATTTATTTTTCTTTGTATTTCAGTTGCCGGACTACCAGCAGATACAGAATTTCCACCGTTTCAAGACTTTGATGTTGTACATCATTATCTACAGTCGTCAGGACCAAAAGTTCAAGCACGGCTTCGCAAGAGGGGTCAGAAGAATCATTGGAGTTATATTCATACAATACGTCGGCCTCATGTCCACGGTCAATCTATTGAAGTTAAGACGCAGTTAACCCATCGAGACTACATGAATTTACTGGCCCAAAGAGATGACGCCCACTTTACAATTTACAAAAAGCGAAGATGTTTCCTCATTAACAACCAGTATTTTCAGCTGGATATTTACAAGGAGCCCAGTCATCCAAGGTATATACTTTTCTGGAATATTTTTTAGTATTTAAGTAACGAAATATATTTTTCATATATTCGAAAAATAGGTGCAAAGGACTGATATTATTAGAAACATATTCCTCGCTAGTGGGTGATGCTCTAAAGAGTTGTTTGCCAAAATTCTTGAACATTGTGAAAGAGGTTACCGGAGATCCAGACTACTCTATGTTTAATTTATCCCTTAAAGAAGATTGGAGTATCACAAAAAAATTTTGCCGATCGCTTCATGGTAAGGAAGCAAAAAAATACATTAATGATGAAAGTGACTGAATTTTGTATGGAAAGATTTACTAATCATCAGTTTTTCCGTGCTTGGTCTATGATAGTCTTTTAGAACCTTTGGATGTATAGTTATATTGAAACTTCCCGCTTATTTGTTATCATTTACGTTTATTGAGTGCATGTGCATGTGTTTTTGATTCCATGTATCAATATTGGTGTTTGTTCATCAAATTTTTCCATAGCGACATTAAGTGACAAGACAATAATGATGTATTTTTGTGGGTAAAAGTTTAATTGAAAAAAAATATTCTCATTTGTTCTTTTTTTAATATATGTTAACAAAATATATTTTAATTCCAGTTAACAATGTCGTTACTGTTCATCAGTAATGCAGCGATTAACGGGTAATTCTTATGTATTTAGTAGAAGGTTCTATTCATAAAATACGCCACGGTGATCCTTATTTTATCATATCTTTGTAATCTGTGACTCCTTTACGCTAGAAGAAAAAATTGCCCATTTTGCTTTATAGATAATGCTAAATATTTTGGAATATGTCTTCAAAGTTGTAAACATATAAAGTCTTTTCAAAGACTAATTTATTGTACATAATCGATTTCTCTTCTATCACTGTACATTTGGTTGAGATACAGAAAATAGTTCATTGCTTCTATCAATTCTATTTAAAATAATTCTTAAATCTTTTTCGTTATATTTTCTATTTCTACTGTAATGCATATGAACAATGTGAACTGTAAGCAACTTCCTTGCGGGTTATTGCAATTCGGTCAAGATGAGTAACAATAGCAATTGTTTTATAAATCAGTAACTGCAAGTCAGCCAGTAGCCCAGAAAAATATGTTGCCTAGGAGGTTTGGTTTTGTCTGCCGCTGAAAAATGATAAAGAGAAAATATATCATTCAATATCATTTGCTCATAGAGTTTTAACTAATTGATTGCTTTCTAGTATGATTTATACTAATTTTAACTTTAACACTTAACGGACGGGCCGAATCTGCTCTGTCTTTCTCGGTTTCCGGGCATTTTTTAGGAGAATTAAATAAACATGCATGTATGGTTTTGCGTTGTAGTTTTATTAAATCAACATCGTTTCTTATAATATTTTACAAAGTTAGCAGCGTATTAAAAATTCCAGCAAACACGTAAATTTACGTGGCCCGTCCGTTAAGTGTTAACATTTTTTAATTTTTTTCTTAAGCATGTTTTACATATTTTTTTCTTTAATTTCGAATTTATCATAATTTTCATGGGTTGATGAGTTTGCCATCATAAATTAAGTGTATGACTAATTTACATTTCGTAAATATTTTTTATGTAGAATCGATTAGGATGTAATGCTCTCATTCTTAAATGCATTACATTATGTATAAATATCTCTGAAACCTGCGGATACTTGATTTTGTCCCATTTTCAGACCACACGGTGAGGGCTTTCTAAGTTAAGTCATCTAGAAAAAATTTGGTAGTAGGTAGGTAACGCATAATATCATATCATCCTATAGCTAGAACATCCAAAGGCATGTTGGGAATTGGCAAAAATTTCATTACTAACTGTCATGAATTAAATTATCGCCAGAATTTTTTTAAAAACAAAATTCCAACAAATGTTTATTTCTAGACCAAGAGGAAGCTGACTTTAAAGCAAAAGCAAATGGAGTACCTAATAAAAAACTGTTGAATGGTAAAGCTAAGGGATAAGTTTAAGTAAGCAGATCTTTTAATAATGTTTAAAATTGTACTTTAGACACCATGCCGTTTTGTTTTTAATCGCGTTAAGTTTTAGACAAAAATATTATAAAAAAAAATTCAGTCCTCATTAAGATTTTATTTTGAAACTCTTCCGTTTTAAATGTCGTAAATTGATTGTTTCACTATTAATACATAATTCAATGTTTCTTTATAGATAAGAATAAATTTAAACGTTTAGAAAACCTGTAGGATCTCTTCACACCTTCCTCTTTCGCTACAATAGACAACTATCAGTTTCTGTTCAATGAAAGCTAAAGGCAAACGTTACGTAAAAAAATTCTCGTAATCCTCGATTGCTGTGCATTATACTACTTTGTGTAAGTACTGCTACCTTTGACCTCCTTTAGATCTCGCAGTATTAAATGTTATCGTAGTAGACATCTCTTCAATTGTTGTAGATAAGATTCAATTTAATAAAATAATAACACCAAAGAAACGGCATACTGAATGGAAATCAAATATCAAATATGATCGTACTTAAAGCGCTTTAATATATTTTCGTGTCACAGAGAAATATATTTTTTACTACTAATTTTCTCAAGTGATTGCGTGTAATGTAATTCAAGGTATACATATATATATATATATAATAAAGTGTTAAAGAACGAATACCATGTGGTTTTTATTTATTTGTTTCTAAGTGTGGCGGTGGCTTGTCAATAGAAAATCTCCAAAAGGTCAAAATCTCCATATAAGAGCAAAATCTCAAAATTTAATAACTCAAGGATTAAAATCTCAAGAGTTAAATTATTCAAAGGAAAAATCTCAAGCGTTAAATTATCCAAATTCAAAATCTCCAAAATACCTATGATTCGTTTTAAAAAAATTTAATCATTTTTATATGGGTTACATGAAGAGAATGAAATGTTATATAGTTAACAACATCGAAGAGTTGAATTTAATTTTACTGAAATTAATCTTAAACATAAAATATCATAATTGTGAATTGGTACTTTAAGGAAACTTTATTTGAGGAATATGCTATGCACACTAGTCGAATACTGCGCCTAGCGGAACGATTTTTCAGGTCACGACTCACGAGCGAAGTAGGTCAACCCACAAAGCAAAGCGCTAACGATAAGTTGATAATTTTTGTTTCTTACATTATTCTGAACTGAAATGATAAGGTTTGATTGTTGACCGCGCGAAAAAAAATCCCCAACTTCAGGTATTAGTTTTCTGACAGCAGACTTGAAATCAGCGACTCCGAAAACCCCTAAGTACCAATTTTGGTGGAAATCAGATAAACTTTAAAATTTGATAGTTCGTCATCTTGAATTCGTAAAGTTTTAAAGCCGATTTGAAACCAGCGACCCCGGAAACCCCCAAGTAGCAATTTTGCTGGGAATAGAATAAGCTTTAAAATTTGACTGTCCGCCATCTTGAACTGGTACAGTCTGTCGAAATCAGCGACGCCGAAAAATCCCAGCTACTAATTACGGTAGAAATCGGTTAATATGTTTACAGATAGATGGCATTAACTCTTTGTCCAATTTACGTTGCAACATTTAATCATCTATACCGCCGGCAAAGTCGTGCATAGGTCTACGTCAAAATATAAAATTTAAGAAACGAAACAAAAATACCAAACAAACAATCAAAGAAAAATAATCGTGAATTGGTACTATAAGACATTTTCTGGATGTGAAATGTATATATTGTGAGTTCAAGCAAATAAATACAAATATTCAGCTGTATTGATTGAGCTTCCGATGTCTGCAAATAAATAAATATTATAAATAAAAAACAATTCGTGACTGCGGCACAATAACATAACCAATAGAAAACATAAAAATAATAATCATGAAAAATGCAGGTATGTGATAGTCACATCACCAACAAGGCAAAGCGACAAGCGGTGACAAAGTAATCAAACGAAAAATGTGAGCAGAGAGGAACGCCATCGCCATACCCAAGGTGAAAAGCCGAACTTGGTGTGTGAGCCCAAACGCAAAAATCAACTGAGGAAGTACACCATCCTCAGCAACAATGGAGAGGAAAACCATCATTCACATTGCCAAAAACTTCTTCTTTTAAACTATCCGAATCTCCCTGAATCACTTCTAAAATAAAACTCACTTGTCAGCCTTAAATGTCTTGGCAGAGACTAAAATCGTTTATTTATTTATTTATTTGTTATTTCAAGTACATAGATTAATCTAAATACCTAAATACTTAACCCTTTTAGTGCCGGACGACGATATATCGTCGTTCACTACACTTGCGAAAAGTGCCAACAACGATATATCGTTGTGCGTGCGATTGCATCTTATTCTTCACATTGTGAGAAAACTTTATCTCAAAATAAATTTATAAACCGCTATAAATGATCTAATTTCATTGCAAAAGAATTTAAAAATTGTTTTGGGTTTAACAAGGGACACAAAAACACGCAGCAAACAATTATCTGAGAGCTCGTGTGCCACGGCGTGCATCAAGGCAAAAATAATTCTTTCAGTCTTTGCTTGGATTTTCTAAAGAGGACCGAATTTTTTAGGACCGAAATTGGTAATTTTATTAAAAATTATATAGTTACACTTCATACTACGTGCCCTACATAAAATTGTGATCAAACGATGACTATTTTTATGCGCAAATATTGTTTGTTGAAGAGAAACTTGTTTTTATGTTTTTCATCATGTTTTATATTGATGTTATTCGTATCATTTTCAACAACTATTAAAATACAATTGGCATTACAGTATTCTCTCTTTCTTCCCAAATACGCTGCACTCTGAATTTTTTAAATATCTCTTAGTTTTCTTTTTATGACCTTTTTTTCCCGAATCTTATTAGTAAAATCGTCAAATTCGTCCGGTTATCTTCGCATAGGCACCGGTTTAGCGCTCGGCATTAAAAGGGTTAAAGCGCACTCTAGAACAACTAAACTCGTTTCCTCGTTAAAATCATAATTGTAGTAGATAAGCTATGGGGGTTCTGGCCCAAAATCCCATGTACTTTTAAAAGGGGGTCGAAATTCACATTTTCCGCCATATTGAATTTTGAAAGCTTACTGTCTACTTCTAGGAGCAGTTTCAAGGCCAATGACGTCATACAAGATCGCGTGATTGCATGTGTGTATGTTTTATGTGGTTTCTCTACTGCATAGCCATATAAAATATGTGCTTCAAATTCATCGAATATAAATAAAAATCATTAATGCCACAATCGTGCTTTTAAATTTTTATTCCTGTCGGATTACGAAATATTTTCACGAACTTGTAATTAATAAATTTTAAGTTATGAATACGATGTACTACATATACATACATATTATTAATAAATGTAAAAGATTGAACATTTTCGGTTTTTGAATTAAAGAATTTGGAAATAAAAGCTTTCTGTAGCAAAAAATTAAATCTAGGTCACAGCGTCAACTTTGTGTAATTGGCACGCCAAATTTAGAAGCTTCCAGGAATTGTTAATTCACTTGGCTAAAAGCAAAGAACAATCTATGAAATTGTTATTCGATTTGTCTACGATTTTTTTAATTTGTAACTATAGTTTGGAATTATTATTCAAAAGCTAAATTAAAACTCTTAATTCAGTGTTTTAAGTAAGAAAACACAATTATCCGATTCCAAAACATTTGGAAAGTATTGGGGGTTTTAAAATAATTTATGAAAACTACAAAAACCAGCTGCTAAGTCAGCTTCAAAGAACATCGAAATAATAACTTCACAAGATCGACCCGTTTGTTTATGAAATCATTAATTGCACCCAAATTATCCAGATGAACTTACTGTGCAGTGTTTATTTTTTCGTTATTACTAAGTAGAATTAATAGAGGACGAACTTTATTATTTAAACTGTATATATAGTATAAAAAGACAGAATGCAACTAAGAAAATTTATGCGGAATGTTCAAAAAGCAAAAGCGGCAATAACAAGTAAAATGAAACTATTTCGGGCAAATTTAGAAAATTCTCTACGACGAATCGGATTTGTGGGAAAATCTACACGTCCCCGTAGCGAAAAGTATAAGTCAAGAAGATTCAATCATGTGTTCAAAATTAAAATGAAAACTGGACGCTGGAAGCTCAAAGCAAATATCACCTTTTTAGGAAAGTCTGCAAAAGTTTCAGCTGGCTTTTCTATAAACGGAAAGTCTGCGAAATATTCGGCGAGTGCAGCAACAGCAAATTTTAAAATGAAAGTATCTGGCTCCAAAACATTTGGAAAGTATTGGGGGTTTTAAAATAATTTATGAAAACTGCTAGTACTATTTTTTTGTTATTACCAAGTAGAATAAATAGAGGACGAATTTTATTATTTAAACTGTATACATATATAGTATAAGAAGACAAAATGCAACTAAGAAAATTTATGCGGAATGTTCAAAAAGCAAAAGCAGCAATAACAAGTAAAATGAAACTATTTCGGGCAAAGTTAGAAAATTCTCTACGACGAATCGGATTTGTGGGAAAATCTACACGTCCCCGTAGCGAAAAGTATAAGTCAAGAAGATTCAATCATGTGTTCAAAATTAAAATGAAAACTGGACGCTGCAAGCTCATAGCAAATATCACCTTTTTAGGAAAATCTGCAAAAGTTTCAGCTGGCTTTTCTATAAACAGAAAGTCTGCGAAATATTCGGCGAGTGCAGCAACAGCAAATTTTAAAATGAAAGTATCTGGCTCCAAAACATTTGGAAAGTATTGGGGGTTTTAAAATAATTTATGAAAACTGCTAGTACTATTTTTTTGTTATTACCAAGTAGAATAAATAGAGGACGAATTTTATTATTTAAACTGTATACATATATAGTATAAGAAGACAAAATGCAACTAAGAAAATTTATGCGGAATGTTCAAAAAGCAAAAGCAGCAATAACAAGTAAAATGAAACTATTTCGGGCAAAGTTAGAAAATTCTCTACGACGAATCGGATTTGTGGGAAAATCTACACGTCCCCGTAGCGAAAAGTATAAGTCAAGAAGATTCAATCATGTGTTCAAAATTAAAATGAAAACTGGACGCTGGAAGCTCAAAGCAAATATCACCTTTTTAGGAAAGTCTGCAAAAGTTTCAGCTGGCTTTTCTATAAACGGAAAGTCTGCGAAATATTCGGCGAGTGCAGCAACAGCAAATTTTAAAATGAAAGTATCTGGCTCCAAAACATTTGGAAAGTATTGGGGGTTTTAAAATAATTTATGAAAACTGCTAGTACTATTTTTTTGTTATTACCAAGTAGAATAAATAGAGGACGAATTTTATTATTTAAACTGTATATATAGTATAAGAAGAAGAAGACAAAATGCAACTAAGAAAATTTATGCGGAATGTTCAAAAAACAAATATTCGGAGAGTGCAGCAACATGCATACACACGAATTTTTATGACGTTATTGGCCTTGAAACTGCTCCTAGAAGTAGACAGTGAGCTTATAAAATGCAATATGGCGGAAAATGTGAATTTCGACCTCCCTTTAAAAGTACATGGGATTTTGGGCCAGAACCCCCATAGCTTATCTACTACAATTATGATTTTAATGAGGAAACGAGTTTAGTTGTTCTCGAGTGCGCTTTAAGTATTTAGGTATTTAGCATAATCTATGTACTTAAAATAAGAAATAAATAAATAAATAAACGATTTTAGTCTCTGCCAAGACATTTAAGGCTGACAAGTGAGTTTTATTTTAGAAGTGATTCAGGGAGATTCGGATAGTTTAAAAGAAGAAGTTTTTGGCAATGTGAATGATGGTTTTCCTCTCCATTGTTGCTGAGGATGGTGTACTTCCTCAGTTGAGTTTTGTGTTGGGGATCACATACCAAGGTCGGCTTTTCAGCTTGGGTACGGCGGCGATGGGGAACAAGTTTACTTAAGCCGGATACTTTAATTTTAAAATTTTCTGTTGCAACTTGCAGAATATTTTATAGACTCACCGTTTGTACAAACACCAACTGACACTTTTACGGATTTTCCTAAAAAGGTGATACTCACTTTAAGAAAAGCTTTGCTCTTACAGTCTCGAATTATCCAGTTTCTTTTGAACAAAGATTTTAGCCTTCTTGATGTGCATGTTCCGCTGTGTGGACACGTAGATTTTGCGACAAATCCGACTCGTCGTAGAGAATTTTCTAAATTGCCCGACATAGTTTCATTTTACTTATTACTACCGCTTTTTTGAACATTCCTCACAAATTTTCTTATTTGCAAACAAACGTTGTTCAGGAGACCATGTAGAATCGACTGGCATACCCCTGTTCAGATCCTAGCAAAACACCCTGTATATTATTTACTTACCTACCTCCTACCTACCTGCTTCCACTTAGTCGATTATTTTAAATCGGGAAACCTTCATTTACCGTAAGCAGGTAAACTCATTTGGAATTAATTGCTCAAGAAATCATAAAATCAGGCTGACATACAAAAATAAAAACTTGAACGCTCTTTAGGAAACAATTCGTCCCTTCTTTGCCGTGTCATGCTACATACAGTGGGGGTCACATAATTAAGAACATGAAGAAATTACGAAGTTTGCAGCTTATACATAATCGTTGCTTTAAAAATATAACGGTACTATTGGAATAAGTCAAGCCTGCACTATAGAAAATAAAAAAAAAAATATCATTCTGTAACCAAATGTAAATAGGCTTTCTTTAAGCAGTCACTAGTTGGTTTTTGCGCCGATATAAATATACTTAAGAACATAGTAATTTTGATGGCAAAAAAAAGTTTAATTGATCTAATATTCAGTGCAATTGAGGTAGATGGTATATTTTAACAACAACAAAGATAACTTACAACTAAGAAAACAATACTAGCCCTTTCTAGTTCATCTTATTCTTTAAACTTTTCAAAATATTTATACTAAACTAAAGAAAGGAATTAAAATAATTTGATCGATAATTAGATAGACATCTCCAAACGCTTTAAATATTGAGACAGTTCAGATAGAACCTACCTCTATTTTCGAGCAAAAAAGATTTATCTACCTTTACATTTATATCTTACGAAGAAAATTTAGTATAAAAATCACTGTGACCATTAGAACAGCACAAATTGAATTTTCTTTCGTCTTTCGGAGACGCGCCGTGCAGACTTAAATTATCGAGTCAGGATAGGATTTCCAGCTTTTCCTTCATATTATTATCCTCTTTTATTTGATTTCCTACGAATAGTTTGAATACTGATGCCGACCTCACACACGTTCTTTAGTTACCTTCTGAAAGCGGTTGCAGAATAGTCTTCCCGAATTGGTCTACAATTTAAGGAGTCAGTTTCTTGATTTTATTTTAGGAGTTTACAGCCCGACCTAGTAATATCTATGTGATTTTCATTATTTTCTTTTTTTTTGGAGCGTATAGTAAATAATTAATAAAAATCCAATAACTGTAGTCGAAAGTACATGTCTTAAGGTATTTGTAAAAATTTTTGTATTCACAAATATTCAAATTCCGTCGAAATACAGCCAATATCCGGTGACGTCTTTTTTCGGCATTGCTTGCCGTGGTTACGATTAGTCCTAAAATCAAAACCTGAGTAGATTAGGTATGTTAGTGTTACCACCTTAGGAAGGGCCTAAAAGAAAGATTTGTTAAAATTTCAATTTTCTAAAAACAACTTTTTTAGCGAAAAATTATTTTCCTGGAGTTATTCAAGTTTTAGTTTTTTTTGCAATAAAAAAAAAAATTATTTTTAATGAAATCAACCAACCATTCAGGCCCTTCATGTTTTCAGAACAAACATTTACATAGAACTTCAAATCGATCGCATTAATAGTTTTTGAGTCACAGTGACCATAGAAATGGTACTTTTGAAAAAACATAATTTCGAGATAACCGCGTTTAAAATTTTAGTTTAGTTTAGCTCATCAGGTAGCATGAGCTATATGCTTACATTTTTTGAACCAATGCTCTGATCTTTATAAAGTTTTTTAGAGATATTCTTCAGCTACTTATCCCAATGTGTACCCTTCGAACCCCTAAAGAGACGCTCTTTATCATCGTCCTAATGTGATAAAGAGCTTCGTTCCCTACGTAATAAAAGGAGCAAATTATGGCATTCTTTTCTCCTGTCTAGGTTCTACGCTGATTACTCTTTTTACTTCGCCATCTCTTCCCTTTTTTTCGAAAGTTGCGAATTCCTCTACAAAGACTACCTAACCTCCATGCAATCCAAAATTATTTCTGAGCCTAAACATTTCTAGAAGTTCATTAATGTTAAACGAAAGTCCAACGAATACCTTCTTGTCCTTAAGCTCGGCGACTCATCCTCATCTAGCCCTTCAGAAATTGCCAACCTCTTTGCTGAATTCTTTAATCAATCCTTTAGCGATCTCAATTCCATCCTTGATAATTACTTTTACTATATGCAAAACTGTGCACAGACCCTCGTATCTATGACTTCATGTCGTTCCACTGCAAGTCCATTTGTCCCCTATTCAATATGAACTCCTCAAAGGCAGATCTACTACCACTAACTTATAAACCTTTATGTCACGCACCCTTTTTGCTATGGAAAATGGTGTAAAGGTTGACATTGTAGCAAATGATTTTAGCAAAGCTTTCGATAAAATCTCTCATAAAATTATCACTCTAACATTAAGCTATTTAGGATTTCCTCCCCGACTCATTTCATGGATTTCTTCCTACCTCGATAACCACCATTACAAAATTAGTTTTGACTCCTCGATTTCTAACCCCATCTCATTCCGGTGCCCCCAAGGCAGCCACCTCAGCCCATTAATTTTAATATTGTCCATTAACGATGTAGAGAACATAATTAATCACTCTGAAATTATAATTTATGCCGACGATATGAAAATCTTCAAACAAATTTCCAACGCATCCGATTCAATAATCATTCAAAACGATCTGAACAATTTTTATACCTGGTGCACGAAAAATTTTCTTGTCCTCAATAAATCTAAATGACAAGCGATCACCTTTTCCCGCAAGCGCACCTCCACATCTCCTAGATTCTATGTCCTGGCGAACCCATTTCTTCTGTTAATTCCCTTCGAGATCTCGGTGTCATATGCGATAGTGAGCTCAACTTCCGTTCCCACATAGATCATTCCATAAAAAGGGCCAATTCTGCTCTTGGATTTGTTAAACGTTGGTCTAAGGAATTCTCTAACTCTTATGTCACCAAATCAATCTTCATCTTTTAGTTAGACCATTTCTCGAATAGGCCTGTCAGGTTTGGTCATCCTCGCAATCTATACTCATTAACAGAATTGAAGCAGTCCAGCGCAAATTCAGCCATGGTGCCCTGCGTGACCTTCCATGATCAGGCCACCACAACCTTCCTCCTTATGAAAACGGCCTAAAATTAATCAACCTCCAGTCCCTCGCCCTACGTCACGATGTGGCCGATATTGTCTTCGTCCACCAAGTCCTAGCTAGTTCCATTGATTGCCCAGACCTCGTTCACAGCATGTCCCTCAACACTAACCCCCGCAACGTTAGATCTTTCCCCATTTTTCGCCTTGAAAGTCATCGCCCTAACTATGGCCACTTCGAACCAACCCTTCACTAGAATGCTGCGGATGGTTAACAACTCTGCCGCCTTGGATTTCCATTTCGATAAAACCTCTCTTAAGCATGACCTATACTATTTCTTTTTTTACCATTGTAGCTTGTATTAAGTGATATAAATATATAAATTGTTCACTAACAGATAACACAACAAAAAATCAAATGTTTTGACCCATCGGACTGTATATAACCCCTTAATAAAGAAGAATTACCATATCATACAATCTTCTGAATTTCATGAGCGGACTTATTGATGTCATGTTACAGATCCAAAGTCAATCACCAAATGACATCAAAAGGATTGGTACATCTTTTTTTCTAATCAGAAAGAAAATATGACGATACCTCCAATTTAAAAAATTACAAATATTGAACTTATTCAGTAATTACTGAAGCTGGTTACGTTTAAGATGTACAAATTACAAACGAAATTAGTTCAAACTCCTTACAGCATGATTCCACATTTTATGATATTTTGCAAGGATTTTCTGTTATTGTTAAGGATTGAAATTGAAAAGACATATTACAAATACGGTAAAAAGAAATTCTATTCAAAAAATAATACGTTGGTATTACATTATTGCTTTTATTGTAAGTTTTGCGGTTTTGAGGTGGTTTCATTTTAACTTATTAATTTGGATTATAAGTCCACTAAGTGCCAAATGCACCCTCATTATGATGAAGTAGCCAAAGATTACAGCTGGTAAAGACACAAAGGTCGCTATACCTTCATAAATAAAGCGCGGTGCGAAAATTTTCCACACCATTAAATGACGACAGTGAATCGTGCAAGCCATCATCGCACAGAAAACCTATTTATACGTCTTTATTATTAAAATATTCCAATAAAACAATGAGTTTAACTTACCTTAATCCCCTGGAGCATAAAAATTTGAACTGCGACCTTAAATATAGACGCGATGAATAAATCAAAGTTCTCATGAAGAATTAGCTCGCCTCGCGTGAAGTCCAAATCAGTTGCATTAAATAGATCCTTCTTACTTACTAGTTTTTGAGAAATTTTGAGTTCTGGCTTTTTCTTTATGATCTGACGGCCGAGGTGTGGATGTACGGAGAATAGGGAAAACATCTCTAAACTGAGTAGCGGATACATCATGAAGATAATTATCTGTCCTCCGAATGTGTTCAGTATAACAAGTGTCGCAGACAAAAAATTTGAGTGATCAAAGTTTGCTGATCTTCCAACAAATGCTGCTTTCCAATCAATTTGGGACATCGTCGTCTGATGTGAAGTTGCAAAAAAGGAGAAATGCGCAAGGAGGAACCATGCGGTAATAGCAGTGAACGTAGGCTGCAAACAATATTCTGAAAAATTAAAATAACTTATTAGTGAGTTGCTTAGTATATGTATTTTTTGTAACAAATAATCATAACAGAAGTCAAATTATATTATAAAAAAAAAAACCAACACTTACGTTAAAAATTATATGTATAGTTAATTCTCATAACATTAAATCAAAGAATACTTATATATTTGTCTATTATTATTGTTGTATATAGTCAGTTTTAATCAAAGGCTCTTAAAAAACATATTCGTTTTAATAACACAAGCACTGAGAAGTTCAATTTTGTTTTGATGAAAATCTTCTTCTGTAAGATTCTAACATACATTTTTTTCTAATCGTTTTAAATTTTAAACTCGTAAACCATTTATTAAATGTATGTATAACAAATGTACTCAATTCAATTATAACAGATTTGTTTCTAAGGCCTTTATACAAATTCTATGTATATAGACTATTATTTATTATTATTTTTATAGTATAACAATACAAAGCACGCATTCTATGGAAGGCTAACTTCGAATTTTTGGACATGCTAATTAATTGAAATTTATGCAATAACTTGAAATTTATTAAAAGTTTTAGATGCAATTTCCATTTAAAAACAATTTGTTGCAAAAAAAGTCACTGATTTCATTTCAATCTAAAGACTCCAAAATGTACAATGTACATAAATTTAAATTAAGTGAGATATTAATTTCTATGTTTCAATTTATTTGTTTTATGACAAAAACCTGTAGTTTTAGTAAAATTCTGTAGTAGTGTTAATTTTTTGTAATAAACCTAAGCTAAATTTTATTGGACTTCTGTTAAAATACTTTCTGTACTTCTTGATACTTAAACAAAAATCATCAACTTAATATAAATAAATAAATCAACTTATTTATACCAAACTCTCAGTCAGAAAGGTTTATTGTACTATAACAAACACGACAAGCTAAGGACATCCATTTGAAAGACTGAAAATCTGTTATTAAATGAATGAATGATGATACTGATAGATGGGGCGGATAATGCTAAATACTTTAAATTGATTCCTAAAACATCTTTCCAAGAAAGCTTCATCAACATCAGTGTAATAATTCTACTTTAACAAATGTTTTGGTTAGTTTTGAAATTCGAAATCAGCGACCTTTAAAAATACCAATGCTTACAATACTATTTAAGGTTAGCTCAGGCTTCGCCTAAGCCTAGCTTAAGCCGGATTAAATTAAGCTCAAACTGACATAAGCTTGACTCAAACCTCCTAATAAATTGTAAATTTTTTGACGACCAGTATGTATAATGTGCAAAAAATTGCATTAAATCGGTTGATTTTCGAAAGTTATTGCAAAATAAAAAGAAACACAACTACAGTTTTAATATTAATTAATTAAATTTAATAAGGAGTAATTCCTACGATATTTTACATATAAAATATTCACTTACCTAAAACTTTTGCTGTTTTCAATTTTAACACAGAGTGGCCAACCAGGATGACTACAGCTACAAATAAGCAAATAAAAGTTCCCAAAGCAGCTTTGGCCTCGAGTAGAATTGTAACTACTAATGTAAGGAAAATACCAAACGAAATAAGTGTAGACGAGTAAACAGCTGCTAGTCCGTAAACAATTGGTATATCATTGTTTTCATTCCTCAAGCCTCCCTCGTACATTTGCTTCATTTTGTAGAATATTTCGGGTATAACCTTTCCAAAAGGGTTCACCGAAATGGTTCGCGACTTTCTCGGAAGTACGAATGTCATGAGTGGACTCGCTAGCAATACTATAAATTGCAGCACAAAGAGTATGTACACCACCCAAGCCAAGATGTCCAGTTGAGCTTTGTTTATTTGTTTCATAGCCCTTGTAGATAGAAGCATGTATGCACCCGCAGATATCGCTCCAAGCATTGGTCCATATCTCGCTAATATCACATTAACTTTGAATCCTGACAAGTTTCCGCTATTCCGGAAATATGTGCGCAACAAGGAAACGAACAAGCCTAAAGCTACTATCGAAAGGAAATATATCGACGACCATCGAACGCTCGATTCAGAAAATCCTGTGTTGTTTGAAAAATCAAAGCAGTTACTTTGTTCTTCTCTACAGCGAAAAAGTAAGTAAGCGAATCGAAGTAATAAAATTGCAACTATTGCTGCAACGCTAAGTATGAAGTTAGGCGATTTTAAAATGTTGGCTATTTTAAATTTTGCTCTCGGATCCAATTTATAATTGATTAAAATATTCTGACCAACCAACAATACAAGAAGAGCAGCAAGAAGGTAGACAAGAATTTTCTGCTCTTCTATAATGAAACTGTTCGAAAAATACACACACACCGAAATTATAAAAATAATTCTCGTAGGCATGTTACTGAAACGTTTCACATGACTCCAATTTGTTGCAATCTCCGGCCAATTTTGGATAGTTAAAAGAACGAGAATAAAAGTGTTGAGAATACCCGTCGTAAATATCACACTATGTTGCTCAGATCGCATGCCTAAGTCTTTATAGTACCTATATCCAAATACGACAGCCGCAAAATTTAATAAGTATATGTACTGCACAACATTCGTTGAAAAAATTCGCGAAAATTCTACCGCACGGGAATTGTTAATCAACAAAAACGCAAAGAATATCGGAAGAAACGTTATCAATAATCCCTGAGACATTTGGTTTGCATCAAATTTGACCCAAATATTTCGACATGTTTGTAAAATTCCTCGTAGATATGGATTCAAATCCACGATGAAACTTTTGAAGGCTGCTTCGTTATACATTGTGTTTACGCGGTGAGTCAGTTCCAGGAACTTGTTCTCCATTTCATCCATTTGATCAAAATCAAAAGTTCGCTTATTATCCAAGGCATATTGGCGGAAGTATTGGAATATTTGTTTCGCATTTTGCCAAACGTGCAATAATAGACTTTGGTGTTTTAACATATGCGGAACTGGAACGTCTGGAACTAGGTTTAAATTTACAAGTCCAAGATTAGAATATGGGATGGGCACTCCCATTATAGTTGCGAGCGTTGGTACTAAATCTATCTGAAATTTAAAATAAAGGAAATGGTATACTATAAAATATTTTATATGCAAGACTTGAACACGACTAGTTATCGAAAAATCAAACTTCAAGAAGCATTACGAATCACAATTTCCTAACGGACATTTCTAGATTTCTAGATCTTGGCTAAATGGCCTTCTTTAATTTTCAAATAAGCTGAAATTGAAATCTTTCAACGAATCAAGAATAATAAATATCATTTCAGTAGTTTGTAATGTTCTTTAGAACATTACAAAACAGAAAACAGTAACAATCTTTTACAATTGAAGGTTTACTACATAAATTTTCCAGATGATTATTTAATACCATTAGGGTTAATAAACCGTTCTAATAATTGAAGTTAAATAGCTAATTTTATAAATTGGTTATAAATAGCTAAATTTATAATCAAAAACGAATTTTTTCTTATACTCCAAACTCAGCCTGGAGTTAAAAACGATTTATTATTGAAATTATTATTATATTGGATATTATGCTGTTTATAAGAAATGCTTCTTGCATCGTTAGTATATTGAAGTCACACAACGCCAAAATCAAATTATATTTAGAAAAAGTTAAAGGCCGATTCACTGAAACGGCTTGGCTATTAACATGATGAAAGAGAAAAAGAAAAACTCAATTTAAATAATTACCTGTTGCATTGTTAAGTTGTTGGATCCAAATTCACTTGTAATAAATTTGTGCTTTGCGGAGTATGCAAAAATTAAGGCATTTATTTCGTCCTCGGATTCTCCACCATGATCCCCTGACGCGGTCATCCCATGATCGCCGATTACTAAAAGCATCGTATCATCGTCAAGTTTTCTAACTACCTCCCTGCAGAGAATGATCGTTACTTATCAGGATATCATAAATATCATTCATCTTACCTTATCATCGTATCCATTTCGCTTAATTTTCTGCTCATCTCGCTGTGAAATGGTCCATGTTTATGACCACAGTGATCTACTCCTAAAAAATGCGCGATCAACAGATCCCAATCGTTTTTCTCCAACTCGCCAGGCAAGTAGTTCATTATTTCGGAATCGACGTAGTCAAGGTCGAATATATCGAAGCTTGGATACGAGTATTTCCGATCAAATCTATTTGGATAAAGTTCTGTCCACGTGCTATCACCCAGGAAGACTGCATGCATACCATTTTTAACGATCTAAAGTAGAAGACAATTATATAATAACAATCGATTTTCCACGATCAACTGTAAAATTACTTGATCTATTATATTATCCTCGTTGATTTCAGGTGTAGCAAAATTTGATCCTATATCTATGAAAGTTGGCAGACTTCCGGTTGTTAGACCTTTCAATCTCTGTAGAGTTGTTGTCGGGGGATCGGCGCGAAATTTCATTAAACGACTTCGCTCTGGATAACTGCTTAGTAATTCACTAAAAACACTTAACTTATTTTCAAACGGCAGTGGATCTGTGAGGTTTGGTTTTTCGACACCAAACTCATATTTTAAGGCATCTATGACTAGAATTATAACTCTCGACTTCTTTGGAAGACACAAATTTGAGGACGCATTCACATCTTTAAAAATTTCGTGCACTATTTCTTCATTTAAGTAGTACTCCTGAAAAAAAGTATTAAAATAAAAAATAATTTAATATAATTAAAAGCTTACAATTGGCAATTGAATTCATACAGAGATCATTTCCCAACTTTAAGAAAAGAGATCACACGCAAAAAATATGCAGAGTAAATACAGTAAATTATATAATGAATTTTTCTCGGAAACCGTCCGAGACAGAAAAATGGCATTTATTAAAAACAAGTAGAAGAAACCAATTGACATCTTGGACACCGATACATATTCTTACGAAAATATAAACAATTATTATATATTTTCCGCAAAATCTTAATGTACTCAGGGCAACCAAAAATTTTCCCCTCTAATATCTAAAAATTTGGTAATAACCTCCATTTTCCAAACTCTGAAGGTTTCCGAAAAAGTAATATATTTAAATATCTTAAAAAAAGGAGAAAAGGGAGTATTTCAAAGGGAGGTATCAGAACAAACGCTTCATAAAATGGATTTGTGTGTGCCGGAAGACGTCTTTCTGAACCACTCTATATAAAAAAAAATACGTATTTCTTTTTTCAATAATATTAATTGTAATTTTTTTATTGTTATATTATAATTACTATAAAATTATTATACTGAAATAAGCTGGATTATAACAATAATCCATCCATAAGTTCTGATCTAAATTTTATAAAATAAATGTCTCAAGAATATAACAATTGAAAATGCAAGACGTATTAATTTGGATTTAATTCAAGAATATTATTTATCCTTGTGGGGTTATTTGTATTTATCCTTTTCTGCTCTTTGGATTTATTCTAACAACTTATATAGAGCACTGATCAAAGGTAAGTCCACCTATGAAATTTCGGATTTCTCCCAGTAGAATGGGAATGAAATAAATTGTTGAAATTTATAATTCAACATTCTAGACCAATTTGTTTAACAATTTGAATTTGAATTTATTAACTATTAACTTAATTCATACATTTTTCTTTTATTATTCTATCACATTCTTCTTCAGGACGATTATAAATCACACTACTTTTTATGGTAATTTTAAGACTACTCATCCTTATCTTTAAAATAAACCACAAGTGCTCGATTAAGATAAAAAAAAAAGCAAGTGATGTAGTTATTAATTGTATATTGCACGTAAAGGTTGGAAAAGTGCTTTGCATCCTTTCCAGAAAAATAGTTGTTACCTCAATAATCCTTTATATTTGCAGCAGAAAGAATTAAAAAGGTTACGAGTATTCTTATTAATAGACTTCACCACATGAAGAGATAGATTTGGCCATGTGAAAAACATGGTTTTTCTAGGTGTACGCCTGCCAAGTGTTCGACCCTAAGCCTTATTCATTGTCATAACAAAAGCAAGTGTCAAAGGGAACTGCAGCATTTTAAACTAGAATGGAAAACATTAAAGTCAATGGCCCTGTTTATGTGTAGAATTTTGGGAGAGCTAAAGTAACAGGCTGTGCTCAATTTGTACACATTAAATCTGATTAAACTAGCAGAGCAGGCTTTTTCCTCGTCTCTCAGAGACTATGCATTTTTCCAGGATAAAAAGTATCTTATGTTGTTCTCTGCCCTTTACTTTAGTTGTATTCCAAATTTCAGGGAAATTATTTCAGTACCTTCAGCGTGAAAGAGTAACAAACAGATAGACACACTTGTGGCTTTATAATATTACTAGGAATTTAAAAAAAAACGATAAAAAAACTTTTGTAGTTTTTTTGGTGTAAGCCCTTAAAATTTAATTTCTCAATTTGTAAAACTCCTCGAAGACAATCAAAACCGCCTTGTATACTTTTTGCGTAGAGGAACACAACGATTGGTGCCCCAGACCGCCTTTAAAAATGTCCAGTGGAAAAATGTAAGCCAACTTATCTGTATTCATGGTTTGTGTGTGCTATCTGTCTCTTCCGCATTCTTCAATTCAGATCTTCAGAATTAAGAAATAGAATTAATACCCTTGCATGGACGCCAGAAAAATGCATGCTAAAAAAATTATACCTTACATTTTAAGTGCTATA
This sequence comes from Eutolmus rufibarbis, assembly GCA_963920795.1. Lineage (NCBI taxonomy): Eukaryota > Metazoa > Arthropoda > Insecta > Diptera > Asilidae > Eutolmus > Eutolmus rufibarbis. The sequence goes on from OY987205.1 coordinate 24,866,523, forward strand.
GGTGAGAATTTTGTATTACCTATTTTTATCTCCTTCGTTGTGATTGGAATTTATATAAGGAAAGGTAAGCAGTAGTTCTTTGCTGCTTTATCTAAAAGGAAATTTTGTTCGAAGTAGTTTTAGTAAGTGCATATATGTAGGTTATACCTTTGAGGTCGTACTGAGTCAGTTCCCAGCAAACTATTTTACGAGCGTTCATAAAAAGTGGGGTGGCTGTAGCCTCGACCTAACCGCGTTGGGTTGACTAGGCACATAATCTCATTTTTAATGTGAAATCCGATGCGTAAGGTTAACTTAGGAGAATTGCAGATTTTTTTACTATACCTGCTTCATGGTGCTGAACCACTCTAGCACGAATAACTTCAAAACGCGCCGTCGGATTCGAATGGGCTTTTTTTCTTAGAAAGGCCACAAGAAAGGAAAGCTTTTCTTAGAAAAAAAGTTGATATCCGATATAAAACATCGGCAGGACGAAGGGCCAAAGTCAAAATTCGAACAAACGTTGATCAGTAGATTATATAAAATCCATTGATATACCGCTTTTCAGACCTTAACGCAACACCCTGTATATATGTACATATGTAGCTTTAAAAATCCGTGTGTATTATACTCGTATTTTATGCAAATCCTATGAAAACTTTTGGCTGAATCGGTATTGGACGTCCTTTAATGGATCATAATAATTCTCATAAATGAATCACACCAATGCTTAAAAATGAGTCATAATGATGCATAAATGAAGCGTTTTTGAGTCGTTTTGGGTAAATATGTATATGATGTCACGGAATTTGACTACCTTTATAATTCACATTTGGTTTTACAAGTCAAGCAGATATGGGGACTGGCGTTCGATTGGCGCGATCGTGGAGCCTGGTAGTAGCGGCACCAACTTATTTACTCATACCTTCCGTAAGCCTGGTGAATAAAAGAATCTTTCGGCGGCAGCCGGAAGGAAGAGGTAGTTTTCAATGTGGTAAAAGTGTTTACATAACGGAATGTAATGCTGAATTTCCCACCCCTTTTCCTGATTCCCCCAATTTGCAAAGATAGCTGAGATATTGCCACACAGGACATGTTAGCCAAGTTTAATCATAATTGATTAAGAAATATACGGTCGACATGGATATAAATTAAAATATATAGCGAGGTGAAAGTCCCTCTCTCTTCCCCAAACCCCGCAAAACGAATCTTGCGAACACGATAGAGGCCATATTTCTTAATCGATTGTGATCAAACTTCGCCTATACGTTTATCCCGCCAATATTTCGGCTAAGTTCGTAAATGGTCAAGGGAGTGGGGATATAGGGGCTACGGAAGTTATATAAAAATGGTTTGGATCCGATATTTTTCGTATTTCTTATTCTTAACCGCCGTTGACCTAACTTAACATAACATATGTACACATTGACATGTAGTTCTAAGTCATATATCAAAATGATGGTGATTGATCAAAGGGGTGAAGGACTGCATCAGTTTCTAAAAATATTTTATTACTGCGATAACTGCCGCATTTCTTAATGAATTTTGATCCAACTTTGAATATGTATTTATTGGCTCGAAATCTAAGTCATAAAAAATTGGTTGCTGTATTTTTGATGTATTTCCATGTAGACCGCGTATGTCTTAATCAATTAAATCAAGTTCGTTGTCCAAAGGGATTTGTGAAGGGAATGAGGACAGGTTTTTGGGTTTTTACTACATTGAAATCTACCTCTTCCTTCTGGCTGCAGCCGAAAGGTCTTGTTTACCATTCGTACCACCTGCACTACACACTGAAATAGGTGGAGCCTACTTGTGCCCCACCGTTGGCGCTCTTATGCAAGGTGTACATACACACGGAAAAAACACTAACTGAAGACGAATTAGTGTAAATACTGACTGAAGAGGGCCTGACTTTAGCGGCTCGAGTAGTAAACATAATTGAATGAAAATTTCACCCACCTCGCTGATGTTCTCTGAAAGCCGCCGGCACGAACTGGTGTCCTTTTGCGAGACGCGAGATAACAGGAAGCCGCCAGAGAATAAAAATACCCCAGAGCTAATCATGTAAGCAATCCAAATCAGTGTGAACAAATAATTCCATCCGAGTCCCATTTTTAGCGCTGAAATATGTCCAAGTCAACCAAAAAAGATCATCATCTAACCCCGGCTGAGGTTGACAATATTGAGCTGTGGCAGGAAGGAAGATGAATGAAAATTTGGGTGCGGACCCAAATCACTTACAGCGTGCTCGGCGTTCCTCCAAAATCGAGAAATAATAAAATTATTCCAGCATTTTAGACGCGACTGCGAGAACTCGTCCGGCACATGACATATGTTTACGCACGATGACACTGATGACAGCCACCCTCTTTCCAGGAACGAGGAGGAATAGATCTGCGGGGTGAATTGTACCAACCGTATAAAATGCACAGTTTTTCAGCCTGAAAGTATGCAATATTCATGGAACAATATTTTGAAAAAGTATAAAATTCAGTTGCGCTTACGAGCTAATCTCGATTACAAGCTCAATTCGAATTCAAAATGTCTAGAAAATATAAACTTTTTAATTCCTCGCCTAGGATAAAGTAAATTTGTTTTTTTGTTAGGTACCGAACATCCTTAAGGGGGTACAACCATTTAGAATCACGAAATTGAGCAGTTTTTTCGGAATTTGTTTGAAGGGGAAGAAATTAATGGATCTTTTTGAAATTTTTACAGTTTATTATACTTATTTTAACGAGTATTTTCCATTTTTATTAATGAAAAAATATGGAAAATTGACGGAGATCTAGCATGATGAACCCACATGGTCGCGGAGGCATTCTTTTTACGGTGCCAAGTGTAGCGCCGTGAAAAATGATCTGAAACAGAAATGCAAAAGGATGCGGTCAGTATATGCCTTCAGTCACTCGATAGACCTTTTTTTTGATAATAAGTTAAGAATTGTAGAAATGGCAGATATAAAATCAAAAAGTCGATATTTTCAAGAAAAAAATTTCGGTTTGCTGATCAAAAAAAACCGTTCATTTTGAGAAATTTCTATTATTTTTAGGTCTACCGAGTGGTCTGATATGTTAGGAAAACGTGTTCAAAATTTCGGCCCGATGGGTTGAATAGTCTCTGAGCAATCGTTGGCACCGAAAAAAAAAGTTTCGAGAAAAACGCGTTCAAAGTTTTGATATAAGCGTGCACCACGAAAGACGAAAGAGTATACCTGCGCTCGGCTTTTGGGTTTGAATGGACGTTGGCCTAAGTTATGAAGTTTTTCGGATTTTAGACATATTAAAGTAACTTTTGAAGCAAAAACAAAAATTCGATTTTTTGAAGATTCTAAATGGATGTCCCCCCTTAAGGGGTATTTTCATCAGGAATTTAAAAAAAAACATTTTTTTTTTAATTTTTCCATTTTATCGATATATGAATCTTTCTAAATAAGTTTCCGAAAGAAATTGCAAAATCTTGAAAATTAGAAAAGTTTTATGGGTTTATAGATAAGCTTTCGTTTACCAAACCAAGGCGCACTGAAACTATAAATGCGATTTTCTCGAAACCACATTTTTCGATGATTATGTATGCTATAACTTTTGAACGAAATAAGATATCGACTCAGTTTTGATTTTATTTGGAAATAGACTTAATTTATTAAAGCTTACCTAAAAAAGGAATAATTTCTTCATTATAAATATTTGTTATAGCTATATTTTAAAAGTAAAATAATGAAGAAAACCCGTGAAGTAAATTTTACTTGTCCGCCACTTTGTTAATTTTTCACTTTTTAATAATCTAATTCGTATAACCTGGTACAACCTCCAACCACTCTCATATATTTTATGAAAATTTGATTTCAAATAATTTTCACAAGATCTTGCAATAAAATGGTCTGTTTTTTATACTTTCGTTTCAGCAACCATAACAGAACAGGCTCTGAAGAAATTATATATAAAATATGTAGCAAAATACCCCAAGTGCCATACTTACATATTTCCTAACGTGAAAAAACAATTTTGAGAATTACGTCATTTATTGGGTATAGCTACTTGAATGAGAATTTAAAACATCACCAAGAAAACATTTGACTTCAAAAATTTATAACGCGCAAATAAAAAATGGAATCAATTTAGAATTTACGCAATCAATATTGTTAGAGGCATTGTGTTTCACACTGGAAAAAAATAATGTTAATTAATTAAAAGGAACTGTAACAATTAATAATTATATGGGGGTAGGTAGAATCAGAAGACGCGAATAATTTCCGTCTCTTAATATACATATTTTAACCGCCGATTTTGAAAATGTGATTCTCAGACAAACGCATATGTATGTCTAAAGTTTCATCTGTAGTTTTATACACACGGAACCCGCTAGGATAACATTTATAACACTGCTAATTTTTGACGGATCAACTTTTTGTAAGCACATTCTCGAAAGGTAATATTATTGAAAACTACCAAAATGATTTTTTTTTTTTGTCTTTAAAATCACGTCTCAGCATGACCCCGTTCTCAAACATTAGAAGCAATAGGTTTTATATGTTGGAAAAAATCCAAAGGGGTAATTTCCATACATTCTACCCCTATGCAGAATACTTGGTCTACTTATAAAATTAAGCACGATTTTTATAACCCACATTATTTGTTCGATGATTTTTTCTTGTTTTGTACATAATCCAAAATTGTAATTTATATAGCTTTAAAATCATAAACATGTTTTTATTAATATGTAAATATTTTTATATTAAATTATATTCTGTGTTATTGAAAACGGAATTCATTTTTGCGAGTATACAACTATTGTTCATTTGGGTAGTATTATCGATATATCCACCAATAACACAATAAACTTTAAATGCATTTTTCTCGAAACTAAGCTTTTAAACTGGCTAGTACTCAGCAAAATTTGCATTGATTAACTTAGAAATGTAAACGTAGCTTCGTAATCGTTATTTTCCAGAGAACTTCGTCCGAAATGGTATTGATACGAATTTAATATACATACATACATATGTACGTAAATTATAATTCATTTATTTCATTTATAACCATTCTCTTAACAATCTTCAACAATTCAGTATGTGAATACATAAACTTTAATAATAATTGTGTAACAATTAATCTGTTCAATCAGACTCAATGGCTGGTATTAGAACAGATAATATAATTATAGTAATATATAGGTATTAATCCATTATGAGTTTATATCCGCATTATCTTATGCTACTTTCTAACTATTAAAAGTGGATATTGGCATCAATTGTGAGTAGCTTGTCATTCCTAATGTTTTCTAATCTCTGTTGTAAATCTTCGGAGGCTTCGTTCTTTCTTTAGTTTTCCCGGCAGCTTATTGAATACTTCACTTGCACTCTTCATTAAACCTTTACTGATTCGTGTCGTTCTTGCCTTCTTTGTTCTGAAATTATCTTTATATCTAGTGTTGTGATAGTGGATATCCGAGTTTTTTGTTAGTTTTATGTTTGTTTTCATTCCCTGATTATTAATTTTAAATGAGATTGCAATAGTCCAAGGTCGGATAAATAACAGAATTTGTAAGAGATAAAGAGATAAAAAGACGATTTTTGTCGTTTCTTCAAATCTTTGGAATTACTTACCTTACTAACGTTACTATTTAATAAAAACCATACATTTTTTTTAAAGGTTTAATCGAATTTTTTATAGTTTTATCTCAACATTGTATAGAATTTAAAATTATGTTTGGTTTTTTTAAAACTATAATTGGGATCGCCAGACTGCACATATAAGCACACGAAAACCACTACAGGCTCATTGGAGAGTTCTGGAGATTTTAAGGATCAAGAAGGCAGCGGAGCAAGATTAATTTAAATTAGGAATAAAGAGTCAGCAATACTTAAAACTTATATTAATGTGAATTCGAAAAATAGAAAGGGTAGGGAGGAAAAATTATCTTTAAAATCGTCAAATTTTGAAAAGTAAGAGTCATTCAAAGAAAACTGTCCAATTTGTGACCAACAAAATAAAGCTAAAGTTTGTAATGAAAATCTAGCGATCTGTTTGTTGAAGCCCTTTTGTGTCCCTTTCATTTCACTTAAATTTTAGATAAAATTATGCATTCTCAACATCCTTTCTGAGTTTATGAATCTTTGTATAAGTATTGGTTTTGGACGTCCAACATTAAAAGTAAGGGTAAAAGTTGATTTGGAATGGTTTCCTCGTAAACGTTGATCACAAAATCGGTTGGCGTATGTTGAAAAAAAATATTTCTGGAACAACCTGTTTATTATATCGGATTGGTAGGGAATGGCAACGCAAACAACTAGTCTACTCATATATCTTTTCTTTATTCGCATTACTTATGCAAATTATAAGTTGATGTAAAACAAGTCGAGTAACTAAAAGTGAACAACACCTTTGAATTGTTTACATAGTTTTTATTAACAATTAAATGTAGAAAATAAAAGTAACAACTAAAACGTCCCTATTATAAATCTTTACTTTCATTATTCATTACTCTAAAATTTATAAGTCTTTAAGCATTGTGCTAGTTGTAAACGTTATTTTTATGCAAAAAGAAATTATACTCGTCTACGTTTTTTGGATAACTTTTGCTTTTTTTTTATAATGTTAATTTCAATTAGCTCCACTAATCTTGTTCTGATTGGTTTTACAAATTTTCTTTAAAAATAGACCAGCTAGATAGAAAAATAAGTGAAGGAAGAATATATTTCGTATATGTTACAAAAATAGATCATGAGGACTTTCGTTAAATACTTCTGTTGTTTCCTTGTTTTTCTCTTCTTACACGTTTACTCTTAAGATTGCTGACATGTTTCGATTTTGTTGTTTGAGCTTCTTCATTTACTTCTATCTCTTCGATTTTGAAACAAAACAGTGCAAAAACAGTTTTTAACTTATATTTTTTGTTCTATTTGTTATATAAAAAGTTTCGGAACTATTCATGAATTAATGAGATGACAGTAAAAATTAAAAATTTAAAATAGATTTGTGTCTAAAAGTTGTTTAATGCATTAATGATTCTATCACAATAGACAAGCTTCTGAGATTTTATATAATACATATATATATGTGAAATTGGGGCATTAGTGCTGTTTAGAAAAACTAGTCAGATATCCAGCCAACAGGTAACAAAATATAGAACAAATAAAATCACATTTTCCGCTGAAATCAGAGTACAGAATAAATCTAAAAAGAGGCTAATGTTATTTATATATGAACACTTTTGTACTTTTAGATAAAATACACCCATAAACTAGTCATAAAATATGTAAATATTCCAGAAATAGTCCTGGCATTTAAATCATAAATGAAGAGCATAGATTCATAGATTCCAATATAATACAAGGAAAATTATTGCATTTGGGGGATTTGAAAATCCAAGAAAGATTAACAATAAATTTATTTTTGGAAAGTGACGGTTTGGTGTTTCACCCTTTTTAAATAATAAAGAAAATGTTCAACACTCAGTGATATTCTCTAATTAGTCACCATCTAATTCTAAATTGAAGATGCAGACATCGTGAATTTCTAGTTTCAACAGGACGATGTCAATTGCCACACAGCAGGAAAAACAATTGCGCTGCTGCGGGCAGAATTTTCAGGCCTCACTACTCATGAAACGATGATGTCGATTGATTGAGTTAAAAAAAAATTAAGAAATGCGACGAAAAATATTTGAGATAGTATCCTCGTCGCGCTACAATATGATTGAAACTAAAATTTAAATTAACTAAAATACTAAATGTAAAGTTATACCTATTGCAAAATTTCAACGGTATGAAAAATGTTGCATTAAAAAAAAATTCAAAAAATATAGCTGGATATTTAAACAATATTAAATTTTCTAACAGGTAATGTCGGAAATATTAAAAATGTGTTTATTAGACATACAGAAGCACAACAGATAAGACAATATTGGGAAAACAAGTGAATTTAATGAACACTACACAACATAATCACACAAATATTTTCGTTTTACGATTTTCCTAACACAGAATTAAATGTTCTTAACGTCCTACCGACGTGCGTACCATTTATAGTACAAATTGTTTTATTGGAAGTTCTATCACTTACAAAACAATATCTACAAAAAAGAGGCCAGAATTATGTTTTACGGACTACACTTTCTTAGAACCTACCACTATTATTGCTGAGTACTTTTATATATATTATATAAATTTGTTTATTTCTTATGATACACGAGGAAATCATTTGCTTTCTAATTTTTGTTTTGGAACTTGCTAAATGTACCTGTTTGTACCATCAATAACTGCTAAAAAGCTATGCTCTAAATGTACGAACTTCTTGAATTAGATTCACTACATACTGGGAAATGAAATTTTAATGCTGTTTTCTGATGATGTTCGATACATTGCGAGCCTTAGATGCTGTATAAAAACGTTTAAGCAAGGCAAATATAAATGTAAATGATCTTTTCTAATAAGATGCTACATTTTTAAACTATTTCTTAACGAAGTTGTAGACTTATATAAATTTATTACTCATTTGGTAAAAAGAAAATGAGAAAGGAAAAACGTGATTCCGGCTTTTAACATATGGCTTCATAAAGAAAGGAAAGAGAACTACGTTTATTTAAAAATAATCATTAGTAATTTATCCAATATGCCCTTGAAGAAACCTTTAAGAAACATTGGAAATTGATCTTTAACTAAAATCAAGATTATTGGGCCTTTCCCTCCACAAAAAAAAAAAAGCGCAACAGCCCTTACCAAAAACTGTTCTCTGGAAAACTTGGGTTCAGAGAACGTTGATTGAATTTCGAAAGGTGTGCAAATGCTGAAGAACCAAATTCGAAGTTCAAATTTTCATTTGGCAAACACGATATAGAAGAAAGTGGAAAGTTTAGAAATAAGTTTCATTTGATACCCAAAAAGACTAACTGCTTCTTCTTTCATCCTCCAAACTCAACAATCGAAATTCAACCGAAATTTAGCCTCTTCTATGACAAATTTCAATGTTTAATATTAAACGGTTTTGAAAACGTTCCTGTGACAGAAAAACTTTTTCAAATTTTGTTGCGGGACAATAAACAGCTTTAGAAAAACCATATATAGCCCACTTCGAAAAATTTTCATATAAAATTATTTCCCTACATGCATAATTGTCCATCATTTAATGCTTTTAATTATTTTAAGTAAAAATGAGTTAAGTAAAAATCAGTTTTTTTTTTAATTTTGAATTGGTGAAAGTTTCAACGAATTGAAAAGTTAAATTAGTCTGTTGACTTTATCTTAATTTTATTTTTAAAAAATACCAAAAGGATAGCTTAGCAAAAAAAAATTATTTGTTCTCTCATTATTTTAACTATTCGAAATGATCCTACTATAGCTTTAGTTAAAAGGAAAATTCTATCAAAATAACAGTTAATAGAAATTTTGTTTCTGAAACACCCTGTATAAATTGTTCCATACGCTTATATAGTTTTTAAAATTAGTAAAATTCTTAGTTAAGGATCGTCTTTAGGAAAATCAGAACATTATTATTATATTGGCGAAAATATGCAGAAATAAGGAGAGCCTCCTTTCCTTTAATGTTAAAAGCCGTAGAATTAAATTAAATTTATACTTTTCGTTTTTAATTTAAATTTAATTATCAAGGAACAAACAGCAATAAACACTAGTGACCAAATAACAAAGCGCAAAAGGGATTTAACTAAAAAAATATCACTATTACATCTCATTACACATGAATTTTCCAAGAAACTTGATTTTGCTCAAACATAGGAAATGTTGCGTCATAGTTACAAGTCATGAAAGTATTATTTATATTTTATTTCCTGTGAAAAGTACACAACTAAAGAACTCACTTGTTGCAACAGGCTCCTTATTAAGTCATTTACACATAAAAACACCCAAAAAGACATACAAAATTATCACAAAAAATCTTTTATATAATATTTACAATACATCTAGACAACTGAGCGTGTCAGCTTTAAAATAAATCGAGTTTCCAACAGAACGCAGAACGATACATTATCTAAATTTTTTCTAGCTGCCATGTATAAAAATCAAACATAGTTCGACTAGCAATGAATATCGATATGCTGGTAGTCAGCAGTTTTTATTTTTCTAGTTGTCGAAATGGCAACTTGAAGTGAAATGCGTGGAAGGTCCAGTACTAAAATCTACTTTCATTAAATTCAGTTAGCGCATATCGTTTTTTTTACTTCTTCTTTTGTTCATCTATTAAAGGTATATTCTCAAAACTGAAAGTATCTAATTTCCACAAAAAACTTCACTAAGTTTCAGTTAGGAGTTTGGGGTCTCATGAGTGACACTTTCTTTTCTTATTTACAACCAATATTTTTCCGATCTTTTCTTATTCCTCAAAACACTTCAGTGACTTTTGTCTTTAAAAATCTTAAATTGCCCACACCTACAGCCTAAGGTTCCATTTGAAAAGTAACACTGCAAAAATTTGATAAATTCTCTTCGATATAAACTTCGTAAAATTTCTTTTATTTAGTTGATTTTTCTTTTTTCACATACAATGCTATTTAGTGATGACTTTTCTGTTGAGACATGAACTGAATATTTAACATCAAACCGATTTTACAAAAGGTATAGCTTGCCCGTATTTTCATCGTGAATCTTAGGATTTATTATTTAAAAATGCTTTCAAGTTTTTTCTTATGAAACAGTGTGCTTTCACAGCTTAGCTAAATTACATTGGAAGAAAGCATTTAATAAATTCTACTAATCGACTAAAATTTAAACTTGCATTTTTAGTGAATTTAGCTTTAGCAGTGATGAGACTTAAAATATTTAGCAACAATCTATAAAGACAAAAACAAAATTTACACTAGAATTAGAATCACATTAACGTAAATTATAATATTTATCTCTACATGTTTTTCATTTTCTTAAATTATTAACCAACAAAACTAACAAAACAATTAAAGGTCGAACTACAAAACTTTACTACAACTCCGTTTCAGTTTCCACATTTAACTACAAAAAAATAAAAATAAATATAAGTTCTTCTGAACCGTACTTTTTTTTTTACTCTAGTACATACAATAAAAGTTTTCATTTTGATAGACAAAGATATTTTTATTATTGATTATGGTTTAATTGAGTTTGTGCCTTCTTACCAAATTTGGATTAAACGTTATAGGAGAGGATATGCAAACATTTTTTTCAGGCGCCCAAACTTCCCCAGATACATATTTAACTTTAGAATATTGATGAATAAATAATGAAGATTGTCCATAATTTGTATGTAAAAACTTTTCACGACAAATGTGTGCTTGTCATGATCGTTACATTAAATAAAATATTTTCGTTTAAATCGTTATTTTCAGTGATTCATGCAATTTTAATAAAAATGTGATAACATTAAAGGCAAAAGAAACTGTGTGGAAATGTGAAGAAAATAAAGATCGAAAAACGTCATTTCAAATTTTAAAGTTAAATGTGTCGGGAAAGGCTAATCTCTATAACGTTTCATTCAAATTCTTTTTCTAGTAAGCTTTTGTCTTTTTTTTACTTTTAAATTTTACCCTTTTAATAGTTTTGAAATAACAGATTTCTTAAATATGTAGGTATGTTCAACTTCAGTGCTTATTAGGATATAATAAAAATTAAATTTAATTAAATCATTATAATTCTTTCTCCTCATACTTATTTTATTTTCTTCAGACATAATTATTTAAAAAAAATTTGATCTAAACTTATTTCTTTACATTAATGTGACTCATTCTAAATTGATTTATTAACTACAAAACTGACAACATGAAATAATTATTATGAACAGATCTTATACTAAATAAATAGTATTATAATATTGTAATGCCTGCGAAATAAAAAAAAACAATCCATTTGCGTTTCCAGTTGATATCCGCTGACATAGGCATTTTATCACACATTCCACAAAAGGAAAACATTAAAGCATATTAGAAATGATTTATTTTCATAACTTTCAGCAAAATTACAATAATTTTTATAAATTATAAACAAAAACAGTAAAATAACTGGACGAATTCTCAATGTTCTAGGGATCAATAAAATATGTGTGATCTTATTCTGCCTTTGGTTTATTCATTACACAAAAACGACTTGAACAGGGCGACAATGCATCTTCATCACTATACCTTTGTGGTTCTCACTTGATTATTTTCTTTAAGTCACAGCATTCTATATAAAAAGAAAGTGAACAAAATGTTTACTCTTTTAATTCTTTAAGAATTTAAAGCATTTTTCTTTACATTAGTAATTCATTATTAATATACTTAACCTTAGAGCTGACGACATTAACGTCCTAAAAATTAAATAACAAAACCTTCAGTTTCAATAAAATTGTAAAATTACATACATGAAATAATGACCAAAAATACATACAAAATTCCTGCTTGCTACAGCAGCCTCAGAACTAACTAAATAGTGCGCGTACTTGCATTAGTTGTTTTCTTTTTTTTGTATTATACAGAAATTATATAAGAAAGCAATGTCCAATTTAGTAGGAAACCTAAATAAAGCGTCTTGTGCTACCGGCTGCCGCCATAAATTATTATATATAAAAAAGTAACTTTATTTAGGTTCAAAGCACATAGCTATGATAGTCCTAAGCAAATTAAAGATTTTTTTAACGATTTCGACGTATTTATGTATATTTATGCATAGTGCTTGCAAAGGCCGAAATCACTCGAAGCGCAAAATTCGAGACAGTTTGGCAAACAAGATTAGAAATCATAACAACCTTTGGCTTTTAAGAATTATCACGTAAATTGTCGGGTTTGTAGCTTAAAGGGGTAATTCTTCTTATTTTAGACCCTAGAAACGGCTTTTTCCAAATTTGAAAATATAGTTAAAATAAGATAATAACACTATTAAATCTTCTTAGCAAAACCTATAAAATTAAAATCTAACTTCAACATGAAGTCGCCACTTTGCTTGTATATAGATAAAATCTTTTAAAGAATTCTGCTTCAACGACCATAATCCCACTTTTTCTCTCAAATTTCTAATAAATATGTCATAAATGTAAATAGGTCTTTAAACAAAATCGTAATTATTTAATGAAAAACAAAAATTTATAGAAATCAACAGAAAACATTGCAATAATGTGATACTTCTTTAAAGTGGGTAAGAAATAGTGATGTAGCAGACCAAAAACAGCAATTCTGTTAACATAAAAGCCTGTCACATCACGATGTGCCTCTCTAATACTAAAATTAAACTTATGATAAGCTTTACTTTGTACTTTCTAGATTATCTAATAACCATAGTCAACCAAAAATGAGCTAGTCATTCCGGGAAAAAAAAATTATTTTGAGCCAGGCGCACAAAGTTGTTTGATTATATTGCTTTAGCTCAGAATTTAATTGTTTTTAAATGATCTTTAATCATTTGTTCCTAACTTTTTCCTCGATGGTTAGGCGCATCTTTATAATTTATTTTTTACTATGGGCTTCATTAGTGGTTTAGAAAGGGTTAATTTTAGGAAACATTTGTTGTTTCATTTTCTACTCGTTGTGTCCGTGGGGAAGAAGGGTAGCGTGCAGAAATTTATATAACAAAAATGGATATTAAATGAAATACGCACAAAGTTATATAGAGCTTCAACCAAACTAACAAAAACGCAAAAAATTAGAAAAGATCATACATAGAAAATTTCAGGAGGTTAGAAAAATTAACCGAAGTATTGGTCTAAATTAGGAAAAGAATTCAGATGATAACGAAAAACGAAAACCGAAAACAACCTTCAATGCCGAAGTTAACCATTTGGGATATAGTCTATGTTAAAAATATATTTTAAGTATTTAAATAACAATGACAGGTCTCAATGTTGATTCTTTTAAAACATTTATAGACTAGAAATATGAATAGTAGGAAACAGAGATTACTTGTCGTAAGTTTGGAGTTAAGCTGAAGGGTGGCACTCGCATTGCAACGAATGCAACATATGCATGAGATTCAAAAAAAGATGAATAAATTTTAAATTTAAGGCTATAAACTAAAGTTTTTGTTGGAAATATTACTAAAAATTATAAAATTATGTTGCAAGATGTACGATCATCCGTCTAAATCAAAATGGTTTAGGGTAAAAGAATTTACAAACTCAGAAGGACGAAAATGAACTACTAGTTATGAGATTCTTGGCCATTTAGCCGGCTACTAAATAATTTCAAGTTTTGCACACGCTAACAACATTTTAGACTCTCGGTTGTTTGCTTATTTGCTTTAATTAACTTATCTCTTCCGTTTCCGAACCTCTCTCTATTCAGAAAGAATTTACAATATTTTCTAATAAAACTCTTCAACTCACTTGTTTTCAGTTTTTTCTTTTTTAATATTCCGTCATTTTCTTCATTTAACGATAAAATAATGCTTTAATAAAAATTTGACTATCTAATTTATCCTATAGTCTTGTAAAGCAATTGTCTAACATGCAAGAAGAATCTCCTTTCGTATGAGTTTTGAGACGAAAACTAACAAGTACTACGCTTAATCAAGTCAAGTCAGGAATAAATGCAGAGACATTGAAAATAAATCAAACCCATAGTATCTAGATTAATTTTGCCATAAAACAGAGCAACAGAAACAAAAAACGTAAGAAACAAAAAAGGTGGTCCAAAAAAAAAATCAGCGTCCTTTTGAAAAATCTTGAACTCATTGCTTCTTAATGGTTTTCAACTTTAGTTCGGTTTAGTTATAACCCGATTTCTGCTCGTTTTTTTCCTTTCTCTTGCTTTTAAGATATTATAATTTGTGTTTAGTTTTTGTATAACAAAAATTAACTATCCAATATTAAAATACCTGTTCCGTCCAGATAAAATCTACTACAAAAATGTTTTCATTATAACTTAAATCAAAATAAAAAGTGGGGGTATTGAGCTCAGGCAATAAAATTTGATAAAATGAACTACTCACCCCTTGAAGCCAAATCGCAAAAATGAGTGAAAAATGCGAGCCGACGATGTATGTTTTTTAAATGTCACCGATAATGCATGTTACTATTAAAAAAAAATGTAAAAAATGAACTCTTTTTGATTTTTAAATCAACATATCGAGCTAATAACATTAACTAGTCTCTTTAAAACAGCTGATAAAACTATTGCCATTTGGTTATGGATCAACAAAAAGAAAAATTAACTTAAATAATGATAAAACCGTCAACAATCATTTTCAATATAAATATTCATAAAATAAAATAGATAAAAACTTAGAACAGTAAACAGTCGAGTAAAAATGGATAAAAATATGTGTCCGCTTAAAGGGAATTCGTACTTTGATGCACTATTATACATAAATATGTCGAATAAATCTCGACAATGCGTATTTCTTTTTTTAGCAGGAAAGTCTTTAATTTCTAATAATGGGTTCCCTAAATTAAAATTTGAGTAATTATACAAGTCAATTAAAATAATTTCTATGCGTTTGTAATGCTAAACGGCTTCTGTTGTGTTTTTTGCATCTTCCTCCTGTTTCCTTTGTGTGTTTTCAGTTATACTCTTACTTTCAAGGGTTCTTATAAGTGTATTTTAATTTAGCGGTAATTTATTAGTAGACATGACGACGACAATATGACAATATTTTTGTGTGATGTTGAATGATGTTATCTGGAAAAGAAATACAGTAGGTTTTATTATATTTACGCAAAGCTCACTATTTTCACTTTTATAAATTTAAGCGTAAGTTAACAAGAATTTTCAATTTTGTAATCAATCAAACTTTTATTTCGACGTTTTTAATTAATTGAGTCATAAATTATAACATTTTTACTTCGATTTATGGGCTAAAACAACATGCCGCCGCTGTAACTTCTAAATTTAGGAAATGTTGTCTTAAGAGTTTCTGGCATATGTAAATGAGATCTTTCAAATTTAAGTAGAAATTGCACTGCCCAATTTAACTACTTCACTTCACTTCACTTCTACTTTATAGTAAAGAATTGAGAAAAATTATTTAGATTACATACATTAATTAGTGAATTGTGCTTTAAAGTTCGACTCACATTTATTTACGGCGCACACTAGGTTTAGTATATACATAAAATGGCCTAAAAACCACATTAAAATCAGATTTAAACTATAATAAATAATATGCTACAATTTAAAACAATTAGATATTTGTTTAACAGCAAAAATATTCACAAACTTGAATGTAGAAAAGGAACATACATATTATATTTATAAGAGCTATAAACCATAAATTTTAAAATATCTTTGGAAATTCAGAGCTTAAGAAACTGAAGAAAGTAATTACAGGCGTTTTGGAAAATGTAATCTTTTGCAACTTTAATAATCACTAAAAATAGTATAGTTTACTAAACGTACCTATAAAAGTTCATATTGACGCAGATGCATTCTTTGTATTATATCTCGGCAATCATTGAACACCCGTTTTATATTTTCTGTATCTACAGCACACGTAAAGTGAGGATAACAGTAATGTTTGCCATCACCGCTGGCCGTTGAAATACGCTGTAATTAAAAATTAAATAATAAGGAAAACTTGCAGTAAAACAGCAAATTATTTACCAAAAATTCATCACGAATAAAATATTTAGCTCTAATTACTTCTGGATCTTCCCCAGGTTCTATAAGTGCGTCATCTGGAACAAAGAGAATAAAATTAATATTTGATCTCAATAAATGATGGACTTTTTATTACTTGGCGTTTGATATCTATTAAATTCAGCAAAATAATCAGACAATTTACTTTTGCCAGCTTTTATTTTTTCTGCTAACAAATCTTGCTTATTAAGAAATAAAATTACTGAGATTGTACGCAACCATCTACAAAGAAAGAAAAGAATATTAAAACTCAATTTAATGCAATTTTATTGTTCGCCTTACCTATTATTCCAAATACTTTTAAATAAATCAAGTGACTCCCGTAGTCGGTTTTGGGTAGGATCTTCACGTAAAACCATATTATAACTAGAACAGGCAGTTACGAAAATAATTGCAGTTACATCATTAAAACACTGAATCCACTTTCGTCGCTCATCACGCTGTCCACCGACATCAAACATACTGTGAATTTTTAAACATTAATAAAATTGATTTTTTTCAACATATTTTTAAACTAAAACTTACTGGAAGTTAACCTTATCCACCTGGAATCTTGTTTCGAATATTCCCGAGGTCAAGACACGACATCGTAGGATATCCTGTTCATTTGGTGTATAGTCAGGTTGTTTTATTATACTCACACGGTCTAAGAAACTAAGAAAAATACAATAAATTAATATCAGAAAATATGATGTAAGTAAAACAATTTATTCCGAGAGAGCAACCCGTAGTTGAAGAAAGGAAAACGAACTATTTTGGACTATTTTATTTCGCGGAACCAGAGAAAATGCAATATCTATTTAAAAACCAATAAAAAGGCATAAACTGAGATCAACTTTAACCGAATTTAAACGTATCATAGTGAACGTTACAAAAGTTTTAAAATTTCAAATTTGGGCCTAATTTTTGAATTAAATTTTCTGGAAAACCGTAGTGTACATTTTAATGAAGCTGCTTTAAATAATGAAATAGAAAGAGAAAATTTCCTACACTCATTTTGCATGTGAATCTTATAAAGTTCAAACCATGAAAGAATTGCATGAAGGAAGCCAATATTTTATATTAACATATGCTGACTTATAATGTGTAATCCCTAAGATAAAGATACACGTGATTACACGTCACTCAATTTGTTAAATGAAAAACGATAGCAAGAAAAATCGACGGATCATCAAAAATGGCAATTTCCGTATTTGCTTGGACTTGTTTTTTTTTTTCTAGTATTTTCATAGGCTCTGGAAAATTAATTCTTTTTGTCTTGTCTCTTGTCGTAAAAACAAAAGGATTATAATAAGCTAAGATAACAATTTTTAAAAAACGAAAAAACCTGAAAGACTTCGAAATAAGCAAGTTTATAAAATTGGCTATACTAACTTCTAAACTAGAGAATGATATTAAAAATAACAAAAGATATGATTTTGTGTAGACAATTTCTATTTTCTTTAAAATTTCGATGTCCTCTACATCTAAGGTGTTACAGCTTTTAATTTTAATACGTTAGAAGGATTTAACGAATAGAGATTTGTTATGACCTCCGTATTTGTTTAAATTTTGTTATAAAGAAAATTGGCGATATAACAGAATATAAGGAAAAAGTTAGTTAATGGAAGGAAAATGTATACTAACTATTTAGCACAGTCAATTAATTGATATTCATTTGATCTTTCATATGTTTGTTGAACACCACGATCTTTCCACAGTTCCTCTGTATGTTCATAGAATTCTGGAGGGTAGTTAAAATCAGGACCTATGAAAATAAATAATCAAGATTATAGAGCACATCTGCGTAAATAAATCTTTTAGTAGCATTACTTGAAGCATAATCTTGAATATATTCAACTCTAGCCTCATTCTCTTTTTTTTCTAATGCTACAGGTGGATTTAGAGTACTCATGGCGCCAGTAATTGTCTAGAATTGAAAATCACATTGATCAACAAGAGATGGCGGGTTAATTAACTTACCAGAATCGCATCACGTATATTCTTTTTAATGTCATCAATCTTCTGTTTCCGCTCCGGTTCTGAGAACCCATTGACGTGCAGAATGCGCATTTGTTTGACGATCGTTGATTTTCCGGACTCACCAGCGCCCAGCAACAGCAGTCTATGCGTCGCCCTATAAACTTGTTTATCTTTTTGTAACTGTTTTGTAATTGCATCACTGCGACGTTTCTGACTTTTTGAGTCCTCTGAACCACTGGCAGCATCCGTTTGTTTAGAGCCGGCTGAACCAAAGCAGCCCATAGCAGCCCAGGGGGCCCACCAACAGGTGGCTCCGCCCTCCGGTGATGCGTCGGGAGACTCCGCCCCCCTTGTTTCACCGTTACGAGCCAGCCTAAATTTCGGTCGATAATTGTTTTGGTTAATCTTAAGAATTATACGACGCCGTTTTGTTGCTATTTTTATCCCCGGTAGAAAGAAAAAAATCTAAAGTGTGATCCTTCTACAGCTAGGTAAGAGATTCTTTGCAAGTGCCCAGCAGAAAAGGAGCTTCGCTTTTAGGAACTCAGTTCCTATCCTTTTCTGCCTTCGGTTAATTGATGAAGAATCGGGTTGAGGCTGTCTTTCGAGTGCTGCTGGAGGTACCTCATCCACTTGTCGCCAGGATTTATGTTGTTAACTGGTATTACTCATTTTTATTAATCACCACTCTCTTCGTTGACAGTATGTAACAGTAAAACCTGAAAAAACAGAAGTATACCTTTTTAGAAATTTTTTAAATTCAAATCAAAACAAAAACAATTTCTTATTTTATATGAACAAGTGTATGAAATCATATAGAAAATGTTTTTTATTTGTATAAAAAGTTACAAGACCCTTCTACTTTTACTAATTTACGAAATTGCTTGAATTCCAGCGAAACAGGTACTTAAGAAAGAAAATTCTTATACAGATAAAAAACAAAGTGTCATAACAAAGCAATTCAGAAAATGATTTCAAATCAACGATCGATCAGCATATTTGAAATTTTTATTATTAAAGGTTTTAATCAATATTATCCTAGGTTCAAAATTGGCTCAAGCTGAACTGAGCTTACCTCAGGTCGACCCAAATCTCGCTCAACCGGATAGTATGTATGTATAGCATATCTTTTAAAGGGTATTATATCTACAAAATTTAATGGTTTGGGAGCAGTTTTGGATGAAAGAAAAATAATTAAGATCTGGAACGGATTCGCGGTCGCTAAAAGATTATCTGAAGAAATTGACAATAATGTTGGCAGTGCCTCTGGAGTTAGATGAGCAAAGTCCGCTAAGTCTGCGAGAAAGGGAGGGGACTTTCACTTCGCTATATATTTTAATTTATTTCCATGTAACTATAACGTATATTTCTTCGTCGATTTTGATTAAACTTGACTAAGATATTCTCCATGGCAACATCTCAGCTATGTTCGCAAATGGGTCGAGGGAGTGGGGAATTCCGCATTGCATTCCCTTATGTAAAAAACATTCAGACTCGATATTTCTTGTAGGTTTTTGGGTTTTTTACCACATTGAAATCTACGTCTTCCTTCTGGCTACCACCGAAAGGTTTTCTTTTTTTCATTATTTTCGCTTAACACAAGCTACAAAAAATGACATAAAACATAAAACTATGAATGACTGAAAAATACACTGATCCTCATAATCGAACCATTCACTTGCCAAATCGATTAACTCACAAGCAAAAAATGGACAACACTGCTTACACACGTTTAATTTAAAAACTCGCGTTAAAATAAAAATTCTAATAAACTTTGTTAAAGTATATAATTTTTATTTAACAGTTTTAAAATATAATACATATAATTGATTTCTAAAATTAGCTGCGTTCTTTTCATCGAGTTCTGGCTCTAGTTCAGCGCAAATGTAAATACAGCAACAACTCCTAACCCACATATTTATCCGGTTCTTGATCAAAGAACTAGATAAATAGTTCAAAAATGTTCTAAGAGAGGCGGTAGTATCGAATTTTGTTGTTTAACATCCTGATTGGAATATTTAACTGTCAGAAAAGTCAAAGAAAAAAATTGTTACCCCATTTGTTAATTCACTTTTATTTCAAAGCAAAATTAATTTTCACTCCGTAAACAGACAGAACTGTGGAATGTTCATATGTGAGACAGACAGGTATACCAACTTTCAAATCACAACGAATAGTTAGCCCAGATCGTTCTTTTCACATAACCCAGAACCAGAACCGGTACCCACCTATTAACGTTAAGGATGCATCAAGTGTTTTAATATTAAGAAAATTCAGAATTTTTCAAAAATGGAATTAACCGATTTGGCCTATGAGCGGCTCAATTATATGTACGTAGGGTTAAATGCACAAGTGCGATTAGTGCGATCAGACAGTTAATTCTTTGGGAAGTCGTAAGAGAGATTTTAATAAGATGCCGCGTGGAAAAACAATAAGCGAACCCAAAGAAGGTCAAATTGAATCGTACGCAAAGTCTAGTAAAGGTGTACGTGCTATAGTAAGGGAAATAAAAAGATCCCATAAGGTGGTAGATCATTTTGTAAGAAATATGGATGCCTACGGAAAAACTTTCAGATTGCAACAAAAGGAGAATAGCAATGACGGCTTCAAATTCAATACGATCAACTGCCGAAATACGTAGAGAATGTCGGCTAAATGCGGAATTTGCGTATATGAACATGGATCGAAAATGGTATAATAAATTTTTGTTTTTTTTACATATGAACTCTATTAAGGTTGTGTTTAGCGCACATGGCAAGTTTGATCTTGTCGTCAGCTCTGCAAGGATAAATAGTGAGAAGTAGCAAGAGCTCCTTTGGCTTAACCTTAAGCTATATTTGAGAAAATTTCGTCGAATTTCCCTTGTTTTTCAGTATGACAATTCGATAATTCACGATTGCAGCAGCACTCGGCAGTGGTTCGAATCAGAAAATATCCAAACGTTGGATTGGCCTCCTTGTTCGCCAGATTGCAATTCTATAAAGAACATATGTAGGAACCTTGTGCGTAGGTTATGTAGTTATGCAGTTAAATTACAGATTACAGAACTAAGTATTTGCAGTTTGTGGAACAATATAACCGACCATACCTTTTCAAGTGTTGTAAACAGTATAAAAAAATCGAATTTTTGACTTGATTGCTAAGAAGAGAGGACCTATAAAATAGTTTATTTGAATTCAACTAAATGGCTTTCTTCACACTTCCATTTTGATTATTTTTTAGTTGACTTATAATTATATGAAGTGGAATTTCAACTATTTTTGTTTTCATTACTAAATTTAAAAATACATAATTGAAATTAATGTTCATCTGACTATGTTTTAAGCCTGCTGTATAACAAAAATATTTTCTTATAATAAATCAGGTACTCAAGAAATTGAGGTGGACCTATGATTATGAGGAGCGAAGGCGGAAGAGTTGTTGACTTTCCGAAGTATTCTAATGAATAATAGAGTGATGATTTTCGAGTCAAAAGGAAAGATCTAAACATTGCGAGGGTTAGTGTTAAGGGATATGCTGTGCAGGTACTCGAAACAGTCAATGGAACCATTTAGAACCTGATGGATGTAGATAACATCGGCGACATCACAACGTAAGGCCAGAGGCGACTGTAAGTTAATTAATTTTAGACGTTTTTCGTATGGCGGAAGTTTAAGGTTGTCTGTCCCAGGAACTAATTCAATCCTGTTAATGAGCGTAAATTGAGAAGCCACCTGACAGACAAAATCCAGCAGAGAAGAAACCAATGCTTAACAAAATCAAGAGCAGAAATGGCTTTGCTAAGAATATGATCAATGTGAGAAGTTGAGTTCGTTATCGCAGATAACACCAAGATCGCGAAGGGAGCTAACAGGTATGGATTCAATTGAGAGCACATAGAATCTAGGGAGTAAGTGATCGATTGGTATTTGGATACATTGAGGTCGAGAAACTTTTTCATGCAGCAGGTACAAAAATTTTTAAGGTCGTTTTGGAGGAGTATAGAATCAGATATATTGGTAATTTGTTAAAAATTTTCATGTCGTCCGCGTAGACTAACATTTCAGAGTGATTAACTATCATCACAACATCGTTAATGAACAACCGAACCGAAAGAACTGCCCTGAGGAACATTAGAACATTAGAAATCGAGGAATCAAAAAGAACTCTATATACTTACTTATGTAGTTATTGGCGCCTATTGAGGTAGGAATTAATCCACGCTTTCCAGAATTAAGCACTAAATACTCTAGAGTATAATAACAGTCGCGGTAGTTTCGGTACCCATAGTTCAATTAATTTTTATTAATTTCCCTGTAACTAACAATTGCTTATACTTATAAATTTAAATTGAGCTTCATTCAATAGTAAACCTTCCAAGTTTTATACTGATTGGCCAAAGGCGCTAAATGTTATTTTCTTACTTACTTTCAAATCTGAACAGATGAAGTTTAGCTATATCCTTTCCCATTTTCCAGATTAATCTAAATTAATAAGAGTGCAACTTTATATTGTTACAATTGTGAAAATATAGCACACTAAGCAATGCACTCTCATGAAACATATGTATTAAGTTTTGGATGTTAAACAAGAATAAATCCTTAAATGTAATTGTAAAACAGGATTATTCAGTAGTTGATTGTTATCTTAACATTTTTAATAAGCTAACTAAAAGTTAAAATTTTGAAGATATAACGATAATCCGTTTAAACTCTCGCTGTAAATAAGGACTATACTTTAGCCAGATGATACGAAAGGTAGTCAAAACGAAGTTTTCTAGTTGGAAAATATTCGTAACCTATTTTCCTTACTCTCAGAAGTCAGCACGCAAAAACGTGTAAGTAGCATGACATACATATGTACCTACGCAAATAAATTTTCGTGAAATTTTCCATACATGCCTACTGCTTCTAAAGCAAACATAGGTCCGCTGATTTTATTAACACAAAATATTTAGATACGAATTTATAATGGGGAACTAAAAATAGGCTTAAAGAAAACTTAAAGGTCACGATGGCGTCTGCTACATTTGTTACAACAATGTACAACAAAAGTTCATTTCCCTCTTTCGGCGCTCATTCATTATTTATGAGAGTATGAACTTACCGCAGATTTAGTAAAGTAGATCGTGGCATACATTATTAAGTAATCTATTGTTAGACGCACATTTTCTTATAAAAAATATCTTAATTTTTGGAACGCACTGAGGACGTAAAACTTTGGGTTTTAGGATTCATCTTTCGAAAAGTGTCATAAGTAGCTTTATTAGTGCGTTATGAAAAAACATTTCTTGCATCATACATATCAACGCACTTACAATATATTGCCCAAAAATTATAACGCCTATCGCATATTTTAAACGAGTATATAAAGTACGTAAGTAAAATATGAAATCGATTTAAATCCACTTTCTGTTTCGCCACAGAATTGTTTCAGATTTTGTCTTATGCTCCTCTTTCAAGTCTGATAAGAAAAAATCATTATTTTAAGAAAGGCAAAAATATAGGGATTTGAAAATTTTATCACTGAAAATTCCAAAAGTATGTGCCTAAAGAGCTTTCTGGTTTACAGGAGAAATTTCGAGAACAATATAATAATTGTAAGGAGGTTTAAAGTAAGAGGTATTAATAAGCAAGTAATCGAATTAAAAGTGCAAAACAATTACACTGTTCGAGAAGGTTATTTTGATATGATTTTTTTTTCAGTAGATTACGAATCCAGAAACGAAAATGCGTATGTGTTTTTTTGTAATAGATAAAAATATAAAAAAAAAAATCTACCGTAGAAACAAATTCCGGATCCATGATAAGTTGTTTTTGAGATTTTAACCTCACGAGGTCAAAAATATCATTTCGAGAAGTTCTTTATTATCTTGAAATTGAAAAATTCCTTTTAAGAGTTTTCTATTATTATTAGCTGAAAATAAAAACGTTTTTCTTAATTTTCGTCTTTTTTTAAAAAATTTTACATTTACACACCACATAGTAAAATTTAAAAATAAAATCTAATTTTGTCATTTTTGCACCAGACGATTTAATAGAAATAGGATTCTTCTCTAACTTTCGCACAAAAGTTTAAGTTTACAAGTCCTCAATTTCACTCAAAAACTATTAGCTATTTGAAAATAATTTCTCGTAACGTATTCTGACTCTTAAATTAACAAACTCTGTAAATTTATAGTTCTATGTTAAGCGAAAAAGTGCGATAACGTATTTCGTACGAATTGAAAATCTCCGAGTTGTGGCCGTTGCCGCATTTTTCCGTTTCACTTCCAACACCATTTGCGAGAATTCCTGAAAAACAACTGCTTGACCAAGCGCAGGTATCGAACCTGCGACCTTCTAATTGCGCGGTTACATTTACATCAAATTTCTTCGTTAACTTCAAACACGTTATTCTGGGAAAATAAAACATATACATAGCATATTATAGGTAAATGAGTAAATTTCTGTGATATAAGATATGATTTTTACTTTAATTTATTAATAATAATATTTAGATCTAAACATGTGTGAGTATTTTCTCTATACAAAAGCTTAAAAAAAAACCAAAATTCAACCGGAACAATTTTTCGTGTCTCATTTGTAATTCTACATTCGATCACTTTGATCTGATAATGCTAAAATTTGTATCCTATTTTCTCTTGTTCACGGCGCACGTTCATCTAATTCTCGGTATTTTCTTAAATATTTTATGGGAGTGCTATTGCAAATTGGCTTTTGTTTTAAAATGTCCCTATGTCTACAGAATTTATAATGTGATCAGTTGATTTTGTAAGACATGAAAATTTATGCTGCTCCACCATGTCCGAAGATAAATGATATTTTAAAATAAATCGTGCTTCTAATTTCTACATAATTCCGTTAAAATAAATTAAATGTAAGCTTTTTTTGTTCCATGAAAATTAAAAAAAAAATAATAACCCAAATAATTCACACATCCAAATACTTTTAGATTTATGTACTCTATGATGGCTGGAAAAGTTTTCGTGAAAGTAAAATTTTATTTTTATTTTGTCACGTTCTAAACTAAAGAGCGGGAAATGTAAATTTATTCTTTTGGTATAATTTCGGAGGCAGAAATAGAAATTTATTTTTTTACGCGCTCTTTTGTGTTTTCCTCTTAATTTTTTATTTTGTGATAGATCTGTAGTGAGAAAATCTTAATTTATTTTTTTCTTACTAATTTTCCGCAACTTAATTGAGGGCTCTAAATACAAAGTTCTTTTCATTTACCTACACATAGGCACAATACATACATATATAACTGAATTAAATTAAGAATGTTCTGATCTTTAAAAGACCCATAGAATGAATTCAACAATACTTTTTATGTTTAGTAGGTATCTACATGTGCCTGCATTTAGAAAAATTGGTATATACTTTATCATCAAAATAAAAGTTTTTAAACAGATAGACAGACAGCCAACAAAATTCACCATAAGGGTTCCGTAGTCAAACATGGAACCAAACTAAGATCGCTATGTCCGTCCGCTTGTTTGTTTCTATAGTTTTCGATTAGAGTGTGACATTTTTGCAAATATATAGATGCTTTATGTGGAGAATTCAATTATTATGGGCCTGTGCCAATCGAACACTTTTTACTGATGCTGATGAAAATTCCGACAAGTTTAAGTGAAATAGTTTACCAACGTGTGAGTATAAATGTCCCCAGTAGCTAGGTAAATTTTTGACGGCTATAATTATCATCTCCCGAAATAATATCATTTATATCTATTACTCTTGGCTGAAGGTAGATAATGCTAAAAGCCTTAAATCATCAAATAGGAAAACAAAATATATAATACACAAATGCTTAACCGACGGCTTTCTCTTATGTTTGAATACAAAAAAAAAAAAAAAATAATAATCCCTCGAAGTGGAAGCACTGTATTCTTCCATTAGATACTCTTCAGCAGAGGGTAATATTTCTTTTGTATTCTTCTAATTTTGTTGTATAAAATTCTTACAAGAAATCTTCTTCATATTCGAAGAATTTAAACTATCAACATTTCTAATTGGCACAGCTTTGTGAATTAAATATTCACCAGAGAAATTTTTTAAAAGTCAATTTATCTGTTGTAACTCTGGTGTAACTATTTATAAAGAAAAAAAAACGCATCCCATCAAGTGAGATCTCAGTGAATAGGTCTTTTAAAATTATATTTAAGTTTAATTAACCACTAATCCTTCTTAAGCCCCATTTACGAAAAATTAGACTTAAAAGTATTTGGCAATGTGTCTCCTCTCTATTTTTTCTTAAGTGGATTTTAAAAAACTCATAAAATTCTAGGTACCTACTATCTTCTCTATTCTACAGCTATTAATTAAATTATTTAAGACAAATTAGTTCAGAGCTGCAAAAGTCTAAATTTTAGCCACAATTCAAGATTTTAAGCACTTTTTCATATTGGACCCGAGTACGCTACTTATACTCTGTACTTCAGGTTGTGTTTTGTATATAACAATAAATAAAGAAATGTTTCCTATTACCATCTCCAATTGGACTTAATGTGCGTTGAAAGCTTCGCGGCTTTGAGTACTAAAATTTAGTTACTCGTTAACTCTCCAACCCTGCAAAACGACTCCCTCTTGTAGACTCTCCTGAATGTCAAATGACTAAAATTTAGCCTGATCACAAAAATACTAAAAACTAATTTTATTATCGATATAAGTATATTTGACGAAGTGGAAGTGTACTTCATTTCCTATATTTTACAATAATTTAGTAGGCATCTGTCAAACCCTAAATGACTTGAAATAATGCCGCCCTTTTACAAAATATGTAAAGAATTAAATTATGCTCGAATTGAACGAATCAAATTTTAGATGCCCGACTAGAATTTTGTTCATACAAGCGCTAATATGATCCGGGCCGGATCAGGGTAAGCTAGCGCAAACCGCAAAGGCTATTTCACATCCGGCCCTGATCAGAAATCATATGAACACCCTTTTCAGGTATGCCTTATTTGTCCAGACCTGAGCTCTATTTCATTTGATCAGGTACAAATAGGTCTGCCTTATTTCAGCCTTATTGCGGCACACCTGATTTGAACTGATCCGGCCCTTAGGTTGATGTCCTATCCTAACCTTATTACGAAATGTCCTAGTTGAACTGATCCCATGTCCCATTCAAAGTTATTCGGCCCTGATGTTATTGGCTTATATTAACTTGTATTCAAAATGCAATCCATATATTAAGAGGGCATTTAAATATTAATAATTTATAATCATTCATTTTTAATTATTTTTTTTTTTAGGGATTCTAACACATTTGTAAATTTTAATCCTCGAATACTTAAGTCAGTTTGAGTTATTTTATCGAAGCCAACATTTTATTCATTTATTTTCATTTTAGTGCTAGTAGATATAAATTTCTTTCAATTATAATAATATTAAGTAGCCTAGCGGAAAATGAACCCAATATGAATACAATAATTTTATAATTTATTCAGTAAATATAAATTTCTAGAAAAAAGTGTGTATTATTGGTACATTAATATTATTATAATACTTAGAAAGATATTGTAATTATAATACAATTTACATAACGTAAAGTGTCCTAATACCGACCACCCCCCTAAATCCGACCACTTAGCATTTTTATGAATATATTTTTATGCGCACGCTTTTACAGATTGAAACTTGGTTTAAAATATAGCTGCATTTGTCACACATTACTTATGAAAAAAGAAAACCGAAAAATATTCTCTAGTTTAATGTAAAAAATTCGATTGTGCAAAAAGGCTATCACAGCACGTTCTGTGATTGTGAAATGCTCAAAATAGAATTTTTGTGTTAACTACTAATAATAATAACGATAACACAATAATATAGTGATAATAATTGCCTGATCCGGCTCAGATCGTTTGAGGCGTTACATTACTGATCAGGGCCTGATTAGATTACCTGATCCGACTCTGATCAGTTCTAGGTAAAGCCGGATGCGGCGCTGATTCTAGCCCTGAGAAAATGCTAATCGGTTGAATGTGGTACATCTTATTTTACATTTCTCCATCTAAATCTTAAATAAATTCAAATCAGTTGCCAGTTTCGGTTTTTTAAGTGGTTATTTTGCATTACCAATTAATGAAACAGTTATATAGTGTAAAAATACTATAAAGGACCTGTTCATATTATCAAGCATCAATAGTTTCCAGCTCGTAGTAATTTCACTCCGACAAATGAGGCTATCAGCGCAAAAGGATGTAACCCACAATTTTTGTTGGGTACGGTTTTTGTGTAAAATAAATTCGTTAAATTATGATCTTTCAATACCGTTTCACCGTGCCACCATCTATTTATGATGCTCTTTTACAATCTGATCAGTCTAAGGACATAGAACCAGGTAAATAATTTTTGTTTTTTATCTGTACATATAATGTTTGTATGTTAAAAATTTTTTTTTTTTATTTTATTTTATTAATAAAACTTTTTTATCTTTTGCAGAAAATAATGAAAGGATAGATAATTATCATTATGATTCTGAAGATGAATAACAATATAATATAACTCATGGACTCTATTTGAATAACTTTGAATAATAAATATTGGTTAAGATAAATAAACATTTTTACTTTACATAAAATTCTGTTTATCTTTAATTTAAGTGATCCTTCATTATATCTGCATAGTAAAATATATCATGTCCTCTCTTTCCAGCATTAGAACTCGTATAAGTCTGTCGCGCTCGCACTCCCATATAGCGTCATGACTATTATATACTCTTCTGGCAGATGTCTGCAACCACTAGAATATTCTGGCTGTTTGCATATATTTTTTAAACAATTAAAGGAATGTTCCCTAAAAATTTGAGCCTTGTGGGAGCAGATTATGAATTACTATTCCGATGACAACTTTGCTATCGTCTGGCACATACCTGCAACCCTCAGAATAGGTTGGCAATTTTTTTTTTACGCTTAAACATACGTAAATTACGACATATTAAAATTGTAGCCTTGTGGCAGCAGGTTAAAAAAAAATTTTTTTTTGCATTTTCAAAAATTTAAGGGTTGATGACGCAACCGCGAGATGCCTGCCAGAACGGTACTTTCTTTATTAGCACATAATAAAACATCATTTAAAAATTTTCTAAATTTGTGGGAAACTGGTTAGTCAGATGGTTCACTAGCTCTTAGACTATAATATGAAATGGTTTCCGACAAGCTCAATCGCATTTTGGGCATTCAGTATACTTTTATTTTACCCTAAATTCATTATCACATTCGTAACTCTAATTTTTAAAGAATCGAACTTAAAGACATATCTATTTTCTATTCATGAGGAACATATGTCCTCAGACTACAGTCTAGAAACGTAAATTCTTTAATTATTATTATCTTTACTATGTTATTAAAATTGCCAATTATTTTTTTTTTAATTATTTATTTTTATACTTAAGTCCACAACAGAAAAACTTCGGTACATTTTCGCGCACTTGTCACTTCCAGTACGTACAGCATTTACTCTGTAACGAGATATTTTGTCGCTAAGAATCAATGCTTCTTCAGTATTTACTATTGTTTTGAATATCGCGAAGACGGTTCAAGCGAGATTTTTCATTTATTATTTTTTCTTTAATATTTTTCTTGTAATCATAACAATAAGTGTGGGTGCACCAGGCGATTCAAAACCTTGCCGAAATTTTGGTTTGTGAACTCGGAATCTACAGAGGAAATTCTTTAAGCATTAGCACAGAACACATTTCTTATTAACTTTGAATCACCTAACAAAAATTTTTATAATAGTGTTTCGTGCACCATTCGCGAAAAATAAGGCTAATACAATGAAAAATTAGGGAGACTTTCTCCAGCTGTATTGATTTTAAATATGTACCGTCATCCAATTGTAAAGGCCATAGTGCGATTTTCTTATATCTCATTGACAGAAAAGAAACATTTGAATATCCTGTAAAATATATATTCACTTGATTTCCTCACAAAACGTAATGCCATCGTCTCTATCGTACGCTTCCATGGAATTATTAAATCACATTAATGTCCTTCGGAGCCCTTCATAAAAGCTTAATTTCCCTGGAATACCTATGCCCACGTTTTAGGTGCTGCAGCAGCACAGCACCCCACGCTACGTTATAAAATTCCCGGTGATGGCGGTAATTCAAAGCTGAAACAGGTGAACCCTTAAAAACTAAGACGATTCGAGGCATTCCGGTGCTAAAACATTAACTTGGCGGGGATCCGGTAATCATCCCTATTAAACAATGGAAAAGGCTAGGAACCTAACAACGGGGAATTAGGGCATAGTTTGTATCATATAAAGCCAAAGGAGGTTCCTCGACGGAGTTTAATTTACTAACTGGGGACACACCGAAGTAATCCTAAATATTCCCAATTGATACTCTTTCGGCTACATCCCGCCGACTTGTATCTGTCCCTCTTCCCCGGGGCTCCTAAGGGCACTTATCCGGCTGTAGTATTTCCTTTTTGTTTCAGAGAATGTCTACATACTTCTCACAAGAGAAATCGAAAAATTCTACCAGACCGTGCGCCAAGGGAAAACCAGGAGATGTATCGATTTTCCCCTCCGTGAGATACGCGATACCTACGATTTCCTTCCTGCTCTTTATTAAACCCGAAGCTGCACCAGTTTTCACTCGTAATTCCTTGCCGTTCCCTTTTGTTTTAACAAAATCTATTGCATGCTGCAGATTTTGTCTTCAAAATGAAACCCAGAAACCATGAGACCAATCAGATTTCGCCATATCCTGAGAATCAGTTTGCACCCGCTGCAATCTCTTCGCCTTACACCAAATTCAAATTTTCTGCAGCGCGTGTACGCTTTTAAAGATCTTTCTTAGCTGTTTCTTTAATTTTTTAGTGGTATTTCAACAACTATCTCAACTTTAAAGTTAATTCTTGATTCTTTACTGCTTAAAAATTGTTTAAATGAACTCCATCCTATTCCTATTCTACTATAATTGGAAAAATGCGGAAATCTGAAATTTTGCAAATATTATATTACATGCAGCATAAAGTATATACATATTCAAATTCGAAGAAATCGCAAAGCTAAATATTGCAAACATGTCCAACGTCTATGATAATAAAATTGCGATACTTTGACCTTAAAATCATGATCGAAAAGCCCTAACTACTGTCTGCTTTAACGATACAAAGCAATGTCATGAAAATCGGCACTCAGTGATTTTGGGAGTCGCTGATTTCGAATCTACTATAAACATTTTTAAATCTACAATGAACTAACATACTTAACTAGTGACGAAATTTTAAATCAAAACAATTCCATAAAATTATACTTTGTGATTTTGAACTTATTATGTAAATTTAGTTTAAATGATTCTTCTACGTTTTAAACGTAAATTGTTATATGTATTATATTATAAAACCATTCAACTTAAAAAATAAGAGCAGATTTGCAAAGCACGACAGGTCCAAACAAATCTCTTAACTTAAAATTTTTCTTTTATTGTAAATTTAACTTAAGAAGTTTGGGGTAGTCAGCTTTTTAACCACTGCCACAACGGGATACCGACGCCCCACTTTTATTTTTTAACTTCAATTTAAGACAATTTATGTTTTACAACTGGTATTTACAGTGACCTTCATCATCAGATCACTCAGCATTTTTGTAAAAGCGTTACTCTAGTTCGGATCGTTACGGGAAGTTGACTCAAAGACGTCAATTTGCCAGTTATGGTTATTAAATTTTTATTTTAAATACTTTTTTTCCACCAGTGTATGTAAAAGAGTAATTATATCATCCTTTAAAGCGTTTCCTTTTTTTTCAAGAAAAAATAATATTATTTAGTTTCTATTAGATGATACTCGCAAAGATAAAAAAAAAAACGTTTTAACGGATATTTGAATATTGGATCTTGAATTTTAATTTTTATCTTATTTTTTCAACGACCACTACCAAACAATTCTTTTACTTAAAGTGTAATATTTCAAAAATATAAAAGTAAAATTTGAGGTCTTCATATTGAATAAGCATTTCAGTAGCTGGGGTAGCAGACGACCCCAGTGTGGCAGCTATGTGATTCTGGAGAGATATGGCAGCTAAGGACTAAAAAAAATATAATTTTTTTTTCACTGTCTTAAAGTATAATATATGTAATGTTTCGAAATATTCTGTGAAAATGTCAAGTTGATTCATTAAATAGTTTTAGAATTATTCTAAGTATAATAACCATAAGACCTTCTTACTAAGGCAGACCATGAAACTTTAGATTCGTGTTTCTCAAAATCTCATTTTCAAAGACGATGACCACTATATTTTAAAAACCACTCCACGGATCCAAATTAAATTTGTACAGCATATTTTAGACATAAAGAACTAGTTCTTGATTGAAGAATTTTTATTTTTGATTAAAAGCATATTTTTTACCGTATAATTCAAAAGTATGTACATCTTCAAATGTCACCATTTTGTTCAATATGAAGAAAAAAGCTTCGATGAGGTTCTAGATAAAGTATTAAACTAATAGTAAAACTGACAATGTTTGTTTGTTACATTCATTACTTTAAATATTGTGCAAATACTTGGTGTAATATTTAAAAATAAAAAACATTATACAACTGTTAACAAAATTTTAAAAAAATGTATATTTTTCCACGTCTTTGATTACACCTAACCAAAGTATTAATTTTCAATAAAAGCCATTAAAGCTCCGAAATTTTTGCCGCCATATTGGATCCTCCATTTTAAATTTCCACACTATGATAGAATGGAAACCAACAAATTATAGTATGTATATGTCCATCAGAACATTATATACATACAAAGATACGATGGTGAATTTTTCATGTCAATCAGATTAGCCGTTTTCGAGTGGAGAGGTAACAAACAAACAAAACTTTCCTCTATTACATTTACATATATATTATAGAAGATATAAATACTTAGACTAAAAGTTGAAGATTTATTAGAGGATATATTACAAATTTTAGAATTATTAGAAGTATTGTTGAACAACAGTAATTCTTGTAATCAAAAAACGACAAAGTCGCAACTTGTTTACAAGAAAGTGTTTACAAAAGTTCAGAAATATTTCAAACAAACTGCACCGACCCAATGCCTTAAACAGTAGATATTATGACTTTGAAAAAATTATATACAACACAGTTTCTTCTTCTACCGATATCATTCATTGCAAAATTCTGTTGCTATTGTTTGGTGCACGACTCCAACTTTATGATAAATGGAACTTAACTTTTTTGTATTGACTAAATTTAATTTTACGTACTCCTTCTGCTTCTCTAAAAATTAGCCGTGAATATTTTATTCTTCATACTACAATGAACAATTAGCAACTTTACAATTTCTGTCTGTATAATTAGTGCTTAGCTATAAAACTGCAGCTTCTTTGTCGCATAAATTACTTTCGTATAAGGATGAATTCTTTACTTTTGACTTTAAAAGTACAAGAATTAATTAAGTTTTCGTTCACCACAAATTAAATTTTCCATGTACTTACATACACTCCACGAAATAATGATAAAACCAAAATTAAAATAAAAATAAAAAACCTTATGTTGAACATTGTTGCCAACAATAGATTTATTAGAATTATATTACATTAATTAATTTCGTTAAACGATTATTTTACACTAAAATATATAGGTACATATGTATTATATATCTACTTCTATTAAAAATTGTGTTCAAAATAAAAAAACATAAAAATAATAACTGATATAAGCACCCGATGTAGGATAACCTGTTAAAGTCGTCGAATCATTGAGTTTATTAAGTCTGGTATAATATTCTGTTTAAAATTTCCCCGTTCATAACTAATCGCATTTTTGAGTTTTTTATTGTTTTTAAAATCGCATTTTGAAAAACTCACTTCGACAGTAACTATGCCCCAAACATTCTCGGTGGAATTTAAATCGGAGCTGAAAGTTCACAAATCCAAAATATGCACATACGTAACGGCTCCTCAAGAACTCTAGTTTCTTTTCCTCTTTCTCTTCTTATTTTTCTAGCATTAGATAAATGTCATGTTGAAAACTTCAATTACCTTCTGCAATATTGTCACCAATATTTAAAAGTCGTCCAACAAGTTAATATCTATAATTCTGGCTATTGTTTTTTTATACAAATAAAACATATTGGAGACTTTCCCTTTCCTGATCTACAATTTTGTGTACATCAAATTAGATCGAGCTTTTGACATTTTGTTAGTTTG
This sequence comes from Eutolmus rufibarbis, assembly GCA_963920795.1. Classification (NCBI taxonomy): domain Eukaryota; kingdom Metazoa; phylum Arthropoda; class Insecta; order Diptera; family Asilidae; genus Eutolmus; species Eutolmus rufibarbis. Next base: position 24,901,143 of record OY987205.1, read on the forward strand.
TAGCAGCTAACCGTTACAAAATAATTTAAAATGTTTCATTTTTTTAAAGTTTTCAAGTAGCGATTTATTCTAATATAATTTCCTGACTCTCATTTTTACAATAATTTGCTTCAATAATTTCAAATTATTTTTTCTCGCAACTTCACTTCTGACAACTGACATTTCATGATCTTATAATAACACTTAACCGTCCGGTGCTTAAATGAGAGAATTTTCGTTGTCGTCCGGCAATATTTCGTAAATTTGCAATGTGTTCAGACCCAGACAAATTTATTACAGCATAGTTTCATTCAACGTCATTAACAATGACAGACTCTTGACTACTGAATAACGGGAGGTGATAAAAATTTACTTGGTTAATAATAATTTTACTAGGAAAATAACAATGAAGGGATTTTAAAATCTTCCTAAATGTATGTGCAGTGCATATCTCGAGTATTGTAAGCAATGATTAGTATATGATCCTTCCCAGACAAAAAATTGGTAATTTTTATGATTAGTAACATAAAAATAGCTTCAATCTACTACAACGCCTAAACGGGTGTTAATACTCGATCGGACGTTTACGTAAGTTTTTTAAATGGGTAGATATTTTTACCCGATCAGACTTGCGTTCGTTGAGACTTCTAATCTCTTTTGATAGAATCTGATCTGACAATTATTTGACATCTGATCTAAGTCATCTAATCTACTTAGATCTGATCTGACCGAGATCAGAGCTCAATGAACATTGCGAAATGAGAAGTTCACTAAGGGCCCTGTTCTTGTTTTCGTACCAAAATGAATTCGCCCGAATTTCGGACTTTTAGTGTTCTCATTTTCGTTCGAAGCGAATTCGATGCGAAATTCAGACAACTTCACTTGTTCTTAAATTCGGACTAAACGGAAATGCACCGAAATTTGACAGTTTTATTTTCGGTGCCGTTGCAGTTAGTGGATTTGAAAGAAAATTGACGAAAATGTAAGTTGAATAAAATAATTTTGAGAATTTACGATTTAAAATAATTAAAACATACTATTCTAGGGGTAAACACACAAATGCAAGCCAATTTAAAGCTCTAGTGGAATTTGTGGAGAAAAATCCCCAGGTGGTCCTATTCACTAAAGGGTATGATGAGACTAGAAGTTGCAACTGGGACAAATTAGTCGAAACGTTGAATAGTTTAGGACCACCGTGCCGCGATCTTAATGGTTGGAAAAAAGTTTGGTCTGACTTCAGAGTTAACATAAAAAAAAAATTAATCCACAACAAACAAGAGATAAAATGCACTGGTGGAGGTCCCAATAAATTATTACATATTTCACCTCTTGAGGAAACTGTGGCAAGCTTGACTGGTCTCTATACGGCTGTTGGGGGATTGGAAGGTGCAAGGACATTTGGGATTCCAACTAATGTACCTAATGAAAGGCGACCCGAAACCCAATTTATGGAAAATTCTCCAACTGAAATTTTATTTGAAGGCACCACTTCCTGTGAAGACACAACCATCATTGAAGAAGTACATGACAGCAGTTCATCGGTCCAAACAGATTCGAATAGAAACACATCTCAAGCTTCTACGTCTTACACAATTCAACAACCCCAAACCAGACGTGCACCTTCAAATGGGAACTTGGCGGCTTTAGAGAAACATATCAGTGCAAATGAAAATATCTTCAATGGAATTGCCAAATCCATCAGCAATTTAGAAAAATCTCACAAAGATATAGGCTCCTATCTTAGGAGAACTTATAAGGCTGTTGATACTCTTTGCCACTTAAAAAAGGAAAAATTAAAAGAACACATCCGCCATAATAAAGAAATGGAGAAATTGATGTATGAAAAACTTAAAATTAAAAAAAGACTACTAGAAATAGAAGAGAACAAAATTCAGAGTTGGAATAACGATGATGTATAGAATATCAGCTAAATCCCATTTTAACTATATAACATTGAATTACTTTTTTTAATTATTTTTATCGTTTGTTTTTGTTTTATGTATAAATGTTGAAAATTGAATGAAAACTCAATATTTGGAATAAAGATCTATTTAAATTGAACTTCATTTTTTTTTAACTATTTACATAAAGTTGGCTTAATTATAAAAAGAATTTTTAATGGAATTTCTAATTCTTTGAGCTTCCTCAGAATTTTCACCTTCTGTAGTTATCTCAAATTGTAATTCAGTATCATACTGCAAAATTTCACTCACAAATTCATCGTTTCCTATTCTATAATATATGCAGATATTATGTAAGGCACTACAAACGTTTATAATTTGTGCTGCTTTTTCTGGTCTGTAATGCAATTCTCTAGCTTGTATCAAACACCTAAATCTATTTTTTAGAATCCCAATGGTCCTTTCTACAATATTTCTTGCCTTGGCATGTATTTTATTGAATCGGGTCTCAGAAGCAGTACAAGGCTCTCGATAAGGTGTCATTAAGTATGGCTCTAAGCCATAACCAGCATCTCCCAAAATTAGAGAATTCCTATCTCCATGAACATATTGAGAATTCAAATATGCTTTAGCATCTGATGTTCTCCATATTGCTGCATCGTGACAAGATCCAGGATGTATTGCGTCGACTCCTATAATTCGCATTTCATGATCGCAAATCTATAGCGTTAGCATAAATTAAGAGATTTTTTAAAGTTTTATAAATTACTTACTATCATCGCGTTAATGCTATAATACCCTTTTCTATTGTAAAAAAGGTGTTTATTTTCCCTTGGCGCTATTATTTTCACATGAGTGCCGTCTACGCAGCCTATAACTCGTGGGAATCCACTTCTTTCAAAAAAACGTTGCTTGGATTGTTGCTTCTGTTCTTCTGTCATGGAAATGCTTATCCATTTTGAACACAGTTTTCTCTCCAACACATCTAACACTTCTTTTAATACTTTACAAAAAGTAGTTCTTGCCAAGCCAACGTCTATCTCTTTTCCAACTCCTCGTTGGTAACCGCCTTCAGCAAGAAAACGAAGGCAAGCTGAAATTTTTAGTACTGGTGGTGGAGATAATGCATTGCCTTCTTTTAATTCTCCATCTACCTCGTCAAGTATATAACGAAATGCTTCTTTTGAAAGCCGAAAATATTTCCTAAATCTCAAATTTATGTTATTTTTAACACACATAACATAAAATGTTTTTACTTACAACGAAGGTGGAAGTTCTAGAGGATTGCATTTATCCCTAATTGATCGGCGATATCTTCTTAAATAGGTATATTTATGCCTTTCTTGCTCTTCTTCCTCCATTTGAGCATATAAATATAAAATATGTGCATCCATCACAACCAATCACACAAATTTAAAATTTATAAAATATTAACTTCCTTCACACAGGAGGAAATGACATTTCCAAATTAATTTCGAAAGCTTGTTTCGTTTTTTGGTGTTGCCTACACGCACTTTTCAATTCGCCCGAAAATGAGAACACCTAAGTGATTTTCGTACGAATCTAATTTTCGTATTCGTTTTCGTATTCGCACGAAAATAAGAACAGGGCCCTAAGACCGTTTTACGTCTATTCAGTCGAGCAAAAATTTCTCTTATAATCCATTTTCTAGTAGTATTTTTTCGTTATGTTCTTCTATTAGCCAAGCATATCTGCTTGCTGTGGTTTTAAAAAAAACTGTTTTCAAAATAATTCTCTTCTATCTTTCTTTATAACAACTGCATCATAACAACGGGCTAGAAATTAATAAAGCAACTTGGTGGCAATTCAACAAATATAAATGAAGATCGTCATATTGCAACTAATACCGATCTTTTTGTCTCCGCACGCCTATGAGTTGTAAAGGCGGACGCACAAGACAACCACATCAAAAGAGAGGATGCTTTTATCATCTGCGAAATAAAAAAAAAATCCTTCTCTGTCCTCAGTCGGACTTTTAAAGCATATACAATTAAATGTTATTGATAGGATGATAAGAAATCGAGTCATCGAGGCTAAATTTCCAGCTAGACGGCCAGCGTTCAAACCAGCAATATATGGTAGTCAGCGCCTAATTGGCTTTTTACGAATTTTTTAAAACTTAAGTGGTGCCACCTTGGACTTAATTGCCCTATGTGGCCCATCTACGAGCTCAAGCTAGGTTTAGTCATAAACTATTTTTGTGCCAAGTTTCATCTTCATCTTCATATCTTCATCTTCACACATATGTACTTTACATACATATAAATTACATTGTGTAGGAAAAGGTTTTGAATCGATACCTGATCAATATACCTATGTACATATAACATTGTAGAGTAATATTTTGCAAATGTAAGGAGTCAAAGTTTCTGCAATAGGGAGAAATTATGGTCAGCAAAATTCATTACATCATGTTAGAAAACTACAACCAGGCGAACATCACAAAGATTGCCATCACCGAGATGGATGCAGAATTTGCATACAGTAGACCAAAAACGGAATCGAATGGATACCTTAAAGCAGTTGGTATTTGGAAATTTGTAACTGCAATCATAATGAGTTTCTGCAGCGTTTCATAACTATTGACGAAACATATGTACATCCATCACTACACGCCAGAAAAAGCAGAACAACAATAGTCATTGCACTTTACCCGCCAAACTTACTCCGAGGAAGGAGATGGCATTGCCATAGGCTGGAAAGGTCACAGCCACTGTTTTTTGACACTCGAGTTATCTTCACTATTTGGAAAAGAAAGACAGACACGGGACAATATTATGCTGGTTTATAGGTCTGATTCGAAGCTTATTTAACAGTTTGACAACTTAGGTACATGCTCTGCAAAGTTTAAAAAATTAAAGAATATCGCTGGATTAAGCTAAATGTTGAGAAACTAATCGATTTTTTCGGAAATGGAATATTTGCAAAAATTGTGATTTTTTTAAGAAATTTACTTGGGGAAAACCTCAAAATTAATTTCAGAGGACTTGCCCTACTACTCAAGATCCGATGATTTAATTTAAATGATCAAATCATATTTTCTTTTAATTTAATGATCTGGTCCAATATACTAAAACTGCAACCCGTACTAAATTTAAAAATGAGGTGATCGCCATCGCAAAAAATATAATATTAAAAATTTTAACTAAATTAAGTGCATAATAGTAATGTTTATTACTTACCCTTAAAAACAGAAGTAATATGTGTATCCTTTACAGATGATAACTGAGTTACATAGAAATTTAGCCTTTACAACGTTAATAGTATAACGTTTAACTTAAATGTATTAATGGAAATTTTGTGCGATTTGCGTTTTCAAATCAGTTGCCCGTGCGTCTGGTAATAAAAATCACTTTTTCCACTTTTACGTTCACCAGATGTGCGCGATTTACTCTTTTAGAAAACTAAAACATCCCTTCATTAACCAAACAGCATTTAAACTTACTTCACCTACAAAAAAAAAAGTTATTTCTAATTAAAGTTTTACACTCTTTTTATTTTATATTATAGCCACACAACGCGTCGCGGTTATTAAAAATTATTAAATACTTTTAATAGTTTTCCTTTAAAAGTTTAGATCATTTCAACTGCTATATGTTTAGAGACCAATGAAATATGTATTTAAAATAATTTCGAAAGTGCTAACTTGTGGTTTACCAAAACAATATTGAAAAACTTAAGATAATCCATACATTACGGACTATGCTCTAACTAGAATTTGCAATCCATTTCAAATAAAGGTACGAGGAAAATGTTCAAGTTTGTTATAATAATAGTAACTTTACTTTAATTTATCTAAAATTAACTGTGCTGATAAGACCTAATACAGTAAATAACCATTCTTATATTATTATCTAACTTTACGTATTATAAATATTATACATATATATTCCTACTCATCGAACTGCCTATTGCTACTATGGGCCTTTATCGACTTGTGATAGAAACTTGATGTTGACCTTTGCTTGAGCCGAACTAGCTTTAAAACTGAATTAACTTTGAAATTAAATGCAAGTGCTTTATAATTTCCAAATGTTTGCCTCAAGTCGTTTTGTTTAACGTCAGCTTACATCTTTCTATATTCTTTTTTTTCTTTTTTCTACTTATATTTTGAATGTTTGCTATTTTATATTAATCATTCATTGCTTAGTCTGTAAACAAGTTCTCTGTAGACAATAAATAAATAAATATTTATTACAAAACGACCGCTATTTTGAAGAACGGATACTTGAGATTTCAATTTGAAAAAGTGAAAAAAAAAACTGTTCAGACAGGAGGGGAGGGGATTTTGATCAAACTTTATTTTTGCATTAATAAAGCCAGTACAGTCGAGCTTAAAAATTGGTCAAAGGGATGAAGTTCTGCACTTTCTTCTCTTCCGTTCTTGTGAAATACCTTCAAAATATTCTCACTCTACTGATCAAGTGTCGTTAATTTAAACGCATATCAACAACAACCACTAGGTCAGTAAAAAAAAATCCAGCACCTTATTGCGAGTGTCTACTTAGAATCAACTTTAGGTCGAATCGATTTAAGTCGATATGTTTGCACCGCGTGACGCCATTTCCAGTGTCATTTTTCTATTTTACTTATCAAGTCTTTCTTTTACTTTTAGTAGGACAAAAGGTTTAATTTTTATGCCATGAAGATTTTGTTTTATTCAAAGCCTCATATCTTATATATATATAAATTTGCACAGTCATAAATTTAAATAAACCAACGTCAAAATAAATGTTCACTGGAAGTTTCTAATTTAAATCTGAGTCGATCGCTTTACCCGAAACCATGACTTTTCCCCGATATAATCGAAAAAAATCGGAAAAATACGGCAGCTATCGTGGTAACAAGATCATTTTTCGAAATGGGTGTAACCCTACCTCCCCTAGGCCAATCAGTGCCATCTTTTACGGGTTTAAAATACATTTTGTTAATGTACACGCCAAGTTTGGTCGATAGTGATAGATAAGAAATACGAAAGATGTCGGATCCAAACCATTTTTACATGCATAAATTGACGAAGTCCCTATCTCCCCACCTCCTTGACCGACTCAACCCATTTACGAACTTAGCCGAGATAGCCCAATAAAGGCTTGGCAAAGTTTGATTAAAATCGATGAAAATATACGGACTCTATTGTGGTCACAAAATTCGTTAATGTTTAAGTTGAGGGTATTTTGGTATTTTTGAAGTTTACGACTTCTACCATAAATTCAGTTTACGAAATCGTTTCATCAGGTAGGCTGCAATAGGTAGTATATCATATGAGGAGTGTCTGTTCAAAAGGGGCTATTTGCATCCTAAGTATTTGTATATACAGGTGTTTTTTTTTTCAATAAGATTATTTGTGAAGCAGCAAATTTTTTGACCCCATTTACACTATCATGGGCATGAATCAATTTCATGAGCGTGACGTAACGACTTGTGGGAGAAACCAAGAGGAAGCAGGGAACGAGGTAGTCATGAGCCAAATAGTTTCTGAGGCTGTTTGATGCATGCCCATGAGCGAAAATTGGTTGGAGGTTCAGAGCCTACTACAAAAAAAAATTTCATGTCTCGCACTTGGGTCAAGCGTCGATTAAAAAATGTCAAAATATCGCTTATATTTTGACAATCCGGTTCATAAAAGTGTCATTTTCGTGATAGAAAATGCTCAAGAAATTAACTCATATCCATGACAGTGTAAATGCAACGTTCATTTTCATGACTGAAAGCCCTCATGCCCATGATAATGTAAATGGGGGTATAGCACCTTTTGATCAGTATTTACACCAATTACGTTTAGGATAAGTAAATAAAAGATAAAGGGGACGGATTACGGCCCATGCAAAATTAACTCAGGCCCGGCGCAATAGAGAAGTACATATTTCAGATTATCGGTGATAATGAGTATTGAATTTTTAAATAGTTACTTGGTTTCTATATTCTGATATCGAATATAACATGTTAATATGGAATTGCTACTTTTGTTATTTATTTATTTCATTATTCCGTCTACGGTTACAACTAACAAGCTACGCTAATAGTACATAGTAATACTAAAATAAAAATTTTAAGGAAATTCGAACCTTAAAATATCTAAAAATTTTAATTTGCAAGCATTTCTAGACCAGTTGAGATCAACAAATTCATAAACAGAATTAAAGCTTTTGAGGATCTAGTTAGTGATTCTCTAAAACTATAATTAGTACGGTGATGCGAAATGGAAAGAAAAACTCTACATAGCACATAAGCATCTTTGATGCACATATGTATATTTGGATTCCGATAGTAAATCAACACAACTGATTTTAGAAATGATTTTGTCCCGTATGAGCATGACTTCTGACACTTTTCTTCTAGCATGTAGAGATTCCAAACCTAGAAAGAGACATCTGGCACGGTAATAAGGTATAGACTCAAAATTCTCTAATTTTTTAAATACAAAACGTGTGAACTTCTTTTGAATAAGTTCAATTCTCAGGATGTAGGAGATCGGTTTGAGATTCCATACGACAAATGCAAATTCAAGGGAAGACCCAATCAATGAAACGTCAGTTTTTCATCTTAAAAACATACATATAAGAAAATCGCCTGAAATCTTTGAAGTGTTATACATTTGCATTGCATTTAGCACCAATTCAATAAGCTGTTGAGATCAGATTGAAGAGCTGTGGAAACATTGGGACCTCTTAATCTTATTGCCATTTTCATATCATCTGCGAACAGCCAATATTTTGACATTATGTAGCTATTACAGAAACAATGTCATTTAAAAATAACAAAAAGAGCTTGAGTCTCAATTGACTAAACTGAGAAACTCCAGAAGTCGCTAATAATGTTTTTAACTTGTGAGTCAATATGTTAACTTCTAAAGGCCGATTGGAAATAAATGACGAAATTCATTTAAGTATTTCAATACCCATTGCTTTTAATTTTGCAAGAAGAATAGAATTATTAACACGATCACATTCTTTCTCAAAGTCAATGCTAATCAAGTTAACTTGATTACCGTCCTCAATCGCTGGAATAGCATAGTTCAAAAATGATACCAAGTTAGTTACGCATGACAGACTCTGCATAAAACCATATTGTTCCTTAGCAATGATTGTACTAGTTAAGGAGTACAATTTCCCGCTTACTATTGCATTTAGCAACTTAGGAATTACAGACAATTTTACTACTGCCCGGTAGTTTCTTACGTCATGTTTGAGACTAGCTTTAAAAATTAGGATAACAAAAGCTTTTTTCATGTAATTAGGAAAGATACCTGTACGCAGAGAAGTGTTAAATAAATGTTTCTAATAAAACATGGGTGCAACTTTTTAATAAAACTGGGCAGATATTATTCTCATCCAATGAATAAGAGCTCGGTAAATCATGGATAGCATCGATATCATTATCAGTAACCACAAGAGAGCTTGAAAAACTAGGTAAAGGAATGACATCAAAGTCAACATGTTCAGAAGCAGTATCATCATCAACTTGACAGACAGAATTAAAAAATTCAGCAAGCAATTCACAGATGAATTTAGAATTGTTTCCCGACTTATTTTCCAGAGATACTAAAATTGGAAAACTGGAAGAAGTTAGTGTTTAGCGTTTAAAAATTGCCAGAATGCTCCAGGATCCGAGTTAATATTAAGTTCTGCATTCCAAATATATTGTCTGTAAAGAAAGTTATGTAGGAAGTCGATTTCCCTTGAAAGTCTTATATAATTAGATAGTAGCTTGATGTTTATCAACCTTCTTTCTTTTTGCAGCTTTATTCTTCGCATTTTTCAATCTCTTGAGAGCTTTAGAGAACCATTTAGGGTACCTTGAATTATTTTAGCTAATAAATGGTACGAATGACGTGAAAGAATTATTAACAAATTTTTTAAGTTCAAGATAATAATGATTCAGTATTGGTGAGCGAAACAACCGGAAACCAATCAATTGATTCTAGAAATGCACACAAAGCACAAAAATCAGCACAATTTAGTTTTTTATAGTTAATCAAATCAGTCACAGATGATGAAAACTCATAAATATTGATTTCCATTTCTACAGTGATGTGGTGCAAATCAATTCTAATTAATGGAAAATCAGACTTATTTACAGAAACAGAGGCATTGTCATCAACAAACATTAAATTTAAGAATTTATCAAATGTATTCGCAATATGATTAGCTTGGGTTAAATTACCTGCAAGAGGACTATCTACTACAGTAAACTCGATCTCAGTCGAGACGTTACGTGGAACTAAGAACTTATCCTCTTCATCAAAAATCCAATTAATATTCGGTAAATTAAAGTCAGCGAAAATACATAATATGTCATTCTCATTTTTTAAACTAAATACACTACGGATCACTGACATAGAAATAGACTACTCGTCCCATTCAGAATGGTGCATTATTCGTTTGCTCTTGCTCACACAATTAACCGACTTTGAGCAGTCAGCTGTGGGTTAGAATTCTTGTCAAATGCATTTTTGGAGCATTACTCAGTTTTAATGACATAAACCTATCAAGTAATTACACCGAAAATTATTAAATAATTGGTTTTGTATCTTAAGTCCCTTAAAAGGAATGCAAACATGAAATTACACCACTTTGAGGTACAATTGAATTTCACACAATTTCTAAGGTTTCGGCAGAAATTTTATTATTAAATTATGATAATTAGTCTTTTAGTATCCAATATTGCAAATTCTCCTTATTTTATGCCAAATTTACCCAAAATGGTAACAAATGACACAAAAACATCAAAAAATCCAGGTGGCGTAATGCGGCGAATTAATTCGGAATTAATTGCATTCATGACCTTTTATTGTAACTAAAATTAAATGGGGATTATAACAAAAACACAAAAGTACTCTAATTATATCTTTTGAGTTAAAACAGTTCAAACAGTTGTTTAGAAAGTAAACCGCCTTTCCAGAAGTGAGCATTCCGACGTTTTGCTGAGAATTTATCAATGAAAAATGTGTTATTTCAGAAACTTCTCACTGCGAAATTATTTGAGATTTGAAATAAATATAATTTTTATATTTGGCGCTTTTTGAATAGGTACCTTCAATCGCCTAATGCGAAAGAAATAGACAAATATATGCTCCCTCTGAACTTTCCTTAGATGAGAACTGTCTAAAGGGTGCACCATTTGAGACAGTAAATGAGTGGTCTATTTCTATATGCCAGCGACTACGGATATTATTAATGTGAGCGGAATATACCGTGGTGGGGAAAATAATAGGTACAAAAGCTAAACATTCAAAATTTGGTCTGGCAATCCCTTCAATGGAGTAGTTAAAATAAATAAATCTTTTTACATTAATTACATTTAGTATAACACATATTACATAGTATATAGTATATAATATAATAAAAAAAATTAAAATATATTGTTATTTACAAGTTATTGTGAACTTATAAATTTGTTAGTTTATTTTTCACTTGTACCTATTATTTCTTCCGCCACTGTACATATCTAAGCTACTTTGGGGAGGAATATAACTTAGAAATATGCAAAAAATGTCAGTAAAAGCCATATTAAGACCTATATTAAATGCAATTTGTTCTACATCAGATTGTTGGCGATTAATTAGCTTACTACGAAGTGATGCTTTGGCAGCTATAATTACACTACCTCCTTTCATATTGGAGTCCATATATCGATCACGGTGGTAAACAATGTATTGAGATTTATCAATAAACTCAGATGTTAAAATGCTGGAGCATAGACACGTCTCGGTCAAAATTATGATATCGTAAGAGTTATTCCATACACCCAAATATAAATTTTTAAGCTTAGTATGCATGCCATTTATATTAGAGTAATAAACCGAGTATGTTTTATTAGTAGCAGATTATGAGTGTTCCAGGTATTGAGTGTTCTTTAGTTGTTTATTACTAACTAAGATCATCATGGCTGATCTTTAGGGTTTTTTGGAATATATTTAAACATTCTTATTATTACTCCTTTCGGCCAGAAAACAGGGGCCATGAATGAACGCACAATATCCGAAGGAACTCCCAATTTAAAGTAGCAGAACTAATAAGATGATGTATTCTTATCCTTTTTTATCAATTTTTTGCAGAGAAAGCTTTCAGGGGGAAGGTTTTGTAGCGGTATACCTAACAAGGCACCTACTTATCTTTTTAAATATTATAAATAAAATTTATTTTTTAATCTACTAGTTAGTTTTGAAAACAAAAACAAAATGTCAAGGGAGATAAAACCTTAGTACAGCGGTAGAATTGATTAATGTAACATCTATACAAATAAATATTAATAAACTTACTTAACTTTTAATTTATTATTTTCATATAAAAGTTTAATTATGGAGAATACCTCCATAAACTGTTGACCCCGATCGCGAACCACGCAGTTTACTACAGTGTATTATCCTTCAGAGAGAAATTATTTTCATCATCCGTGTACATACTCAACCTAAGGGAAGACTGGATCTTGGCTTACCAGGACCCTCGCACGAGTATGCATTTCCCTAAACAGTACAACAAGAAATTCATGGCCGATAGTACCAATTCTTCGGACCGCAAAGGCATGGAACCTTTATCTTCAACTTCCTCAACTTTAAACGCAACTATATCGCATCGTTCACACCGTCCTAGAGGAGCAGTTCAAATAAGGGCATATCTTTGTGCTCTCCCTACGCCAGAATACATCATCTTGAAGAACTGAAATTTTAAACATAAACTTCCTTCGTTTCAACCTTAGGCAGCATATTTTATTTCGCCCAGCATTTATATTTATCGTTCTCGCTCGGTAACTAGGAGGAGGGTAATGTGGCGGTATACCTAACAAGGCACCTACTCATATTTTTAAATAAAATTAATATTTTAATCTAGTTAACTTTGAAAACAAAAATAAAATGTCAAAGAATAAAAAGTTAGTTCAGCTCTAGAATTGATTAATATAACACCTATACAAATAAATATTTACATACATATAAATATCTTTTAATGTACTATTTTCATATAAAAGTTTCATTACGGAGAATACCTCCATAGTTTGGCTTACTAGAGATGTACTTTAGAACCATATCTGCAGTCGCAACGCTGAACATTGATCCAACCTCGAAATATGAATCCACTTCCTACTCTGGAGCTCACTCGACTCAGTACTAATTCCAATAACTTTGTTATTCTTTCTCGATGGGCGATTTTTAGCCCAGATTTTTATTCAGGCATAATTTCTTTTATTAATTTTTTTTCGCAAAAATGGAAAGATGTTTGTTACCATTGTTTAAAAACTATAGTTAAAAGGCGTCACTATTAAAATCAGCAAGGAAGTGTACATATAAAAATTGAAAAAATGATAAAAGATAGAAAAACAAACAATGCTTTTTATTGGGAATTAATCCACTATTGATTTTCTATATCGATTTAAACATCATCTAGCCCCGTGCGGAGTGGTCAAAGATATCTTGGTATTAGCCCAACTGACATAGCACACAGCGTTCACGACATTAGCGCAACTAGCCAACCTTCTCCGTCCAGTATTGTTTCTCACTTTACTTATTTTCATCAAGTACATGGAATCATTCTTGTTCTACCTCTTCTTTATCCTCCTTTTATTTGACTATTCACTATTTCTTGCCTTCAAATGGAATACATTTAACTTTCATTCAAAAACCTTACAAATATTGTAGGTAGGTTTATTGTTAAAGTTATATTTTCCGTTTTATGGAGAACTTTTTTGTTTTTAAACAATGGAATACATAGAACAGTGGTAATTTAAATAAATTTTTTCCAAAAAAAATAAATAAATACACATAGAATACAATAACATATACAACGATGTTATACAGCTTAAATAAAAAGAAATAGTAATATTAACACTTTAGCCATTAATATCGAATATAAAAACTATTTAGAATTTGAGTATTCATTATCACAAATAATCTGAGATAGGTTTTATTTGCACCGGACCTGGATCACATTTGAACCGTCTCCTTTATGCCGTTTTCGAATTCACATTTCATTCATTCATCTATTCTTCCCCCTAATTGTTCTCCGAAAAATACCGAATAGTGCGTAGGTCGCTTGAAAATATACGTAGATTGCCTTGCATTAGCACTTTTTTATCTATCAAACTTGAAATGCTCTCTAAAGTTCAATACAAATTTCGTAGATATTGTGATCGAAAATAATGTAGAACAGTTCAATTAGAACAGCCTATAAGCATGGAGAAAAGTGCCAGGAGCAAGTGCGGTCTTAACATTAAAGTATGTTGTTCGTAAGTACGCCGGTCAAGAAAAGTGCTCCTATACAAACTCTATGTATAATAAAACAAATAGTTAAAGAAAAGCATGCTTATGTAGCTTAAGTGAAAAGTGGAAGAACATGAGAATTAGAAAACGGCTTTAATTACAGTTGACACACACAAAAATGGTCAGAAATCAAACCTGCTTCTTCCATATAAATTTTTTTTAAATTTTCCCTCTTCCTCCCCCGCTCCCATTCAAAAGAATAATTATTTAATTTTTAATTAATTAATTATTCAAAGCCAATAATCCTTGTTCAAACTTTAAATGACTAAACCATGCCAATATGGGAAACAGCACATTTTGATGAAAATATTAAACGTAGTTCAACTGCAAAAGTCAATGCAAGCAAATAGCACGTTTTGATAGGGCCAATAAAAATAAGGCTAATGATCATAAGGTGCAAATAGCCCCTTTTGAACAGACACCCCTCTTTTGAAATCTACCTAAAAATTCTCATGAGCAAATGGACTCGTATTATAATATCGATGTGCCCTTATTATTATAGCGATTAAAAATAATATACATATGTACTTCATTAAAAATTAATATTTATTACTACTGATGAATGTAAATGTCAACACCGAATGTAAAACACGTTAAATTAACGGGTTCCGTAAATTAGCGTTAATGACCAGTTCAAAGTAAGTAATCTGCATTACAATGTACATATTTCAATTAAAATAATAGGAGTATTCACGCTGTGTTGTATATCTAAATTTATCGTTGTAGCGAGTGTACAATTTTTATATTTTCATAGTTATTTTTATCGCTAACAATTTTTTATGCTTTTTTATATTTAGATACAATAGCAAATACAACAAAGCGTGATATTATCCTTCAAAAATTATTATGCTCCAAGTTTCAGTGGATCTTTTATAATAAATTACTAAATAAACAGGGTAAAAATACCCTTTCTACAATAGAATCACCTAGAGCCCTATTTTTCTAACAAAATATACGGAATTGAACTTGATCAAATTAAATTAGATTTAAAAATACGAAGAAACTTTAGGGAAACTCATTTTTAAAAAATACATCAATATTGTTGACTTGTAAAATTAAATAATTTATTATAATTACTCTATACATTATACGAACATAAAGTGTAAACATATAGTTAATTCCGAAAAAAAAAATAGAAAGCTTTATAGTGGCCTAAAACAGAGATAAATATGATTTCATTAGAAGATCTCGAATTGAAGCAGTTCATCTCCTCGTCCGGTTTTGTTGTTTCTTGATTCTAAAAAAACCACAAAAATTTATAAAGCGAAAAAAGCTAGATTTAAAGCATTTTTAACATTTTTGAATGAAATTCCGCATTTTCTCGAAATTAAATTTTTACGATCTAGTCTAGTGCAATACTTGTCACATGTTTGCAATTTTGAAAATATCCACTTAGTTGAGCTGGGGCAAACAGAAATAACCGATTGCAAACGCAGATATATTATATTATCGTTTACTTGGATTAAAAGGCAAATTTCGGTACCTACTATTAATAGGAAATTTGGCTAAACATGTAATTTCTGCTAGAATTTCATCACAATTTTATCGTGTGTTTATTTGTAATTTTGGATTTATTCAATTTACGGTCACATAAATCACGTGTCTTTAATCTCTTTTAATTCTTCAGTTATTTAAAAAAAAAAAAGCAGCCTTTATTTTTTGTAAGATTCGAATAGACTTGCTTATATTATTTTATTTTGTATTTGTATTAAGCGAATTAAATAAATATGAAGTCATATAAATATTGCAGATTTACACCGGGAATACTTCTTAATTATCTGATTGCAGCGGCCCTATATAGAAACAAGCATTTTTATAAAGGAGATACATATTTATATACGTATTTGTTTCATTTTACAGATTTGTTGCAATTTGCTTAAAATATTACGAAAGTAATGATTGACAGGAATGGTTTACAACAACAATTTGCCAACATAGCTTTAAAATATTCTTTTTCAGTGTCTAATAATAATTGTAGTTTTGCTGCTTCCTGGAAAGTTCGTAGTACTTGATCACTAAATAGATAAACAGGAAATATTCAGGAAATATTACAGATACCGAACTTAATCAAAAACATGTCGTATATAGTAAGAGAGATTATTTTGGCCTCTGACAATTAAACTATGATTTTGTAATACATAGTAAAATGAATACTGTGTACATATTTTTATAGTTATATTATATTGTTGTTTCGTAGACAGGGAATGGAGCCCCAAAATTTGCGTTTGATCGCGTTTTAAAATCTTCCAATAATTTGTTGTTTAACCAAGTTCATTACAAGATAAGAAAAAGCTCATCCTACAATTCGCATATTGGCGTAAAGAGTAGGTATATGTAAATATGTAAAATTTGTTTGGAGAAATATTTTGGCAAGCTATGTGTTAATTTTCTTATCTAAAATTCATCAAAATCTATGTTTAGTAGAAAGGCGGAAAATATAAATCGGGCAAGTTGATGCAATGGAATTTAGATGCCCTGGCAAGATATTACAAAATGGTATACATTTAATTGGAAATACGGGCCAATTGAAAAAAGGATATCTAAATTATATATGAAAAATAAATGCTTCCCATTAATTGCCTTTTCATAATTAATCATGAATTTGCCAATTTCTCCCACTGAAAGTTTTAATGAAGAACCGAAAATAAACACTGAATGAGCAGAAATTATCTAAGGCACTTGCTAGTGGAAGTCTGCAAATAGAGGAACTGGGCGATTCTAAAGTGTAAATTCTTTAGTTTGCTTGATATAACAAAAAGTTTTGTTTTTAAGAAGTGAGTTGAGCCAAAGGCATGGGCACGGCTTTTCTCAAGAACGGGGTGCCCTAAACAAAAGAAAACGAGCTAAGTAAATGGTTAAGAATTTTTATAGTAATTCGGTCTGCAAAGAATTTTCGGTGTGACAGCATGCCATAGTATTTGCTATAATAATATAGTAGCTCCGTGTGACCACCCTGCGACTGTATGGCTGTATGAATTCAGTTCACACAGCCGAAATTTTTTCGACCACCACACCACACAGCAGCTGTGGGGCTCGCTTTGCGCATTCAAATAACGAGGCAAGAGCACTCCTCGCTCAACAAATTCCATCGCTGTGTGCGGTGCTGTTCGCATATCGATACAATTTGGCTACAATAAATTAGTAGTCAAGAGATTTGACTGCGTTCCTCCTCAGAAGGAAGTTCAAGAATATTTTTTTCTTTCTTTTCTTTTTATCATCTTCGAGCTCATTCCGGGCCATAGGGCCAATTTGTGGCCCTGCACGGCGCTGATATTTTTGGGGGCGCCGCTGAATGCACAGAGCGCTGCTCAGCGTTTAGCCTTGCTGCTACTGTGTCCCAATAATCACCAACAATCAATAAATTCCTCCTAATTATTTATCAGGCACAACAGAGGAGCACTCGGCTGATTCCCTTTAGCGGAGAAGGTACATTGCCACTTCTCTGGGCCAAGTGGGGCTCCATTCCCTTGGTCCTTCCAAAACTTTTGGATCTGTGTGTTAAGTCAGCACTTCCTGGGGCTCACAATGCAATCGCCACTATTTCACGGGTATCGCCTCAAAAACACTTTAGAAATCGATTGCGATCCAAAAAATCACTCATTCATTTCACTCGACGGAATGTCTTATAAGGGAAAATGTCAAATTTTGTTAGGCCATCGGAGGACCCACGAGCGGAGCGGAACACCGTGGGGCGATTTTTTCCGATATTTCTCTAGGCACCGCAGGAGTCGCGATAAACCAACTTTCACAGCAGTTTTATCGGAGCACTAGTCGACTATTTTCCTTCCATAAATTTTTTTCTCTACAATAGGGAAATAACTCAATTCACTTTTTCATTCGGGTCCGGCAAAACAAAATAAAATGGGAATTTACGCGAAACGGTCCCGTCAAACATATAAATTACATTACTTTTTTATGCAATTATTGCTCCAGCAGAAAATCGAGAACTTTGCACTCGTTTTAAGGAATTTTCCTTCTGGAAATCTACAATTTTTCGTATAATGAATAGTCGCGAATTTCGGGAAAATTTACGAGAGAACTAACATGGCCGACAATCAACGACAACGACGACAATCTTCATGCTGGTGTGGAGTAGAGAAAGTTGGAAGATTTTTTTTATCAGCTACTCGCGAGCTCTCCTCGAGTGCAGCACAGCACGGCTGCTGACGGCACGGCACGCGAGCAGCCTGGCTCCTGAGAGGCGAGACTCGAGAGCGACGACATGCGGCACGAGCACGACTCCCCGCTGCTCCTCCCTGGCGTAAACTTTTCCAATTTTAGCCGGAGTGATCTTTATCATCTGCGAGTGGCGGACAAATGCGCGGGTGGAAGCATTTTTGCTATTTTCATAATCACGGAGCAAATGTCGGCCGGATCGCCGACGGCTGCACTTGCCCCCGGCGCTTTGCTTATCGCCGCAGTTCGAGAAGGGGCCATCACCGATTTTCAGATTGTGGCCGCCGTTTAAACCAAGTCTGCGGCACGAAACGGCGAGATGCGCCCCCAACGGCCCCAACCCCAACTTCGGCAAGCTCGTGCTGCTCTCGCGCTCCAGCTAGATAAAATAAAGCTCAGCTTTTCCCCTCCTGCTCTCGGTTTTTGTCAGGCGGACCAAGCTTTTAGTCGGCCAATTTTTGCAGATTGAGGCAGCAATTTAAAATGAATAAAACACTTAACCGGAAATGGAAATCATAAAGAATTATGCATTTATTTATTTATGTAAATTGATCAAAAGGAATATTATATGTGAAACAAACATAAATATACCACATCTGACTATTGTAATTTTTAATTAAAATTGTTCCGACTCAACTGTGATAGACCTTTCATGCATACATCTTTTAGAGTTGCCAGATTATGAAATTTACTTGATGACTAGACTGACCGACAAATTGTATTGTATTGTATTTGTAGTATTAAATACCAAACAAGTTCGCAGTGAAAAGTTTCTATTCTTTAATAATAGCATACTCTTTTTTCATTGAACAAATTCAAATGCAGCGACAAAACGCGCACTTCTGGAAATGCGGTTTATGTACATACATGAGGGTGGAGTGAAATTTTTTTTTTTTTTATATATTTACTATGGCATACCCGCAAAAAGCTGCGTGATAGGCACAATAAGCAAAAGCGAAAATATTTTTTGTCTAGGTTTATATTTAGAGGTGCCCCCGTTGGGACAAAGTTTTGAAAAAAAATCAGAAACTTGTCAATGTTCGATAGTGCAAAACCAAATGCTAAACTTCATAAAATGATGGTTTTATCAGGGCCAGACTGTCATCACGTCAGATGATGCGAATTTTCTACTTAATTGGCTATTTTGTAACATTTTTCTCATAAATGTTTCATAATTATGAATCGCAGTTTTATTGCAAAATTCTTGATTTATTTTTGTTTTAAGAGGTTTTGGGGTACCGTAAATTACAAACTTTTATATATATTTTTATTATTACATAAAAATATAGGTATTAAACAACATGAAAAATACTATTCCGATACATTATTAAGGTTTATATACATATGTATGTACATCTGAATGAGGCTATCAAAAATGAATGAAATTATATTTTTTTTCAAAATTCTTTCGTTTTGGGGCACCTCAAACCATTATAATACATAAATGATATTTCACTCCACCCTAACATACATACATATCTGAACAAGAGTTATAAGAAGACAAAAGTGATAATTAGAGCACTTGCTATAAACATAATTTAATTTTAATTACAGTAAAACGACATAATTTTCATAATAATAAATTTTCTGCCGAAAATTTAAAAAATTATTTAATAATTTTTATGGAAAAACGTCCTGATCTTACGAAATAGTTTTTAAACCAAAATATATGCATATTATAAATTAAAAATGTTAAAGAAAAGAGCAAAAATTTGAAAGCTTCCCAAAACGTAACCGACTTCAAAGTTAATTAATAAAAAAAATGAAAACCTATGCGAAAGTGGCGGAAGGCAACACGTAACAAATTTAATTTTGTTTTCCAAACAAATGGCATATTATTTCTATATGATTTCTCTGCAAGTTAAGAATTCGTAAATCCCGCTTTCGAGAAAAATAGAGTTAAATGATAGAAGATACCCTATTTTAGCCAATACAGCTATTACTACATCTTGCAAAACAACGTCCCTTACCGAGTCTGTTTGCCCGTGCGCGATTTTCTCCCTAATTACTGAACAGATTTTATTCGGTTTTTACGATCGATAAGGTGGAAAAAAAAAGCGATGAGCGGAAGTTTATAATAGAAATTTGGAACGTAGCTTAAATGAAAGTCTGGGTCCTAATGTAGGAATGTCAAATACAACAAATTTCTGTAGCCCTTTTTATGAGTGTGCGCTTGCTATAATTTATATCCGCTAACTATTATATGAAATAATTAGTTTATAGAAAAAATACAATCCACAGATTATTGAGAAATGTTTTGATATTTTAATAATAGCTTAAAACAGTATCATTTGAGCAAAATTATCAGCTCCTAGATTAATTCATTATTTCGTAATGATTTTTCATAAATGGTCAAAATATGGTATTTCGGACTTTTCAACTAGAAAATTGGACCTGATGGATAATATTCATCTACAAATTCAGTTATCAGAAAAACATCCTATAGAAATGAGTTGCCAATTCTTCAAAAATAAAGTTGATGTAATTAGTCTGCAAGTCTGTATGGACTGCTTATTATGATAGAAACATTAATTTTATTCATAGTTATTAATTATGAAAATTTATATAATTTCAAAACATTTTGATCTGGACAATATGTATTGCCTACAAATATACCCCAAATATCCTATCTGGGGTGCAAAGTTCCCCAGCACGCCCCTCGATGGTTTAAAATTTTTTTTTCGCACATCATCCAATAGGAGACTGCTAATTTAAAAAGTACATACACCTACCCTTAATACAAAACCAGAGTTTTTTTGTTTTCATTGTTTTGGATTGTACCATTTATAAAAATAAGAAAGCTTAAATCGTTGACGGCCAGCAATATTTAACATAATCGGTAATAATTTGTTTAGAAAAATAACATTTTTAATCAAGGAAATTAACATTTTCCCAAATACATACGTGTTCATAGATATGTGTACCTATGTATGTCTCGAATTTTGTAATTAGCAAACGATCCATCCCAGAAAAACATCTTTTATTATCGTTTTAAGATAGCTACTATTGTCTACTAAATATATTTATGAAGAAATTGATAATTTTTATGATCAACATAGAAATAGCTTCAATCTACAACAAAGTCTAAACGGGTAATACCTGACCGCTCGTTTGCATATACTTTTTAGGACCGATGTTTAATAAAAAAAAATACAATATTTCAATCATAGCCAAGTTGATTACTGAGCCGAATTTATTTGAAGAATAAATTTATCTGTCGATTGAAAAATTGGCACCAACTGGCATTTTTACCGGCCGGCCGATTATTAAGGTAGTAGTCTGGTATCTAGCACCGTTTTTCATACTTTTTTTCAGGAACGTTTTTTTTGGGGAAAATAAAAATGAATCGTTCTGATTTTTTAATATGTTATTATTAACATCTAAAGGATATAAAAAAAAATTATTTTGAATCAATTAAACATTTGCTTATTATTATTATAATTAATGGAAGTTGGCGCTTAAAAAAAAAAGTGGGTGGCTGGCCCGGGTGATTTAGGCTCTTGAGGACATCAGAAATAAAAAATTGAATTTGATTATTAATCTATAGATATGTCATTCTCGTCGGAACTAAAATTGTTAAATTTTATTGAAAAATAACAAAATGGCGGACTTGGAAAAAAAAAGTCATGTTTTTGAAGCACAAAAGGGGTTGTAAAATGGAAAGTTAGGGGTGAAAAAAATGTATTTTAGTTCCGACGAGAGCTACAGGTGTGTAGAATAACCAGTTAAAATTTCAGACCAATCGGTTGTATAGAAAAAAAGTTTTCACCTGGGCCGACCGGAAAAACGTTGTTCCGAGAAAAACGCGTGTAAAGTTTCAAGAATAGATTTTATCACACCGTGCAACCACGAGGCGCTCTCGAAAATTCATTATAACTCCGTTCGTATTTCGAATTTGGGTCTAAAATTTATACAGTATGTTCTCAACATATTGTACTTCCGAATTAACTAAAAAAAAAAAATTCGATTTTTCCAATTCTAAACACCAGACTACTACCTTAACACACCGAACCGAACGTGCCGAATATTGTTAATTAATGGCTATGTTTTTCGTTTCTTAAGATAAATTGAAAAAGTAAAAGCATTAAATTGTCAAAAAATTAATGAACCAATCCTCGTTTTTTCATTTAATCTTTATCTCATTTTACACGGTTATACAGAACATACGTATTCTCAACTTTTCTCTATCTGGTTTAGATTGATTTACACGATTTAAAGTTTAATTGAAGATACCCTTCTATTTTGTATGAATTATGTGTCTCGTTTGGCACGGTTTTTCCTGGAACGTATCAACCGTGTAAATTGAGGGGTGTATATGTATTTTCTGAATAATACGAACAATTGTTTTTCATATCAATATAAGAATCTCTTTTCTGCACAGTTTTCTATAAAACGTGGTTACAAACCCCTATCGTGCAGTATCGTCGGTATTTCACTAAAATCGCTACTTCTCACCTTGCTTTTTGTCAAAGCTTAATGGCATATGAAAACTTTTCTTGAAAGACTCTCTGCTAGCAGTACGAATTTGCATCAAAATCCATTTAGTATTATAGTTCTCGGGTAGTAAGATCTCAAAAATACTTTATTCTAATGGGTATTCAAAAATCACAGACACAGCGTTCCTTATTGTTTCATTATATCTGCTTAAGTCAGAAAAAATTAACGTTGGTCATGATGAGTACAAAAATGAACGAAGTAGTAAAAAGATAAGTGCTAATGCAACATTTTTCTTTTTTTGTATTAAAATAAGTTTATTGATAAGTATGAAATATAAGGCATAAAATTGAAAGCGAAATTATCAAATAACAATTTGAATTGAGACAAAACAAAAACTTTTCTGTCAGAAATTGGCTGTAGCTTCAATTTATCATGTCTGCAGTTGGAGTGAACTAAGTTAAAATGCATTTTACAGAGCATTACGTCATTGCCTTTTCTCACATTGCGCTCAAGAGTTTCAGTAAGGTAACACATACGACATCCAGTTTTTAACAATAATAACAAAATTTTGATTCTCTCATCACAGAAATTCATTTATTTGGTTTTAGAATCAGTTTCTGGGGGTACGCTTTCTTCAGCCGTATCTTTTGTATTTCCTTTATTCTTGGAAGCCGCAGTTTCCATTGACCATAAGTTCATAATATCTTTCTTATTAACTTTTCCCATTGCGTTGCGTGGCATTTCATTGATAATCATCAATACTGTCGGCATAGAGTATGTAGGAAGTTTTTCTGAGCAAAAAACTCTTAACGATTCTAAGTCCAGCTCCGTTCCCTCCTTGAGAACAGCAGCAGCTGCAATTTTCTGTCCCCATGTGATGTCTTCTAGACCTACAACAGCAACGTCTTTGATACTGGGATGATTTAGAAGCTGTGTTTCTATTTCCAGGGCTGATACCTTGTATCCTCCAGTCTTAATAATATCAACGCTTAATCTGCCGAGTATCTTGAAGGATTCGCCATCGTAGCTAGTTACATCGCCTGTTTTAAAGAAGTCCCCTTCAAAGTCACGTTTCGTCTCTTCGGGTCGGTTGAAGTATTCTTTAAATACGTTTGGACCCTTCACCTGCAATTCACCCATTATTGGGGAACTTGTTTTTTCAGGTGTGCTGCTCTCGTAAAATGGTTTGTCTGCCTTACACCAAAATCCCATATCACTTTCTCCTTTGCTTTGATGCAGAGTTTTGCCTTCGCTATCAACTATTCGAACTTGAACGCCGGGTAAGGGTTGGCCCACAGTGCCTGGCTTCCTTAAGCGGCTCTTATCTTCTACGTAAGGATTGCTCAATGCCATTCCAATCTCTGTCATGCCATATCTTTCCAGCAGTCGGTGCCCGGAAATTTCGAACCATCGCTCAAATACGGTAGTAGGAAGTGGGGCAGACCCAGATACCATCAGTCGAATATTTTTCTTGCAATGATTCTCAATATATTCCACCATTCTAGAATTCTTCGCGAATATCTTGTCGTATTCCTCGATTAAGAAATTATAGATAGTTGGCACGGCCATAAACATGTTAACGCGATCTTTTGCAGGTGTATTAATTCCAAGTAGGGTGCTCCAAACATTGTGGCTATCAAAGCGGTCGTGCATGACAATTTTTGCACCCATGTTAAGCGGGCATAAAAGTGCATTGACGCACCCATGGACATGATTTAACGGAAGAACGTGCAGAAGGCAATCTTTGTTCGAATATTGCCAAGCATCGGTTAAGCAATTAACCTGAGAGGTAATATTTTTATGCGAAAGGACAACTCCCTTAGGGCTACCTGTGGTCCCCGAGGTGTATAAAATCATTGCATTCGATTTCGTATAAAAATTGGAACTCAATGCACTTTCAATTACCAATTGCTGGCATAATTGCAGCACATTTTCAGCCTTTGGATCTAACCAAGACATCTGAGGATCAACTTCGGGGATGAATGAGTGGTCGATTACAATTAGAATTTTCTCTAAACTTGTGGCAATTGGTTGCATAGTGGGTTCATATTCGGGAGTTGTGATAAGTAAATGTGCTTCGGAGTCAGTTGCGAAGTACTTAAGAAGTTCAGGTGGATGTCGAGGGCTCAATGGAACTGCTATTTGGCCAGATATCCAGCAAGCCCATTGAGCTATTAAGTAGATGGCATCATTCGGGCACAAAAATGCAACTCGTTGATTCGCTCCACTTCCTTAAATATTTGGGTTTAGAGCTTCTTTAATAAATAATAAAGTTAATTCAATCTTACCACAAAAGTTTGATATTTGCAAGGCAAGTTTTTTTGCTGCCGTATAAAGTTTAATGTACGAATATTCCCCAGCTTCATCCTTCAGTGCTGCTTTATGCCCATAAAGAAGAGCTTTCTTAAAGACTGGGACTACATCTCCGGCTTTTTCCTCTTCGGCGAAGTTACTAATCAGCTTTGAGAGTATTTCATTCTCATCTTCTACAGTGAATTTTTTCAACTGCAAGTAAACAATAAAAAATCTACAAACATTGACACAATTGAAGAAAGAGATTGTTAAGAACTCTCGACACATATTGAAATAATTTATATTATTTTATTATTGTAATAAATGAGAGAGTGGACAATATCTATATACTTATATAAAAGAAAGTCGTGTTAGTTACACTATTTATAACCCAAGAACGGCTGAACCGATTTGGCTGAAAATTGGTGGGGAGGTAGCTTAGAACCAGGAGAAGGACATAGGATACTTTTTATCCCGTTCCCGTGGATAGGACACTTTTTATCCCGTTCCCGTGGAACGTAGTATAACAACGAAAAATTTATCAGTATAGCCTTTGAAAATTTGACAGTTTGAAGGAAATTAATTTTGTCATACATTTGTATGGAACAGCTTTTTTCATTGCAGTGCTCATTGTGAAAGTTTATATCGGTAATTTTGGACGGTGAGTTTGATTTTCCAGGCGGATTAACGGCTTTTTTGATTGAAGTGCACATTGTGAAAGTTTATTATATCGTTTGTTATTGTGCGCGTATCCACAATCAATCCAATCGGTGTGTTTTATTTTCCAGGCAGATTCGTTCGTAATTGAAATTCTATTTTCAAACGGTAAGTTGCCTTCGAAAATGTTAAATTTTGAAGTTGACCGGTTGATGTGTTTGTTTCGAGTTTCTATTAGCTATTAACAATACAATGCCGCGACCAAGACGATCAAATCTTTCACGACAAAGCCGTAATGCAACTAGGATTCGAAACATTGCGTATGAAAGGACTGAAGAAGAACGAGAAATTGCACGTGAAGAGCGCCGCGTTAGTATGGCTCGACTTCGTGCCTGGCTTACCACCGCACAATTTACGACTAAAGGTTGGCCCGTAGTAATCATGCTTCGAAACATAAACCAACCAAAACTGTGCAACGGAACGCGTTTGGTGGTAAGCAAATTGATGAACAATGTGATTTACGCCACGATACTCAAAGGAAAATTCGAAGGTGAGGAAGTTCTCATTCCGAGGATCCCGATGATCCCAACCGATATGCCGTTTCAGTTTAAACGACTTCAATTACCGATCCGTCTTGCATTCGCCATGACCATTAACAAATCACAAGGCCAATCCTTCAAAGTTTGTGGTCTGAATCTAGAAAATCCATGTTTTTCCCATGGTCAATTATATGTGGCATGTTCACGGGTCGGAACACCATCTGCGTTATTTGTTCTTGCGCCTGCTAATAAAACGAAAAATGTCGTCTATCACAAGGTGCTTCACTGAAGAGTGCAACCCATGCACCAAAATACATGGCCAATAAAGAATCATTAAAATACTTGATTTTTTTTATAAAAAAAAACCTCACATTTTTATGGAAAGTTGTGCCCGGGCAACGCCGGGTACGGTTCAGCTAGTATCGTATATAATTATAATTTCTGAATCTTACTTTTTATATAAAAAAAACTGTCTTTTACATTTTTTACAAACCTAAATTAAATTTAACGGTTGGATTAGTTAAATATTATAGTTATTAAAAACTGTTTTAAATTACTTTTATACAAATACAAGGAATCAGAAAATATAATTGAAGGTAATGAATTCTTTGCAACGAAGTATTTTTTATCTTTAATGGTAGAAGCTTTGATGACAATACAATATTCTACCAAATTTAATTTGACCCCTTCAACCTTTTAGGGTTCCTCTTATAACACGTAATTATAAGTAATACAAAAGTAATGTATTTCAAACAAACCAATACTTTCAATTATATTTTCTTACTCTTTGTATTTTAATTATAATAATCATCTTGCTCATGTTTGAAGCAGATAAGCGTATTTTAAACGTCTTTAGATCTAACCAAAATAAAAGCATAACCGTTTCAAAATCAGTGTTCAATTTTTGTTTCCCAGTAGTTTAATTTTAACCCTACATGTTCTTGAAAGTGGGTGGCTTCAGAATATTATTTTTACTTACATCATTGTTTCGTCATTTTGATTGAAATTGTTTTATTATATGTATGTACATACATACATATATTATTATGAGGTTTAAGTGATTTTCACATGTATTTCCTCAAGCGTAGTTTTTAACCTTTTATTAAAAAAATTATCAAGGACGTTAAATTTCCTCCTTCTAACATTCTTAATATATATTAGAACATAATTTTTCTGAAAAAATGATAGTTCGGCAATTTCGATGAGTTGACCAGGATAAAATATAGAAATAAGTTCGATATCATCTGCATATGTATGTCTAAGAATTGCTGAGCCCTGATATGGGTTCAGTAAGTCGAATAAAATAATAGCAAGCAGTAAAATATAGTTCTGAATATTAAAGAACTTATACCTTTGAGACTAGAGTAAAACCGCTTGGCTTAAACGTATAGATTTGTAAAATTGCTGCCTCTATTAAAATCAATTGTTTTGATGTATGTGCTTAGAACATCTGTCTTTTTGCGAAGGTATCGTACGAAAATGAAATCAAAAATAAGCATGATAAATTTGTACTGACTAGCGAAAGTCTAAGGGTTGAAGAATTTTAAAATACGTCAGACATCGCCGCTGCGAAACTATAATACATACATTAAAGCTGAATCGCACTATTTCATTGATTTTACAAATGGCACTATGCAAATTCGTCAGTTGGTTGCAATTTTTAATTAAACCGACTATTAAGGGGATATTTTACAATTAAAATAGGAAAACAATTTTTTTTTTATATTTCGATAGATTTATATCTTCAAAATATTCTGCAAACATTTTATGACAAGATTGGAATTAGTATAGATTTCATAATGAGTTTTGTTTAAGTGCTTCTGCCCTCGTTTCATTATTGCAACTTTAAATGCATTTGTCTCAAAACATGATTTTCTGATCCGAAGTACAAAACCCTGAGCAACCTTCTCATCGAATCGGTTGGAAATTTTGCATATATTGTTGGCAATTCTGCAGTATATTTCTATGTACTTAGCACATTGAATAGCAGTATACATGGTATATACATTTACTATATAAAACATAGGTGCCTGTAATTAAGTCTCTGTTCTTTCTTAAATAAAGTCGCTGCAATGCAAATGCATTTTGTAAGAGTTGAGTGTTTTTAACCACGTTTTATCTTTCTTGACATAACATATATAATTAGAGGGTATTAGTGCATGGAATTGACCAAATGTTCATATATTATTATAATTATTATGTTTTTCACATACAAACAAATTTACTGTTTATAATAACAGAAAACTCAAATATGGTAACAATTGTATTTTCCACAACGTCAAAACAAAGGGAACTGATAAGAGAACTTAAAAGTAATTCATTTTATAGCAACAAAACTTAATATTTAGTTGAGTACATTACATATCTTTCATAACTTCATAACATCTCTTCGGCATAGAACTAATAATTTGATCAACTATTTGTGGAAAAATCATATTCCGTTCAGTTTTAACGGCTTCGTATAATTGATCAGCGTTTCTAAATTTTCCACGTTGTCCAATACCCAAAGGTTCTCGATTGGGTTTAAGTCGGGAGATTGCTATGACCGGAAACACATCCCCGAACTATCACACCTTTTCCTCCTCTATGCTTTACTGTTAGAATACAATATTTTGAGTTCAACCACTTATCCTGCCGTCTCAGAACGCGTATCATCCCATCTGAATATTGCAGGTTAAACTTGGATTCGTCAGAGAAGAGAACAGTTCTCCAACGTTGAAGGGGCCAATCACGACGCGTCCTTGCGAAATCCAAACGGGCTCATCTGTTCCGTGCAGAAATGAAATGTTTATTTGCAGTTCATAAGTTTTAAGTTTAGCTTGTCTAGCTCTTCTTTTGATGGCACTTTGACTCACATTCAGTCCCAAATTGCTTACAAATTGGGAAGATGTTATAAAAGGATCACGTCTAATCTCCCAAGCAATTAATTTATTCATCTGATGTGAAGTTTTTCTGGATCTACCACCTTTATTAAAAGTTTCCAGAAAGCCACTCGCGTTGTACTTCTTTTTTAATTCTGTGAACTATAGATTTAGAAAGGGCTTTTGCGCTAATTCTTGCTCGTAACGACAATTATTCTTAATTCAAATGCGGTAATATATTTATTTCACGCCATATTTTATTATTTTTCTCCGCACTAAAATTTATTGTAGTATTCGCATATCAGTTTAATTTAGTGAGCAATTTGTCTTCCAATAACTCTCGTATATGCCTACCACAAATAACGAGATATTTCAATTTAAATAGAAATACAATTCCCTTTATTTTCACGTTGTGGAAAATGTAATTGTTACCATATTTGAGTTTTAATTTGTTATTGATTTACGGATTTACGATAATTTGTATTAGGAACTAGCTGAGCCGGCAGACCTGTCCAAATTTCAATAAATTTGTTTGTGATCCTTTTGTGAATTTTTGAAAAGCTTTTGGAAATGTGTAAACAAAATAAAAATGCGCACAAAATAAATGTAATTTTATTTTAATTTGGGCTGGAATGCATTTTTCCAGATTTTTCTTTCAATTGAGTTATATCCATCCCGGGACCATAACGAACAAAATAAAAAAAATCAGCCACTCAGTTACCCTTTGTTTTGCTAGACACTGTATGTATGTAAATTGAAATTTTCTATCAATCAATATGTTCTTGTAAAGGTTTGAAAAGTAACACAGTATTTTATTTTATTTTTTATTTGTATTCTACAACTGTTTATCGCGGTGCAAAGGTGCCGGGGGTGGAGATTTTACCTAGTATGACTATTACGTAATTTTCAGGAAGTGTGACTAAATAGGGTTAACGACGTTCTGATCTGTGCCTTAAGAAACTTTTCGGAAAAATCCTTAAGATAAACAATTTAAATGGAATAACTCATTCGATTTATCGAAGGCGACAACCACGCTTTTGTTGTATAGTATAAAATATAAGATGCTGAAAGTTTTTTTTCAATGTCTTTACAGTGTTAATTGCTTAAAAATAATGAAAATATCTTTAGTGTAAGGATTTTACTCAATTTTAATCAAAACCTTGTAGGAATTGGCATAAAAATGTTAATTTCAGAAAATACAAACGATCGAGAAAATAAGCCACAAATTTAAAGTATTTATTACAATGGATAGTTTCTCCTCTTGAATTAGACACAATGAATTTGTTTACATTTACTACGCGTCTCTTATCACCTCTAGGTGACTATTTGGGACGCAAATATTTTGCATTGCGTGATTGAGTGAAAGTAAAAATGTAAAAATAAAGTGATGTAATCCAACGAAATGTTCTAAAATATGATGAAAAACTTGTTCTTACCTTGTCCTTCTCATCGCAAGCCTTGGTGCTGGTCGCGTAGCCCTTGGAGCCGGCATGAGTCGCAGAGGGAAAGACGTCCTTCAGCAGGAACAATCCTCGGACGGACTTACGAACCGTGGAGAAGCCTAGCCCGATGCGCAGTAGAGCAGATGACATTACAGAAAGACGGTCTCCTTCGGAATATTGCTGGGTTAATTAGTGGCTGCAAATAAACGAAACGGGGCTCGTCAGTTGGCTGCAGTTTCGCTAAAGATTTATACGTCAATTGTTTGCCGGCAGAAGCGAGTGCGAATCCGAGGGGCTCACGCGACTACTTACTTGTGCACTATTCACTTTAGAACTGGATCTAACAGTATGCAAAATGAACCGGAAACCTTCAAAACGAATTTAAATCAATTCTGGATGGAGATTTCGCTAGTTTTTTTACAAATTACTCCGCTCGGACCGATGTCAGAATGTCAGATGACAGCTTTGCTACCATTGCTGAAGTTTTCAAAAAGCATTTGGGATTTTACGGTTTTTATATTGGCTGCACTGCACTGATAGTTGCGTTGAAAATTAAATTTACGGTTCCTAAAAAGTAAATAATTTTAAATTTGTTTTATAAATTAATCAGACCGGCATTTTAATACTTAATTTACAATAGTTTAATCTAAGTAGGATAAATGAGCCAATTTTCGTCCATGTAAGTCCTTTAAAAGAAATGCAAACATCTAAATTACCCCACTTTGAGGCGCACATTAAAATTTCACATTTCCTACATTTGCGAAAGAAATTTTGTTCTTAAATGATGGGCATTAGTCTTTTAGAATCGCATATTACGATTTTTTCTTATTTTATACCTGATTTACCGGCGCAAATGGCTAAAAATCCAAAAACACCTAGGCGGCATAGTGCGGTGAAATAATTCGGATTTATTTGCAATTAATCTCCTTTTACTGTATCTAAAATTAAGTAGGAATTATAGCAAAAATCCAAAATTGTTTTATTTATGCCTTTTTAGTTCTTAAAACAGTTGATTAGTGATGTAAACTGCCTTTTAGGAAGTGAGCATAACTCCACTTCGCAAGTAAATTTTTTCAATAAAAACAATGTTGCCAGAAAGGCCAACCATGGTCCATTTCTATACGTCGGTGATTAATTTAGATTTAAAATGTCATTTAAAGAAAAAAACTTGTAATATAATTCTTAAAAACATACAATTTTCATCCTAAATTATTTCAGATGTTTGTTTAGGTAACAGTCTCTTTAGTTTAATTAAATTTGAGAAAACAATAATAAAAGAAATTACATTTCTGTATCCTTAACATACAATTGCCCAAAATGGTGACCAACAATTTACAAATATGCAAGGATTTCATAAAAAGTGGTTATTTGCGGATTTTTTGGTAGTGCCACTTTCAAACTCGCTTTCGAAATTTACAGATTTAAGATAACGGATCTAACATGGCGACAAACATTTTTTGAAATTTAACGAATTTAAGTAAGTGAAAATTAGTACTAATCACTCAAATGTTTTGATTTCTAATTTAATGGATTCCAATGAAAATGAGATAAAGGGTTTTGAGAGTCGCTGATTTCTTATTAAAAATGAAAACTATTACTTAAACCAAATTTATTTGTATCACGATTTAAAGTATGAGTCTCGCGGTTCTAACTTATCGACTTACATTTATCGATTCGTCTTAAAGTCGATTCGAACGAAGTAGACCTTCGCGATGGCCTTTTACAAAAAGACGCTCGCACCGGGGATTAAAATAAAGTTTTGAATAACATACGGTCAAACACTTTAGATTTAACAGACAGACCTATTGTTGTGGATATCCCCCAAATTTACAGGGATAAGCTATGGTTTTATATTGCATTCATAAATTTTAGTAACATCCTAATCCATTCCTAAATTGGGGCTTAAAGTCTAAGTAAACCGAATTTTGATCAATTCTTCATTTAGCACTTCAGCACTATATTTTGCCATGTTTGCTTGCCTAAAATGTATTAAATTGCACTGGCTAATAAGGTGGTGCTTTAAAAGCACGCCGTTTGGATCAGAGATCAAAAAAGTCAGTACCAATTTGCGGCCACCACTGGACGCAAACTGGATAATGACAATATTTATTGATCCATTTCACTTCAATTTACATGTATATTTCAAATATTAAGCCAAATTTCGGAAAGTATTGTATTTATTTAATTTATAATTATTTAAAGCAAAGTTTCTATAAAATTAAAAGGGAATAACAAAGCATTTCCTTTCTTACCTTCTAAGTTCCCAGTGCTAGTTAACTGAAACTAGCAACTGTTGCTATTTTACATGCAAACTTAATATGCGCGTGTATGAGGATATTGTTGCCTTTACGGCATAAAAAAGATTAAGTGACCGTGACCCTATGTGCGATCCGCTTAAATTTGGTGGTTAATGCAATCTGTAATATACAGAATTATCTTACTTAAAACCTAAGGTAAGTGACCCAAATAAGGCCTACCTTAATTTCTTTATTATCTAACTAGCGGGTTTATAATACCAATGCACTGGTAATTTGAAATACTTATATTTATTTATTAAACTTTGTAATAAATGAAACAAAATTGCTTTAGAAACAAAAATAACACTTTTGTGAACACAAATAACTAAAAAGTCACTTTGGCCTTATTGGGAACCCTGTGTCTTAATAAAGCCTTAATAAAAACAAGTAAACATTCAACTTCAAACAAAACAAACAAAACAACAATTATATGGAATACAACGATATTACAGCTTTTTCACTTATGTCAGGAGATGGCTACACGTAAATTATCCTATAGACAAGACACAGCACACCGTGCACAAATAAAAATAAAAATACTTACTGTTTACTCTGCCAGAATTTTATGAAAATAAGCGTATGCACCGCGTTATTGTTGTTTTCGACTGCAGGTTCCAACACGCTCGCGGCACGGGCCACTTGCTGTGCTTGTGGGTGTTAGTTAATGAACACGCACACATCTACAAACATTGGCGGCCTTTTGAAATCGTTAAGCGGGAAATTTAAACAATAGGCCTTATTAGGACATAGGCCTTATTTGGGTCACTTACCTTACACAGAAAAAAAGTATCAGAGTCAGTCTAGTCGTGCCCTTCTCTAAGCTAACATCAAATAAACTTAGTCCGATAAACAAAGCCCAGTGGTTTTATTCAAAATATTACATGGGGCAGTCGGTAGCCTCAAATCAATCATCAATCAAATGGCTTGACAAAATAATTTTAACTGTATGCTCTATATTGTTCAAAAATTATTTATTAATTTATAGTTCAGAACAAGCTTGGGAAATTGAATTAATTTGTTATATCATATCACAATTTTATTTCAAAATGAATTAACATAATTATTTCAATTAACTGAATTCAAATTACTGGGGCTCTATTCATGAATCCGATCGAATCGAATCGAATCGAAAAGAGCTTATAAAAGCACCTTTAGAATTAATAAAGGTTCGTAATTTTTTTAAAAATTCATTTTAGTTACCTTTTTGACTTCAATTAAATTTTCCGTTCAAAGTGGTTAAAATAATCCAATAGAAAAACCCAATCGAATTATTTTGACGTTATGTGCGCAAAAATTAATTGAAGTCAAACGTAACTAAAATGAATTCGTGAGAATTTTAACAACTTTAGCTAAGTTTTTTTCACAATTGGATCTGGATCAAATTTAACGGAAAATTTTGCATTGAATTGAAATTTATGAACAGTTACCCATATCAAACAATTTTTATTTTGTAAAAATAAAATCGAATTGCTTTGATTTACACCCACTTTGCGTCAAAAAAGAGAATCCAAAAATTTGCTTGGTTCTAAATTTGAAGTTAGGATGCAT
The DNA here is from genome assembly GCA_963920795.1 of Eutolmus rufibarbis. Taxonomy (NCBI): domain Eukaryota; kingdom Metazoa; phylum Arthropoda; class Insecta; order Diptera; family Asilidae; genus Eutolmus; species Eutolmus rufibarbis. The sequence continues at coordinate 24,935,546 of OY987205.1, forward strand.
AAAAATGAAAGCAATTTTGATGTGCTTTTGCAAATTTTAAAATTTTTATATAGCAGACTGCTTATTGAATTCAATTCAATGAGAAATTTCCTAACTAATCTGATCCGGATCTGATTGTGAAAAAACGCAGCTTTTATTAAGGAATTTTTTTCCAAAAAAGGCTTTTGTAAGCTTTGTTCATCGTTTGTAACCATAACATTAGCTACTTTTAGCGTAGGTACAACCAACAGATTACAAAAAATTTGCGATTTATTAAACATTTTACATCCTGTTTTAACGACTTTTCGAAGAGCGAATATGCATAAAAGTATACCCACTATAATCTAAAATAAAACTCGATGAAATGGGAAACTGTGCAACAAATTCAGAAAGCCAGTTTTCAGCATACATATATGTATAATTTAGCCTTTACGTTTCAGTGTAAACTAAAACATAATCATATAAATATTCATAACGATACTGTTTGTAGAGAAAATTTTAATTTCCTTCTGACAGAGAATTCAATCAAGCAAAAATGTAGGGAATTGAAAAATAAAACATTGTTTTTTCGACGAGATATTATATTTGCAACCACTTACACAACTTTATTTGTTTTATAATAACTCTTACAGTACTTTGAATGGAACAAATAATTCAGAAATGTACACTAAAAGAGAACTCAGCAAGATTCAACTAACCCTAGAGCCACTTGCTCCTCAGTGAAAGACAATAATTGTGAAAGTAATTTTCACTTCATGTCTCGTCCCGTCAAGAAAGGAACCAGGCTAGAAATTGACACATTTTTAATTGCCCTCTTACATTCACACACATTGTTCTAAAAAATCTTTTGTTTTATCTTCTATAAAAAATCAGTTCTTTACATCCGCAATTGTTTCGAACAAATCACTTACAACAGGAATCCACAATCAATCCTCAATAAATAATTCATTTTCTCAAGATCAATTATACCAGTACAATTTCATATTTGTAAAACGAGTGTCTATTATAAATTTATCTCTTTCCTTACGTTTTTAGCTTATCTACTTCTATTTACGCTTCCAGCGGAGAACGTGCCCAAAAGACTATTCGTTTGGATTTACTTTTCGAGAACTTAAGATACTTTAGCAAATCGTTGCATTTTCACACCTGGATCAGGAGGTTGGATGAAGATAATATTAAAAGTGTTTATTTGGGGTCAGTAGCACACCGATCAACCATAAAAATATATTTAATACAGATACAGAGCATGCACGAATTAAAGCTTGTTATACAAATTGTTTTTTATTCGATCGTAAATTCTTTCGTACGGCGTTTAAAATTTAAGGAGTTCTTAGTAAAAATGGACATAAAACTCTTGCTTTTGTTTTATTAATCTCATTGGGTCTATCCGGGTATATTTTTTGTAAACCGAATAGCTTATAATTCTTTCAAGGAAGCAAAAAAATTTAATATTTATTCATAAAGTTGCCAAGAGACATTCATTTTAATTCAATACACTTTTATTGAAATTTGCAAAGCTATCATCACTACAGTTCCTGGAAAATAAATGCCTCATTTCTTAAATTGATTTTTGAATAATCGTAAAGGCAGAATTTTTATACTTATTAGTCATTCCAGAAATAACCACACTTTTATGGTTTTTATTGCCGATATTTTTAATTTTTATATATTATTGAGTGTATGTCCAAAGATAATATTTGAATTTACTAAACTTTCATAAAATGGGGTTACAACAAATATTGGGTGGACTCATATACAAATTAACTAATAAACTCAAAAGCTGGAATATATATTTTTTTTAAACATACTTATATATTGCAGACTTTATAAAATAGAGCTACTGTTTATGAGTTGACAGTATGTGATGCGTTATAAACTATATTATAACTTTTACAATCCTTTAGTTTATAACAATTTACCTGAACTGAGTATTTCTAAGGAATGTCTAAGAACAAATTAAAAATGGAATTTTAAGTCCTAATGAATAGAATCGCACCAAAAAGAATTAAGTTCATGTGAAGTATGCTATATTTTTAAAATAAATGTATAAGATAAATAATGAAAACATATATATGTATCAGGAAGACTAATATCATATGAGTAATATCATTTTCACTGCAAAAGCTAATGGCTGAGACCTGAGTCGTGTCATGATTAATCGGAACTCGCTCGTTAGACTGGTGATAATTCCACATAAAATTAGAATTTAATAATTTTGGATTTTTCCTTTTAATTGTGAGATGAGATTTCCCATCGTACCAAGTATTTGGAATTTATTTCAACTCGATACCTCTAGCCGTTCCTGAGCAAAGGTTCGTAACGTATAGAAGAACAACAAGATGATCGCTCTCGGAGAATGGAAAACATTTTTATAAACAAAGAAATTAATGTTCAAATAAACATATTGTAAATAAAATAATTTTTCATAAAAGCATTTTCACGTATAAATGTAGTTTTTAGATATGTAAGTGTTGGGTTTCAAAAAAATTGTGCACTCTATTTTTGAAAGTCATATCTTTAAAACAAAATGTTTTTCAAAGTTGTAGTAACCTCAAAAATTATCTTTGTACATACACTAAAGTAATACATATGTATGTGTATTGTATATGTATAAAAATCAAAAACATCGGTGACAATTACCGAAACTTGGTAGCATTCATGAAAAATTATCTATGCATTGTTGGTGAGATTTCTCAAGAAATGGTTATTTAAACCAATATTTTATTAATTATCCGAAATAGTAAAGAAATAGTGCAAAGTACGGTTACCAATCAACGAAGGAAATTTGAATGCATATTTTTAAAAAATTTTTAAAACGAATTTATATTAAAATTAAAAGAAAAATGCAGAAGCAAATAACATTTAGGGCCCTATTGCGAATATCGTCATTTCTGCGACGCAATAGGGCCCTTAATTCTTTCTTTAACAAAAGGAGTAGAAAGCCAAATATTTTGTAGTAATTACATAAGCATATTAGAGGCTGTATCTTAAAAAGCTTAAATACAATACTTACCTTAATATTGTCTTTACACAGAACTTTCAAACAGGAAAAACATTTTTTCGTATCATTGCATATCCGTGCTTTCGATTTGATTTTATCTTAAATAGGCTTAACAGTTTTTATTATCTTTCAAAAGAAGCTTTTCCTGAAACTTTATCTGAAAGAGCTAAATAAAGACGCTATAAATTTCAACTTATATTAAGAGAAATAAACAAAGTTATATTTTCCTGCATTATGTTTTAGAGAGATTAGATGATTTTCTATTTTTGTTTACATTTAAATGGTTCTTTAAAATTAATGTACATAGAACAATTTCTACATTAAATTTTTGTATAATTATCTTAAACCAAATTTAATAAATATTTTTTATTAATGAGGCGTTGTTCGTTTACTGTACGAACAGTTTTCGCCCAAGTTTGCGCTAAATTCGTATTTTAATGTTTCAATGGTTATAACTCGTGAGCAAATCCTCGCATATCAACAGTAAATTAATAAATAATAAATTCGCTTTAAACATGTTTAGAATGTTCCCTTCATTTAAAAAGTTATTTTACTTTACCTTTTTAAATTGTTCTATGACCATTATTTTTAATATATGGGCTTCAAAAAATCAGATAACAAACAAATTTCAATCCCCTTATTTTAACGCAGATGTGTAGATATTCAACAATCCCTTTTTTAAGAACGGGGACTACTATTACATTTTGAAAGCGTTCCGAAGGAAACCTTGACACATTATGTGATTTGTTCCCAAGTTTTTAATGCCCACATACAAAAATACACATACAGACTGAAAATCAAAAACGGATACTTGTAGAATGAAAACGCAGAACATAGCACCTTTTAATTTAACACAAAAAGTAGCAGAATTAAAAAGATTGTGTAAAAGAAAAGTAAGAGGATAATAATAATAATCCAATCCAATCCAAATTGCAACTACAACTACAGAAAGAATAGGCCATATTTTAATATAATATGTTATTATTGACTCTTAATATGATATAATGAACTCCGAGTTTATTGTTCTGTCTTAACACATAAATTCGATATATTACACATAAATCCAAAGCGAATAGAACTCTCTCTCGTACGTTGTTTTTTTAGTGGGAATTTACGACTTAGTTATAACTTATGCGTACCCCAGCCAAGGTCTTAGCTAAGTAGTCACAATTAAAAGTGGAAAAAGGAAAACGTTCATTTCACCAGTCGCTGAGGCGTCTCTTACGTGATTTTAAAAATTTATTACAATTTACTTTTTTGTTTCCGGTGATATCTTCAAAAATTTAGTAAAAAGCTACTTTATAAAATAACTATGTCGTAATTGTTACAGTTTTTTTACCGCTCAATAATCTGTATATATATTTATTTTATTTATAACTTTAACTACAATATTGCGCAACACTTTCTCTAGATATTGTCATATGAACTCGATATCTCGCTACATGTTTCGAATGTTTAATTTTATGTGTACCCTTTGATTTATATCATGGAAGTACTTGTTTAAGTTATCTATAGTTATGTTTTTTTTTTTTTGTATGCTGCTTGTTGTGATGTGCTGTGATTTATTCATAGGAAATTAAAATCATATAAATTGAAAACGGAAAGTAAACGAAATTATAAATCCGTTTTTAGTATCTCCCGTGCGGGATTCCGTCTTACCCAAAACAACAATGAAATGGCTGTGAGGGTCATGTTCGCATCAATTATTATTTATCGCAGATAATGAATGATATTCCGACTAAAAAGAGAAGGAGAATTTTACGACATAAATGTTATTATGCGAAAAACAAATTTTATGATGAATGTGTCAGCATGTAAATTTCATCATGGCTATCAATATGAATGATTTCAATTTTTTAGATTTGCATGTTCAGTGCAAGTAAATTTAATTTGAACAAAAAATTACTAAACCGAAACTGGCTACGGAATAAATTTGAACTCATCATGCCGAAAGCATAAGAAATGTTCGAATCGCATTCGATTCCATTTATTCTGTAGCCAAAATATTTTTCATAATTTAATAATACTTTGTATCTAGTAAGAAAGTCGATTTTTTAAGGTAGGAATAAAACCACGAGAAATTCTACTAATAGGTATGTTTGCATATTGTATCTTAAAAAAGTATTAAATGGCAATGCAAGCAAATGAGGTCTAATTAAGAATTTAGTCTTAAATCTTCGAATTTTGATGCGCCGTTAAATTTGTTTAGCTTGATAGTGTCTTCGTCAACCTTCAGGGTGTGACAAAAATTCAGTCAGCGAAAAATTACAACATTTTTACAAGATAATACGGAACCCTAAAAACATGTAATTTGATGAGTTTATCGACAAAAAATATTTATAATGAATTATTAAGCATTAAGTTTTAAAAGTCCTTGTTTATACGACTTGATACATAAACGTAGTCCAACTAAAAAAAATTGAATGAAGAACCCAACAATTAAATTTGAAATGAAACAAACACAATACACAATAATGCGATGGATGCGATCCGAAAAATAAGGTAAAATAATAAAAAAAATTACAAAAGGCATTATAAGTAGTTTTCTACGTCTTTATTACTTCCTCTCATCTCTCATTTAAGATAAAATTCAAATAATCTTTAAAAATAAACTTTTGAACTTAATAACTTAAAGCTTAAGTGTAAAACAAACGGAAACTATACCAATGATTAAATAAATCCACATAATACAAATATAAATACAATATAATATTATATATAAATCGTGTCTCTATATATTTGTTAAATTAGTTAGCACTATTGGTTTGTTACGAATCCATACTTAAATAAATACTTCTGCTTGTCAGCTTTGTCCTTTCGTGTATATAAGTATAATTGTCCTACACTTGTCATCCTGCTTAAACCGAATTAATAATCTCATGGCCGTGTCTCAGACCTTTGAATATATTTCTCATGTGTGAAAAGTGAACAAATTAAGAAAAGGGGATTAAATATGAACAGAATACTGCAGAATATGGGCGGACAGACCACAGCTCTGCCGACTAAGGCTGGAAACTATTCAAGATATAATTTTAGGTCTAGGTACTTTACACTGGCTAATTTGCATAACAACAATAAATAAGTACATTTCCACGATATTTGTTTCTTCTTTTGTAATTATAAAAAAGACAATTATTATCAATACTGGGCCCAACTTCAGCTGTGTGTCAGGCACACAAATATATAATTATATATATATGTATATAAAATGCAGCAGAAAGAATCACGTTTTTTTCTATCGTAAATAAAGAACTAATCGGACTACATTGGTTAATTGTTAAAGTTCTTTATTTTCCATAATTTTTTGGCCGTTTCACGGATTTCCTCTGATGAAATTTGCATTTCCTGACTCCATTCAATCAAATCACTCACTTCGTCCTAAATACGGTTTTCGGTATTCGTTTCGAATCGTATTTGTGAGGTGTCAATTCAAAAATAAAATAAAAAATCAAAATGAAAAAAATTGAATTTACACAAAAATTCCAAAAAAAATTGGAAATGATATTGAAGGGCTTTTTGTGTTTGGATCTTTAGCGTGATGAGTTGTATCGACGATTTATTGAAAATAACGACTATTAAATAATTAATTTTTTTGACCTAAAGGAGCAAAATGAATTAGAATTGAAATTAAAATCGACTTCTTCTAAGGCATTACAAACAATTTAAGATATTGTAAGAAATGACTAACAAATATGTATACCTTTTATTATACTTGGCTGAACTTGAAAAAGAGATTAACATAGATTTTTGCTGTCTTTGTTCCTGTAACTAATTTTTATGGGAAAAAAATATTTTCCTCGAGCACTGCGTTACTTCTTACCCGACTGCGGCGGAGTCAAAAAGGAGGGTAATGCTTTTAGTTGGTATTTATTTGATATTTCTATGCCACCCCGTAACTCTGAAACTAGTCGCCGGATTTTGTCAAATGAGTAATCAATCGATTCGTCATAATGGCACGGACTTTGAATATAAAGCCTAAGGCAACGCTGCATCGTGTAAAAGTCCTATACGTGAGCGTAGTAAAAACGGGGGTGCCCTTAGATAGAGAAATACGACGTCAGTATAAAATAAATATGACGGACAAAAATTAGTGCCTTGAAATAAAAAAAACAGCAAATGTATCGTGTATGGTTTCAAATGAAAGGTACTAATGAGTAGATTGCAAATAAATATATGTATGTATAAAATGACTAGTGGCGGCCCGCGACTTCGTCTATGTTGAATTCCGTTTATTCGTTGTTCTGTCTTTTTAGTAAATCAGAAATAACTGCGGGTTTTTTGTTTTTAATAATCTTCTTGTTAAGAATTATTTTATTCCAGGGGAGTATTTCAAAGAATATCTTGTATCATTGAATAATTCACTCTAAAACAAGGACCGAAAATAAAGATTTCCGAAAATTTAAACAAAAAAATTATTTCTTTATACTAAGCTAAAATCAATTATTTCATTTGTAGCCTTAGATTTTTTTTAATACTTCTATAAAATTTTTAATTTTTTTCGAGTAGATAAAAATTATGAATTATATAATAACGATTATGAGTTAATACTTTCTTTTTCATCACTCGATAACAATTATTATCAATTAAAATATAAAAATTTCTTAATAATCGTTATTTTTTAATTTAAATATTTTCGAACATAATCATTACAGTTTGTGCTTTAAAACGTTTTGAATAAATTCGAGCAGTTTTAATATTATTTATTGTGATACCTACCAAATTCACTTTCGAATAACGAAGAGAAATTCTGTAAGATTCTAAATAAAAACTAAACTGTAGTTTCTTTTATGCAGCTCTTTTATCAGAATTGAAGTACGCAGAGGTTCAATAAAACAATTTACAAAATATTGGCGCGCATAAATAGAGACGAAGTAATACGAGATGCTAACATTTATAAATTACCCATAAACATTGCAAAAAATGTAAGATAATTTGAACAAATCATTAATCTATGCTAAAATAATTTTTTATTTATTTAAATTATGTGCAATATTCGATTCTTACTAATTCGTAATCCCAAAGTCATGTCTATTGGCAATGATAAAAATAAATAAATGGAAAAATGAAAATGAAAAATTTAGCTTTCCTGTCCATAAACCAACAATTATTTTAGAAGTACTTATTCATTTCTTAGGAAAAATTAGGTCTTGATATTCGGCTCCTTTTAACACTTATTAGATAGTAAGTAGAAAAATACATAGATTTTCTGTTATTCTCAATTAACCGACGATACACATATGTACATTGTACATATAATGAATTTGCTTATGAATGTTTAAACTAAAAACATAACTAAATATATGGAATTTTCGTTTTCTTAATGAATACCAATAAGCGATTTTTGTGCTCATAATGGGGGCGATTTTAGTAAGTTAGTATTGTTACGAACAAAACTATTATTAATACAAAATAGGTATTAAATGAACTAAACGAAAGGTAATTACGAATCATAGCTAGAGCTTAAGCGATCCCCACTTGGAGACGGTGGACTTGAAACCGAACTAGAATTGTTGCTAGCGACACTATGCCTTGATCCAGATTGCATATCAACGACCTTTGGAACGAAAATTACAAAAAAACATAAAATAAATATTTTTAAAAATTAAATGTTTTTTGTGGTAGCAAATTTGAATAAATGATTGATGTGGTTTGCTGTATTGTGTGGTTATACGCGGGTAAACGTGGACAATGGAAGTAATCAAATTTTACCAAAAGCATAACTTCCGCTTTAACACTATTGGAATTGTTTTAGGATCTAATTTGGAACTTGATTTGAACCTACCCTCTTATAGTTGTTGATTTAACATCCAAGTTTTTAGTGAATTCGAGGAGCTATTTTTTGCATTCGATTTTTTCTTTTATGCTAGTTTAGTTTACAAAGTTACGTAAAAATGGAAGACACGGATGATTTGTTCCAAATTAGATGCACCGACAATCAGCAATATTACCAGACCTTTGTCTACAGGGAACTCACCTTTAGAACATCGTGCAACGATGACATACTGCCTAATGGACTAGGAGACCGTGGTAATGAGGGAGGTTGCTCCCTAGGACGTGTAGGTGCAATCCTCTTAGCACCTGTTATTCACATAGATTAACGCAAAAATAAAGTTAACACAATTACACAAAATATTTACCATTGTAAGGAGGCAGCACTGGTCGAGGTGGTGCCCTTGGTGGGGCAGGGGCATGCCTTACTGAAACTCGTGACTGACTCGTTTGGTCTGCTGTCTCTATAGTTGTTGGTAGATCCAATAGTCGTTGGTTTTTAATACCATCCCCAGGACCCATGTGCGAGATGTGATTGAAATTTGTTGGGGCCGAAATCATTTTCGAACGCCTATCCGTACTACTGCTGCGGCAACTTATTTCATTTATTTGGCTTCGAATTAAAAAAATAATTAACTTACGTTCTTATAGTCCTATTTCCTTCTCTCATCGAAAATCGTCTTTTAGGCTTAACGCGGCCATCACGTTCGCAATTGTGTGTATTAAGTAACTCTCCTGAGAGCAGATGAAAATATTTAAATAAATTTAACAAAATAGCTCAAATTAAAGTTCTTACTTGTATGCATATTAGCCAAATATATAACGATAGGCGAATCATTTACAAATGTGAGTGCAAGGTTTCCCTGGTTACTAAGCGGTCGGGATCGCTTCAAACCAATAGATTGTACCCACTCAGCTGTTTGTGTGTTAAAAACGTCCAAATGCGTTTCTGAAAAGACTAGAAGATGCCCGTCGCAATACGCTGAAAGAAGAAATTTACATTATATATGTAAATAATTACCACCACCCCAATATCTTACTTATTGCAGTTGGTACGGCTGGATACATAATTTCTCTATCACGAGATTTTCTTCCCTGTAAGTCCACGTAAATAGCTAAAGTTTGGAACACTAACAAATATTCTCCAAACCCATTGCTACCCTGTCCTTGAATTTCAACTACCCGGCAAGCGTCTACACCGGAATAGTTTAAAAAGGCGCATAATTGATTCTCCGGATGAACAAGAGCTAATAAATTGGTTCAAATTCAGCAAAATTAATTAAAACACTTCAAGCTATAATACTTACACATGGCTTGAGCTTCTCCTTGTAAGAAATATGCTGTGAAACCGCTTTGGTGGCCCACGGCTAATCTCATATCGGTTAAAATCTGTAAACTCTGCACTGGATACGCTACTGTGAACTCGCACATTTTGTGATGTCTACTCCGGTTTCTGTTGATTTCATACACGATTATTTGCGACTGATTGTTAGGACGTTTAAGCGCAATCACAATGCAAAATACTATTTGTGGAATTCGTCGAATAACGCCCGTGCAAGCGGTGATGCAATTTTTGGATTCGGCTACCTTAATCCATTCGACGTCGGTAGCTTCGAGTGCTCTAATTGGAAGTAAGCGAACGTGACGTTGCTTACCACACAGAACGACTAGAATCTGCTCTTCAACTATGTGCCATAGCTGAATAATTTTTTTACTCTCACCAATTCGGGCGATTTCTGTGAAATGAATAATTAATTATATTATTTATTAACAAATGAGTTTCAAAAAATGTTTTATAAAATTCACTATTAAATTAAATTTCTTACAAAATTGGAAATTTTAGGATCTAGTCCTTTTATAAATGTTATTCTCTTGTTCTTTTTTTGTTCAGTTTTCTGCTGATCTTGAAGTTATCTTTAAATTGAACTCCAAGGTCATCGCAACGAATTCCTGTTCAAACCCTTATAACTTTATCCCCCAAAATATTTATTTCCAAATACGGTTCCGAACTTTATCGGACCACTTGCATTTTTTCGTCCTTCTTTCTTTTATTCTTTTATTTTAAATTGATAAATCAAAATATCTCGAAAAATACACATCGTACTTTTTATCGTATCGAATCCCAGATGAAATATATATATAATATTTTCAAAGGCGACATCGGTCTGTGTTAAAATGTAACCTTCCCCACCACTCCTTTTTAATGCAGATCCAGATTCTCCATAAAAAATAAGTCAGTTTTATCCGAAATTATTAATGTTATTGAATGGTGAGGCGAGGAGACTCACCTAAGGCCGAAGTCATACGAGGGAGAGTTCCCGCCGCGACTTTGTCATTGCTTTTCATAGGACGAAAAAAAAATTCTCAGCGCTGTCGCAATCTAATTTCTCCGCCGGAAAGTTCTCGTAAAAGTCGTAAAACTCTCTATGATGCGTTTGTTTAGGGCAGGTTTTTTCTTTTCATCCTATAAAAATATAGGCAAAGAAGCGGCGGGAACTCTCGCTGGTATGACCCCAAGCCCGGCCTAAAAAAAGAAGCACCCTGAAGGGAACTGAAAACTACTAAGTTAACGTCGTTGTTCTTGGGGAATAAGTAAGAGGAATTTATTTAAGTCGTATAATAAAATTGCACAGGATAAGACACAGTTCAGGTTTTATAGGATTAATATCTTGGCCCGTATTATAGAATGCGATACGAATTTCAAATCGATACGAATTTCATTTAGGATTTGAAATTGTTTTAGCGATCAGAAAATACGATGGCAATAAAATCACACGCCTAAAAGATTTGCACTCGAGCAGTTAAGTTAATAAATGTTTGTGTAGTACTAATTTTAAGGGAAAATGAAATTAAGTTGAATCCGAAAAGGAATTATTAAGTGCCTACTATCAAAGTTTTATCGATATCTGCGACGAATAAATTAAGTGAATCATACTCAGTTGATTGGAAATGAAAAAACTTACCACTTTGATCCAAATCTAAACAGAAGAGCCCGTCCTCTGTTCCGAGTAAGATTCGATCCGGATCAATGATTAGAGCACTCAAAGCGCTTCTTATTACAGACAAAGAGCTGTCTAGCACCTCACGAACACGGAAGATGGCTGTGTTTGGTAGATTATTTCGCTTCAATATCCTATGTAGTTCGCTCAGAGCAACGACCCATTTCGTCTTTTCGGATTCGGTGTCAGCCAACATAAGCGTATGTGATGAAGGGCCACCATCAATCAACGATGTCTTTATCTATAAAAATAAAAAGGTTTTCTTTGAGTGAAAACTTTCGCAAAAAGGTTTATGAGAGCAATTACCCTAAATATACATGGAACATCCTTTTTCGCCGCATGAATAACGTCGCTTTCTCTTACACTTGTGACCGCAAATTCGGGATCTCTCATGTCGAGTACTTGGGACACATTCACGCTCGGCAGAGCACTGCGGTCCGCTGTTATGTCGTATAGGAATAACTTAAAGTCACAAACTACAACAAATTGTCGAACCCATCCTCGCTTAACAGCTCCCATTTTGGGTACCTTAACGTACCCTTCGTAGGCTGTGCCTATGCCTCGGGTGGGATCGATGCCCAGAGGCCGCTTCGTTTGGTCCGATGGGACGGGACACGTCGTAGGAACTTTTTGGCAGCACACTGTATGGCACGCGAATCCGCAAAGCTCGCACACCACCCCCTGCCGGGTTAGGCCGACCATCAGCGAGGTGCAATGATTGCACTTTGTCGGGCTGCTGAATGTCCGCACCAAAAATTGGTGAATCTTCTGTTTTGGCTGAACTGAGCTATGTACGCTGTGTTGATCCATTGAGTTATCACTGAGGTTGCTCTTCGAACTGGACAGACTATGCGCTCGGTTGTCCTCGATGTCGCCTTCCTCGCTCTCCATCGAGTAGCCCGAATGTTGTAGAATCATCTGCTGTTGCTGTTGGTTTTGGAGCTGTTGTTGCTGCGACAAAATCTGCTGATTGTGGATGTTGTTCGAAGACGACGATGTTGAAGAAAGATTTTGCGTGTTTTGTTGATGCGGCGAAAATTGTGATATAGAATTTGAAGAAGGATGCTGGGAAATATTAGTAATACATTAATTACATTCTATGTGAAAAATAACTATTTAAGGGAAAAATCTATTACAGCAGGTCAAAAAGAAAATTTATGTATACATATGTTTATTTTTTAAGGAACCTATTAAGAATTATAACTAAATTTAAATTCAAACTTCCGAGGTTCGCTATTGGTTTAAACTTTTAGAAGTTGAATGTAAAACTTTAAAATGCATCCTGAAATAAATTTCGTAATAAAATAATAGGTAATTTTATAGGACTTTTTGCACAAACAAAGCTATTCCAAAAAAATTACGAAATGTTAGATAGCAAATGAAAAATTGAATCCTTCGTCTTATTTGTTGAGCTGAGATAATTAATTAACTTGTAATACTTCCATGCGGCATTATATTACAAGTGCCATTAAAACAAAAAAAAATAACATTACACATAATTACAAAATACAATTTCCAATAGTACTGACACTTCATAATTACTTAATACCATACAAGCATCACTCACCATTATTCGGTATGATTTTAAGTGTAACCGTGAAAATCTCAGTAATGGTGAGTGACAAGTAATGCAAGTCATGTCCGGTAAACCAAAGAGGTATGTATTTTCATTATTTTAAGTTATGTTGAAGGAACAGTATCATTATTGGTAATGGCAATTACATTTTTTTCGATTATATTATACAATTATTAATAATGGCATTGATTTGGTTTATTGTAACGCTTTTTTTTTACAGCTCTAATCGAAATCGAAAACATTCTATAGAAATGATCTATCATTTATCCTAAAATTCTGCAAAAACACAATTCACCATATTTCAAATTCATATTCTAAAATGCACATATCTTTTGACCTGGTAAAGTAGATTTCACTCCTTATGATCAAACTCTTACCATAGTTCCGCCAAGTGTTGAGACAGTATGCGTTGTTGAACCAGTTCCGCCAACGCTTCCAGCATCTCCACCTTTCGATACTCCTCCAGATTCTTTTAGAAAATGATCTAAATATGACATTTGAGATGAAGGTCTCTCTAGAACTGTGATCGCAACCACATTTCATCACAAGAGTCCCCCCAATCAAGTTGGTGTTGGATCATCGTGGATTTTGCGACAGGCGATAGTATAGACCGGTTTTACAGCGTTATTTTTGTTTTAAAGCAATTTGTTTCATTATCCAACGGGTGTGATCGAAGATATTTTGGGTTGACATATTTTTCACATTTCACATGAATTGGAAGGAACACATGATTTACGCAAAGTATGAAGCGTTTTGCAGCAGGGCGGATGTAAAGTACAGCAACAGCGAATCACACAGAAAAAGACAAACAGAAAATTTTGTTAGATCATTAAGGTTGTTAAGTGTTTCAAAATAAAATTTTTGAAAAAAAACATTTTGTTTTAAAAACGGAGGAAATTAGTAAAACGTACAAAACATATGAAGAGTAACTCATTTTAATTCTGCAATGATTAGTTCTATACTACGGGCTTATGCATGAAATGTTTGCAATATGGAACCTATATTAGATAATTATTCAATCGAATTTATTGAAAAGAAAAAACAATTTTTTTCAATTTTACTAAAGTGTACAGAAAGAAAAAGCACCACCAGCAATTTATTTGTGTTTATCTCCTTATCTGTTTTAATTTAGTTCCTTAAAACGCTCGAAAACCCCAACAAACTATAGTAAATAATTGTTACTTGTACTGCCGTAATCCTTCTAGAAGAATGGAGAACGCTACAATTAAAGCAATAGAGCCTAAGTTTGTAGCCTATCAAACTCAACTTTATGATATTATATTTTCTTTAAAATTGGTAGTTCAGAATTTTCAGATACGCACAGATATAATCTGTCTGTATGTTAGCTCCAAAGTTTTTACCTATGGCTAAAACAGGTAAGAAAGTTTTACTTGAAAGCTTCTGTTAACTTCACGGCGGGGAAAAATTGAATTCTTGACACCACTTCTTGTTTTTCTCAATTTTACCTGATTTTACTGATGCCGTAAAAGCACAAGTAAATTTGGGTAAAATTACCGATTGTTGTCGTACCTGTAATTTGCAATTTTTCAGCATATGATTTGTTTTACGGTTCAGTCGAATAATTATAGAAGTAAGTAAAACCCATTTTAATCAACAACTCGATTCCTCTAGTAAAATAACTAAATATATATTTTCCTTTCATTTTTCTATATTGAAAATTTACACGCACAGTCATCTGATAACTTTTGATAAACATCCCCACCACTACTATACGAAACAAGATTTTAACTCAAGGAAATTTAACCCTAAAGTTAGCAGACAGACCTAATCTGAATACAACTAAACTTTTATTGGTCAAGCACTGATAATATAACGCAAGATTGTAAAACACCTATCCCTCGATTTATACTAAGGATCGGTTTCGCAGAAAACTGTGCAAATTGAAGTTGAGGATTTTTATACCTAAAACCATACTAATCGAAATAAACTAAAACATACCTAATTCAGTAATTTATTTCAAAGTAAAACAACAAATATAAACTCCTTAAATATAATTTAACCAAAAATTTCATTTCTGTCATCACTTTCATAGACTATTATTTTGTATTTCCTAAATGGTATAATGTCACTTTCATTACTCGACAGTACGATAGTAAATTCCACCCAAAATTTTGGGGTTGAAAATAATGTCTGTTGCAAAATTTTACAAGCGTTTCCATGAACTACGTAATAACAATTAAATATGAATTATTGTAAGTGGCTACACTATATCAATTAATAATTATTTATCACTATGTACAACCAGAAGTAAGAACTAATCATTTTTACAACTCATCCAGATGCTAAGTCCCGAAAAGACTTGAAAATTAAAAAATATTGTTGCAAGTCCTTTCAGCACTAAGCATAATATAGCACAAACTATCTGAACTGAACAGCGCACGAATTTGAAAAAGTAAAAACATTGCAATTCCAACTCAAAACAACGATTTTTTAGTTCAATAAGTTATTGAAAGCTTTGATTTCAGTCAATTAATATAAATACTTAAGAAAATATAAAAAAAAGCAAAAAAGACTACAAGTAAAATTATTGAACTCTGAATTTGAACAAATATATTTCAAACGAACCATTTATGGCTTTGTTTAACCATGTGTTGATAGATTTCCCAGAAACAGTGCGTGCTTTTTCAATTTGTTAAGTAACAACATGATTTTTTATTTATATATTCGATAGATGAGAATTAAAAAAAAAAAACTTGGTGATGATGGAGAAAACACACGAATAAAACTATGAATTAAAATAATTATAGACGTGACAAGCTTTTACATGAGTTCGGTAGATCTAAACTAAATTTTATTTTAAAACATTTTATGAAAACAATTAACACGTGATGCTTTGTCAAAATGCTAAAATTCAGTAGATTAATTTTCATTCACACTTTTATTATAACCTTCTGCTACTTTTTGCACCAATTTATGTAATGCGTTAAGAAATTTTAAGGAGTGTGATCTGTATGCACATTGTACTATATTTAATTATAAAAAACTAAATAAAAAGTTTCGCCTTTTTTTTATGCTTTTAACATAAATTTTTAGATAGTCGGAGCAGTAAAAAATATCCTTTTTTGACAACAAAATGAAATACATAGATGAAATGTGTGCAGTGTTTTATGCCGGTCTTTTTGATGACCGGTTCCACTTCAAGTTAAAGATAAACAAGTTCAGGATTCAGTAAAAATTTAACCCACATCTGTTGAAGTAATATGATCTTGTTATCAGAGTGCGCGCCAAACGAGCAATTTTCCTCAAAGACTGTATTTTTTAAAATAAGACATCTTAGAGAAGAGTTTGGTAAATAGTATTTTCAAATATTCAGCGAAAGGTCAAGGTGATTATTATTTTTATTAATTAAATAGCAAATACAATAAAAGAAGAACAAAATGTGCAATGGAAATACACATTTTAAATATCCTCAAAATTTCATAACGCACTGTTTTTGCAACTGATATTATGTATATAATTGGCTTTGCCTAGGTCTAGAGAAATTATCCTTAAAAATTATTAAAACTCAATATTTCACAGTGATATAAAATTCATTAACTCATTATAAAAAAAAAACTATGTATAACATAGAAAATTGCTGTGTTCTCATTTATGTAACTGCCCTCGTTATATAATGTTGATAATTTCTCTAGTTTATATGTATATAATCAAACAATCAAAACACACAAAATCTGTTTTGTTAAGAAACAATTCAAAGACTCTATGTTAATGCAAAACAGAAAACATACATTTTTATGAAAGTGATATAGGGGCAATAAATAAAAGTGTTTTTCTCCAACAATAATTGATTTATCAATAAAAAAAAAAAAGAAAATAACAGCAACAATAAAATGTACCGTAACAAAAGAGAAGGTAACAATTTCATAATAAACAACTAAGAATTTAACAAATGATATTTTAACCTTAAAATAAAACAGAATAAGAAGAGAGTATAACAATAGATAAAGAGCTACTTTTACAAAAAAACAAAAAATCATTTTCATCACTTATTACCCATTTAATCAGAATACCCTGATGTTATTCTAGAAAGGATACTTGAAAAAATACTTGTTCGATCTACTTGTAGTTCAATAATTGTATTCTAAGTCAAGAAAGTGTGAAATTAAAGATTTCCGGAAGTACAACTACTCGCTTAAGTACAAACGACGAAAAATAGTTTGATAAAAACTAATGTACGAAATTGTACTTTTTCACCATTATCCGCTAAATCTTTGAATTTCAGACTTTTCCACGAGTTCACTTATAATTTCTGTTCCTTCTAGATTTTTTCTTGCGGCAATTCTTACCCCTATTGGTAGGAACAATAATTTCGTTACAAATATTTAGAAGCCTTGGACAACTGCAAGTGTGATGTGAATAGGATTTGATCATATTTAAGTGTTCCCTTTGAAGAGATGTTGTTGTTTGTGTTGAACGTGAACAACGCGTATAATTCGGATTCAAATTAAATTGCAATAATTTAAAATTTCTTATATCTGAAAATATATCAAAAGGAATAAGGAGAAGAAAAAATATTTTAAAGATAAACATTTGAGTAGAAACAAAACCAAAAATACATATTACTGAAGTAAGACAGAGATCTTGTTTGTGCTATCAGGTCAGTTAGCGCAACTGCCAATATTTTTGGTAATATAAATAAAAGTGACTGATACAAATTGTTAATTGAGAAAGACTCATTTACTTTATTAGTAGAAGCTCTTCAATGAATCACAAAAGTGACATTCATCTCACATAAACTTTGAATAGACCTGACCTCAACAAAGCAAACTGATAGCACTTGCTTAAAATATTTATTTTAAAACACAAAAAATTAATAAATTTAAAAGGAACGTAAGCACAACACAACACATACAACAACAGGTGTGAATGGTGTTATTTTATTAATCTGAAACATAACTTCGATTACAATGTAGAAACCGATTTGTCTACCTATTAAGGAAGGTAAATCTAACACAGTTTTGTATTTCTTTGGATCTATGTGGAAACTGTGGTTCATAAACCGAGCAACATTCAGAATGACGACTTAATAAATTAGTTACAGAAACACATAAGTATCTACGGCTTTAATAAATCAACAAAGGAATAATGAACGATTTATGGGATTTCATAACTCTATCTTTCTTTGATAGAATGCTATTATAATTTTATTATGTATATTATTCAAGTTCAAACCTATATTTTCTAGAAACTGAAAATAATTTTTCAATTTCTAAACTGCAAAAGCTGAAGAAAGTTGTCATAGTAGAAAATAAAATACCGAGCATTCGTTTATCCACGGTTAGAGTTTGAAGTTAAAGAGAAAATGAAGACGTCGGGACTTGACATTTTTTGCACAAAATGACTATGCGTGAACTTGAACGCACTATTTTAAAGCATGTACGATTTATCTTTAGAAAGAAATTTGAAGTTTAAAAGCGGTCAAGAGCATGTCGGGCCATGCTTAGTGTAGCGTTCCGTAGCTGCTAATAGAAACGAAATCAATTCAAAGAGGGTTTTATAAATTGGACTCAGCATTAATCGTAGATCGAAGTCTTAGTGTGCAAAATTTGTTTTGCGGTTTTTCCCGAAGAGTTGTTTGAGTCCTAATAAGCATAACTTGCTTAGTTATTTCTCGTAAACTATTCGAGTCTAGTAAGTTGTGTTATTTTTAAAAGTATTTTCAATCTATGTGCTATTATTCTGCACTTTTTCAGATTTTTCCGAAATTGCGTTCAGGGCAACTTTAGAATCGAATATCTAAAACACGAAGCATAATTTTGAAAAACGGTTTAAGAAACTTGATAATGATTTTAAATTCCCTTTTCAACGATTCCCCACTCGATTCTTTTTCATTCCCACTTTCATGTAGGGGAGGTAGGCATCAATTTTGTTTTTCCAAAATGTTAATGCATATCTTTGTAGTGGGTATAACTATCTATACATGTACCAAATTTCAGCGCTACATCCAAATAGTCTCTGAATAAAATGACTGTGCCATACGAACGAATGGACAGACGAACATGGAGGAACTATAAGCGTTCCCTGTTTTGTTAGAGAAATAAAAAAAAGTAATTGGAAAAAAGTATCCTTAATTGTGATTTATAATAACATGTTCGTATGTACCTACGTAATAAAGTTTTGTTAAAGAATTAATAGTATAATTTTTCTTTTTGGTGAATGCATGTACTCGTACATGTATATTTTTTTATTTGTATTTGAGAGAAACCCTCACCAACCGTGGAAACTACCCTCATTCGGTTCTTCTTAAGCTCTTACATTTTGCTTCTGTTTCAAAACGAAGGAAAACAAGCTCAAAAGCTTAATACACTGCGTTGCAAAGCGATAGTCGCACTATGCGATAGTGTAGTAACCGATTTGTGGAGCAACAGAGAGAAAACTGTATGATGCCAAATTAATTAAATTGAGGTGTTTGTTCATATAATGCATCATTTCATCTTTAGGTCATTTTTTTGGATGGAAATAAGGTCGATCTTAAAGAGGCTTGGCTAACGCTGATCCCAGTTGCACTATAACCATACGTGGAATCCATGTCAAAAAGGCTTGTGCATATAGCGGTCAACTGTGGTGGAGTTACTAACTATTAATAAAAATTAGTTTACAACTTGCGTGCATTCTCATTACTGTTAAATTAAGGAAAGTCATGTGCGTCTATAATAATGCAACACTCATTTTGCACGTTCCCAGTACTTTTTATCTAATTATTCCGCTCTAACGAAAATTCTTTTGTGTTCGTGGATGATAGCAAGAGAGACCAAGTATTTTCGCATCACACATTTGTCTCTCTCTTATTCCACAATTCCCTTACCATATTATCGCATAGTGCGTTTATGGCTGGCTTTGCAACGCAGTATATATGTACATTATATATATGTATATATTTTGTAAAAATAAAAAGCCAGTTTGGCATTTTATATCTTCGAGTTTTGAAACTCAATTTTGATAGCAAATTTATCAAGTTATACGTTTATATGTATTGCTACCGAAATAAAATAAAATTTATATGCCTATTCACTTTAAAACTTCTTATTTTTTGCTCGTAAAAATAAAAAACTCGGTTGTCTTTTATTTTTGCCGAATAAAAAAATTAAAGCCGTTGAGCTACTTTCTCTTATTGTTAGCTTTAAATTATTATCAGTCGGGATTTACAGGTAAAGATAACTTTTTTATAGATAAAAACAAATCATAATTGGCTCGGTGCCTGATTTTTTCCAAAATTGCATTTCATATCATACCACTATAACTATTAAAACTCACTAGCTACATGTTTCTTTATTCTCTATTTTCGTCCTTTATGTATATTTATTGCTTGATCTTGTCATTATAATTGGAGTTTCGAAGCATACATGAGCAGGTAATAACCTCGGGCAATATCGAGTACATTACTTTCATTTAACTGAGTTGCTTGATAACCTACGCTTGAACAGTAAAATTTAATCACTAAAAATTGTTGTGTAAAATAAAAATTCTTTAAGTTACACAAAACTTAAGATTTGATTATCTGAAATACGTAGTTATAAATTCACTCAAAACAAATCAGAAAAGAAGCCAACGCTGCTTATTAGATTGTTATTGCCAAAACCATGAATTTTTAAATATGATTCCATTGAAAAATAATGTATATAAGGAGTAATGAAAAATTTCGCAAATAATGTAAAGCTTTAAAACTCCGAACATATTTTTCGTCTTAGTATCACGAATTACGACTATTTACAAAAAAAAAGTCTTGATGTCGCTGTTTTATGAGATGCTGACATCCTTGATATACATACATATGTACATATTTATCATTAGGTCCGACAAAAATGACCGCGTCTTTAAAAAACATACAAATTAATTACGGCTTAAGACCAAACCAGGATGCATTCTGTTTCTCATAAATCGAATTTCATTTATAAATCACATTCAAAATCTAATTTATTTCTTGCAATTCGAGCCACAAGGTCTACCTAATTTTTACATAAGTAATGATTTTCTTTTCGTTTTAGGAATTTTTTCAGAGAAATTACTTTAAAAACTTAAAACAAACCCTAAAAGTTTTGGAATTTTAAATATAATGATGAGTTATTTAACTAAATTCCAAAAAATTTTTTCATCAATAAATGGTTTAGAAAAAAAATTATTAGATTGTTGTCGCGAATTTTTCAAGCTCCTCTTATACATTTAACATAATTTTTAATTTAACAAGTTTTCAAATGAGAAATTTAGTCTGAAATGAGAGCTGACCAAAAATGTTTATGTCAATAGTTGAATTTTGAAAGCGCAAGCGTAAACTTACGATTTGTACACAGTTTAAGGGTGGGAATACGCTAAGATATACTCGTACCATAACGATCCATAAAATAATGGTGTTTCTTTATTCTAACATAAAGTTTGCGACTCACATCACATAAAACCTATACTCGCCAAACCTCGCACCAGAAGACTTCTTCTTGCTTCTGAAGCTGAAATTAGCAATGAGAGGTCGACGTTTCAAGTTTATTTAGAATGTTTAAAATAAATTATAGGGTAGTTTTTACACAATCCCCCGAAAGTGTCCCAAAATGTATAAAAACTTTATCGTCAGAAAAAGGATCAAAATCATCTTTTAAAAAAAGCAAAAGAAAAAAATTGTGTCTTTTGGAGTCGTTAGAAATTGTGGATAAATGAATCAGAATAATGAATGCCCTAAAGTTCTTGTGATACGTTACAGTGTGAAAAGCTAAATGAAATGTGGTAATAAATGCACCTAACAAAAGATAGCAAAAATGTCAAAATTTTAAATTCAACGAGATACGAAAGTGCATTAAATGAATTTTTAATCATCTACACAACAGCATTGATGGATTCGGTAAATTTGAACTCTCACAATCCGATAATGAAAATTAATAATTTTAAAATTATTATGAGGCAATGGAGAGCTGTGTAATTTTCGTTTTAAAAAACAATGTAAAAATTACAAAAGTACGAATAAAATAATCAAAAATACTGGACAATGGACAAAAATTAGTATAAAAATGCAAAATAGTCGGAGTTACGAACCACTTTTGCCACAAGAAATATGTACCTAACAAATGTACGAACATTTCTGGACACTATCACAAGTACGATCGTACAAAGTATAGTAGTAAACCCCAAACACAAGAAGTAACACCCACCCAAACTGATAAATTACGTCGAACATTTCGTTGATCCCTTCGCACCTTAGCAACACCACCGCTCTGTTCATCACGATAAGGTGGAGGGGTAAATTCGCCTCGGAAGTTGCTTGAATCTTGTACAAATGTAGTACTACTCGAAGAATCGATACAATTGGAGCCACTGTGAAAATTTGAAGAATTTCGACTACTGCCTGGAATAGCCTGCTGAATAAGTTGCTCAGCGTACTCTTCATCTACTAAACATCTAGCTTCATTTAATAAATCGTAGGGACTAACAGCAGGTTCATTGATACACTCTTTGCAGCGCAGAAGCTCTTCATCTTTTACCTGCTTCGCCCCAATAAGATCTTCGCATTTATTGCTACTAGATAGATGATCTACCTGTTCGCTGCTTTGATCTGAATTGTCTGTTTGATTCGAGTACTTTTTAAGAAGTTCCTTTTCATAATCAGTCAATTCATTATTGTTGCCGTCCTCGTATTGTTTAATTTCGTTTTCAAGAATATTTTGTATGAACTTTTCCTCGTCGAAAATCGGTTGCACTAATTCGATAATATTCTGATCTTCAACTCCTTTTTCAGCGACCTCAAGGTCCAAAAACCTATCTTCCTCCTCCCTCCTCTTCTTCGCGAAATCTTTTCGTTGGTTAAAACTCCTCTTAGAGGAGGATTTAACCACCCCGTCCTGTTGCTTTGACTGAGTATCATCAGCGTCTTTAACAAAAGTACTAATTAATTCTTCATCTTGTAGTAGATCGTCAGCCAATGCTGTTGTTTTCGTCTTACACAAAGCTTAAGAGAAAACAATACCAAAAATTTGAACTCAAGAAAAATAACAAATACTTTTTTTTTGTTTTGTTGGAGGACAGATGGGAAAAGGGATAACAAAATAATTCACAAAACCTAAAAATCATTTGCATGGGACATTGCCGAACGCTATTAGTACCAGATATCAACGTGCTTTTTTGGTGCTTTGTAATGTCATTTGTTTTGAGTTGAAAAATCGTTCTGTTTCGACTGTATCTATTGTGTGAGTTTTTATTTTGCACATTATAAAATGCTGTGAAATGATGTCTACAACACTTAAAATGCTTAGAATGAAACATGCATCCTAATTTAACAACCATATGAATGACCTAAGATTATTCAAGTTTTGCTAAATAATCTAAACTTAAAATGAAACAGCTGAAATTGGAGACAATTTTCGGAGCAAGACTGGCAGAAAATATTGATATTTTGTGAATTCAAATTCGGTTAATTTCTTAACTTACTAAAACTATGTTAATTTAATTCTAATATCATAACACAACTAGCACTAGCCAATTATAAGAACAGCATTGTTAGAACTTTATCTAATCTTTATACTTATCACACAATTTAAACTTATCGACGAAATCCAATTTCTGCCAGTCCTACTACAGAAAACGAAAATGTTCAAGGAATGATTTTCTTCTAAGAAGAAGAAAATCATAACACAAATAAAGAAGGAATAACTTTAAGAAAACTCCGATCAAAATCAAATTGTTCACTTTTACTTAAAAATGTTTAAGCTTTTATTTCATTATAAATTTAAAGAAAAAGAAATATTTCACCAAAATCAAAAAAAGCCCCTTTCTTATAAATTTATTGTAATGGTGTTGTAGCCGATACATGTGAAGAATATTTTTATGCCTGATGCATTAAACTCCCAACAAAAATTATATAAATATTAATTTATAAGCTCTATCGCGTGACGAAGGGGATGTAGGAAAAAAGGGAAGGCATTTTTCAAGGATATAAGCTCTGAAAAACTCCACGTTTGAATAAGAAAATAAAGAAAGATAAATCCTTATTTCAAAAATAACTAAAGTATTAATTATTATTATTTTGTCTCACTTGACTTTCCTATGATGTACATATGTATATTAATTTTTGAATATATTCCTTTCTCTTTTTACTTTTATCGACTTTTATGAAATAATTCTTCTCATTTAATACCAATTCGATAACATTTATTTATTAAAAACAAACTGAATTCAAATATAAAATAAATACTAATAGTATGTGAACATAAACCAATACCACAAACAAAAATTACTCTACTTTAAAAGAAAGGAGTTCGTATAGGAATATTTGTTTTGGATATCGCAATTATAAGAAATTTTAAAAGTTCATATTGAAATCCGCAGTGCGGCGATTTCGTTAACGAGGTTGCATATTTTGTCTTGTAAAATTCTAGGTAGTTTTTATAATATCTATTCACTTATAAATATTCTTACATTTTATGAATTATTTGGGTATACATACATCAAAAAATTCAGCATTTTATAAATGTGCTTTGAGTAAAGATTGCTACACTTTCATGTACCAAATCTATTAAACCTTGAAAATAAAATTTTATATCACTCTGAACCAGAAACAACTACGAATCACAAACAAGAAGAAGCAGAACACTTGCTAACATAACAAATGAAATAGTTTACATTCAGATAAAAGATAGAGACAAAAAAATAATAGTATAGGGAGACGAGCTACATTTTAACCTCCTCCCAATAAGACTTTATCAAATTGAAAAAGTAAACATAAAATCAATCACCAAACATCGAGTAGAATATATTCGAGGGCATCGAATATTAATTGGTACAGAAAATTAAGGTAAAAAAGAGAAAATTTTTTAGACTTACATCCTTCACTCGACTCGAGGCGTTGCTGAAGGTCTCGAATTTGATTCTCTTTCCGCTTAAGTTCATGTCCGAATGAGTCGCATCGCTGTCGAGTTTCACGAAGGTCTCTAAAAGGTTTAAAATTGTACATTATTTACAGGAAAATGTTAGAAGAACTATATGTAAATTACTTTTGCGCAGCGACCAAATCAGCCCTAGTGCGACTCAATTCTTCAGAAATGGCTGCCTTCGCTTGTATTTCGCTCTGAAGAGAGCTCTGCAGGTTGAGTAACTCCATTTTATCAAGCTTTTGCGATCTCCTATTTCGCCAATTTTTATCAGAATTGCTTTGATGGAGAGATCCTAAAATTTGGAGAATAAACATCCGGGAAATTATTTATTTATTAAAATCTTGGGTTACCTGCGTGTTTAAGATATTCAAGCTCTTCAGTCATCTTGCTTGCAAGTGCCTGCAAATAGCTGCGCGCATCCTTTTCATCGGAAACCCATTGGATTATTTCAGCCATTTGCCGCTCCCACTGACTGATAGCTTGTCGTTTACTTCTAAAATAATATTTAAATTAACGTGTTGAATGGGATGCATATCATTAAATTTACTTACCTTAACTCCTCATAATCATTCTCAACTTGCAGCTGTTGCGCTTGCATTCGTCTGCTGTTATCGCTCAACAGTTCAACCTCAGTCAAAAACTTCCTTTTTTCTTCGAGCCACATGTTCTTCTCCCTCTCATATCGTTTCCTGAGTTCAGAAATTGTTTCTTCTGAGTCGGTCAGAGATTCAAGTCGACTAGAATCGAACTTTTCACGGGTTTGTTGCAGTTCTCTGTACAATATATCACGGTGTTTTTCAGCTTCATTCAATTGCTCGCGTAAAGATGCAACTTCAATATTAAATCGTGACTGTTGCTGATTCAATTTCTCACTATATTGTACTTCTATTCGATCGATTTCTAACCGTGATGCATCTGACGACAGTCCCAACGATGAGGACGATCCCAAATCTGAAGTGCTTCTTGTGCGAACTTCAGCTTGTAATTGACGACAATATTCTTCTGATCGTTCACGCAGTTTCCGTTCTTTTGTTACATCAGCTATGGCATCTTCAATCCTTGACTCCATTTCTCGGCGATTTTTATCGGCTTTTCGAAGATCATTTCGCAGATTGTCGATCTTTTGCATTGCTGTTTCCAGTTCCTCTTCCTTATCCCGAACCTAACATTTTAAAGAATTTGTTATTATCATTATTAATTCTTGTATTAGTGAATTAGGAAAAAAATTGAATTTGTGGCGGACATCGAGGATGATGGTAGCCCACGAATGAGAATTTTCGCGGCACCGAAGGCGTAAATCCACCCAATTTATTCTACCTCTCGTTAAAGCATTCCAAACTTCCCGATTGATCAGAGAAGTCAGGCCAAAGTAAGAGGATCGGTCAAACACAATTTCAGAATCTACGCCCCTGATGGGATTCGAACTCTGAACCTACGACACTGCAGAATATCTACGTAATCGATACGCTACGAGCTACTCGAAGCGAATAGCTGTAAAAGTTACTCGATTTACAGTGTTTTAAACTGAATAATATCCACAAATGCATAATTTTTAATATACATATAAAGCATTATATGATATTTATCTTTGCCGAGATAAGTTATTTTTGTAGGTCTTAATTATGCAGTAATTACTTAAAAAAAAAAAAAAAAAACAATTAATATGTCATTGGGCAATTCAAAACATGTAATATATTTTTTAAATATGAAATCCTAAAATTTTTTTGGAAAAATATCTTCCTGAACTTTATTAGATTTTTTTACGATTTTGAAACATTTGTAAGGTTTTGGGGAAATTACTAAAAAATTAAACATTCCCAATAATATCTTCTAAAACTATTTTTCTTGAAATGAAACATTTACCTATGTTATTATTCAATATTTATTTTCTGTATAGCAAAAAAAAAATACTTTTTGAAAGTTTTAAGGAAATTTATTCAGATTATGTCACGGTATTTTGTTGGACTCTTTGAAAATAGAGCCTAAGGAAGCGCGATATCACTCTACAAGTGTAGTAAAGTCCGACTAGTATTAGTGCAGACAATTTTTGTATTAGTCAGCAGTGGAGACAGGAATAAAACCACTTTTCTTATGCACAAACCCCCCCCCAAAAACTCTTTTTTAACGCCGTCTGTAAAAAGGCCACCCCTAACCGTGCGAAATGAACGAGCGCCCATGCTACTTTGCTCTTTCCCTCTCATTTATTAAAGTCGTATTTCCCTTTCTATGGGCAACTCTGTTTTTACTACGCTCCCGTACAGGGCTTTCACACGATACAACGTTTCCTGAGGCTTTATATTCAAAGGTTGGACTGTGTAATCGAATTCTTTAACAGACTTTTATCCGAGGGGTAAAAAGGAGATCAATTGTTTTATTGCATTTTTTGTTAGTAAATCATCTCAACAATATTTCTCCGAAATTCCATAACGATCAAACCATTGGTTCAAAATTTATAGGCAAATAACTGACGCTACCTGAAATGATGAGCTAAACTAACCTAAAAATTTAAAAAGCGATTATCTCGAAACAATATTTTCCAAAAGACCTTTTCCGTGGTCACGATAACTCACAAATTAATGCGATTGATTTCAAATTTTGTGTGATTATTTGTTATGATAAAAAGAAGGGCCTGAACGGAGGGTTTTTGCTGTCACTAAAATGTTTTTTAATTGCAAAGAAACTGAAATTTGAAAATCTCAAGCAATAAAACTTTCGCTTAAAATGTTGCGTTTTGGACAATTGAAATCCTTCGTTAAGGCTCTTGATAAGCTGATAACACTAACATAATCACATTGATTTAGGTCCGGCTGTATATAACCCCTAAAGTAAAAATAACGGATATTGAAGAACATAACTTCTTTCTACAGTCAATCAGTTATGAAACCAGCGTGATAATTGCTGGCTAATTTACTAAGGCGACCGTGTATTTTAAGTTAATAAAACTACATAATGGAAGAGAAAATCTACGTTGCTCTGATAAGACAAACTTAAAACACTATGCAAATGTGGTATATTTTAATTCAACAAAATAAAAAAAAATCGGGTCAATTAATTAGGACATTTCTATTTTGTTCAGCCTTTTCGACTATGGAATTATATTTTTGTCGAATTATTTAAAAGATATTTTTCTAATGTTTTTCTAACAAATACTGAACATCATTGCACAGCTTAACTTTCTTTTCTGACTTCTTGTGTTCTATAATTTTCGAATAGACTATATAGTTTTATATTTTATATTAAAATCTCCATACCTGTCTCGACAACTTCTGCTTTTGACTCCTCAACTCCGACAGTTTATCGGTAACTTCAGAATATTCGGTCATGGCTAACTTTCTCTGACTGAGAGCATCCTTAAGTTCGATGTCCTGAATTTTTAATCGCTCGAATGCATCAGCTTTTTCCTTAAGAATATCCTCCTTCTCCTGCTTCATCGTTCGAATCTGTCGTTCGAGTTCTTTAACTTTAGCCTCAAGTTGTCCATCCACAGAATCAACACCAGATGTTGAATTTGTTTTTGTTTGAATCTCTTGACGTTCAAAATTCTTTATTTGATTTTCTAGCTCACAATTACGCTTAGTTAAAATATTAATTTCATCCTGCAATCGTCTCGTACTATCCGGACTTAACCGCTTCTCTTCCGGGGCTGATGAGATATTGTTTGTTTTTACATCTTCTGCTTCGCTCATTATATCCAAAGATCGTGATATTTTACCAACATCAGATAAGCAGCTATTTTGAGTGAATGTAAAACCTATGAAAGGCAAATGCAGCCCCGAAAAGGCTGGATTGGCAGTTGGTGGTACAGCGTCAGGTAAACGTAGGTCATTATCATCCACATCAAAATTTGATGTGTCTGTTGGACTTGAAACTTCTGGTATATAAGGCGCTTGACCAAGTCGTATAGTTTCCCAGTCGATGCCCTCGAACCAAGGGTGTGACTATTTAAAATATAATATTAAATTATTATTATTAGGTGTACAAGAAAAATCTTACCTTAAAATCTTCAATCCCATTCTGCCCAAGTCTGTATTCCGGTGAGCATATCAATCGTCTCATGAGATCTTTAGCGTTGTCTGATACTTGAAATTCTCCTCCGTCATCCGGTGGGAAATCGAAACAATTTTTATGATTCATAATTTTACCATATGTCTCAACGAGACTTTCAGCATAGAATGGTGTTTCTCCATATAACATTTCATACATACATACACCTAGTGACCACCAATCACATTCTGGACCATAACGTCCTTGCCCATCTTCCATTGCACGTAAAATTTCCGGCGATATATAGTCTGGTGTGCCTACAGCAACATTCGATTGAACTGTCCCGCCAGGACCTAATTTTAAGCAAGATCCAAAGTCTGCTAAACGTATATGGCCACTGGCATCTAGCACAAGATTATCGGGCTTAATATCACGATGAACGTATTTTAGCTCATGAATGCTATTGATGGCCAAGATCATTTCAGCAATATAGAACTTAGCCATATCTTCAGGAAGTCGATCTTCAAATTTGCTAAGCAAAGTCAGAAGATCACCGCCGCAGTAATAGTCCATTACTAAGTACTGAAAACGAAATTAGAATTTAGATTATAGAAATGAATATAGTAATATTTACAAGATTGGTTTCATCTTGAAAAGCGTAGTGTAAATTTGTAATCCATCTACGGTCACCAAACACAAGAACATCACGTTCTTCTCGAAAGCACGCCGTCTCCGCACGTTTCAGCATTTCCCATTTGTTAAGAATTTTCATGGCAAAAATTTGATTTGTTGTTATCATCCGAACGACACAAACTTCTCCAAATGCTCCCCGGCCAATGACCTTGAGTACTTCAAAGTCATCCCGAGATAAACGTAGCTGCTTTATTAATTGTATAACAGGCTTAACTGTTGGAATATAATAGTCATTGTTTAAATCTGATTCATAAAATAGTCCAAATGCCACTTACCTAATTCTATAAAATCTGAAACAGTCTTTTCTCGACGCAATGATGAATTACAACATTCATCATACAGCACCAGTAGACAATCGAGCAAAGCTTCAATTGATATCGATTTACCTGGATTTGATGGTAGTTCTGTGGTACCATCCCCACATCCAAGGAAGATATTTGATCCATTTTCTAAAATTAAAGATTCTAGCTGTCGTTGACGCTTTAAACCAGAAACAGACACTGCAAAAGAAAAGATAAATGTATTGTATTAGGACTGACGAGTAGCTTAAAATTTAATGAACAAAATGTCTATTTTAAAGACGTGCTTAGAAATGATGATGACACAACTTTGTTGTTGAAGAATGACTTCAACACCGGGCCTCTTGCTCATTTGTCGACTTAATTAGCCTCAATGGTTAGACAAGATTGGAGCTAAAGAAGGGCTGTGCTAGAGTGTGGCAAGTAGCACTCGAAAGTTCCTAAAACGAAAATTATTACGGGGGCCAAAAGCCCTTATATGTTATGTGGCATTAGAATTGGGGTTACTAGCTGTGGACGCCGTGTGTACACATTTATTTTTACCCTTTTCATGCTTAAGGGAGAACTTCGCGAGTTCCGAACTTTGCCATAAGTGCTGATACTTTAAAACTATTCCCCATCTGCTAGTTGGCCCCAAATTAAATTAATAGTAACTATATAAGTTTTGGTAACACATGAGTGACGTGATGCTCTATGAATTAGAAATAAACGGGTGTTGCAAAAGTTCGTTATCCGTTATGTTGTTTTTGCTAATACAAATAGATTTGAATATCCAGAAGTATGCTTTGAAAAAGTTATTGTGGTGACGTGCAGAAAAAATAAAATTAGTGTATATGAACATTAGCACCAAAGCAAACAAAGTCCATTAAATTATCATATACAATTTTTGGTATTGTAATTACATAGATTTGGGAGGAGATTTGCTACTTCTTTTTATTAATTCTTTATTTTAATTGGTCATTAAACCCAAAAATTATTTTTAAAAATGTTTATGCTATCTGTATCAATATTCAAATATGCAGAGGAAATAAAGAAAAAATTGTTGGTGACCTTAAATGACCTTGAAAATCAGATGCTTTTAATATCTATTGTGATTTCAATACTCATATGGTTATTTACTTCATATTAAAACCCATACAATTGTTTTTGCTATTTTGATCTGCCTGTCTGCTTGTCTGTCTGATTAGACAAATCTCGGGAAGGACTAAACTGCACTGGGATTCCGTAACAATTTAGAGTTTCTCTAACTCGCACAAGTTTTCTAACCTAGAACAAGTTTCAATTCTCTAAACCACTTAGAGAGATGTACTAGATTATCGGACAAAATATTACATTTTTGCAGGAAAAATGGCGGTGAAAGTTTCGAGTGACATTTCCGAATAAACTTAAACAAGTTATTGTTATGTTTCAAATGAGAAGAATATTACTGGAAACGCGAAATTTCACAATTTTAAGGAAACACTTAAGAGATCCTCTTAGTAATTTCGAAAAGACATTATACATTATTTTTTTGACATGGGGCGTTTAAACTTTTAATTGTTAAGTTCAAAGAACTCTTCAGAACTATAAAGGATTTGTTCAATTATTTAAACACTAACTTGAAACCATATTTACGACTGCAAAAAGTTTAATAAATTTTTCGCTAAATCCGAATGGCTTTGCATGAAATTCACCAATACGATGAATTGTCCTATTGATTTTAAATTCTCTTTAAAGTAAAAAAATTGAAAATTTTCGGCAAATATTCAATTCACATTTATGGTAAGCAATAGTATTAAATACATCCACATTTACATTATTACTTTTCAAACGCGGATTCAACGAATCTAACTGCTGTGAGTGAAACCGGTCTAACTTAGAGCTCTAATTGCAAGTTAGAGAAAAAATGTTTAGAGAATCTCAATATTTCTCTAAATTTACAGTGACCTGATACATTTAACTATTTAATTTACCTATTTACCGAAAGTTAGGGCCACTGTCGCATTTTGCTGTAACTTAGAGCTGTCGAACTGGCTATAACTTAGACCGTTTTTTTGTTAGACTATCACGTAGTAACTACACTAATTTTAGACTAAACTCTAAATTTTAAATCTAAATCGTTAAGGAATCCCAGGGCTGATTTCGATGAGACCTCATTGGAAAGTAGAGAATTTTGTGGGGCATAATTTGGTTATTTTTTTAAAAAATATTGTCTGTTTTCCTGTATGGTATGTTTGTTCGCTATAAAAATCGATACTGCTGCTGCTGATTACGATAAAAATTTGCATACATACTCTTAAAGGCACTGGACCAAACCATGTATACCTCAAATATGGACAAGATGACAAATTTTAAAATAATGGCTTCAAATTTTCAAATTCAAGAGGTTTCCATGAAAATCGATAATATAACTACATGAATTTTAAGGATCTCTGATTCTGAATCTATTATCAATATGGCGATCACAAATATTCAATGTTCAAGCGTTTTGAAAAGAAATAAATATTTTGGGTTTTTGCGCCGTGCGAAACCGGATTTCTCAAATTTGCACTAATTTTCTTCAAATACTCGGAAAGGTCTCAGAAGCAATTAAAATAGCTGAAAAATGATCGGAGGAACGCCGGAAGCAGGCAAGCTAGTTTTGAATAAAAATGCGGTTTTTCGCAAAAAGCCGTCAGCTATAGATAAAAGATAACTGACTCTTTATGGCTATAATTCGAAGATTTGAGCATATACATACATGTGGTTTTAACAAGAGGCTTAATTTCAGGATTTGGCAACTTTAATAGTATTTTTTTAAGATTAAACAAAAAGATACGTCTATGCCATTAATTCGCAAATTCGTAAAAAGTTAACGATACTAGGAGGATACTTTTTCGAAATTGCAATTTTTCCGCGAATTATCTTTTCCAATGTTCTCTTTTTCCTCCAATTATATTTTCCAATTAGAATTTTTTCCTTTTACAAATTGCCTACTGACTGACGATTTTCCTTTTACAAATTGCCTATTTATTGAAGATTACGGTTGAAAAATAGTGCTTTCGTAAACTTTTCCGACGGAAAAAAAAACCCATTGGCAAAACTGTCCATTGGAAAATTCGGACTGGAAAAAATGGCTTAACGATATAAATATGTTCTACTTTAAAAACAAATTTGTATCAGAAGTATCAATGGTTTCGGGAGAATAAACAATAACCTTCATTGTTCAACACTATGTGTTATACCATAGACAAATAAATATAAAGATGGCCCGCTTCGAACAACCGAAGTGTGACCGAAAATTTCTGATGCCTCCACAGCGATGCCTCCACCATGCGTTGCTGCGCCAGCCAGCAACGCAGAGAAGTTCGGGCGCGCAATGTTATTGTTATGGGCTCATGCGTCGCGGTGTTCCGAATATGCGTCGGGGTGCCTTTGGCTGCCGGCATCGGCACTCAGCTAATAAAATTCTAGGAAAGGACGTGAGAACCCCGAACTCGGAATAATTAATTTAAGGAGCGATTTAAAAAACCATTTTTTTATAAAAAAAATTAAATATTTCAGCCTACCTTAAATAACGCTCTGTCAATATCTTAATTAAAATTATACATTATATCTCGGGTTGGATACATACATACCTACATATTCACGTGCATACAATTTAAACTTATTGCTTTATTATTTTAAGTTTAGAATGCATATTGCTACTTTTTTCTGTACAACAAGCGAACTTTGCACTTTCCCAGACACAATATTTCCTAAGCAAAATCAATATTATGTATTCCAGAATTTGGATGTGGTGATCTTTGCAGATATTTTCGTCTACGAACCGAAACGAAAATTCTGAAATTCGGAAAGTCTCTAAAATACATGTTTCAATAATTTTTGCTTTAATCTTATGCATATGTGGAAAGCTTGTGATACAATTTTTAAAAATTTGGACTTGCAATTTACAAATTTCAAAAAATTGATCAGTAGGAGCTACTATACTGCCAAAGTCTGAACTTTTCGAGTAGTTCTTATGGAACAGGAATGTTTCAGATGTCTTTTGTAATTTTATTATTTCTCCCGATTTTCGCATGGTAGTGTCGCAAAAATTGCAATTAATTTTTGGAGAAATTTTAAACACCGCAAAACCAACAAAATATCGAAAATATCCTCCTGACTTCTGCTTCGAAGTTCTGATTCCGAGTTCGGGGTTCTCACGTCCTTTCCTAGAATTTTATTAGCTGAGTGCCGATGCCGGCAGCCAAAGGCACCCCGACGCATATTCGGAACACCGCGACGCATGAGCCCATAACAATAACATTGCGCGCCCGAACTTCTCTGCGTTGCTGGCTGGCGCAGCAACGCATGGTGGAGGCATCGCTGTGGAGGCATCAGAAATTTTCGGTCACACTTCGGTTGTTCGAAGCGGGCCATCTTTATATTTATTTGTCTATGGTTATACATATTTATAATATCCATACATATATCAACAAATAATATTTTATTTCATTCTATTGTTCCTTAATAGAAAGTGCACGTACCCTTATCTATGCTGTTACATCTAAGGATTATAGATCTTTATTACAATATTGTTTAACTTAAATTAAATAAAATGTTCAGCAGAAATCTAATTATTTCAAAAATAAAAATGATTAATTTTGATTATTTATATTCGGCTTGCATCAGCTGAAAACTAACAACATTAAGAGATGCTGCTTAATAAAATATTCTACAACATCAAAGTACAATGGGAAAGTGCGTAATTAAAATTAAGAAAAGAGTATTCTGGGTAGCTTTCCTTAACCTTCCTACTTTAGGCAGAAGGAAAGTAAATAAATTTTTTTTCCTACGCTTTACATTTTAGCATTTGCTTTTGCGAAGGTGAGCAGGCAAAACATAAAATCCGCCGTGCACCCCGAATGCAAATTGGTAATGACAACATTCTTACCGTTGCTAGAAAGATGATATCACCCGTCCCTCTAGCTTCATTTAAATTTTGTCTTAAATCAAAAAAAAAATTTCTCTTTATCAGCTTGATTTTCTAGTCTTCCGCATGGATGGATTTTTCACAAATATATATACATATATAGGTATTTAAGCCTAATTTGTATTTTAGTTATTGTTATTTTGCATCTCTGTCCTTCTTAAAATGTTTCGTTAAACTATGTTTTAGACGTGATTGTACAAGGTTCTCTTATAATCACGATCACATAAATAAGCAACTTTAGATCAAGATAGGATCTTAAAATCATAAATTAATCTCAAGATCACAGGATCTAATAATAATCTTGTTAAGATAAGATTGAAATTATTTTCAAAAACAACTATTAAACTTCTAATTGTTACTTTTATGTTCCTTTTCACGTCTATGCCTTGTTTTCTTTGTCTAATTTACTGCTAATGTTTATTTTGCAAAGTTATTTTCTTTGAAAATTGTTATAACTACTCCTTAATACGCTGACTTTAAAAGAACCTTTAAAGTAACTACTTTCAACTTCGTCATCAAAATGTGTAAACATCGCCAGGAAAATAGTTGAATTGTTAAGCTTGACTCATATTTTAATCTAAGTTTTCCAAGATTCTTTCAAATTACCTGGCATTTCGGCTGATTTGGTTTGATTCCTTATATCTGACATCATTCGCTGTTGGGAGGATAAGGGGTAGCTTTGTGCAGTAAAATGATCATAATAATTTTTGATAGATTCACTTTATACTCAAACTTATAACGTTTTCGTTTGCACAAAAGTATTCTGATTTCCTAGCTGCTCCTCTACCATATCTTGTAGTGAAAATAATTACTTGGGATGGTTGCGTTTCTGAAAAATACAGACAAAATTAGATTATTACTTAACTTCAAAAGGAAAAAAGGAAATTTAATGGACAGCAAGTGTTTTTCTTAAAAGTCTAAAAACAAAGAGAACAACGTATATTTTTTATTCAAATTATTTGCTTTGTGGCAAATGGTTCAGATTCAAATTTTTCGACAGAAATAAAAATAGTTCATTGTACGAGTTTTATAAACAAGCACTACGTTTTATTTTATTTAGTTCAGTGCACAGTTCACTTTTCAAAAAGTTTTATGTATTTAAACAATGCCATGTCTTTCGAGGGTTTATAAAAATCTCTGTATAAATTATGAATGAGAACTCGAAAAAAATGTTGGATTCCAAGAAGATGGAGACTATAAATCATTAGAAAATTCGGACATTAATATAAATAATTTCAAAATACAATTTGCTGAAAACTGTTGTCAGTGTATCCAAAGGCACCCGAAATAGATTTTGTGACACATTTTGCAAAAGAGCGCAGAACCTCTTAAAAATTAAGTCAAACGATCTCGAGTTGTAATAATTTCATGGTTTAATAGCACCGAAATCGCCGCCACGACGTCTTTTTGCCTTAGATGAGAATCGGAGGCTCTGTTTCGGGGACTAATTTTGTTTAAATAGAAAGGTGATTCTAAATTTAGGACAAATTGTCGAAAATGATGTTGATGTTTTTGATTTTTGCTAAATCATTTTTAAAATTACACTCGGATTAGCTGGATGTAAACTTTTTTATTTAAAGGAAAGAAATTACTCAAAACAGAAGTCATTTTTCTGAGGCAAAGTTTTCCAAATCATCGGATCTTTAAATTAACTACTGCAATTTTTTATTGAAAAATGATATATTGTTTTATTTTATTTGTTTATCAAATTACATATAATAATGCAATTATTTCCCAGTGTGCTTCGAATAACACAGCCACACAAAAAAAAAACAACCCCCATCACGTCAGGTTTATGACATAACCTCAAAAAACCATAGAAAAAAAAAATCTGATGTCGGTTTAACTCTGTGGTTTTTTGAGGTTATGTCAAAAACCTGACGTGATTGGGTTAAATCGATATCAGATTCGGTTTCAGCGACCCCGAAGACATATAAAAGACATGGTCTGATCCCCAGATTGATTTTTTTTTCTCCCGTGTTTACTGAGGTTTTTTGAGGTTATGTCAAAAACCTGACTTGATGGGGTTGAACTGACATCGGATTCAGTTTCAGCGACCCCAAAAACATATGATACACATAATCCGATCCCCGGGCCCAAAATTTTTTTTTTTTTGTATGGCTGTGTAATTTATTGGCGCAAACTTGAATTATACAAATTTTGCAAAAAATCAAAAATAGTTATGTTGAATCTATAAAAATGCCCTAAATGAAGCCTAAAAGGTCGCAAACATAATTATTTTAGAATGATATTCATATGTATTCAACGGATGATAAATAAGCTACAACTGTTTCAGATCAAGACAATGAAATTAATTCTGCGATGCGACAAATATGCTTCAATAAGCTTTATGTTAAGTGTGCTAAAATGGCTTTGTGTTAAGGTACTATTCTACTCTAGAGCGTCAAAAAAAGGCCTTTTTTCAAACTTTTATTTCTCAGCCGCTTTATTAAGTATTGTGATGAAACTTTCACAAAATGTAAATGGACCCTTTTAGTTTACAAACAAATCTTTATTTTGGGCATATTATTATTATTATTATTAAATAGAGGGCGTCAAAGTTAAGTGTCAAAAAAAGATGGTTCCATGGCCGCAAGTTAATCTCCGAACTGGCATGTCTGAAACAAAAAATTCGAATGGGGTTTTAAAAAGGAAGGTTCCTTACGTGACAATTCACCACCGTTAGTCAAAAATTCTAAAAAAAAAAAATGGCGAATGTTTGAAAAAATGACATTTTTTTTGTTTTATATTTTTATGCAAAAATGTGGTGAATTGTCATACAGGACACTTTAATAAACAAAACGCACTAAGGTTTATTGAAATCGGTTCAGTAGATCCGGAGATTAACTTGCGGCCAACTT
Organism: Eutolmus rufibarbis; assembly: GCA_963920795.1. Taxonomy (NCBI): domain Eukaryota; kingdom Metazoa; phylum Arthropoda; class Insecta; order Diptera; family Asilidae; genus Eutolmus; species Eutolmus rufibarbis. The sequence continues at coordinate 24,973,510 of OY987205.1, forward strand.
GAAAAATGCCATTTTGAGAAAAACGCGTTTAAAGTTTTGATAAAGGCCGAGTTCTCTTACGCGGCTATATGTATATAGTGCCATAACTTTTTTTCTAATCCGAATTTCTCTACAAAAATTTGAGAGGTCATTTTTGAAGATGTAAGGAATCGAAAAATGAAAAAAAAAATTTCGATTTTTTTAAAACTCTAGAGTAGAATAGTACCTTAAGCAGTATTATTTAGCAGTTTATTTTTATATTTAAAGTGATGTATAATTTGACACCAAGATATTTAACAAACTTTATAAGGGACGTGCAGCCATAGTTATTAAGATCAGGAGGTGATTTTCGATTACCACAATTTAAGTACGCTGCTTTACAAAATAAAGTTTGTTTTTTAGAAGTTTACAGAAGTAAGTGCAATGAATTACCATTAGAAGTTAAGTCAGAAACTAGCTTTATGGGTATTTATAACCAAAATTTTTCAGTATATACATATGTGATGTTTTGCTTCTTCTGCTTGTTTTGTAAAAATCGATATGAATAAGCTAACAAATAAATTTTATTATTTTATTGCAAAAATATTCGTAATAATATTTGGGAAAAAGAATTAAGTAATTTTAATTTATCACGCTGATAAGCACGCATTTGTCGTATAAAATGAAAAATTGAAGATGTGACAAATTTGGATTCAATTTATTTATTTTGAGGACTCGTTTAGAAAAGAAACCTTTACGTTCTGATTTTCGTAATCGCAAGAATTGCGTTATGATTTATGTACTTTTAACTTTTTTACAGACCACAGAATTCTTAATTGGCAGTTTTTTAATTGATCATAAGTATGAGGTACATATTTTCAAATCGAAATGAAGTATCATACAAATATCAGAACAGGGTTTTTGATTACACATATTGCCAGTGAACTTTCTAGCAATGTTTTATTAAATATATAATTTTCTAATACTTAATATAAAAACATTTTCCACTAATCCTATTCTAGGAGTGAAAAAATAATGACCTATTTATAAGACTAAGCTCCTTTGTAAAACTTGCTAATTAACAAATTCCTGTCACACGTAATCTTTTGTAAGCGGATGAACCTGCCAAGTGTAATCGTAAGCACGAAGAGAACATTTAAAAAAAAATATATTTTTTAAGCGCCTCCCTATTTATATATTTTATAATTTTGTGGTACGTTTTAAATATTTTGTTTTACAAAGAAGGAACACATTTGTGATTAATGTAATTAGGGACCATCAAAGCCGATTAAAAATGTTTTATGTTTAAGTGAAATCGCGTGTAAACTTTTTAGAATTTCTTAGCGTTATTTTAGACTATCTTTTGTTATTTTTGTGTGAAAGATCGCTTTGAATAGCAACAGAACTTTCAAAATTGAATTATTTTTAAGAATCTTAAATTCTAAAAGAATTCTAAATCAAATAAAATCATTTAAAATGAGAGATCAGATTCATTTCAGTAATGTTACAAGTCTAATATAAAATCGAATAAAAAACATTTACACTAATTTTTGTTTAAAAACATTATCGTTTCTTTGAATACAATAAGTTTTAGCAAAGTTGTACTTAAACGTACATATGTATTTGTATTGTAGCAAAATTATTTCAGCAATAATAAAAACATAATACTACTTAATTCATGTTACTAAAAATTCTATATCAACTGTTTTCAATAATTATAATATTTTCACGTTCGCTTGTTTCAGTGTCGGTTCGCAAATGGCACCAATTTGATATCACCAGTAATTAATGAACGTTGGTGTCATCAAATGTGAATAATTTTACAATAATTTGTTTGAAATCGTCTTCAACTTATGCTCTTTTAAAAAAACATCTTTGCCCAGACAATCCCCAAAAAATTCTAACTAGGATGTATGAGGCTTAAATAAATTAAGTTCATTCAATTTACTATCAGGTCTTCATAGGAAAAATTATAACTTGTTATCTCATAAAAAGCGTACACTCCATAGCTGAAAACATTCTTTGAATGCATCAACAGATATTATCTACAAATCAAGCACTTACAAAATGACCGCAACGTTTTTAGAATATTCAAACAATTTCATCGCCAATACGAAGCCAAGTGAAACGAATTTATGAAAATAGAATGAAACAAATTTTCTTTCGCGGTTCGAAAGAGAAATAAATGCCTTATGCTTATGCTACCATTAAATTTATCCAGCTAAAGTGAAATTTATTTTACCATTTCAAGAAGATTGCGTAACCGATTGGTAAAACTTTTTGCATTTTAACATTTTCGCCAAAAAGGTGTAAAAGCAGCCGCCTACAGATAACTGCTTGACTGGTTTTTTCGCAAAAGCCACCTTCCGCCCTGAAGTTGAAGAACCTGAATTTTTTGAGTAAAACTAAATACTCAACAGTGTAAAGAATACAAATATTTTTATTTTTACTTATAAAACTTTTCGAGTTGATCTAATCGTTGTAATTTAGGTGCGTCGCCCGGTGGACTATTTTTGTTTGTTTACAAATATTTACTCAATGTTATCTTAGATATGTCTGCAAATTTAAAAGTGCGACGTTTGTCGTATTGCTCGACTTACAATTTCTTGCCCAATTTGCCCTCATACATGTAACGTGTTATCGTCAAAATGGAAAAATGCTGAACTATAAACAGAGGTGAAAACAGTTGAGCAACCCCGAAATAGCCCTCACTCAGCTTCTTATCAGTCCGTCGTCAGGTTTATCAAAACTTCACTTTGGAGTGAGGCCGCGCTCAATTGCGATGCCAGCTTGTCTCGAGAATCTTAATTTGAATTTATTATGCCCCGCTGAATGTGTATTTTGATAATTTACATGAAGATTTTTGAAGCGACTAACGAGAAAAAAATAATAAATAGTTCGGAGACTTTGGGTTTATGATTAAGCTTTCGAAGATTTCGATTGTAGAGGTTCAGTGCATTGCGTCCCTGAGTTGAGTTAGCCGACCTTGAAAAACAAGAAATATTAATGAATTCAGCAGAGTTGAAGGTTTACGAAAGTTTTTATATTTGTAGGCCATTGGTGAGATGATTCTTGGAAGAAGCACCTCCGAATTCTTCAAAAAATTGTTTTTACAGAAATAGCTGGGTTGGCAAATACATATTTACATGGGAAATACATTCCGCGACCGATGATTTTATTTACATAAAACTGTTTTGATATCAGGGTTGACGTCGATGCAAAGTTTATCATAAAGATTAGGATTGTAGCTAATTTAAACATTCTATTAATTAATTAATCTGCGAATCTAGAGCCTTTAATCGCTTCTTCATCCACGTTTTTACGAGATTTAAATAGTTATATCAAAAATTGAAAATCTTATTCCCACGTACATATATTTATTTTTATTGATATTCCATTCCTCCAATTTACCAATTTATCATGAATCATTTCTTGTAAAAAATAATTTACAATTTATGTTTCTTCCCAGAATGTGAAGTAGCTAAGCCAAATTTTTTAACGATATAATCAGCTCTTTGGAAATATGTTTCATTTTCTTTTTTCAAACGCTATAAATATAAAATTATTCATTTTCTCGATTTCCCTTTTAAAAAAGACACAAAATTGCAGAAATATTCAAAAATGCATCAAAACACATCGATGCACAATTCAGTGTAGTAGTCTCTGAAGCTGTATTGTGCATCGAGGGTCGAGGCTGTTTTGATGCATTTTTGTAAACCTGTCTGTGAAGCTGAATCGTGCATCAGCGTCGCACAAACACTTTTTAAACTTATACAAAAAATGTTCAACATTAAAAAATAGTCATAAAAGGATTTTTTCTTTCATTTTATAGTACAATCTGCATGTGGGTAGGAATTATAAATTTCTACACAAAACCATATCTATCCCCGTCTTTGAGAATTCCGTTTCTGTAACTTAAAAAAAGCAATTGCTGTATTATCAAATTCGAGTTTAAATAGCAAAAAAACCTTGAATATGAGGGGTAAGGAACAATTTCACAAAATTCAATTCTTAGAAGAGTTAATAAAAATGAAACAGCTTTATAAAAGGAATAATACATGTGTGATATAATATACGACTTGATTATAATCATGAACTTCATTAAATGAATTGAATCAATCTTATCAAAAGCACAATATGTGGGCAGATAACAATTTTTACCAATAAAAGTATCATATTGCACTGGATTATATTTTGAACATATAAATATGAAGAAGCGGGAATACACTTTATGCTACAATGCGAATACGAAGCAAATTATTAGCTGAAACAATTCAAACAAATTTGTTTTAAATAAACCACACTGAGAATACCGTTTCTGCTCAATTCAGCTCAAAAACTTCAATGGCTGAATTGTAGATATCTATAAAATTAGTCCACATATTTTTTAAATGAATAAAGATTGTTGTGCTTAATTGAGCCTTTAAAAAACGGCAGTGCAGCTGTAGAGTAGCAAGGGTGCGGCCGTCGTGCAACCGCAGTGTAGAAAAAGTGGGATCGTGGTGCATCCATGGTGCGAACATATGAGCAGCCATGGTACGAATTATATTTGATTCGTTAAGCAGACCCCGTGCGTAGATATGTATATTCAAAAGTAAAACAGCACATGTTTATAATAATTTAACATTTATTGTAATATTCATTTATTTCTATTTATAGGCGGTAATAATGCCTAAAAATAACTTAAAGGACGATGGAGTCTCCTTAAGAAATGGTTTGCACTGTCGCGAAACAAATGCGGAAGTGAATGGAAATGTGGAAATTTTGAAAGATCATTGACTGGGAGCCATTCTAAAAATGTCATGACTATTCATCAGTTGAGTAATTTCTCCTTTCGCCCATTGCCTTCTCGTGCACCTAAAATAAGTGCAGCTCTCCAAGGCTTTTGGCTCGAAACGAAAAACAGCCATTCTGCGCCCCACTCCCCACTTTTATTGTGCACAAGGATAGAAGGAAGCGAAACGACTCGAGTCTTAGAAACAAAAAGCACATAAACGTGCTTGACATACTGCCGGAGACGTTGCTCTTTCCTTGGCAAACATCTTTTCGTGTCATTGAACTTGAATTGAATTGATTTGATTTGCGACATCAAACTGAATGAAATGAAATTGTGGCGCTCCTCTCCAACTGGAGCTATTAATAAAGTCTATTTTTTTGAGGTTTTCGGGTGCAAGTGCTCTATTTTAGAAGAATGTGCCTTTGTCCTGGACTTGCTCCCTAATGAGGTTCATCAAGTGTTACTCTAATTAGAAAATAAACAGCGAGTTCTCGCAACGTTTTTTTTCTGCACTGAAGTGTAGAGCTTAAAACGTGCCTAGAGAATCGGGGTAAGGCGGTGTATCCTTCATTGGAATTTAATTGTGGGCTCAGCTTGAGGCTGAATTTTGCGCGGGTGTTCGCATTATTTTCCATTGTTTTGATAAAATGTAAGCGACATTTACATGCATCTCATGCGCGACAGCAATTTCACTTGTCCCCGTTTCCTTCGCCTTGTTCTCGGCACGGTGAGCTGCTGCAACTGCGACTGCAAATGCAACTGCATCTGCGAATGCTGCAAAAGATCTCTTTGGAAGATCATTGAAATGCTGCTTCTGCAATTTCCCCGCTGGAGCCAGATAACACGAGGTGAATATTCCTTGCAGTTGCCTTGTCGGAGCTTTTCTTTATTCAGCAATACCGGAGGATAAAAAACACTTTAAATTCTGAAGTATTCCGCGCTCCAGTTACACACACTTCTGCTCTCCAGCGGCATTATAGGAACAAGGGATTTTCAAAAGCAGCGGGGGCGGGGGAACAAAACAAGCGACTTCTCAAAAGGGTCATGAATATCTGTTTTCCTATTTTAAACTTATGTTTTGTCGAGCACCGCATTAATGTGTGCGGACGGGAATTTTACGCTTTCCGGGGAACATTCTGAATTCCACTAAAACAATCTGGGAAAAATTGAAATGGATTTAGGCAGTTTTAATTAATTTCAAAGCGCATAAATTTAATTTACTGCTGAAGTTTTACGTTTACACTCTAATGTTATTTTGCGAACAATGTTTTGGAAACAACGGCGTACAATTCGAATCAAATAAACTTTAATTAAATAGTTACTCAAAGAAATCCATTTAAAACCTTAACAACGTAAAATCGATTTCATAATTTAAAATCGATTTCTAAATAGATAAATATCATAAAAGACAAAAAACCCAATATTTCAAGTATACATTTTTCAACTTATTTTAAATCGGAAACTAAACGATTTAAAACTTGCGGTTATGCAACTTATCGCTATGAAAATAAAACTTAATAAATTTACAATCGATTTATGCGGTAGGTAAATTGATTTTTCGAAAATGTCATATAAATCTCTATTGCACCATTTTGGAGAACCCATTTTAAATTTTGTCCTATTTTTGCAATACTGACGTCAAATCGTATATGAGAATTTCTATATACAACTTTACTCTCTACAATATTACGCAACCATTTTTACGATATGTTACAGTTAATGAGTAACTTGCAATTGGTTCAATTTTGCTCCGTCACTGTATGTTCATTTGAACATTACCATAAAAGTTTATAACTAAATATTGGTACGAGTATATGTCTTTAAAACTACTGGATTTACGAATTTAGTAGTTACTAAAACCTGTGTGTTATCAAGACTTTTACATATGAAAGACTTCGCGCTTGACCTCTTTTTTCAATCTTTAATCATAGTTGACATCATATTAACATTTGAATAAAACGAATATCGATTTGTCATAGCAAGGTATCATGTAAAGATGATTAAGACAATTCTTTGCGCTCGATATCATGGTCGAAGAAATACTTTTAAATTTATACGAAAAATAACTTACCGTAAAATTCAACATTGCTTTCGAGCAAAGTGTATATGTCACACCTTTTTCAGCCAAATAAAGAAACAATTGAAAAGTGACCCCAAAAGCCAATATAGAGTCAACTTTACTATCCAGCACATTTCCGAAAATTCTATATCTTCTCGTTTTGGTGGTGCCGAATTCGGAACACCATTTACTCTTACTCTGGTCAAAGACGGCTTAAATTAATATTCGGATCATGCTGGCCCGATTAACAAAATAGGGAACTGGCATCCCATGAGTGTACAGCAACGTCACACCTGAGAGTCCACCATGCGATCATCTGCTGACTGTATCCGCAAGATATTCAGATATTCATTCACGACGAAAAAGTGATCAAAGAAGAAAGAAAGAATGGTGAAAAAATACCTCGGCTGACGCGATTTACGTAACGCTTATTCTTCCATTTGGGAGGATATCGCGCGTCAGTCATCCAAAAAGGTGGTCGACTTGACGAGCCGGGCGAAAGCTTCATTGCAGCCAAACATAAAACAAGAGGAATTGCAATGGCGTGGAAAACACAAATATTTTAATAATACTGGTTGGAATGCAAAATTGAAATTCATTTTGCCCAAATTAAAGGTTAGATGTCTTCGGCGAAAATATCTAAGTGGAGCACACGAAACCCAAACATTACCATTTTTATAGCCAGCGACTTTGATCATATTCGAATGCTACTAACCACGTAATCGACATAGAAAAGGTAACAGTAAGAGAAATTCGCGACACACATAAATAGACAAAATAAAAGCAAATCTAAAGACAATTTCTTTAGCTTAGCGTAACCGTTCAATGTTTGAGGTCGTTATTGGAATTTTTGTTTTGCTTTATTTCTGTAGCTTTCATATACTTAGACCATATTTTAGCGACAATTTTCTATTTGGAAATGGATTTAACGCTTTGACGAAAAGTACATTTGCCATGATCAGGATACTTATCTGATCTAAAAAGAATTTCTTTTATACCCCAAAACTACATATGTAAGATACTTTGGAAGACCTATTCAACGTATTTGGATGCGACGCTCACTTTTCAAAATAATTGTAATTATATACATTACATTATACACTACGTCTATAGAAGTTAGGATGCTTCAGATTCAATAATGCCTGATCTTGTGGTAGTTACTAGTAGTTATGAAATAAATTCGCCTTAGCTACCGTCAATCGATAAAAAAAGACGCCTGCGACTGCGTTTGTGAACACTGCCAACCATGATCATTCAAATTCAGAAAAAATGTTTAATTTTTTCAACTTGTTTCTATCTTTTCAGTTCATTTCTTAAGTATCTAAGTTTGAAAATTTTAACTTCACAATTTTTCAGTTTACGCAGTCGGGTTTTTTGTTTTTTTCAATAATTTTTTATATATTCAAGTGGTAAAGTAAAACATAGTAATTATCAATATTTCAAAAATCGGCTACGTTCAACCATGGTCACTGCAATTGCGAAAATTTAGAAAAAAATAAATTTTCACATCGGTTCTTTATGTAGTTTTCGATTATTCGCTGGGACAATGTGGGAAAATATCGTTTCCAGAAAAACGCGTTTAAAGTTCTCGTTGCTGTTTCTTTAAATATGTGAACGTATGACCTGAGGCTCATTGTATTCACTGTAAATCAGTCAATTTTATGGAATTTTAACATATTTTTAAAAAAGTATACTTCAACGAAATGCAAAAAAATAAATCGATTTTCTTCCGCCACAGTGACGTTCCCCCTTAATAGGCGATGAGCTATTAGCTTGGAAAATAAATAAATTAAATACGTCAATACAGCGTCAATTTTTAAATTCCCAATTGCGAATACATTAAAAAAATGAGAGGTATTTGCAAAAACGTTATTACATAAAATTGTGTTCCGCTTGGCGCGCAAAGTTTATTTACTTTCCTCTATCGTGCATCAAACTCGCACTTGACCAGATTTTTCTACAGCTTGCAGCTCAACGCAAATGCATTATTTTAAATTAAAATATTTTATGGAAAAGGCAATTTATTCCTGCATAAAAATTAAATAAATTTCTTTTTAAAGTAACCAAAAAATGGCACTACCAAGAAAGTAGATTTCAAGTGGCGAAAGGAATTGCAGTGGGCAATCGATGTAGGCCAATCATAAGTGAAGTGAATATCGAATAAGAATCGAATAAGACAATCATTAATCTGCCACGTAATAACAAACAGACTTGAGCCGACTGTGATCAGTTCAAATAAATGTAAATAAAAATTCAAGCAACATGTTCAACATGTTACAGCAGTTTTAACTTCCATTAAGAAATGGTTAGTGTTACGCCAACATGCTTCAAATGAGGCCTGATACATTGCAAACTGCATCAATGAAGGCTTTTTCGAATGTTACGATCGACAGATAAATGGGATAATTTAATTACGTAGAAAGCCATTAATCTTCCGCAATTTAGAATTTAAAGTACTGGAAAAACATTAAGCAGTTAAAATCGCTATACAATTGAATACTAGGTGGTAAATTAATTCGATATTTATTTACACAGATATCATTTCATATTAGCCTCATTAACACTCTGCATATGGTCCCTATGCTCATGATTATAATTCTCCGCCAGGGACTTCCGGTTGCGACTTCTTGTCCCCTATTAGTCATTCATATTTCCCGAAAAAATTTATTCGAAGCCTCCCTTTCATTCAAGGTTGAGGCTTCCAACGAATACCTGAGCCATAAGATAAAATATATGCAGAAATTGATCATTAGCCTTTGCAACAAATTGTGTCTGAATTTTAGAATCTGCTATTAAAATTAAAAACAATTCTAAGATTAAAATTAAAAAATTATTAATCTCGGAATTTAGGGTATATGGAAATGAAGCACTCAGATTTTCGAGATTGATTGTCCCCACATTTAATTATTTAATTCTAAAACTCATTTGTAGGATTATATTTAAAATCACAAAATGTTGAATAGTTACAAGGATTTTATGGTGCTTTAAATGCAATTCAAACATTTTAAAAATATTGTTCAATAAGCTATGTATTTGACAATGTCAAAAATAAAGTACTGATTATTGTCATCCGCATAGATTATGGGTTTTAAAAGCGATTTGCATTAATCTGACGATTGTCGTTCCTATGTAACTTGAAGTTTATTTACTGGCATGTGACGTCACTCCGCCATGTTTCTCAAAGAACGTTTTTGCAACTTATTATGAATGTAAATTTCCGATTTTTTTAAGAAATACATAAAAGAATTAAGAATAACCACTTTCGTGGGCTCGATAAACACTATTAAATAATCTGAGATGATTTATCAAATAGCTTATTTTTAAGAAAAGTTTTGTTTGTTGGTGCATTTTCACCCAAGAACGGCTGATTTGATTAACATGAAACTTTCGCCATCATATTACTCATAATGTCCTGACGAATATATGCAGCTTATAAATTCACATAATCCAAATGACGACCTAAAATTTTAAATTTCATGGGTCTCAATGGTGATTTCAAATCTGCTATTTGGAAATTCGTATCCAATAAATGTAGGTACGATTTCTAAACCTGAATTCTTTGAGTTACATGTCATCCACATATGTATGACATAACTACAATAACTGAATAAAATCTGTTGTAGTCACACTTTGGTTACCAAAATTTTTTCAGTTATGCCCGTTCTTCAATGCAGAGATCAACCAACCAGGAACCACCCAAAATAGCTTCATCACGTTCCATTTTCTTGTTTGTGTCATCTTCTCTCTCGCTTGTGTTTTTGTCAAACTGGTTAACTTTTTTCATGTGTGAGTTTTAACCAAGAGGAATATTCAGCAACCATTTTGTACTAGAATAGTGAGTCGCCACAGCTGTCCCACCGGTTGTCAAAACATCATTGTACTAATTATAACATAAAGAACTTGTAAAAATGTGTACGGTATTTCCAGCCCAACACTAAAAATAAAATGGAGCAGTTTTTCCGCTCAAAAAGTGGTTAAAACTCTTCCAGATTAAGATTTGCCCGATGTTGTTTTGACAACCGACAGGCACAACCACAAGCAAGGACTTGTACTTTACACAGGATTCAGCCAATTCAGCACTTTGGTTGGTTGGTTCGTGGTTGGTTGGTTGGCATTGGAGAACGGGCATTACACGTCACCCCAAACTTTGTTACTTACTTGTACTATAATACATCGTACAAATTATACAACATTATTACTTTTTATCTATGATTTTTGATTTTTCTTTCCTCATAAGTCTCTATTAGTTTATTTCAATATATTCTTCTCGTATGTTTGCCTGCTGCAATATTTTTTTAGTTTGAAATTTTGCTTGGTGCATTTACTTGGAATTAATACTTAATAGGTTAGGTTAGATTGATGTGGCTGTTCCAGGTCATCGTAAGACATACTTAGGCCATTTTTGAGCCGTTTACCAGGGTCTCTGATAAGAATGCTTAATGATAGTATGACCTTTATGCTACCAAATTGCCTAAAAATAAAATAAATAATAATAATAAAAACACTTTTTGTGTAAGCAGAATGGTTTAATGTCTCTAGATACATTTTCTTAGCTTTTCGCATGTTTGAAGCAATTACTACGATTGATTCCTTCAATGTGTAGGGCCATTTTCCTTTTTGTTATACAATGCCTCGCACAAATTTAGTTTCTTCGTCTAGGCGAATTCCTAAAATTTTGCTTTGAACAGTGAGCAGCACCCTGTGCGTCAACAAGAAATACCTTGCCGAAATATTTCGCCGATATTTACTGCGGGCAAAGAACGCTTTTCTCTAGCCGCTCCCGAGGTACCTCCGAAGTGAATGCTCCATTGAGTTATTTTTAACAATAAAATGTGGGCATAGTAAAACACCTCGGCCGCGCAGCCCGGGAGGAAAACACCTAGTAAAAGCGAATGTCACACATCGCGAATCGTGACACACACGCCACACGTACATCAAAATAAGCGAGTGCAACAACCATACGTTCCCGGCGGAGCAGCATATTTTGTGCATTTCGAGCCCTCGCGAGCGGGAGGGAGACGAACGAGGCCGGCCAGCTGACACACGGAAGGCACCAAAAAGAGACACGACCACACACCATCGATTTTTCCGAGTTTTTTTTCCCCCATTTCTTTTCTCTATATTGCTCTATGCGGCCCCGGAGACTCAGGCATCTTGTCTTTTTTCTTTTTAATTATCTAAATATGTATATTAATTACCGCTAGCTGCATTAATGTCACCTAGTCGCTGAAATGTTTTATAAGGTCATCAAGTTTCAGACCAGCCACACAATCGCACACTTAACTTACTTCAGGACGTGGACCGACCACCAGGAAATTACATTTTGCGAGGCTAGCGATTTTTCTGCATAGAGCCACCGGGGAGGAGAATAGTTTGGTTATTTGCGTCACTGCCCAAGCCCGAGGGAGTAGGAACAGAGTCGCCGGGAGGGTGCCAAATTGTTTTTCTTTCTCGCGGAAATCTCTCAAAGTAAAAAAACATAATATAAGTAAAGTAGTCCAAACCAATTAGGGGGCCCTGCAGCAGCAGCCGCTGTTCAATTGGAACCCTGTGAGAAGCAGCGAGCCCTACTCCGGTGTAAGCACCAAACACCTGGGCCGGACCTTCTTCGAGTTTAAAAAAAAACAAAAAACCTTTTTGTTTATGTAATTGCAAAATATTTGGAACGCAAACAAAACTCATCGGGAAAGTTGTTGCCCGAGTGGGTCAAGTGTGGAGCATTCCGGAGCTTGGGGCTATTCAGAGTCGAACTTCTAAAGCGCTGAGCTATTGAGCGACCGGATATCAGAACAATTTTATTTATTTAATCCTGTAGAAGTTACAGTAAAAATGTGACCCTTGCGATATGGGAGGAAAGAAGATAAAAATAACTTAGAAAAAGATTTGACATGTACTAAATCTAAACCAAACTCCACCTGAGAGACGCTATTTGGAGTAGGCAGACAGGAAAAAAACAAAATTTTGTAGTCTATTTGACAGCTTTCGCACTGCCGCCCATCGCCAGAATAAGATGCACACAAGAAAGTTAGCCAATAATTAAGATGCAATTCACGGAAAAGAGATGGCTTCGAAGAGCCCGGACTCTGGAGTTCCAATGGAGCAGCAGGAAATAAGTAAATACCCAAATATGACGGACGGGGACAAAATCATTTTTATCTGCCTTTTTCTGCAGTCACCCAGAATGGCAGGTTTTCTATTAATATTTTTTTTTACCTTTGCTTCGCTTAGAGCTTGCTTAAAAACCACACCGCCTGGCTGCGACGACTGTCGAGACCCGCTGAATCCGCTCTTGAGGTTCGGGGAGTATCCAAAATGAAAATGACAGAAAAGAAACAAAAAAAAAAAACTTTTTTTTTCGTGTTCGAAAACTAGCCCTGGGCGCACTCAGGTCGGCTCAATTGAAGCACAATTTACGACAAAAAATACCACAATTCCTCTCGCATTTACGTTTTGTTGGAAAAAAAAAGAAGAAACAATTAGCTGTGCACACTTCGATTTAAATGGAACTCGTCGTAGAATCGCTGCTCCCCTCCTGCTGCCTTCTTCGGCACACTCTCCTCGTTCTCCTGCACAGATTTTCACAAAACTTTCTTGGGACAAGCAGTGCAGGGAGTATATTTCTTTTTTTCTTCTACTTTTGAATCGCACTTCTTTGCCCCCCAACTGAGCCAAATAAAACCTTTTTCAGCACAATTGCGCACTCAATCGTAAACCGCACGATTGAACCAGCGCGAAGCGGACAATTTTCCGATGCACACGGCCATTATTAACACACAAAAAATGTGGAAAACTTTCCCATATTTCCCAACCCGAAATCAATCTCCATTCGAACAATTCGAGACACAAGGCGACTACTGCGGACGGCGATTGTAATTTCACTAGTGTTTGCGGAGGTGTTCATGGGAGATGTCCGCGCAGTTCTTCTTCGCGACGCCAGCGACATACTGTGCCGGGAGCTGGAAACGCGAAGTTTTCAGAATTATTTGAATTTCGTTTGTCATCTACCGAATTAAGGTTTAGTACGGAGCTCGCACGGAATTCAGATTTTCACTTCTGCACTTTATCTTTAGACAGAAAAAATTCTGCGTCGAATGATATAAAGACAAAGTCAAAAACTAAAAGGTTCATGCACTGACATTCACATATTATTATGCTAAAAGCACAGAAATTGCCAAAAATAAGCTCCGCAACACCATTGGCAAATATAACGAACAGCACAATATTTAAAAATGTTCAATGATTTAATACCGCTCAGCGTGGAGAGAAAAAAGTATCAGATTTTATAGTCATCTATCGGCTCATAGCAACTACACTATTTTACGATTTTTCCGTGCGAAATGCGTTACAGATAAACAAAAATTAAGCGGGAAAATTTATACACGGAATTCCGTTTAATATTTAGGTTTCCGTTACTCAAAAGGAAAAAAACGGAGCCCTTCCAAAATCTTTCGCGCGTTACTCTGTCAGTCTATTTTTTCAGAGAAAAATTATACGAAGTTTTAAAAAAATCAGGGAATATAAAACCACAGACAAATAACCCAGATGCCCAACGGCAATGCTGAAAAGTGATACACACAAGAAAAGAGCTCTAGCGGCCGGAGCTTTGGCTCTAGCGGCTCCGGCGACGCATTCGAAGCCGCTACAGTACAGCAACGCACTTCACAGCATAAATCAGCTAGCTGCGACGCATTCGAAGTCGCGTAGCGATGCTATTTGTATGTAGTAAGCCACTACAAGCAGGGAGCATGAGCCGGGCCGCTAGGCCCAGTGGGAATTCTTGGAAAGCTACATCGTGCAAATTGGGTTGGCCCGTTGAGTTCTTTTCCATGATAATGATTATTAATAATAAATTATGATTTTAGATTTTTCCGGTTTAATTTTAAAGAATTTGTTTAGCTGTTGTTATTATAAATAATTATTTTTAGATTATCAATATTTTATAAAATTGGTAGATATTATACGGTTGTGATTATTTCTAATTTTTAGTACTCAAAATCAAATGTTCATTTGTATTGAATTTAAATTCTTAAAAATTATTACAAGTATAATGAAAAAATAGGACATTAAAAACTTTTTGAAATATTTTTTGAAGAAGTGGGATTAGTCAAAATATTTCAGAGTTTCAACAAAGATGCGTATAGAAAATTTTCATTATTTGATAGTGCTCCTATATTCCATATATTAAAGTTTTTACCAAACATTCTTCAAATACTTTTTACCTACAAAACTACTATTAAAATGAAGGCTGCAAATTAAAGGTGTCTTAAAAACAGAAACAATTCTACACAATTCGTTCCCTAATGCCTTCATCCAATCATTATATTTCTCTGTCCCTTTCTTCGGAAAACGGAAAAATTTTCTTCCCGGAAACAAATCAGTAACCCTTGCTTGACAGCAAGGAATTACACATTTGGCCCTTTTCCACGGCATTTTATTTGTCTATAAATAAACAAAAAACCAGCCCTTCAATGCTAGTAATACAAAAAATAAGTAACAAAAATTTAGATATAAAATTAAAAAATTAGCAATTCTTCTCCCTTTCAATTTACCAAGTAGCTAAACGCAGTGAATCTTAAAAATGCAGATATAGGCAAAACGACCGAGTACGAAAGAATACTATGAACTCTCTCCCCCCACACAACAAACAGCCAGCAGTCGTGCGTGCGTTGATAACGCGGCGCTTACCCTCTGAGAGAACTTCTGCTCACGCCGCATGATAGCTGGAAGTTGCGTTGCTGTGCGTCGCTGCTGACAAAGTTCAAAAAGCTCTTCTGCAGTATGATTTCATTTCATACATCACGCTCGCTCGTAAGCATTGGACATCTGTATTGTCTGTGATAAAACCTTACATAAACTTTCCAGGAAAATTGTACCGAAATTCCTAGGTCTTACAGATTTCTAGAGTTATTTATTTATTTATTAACAATAAGACATAGAGCTTCAAACTACATAGGTCTTATTCCAATCTAGCGCTCTAGGAGATGCAGCTTCGTGATTAAAATAACTCAATTAAAAAAATCCAATCGAATTATTTTGATGTTCTTTAGACTCATTTTAACCATTTTGAACGAAAAAATTATTTGAAGTCTAAGTTTACTGAAATGAATTTATAAGAATTTAGGAACCTTATTAAGAAATTTTTATCGAAAAATGGCTTTCGTAAGCTTTTCGATTCGTAAGTTCAACTCTTAGTCGCAGAAATTACGATATTCGCAATAGGGCCTAAGATTTCAGGAATGACAATATTTTATCGAACGGAAAAAATTAGTTATACTCGTACATCTTGTCTGTCTCTTAGTAACATTCAGAGCTGGGCATTAACTAATTAATCCGTTACTAACAAGTTAATTTTGTCGTTAACGATTTAACGATTAAGTTAAATTCAAAAATCATTAATGGATTCATTAACTTCCGTTATATTTGCTTTCCGTTAAGTCAAGTCCGTTACTCCGTTAAAGCCTGGTATGCTGTTGTCAAGAAATTTCTTGGCCCATACAAAACGTATATAAAAAGAAAGCGCTCAAGAAATGCTCAAGGAAGTTTTTTCCGTTCCGGTTGTCAACCTTACGAATTTTCTTTTAAATGCTCCTCTTACTATTTCTTCATATTTACGCTTGTATGGGCTGACCACTATTATATTTGAAAAACTGTCAGTTTTTAATAAAAACTTGCACGAAATAAGTTCAATGTATGATTAAAATAATATATGTACCTTTTTTATGTATCTATACTTAATCCCCGTTTTACGTCGGGGAAGCGTTTCTGAAAATTGCGACGTATACCGAAATGACGTAAAACGAAATCCTTAGAAAATATTATAGAATTATGTACATATACAAGGTGGTGCAAAAGTTGATGTTCTTTGGCTGTAATTTTTTTTATGAAAGAAAAAATTTGATCCTGCTTTTGCATTATGTTTATTTGATTTCTTAAATTTTTTTTGTATTTTGTATATTTTGAACCTGTTAAGCAGAATTCACATTTGCCGCCATTTGCACAAATTATAGCATCTTCCGATAGGGTGATGACTTTTGCGCCATCTTTCATATATACACACATTAATGAGCGTAACCAAAAAGTGATTAAATAAAAAAAAATGAATGTTTGTATATATAAAAAAATTTAATTTTTTTAATTTAATTTTTAATGTCACTACTTTCCTATTCCGTTTGATTACAGAATTAGGAGTTTTTCTCATTTTATGGCTCATTTTTACATTATGTACCGATTTATATGGGATGGGTTGCATGCCAGGATTAAAGGAGGCATTCTTGAATCAAATAGCTAAAATTGGCCTGAAGTTTAAGGTACAAATTAAAAGTCATAAATTCAATTAGTGAACAATTTATTCTAGGTAAAATAGGAACAAAAATACAAAAAATCACCTTTACGAAAGCCTTGATATAACAGCACGTAATAAAAAATATGCAAAATGAAAACTAGTAAAGATTTTTCCGTCTAAATTTCTGGCATACTGGCAAAAAGAGCATTGATGAAGCTTCTATTTCTGCCAAATGACCTTGAACTGAATGACTCGGAGGACCAAATTCACTGAAAATCAGACGAATATGAGATGAATTAATTGACCGTTAAACTCAAAATATTGTTTTTCTAGTTTTTTTCTCTTTTCAGATTACTGTGCAATCGGATTTTTTTTTCTTTTAAAATTTATTTTAGAAATCATTAAACCAAACAAAATTGAAAAAATTCGTTTGCTACTAAAATGATGTAGAGCGAGCGAAGCGGTGTCATAGCCTCAATCATTTGCATTTCGAAATGCTAACCCATTTTGCCACAAATTTTCGGATTCTTAGTTTTCAGGCGAATATTCATTGGTTTTGATCATGACCACTACAAGGTTCAATGATATACATATAAATATATTTGAATCATTTTCTATGGCAGCGTGATGTTTGCGTACGTGGGTCTGGTGCACGACTTGTAAATGCAAGTTTTAACCAAATTAAATAATCATGCGCGAGCAAAAGTACGGCATCTCAATAGATGCCGTACTTTTGCTTAAAAAAAAAATCACACCTGCTAAAATACACGCCCCAACACTCCTCCCATGTTCCACCTGTACCCTCCAGCAAAAGTGCAACACCCACACTCCCGCCACTCCCTCCTGGCAGGTCCAACACTTTTGCTTTCAAGAGCAGATGAAACACAACCCACACAGAAACATATCATCTGGCATCACAAGCTAAAAGTGCGTCTTACCAACCGCTATTCGGATCCCTCTTCTCGCTTGCGACCCCAGATGACACACACCTATACCCAACCACTGATCCGAAAACACACGAACTTACAATTTAGTCTTATCGGAACATAAACACACAACAGACTGACCAAAACTCAGTCAGCTCCTGTATTTATAGGCCCAATTTGCGGTCATAGCCTACTACGCACACATGCAAATTTCCACAGCCTATTCGATGTACAAAAACCCACACATACGCAAAACAATTGATACCTGCAAAATAGACCTTAGTAGGCTGTCGAGTGGTAAATGTTTCCAAGTGTCAAAATATGTTAGAAATGGTAAAATTATTTTGAGTAAAAATAAAGATTACATCGTTTATTTGATTATTATTTTGTTATATTACTTCGTTTTTTGGACTAGGCAAAAACTGCCATTTTTCAACGAAAATTACGACAAACTTTGAATTTCAACTCCCATAACTCCTACATTTGAAAGTTATCTTTATATATCCTCGATATCTTTACAAGAATCTACATATAAGGACTTAAGTGAGCGCACTTCCTAAAAGTTGGTTCAGGACACCTCAAGGAATCGATTGGTATAGCGGTTCCTACGTAGAACCCGAACACCATGTATATGAAAAATTTACTTCATAAGTTTTCCATTTAATATTTTTTTCGTATTCGCGAGCCAAAATTTGTGGAGGAATAGCATCTCTCCAAATAGCTTAAAAACTAAAAACTGCATTTCTATATTAAAATGTGCATTGCATATTCAAAGTAAAAGTAAATAATTTACCGGAAATCAGAAACATCGAAAGGTTGTCACTTAATTCTCTTCTTTTGATCCAAATATTGTTATTTTTCGCATTAGCAGCTGCCACCAATTCCATTTAGTTGTATTATTGCTAGTACTCGTATAATTGAAAAGATGGATAAGGAAAGATATCCTGCAAAATGCCATCGAAATCCATGACTTTTCCCTATATTAAATTTGTTCCAACATCGGGAACGGGAAAGCGTGTACATATATTTATTTTTAACTCAAACTAATTTTGACATTTCTAGGATATTATGAAATTTGAAAACATTTTCCACACGTCAGTCTACTATTTTGCAAGTATTGCAAGGTCTATTTTGCAGGTATCAAATGTTTTGCGTATGTGTGGGTTTTTGTACATCGAATAGGCTGTGGAAATTTGCATGTGTGCGTAGTAGGCTATGACCGCAAATTGGACCTATAAATACAGGAGCTGACTGAGTTTTGGTCAGTATGTTGTGTGTTTATGTTCGGATAAGATTAAATTGTAAGGTCGTGTGTTTTCGGATCAGCGGTTGGGTATAGGTGTGCGTCATCTGGGGTCACAAGCGAGAAGAGGAGAGGGATTCAAACCACGGATGTTACACCGTACTTTTTGCTTGTGATGCCAGGTGATATGTTTCTGTGTGGGTTGTGTTTCATCTGCTCTTGAAAGCAAAAGTGTGGGACCTGCCAGGAGGGAGTGGCGGGAGTGTGGGTGTTGCACTTTTGGTGGAGGGTGCAGGTGGAACATGGGAGGGGTGTTGGGGCGTGTATTGTGTTTTTTTTTTTAAAGCAAAAGTACGACATATCGAGGTGTCGTACTTTTGCTTGCGCTTAGTTTGATTCAAGCCGTGAACTGGTCGAGCAGGCTTCTGTAGGGTAAAGGTCTGCATCTTGTACACATTCATTTTTTTTATATGGCTTTTAGATTGAAAAAACATTAAGGCCCCTTGCGAATATCGTCATTTCTGTGACGAAAGGCTTATGATAGTCCTATTTGAGTAAAAATGCTTGACCCAAAATTCTCATAAATTCATTTTAGTAACCTTTGAATTCAATTAATATTTTCGTTCAAAGTGGTTAAAGTAAGTAGATTACAATCCAATCGAATTATTTGGACGTTCAATCGACTTATAATTGAAGTCAAAGGTTAATGAAATGAACTTGTGAGAATTTTAAGAACTTTATTAAGACAATTTTAAGCTCTTTTCGATTCGTAAGATCTACTCTTATTCGCAAAAATGACGATATCCGCAATAAGGACCTAATATTAGAACCCGAAATATGCGAGACTGAAAGTTGACATGCTGCGATAATGCACCTTTTGAGGCGACCGATGTAAACAATCAAAACCAATAAAAGTTAGCTTAGAAAATGACAATATGTATTATCCGAAAATATGTGGTAAAATTTTTTAGCATTTGGGAACAACTGCATCGAATTGCTCTCGCAAATACAAGACTACAGGCTGATTGTAAAATACCTTCAATTATAACATCCCCTAACTGCGGTGGTGAAATTGCCCTCCTCTACTCAGTTAAAGACTGTAAACCTCCGTGTCGTCCTGCTTTCATTTAAACTTTTACTGGGCAACATTGCTGTTCTCTTCAGAATCATTTTGGTCGGGTTCACCGTTCGGTTTCTAAGGCTCTTCAAATTACACCTGTGGGCCTGTCCGCCACAAGGCCGATGTACTTCTGGTCTGCCGTTACCTGTAAAGTACGATTTTGAGGTGCATCTCCTCTTTAGGAGTCCTATTTTAGTTAAATTACCTTCACCCTATCGATGTCGTCCAGGCAAAAGTATTGGACTTCTTACTTGTTCTACTAAGCCCTCTTAGGCGAAGTGACCTCTTCAAGTTCCTCCATGTTGAAAGGGGTACTTTTCATGCTGCCCTTCATTCCCGAGCCTCCTCGGCCTCTACTTTCCTTTAATTCAATAACATTGTACCTGCAAAATAAAGGGACTGGAGCCTCGCGTTCCTAAGACGCAGCAAATCTGTCCTCTTCGTCTGAATCCAAAGTGTGCTTTTCTGCATGCTCTTCGAACTTAGGGTACTGCTCATAGGTAACACCTAAATCCTCGAGATCAAACTCCTCCACTTTTCATCAGACATTGTTCTGAGAAAGCCCGCTGTAGATTAAATTCAATATTTTCTGAGCAGCTTGCAGCTGTTTCGAATTCACTTATTTTCCGAATTAATTCAGTTTGACGTTTCTGACAACATCCGGAACATTGGCTTCGCTTACATCAGAGAAGCTGCGAATGTGCGATCGAAGCGTAACGGAAATTGAAATTAATTTTTAAAAGATTCAACGAAAAATTCGGAGAACACAATAAACACCCATCCGTTCATTATTACAAAAGAATATAATGATAATCCTTGGAATTAACAAAGTCAAGCATCTTACTCGATGTATCGATGAGTTGAAAGAGTTGAATTAATGGAAATTGTTACTTAATTAGGATTATAAATGTGTCCTTCGCTAATAAGCGGATAACTATTGGACGTTACGTTTTCTCAGGTCCACTAATTTCACAAATTAAGAGAACTCGCGGCGCTCCCCGGGCGAGTTAATAATAGTTTTCTCTTCGAATTTGTGATATAATCGTCCTGAACAGAAGGTGTGGAGAGTTGTTTCACTTCCTTATACATATACCTCCATTTCTTTCGCATTAAGCCTTCTAAAGGCGGCAAATTTAAAAATTGTATTTTTTTAAATGTATTCTGCATTAAGCAAATCTTACATTACAACTCACAACTCACTTTTCACCCACCTCTAATTGTCGTATCGATTTGAAAATTGCAATGCAATGATTTATTCTCCATGGGAAAATATATGCATTTTAAAAGCGAAGAGGTCATCTTTTTCCGATAAGAGTTTTAATATCCTTGTTTTTTAAAAGGAAATATGCAGCTGAATATAAATTCAAAATAAATGCTCGACAAAATACATAATTGTATTATTTTATGTTAACTTTAACGGGCCGTTAAATTTTAATCAACGGATTAAAGGGTTAAGGATTAACGCAGTTAATTTACTGATTAACGGATTAACGAAGTTAACTTTTTGATTAGCGGTGCCCACCTCTGGTAACGTTTGTATACTATATCCGTTCTGAAAGGGGGCTTTGGTGAAATAATGCAAAAAATATGGTGCGGAATCCTCTGATTTTGCGTTTTGTTTTTCTTATCTTTAGTTTATATGGGTCGGGCTGCATGCCAGGATTTAAGTGGGCATTCCTGAATCAAATAGCTAAAATTGAACTGAAGTTTAAGGTACAAATTAAAAGTGATAAATTCAATCAGTGAATAATTTATTCTAGGTAAAATAGGGACACAAATAGAAAACATCGCCTGTACGAAAGCCTTGATATAATAGCTCGTAATAAGAAATATGCAACATGAAAATTAGTAATGATTTTCTCGTCTTTCTAGCGTGCTGGCAAAAGAGCATTGATGGAGCTTCTATTTCTGCCAAATGTCCGTGAACTGAATGACTCGGAGGACCAAATTCACTGAAAATCAGATGAATATGAGATGAATTCACCGTTAGACTCAAAATATTGTTTTTCTAGTTTTTTTTTCTCTTTTCAGATTACTGTGCAATCGGATTTTTTTTTCTTTTAAAATTTATTTTAAAGATCATTAAACCAAACAAAATTGAAAAAATTCGTTTGCTACTAAAATGATGCAGAGCGAGCGAAGCGGTGTCATAGCCTCAATCATTTGCATTTCGAAATGCTAACCCATGTTGCCACAAATTTTCGGATTCTTAGTTTTCAGGCGAATTTTCATTGGTTTTGATTATGACCACTACAAGGTTCAATGATATACATATACATATATTTGAATCATTTTCTATGGCAGCGTGATGTTTGCGTACGTGGGTCTGGTGCACGGCTTGTAAATGCAAGTTTTAACCAAATTAAATAACCATGCCCGAGCAAAAGTACGGCATCTCAATAGATGCCGTACTTTTGCTTAAAAAAAAATCACACCTGCTAAAATACACGCCCCAACACCCCTCCCATGTTCGACCTGCACCCTCCACCAAAAGTGCAACACCCACACTCCCGCCACTCCCTCCTGGCAGGTCCCACACTTTTGCTTTCAAGAGCAGATGAAACACAACCCCCACAGAAACATATCATCTGGCATCACAAGCTAAAAGTGCGTCTTACCAATCGCTATTTGGATCCCTCTTCTCGCTTGCGACCCCAGATGACACACACCTATACCCAACCACTGATCCGAAAACACACGAACTTACAATTTAGTCTTATCGGAACATAAACACACAACAGACTGACCAAAACTCAGTCAGCTCCTGTATTTATAGGTCCAATTTGCGGTCATAGCCTACTACGCACACATGCAAATTTCCACAGCCTATTCGATGTACAAAAACCCACACATACGCAAAACAATTGATACCTGCAAAATAGACCTTAGTAGGCTGTCGAGTGGCAAATGTTTCCAAGTGTCAAAATATGTTAGAAATGGTAAAATTATTTTGAGTTAAAAATAAAGATTACATCGTTTATTTGATTATTATTTTGTTATATTACTTCGTTTTTTGGGCTAGGCAAAAACTGCCATTTTTCAACGAAAATTACGACAAACTTTAAATTTGAACTCCCATAACTCCTACATTTGAAAGTTACTTTTATATATCCTCGACATCTTTACAAGAATCTACATATAAGGA
This sequence comes from Eutolmus rufibarbis, assembly GCA_963920795.1. NCBI lineage: Eukaryota > Metazoa > Arthropoda > Insecta > Diptera > Asilidae > Eutolmus > Eutolmus rufibarbis. The sequence continues at coordinate 24,997,020 of OY987205.1, forward strand.
CTTAAGTTAGCGCACTTCCTAAAAGTTTGTTCAGGACACCTCAAGGAACCGATTGGTATAGCGGTTCCTACGTAGAACCCGAACACCATGTATGTGAAAAATTTACTTCAGAAGTTTTCCATTTAATATTTTTTTCTTATTCGCGAGCCAAAATTTGTGGAGGAATAGCATCTCTCCAAATAGCTTAAAAACCAAAAACTGCATTTCTATATTAAAATGTGCATTGCATCATTACATCAAAGTAAAAGTAAATAATTTACCGGAAATCAGATACATCGAAAGGTTGTCACTTAATTCTCTTCTTTTGATCCAAATATTGTTATTTTTCGCATTAGCAGCTGCCACCAATTCCATTTAGTTGTATTATTGCTAGTACTCGTATAATTGAAAAGATGGATAAGGAAAGATATCCTGCAAAATGCCATCGAAATCCATGACTATTCCCTATATTAAATTTGTTCCAACATCGGGAACGGGAAAGCGTGTACATATATTTATTTTTAACTCAAACTAATTTTGACATTTCTAGGATATTATGAAATTTGAAAACATTTTCCACACGTCAGTCTACTATTTTGCAAGTATTGCAAGGTCTATTTTGCAGGTATCAAATGTTTTGCGTATGTGTGGGTTTTTGTACATCGAATAGGCTGTGGAAATTTGCATGTGTGCGTAGTAGGCTATGACCGCAAATTGGACCTATAAATACAGGAGCTGACTGAGTTTTGGTCAGTATGTTGTGTGTTTATGTTCGGATAAGATTAAATTGTAAGGTCGTGTGTTTTCGGATCAGCGGTTGGGTATAGGTGTGCGTCATCTGGGGTCACAAGCGAGAAGAGGAGAGGGATTCAAACCACGGATGTTACACCGTACTTTTTGCTTGTGATGCCAGGTGATATGTTTCTGTGTGGGTTGTGTTTCATCTGCTCTTGAAAGCAAAAGTGTGGGACCTGCCAGGAGGGAGTGGCGGGAGTGTGGGTGTTGCACTTTTGGTGGAGGGTGCAGGTGGAACATGGGAGGGGTGTTGGGGCGTGTATTGTGTTTTTTTTTTTTAAAGCAAAAGTACGACATATCGAGGTGTCGTACTTTTGCTTGCGCTTAGTTTGATTCAAGCCGTGAACTGGTCGAGCAGGCTTCTGCAGGGTAAAGGTCTGCATCTTGTACACATTCATTTTTTTTATATGGCTTTTAGATTGAAAAAACATTAAGGCCCCTTGCGAATATCGTCATTTCTGTGACGAAAGGCTTATGATAGTCCTATTTGAGTAAAAATGCTTGACCCAAAATTCTCATAAATTCATTTTAGTAACCTTTGAATTCAATTAATATTTTCGTTCAAAGTGGTTAAAGTAAGTAGATTACAATCCAATCGAATTATTTGGATGTTCAATCGACTTATAATTGAAGTCAAAGGTTAATGAAATGAACTTGTGAGAATTTTAAGAACTTTATTAAGGCAATTTTAAGCTCTTTTCGATTCGTAAGATCGACTCTTATTCGCAAAAATGACGATATCCGCAATAAGGACCTAATATTAGAACCCGAAATATGCGAGACTGAAAGTTGACATGCTGCGATAATGCACCTTTTGAGGCGACCGATGTAAACAATCAAAACCAATAAAAGTTAGCTTAGAAAATGACAATATGTATTATCCGAAAATATGTGGTAAAATTTTTTAGCATTTGGGAACAACTGCATCGAATTGCTCTCGCAAATACAAGACTACAGGCTGATTGTAAAATACCTTCAATTATAACATCCCCTAACTGCGGTGGTGAAATTGCCCTCCTCTACTCAGTTAAAGACTGTAAACCTCCGTGTCGTCCTGCTTTCATTTAAACTTTTACTGGGCAACATTGCTGTTCTCTTCAGAATCATTTTGGTCGGGTTCACCGTTCGGTTTCTAAGGCTCTTCAAATTACACCTGTGGGCCTGTCCGCCACAAGGCCGATGTACTTCTGGTCTGCCGTTACCTGTAAAGTACGATTTTGAGGTGCATCTCCTCTTTAGGAGTCCTATTTTAGTTAAATTACCTTCACCCTATCGATGTCGTCCAGGCAAAAGTATTGGACTTCTTACTTGTTCTACTAAGCCCTCTTAGGCGAAGTGACCTCTTCAAGTTCCTCCATGTTGAAAGGGGTACTTTTCATGCTGCCCTTCATTCCCGAGCCTCCTCGGCCTCTACTTTCCTTTAATTCAATAACATTGTACCTGCAAAATAAAGGGACTGGAGCCTCGCGTTCCTAAGACGCAGCAAATCTGTCCTCTTCGTCTGAATCCAAAGTGTGCTTTTCTGCATGCTCTTCGAACTTAGGGTACTGCTCATAGGTAACACCTAAATCCTCGAGATCAAACTCCTCCACTTTTCATCAGACATTGTTCTGAGAAAGCCCGCTGTAGATTAAATTCAATATTTTCTGAGCAGCTTGCAGCTGTTTCGAATTCACTTATTTTCCGAATGAATTCAGTTTGACGTTTCTGACAACATCCGGAACATTGGCTTCGCTTACATCAGAGAAGCTGCGAATGTGCGATCGAAGCGTTACGGAAATTGAAAATAATTTTTAAAAGAATCAACGCAAAATGTTCAACTGAAAAATTCGTCGGTCTTTAAATTCATAGAAATCTGCGACAATATAACACTTTACTCTGCACTTGTAACACATTGTTCGCTTTACAAGAGCTAAAAACCTGACTTCCTTATTATAAACTTTTGCCTCGTCTCGTCTCCAATGCGAAAACGAACAACCAAAATCGCCCCATCCCGTTCGATTTTCTTGTCTGACACACCTCTCGCTCGTGTTTTCGCCACCCTGGCCAACTTTTTACATGTGTGCATTTTAACCAAAAAGAACAAAACCGCCTACGCTTATACAAGTCGTGATAGGTCCAGCGAACGTACACATCTATAAAGCAACGTCGTAAAAAGTCGTAAAAACCGGCCAAGTGCGAGTTGGACTCGCACACGAAGGGTTCCGTACCATCGTACAAGATTTAACGCTATGTACTTTTGAAATACTTTCGTAAAAGAAACAAAAGTTTATTGTATAGGGAGCCCCTTTAGTTTTTAACTTTATTTTATTTTCATTTTTTGTTCTTATAGCAGCTATAGTATTACTCACTCTATAAAAATTTCAATTGTCTACCTATTACGGTTCATGAGATACAGCCCGCTGGCAGAGATGGACGGACGGACAGCGGAGGCTTAGTAATAGGGTCCTGTTGGCACCCTTTGGATACGGAACCCTAAAAATGGAAAAAAATTCACGGCAGCTTCGAAACTAAAGCTCGTATTCAAAAATGATTTAAACTTACGGTTACCTTAAGAAGTTCTCCTTATAATTCAAAGACTTTTAGTAATCACTTCTTCGAACAAAGAATATAACATTTTATACGACTTGTAAACATATGTAGAAGGTTTTAGGCAAAATCTTCTATATGTATTATTTACAAGCCGTGAATTGGTCCCACGCACGTACGCTTCCATCCCTAGGGCAAAGTGGTCTGACTGAATCTCAAAAAAAAATTGAAAAAAAATTGAATCGTATACTTCAAAAAGCGTTCTGGGTGGGATAGCCGAAAGGTCTTTCTTTCTTGTGCCCATATTTGAAAACTATTTTTTTGTTAGATTCCATACGCTTTCAAATTAAGTTGAACCCGAAATATACGCGTTGGACGTGCTGCGATAGTGCGCCTGTTGAGGGTTAAGGTGGCTGATATAAACCAAAGACTATCTAGAATATGATGAGACCCTCTCTAAACCACCTCAAAGCTCTAACCCAATTGCAATTCCCAAAACGGGATCGAAAAAAATGTCGCTTTAGATAAAGCAGCAAAGAACTACTGCCTACCATTCCTTATGCAAATTCCAAGAGTGTACGAGACAAAAATAGGCAACCATAAAATACTCACCCACAGCGTTTCCACTGTAAAGAATAATGTGTAGCATTTTTTTTACATGCAGTTTTAGAGTTTCGGCTGGGAAGTATGTATGCGTGCGTGCATGGTATTAGTGCCCTCCCCGTGCATGTTTTGCTATGAACTTAAGTAATACAATTTATTCAACAATTTTGGTTACATATAATACTGCAATGCACTTATAGAAAATTTTTAAAAAATAAAGAGATCCCTTTCTAACACATGACTTCCTTATTACTATCTATTAAGTTCTTGCAAAATCGTCAAGTTCGTTTAAGTAACGGTACCAAGGTCGAATTTAGATAAGGAAATACGTCATGAATATCACATCTTGTTCTGGATAGTCTAGATAGTCCTAGAACATCACCTAACACTGTGCAACATTGCCGTTCTCTTAAGAATCATTTTGGTCGGGTTCGTCGCTTGGTTTCTAACGGTCCTTAAATTACACCTGTGGCCCCTCTCCCACAGAGTCTTCTCAATCCGCCTCAAGGCCGAAGTACTTCTTGTCTGTTATTACCTGGATATGAGTGCAAAACTGAGTTTGTTCTAAGTGCGCACTTTTTAAAACATGCATATTTAAAAATTCCCGCCTTAATATAAAAATATAGGGATGCAATTAGATTGTAGCTCTACTTGTATTAAATAAATAATAACAAATAATATAAAAATATTTTATTGTAGTAAAAACAAACAACATTTAGATAAAATACCGAACATGAATATAAAAATTGATTGTTCTTATCTACGAGGGTATTATAATTCTGCTCCCTACGAAAATAAAAATTCTTTTTATTTCTACTCTAAAAATTCTTATTCAACAAAAAATTAATCTTAGATAGATCACAGCTTCCCTCAACCGAGGAAGTATCAAGAAACCGCGTATCTTCATAGCTATCAAAGCGTTTTAATTCTTCTAGTTCGGCCATATCATCCTTGTAGTCTTTACTTACGTTATTGTTCGCACTTTGCTTCTTATTCGATGACGAGCCGGTAATTTTAAAAAAATTAGTAAGAGATCTCTGGTAACCAATTGTACAATGTCTCAAAGTGTTGTTCATCCAGGACTTTGGAATTTTTGCGGTTCGAGACAAATTATTCCCAGATGGTACGGTGCTTATAATTTTTTTTGGTTGAAGAAAGCGAACGAACCGCCTAAGTTCATTATAACTAGAATGTTCAGAATACTCAATTCCTGTGAACAAATAAAAATGTATTAAAATTCCTCCTATTACATATTTTTATTTTTCAATTTTAGCTAACTCACCAACAATGTTAACGCGTCCTCGAAGTTGGGGTTTCGAATTTTTTTCCCATCCACTAGGACGAATAGCCAAAAGTACATCAAAATGATCACTATATGTTTGAAGATATGTCCAGAGATACTGAAATATATTCATCGTTGTAGAGCTGTTTCATTGACAAATTTAGAATTTTACATCGTACGACAAATGTTGCATAGATAAAACGTGAATTTGCGCGAAAGTGGCATCATTATGTAAGTATTTCAGCATATTAGGATCCCCAATAATTTCCAACGTTTTTCGTCGATTACCGTCCGCCCAGACTTTCAAATCATATTTTTCGGCTAGTGCAGTCCATACTTTTTCCTTTCCAATTACATATGATCCGCAAACGTACATGACTTTTTCGCCGAAGTGCTTCAACCTGAATTCTCCGACGAAGTTAATCACATCGTCTATGCTTTCAACCTGAGGTTTGAAGGCGTATTTTGAAGATATGTAGGTGGTGTCCAAGTAAACGGTGTCTATGGTGTTGTTCCAAAACATAGGCTCCATTTCCATTTCTGAAGAAGCACGAAAATCGCCAGTGTGAAGGGTACACAATCCGTTTGGAAATTTAAACAAGAACATTACTGCACCTGGACAACTGCAATTAAAAGAAATATAATAAGTTTTTGATGGACAGATGCTTTGGGTATTAGTGTTGAATTTTTACTATGGCCCCAAAACAGAAAAAGTTATATTATTTTTAAAAAGCCTATAAAAGCATTAGTCGAATTATATTATTGTTTTTTATTTTCGATTATGTATTTTAACAAAAAATCGAATGTAGAAGGCAATGGAAAGGTTAAAACGTTGAGATTAAAAGTGTTTTTATACATTATAACTTTAAAAAACAAAGAACAGCAAAATCCTATTTTTTTCAACAAAATTTGATAACATTAATATAAATGAAAAAATAAGCATTAAATAAATTAAGTATAATATTCATTTTATCTGAGAATATCTTATTAAAATTAATACAATCGAGGGTATCTCTAAATTAATTGATTAAATTGCAAAATAAATGTGTATAATCATACTTACTGGTTCGCATCTAACGCAGTTACTTCAACATTTTTTATCATGACTGGTTCATTCAACTCCATGACGTTCAAATACTCGGGGCTTACACGGATAAATGCTTCAACTAGCCTGGCTACAAATCACGTAAAGGTTTCAAAAAATATACGAGTTAAGCCCAAGCTTTCTACTTAATACTATTATGAAATTACCTGTAATCGGGGACAGGTACACAGGCTTTGTGAATCCTTTCTTCAAACCGATATAGTGATCGGCATGAAAATGCGTAAGGAAATAGTGAGTAACATGCTCGATAACACCAAAGCGAAATGCATCCACTGCAAATGTGGTTCCTTCAACCACTTTGTAGGCAGGACACTCGACTGGGTTTTTCTTTTTCGTACGCTTCCGATTTGCTGTCGTTGTGTTCTTGCTGCTTTCCGAGTCTCCTGAATCAGACAGAACGCATTCCACTACACACGAGGGATTATCCACTCTTTGGTCATTCCTTTCGGAAAGTCCACTGAGATTTAATGCGGCGCCGGAGGCAGTTGGGACAATTTCCGTGTTCGGCTCTATCGGCTTATCAGCAAGCGATAGCGACAATTTTCTTCGTGCTGTTGTCCTTTTGGTTGCACCGCGTCTCTTGGTGGGTTTTACTGTAGATGATCCACCTAGGGTACAATATTTATCCTTACTAAACTTTGAATCAAAATCTTCCGTATTAGAAGCTGTACACAGGTTTTTTTCCGTATAAGAGATCTAATATTTGCAATATACATACATTAATATTTTAATAGTCTTTTGTAGAATCTACTTTTTTAAGGGGTCCATATCTTTGGAAATCCTCAAGTCACTGATTTTGAGTAATTTTCTAAAATTACATTATTTCAAAAATGAAAATATGAATAAGGCCTGATTATTATTTATGGAGATATGTATACGATTTTAAGTGAAGCCCCCTCGAGCTCCTGCAAAGTATACTTAAAATTTTAAACGCGTTTTTCTCGAAACAACGTTTTCAAAGTCAGTGTTCATCGTATCTCCAAAACTATAATATTACTATCCATGACTATTTTACCTTAATAAATTATTGAAAAGAAAAGTATTGATGTCAAAATATATAAACCTGTCTTCAAAATAAATCGTAGAAAAAGCCTTAATTTTGCCCTCTTAAAAATATGGACCACCTTAAATCAATAAAATTTCTTTTAAAATTTAAGTTCACGTCCAAATATATGCCATAAATGAAAAAGGCTGCAATTCGTTTGGCACAAGAGTAATATTTTTTTTTTCAAATTCTTGAAAGCCAAGCATACAAACATCATTTTGTTATTTTTTTTCAAATTTTCGCTAATGGAACCACAGTTCAATCAATTTCACCCTCATAAAAAACATTTTCAGCTGGATGACTAAAAAGAGCTCTGATTAGTTGTATTTCATATTTCTAGATAAGAATTTAGGCTTTTATTTCAGCCACATTATAGCTCCTATGACTGTAAAATTTAAGTGCTTTTGTAAAAACATTGAAAAAACGGTAAAAAAATCTGTTTTTGTCAAATTGTCTTATTATCGTTTATATGATTATTATTTAAACGATAATAAGAAAAGACAACGTTCATTGGTAAATCATCATCTGATTCCAGGCACCCAAAAAATATATTACTTTGACACAAAATATAATAATAATAATGCATGATACTCGTAAGCGTATTTCAGTTAAGAGTTAAGAAATCTTTTTCAGTACATGAAGCACACACTTTTTTACTCTTTCAATACCGAACCCTATATTTTAAAATCGAAATTAAGTAAAAGAAATGAAAATGCGCATAATAAAACAAAACATTTAATAATAACAAATAAGATTGCACAATGCCTTAATCTGCACCCTGTATTTAATTTTCTATATCGTGGTGAATATAATTATAGTACCCTAAAATTGTGCTGGCAGTAAAAATGTTCTCTATAACTTAATAGTAGATATTATAAACTACCTAATGAAAAAATGTCAGTTCAATAGCGGCTATTTACATTTTCCACTTTATGATCATACAGTTTTTGTTTTACTAATTCCACTACTAGTCTAAAATCCTACATAAAACTGTATTTAAGTTAGATCAATTTACTTAGAAACATTAGCCTTGTTTAAATTATTCCGATCAAAAGGTACTATTTGCTTGCATTGATTTTTGCAGTTGAACTACGTTTAATATTTTTCATAAAATAAGTGCCGTTTCCCATGTTGGCAGGGCTTAGTCAGTAAAATTTTGTTCAAGGAGAGCTATTTCCAGCATTCATACGTTTAAATCTCTATTGGGTCTGAATAATTATCACTAAATAACAATAATTACTGAATGTTTTTGCGTGCGTCAACTGCTATTCAATGTATCTTTTATTTACTTATCCTAAACGTAACACTGGCCAACAAAATTTTGCCACAGAGCAAGTGATATATCATTTCTATAACACCTTTTCCGTAGATTACGAATTCATGAACGAAAATGTCCCAACACGTCACATTTTCGAGAAAAATAGGCTTGAAGAGTATAAAATATCGTTTTTTCGACATTTCTAAAAATTCGTTACAAAATAAATAACTGATTCTTATAGGAGATTGAAATGTGGGTCAAATTAAAGTTTGAACCTTTAGCTATTATATTAACATACTGAAGTCTTCGAGACTTTCCGGAATACTCTATGAATTTCACTTTTTTCTGTTAACCGCTGCTTAGGATTTAGGCTTTCATTTGAGCCACGTTACGTGCTCTTTTCACGTTCCATTATTATTTTTTAAATCTTTCAAAATACTCAAAAAACAAACTGCTTTAGGTTTTTACCGCAATTTTGCTGAAAAACGTCGCGTGATAGATAATTTTAATTTTCGATTTCGTAATCTACAGATAAAATTCTATTGAAGTTACCTATTACTTGTCCTGTTATATAAACGAACATAAAAAACATTCAAATTGGTGTATCAGAATCTGAACAAAAGGTGTTATTTGCATTTTTAATTGTTTATTATTTTGTTTTTTAATAAAAATACTGAAAAACAAATTTTCTATAAAAATAAGTATCTTTTTCATAATGACCAGTATAAGTTTTTTTTAAATTTTTGTAAAGTCTACTTGTTAGTGTGGAAATAGCCTCTTTTTTATCCCTTTATGTGATACTAAAAGACTGATTCTCGTATTTACATAGGGGACTGAACGAGCTCATATTCGAAAAAACTGAGCAAGAGCTCAGACTCGGTTTTTGTGTAGAAAGCAGAGTTTTAAATTGAGATCGAACTCGGTTTTTCTCTGAAAAAAGTAAGACTGAGCTTTTGGTTACTTTGTCTCACTTTTGTAGCATGTGAACCATTATCTTGTCCATATCTCAATGTGCTTGCAAAATTTCCGAAATTGAATGAGTGCCTTTTTAATGGCTGGTAAAAACAAATTTGAAGGAGCTCAAATTAAGAAAGTTTACGCTCATTCGTGTTACCAATCTCATAGCTGTTTTGATAGATATTTGCAACTTGGCAATTTTGTTTTTTTATATTTATACATTTGACGATACAATATACAGTCTTGTGCATAAGTTTAAAGCCGCCTTGGTTTTTGTAATATCCGTTGAATTCAATCTTGAATATTGAAAATTCCGGGCATTCAAATATGATGATTAGGAGGTCAAATCATTATACATAGGGTTCTATTTGATTGCAAGAGAAAATAGTTCAGTTCCTTAAGAAATTAAAAAGTTAAGTTCAAATTACTCAACAATGAGCTGTGCAAAAGATCAATGCCACTGGAGTACATTTTGAGAACATCATCAATGGCTAACGATTTATTTAGCTGATATTTAAACACTATGGAATGTGATCGTATTCCTTGAGTCATTTTCGAATAATTTGAATTTGCTCCACGGAAATCTTGTTGCACTTTTTAATACAATTAGGCATAATGAGTAAAAGAAAAGTGGATAATAACATTCTGCGGTAATTGAGTATTAATATCTTTTAAATACTGGCTGAAATTTATAAATTTGCTTTTTATAACGCTGTAGCTTCGCTGTCAAGAATTCCTGTGTTTTCACGATACAACCACTCAACTGATAATGAAAAAAGATTTAAATTTATGCACAAGACTGTAGTTTTCCAAGAAAAATTAAAGATTTTGTGTTTGCGAAACTGATGTGGATATTTTGAAGAAGCCAAAACAAATTTCTTTATTGAACTAATCAATTTGAAGCTAGCTAAACGTTCACTGGCACCGAGGAAAGAATTGAATATAATGTTGTGGATTGGACACTAGAGCTCGGAAAACTCTTTTAACCAAATTTATGACTTTTGATTGGTTTCAGTTAATTAATAAACTTTAAAATTTTTTATACGTACATGCTTTATTCTCCTTTTCTCTTCCTTTTGTGCGCCTTGATTTACGTAGAGCAGGAGATTTACTACTAGGTGCAATATCAACTGTTTCTTTTTCTGAATCGGAATCAACAATAGTTATATTTACGAGTTTCCCAGGTGTATCAGGATTTTTAGTGACCCCAAGACTATCATTCAGATGATCCGCACTGGTTCGTCTCTTAGTTAAAGATGTTTTAGATTGGGAGAAGGTCGCATAGTAGCCAATGGCACTTTTTTCAGTACTTTTCTTAAAATAATTATGAATTCGCGTTTGGCTCTTTGGTTGACATTTTTCAGGAAATGTTTTAATATTCGTTGACCTTGTTAATTTTCGCACCCTGGGGGTGAATTCATCTAAAGGGAGTTTATTTAAATTACGTTTTCGTGTCGTCGACTTGCTCTGGCCTTCAGATGTGGCAGGTTTGGACTTTGTATCAATCTGTGAGACAATAGAATATTTTTTTCTTTTTTGCCTGGGGTTATTAAGTGGGCTTTCATTGGGTTTTTTCTCCTCGTCTTCTTCTGAAGATAAATCAATTGTTTCATGTATTGTTGGGAGCGTCGGGGTGCTACCCCCTTCTTCACGCTTTTCCATTAGATCTGCTAGACTTTTTACTTTTATTTTAGATTCTGTTTGCAAGTTGCTCACTTCACTGGTACTACAATTGGGTTGCTCCTCGCATGACGCCTGAGGCAAATGATTTTCGAGACTAGGATTACGCCCTCCAGACGGTGGAAGAATGTTGACCGATGTGCCATCCTCGTGCCAATTTCTGGCAGAGGTTTCAGCGATAGAAGGATTAGTAAAAGGAGGCCCCACAGAGCTCTGCTCCATTATAAATGATAAGCTTTTAAACATTCTGTCACGCAGGAAACATTCGATAAATGTTTTTTGATAAGACCGATGTTGAGCTACAAACCGCAAAGTAACTTTACATTTCCATTTTATTTCTTATCTATAGCGCAAACTTACAGTGCAATATGATTTCTATCCGCTAAATATATTACTATCCGGCAATTACTCATCACACCACCGGAATATTGGTTGGTTGGTTCTATTTGATTTGCCTTCAGCAGGAGTAACATGTACGGGGACGGCAACTTAGGTCATATTGACCAATGACTGAGTTGATTCCAACCCAGATAAATGAATTTATGGACAAAACACAGTCTCTCAGCAGGGCTAGGAAGTATGTCCCTTCTCGGAAAATTACTTTGTTTTGACTTGCTGGGGTTTACCAATTTGACAACTGTCTAATTAACAGTGCTGCCATTTGAGTTTATTAACTTTTCCCCTCAGACCTAACAAAAACAAACTATTTCACCACCGTAAAAATGAAAATTTTTAAAATGTTGAGTTGGCAATTCCGTATAACAGCTGATTTGTATAGGTTATGTCATCTTGTCACGAAGCACGTCTTTCGGGGTTGTAAATTAAAATCAGATTAAAAAGAGGAGCTATAAAGAAAAAAGCTATTAATAATGCTTCGAATTGCGTGTCCTAAGCTACTCACCTCAGGTATGAGTTAACATTTCCTTTCAATGCTCGATTAATGTTTTAAATGTTGTTTTTCAGCATCCTACATCCCATGCCGGTTTTTATATGCTCCCGCCACCCTGGGCATCGATGGATACAAAACAACCAGGGAAAAGATACAGAATCAATTTCTAAATAACACCGAGAAGTTTCGAACTAAAATGAGAGAATTCGTTGAGGACAAACCACAAAATCTTATCTTTACGGAAGATCTCAAGAATATGATTCACTTGGCCGAAACCAAAGATGATGTACAGCTGGTAATTCAAATGATTGAAAAGTAAGTACTTATATTTGCACTAATTTTAAAATAAATATTGTATTTGGTTCATAAATCAAAGATGCAGGTACAGAGAATATTTAAAGATCAACTCTAAACAAACATTGGTTATTTTAAATTTGGCACTGGTCAGTGTTAAAGGTAGCAGAATACTCCAGTCGGCGGTCCGTTTAACGATTACGTAATTTCCACTTAAAACTATCCCTAAATATTTTTGCCGATCTATTTGTTTCAAACAAATACAAAAAGACAAAATTGTTTAAAAACGAATACCTGACCCGATTATATAAAAGAAGAGCATAAGCGTAACATTTACCAATAAATTTTGCAAAACATTTACAAATCAAAACGTTAAGTAGTTTTTTTTTGTTCTTAGGTACCACTTATCAGCATGAGTTGTATACGCTATAGCTCTATCTTTTGTTTTATTCTTTTATGGAATCTGATTTTATAGTTTTCTAAAATATACATATTTATTCCTGGATATTATTTTTAATCAATTGTTTTTAATATGAAGTACATCCGGGGAAAGATGAAAAATATAAATCCTAGCACAAGTCAATGGCTTGATTGCGACGGTTTCATAAAATCCTTTTTAGCTGTCGAAGTGGTAAATAAATAATAAATAAAATAATCTGTTAGTGACGATTTTTATCTCGTCTTGGAAAGCATGCCAAAGTCGCAATGGCAATTATCGCTCGTCTGAATTGAGCCTAAAGTGTGATTGAGAAACAAACAACCAATTATGCACATATAAATGAAAATTCTCATTACTAATTCAATAAAACATTGACGAAAAAAATTATCTTCAACTAATTTTAAATTTGAGGTCATAGTTTTCGTATAGTAGAGTAAATGAACTAAATTGCGTCCATTTAAAGAAATGCCATCACTATACTTCTGAGTAGAATTTATTTGTAATCAATTATTAAATTTGTGTAATACAATAGTAAGATATGCGTTCATCTCTTAATAAATTAAAAGCTTAAAATTTTTGTTTTGTCGTTTGCGAGCCCACTTTCGAAATTTAGAGATTTACAATGACGGGTCTAATATAGCGACCAAAACTTTTCAAAATGTAATGAAATATGTAGTAGTACTTTTGGTATTTTGAGACACTCAACATTTAAGAATTCAAAATGGCGACTTAAATTTTTTGATTGTCGTCCTACAATGCAATGATACAATAGCAAATGCAAAAAAAATAGTGAATACCTCTTATGTATTTATTTAACATAAATAGGGGTAAGTATAAAACCTTTTGACCGTGGTACCAATTTTGGTTATGCTTTTTTGGGGATTCCATTATAAAAAGACGATCAGTGTAGGAAGCACTGGGGATTGAAATAAAGTTTTGAAGAAAATATTATTGTGGATAATTTGCAAATTTATTGGAATAAGTTTTGTTTCGACTATGGTTCCATATCACAACCACAAATTTCACTAGCATCTTAATCGACTCTTAATGTGTAAAAAACGTAAGCAGTATTTAATTAAATAAACAGAATTTTATCTTCTAAGTTACTAATTAACTAAAAAATAGAAACTTTTGCATTTGCGTAGTACTTCAGATGCCGATACTCGATGACAATTTAACTCTCAACCAATGATCCTGAAATTTACATGAGCAGAATAAGACATATTCACCTATATCAGACAATAAAATTGTTTGCCTCTTAGGGAAAATACATCCTATTAAAATTATTATAGTGACAAGAAAAAAATAAGATGTTTTTACATTTCAAATATTTTAACCAATTGTCCGAATTGGGCTTGTTTTTGACAGGAACTGTATTGTAGATTTTGCCTATTTTTTTTCGAAAAAGGCTTCAGTGATGTTTTATTTGATTTTAATTTCAATTAATTAATTGAGAAAAACAATTAAACACTAATTCCAAAATTACAGATTTCATTCACAAAACGAGGAAATAAGATTTGGAAATTATGTGTTTGGACCGGTTGTTCTTAGAATGTTGTATTACTTGAATGACGTGGAATCAGCTCTTCAGGTAATTTTTTTTTTTTTCAACGAAATTTGGGAATCCTTATATTGTCTGTTCTTTAGTGTGTAAAATCTCCTCAATTAAAAGGGTTTTTCGACCAGATCATCAGTTATCAAATAATAATGGACATGCTGTATGAACAAAAGCGGTATCAGGACGTATTGGATGTTTTTGAAATAGTCAAAGCATCACAATTTCAAGCTGGAAAATACCCGAAACATACTGTCGTTCTGGTTTTCGGAGCATGTTATAAAATGGTAAGTCATAGTAAATATTATATTTTCTTTTCAATTTAATTTGATTTAATTAGAACACAAAAGAGTCATTCGATTACTCCATACAATTGTGGAAAGAGCTTAAGGAGGTGGGCCACACGCCAATGAGAAAAGCAGTTACTTTTGCAGCTGGTCTGGCGGTGTTACAAAATGCACCCCATATAGCTATCGAGATGTTGGGTGTTTTAAGAGAGCAGCAGTATTTGACCGTAAGAAATTTAAAAGCGTTGGCTTATGCAGAAATGGACAGGCCAGATGATGCCCTTCCAGTCCTACGGTCCGTTTTGGAGGTTGATAGTCCAACAAACATGAAGGGCACCTTCTTAAAATGTGTGGCAAGTATTTTTATTTTTTCTGCTAACCGAATACCTTTTATATTATAAATTCGTTCAGGTCGACAAAGTCAAGGAATCAATAGAGAAGAATCAAAATAAGAACATCGAAGCAGACTTTAAAAGGATAGAAACGTTTCTCACAGAGAATGGTCATATTTCTGAAGGGGTGGGCGTTTTCTAATTTTTATATATTCGTATATTTTTATTAATGCATTTATTTTAGACATTGGATGATATTCTTTCTTCCGAAATTGTATCCACATATTTCAATTCACCGAAGAGAAAGACATTTATTGCCGCAGGTTTTTCAAAGAATGATAATTATCCACAAAGAAATAATAACCGCTTTCGTGAAGGGTTGCGAGATTTGTACTGATAAATCTAAAATAAATAAGTACATAATGTGGATAATTTTTTTATTTATTTAACCATGTCGATTTAACTATAAAATGGGAAGTAGAAAATAATATATATCATAGAACATTATTATTATTCTTAAGATTACATTTTTTGAATTGCTTCATATAAAATATTACGTGGTTATCGGAGTAACGTGAATAGTTAGAATATTTAGAATATCCAATTTTGCCTGAATTAAGGCAATTTAATCGATAATTGTGAATTTTGTTTTACGTACCAAAGAGCCCAACATTTTAGGATAAAAATTGAAACTTAAAACTAGATTAAGCAAAAGGTACACTTGACTTGATTATAATAATGAAATATGGGAACAAATTGGTTTGAGGTTTCTTCACGAATTTTGATGAAACATTGTAAAAATACTCATTTGGGATCAAGTGAAAAATACGTAAAAAAAAAAACTACCTGATATAATTAAACTACATATATATTGCGATGCGTTATTAGGATAAGTAAAAAACAACCAGTGGAACAAGTCAACTATTTATAGCTATTTTAATTGTTTCTATAATCTTTCCTTTTGAGAAACGCGCACGGCACAAAATATCCTCGAAATCTACATTTCTATTCAAAACGCTTCTAATTGAAAATTTGAATTCATCATTTTGAAATCCGCCATCTTGTCCATATTTCAAAAACCTATCCACGAAAATTTTGTTCGCAATCTGAGCAACGCTGTTGATTTGTATAACGAATAAACAAACAGACAGACAGACAAAATCCTCTACCTTCTATCGAAACCCGTTTAACCGTTCCCGATATTAGTCCGGACAAACAGCAAGTCGTATAGACAAAACTTTTAAAAATAATTGTATGGGTTTTTATATCATTTAAGTAATTTTGAAATTATAGACATACACTTCCCTATTAATAGAATTTAAACTAAAACCAATACGAACAAAATAAGCAAAAGTATTGCTGAAGTGAGCCACACCACATGCTAAGTGTAAATTAGCAAAATAACAATTTCTAAAATATGAAGTTCAAATTTTGGAAGGAAATATGAAGTTTTATGTGCTTGAGTTCATTGTTTATTTACAACCTATAAAATTGACTAAGATGTACTATGATAAAAAACACTTAATCTGTTCTAATTGAGTCCTTAAAAATCTCTCAACATTTCTTCAAACACGAATTTAAATTTTCAGAAATACAAAACCTACTTAAAACTTATACAGGGTGTTTTGCTAAGGTTTGAACAGGAATATGCGAATTGATACTACCTGGTCTCCTGATCAAAGTTTGTTCGGAGCAAAGACTATCCACAATATGATGTGGCACTCGTGACGTATTTCCTTTTCTAAATTCGACCTTGGTATAGTTACTCAAACGAACTTGAAGATTTCCCAAGAAGTAGATAGGAAGTCATGTGCAAGAAAGGGATGAAAATTTGAGAGGAAATGGATCGAGAATTGAAACACTTCTACAGGGTGCCTCTTTATTTTTTAAAAATTTTCTATAAACGCATAGCAATCTTATATTTACCAAAATTTGTTAAAATAAATAAAATTTTATTACTTAAGTTCATAGCAAAACATGCACGGGGAGGGCACTAATACCATGCACGCACGCATACATACTTCCCAGCCTAAACTCTAAAACTGCATGTAAAAAAAATGCTACACATTATTCTTTACAGTGGAAACGCTGTGGGTGAGCTGTCTCGTACACTCTTATTGGCATTTTCATAAGGAATGGTAGACAGTAGTTCTTTGCCGCCTTATCTAAAGGGACCTTTTTCTCGATCTCTCTTTCGGAATTGCATATGGGTTAAAGCTTTGAGGTGATATAGAGAGTGTCACATCTTATTGTGGATAGTCTTTGGTTCGAAGGGCAGATAATTAACACGAATTTCTCATTTATATTGTGAAATTCGATGCGTGAGGTTAGCACTTATAATTGATAACAACCCCATAATATAAAATCTTCATTAATCATCATTTTTCACACATCCTTAGTCCGACATTCTGAATTTCTTCTCAGTAGAACCCGTCCATACGTGACATTTCCCCAAAATATCCCTGGCGTCAGTACAAGCCATAACAACCTAAATCCAACGTTTGCATACCTTGCAATTCCCAAAACAAAATGTGCAGTTGCACATCCCACGAACCGCCAAGAGTTTTGAGTTACATTTGAATATAAAAAGATAAAAACCGTTTTCTTAGTTCAGTTAGAGTTCCGTCGGAGAGAAAAACTATAGAACCGTTGCGCAATTAGAAAGAAAATATTATAAGTAATGAAGCGAAATTGAAACAAACTTGTGAATGAAAATAAATTATATGTGTTTCAATGTTAAAACAAATTTTTTAATTTTTTTTTTATAATCGCAAGGGCGATTATATAAATGTTAGCTTAGGAGATTTCGTGTGAATTGAGAATTTTTTTTCTACACCTGGACCATGGTGGTGAACACACTCTAACACGAATAACTTCAGAACGCGACGTCGAATTCAAGTGCAGTTTATTTTTCTGAGAAAGGCCACATACCGTAGCCAATCAAATATAACTTGAACCTGTAATGTCTCACCATGCATTATAAACTGTGAAATTAAAAAAAATTTCTATATGCAGATTGAGATGCATTGGATGTGATACGGAAGTAAATTAGCATGATGTTGCTAAAATCAATGCACTGCAGTATGAGTAATGTAGTCGAGAAAACCCTGCACTAATGGAAAATAATCTTAGAGAATTAGCAATGCAGAATAATAATAATGGAAATTCGATTTGTTGAATTTCTAAGAAATCATTTTTCTTTGACTAATTTTATAAACTTACACTATTGGCTGCACAAATGATTAGTTCGACTGAGACCCAACAAAAAGCACCACGAATTGCAGTATCGTCAATTAAATATGATTAGACGGCATTTGGCGCCAAAAATAATCTATTATGAAGTCAAACTCTTGATAACTCGAGCTTTTTCCAGGAAATTTAACCGCAAATCTAAACAAACACTCCGTCGCAATGCCCATCAGATAGTAAGTCACAAATGAATATAAGATCTAAAATGTAATGTTACAGTTACAGGCAGAAGAAGCACTTATAGATTCCCTGGCCCTTTATATTCACTTCAAAGGCAATAAAAATATTAAAAAAAATAAAAATAAAAAAAATAAAGAAGTCATGTGCAAGAAATGGATAAAAATGTATCTCTTTATTTTTTAAAAATTTTCTATACACGCATTGCAGTATTATATTTACCCAAAATTATATTACTTAAGTTCACAGCAAAACATGCACGTTCTTATGCAATAATTAATTTCCTTACGGATACGCTAATTTTGTTGGTGCTTTCCATCTTGTTCAGTTCTTCGTGTGTGCCCCTAGCGACCGAGCTCTGGGTGGGTTTGACTTTCTCAGGGAAGTTTTACATCTTGAGAAATTAATTCGAAATGTTACCATTTGGGAAATTAATTATTGAATAAGAATGTGCATGTTTTACTATGAACTTAAGTAATAAAATTTTGTTTGTTTTAATAAATTTGGATAAATATTATAATGTGATGCAGGTATCGTAAATGTGTAAAAAATAAAGAGGCACCCTGTACAAGTGTTTCAAAGTTTATGCCAGGAACTTTAGAATTAATTTTTATAAGTGTATGTGCTCAAATTTTCTATAATTTTTTTTCATTTGCTGTTATTTTAGAATTATTTTACAAAAGTTATTATTATTAGTTTTTGAAATAGCCTTCATATAATTTCTATATATTTACACCTACACTGCGGACCACTACTAATGCAGCGATTTCGAACACATCAGGAAATGTGGTACGCTCAATCTGGCTTAGAGCCATTCCGTGCTTAGTTTATATTTTTATGGGTTCTATATTCTGGATGCTACGCTGATCAAGTGAAAGCTCTTATCTTTAAAAATCGCATAATTATCCGAGGCACATTCAGAAAGACAAATGCTGGCGGATATAGATCTCAAAACAACTTCGCGCACTTTGAAACTTTTCAAGTTTACCTGTGCGCGCACTGTGCGCACCTAAGAATAATTTTAAAGGTTTCTAATACGCTTGTTAAAAGTTATTATACGCAATTGAAGTTTAGTATGTTATGGATAGATGGTATTGATTGCGACATTTCTACTTCCAGACAGATCATCAGAAAAGTCCTCTACTTTTGTGGTTTTTATGCTGCTGCATTTAAGGGCTGAAATTAATTTTATAATAGCTGGGTTTTTTTTTTACAATCGGGTCCGGATCAGATTAATTAGAACATTTTTCATTGAATTGAATTCTAATAAATTGTCCTATATAAAAAAAAAAATAAAATTTGCGAAAAGCACATCGAATTGTCATAACTTTTGTTCATTCAAACTTGAAATCTTGAACCGAACAAATTTTTGGGTTAATTTTTTGAGAGCAAAGTAGATGTTGAATCAAAGATATTCGATTTTATTTTCACGAAATAAAAATTCTTAGGTATAGGCTATTGTTCATAAATTTTAACTCAATGCAAAATTTCCTGCTAAATCTGATCCAGATCCAATTGTAAAAAACACGCAGCTAATAAATCGTACTACATACATATATGAGCTTTCTATCAGCGTTTGATTCATTATTCTATGACTTTTTATTGTAAGAGTAATAAGCTTTTAAAGTGTTTAAATTTTGCACCATTTAGTCATCTATACCGCCGCCTGGGAAAAAACGTAGTTATATGGAAAAAAAAACCTGCACTGTAAGTTCGTCTTTCGGTTTTTGTAAAGTTTGCTTAGGGTGGAAATAGCCCCTTTTGAACAGACACTCCTCTTAGTATGGTCAAGCACAAGGGAAATTTAATCCATTCTATTGGATTCAATTCTCATAAAAGAATATTAATATTTTCTCGAGTGAC
The DNA here is from genome assembly GCA_963920795.1 of Eutolmus rufibarbis. Classification (NCBI taxonomy): domain Eukaryota; kingdom Metazoa; phylum Arthropoda; class Insecta; order Diptera; family Asilidae; genus Eutolmus; species Eutolmus rufibarbis. The sequence goes on from OY987205.1 coordinate 25,017,338, forward strand.
CCATGGCAAGGTCACAATATACTGTTCCTTCTTCCACTCTCCTCATATTACAAAAATCCGTCTTTCATTTAGTATTGAGCGCGGAGCCGATTTTGTGGGTCTGACTGACGCAGAGCTTAACATGACAACTTGACTCGGTGCCTAGAGGCTGGCCCTGCGTGAGTGAAAATTCACTGCTGGTGGTATTTAGGGACCGGCCGGCGCCACGTTCCACATGTTAAACATAAAAAAGGTTTGTAATTAAAAGAGGTTTTTAATATAAAAAGGTGTTTACTATTTAATCATCCTAACTCACAATTAAATGAAATGAAAAAAAAAGGAAGTACTAAGAAATGGAACGATTCTATGATATCTCACAACGCATCATTGTATCACCGAAAAAAAGATGAATTGGAATCGACAGAAAACGAAATTCTGAACTTAAACAAATGCAGTTGACATCAGAAGTAATCTGATGGATGTAATTAAGAGCGAGAATGAAGCCCTCAATTGCTGAGATTACAACTCTGTCTTCTTGGACTCTTTAGGATTTCCACTTCGGTCCCAACCCTTAAGCTCATTTGTTGCACGCTTGGCGATGAATTTGATGAAATCTTCATGTTCACGACCACCTTCGTATGTTACAGGCGTATTCTTGGAATCCTTTGGCAACCAATACAGTGTTGGGAATCCCCTGACTTCGAATTCTGATGGAACATCATTGGCTGTCGCATCCATTTTTACAAGAACGACATCTTCTCCTTGCAGCGTAGTAGCAACTTCTTCATAAATAGGTACGAGTTTCTTGCAATGTCCACACCATGGTGCATAGAATTCGATAAGTACATCTTTATCGTTGTTAGTGACAATTTCTTCAAAGTTTTTGGCAACAGCGACTTTAACTGGACCATCGTTAGATTCAGGAATTTCCTCAGATTTAATGAATGGCTCAAGAATTCCCTGTTCGAAATTTGTAGCAAACAGGCGAAGATTATCTACTGAGAATTCATCCTTCATGATGTATTTCCGCTTCTTACCATCGCGAGCAAGAATAAGAGGTTTTGTGACAACCATATCAATGCCGTATTCATTGACTTCATGCTGGAAGTCGTCTTGTGACGAAATAGCAAATGTGATCCTTCCTTCGAACTCCTTGGCAACTTTAAGAAGACGGTTGCGATAGTAGTTAGTTCCCTTGGGATTCTTAACATAGTCAATGTCATAGTAGGCAACGATAAGTGGATTATTGAAATCTTGTATGTTTTCGCGAGTACGGTGACCGCACAAACCATGTCTGTAATTAGAAAATAGTCGTTAGGGAATTAAATTCGATTTTAATACATAGTATTAATATTTGTAACAAATTTGTAAAATCCAATATAAAAGAATTTAATTCTTATATGAAGCTTTAATGAATCTGTTCCTTGATGAAATACGTCTGCTCTGATTGTGAGTATTACAAGCATAGTGCGTATCTCAACTCTAAGCTGATAATATTGTTACACCGCATAAAATGATTGATATTGTTGTCGCTCGTCTCGTATATAGCTGAATATTTACGTTCTAACACTAACCAATAAAGAAAGCTTCAGTTTCCGTTAAGAGCTTATTTTCGTTTTCATTTTATTTTATTATTAAAGCAGATGTTTCTCGATATAGATATCTCGCCCAAATCGATGGATTCTTATGAAATTTCAAAATTTTTTGCATAGTCACAGCTTTTTATTTTGCACAGAACAAAAAATAGGTGCTAACGGAGGAACTATTGAACCGAATTTCAAAATTTCTTACTGTTGAATAAATGATATTCTCCATTGAAACAAAAACTACATTTTATCACGATATGTCCATCATGGATAGAAAGAGAGAAGTTAACACTCATGAGGAAACTGTTGAGCCATTTTTAAAAAGCCGTTCGTTCACTCAGCCCCAGAAATAGCGTGATGTTTCATATTCCATATTTCATCAAAACAAAAATTCTAGAAAACTTGCATTTTGATCTCATTGTCAGTATTGTTCCTAACACACGTAACGATTATTTTTTAAACAAAAATCTCTTGTACAATTTTGGCCTTGTTGCGATTACTTATGTATGTATATGGTAATAGATTTAACAAGACCCTAAATAAAAGTACATATCAACATTACAAATAGCTATAAACCCACCGCGAAAGTTCGTGACTTTGAAATATAAAAAAATATAGTCTCCCTTTAACTCGATACGCAAATATTTCAAGTTGATCTGACGAATTTAATACTGTTGAAAGCATTTAAAAGTGAGTAAGTCCAGTTTCGAACCTTTCAAAAATTCCTTGTGTAAATATAGAGCTATGGAGAAAACTATGATGAAAGATAAATCGGATTTTGATTATGACATTAATCATTAAACTTTAATGCTATTTTTTGTTTCAAGCCAAAGTACCATGTAGTATTTCTTCAGTTGAAGTTAATTAAAGTAACACTTACTAAGCGGAGATCATTTGTGTCCGGGCAATCATAAGCCACAGCATGCGTTTTGCAAATTATAATTTTTATAAAGAAACTTTATATTTAAAAGAAATTTTAAAGCGAAATATATAAAGCAGATTTCTAATTGCTTTCTATCTATCCTATATTATTAAATGTTAAGTTAGGTTCTATCATTGGTTCTTGACTTTTCTTTTTGTTTGTGGTATTTTTCATTCTAATTTTATGCAAATAATGTGTATGCAGCATTAACTCATAGCAAATATTTCTCATTAGGAATAGCGTATTAAATTGCCAAATATCTACATAAAATTTCAAATTGCATACTAACTGTGAATTGAATTATTTATTACGAGTAAATGTTTAGTGAATAATGTAAGGCTAAAATTATCTCTAATTTAAATTGACGAAAAAGATATTACTCAACAATAATGCTACCGTGTCCTATATAAATTCAGTTAAAAAATTGGGTGTGGTTTCTGGTCTCTTCAGGGGAACCAACACATATGTCGTTCCGTTTGTTAACTATCGATTTGAGCGAATCAAAAGTAATAACATATTAACAAAGTATCAATATAAGGAGTTTTCGTAAAACGTGTCTATACAAGTTCCATGAATTGTCAACAAACGACAATAAGGTTTTGAAAGTTAAATGAGATTATGGAGGTAAGCCAAATTCAAACAAATAACAACTGTTCAACTCGTCTTCTACGCTATGCTTGTTTTTTGTTTGCTAGACTATAATTGGAATGAGAAAATAATAAGTACATACTTTGAATGCTCGTGTCATGTAAAATTATGAAGAAAAAAGTTTATATCTCGTTATTTCAATTTTCTATCATGCAATATAATTGAAAATTTTTACTTTTCAGAGTACATAAAATATCACCTGTCTGATCATGTTCAAATGTGTCCATGGTATTTCTAAAGAAAAGCCTTCCTTCAAATCGAGCACACTTACTTGAGACTGCTCACTTCAGCACTCATTTTGGAGTACTAATATTTTTCGGCTGTGATATTCAATTATTTTAAGTTTAGGTACTTGAAGAATTTCATTAGTTTTCGAATTATTGAATGTGTTACAATTATACATTTAAATGAGTTTGATAGTCACTTCAACACTCTTTTTTTAGATTTTTAATTATTTCCGAATTATCTGAATAAATTAGCAAAATTTGCACTATTTATTTGCATAGTCAATTTAGTAAAATCGTAAGAGTCCACATACATACTCATATGTGTTAAGTATTGTTATTACTATTATTACTATAATTATTAATATTATAATTAGTGTTAAATTTAATTCATCATCAATTGGTGGCCTGAAGGTATTGAAAAATAGGCTAATTTTATTATCATAAAATATGTATACGGTTTCAAATTAGAGGATTCAAAATAGCGTCCGAAATGCAATGCTAAACTACCTTTATATTTTGTATGAATATCAACTCTTTAATATACGCGGCCCACCAAAGTAAATAATATTTTAATAAAATAATATTGAAGATAAACATATTTGCGAATGAAATATTTGAATGACACCTGTTACAAAATAATTTTTCTGGTAAGCAAATAAAACTAAATTTGATTTTAAATTAAACTGATAAAAGAAACAAAATTTGTGGGTGTGCATTTTGTTGAACAATATTTAGGTTAAACTTATTCGAACATGTGAAAATCAAATAATTTGTTTTCAGGCATTATAAAGCATAGCTACAATGCCAAAAGATAAAATGTGTTTCAATTATCCGAGAAGATAATTCTGACGATTTCCGAATTCAAAACTGAGCAATAATTATTAACGTTCAAATTAACAATTTAAAAGAAACCATTATTATACTTAAAAATAATCATTTTTAGTATCATACTTTTAAAGATATTATTTTATTTAAAGTGTGTTTATATATTCCCCTTTTTATATTTTGTTCACTCAGCAAAGTTTAAAACGTAATTCGGACGCCTCAGTGTAAGTAGACTCTTAAGAAGAAATGCTTATAAAATATTGCTTTCTTCTAAAGAATAGGTGTCCGAGAGAAATCCCAGGTGAAGGTGAACTAGTTTACACCTATGCCTACGAAGCTTGAATCTAAGTTTCTATATATAACACAAGATCAAAGCACAAAATAGCTCCAACAATGAAAAGGGAAATAATCGATCGCCTCAACCCATACTACGAATGTTTATTGTTTATAAAAATTTAAATTTACTTACGTGTTCTTCGTGACGAATTCAGTCAACTCTTCAATGGTTTTGCCGTCAAACTTGACTTGGTCTTCCTCAAATTTGTTCTTCAGATAACGTGGTCGGAGGAGAATGATGGAATCCCTGAGGAAAAATTATGTTTACTTAAAAATTCTGAGAAGTTTGCTAACAGCTTACTTGTCGCCTTGTTTTTCCAAAACATCGGAAGCGGATGAGTGTCCGAAACGGAAACTCTCCCTCATTTTATCGGCGTATTTCAAAAATACCGACTTGAGGTCAGAGTCTTTTTCAAAGAATCCAAAGATAGTAACTTCCTTGGAGTCTGCGAAGGCTTCGAAGTCTTTCACGTTTTTGATTTCCCTGGAGGCAGGACCAACCTGCTTTCTCATGTATCTGATGATGCCTTCAGTGTGCCTGGGGCCAGAATATTCCGCGGCCGATTCACCATTTCTGAAGATTTTCAATGTTGGATATCCGCTGACGGAAAATTTATTGCAAGTTTCCTTGCCGCCCTCAGTACAGTCGACCTATTTTTTCAGAATATGGTTAGCTTTTTGTGATGGAAAATTCCTTCAGGTATAAAACAGGTTACCTTGGCTAGTCTAATCGGAGGAACGTCCCTGCCGAGCTCGTCCGCCGCCTTTTCGTAGTCGGGTTTGAGCCTCTTACAGTGGCCGCACCTAAAAATTCATTTTATTGCGTAATTAAAGGGATTCCCCATTTCGAAACAAGCGAAATATTAAGGCCTCAAGGGCCGTGATCATTTTTCACCGGCACAGCAGAAGAAATGGAACTTACCATGGTGCATAAAACATGACCAAAGTTGTTTCAACTTCGCCAATTCTCGTCGCAAAGTCATTGTCTGTGAGTTCGGCAACTTCTGTTTCATACGCAAATACACAAGACGCCAGTGCGACTAGCGCTATAAAACACTTGTTAATCATTTTAAGACGATTCTAAAGACTCTGCCTTTAGCCCGAGTAATTGCACTAAATATACCTCGTAGGGAAATGACTGACTTGACTTGGGACGTGGCCGACGGAAAACGAACTTACGCCGGTTGCTTGTCTCGCTCTTTGTGTTGGCCGATTTTGATTGGTTTAATATTTCGAAAATGCGAAAAATTCGTAATTCAGTAATAAGTTTGACTTAAGGATCAGTTCACTTGCGTAAATCTTTCGTTAATTTTATTACAAAAAAGACGATTTCGCACGTAAAATTAAATTTTGTGTTTTTTTTTTACTTTGTAATAAAATCAAACAAATGATTAAAACCACAAAGTAATTTCTTGAATCTTCCTCAAATCCAGATAAGTTTCCAATCATTTTTTAATTTCATCGTCTCCTTACACTTTTGTGTTATCAACTTGACACTTCTGACAGTTAAGAGTACAAATTGCACAATACAGTTTTTTGAAGACTCGTTTTGTCCGATTCTGAATAACACCCAAAAAATAAATTAGCCGGCTTTCGAATATAATGAAAGTACCTTTATTTTGGAAGTCTATTTTCTTTGGAATTCCAGTTGGTGTAACGCTTGTCGACTGTTTTGGGTACATCGCACGCGTAGAAGGTAAGTTTTTGTACGCAGTCTGCTGGACCGGAGTTGTCCAAAAACAAGGGCCACATCGCAAAATTATATTATTTTCGATAGTTTAAATTAGTGCCCTTCTTATCACCGCGGCAGCTATAATATCATTCGTGAACTGGCTGGTTAAATGCTATTTCCCCTACGCTGGTTATTATGAGCCTCTGAAATCCCATTCGATGTTTTTTTAATTGAAATAATATAAATTTATCAGCTTCAACAGCACGTAAAGCGCTCTTCTTCTGCGAAATAGAAAAACGAGCAGTTTGGTATCAGCCTTTTTGAGGTGGTATCTTTTTGTACGAAATACAAGACAAAGACCCTGAACAAACTTTAAGATAAACAAATTAATATTGTTAAGCGCATTCGCTGGAGTACACCTTTTATGATTTCTTCTCCCAAAGCTTGGGGGACATAAAGTACAGGATTTTCTTCTTGAATTTAGCATATGTATTCACAAATAATAGGCCCAATTCTTGATTCCGTTCGAAACGAATTGAAATTAGCTTACAAAATTTCTCCTAAAATGTTCACAAATTCAATTTAGTTACGGTTGATTCAATTATTCTTTCTTCATATTTTAAATGTAAAGTTAAGATTTGAATTTCTGAGACGTTATTTTAGATGCGAGGCATATCCGCGCGCATGCTTTCTACTTTTCTATCTCGAAATATAAAACTTTCGAGGAAAAATTTTGAATATCCTTGTATTTTTATCTATGACTTTGCCTTCTAAGTTAAAAAATAAAATTATGTTAAATGAGGGAACTGAAAAACACATGGAAATTTTTTCCAAGAGTTCTTAAAAAAGAAAGCTGTTTGATGAACGTATGAAGAAACAATTTAAACAATGTATTTAAATCGTTTAAATTTCGTTGAGTTCCAATACAATAAATATTATATTCATTTACTAACTTACTTTTGTTCAACCGTATCGTCCACCTACAGAATATTATGTATTTTGACATTAAACCAACACAACTGTTTTCCAGTTTATTCTAACTTATATCGATTTCCGTAAATTTAACAAGTTTGTGAGGAAGTACATTTTAAAATACTGAAGCCTGAAACTCAATTTATATAAAATTCATAACATAATCGGAATATGAATTATAAAATGTAGAAAATAAATCTTATTTATTCCTTTTTGCCCAAGACTAATAATATATACGTATTGGCTTTCTGCTCGCCGCTTAAAATAAAATAAATAGAAATTGAAAACGTAAAATAAATAAGTAGAAGTCATCTTAGTCTAATACCTTTTTGTAAACTACGTTTGTGGTGTTTCGTTTTGGGGCTAAGATAATCAGACTACTGGCGGAGCAGAGCTCACACTAGAACATGCCACATAAAGCAGTCCTCTCTCAAGTCAAAGCCGGTCAGTTTCAACAACACGCCGAGTGCTGAAACACGTCATTTTTAATTTCCAACCAAAAAACTAAATACCAATTTTCATGGTTAATCTTATAAATTACGGAACTTCCATACAAACTTTCATCCCCTATTTTACCCCCTTAGGGGATGATTTTTTAAAAACTTTGAAACACGTCATTCTTAATTTTAAACCAAACTTACGTAGCCCCTATATTGCCACCACCGTGTTCGATTTCTCCCATTTACGAACTAAGCCGAGATATTGGCGGAATAAATTATGGGATGTAATAAACCAGGATGTTCTAGAAAAAATAGGAAGAAGCAAGGGGACCTACATTGAGAAACTGTGCTACGACGGAAATACATACACATCTTCAAGCGAAGTCGTCAACATACTAAACAAACACTTCAATAGCATAGGAGTGAATCTACAGCAAAAAATCGGAGAAAGACCTGCAGTTCCAAACAACATAAGAGAAAGGACCATTTTCATGCAGCCGACTAGTCCAGAGGAAGTGGAAAGGATCATTAAAGAATTAAGAAAAAATTCAGCACCAGGAACAGATGGAATCACAACAGAGGATGTCATAACTTTGGCGGAGTATATAAAAACTCCATTAGCAAACCTAGTAAATCGCTGTCTTGAGAGTGGAGTCTTTCCAAAATGTTTAAAAGAAGCTATCATAATACCAATACATAAAGGAGGTGAAAAAGAGAATCCATCGAACTATAGACCAATTACCGTATTGAGTACAATCAGCAAAATATATGAGCGCGTTATACATAAACGTATAAGAAACTTTATTGCGGTAAATGAAGGATTTGATCATCATCAATTTGGATTTCAGGAAAGAAGCGGTACGGAAGCGGCGGTGGTAGAGGTACTTAAAAACATTAATGATGACTTGGATGAGGGATATTATTCTCTAGCAGTTTTAATAGATTTACAGAAGGCATTCGATACAGTAGATCATCATAGATTACTGGAATTTCTAGAACAACTGGGGATTAGAGGTATATGCAATAAACTAATTAAAGATTATCTGTCATCACGTACAGCAAGAACTAGATTAGACCAGAATTACAGCGAAAAGAATATTCAAAAGTGTGGAGTTCCTCAAGGATCCATATTGGGACCTCTACTCTATCTATTGTATATAAACAATATTCAAAACGTTGACCTGAAAGGGAAATACACAATATATGCTGACGACACTGCATTATTATACAGGGCAAAAACCGAAAAGGAGTTAAAAGATACGGTAAATGGAGATTTAATGGAGCTGAACAAGTGGTTGAAAGGAAACAAACTTACTTTAAACGTCGAAAAAACCAAAAACATTATTTTTAAAATAAGAAATAAACAAGATATAAATCCATTGATTCAGATAGAAGGAAGGGAACTAGAAAGAGTTCCTCACATAAAATACTTAGGCATTAGTTTGGATCAGAACTTAAATTGGAAGACACACTTATCAGCGCTTATCAAGAAAATCGCACCAATTATAGGGGCAATAGGAAGATCCTCTAAGTTAAATTATTATGTGGCTAGGCTAGTGTATAATGCTCATGTACTGGGGCATATTAAATACCTAATAAATATATGGTCTCAAACAACACAATACAATATTGAACGAGTGCAAAGATTAATGAACAAAGCTCTCAAAGTGTTATATCGTCTCCCATGAGATACACCAACGAGGGATCTCTATGCTATAACAAACAACTTTACTCTAAAGGAAGTAATTTATATAGAAAAAGCAAGATACATACATAAAGTAATAAATAAGAAGATAAAAACCAATATTGCCCTTACAAGAAGTACTGAAGTGCACAGCTATAATACACGAGAAAAGGAACTCTTAAGGAAGGAAAAAGCAAGAACAGAAAGGAGCCGTACAGGACTTATTACCAGCGCATGTGACATCTATAATAAGCTTCCCGAAGAAATAAGAAGGATGGGAGATTTGCATAGGTTTACTGTGGCAATAATGGATCATGTTAGACGAGGAACAAATTTAGATTAAGTTTAATAAAGTTAGTGCAATCTTAATAAAGTTAGTGCAATCATAATATTAGTTAATGTAAGTTAAGTATGTTTTATGCTGCTCTTATACCAGCGTTTAGCTGTCTGAGCGGCTTTGGGGTAGTTTAAGTTTATTTTTCCTTTCCTTTCGTGCTATAGGTTACATTATTGGACCCACAGAGCCTAAACTCTTGCACCTTGCAGGTGCGGGGTTAGGTGAATGTTTCCAGCAGTATGCTGAGAAGTGCGGAAGAATAAATCTATTATTATAAATGTATAGGCGAAGTTTGATCAAAATCGATTAAGAAATACGGCCTCTATCGTGTCCACAAGATTCGCTATATCTCATATAATATATGTATATACATATATATGTATGGATATATCCATGTACAGATTTTATTTTTGAAGTCTATGATTTCTAAAACGAGTTTTGGCATCATTCATTTTCCAAAATCTTTTCAGCAGCGGATTTTCATACAAACTTTCATCCCCCATTTTACCCTCTTATGGGAAGAATTTCGTAAAATTTTTTCTTAGAGGGTGCTTACGTCACAAAAGAAACCTACTATCCAAATTTCATATAATTAGTTTCAGCGATTTCGGCTCGGCGTTGATGAATCAGTCAGTCAGGACATGTTATTTTATATGGATAGATTAAAGATTAGAATTCTTCTCACTATCAATTGTTTGATGTTAGAAATATATTTTTTCCTTATATGTATATGTATGTATTTATATTTTTACTGTTGAATTAAAATTTATCAACCCCAAAACCATACATAATGATACTCTTTTATCCATAGAACTAAACTTATTGCAATTTCTAAAGATATTGGGCAATTATTTCGTGAAATTTTCAATAAATTATTTTTAAAAAAATCGATAATGAATAAACATTTTAGTATTGGGTCTTAGCAATATAATGCAAAAAGTATCATGGTAATTTATTCACTGGTGATCTCTGCCGAGTCTTTTGATTTTTTACACCAACGTCTCCACTACAAAGAATTTCTATTCAAAAAGGAGCTTCTGTAAGCTCTTTTCGATTCGTTTCGGATTCAAGGATAGGGCCTAATATGATTTCAAAATTCCTTTAAACTTATTTTTGTTAAACTTTACAGAATGCGGCGGAACTGATTGTAATCCAGGAAATTTAAATATAGTTTAGTATTTTTAAAAAGGACGATGTATACTGTGCTTTCCTATAAGTACAAAGTCAATTAAAAATTGTTTTTCGATCCAGAGAGCTCAATTCTGTCGATTCCTTATACAATTGATTCGTAAACGATACTATATAAGTAATTTAAAATTCATTAGAACCCTGTACGAATTGCGGTTAATTTATCATAAAATTATTATGTATTACCGGTGGCTCACACGTTCATGGTTCATCGGACCTCCAAAAATCACCTTTAATAAAACCACTGATAGAGAAAACCGCAAAATGCTGTGCCGGGATAAACGTACTAATGGCTATATTTTCTACTATTACTTCATGAAACGAATAGATCAACTTTATAAATCCCTCGTATTCAAAATTTCCAATTACCCACTCTCTATTTCACATTATTCCATTTACTTTCAGGCATTTCTATGCAACCTGCACTAAATCCAAACGCCGAAACCACAGATTATGTCTTTCTCTCTAGATGGGCTGTGCGGAATTTGGACGTTAGTAGGGGCGATATAATATCACTGATTTCCCCTAAAGACCCCGACCAGAAGATCATAAAACGCGTTGTTGGCTTGCAAGGGGATGTCGTCTCAACGCTTGGTTACAAAAAACCTGTTGTGAGGATTCCTGAGGGTCATTGCTGGGTGGAAGGTGATCACACAGGTGAAATGATTGCTCCACACAAAATTGGAACTTGCGCTTAGAATTGTTTTTATTTCAGGCAATTCTCTTGATAGTAATTCATTTGGACCTGTGTCTTTGGGATTGATGACAGCGAAAGCAACATACATCGTTTGGCCACCATCCCGCTGGCAAGGACTCCACACGTATTTGCCCCAGAAAAGAGAGCCAATTTCCTTAGGAAAACCAGCTCACAAAGAGCGCAGCTAGTGAAACCTGGAATATCGGCCAATAGACTTATTTCTTGTAATTATAGTTAAATTATACTAAGTGCTGGATTATATAAATAGTTTATTTACCTATCAACAATTATACTAAATTGATTTAAAGTGCGCGCAGTCTTCAACATTGCTACCCCTTCCCGAAGTACTTTGCATTTACCAGGCGCAGAGAGATCGATCACGGTTGAGGCGGAACGTTGCTGCTCAGTAACTCCTAGCTGACCGCCGTCGAACACTACAAGGAGTTGAGGCCATAAATCCTCGAACTCGTAAATGTTGAGGCTGCTCTTCTCGTCGGATTTATTAGCGCTTGTCAAGGCTAAGGGCAGTTTTATTTCTTCGCAAATTTTTTGGATGAATGGACAATTTGGAATTCGAATTCCAATTTTCGACACACCAGGATTCAAATATGGATTTTCTAAATTATGTGACTTCTCCAAGACTATTGTCACTGGTCCAGGTAAGAGAATATTTAGCAAATCATCTTCCAGATGGTCCGCTTTGCCCCAAAATTTCAAATCTTCAATTGTTGCGACACATATCGCTACCGGCTTACGATTGTCTCTGTTCTTTATGGAATATAGATTTTGCACAGCCTTTTGATCATTTGCGATGCATGCCAGTCCATAAACGGTGTCCGTTGGTAACGCAATCACTCCGCCTCTTTTCACACAGCTAGCAGCATTTTGCACCGCATTTTCACTGGTGGCATTACAAACATTAATACTTCTCATGTTGGCACAGACCCCTTCCCCGTGGGCGTACCTCGCAGTGTAGCTAAGCATGAGACTTGTACGGGTAATGGTGAAGATTGTCTTCATCAAAAACGAAAGCTTATAATTATTGCAACAAATGCAATTCAGTCCCTCCAATTGTGGCCACAAAGCTGATTGCAGCACTTGTAGAATGTTGTCATAGGTTCGTCCGCTGATCTTGTCTGTATTTGCATAAAATATGCGCGCTTATGATTGCAAGCTGGGCACTCAGCTTCAGTCGAATCTACATTTTCCCAGGCTGCTGCTCCGCCCATAACATGATCAACTTCCTGTGGAAGGAAAGTGATAAATACATATAGTAGTACATAATATAATACAAAAATATATAAAATATCATTTCTCTTCGTATACTAAGCATAGAATCATTTCGTCAAGATAGTCAGTCTCGGGAGATACATATAATACGAAATATTTTCGCATCATCTGCATAATTCAGTATTTTTGCAGACAATAGCTGAAACGCCGTTAAAAAACAGAATAAAAAGAAGTGAAACAAGGAGACTGCCCTGAGAAACTTCAGAAGAATTGCTAATTTTAGAAGAGAGAGGTCGGCGAAAAGATACACTGGGTATAATTGGAAAAATAAAGAGACAAGGAGTTGAAAGATAATCAAACAAAGATAATTTACATGCGATCTGTTTGAGATTAAATGACAGGAAAACAATGGTAACGGAATTCCAGAAATTTAGTTGCTGTGGATTATGATTATGAAAGACCAACGCAGCATAAAGGGCGTCTCACACAAAATTATAAACTATTTTTATTTATTATTGTTTAAAAGATTCAAGTGCATTTAAAAGTTAAATTAAAAACTGCACACTTCTAAATAACAAAAGTGCGTAGGTATTCTTAAATTTACCAATCTTTTCTATAAGTGTTCTCGCAGTGCTTCATTATATCGTGTGCTTTTGTACGGTGATAAGGAAAAGACGCATTGCTCCTGCAATTTATTATTTTAATTAACAAGTAATCACCATTGTATTTCACTGATTACCCCAAAGTTTTCAAAGGTATCAAGAAAAGGCGTGGTCCGAGAAGGAGGGTCACAGAGATCATAATCCCCCAAAAATCATTTACAAAGATATGAAAAATTTGCTAAAGCCTGATGGTTTAAAAAAAATTTTAAATAAATTATTAACTACCAGCGTCTTAGAAACGAAATCAAAAACTGCTTATGGAGATCTGCTTACATTACACTGCTGGATAGAATAACGACTGATGTAAAAGACCACTTTTCTACAGATATACCTTGAACCATTTTGACTTAGGTATTTTTATGCCAAAATCCGAATGCACGGAAGAGAATCTTCTTAATGTGAAAAACGTAGTAGAATTTTATATCCATTATCTGGGGATTTCTGCTTCCGCAGTCGTTAGAGTACATACGAGTATTAGCTATGAGTTTCGAAGTGAAGTGGGAGCTCGCAGTAAGTTCGAAAGTTAGACCAGCTGTGACAATGAAATCTGTCTAAAAGAACACTTTACTTAAAATTTTGGACACCTTTCCCATAAGTGCTGTGACTTTTGGAAGGTAATTTTCCACTTTAACCCGTTTCATGCCAAGTGGCACAAATTTTTTTTCTGTTTTCAATCGTTTGCTTTTTAGTGAGTCAATCAACCAAAGCTTTGTAAGAAGCATATTCTATAGTAATTTTTTCTGCTCTTTCCGAATCCGGCGACATAATTATTCTATCTGCCGCCATTTTGTAACTATGGCAGTTGAAAGCAGAAAAACTGCGAAATTTCAAATTCGCTTTTTCAAACAATCGTAAATTTGAACAAGAAGCCACTTAGGTAGGAGGCTAATACTTCGTATCTGGTGGCATAACTGATTTTTCTAAAAGATAGGACCGATAAAGTAAGGAAATTCAATATGGCGGATTTAAAATGGCGGCCATAACCACGCAAAAAATGACGATTTTTACTAAGTCAACTGATTTAGACAAAATTTGGTATAAAGAGGTTTTTGGGGTCGCTGATTACGAATCTGAAGTCAGATTTGCAAAATCCAAGATGGCGGATCCAATGTGACGGACAAATTTCCCAAATTTTAACCGATTTGGACAAAATTTGGTACATAGGGGTATTCGAGGTCGCTAATCATGAATCTGAAGTCTCATTTGCAAAATTCAAGATGGCGGATCCAATATGGCGGACAAATTTCCCAAATTTTAACCGATTTGGACCAAGGGGTTAAATTAACAAATTTCACCATATATTATCCGCCATCTTGGATTTTGCAAATCTGACTTGAGATTCATGACCAGCGACCTCGAATACCCCTATGTACCAAATTTTGTCCAAATCGGTTAAAATTTGGGAAATTTGTCCGTCACATTGGATCCGCCATCTTGGATTTTGCAAATCTGACTTCAGATTCGTAATCAGCGACCCCAAAAACCTCTTTATACCAAATTTTGTCTAAATCAGTTGACTTTGTAAAAATCGTCATTTTTTGCGTGGTTATGGCCGCCATTTTAAATCCGCCATATTGAATTTCCTTACTTTATCGGTGCTATCTTTTAGAAAAATCAGTTATGCCACCAGATACGAAGTATTAGCCTCCTACCTAAGTGGCTTGTTCAAATTTACGATTGTTTGAAAAAGCGAATTTGAAATTTCGCAGTTTTTCTGCTTTCAACTGCCATAGTTACAAAATGGCGGCAGATAGAATAATTATGTCGCCGGATTCGGAAAGAGCAGAAAAAATTACTATAGAATATGTTTCTTACAAAGCTTTGGTTGATTGACTCACTAAAAAGCAAACGATTGAAAACAGAAAAAAAATTTGTGCCACTTGGCATGAAACGGGTTAAGGCACCAAAAACTGAACTTAGCTCTTTTACATACATATACATCCCGAGACAGCCCCTGACGCGTCAAATATAATTACGTGACTTTCTAAAACGAATAGAAGATTTCCTTTTGGTTTGTGATTGAGGTTTCTGTTTACTTTTTCAATTTTTATCAAAAGTATTGCTATATGCTTTACTTGTTTTACTGGTAAAGTTGGTCTTTGGAACTGTATTTGAGACAAATTGACGCTCCCCAAAATCTTGGGCTGCGACCACGCTCGAATGAAGCGATGGTCAATGGAATAAGGAGTCATGAATACTGAATTCATCACACTAACACAATCCTATACTGTATACAAATTATGTACATACAAATTACAAATTATTTTTCTTCAAAATTTGATTTTGATTGACTTGTAAAGATCATGAGGACTAAAAGGCGTATACCCATAGTATTTGCATGAAAGTTTTTAACTTTAGATTTAATGAAAGTTATCAATTTTAAAGCTATCGTCAACAAATTTTTATGTTGTCGATTTTGTCTTTACTATTTAGGGAAAAGTGTTTTAACGTGCGTTATTTGATCACGGCATCTGCAACAACTTGTTAATAATCTAGTTAGCTAATAGCTGCGTTTTTTCATAATCGAATCTGGCTCTGATTTAGTTAGGAAATTTTTCATTGAATTGAACTCTATAAGCCGTCTCCTATATAAAAATTTTAAAATTTGCGAAAAGCACATCTAATTGCTATGATTTTTATTCATCCAAACTTCAAATCTTGAACTGAAAAAATGTTTGGATTAACTTTTTAACGCAAGGTGGATTTGATTTTATCTTCACGAAATAAGATTTGTTTAAAATTATTATTATTATATCATAAATTTAAATTCAAAGGAAAATTTCCTGCTAAATCTGATCCAGATCCGATTGTGTAAAAAACGCAGCTAATATCGCATAACGCTCGTAACATTAAATAAATACCCACTGCTTGAACTTACCTTCAATTTTGGATAAGTACGTGACGAAATAGTTCTGTTGATGTTGCAAATATACGGGCAAGTATTACACGAAAATCTCAATCCTTTGGTGTCTTCTTCAACTAGCAGTAGATTTCCACAGGTAGGGCAAAACAAGAGCATATTAATAATAATTAATTATTCACCGAGTCTTGAGTAAAAACCCATTTATCGAAGAAAAACTAGAGCAGCTGAGCAACCAAATTAACTGACAGATCACATTCTGACATTCTCAAAACACGTGTGCGGTTTAATGTTTATATGAAAGCTGTTCGATATATTATGAAGTTTAGACCTTTCAGACCGCATATATAAACATTTCAAACTGTTTGAGAAGCACTGTTGTTTTTGTTTTCATTAATCAAATCAGACAAATCACATCTGTCAAATCGTTTGCCTGCAGCGGCTTATAAAAATTACTTTTATTTTGCAAGTTATGGATGTAACAAGGAAAAGTAAGAAGAGCCGTTTAGCGAATATCAATTTCAATACAATTTTGTTGTTCCCAGATTTCAGGGAAATTCTCCCAGACTTGGAGGAAGCAATAAGCAAAGCGAATTTCTTTGCAATTGATTGTGAGTTTACAGGACTATCTACTGAAAATAATATTTCGCCGTACGACACACCGGGGGAAGCTTTTAAGAAAGTTTCTGAGAATTCTACTGGCTACATTCTGATTCAGTTCGGCTTAACAATTGTGCGCCCATCGGACGTGGATGAGAAAAAATTCCTCTTCAAATGTTATAACTTTTACATCTTTCCACGGCACTGGAAGACTTCCTTCAAGTGCCAGGGTGCGAGTTTGTCCTTCCTGGCTGAAAATGGGTTCAACTTCGGTAAATTATTTGGTGAAGGGATCTCTTATTGCAATGAGGAGGAGGAAAAGCATCTAAGAATACGCTTGGAAAAATTAAGGCAAAAAGAACAACAGAATAAAGACAATCCGTGTTACACTCCCGTTCCGGAAGAGGAAAAAGATGCAATGGAAAAGATCAGGTAACTAAATTATTGAGTTAGCTCTCAAGACAAGATGATGAAAGACAAGGAAATATGTACGTACGCAAAATAAACCTAGAGACAAAAGGGCGTATCTATCATTTCCCAGGTTTTTCGATTTGAGAACGATCAGTTTTTAATATAAAACATGGAAATGCATTTAAACTACTTATTACTACATATTTAGCGTATTTTGCATAAATTCTCAGTGGATAGATATATTTTGTAAAAGGAAAATTTTAATTCAAATTACATTTGGTATGTACGTTGCTGTTGTATATGGAACGAAAAAGTTGCACTAATTTTATTATCTCAAAAACAATGGATTCGCTACTATAAAGATAAAGTGCTTTAGAAATCTAAACACCAAAGATTATTTATTATAATAAGACAAAATTCTATACCAAAAATTATACAATATAATCAAAGTTTCTCTATACTACTTTAAAGCTCCAGCCTATATAAAATTCATAAAACTGCATCGAGAAAAATTCGCCTTTAGATTACCGGTATTACTTAGGAATTACTGCTTACTACTCCTTACGTAAAACCATATAAAGCGGCGCATTCACTATCAGTTTTGCATGTCACGCAGGAATGATATTTTGTCACTTATAATGCATTTAGTCAGTCTTCACTTTTAAGGCAGGAACGGTATTGAAAAGGTCTTAGGTTTTTATAGCTCCCGGTTCTAGTTCTTTTTACTTTCCTAAAAGACGTAAATATCCCCTCCTTAATTTTTTTTGTTTGGTACGCTTTACTTCTCACTTTCCACAACTCATTATAAATTATTTATAACTTCAACAACTTTTACTTTCTGTCTTTTTATGTTTTGAATAAGATTCTTTTATTTCATCAAATAATCTTCCACCGTTTAAACCACTCACTCTGAAATTCACACTCGGCGAAATGATTTACTGCAAGAATATGCACCGTACTTCATGCAGTCATTCACGTAGCTCCGCCACAAGATTTTAAGATGTTTTGAACCTATCATGCTTGCTTGATCTGCCATCCACAATCCAATCCACAATACCCTGCAGAAGTGTTTCAATTTTCGTTTCACTTCTTTTCAAATGTTTATCCTTCTCTAATAAGTGACTTCTATGTTACTATCAACTTCTTGCAAAATCTGTCAATTCGACCCTAATGTCGAAAAAAGATCAAGAAATAAGTCATAAAAGTGCCCCTCCTTATTATGGCTATTCTTTGTTATTCTTTTCTATTAGGAATAGTCTCCAAAAGCAAATGTTCACCACCAAAAGTAAAATACCACATAGTGTATTTACATACTTAAATTCAGTTTTTCCCCAAATTAAACATGTTTTTGAAATTTATATGAACTTTTATCTTTGATTAGCTCAACATTAATTGATATTTAGTCTGCATTCTACCAGAACTGAAAAAAAAAACCTGCTGCATCTTAAGTTCTTAAGAATTAATTCAAGTCAAAAGAACGAAGTAAACTTAAACATTTATGAAATTTTTATGCTTATAAGGAATAAAGAGTCGATTTTTAGAATTATTAAATCATAAAAAGGGTATTTTGTTTTACTGTCTATTTCCACCCATTATAAAACACACTGTTTGCCGCTTGCCAGTCGGTAAGCCACATTTTTTTGTCATTATATAGAGGAAAATGTAGTTTTGTTTTAGTAGTTTTTCCGTGTTTTATTATGTTTGGTTTACATTTACTTCATTAAGTTATGAGAAAATGTTAAAAATTTCGCAGAAAATGCTATTTTAAAATTTGAAGCAATGCACTACAAAAGAAATAGAATAAAAGTTTAATTGAAATTTTGAATACGCATTTCGCATTATACAGTTGTAAAACTTTTCTCTAAAAAATCCACTCTAACATTTTTTCTTTATTTAATTTCAAATTCAGCAAAACAATACAAGAATTTATTGAATCTGATGAAAATGAAAGAGTAATTGGAAATTGTAATGGGTTTCAAAGAAAATTAATATATGAAATGATTCGGCGTGATTTTTCTGATCAAATTAATGCAACAACGAAGACTACAGAAAATAGTTTGAAAGTTATTCTAGTAGAACGCAAAAAGCCAGAAGATGAGCAGCTAGTGGAGGAAGAAAGACGCCGCAATGAACTAATGGAACTCGAAGATAACATTGGCATGTCAACTGTCTTGAAAAAAATTTCTGATTCGGTATGAGGAGTAATTCCGCTTTTAGAATTATATTAATTCAGATAATTTCAGAAAAAAATGATAATCGGCCACAATATGCTACTCGACATCATATTTATTCTTCGGCAGTTTTTTCAACCTATTCCTGATATTTTTAAGGATTTTAAAAAATTGGTTCATTCTAAATTCCCTTAGTAAGTATATTTTAAGTATTCTTAAATTATTGCCTTAACAATTTCATTGTGTGCGCCCTCAGTGTAATTGATACCAAATTTATGTGTTCACAACCAAAATTTAAGGCTTTCGTTAAGTCCAATATCTTAGGGAACTTAGTGCAGACAGTGTGTGAAGAGCCTTTTTGTCTGCCTTTAGTAGGTGAGATTTCTCTTATGAATATTTTATATTTTTTACAATATTTTTTATGCAGACTTTGAATCACCAGACTTTGCGTATTCCTTGGAAAACAAAAAAGCGCACGAAGCAGGATATGATTCCTACTTGACGGCAATTGCTTTTTTAGCAATGACAAATTACTTAAATATTTCACCTAAAGACACTTCAGGTCATAGTACTGAACTGAAACAATTTTTAAATAGGTAAGTTTTGTCAGTGCAAAATTAGAGAAAAGATTTTAGAAATCGTTTTCTTTAATATGTAAATCTTGAGTTCTTAACTACAGATTTAAAATACTAAGAGGTGTAATCCTAAGGCTTTTAGGAAAATGACGTTTTTATAAGTATGTTGCTTTTATTTTAAGGGTTAATGAATTTTGTTATTCAATAATTTAATCATTTCTAGAGAATTTAACTTGCGACATACATTCAAAGTCTTTAGTTGTTGCCTGTAACGTTTCAATGAACGTTATTATTTGTCAAAGTGTTAATTTACAATAGCATCAAATAAATAGGTATATGGTTAAAATTTAAGAATAAGTTCTTCAACATTATTTTACTGTTAAAAATATAAATAGCAATGTCCGAAAACTCAAATTCCACAGGGCGGCACAAGAATAATTCTGATATTAGAATTGTTAGGCATGTTTGTAAAATGTTTTTCAAAATTAAATTATATACATATTTGATTTCTCTATCTGCCTTTGCAGTTATCTCTTAACGAGACAAGATAATTGAAGGACACTTCATTTATCAAAATCGGTATCATAGTAAAGGTTTTAGAAAGGATCTATTATAGTTAATTTAAATAAGTGCAAAAATCATAACATTATCCTTCCTTTTTGACTTATCTGTAATCGGATAAAGCCGACCAAATCCATTATGCTCAGTGCAATGTTATGTATGTATGAAACAAGCATACTCATATTATAATTTTTTGGGGTAATGTTTAAACCATGTTCTTTAAAAACTGTTTCAGAATATTTTTAATGAGACTCCAAGACGTATGCCATATTAATTTGGCAGGAATTGAGCGTAAGCCTAATTGAAATTTAGATTGCCTAATCGTTTATTCAATCTAATGTTTAATTTCTTACAGCTTCTCCATCCCGCGATCATGTGTTCCATATTAGCATACCAGAAACATGGACGCAACCTGATATAATTAACCACTTTAAAAATTACGGTCCTATTTCAATAACTTGGATCAATTCAACAAGTGCATTAATATCCCTGCATAATCGCGAGCATTCTAGTATAGTGGTTAAAACGATTGGTGCATATCCGGGCGTAACAGTGCAATCCTTCACAGACTACAAGACCTCCTTAGAGAAGGTAACAATTCAAATGGAGATAAATTTTTTACTGGCCTGCATTTACTATAGAAGCTTGCATATCAGGACGAAGACACAAAAAACAGACGAAAGAGGAAATTCAGTATAAAATCAACATCGTCGGATGAATGGTCATTATAAATAATTTACTCATAAAATCACATAAAATAATATAACATAAATTCACAGTGTGCCAGCATTGAAGAAGCAGAGGAGTTCTGTGTCCCCAACAAAAGCAGATATGTCCAAGAAGGTTCTTTTTGATGAATGTGACGATTGGTCCTAGTGACGTTTGTAACGTTTGTAAGCACAAAGTAAATGTATAAATCCTGCTTAAGTCTTTCACTCCTGCTCACGGGCCTCCAGGTGGTGGTTCTTTATAATCTGGATTACGCGGCTTACACTCTTGGGCCTTATCGCGAGGTATAATTGAAGCCGTTAACTTCTGAATTTTGCTAATAGGACAACTAAAATCACATCCAGGAATAACTAGGGGGTATGGTTCCCTATTCGTCTCATTTTTTAAAAATATCTATAAGAAAACAATATTTTAGAAAAATTATTTTCATGAAACTCAGATATGATATATATTTACTTGAACTTCAAATTCTCCTGTATCTTTATCTTTGTACAATTCAAATAGGGCCATTATACCATACACAGGAATCTGTTGAGAATACGGGTATGAATTTTTTGTGCTTTTTATCATAATTTTACAGGACTCACTTGTCTATCCCACACATTCATTGCTGAAAGGATATTCACAACGGTCGCATCATGGCCGGTGTACATGAAAATTTTTCTATTCTTTGGTTCTAATTTTTCTTCTTTAGCTGCCACCCATTCGTCTATCATTTTTTTAACAAACGGACCTAGAATTTAAATATAAATTGTAAAGGACAAATTTTTGGCCGTATTTCAATATTCATTTTGATCGACCTTATTGAAAACAGTTTTATAATATATGAGTCGATTAAAAGTTATAATCGAAATTTGGCTTCCTTTCTTTTATAATTACCCCCTTTAACTCTTTTCAGTTCATCATTGTACACATTGAAAATGAAACTCATTTCAGTTAAAAGCTCGAGTTTGTCCGGATAATAATACTTCGTCCACAGCGGTAACTTTAGTCCAAACTCATGTTCCGCCCGAAGAGTGCTGTAGAGGGACTGAACGTCATCGGCAGTTGTTATATTCAACCCAGTGATTTCTGTCAATTTTTTCATCATTGGATAGTTCGCTTTTAAAATAGACTTTACTTCAGGTAAGTCAAAAACTTCGTCTAATGCTTCATAGTAACGTGGGCAAGGAGTACGGACCAACAATAGCTGCACAAAGTACATACAAATTAACAGGGATAGACAATAGGAAAATATTTAAGAATTACCGTATCCTTGTTTAATTCCTCAGAAAAAATTGGTATTGGCTGCCAGTTGAGGTCTTCATTCCATTCATTTGGAGTTCCATTCGGTGGCCACAGACCAGCTAATAGCAAAGCTAAAGACATATGGGTTCTTGAAACACCCGTTGCTTGTGCATGAAGCATCTAAAAAATTGCTAATTACAGAGTTATTGTGATTTTTTTCTAAAATAACTTACATCAGGGTAATACATGGGCCCCAGAAAATGACTGTATCTATTCTTCAACCATTTTCCTGTGTTGAAGAGAGTAGCTTTTCCTTCCTATTTTAAATAAAGGCATTAAATTATTCCAAGTAATACTTCGCGTTTTTTAATTACAATGGTCAGTTGACCCCAGCCTACTGGGTAGAATATTTCGTTCACGTAAGGATCATTTGGATATGTGTCGGCTGGAGTGCGTGGTCCATGTCTACCAAGCTGAAAAATCATATACATATTCATAATTTTGTAGAATTAAATTTTTAACATGCAAAGCTCTCGGCACTCATTCGAAGAGTCTGTTTACGCGCGACTTTGGATTTTTGGATAATTTAAAAAATTAAGTAAAACCTTCACCTCAAATTTTACGTAGAAAAACTGAGTTTCAAACTGATTGGGTTAGATTTTTCTATTTAAAAATCGTGACTGAGCTATTGCTATTTTTTTTTTAGCATATGAACTTTTATTTTTTGTAGTTGCCATTTATCCCAAAATTTTTATAAATATTACATAATTATATTACATTTTCCTTAGCTATATGCCGACAATTTAAGCATACACTTTGTTACTTTTGAATGGCTATAGTTTCAAAAAATTATCTATATAAAATTAATAAAAAAATTGTAAAGTTCAAAAGCAGTAATTTTTCAAAACCTCAAGACAAGTTCCTTGCAAAATATTTATTACCTCTAATTCGTATCTCACAATTTTTGATCCATAGTTCCATCTTGTATTTTATAATGGAAGGATGATTAAGCGGATTATTTCATAGATCACTGTCCAATTTTAAATTCCACCTTTATTCTTAAAAATAAACATCGCTAAAGAAAATCCTGCTGATACCATAATCACTGAGTGTTGGCAAAGGTATAAAAAGTTCGCAATTCCGTGATTTATTTCATATCGTTTTATTACCACTCTCAGCCTTAGTATCAAAAATGTCTTTACGATTATCTCTCTGCCGTAAATATATACTTTCATAGGTCAATAGACAAGACAAGTGGAGTTATCAGTACTATAATTGCCGCACTATAAATTTTTTGCCCTACTTTTTAAAATATAATGCTTAGAAACACTAAATTTTCACTGTGGGGGACAAAAACATTTCTAACCTTGAGCGGCACGTGATATGCTCAGATTAGAGCGGAACGAAGAAAAACGTTTAAACTTGAACAATACATCAAGGGTAACTGATAAAGATGTAAATTAAATTAAATAATCAATCATTTAAAATCGAACGTGTAATTATATAAAGTGCAATAATTGATCATTTGAACTACTTAGAGGAGTTTAAGGACATTTTATTTATATATAATGCGATTTTTATACCACAATGTCGTGAGTGCAAACAGTAATGCAACACTCACTTTACATATGGAATTTAGCTCTATGAATAACAACTCTCGTTTTTGCAATTTTATAATTGCTATTGCATATTTTGTACATTTTTTATCTTAATTGCGGCATGCAATCTGGGATATGCTAGACACACTTTAAGAGTACTAAATTGACTCTTGAATTCTAAAAACGAGCAGACAAGTTCAAGGAGTGAATTCGCTTAGATAAATGTGCACTGAGCACGGCCTCTAAACTATTTACAATGTTATCAGCCGACCGATAAGTCATGTCTGCTTTAATTTTGTTTGGACAATGCCACTGATTTCGCCTATGACGTATCTGAAGTAGTAATTATAGATCCATTGCAGAACTATTAATAGGTCTTACAATTAATCTGCAAACGGAGTACTGCTTTCTTATGGTATAACAACGACTAATTTTTCGCGTTACTAAAATGCTTTTGTGGGCTCTTTGATTATATGAAAACTGCATATAAATTTCGTTTAAATTTTTTCTTAAATTTAAGATATATCAAAAATTATAATTGGGGAATTCAACATGAAAATTTCACACAACATTCTTGAAACGAACATTGAAAAATGGTAATCAGTTTTTTAATTTATTTATTTTAATATCATAAAAACCGTTTTCAAAAATGTTGATGGGAGAGTATCCTTAAGTAGTCGGTCAAAACTTGGAGGATGTTGAAATATTGAAAAAAAAATTAAACCAATAAGTACATAAAGTTGTACATACATATAGTTTTAAATTAAATACCTAACATAAGGTAGGTATTAATAATGACTGGTTAGAACATTTAAAACCACGGTTAGTGTTTGGAAAAATTGTTTTCTATGCTCAATAGTATCATAATCGTTATGGATTTTGATCTCAAACCTTACAATATTCTTGACATATTCTACGCATAGCTTTATGTAAAAAAATAAATTTTTCTAAAAACGTATACTATTTTTAGAGCTCACTAAATTTCATATTTAATTTCAATTAAACGTTGATGATAAAATTGTGTTCATGTTCTTGATTTCGAAATCAAGTGAAGCTTGAGTTCAGTTTCTGTTTATCTTTGTTGAAAACATTGAAGACCGTAAACAGGTTACATAAAGCACGTGGGATAATCTGAGCGTAACCGTGATGCAGATAAAGTGTATCTGTTGTTTTTGTGTCTTCTTATAGATTCATTTTTAGCACTATATAAAATAAGTTTAATAGAGACGAATAACAAACACTTGCACTCTAACAACGTTATAAATTTACATATGCAAAGCAAAATAAACAACCTATATTTATTAGGCAAATAAAGATTGATTTTGATATTAAATAACTTAACTCACATTTATAATTTATTCCAATTCTTTTCTAGAGCTTTTTTAAACAAATATTTACTTCTAAACTAAATTATGTGCTAAAGTTATAAAGATTTAAAAATATTAGAAATACACGGAGCATATTATAACTCATATCAGTTTTGTATTTCGAATAGAGCTTATTTAATAATGAAATGTTAGCATTTACAAATTACGGCAATTATCAAAACCAAATATGGACACAGTTGATGCAGAATTCTTTCCTGTATTTTCAGTTCGCTTTAACATTTAATTTTTACATCCACTTACTTAAACTCTACTTTAAATGTAATAAATAATTTCTACGCAAAAACAAGTGGAAAGAATTTAAAGATTCAACGCATTGTAGTCATTTGAGGTAATTGTGCACAGTAAATTGTGACTGATCGCTCAAGGGAAGGTAATAAAGAGGGTCATTGTCATAACCCTGGAAAAGTTCGGTCTTTGATTCGGAAAAGGTTTGTCGATTTTGTTTTATTCTTCGCGGCAGGGTTTTGAATCATCGCCCAAATTGTTATAATGTTTTATAGTAACATTGCAATCTTACATGGACGCAATAAGAGAGCATTTAATCAAGTTATGCTATACGAAACTCTCTTGACGCAGAGCAGTAGTGTTAAAAATGTATGTTTTTTCATATTATTGGTACAAAAATGAACCCTTGGAAATAGAAATTCCATAATTTTCGTCTTCTTAAATGATCTTATAAATTTTAAGATCTGATTGTTTAAAATATGGAGAGTCTGGCCGCTCCAACGTAATAATAATATCGATGGATCAGTTTTTGTAATCCGCAAATATAAGAGTCCTATTTGTATAGAAATTGTACAGATAAATATAAAATATGAAAGAAAATAATAATAATGCAAAAATATGGAAAATTTTGTTTTTAAACTAGGAGATGTCACAAATTGCATATTTGTATCCATTGTAGAAGAAATGCAATTAAAAGACTATTTTCAGAAAAATTCCGTAAATCAAAATTACAAGGGCAGATAAAGTAATGGGAATTTATGGTAAAAATATAGGGGTTCATTATCTTCCGAGGTCGTATTTATAATGGAGTAATGAGACTGTATCGATCAAAGCTTTTAAAACTTACACTTCTAACCATTGCCCTATTTATATGGCATGACTATCATTTGAGAAATTGCACTAAGGCCTATGGTTTACTTTTGTTATTTTGTTTCCCAATCATGAGCAATGTTCAGTGATTTCAAAAAAAATTATTGTATATAAAAGAAATTTCCTTTAGGTTTGTACATAATTTCTACCAGAGTTTTAACTATCGTTGACTGTTTTATGTAATTCTAATCACAGAAAGTAGCATAGGGTGCTAGAATGAAGAAGCAAATATTAATTTGTATGTCAATGGCAAAAGTTAAACTAAGATCTTATAAAACTAAAATGGTTTTTATTTTATTGGCATTTTTTCCCGCGACTTCGAACAAGTCTAATTAAGTTTTTTTTTCCAGGATCGATTAAATATTTCTGTTAACCAAATATCTATGATTATATTGTAGGTTTAACAATTTCTTGATAAGGACCTTAGCAGCGTAGTGGAAAGTGGAATTCTGGAAACATTTGTTTACCACGTATATTTGCATTGAAAACACACATTACAATTTTGTAATCTAATATGATTACTACAATACATTTCAAGCTAAACTTATGATATGTATGTATATTCCGTCTGGTTTTCGTCGCAAACTCGTATATAGATTGTTATTTGCTTAAAAAGAAAAGAAAAATACCCACATATGTATGTATTTATTTATAGAATGATACATAAAAGAGTCTAATCGTTCTTCTACTTTAAAGTAATAAGCTGTATGTATATCGATTCAAAAAATTAAACAGATTTTTAGACTAGTATTGATATTCGAAATCAGCGACCTTGACATTTAGAAAGGTTACACCATAAAATTGGTAAAGTGCATTAGTTGTGCAATTTTTAATTGCACAGCCTAGCTTAAGCTTTGCTTAAGCTTGTTTAAAACTGAAAACTGAGTTATGTGTACAAAATGTCATTAAAATTTGTGGAATAATTTAAAAGTTATGGCAGGATAGCCAGACCAGGCACTAACAATATTATTGTTAATAATGCCCAAATTAATCGCTTATTCCGGTATTTTCATAACATTTCAAAAATTTTAAGACGGTCGCTCAAGGCTACCTATTGTCATTGGACAAGATACAATTTTATTAACTGCTTCTTTAATTTCGAATGCAATTATTTTAACGAAATGTATTTCCGTTCCAGTTGTATATATTTTTCTTTATTTTTATAACTCTATCTACTCCTTTCGTAGTCACTACTCACAATCCATTTTTAATTACAACCCAGCAGGAAATTAGGTTCCTCATTGTTTTAGTACTGTAGATATTTGAATAGCACTTAAATATAGCTGCTATCTATGTACAAACTGCGTGTCTATCAAGAGCCTTGCGGGATACCATCGCTTTGTTGGTTTACGATGTATGAATATCTACGCAGATT
Source organism: Eutolmus rufibarbis (assembly GCA_963920795.1). Classification (NCBI taxonomy): domain Eukaryota; kingdom Metazoa; phylum Arthropoda; class Insecta; order Diptera; family Asilidae; genus Eutolmus; species Eutolmus rufibarbis. The sequence continues at coordinate 25,045,333 of OY987205.1, forward strand.
TGAATGCAATGATATCTAAATAATGATTATTTTTATGTCACCTCACTTTTATTAAACTTTGTTTGTGCCACATGGTGTTATTAACCCGCTCTATCTGATTTTTAGGCTGTTAAAATTTGGTGATTTTATGAAAGCGCTTTTCCTTGGTGTAGGTCATCTTAACCACTTTTGTTTGAAATTAGTTGATTTACAAACAAAACATTTTATTATGATGATAAAAAGCTGTTGTTTTAGAGATAACTCAGGTGTGGTTAGATCTAAAAACGCTTATTAGCGTGAATTAATTTCATAAAGTTGTATTATAACATTAAAAAAACTTTTCATTGCCAGTGAGGCAAAGTCTGTCGTAAGAGGCAGTTTTGTAATTCAAACTTTTACGCGGGGCTTCACAGAATTCTGATTGTAAAATGCTTCATAATGAGCATTAGCTTTGTCGTAGACCCTTGAGAGAGCAGTTTTCAATTTATAATTAACTTCAGTCACCATCTCACTTGACAAACTGCCACTTGTTCGACACGTTGAGTTGAATTGATAGAATTCAGCACATACCACATGCACGAGTTGCAATTCCTTCCTGGCACTATCACTTTTTTCTAGAGCTTCGGTTCTTATTACGGTCGAATAAACGAACCCGAAAACCCCATAGAATATTAACAATGACGACAAGGTTAGTCCGCCCGTCATAACTAGGCAGCGTTTCGTTAAGCAATACTGCGGCAGCATTTTCGTAAGCTGTATTTATTCGTTATTAGAAGCAAATCAAAAAGTTATCAACCGACTGAAGGCACACGTTTTTTTTTACTTGCCGCGCGTCGTGGCAGATAAGATCAGCAATAGGCGAGCGATTTTAATTTTAATTGAATATCAGCCGCGATTTGCAAATAAAACATTTTCTTTTCGTTTTTTTAGAGATACCGTGTGATCACTGTAGCTCTCAAAAATCTAAATACTCCCGAAATTTTACTTTTTACACAAAATACACGTGCCATATGTTTGCGTTGCATCCACTGATAAGATGTAACCACAAAAGTAACGAAAGATCTGCACAATAAACGCGTTTAATTTGGGTATTGTGCTCCACCTCAAGAGTAAATTGCCTAGCAAGGTCTGAATTCACACCCGACAAAAGCAAAGCTTGGTACTCCGCTTATTACTTTTTTTAAGAGTCAACGTAACGTGGAAAGGTCTACAATGAAATATGTATCTTTATTACACAATGCCCTCGTCTACAGACTAGAGAGCAACAAAAAAAATTCGGAAAGATGCAAAAAACTTGCTATATAAATAATAAATATGTATCTTACCGTAGAAAGGGGAATCCAATTCAACATTTGCAATTATATCAATCAGCAAAAAACCTGGTTCCATGAGTCAACCAAGAGACACTATGTATTTACCTCCAGCAAACTGACGATAATTATGTTAAATACTCGTGTATTTTCTAAGAAAAATGTAGTTTCTTAAATTCTAAAATAATACTAAAATAATATAATGCTTAGGTACTCCTATTGTGATATGATTATTACTTTTTATACCCGCACGAAATGTGAAATTTAACGCTTAAATGAAAGGTTCAAGGTTTAACACGTAGACAAGCCACAGAGTTTCTGTGTGAACTGCGATCAGTACGTTATATTTTGGTGATTTTTATTGATAAAAGAAAGTACAACGAATTTCAGTACAAAAATGAAGCATTAACTTTAATATTAATTTGGTTTTTTTAAATTGCCATCGCTTACAAAGATAGGCTTTTAAAACAACTTCATACATTAATTATTTAAAATTATGCAATTTTTGGTTACCATGACAAATTTCATGACCATCATATGTATTAAGAAGAAAATTATTCGTCGTTTGCACATGATAACGCACATAGAATGTAGCCGTAATTTTACTAATTAATTACTTAAATCGTATTATAACAAATTTGTTATAACTAACAATGCGTAGTTTTTAATAATTAGCTGCAGTTGCACATATGTAAATATTTGTCCATTATTTTTTTTCTTTGCCCGCAAGGTAAAACAAGGTATAAAAAATTAATTTGGGAATTAATTTTATATAAAAATTATTAAAAATTTGTTAGTCTTCAAATTATTTTGATACGCAGTTTTGTATTTTATATGTACATTGTACTTCTGTATAATCTTAAATTACTGACGGTTCGTTGTTCTTCAAGCCATTGCTCCAATTATACTTATGAGGAAAAAACGACTTACCTTAGTCTACATATCATCAGCTGTTACTGAAAGTTTGGGTTTCAATCGAAGCTTAAAAAATAATTTAAATTTTATCTACATGTTTTATCCTTCAAATTTTATATTATTTCGAGCATAGAATAAACCTCTATAAGCCTATGTTCAAACATACATATGTTCTATTCGTGAACAAATTTTAGACTCTCCGGACAATTAATTACTACTATTAAATATTTTTATTACTAATAAATGGCACGTTAATTAGCGTAATTATATTTGGATAAAGAAGCATTTAGAAATACTCTTTTAGGCTATTACATTTTTTGGAGTACCATGTCTTTTTTAATATTAGCATGGATCCATTTGCAATTAATAGTTAATCCAGGACTAAACAAATTATTTTTTTGTAACTTTAATTGCGTTTATTACAAATAATTATTTCTTGCCCTTTAATAATATTTTAATCAAATATAAATAAAATATTATTTGTTCTAGTGAGATGTATTCTTAGAGTCGAGGTTAGCACAATGACTTTAATTTATTTCCATTTGAATGTTAAAAAACTTTTAGCTAAAACGAAAAATAAAACAATTGATTAAAATTATTTTCAGAACGAAATGATAATCATCTTTTAAATTTTAATGATTCCTCCAACACAGATAAAGAGCTAAATGAGCTTTGTAATTGCGAATAGTTATGATTTGTATTTTTTCAAATTAAATTCACAAATTATCAAATATATTATGGCTAATGTCCCAAGATAGATGCGATAATGTTAATTAGACATTTTCTGTAAAAATTGGCTTTGGCAGATATGTAAGTGTGATCAAAAAATTAGTCGTGTTCAAAACTGTTTAAGTACCAGTTTAACCGGATTCCACCTGTTTTATTAAATAAGATAGATCAAAGTCATAGATTTTTGAAAACCGGTAAAAGCTTTGTTTATTTAAGAGAAATGTTTATGTATTTGATCGCTTATATAATGATAATGAGCACATAATTTATTCGATTTATTTTTGGTCTCCTTAGAATATAGCATTACAGATCTTACTGGAAATAAGTTGTTGAAATAAAAGAAAATGTGATCGTAGTTCAATAGACACTATTTGTATCACGAGCAGAACTTTTATTGCTCAATTAACTGATAAATGATTGCTTAGATCTGAAATTCGTTTTAGCAATTTTTAAAGTAGTTTCTACGCTTTACATATGTGACGCATTTTGAAGTTTTACGTTACGTTAATATTACAAATATTTAACGCAATCATATCATTATCAAAGATGAGATATCTCTCCTGCGCAATGTTATTGATAATAATGTTAAACAATAATTTTGTTTGAATTTGTTAGAATTTAATAGAAAATTTTCTAATCCAGATACTTTTACTGCGTTACTGTATGTTTTTATAAATTAAAATTTTAATTATTTAGACACTATAATCATGTCGTTATTAGGAAAATAATATATAAGTTTGTGCTGTTAATGCAGTCATATTATTGCTTATCAATGGTAACTTAATATGTTTATTACGTTTCTGTAGAACAGCTTTCTTTTTATTTTAGTTATTTGAAAGAGCGTCTAATTTGTTACACAATGCATTCATCTTAATTTAACGTGAAAATAATAAATTTCAACGAAATCTTAACAACCCAAATTTGAAATTATTAAGATTCCCTAATTTTATTTTCTCTCATAAATATTGAATATGGAAAACAATGGGGAATACCCAATTTTATTTTCCCATAAAAATTGAATATGGGAAAACATGGGGAATAAGAGGTGAAAGTGAACCAGAAAACCTGTTTGCAGTAGGTATGTATGTAATAAAGCAGCACATACTCCTCTCCATCATAATGAAATAGTGGCTATTACAATTTGACATTTTTGCAAATAAAGTTGAACTTGAAATGGTTTTGAGATATGTATGAACATAATTAAAAATTTGTAATTACTACTTGGAGCACTTATTGCACAGCAATAATAATTGCAAATGTGAGAAAACGGGTGTCTGATGTGCCTTACATAAAAAATTTGCAGTATCTAACAATGAGTACAATTGAGTTTGCATTTACTTTTGCAAATATTTACCAGCCAGCAAGTTAAAAAAGTTAAGAATTTATTATTTGACCTTTTGAAAAAATATGGTTCAACTTATAAAATTAAGAAAGAAAAATTCAAAACCTTTATTTTATTTAATTATTTACTTTTTTGTTTCAAATAATGAGTACAAAATTGTTTTCATTTTTATTGCTTTCAATTAAAAGAAATGGCATAAATGCGGTTTGAGGTCTCCGCACAGATATTAATAAAACTTTTTATGCAGATGCTTACTTTTAATTTAAGGTATTTACTTATTACTTTTGATGAAATGATGCAAACAGCAAAATCTACAAAAACAAATTAAAGAAATTTATTTATCTAAAAAAGGGTTTCCAACTTTATGAGATTTACACGAAAATCTTTATATCGAATTTCTAGGATTAATTTTGCTTCGCTTTAATTTTAAGAATTCAACGTGACAACGTCTTAACAACCTTGCAGGTAATATTATGGTTACCATCTGTACACGTTTGAAAATATGCAGAATGTTTGATTTGCACAGCTCTCGTAGTGATAGAACTTATCTTATTAAATTACAAATTACGTAATTGTCCAGGTTTTCTACGAAGATTCGGATAAGTTTTTCCTCAACAGAATTAGGCATATTATTTTATGGTTTTCTTGTATGTGTAAGTATAAAATTAAATCAGACATAAATATAAAACACATTTTTTAAAATATCGTAAACGAAATCTTCTTGGAACGAAGCACCTGGATTTTGATATATGTATGTACACCTTTATTTAATTATTATAAGCAGTAATCAGAAAAATTTCCATTAATACCACACCACATCTCGCGGCCTTGGACCTTGAATAAACATGGTATGATGCCAATGGAGATTTTACTGTTTACATAATGTGCGAATCTCGACTTGAAAATTTACCAATATATGTATGTATGTACCTACTTCTGAATGTACATTACATACATATTATATTTTTTCAGAAGTTGAAAAAAAGAAAATTATTTTAATCAAATGATTCAAAAGATTATATATAATTTAGATAGGTCCCAATTTTTACTTTAAATAAGCTGTAAATATTCGAATAGTAGAGATATTGGAATCCAGGATCTTGGACAATTTGATCGCGGGATGGACATACAAAAAAACATCGATGTAATATATTGTACTGTGACATCGATGTTTCGAGAAAAACATCGATTGTTCTTAAAACATCAAACATATGGATTATAAAGACTTAAATCTTTAATAAATCTAAAGCAACTTCAATAATTTTATTTTATTTAGTTAAAAAAAACTTCTGAACAACGAATATGAATTTAAATTCTTCTTCAATTGCGCTGAACATCATTTGCCCTTACTGACTTTGATTATTTTATTTGTATTATTTGTCTGTGACTAAATTGATTTAATTGTAATTTTAGTTACTAACCGAAGAAAAAAATCTAATAGTTAATGACCAATTTTTTTCTTAAGACTGAAAACTCTTATTACGAGATATTTTAGTTTGTCCATATATCGGCGCTATATCTGCTACAATAATTTTAAATCTCAGGTAATTCTATCTTTGAAAACACATATTAAAATGCAATGAGCAATTTATATAAAAGTAAAAAAATATCTCGGCATATTATTTCTACAACCATAGGCAAGAATTTCAATTTAATGCTCGATATGACTTAAGGGGTTAGGCCACCCTAGAGGCCGAAAAAATAAGCTTTTTTAGGATTTTTTTTTTCGAAAATACTACAAAAAAAACCAGATTACAATAAAGAGTACTTATTATACATATCAGTGACTGTATACAAAAATTTTTTTGAAGCGATTAATATCAAACTGGCGGCTGTGCAGCGTTTTTCCGATGACGTCTTTTTTCAGGGTTCACGGCCGGACAAACAGCTCCTGTATTTTTTGAATTATAATAAGCCAATTTTTTTTTTTGATTTTTTATAATAACTGCTATAGAAGTACGTAGGTACGCAGGTTTATTTCGAGATATTAATTTTTGGCCAAAAATCATCAGATAATTGTTAATAACAAATGAACTATGCAATATAAAAAAAAATCCTACGTACTTCCATAGACAATGTATTTTTGAAGATATATTCAATATTTCAAGTAAATCGGTTGAAAATTGTCTGAGTTGTTTCCGGCCAACTTAAAAAATGCAGTTTTAAGATACACGCGTTTGAAGTTTTGAGTAGTAGAAAATCAGGAATAATTAAGGCTATCAGCGCAGAAGTGGTGTAACGTAACCCACAATTTTTGTTGGGTAGGGTTTTTGTGTAAAATAAATTCGTTAAATTATGATCTTTCAATACAATAGTGGCGTAAACCACCTTTTAGAATTATCAATAGATGGCAAAACAATTGAAATAATGTTCACAAAATAAATGCAATTCAAAAACAATTTAACCACATTTTAATTCCTCATTATCTCCTAAGAAGTAGTCTGGGGTTACACCACTTCTGCGCTGATAGCCTCAATTTTGCAATACCTTTAATAGTAAAACTCGAAAACAGAGTACTTAGAGATCTTTCCCGACCATAATATTTTGGGACATCTTTTTTGAGGTCTTAGCCGACAATTTAAAAACAAAACAAAAAAAAATCGTTTTTTCGAAAAGTCTAGGGTGGCCTAACCCCTTAACAGGCTATGACTGATTGGATAATTATCCAACAAACAATTCGACTCGACCCCGGTGGAAACATAGCCTTAGACGCATTAGTATTATATTTTGAGCTACGGTTCTATTGACAAAATGAATTTATTGGGATTATTTATCCCTGGATAATTGTAAGTACCAAAATCTTCTCATGTATAACAACACTTTTTTTCCATTCATATGTTGATATAATTGACTAAAATTGCTTAAGCTTATAGTGAATATAAGAAAAAAACTCCGTAGTGAAAGGGATAAAGTGAAGAATAGTGTTAAAAGCCTTGGAGGAAGTGCGCCTGAGATCGCCTGTTATAAATAGAGACGCCAACCTCTGTACTCTTTCCAAGTCTGTCCGGTTGCAGGCCTTATCCAAAGCGGGTCACCAGACCAACACCCCGTCGACAAGAATGAGCCTAATGACGGCCACGCAGAGCCAGTGGATAATGCGCGGTTCTAGCCCTCATTTTTTTTCTACCTGGTCTCCTGATTAACCCTTGTTCTGAGACCCCCTAAAATCGGTTCTTCACCCTTAAAATCGCAATCGAAAATGGTGGAGGTCAACCCAGAAAACGCTTTATAAGTTTTTTAAGAGATATTGTAGGATTTTGGCTGATAGCGTGTTAGAAAGTTAAGCCTTCAAGCTTTGAATACCGTCAACAAACAAGCGAGAAATACCGCGTCAATTTCCACAATGGCAATGTCCAAAAGCAGCGTACCTCACCCATATAACAAAATAAGAAAAAGTTCAAACTAAACGTTATAATCCGACCGAATAGTAAAATGTTTGCCGCGAAACGTTTCGTAAACATGAACGCTTCATTTCTGTTCTTTCTTCTTTAGGTCTGACCGGACCGAAAAATAAAACTCTGTGAATTATATCGGTCCGTTTTAGGGAGAAAGCGCTGTGCGTGGAACTGCACTACTTGTTTGCTTAGTAGAGCTGTATAATGTTGTTTTTTTGCATTTGAGTATGAGTAAGAGTATCAAGCATGCAGGCGTTTTGAGATGAATACAAATGCCTGACACTCACACTAAGTTTTTTTCGGAGCTAAGTTATTCTTGCTAGACTGGTTCAGCACCATGGAGCAGGTAGAGTACAAAAATCTCCAATTCACACGAAATCTAAGCCATCCTCACGCATAGAATTTCAAAATAAAAGTGAAAGAAAATAAATTATTTGCAAAATTTGAGTTATTTAGAAAATCAAAATCAACTATTCCTATAGTTTGAATATTTTAAAATTCGAATAGTTCGGTTGATCTGAATACATACTCGAATTTGAATATCAGAATATTTGAGTTTCAAATCCAAAATCGAATAGCATCGAATATTCGAATTCCATTATTACTGATCTACTTTATATTAACGTATCTAAAGAACGAATGCAAATTTTTCTAAAAGTATTCTATATTGGGGATAATATTCTTAACAAACTAGACGGTATGAAATGTATCTGCCAGCTGTTTCCGATGGCCTAATAATTTTTACAACTTGTCCTCTCTTCAGTCCAAAGTACCTGGCAACAGGATCACCTGCCTGGATTCTCATCAGCATGTTTTCCTTAAGCTTGTACCTGGTAAAATAAGTAATCAATTAGTTATAATCTGTACATTTTAAACTTATAAAATGCTGTACCTTGCCAAAAGCTCTTGCTTCTCTTCCGGAGTCATCACGACATGTTCGGGTACCAGTTCATGTTCGGTAATATTGATTAAGAGTTCAGATTCCAGAAATTGCTCCAAAATGTACTTGGGAGCCATATCAACCAGGGACTGCTTTGCTGAAGGAGTCATGCCAGCCTGAACTACAACAATAGCTCGATGAATATTCTCCTCTTGCATACGCGTACAGTATGTTTTTATAGTTTTTATTCCAATTTTGGGCTCATCTGGGAAAAATACAAACATCTGATCAGTGGGATCATCGTTGTGAGCCACTAGGACAATTAGGTCGGATCTCGCCGGGCGCTTTTCGCTGCAAGAAATGAACCGATTAATAATATTAATATAGTACTTTATGCTAATATTTTATACCTTGGCTTATCACCAAATATTTCTTTGAACTGCTCCAGTGTTTGATCCAATTCATCTTGAGTTACAAGGTATCCGCGGTCGTGACTGAGCTAAAATAAAATGATTTTTAAAAAAGTTTGTTTTCTTCTAAATAAAAGGCTTAAATACCTGCATGACGGTTTTTCGGATGCGCCATAATTTGTAGGTTTCAGCCTCATCATCCATTATTATGAATTATTATGAAATTACAGATAAAATTAAGAAAACTCCGATCACCATCAAAAGCACGCCGCCTCGAACGACAGCAACAAACGAGCAATTTCGAGAATTGTCAGAGTACAGGTTACCAAACTTACGAAAGTTGAAATCCGAATTTCTATGATAGAAAAGTGAATAATATATTAGTTACAATTTACAAATATCGAAAACTAAATAATTAAAACAATAAATTTTGATGCCAAACATATTGTATTTTTATTTTCTAATTGATTTCGTATTATTAAAACAAAAACATAAGATCGCGATGCGCAATTTTTAAAATAGCAGTTGCAATCCCTACCTTATGTGACTCTCGCTTTTGCGGATTGCTTTAAACAAGAATATCTGGTTTGTTTTAATTCAGTTTAAGAGTAAACATCAGTGTTGCGTCTAAGATTTTGGAATTAATAAAATGCTTTCCCTCGTTCATTCCAAAGGAAACAAATTGCTTGAAGAGTTAGTTACAATGGCAGAGTTGGCTTCTTTATACGGAACCGATGGTAAGAATTTTGTATAAGATGAACTAAATTTTGGTAATACGTAAAAGTGCGATGGTTTTAACCGGTTGTAAAGCATTTTATTTTGGCTATTTTGTAGTCTTTTTCCAGGCAAAAATACTTTAAATATATTGCTGATGCCTTAAATTTATTTTCTACCTAACTAGAATGGAGTAGAGAGTATAATACAATTGAATTTTCTTTTTTATAGTCTTAAGATGCTCTATAACTTTTCAAGAAATCCATCAGATCTCAAACTCAATCTGCCCGATCTACCTTTGGTTGAGAGAGAATAACTTATTTTAGAATCCTGGTTATGAGCTCGTTTTCTGGTATACGTAGCACGATTTGAAAAGCAGAAGTCTTCTGCAAACTCGCAGAGATTAGAGTCATTGATCAAAAATACTTTACATTTATTTATGTATGTATATACTAGCTGAGTGACCCGGTTTCACCCGGTGTATCAAAAATACTAATTAGTTAAATACTTCTGAAATGTTGGTACTTCAGCCAGATTAGGAAGTTTGGAAGTATTACTAAAATCTGTGGATGTGGTATAGAACCGTCCAAAACTCATTTTGCTACCACCGTCTATATCAGAAGGGCTCATAATCTATTCTGTACTTATACGTTTCCATTTTTAAGTGTTAAATAAATAAATAATAATTATTAATTTTTTTTTTTACTATTCCATCGTTACCTTATTGGAACACATTAAAGTTGCAAACCTTATGTTGATTGCCTATTCGTAATAGAAATTATCTCTGCTTAAACATTTCGTTACACATGTAAATGTACAATGTTAAATCAATCATTCTAATTTATTTTCTCATGATATTACTTTGACAAAATTTGGTCGCCATATTGAGTCTACTATCTTGATTTCTAAATTTTTAAAGCGGATTCGGAATCAACATCCCCAAAAACTCCAAATACTAATATTCATGGCAATCCATTGAAACTTACAATTGTTGGCTGCCATCTTAAGTCCGCCAGTTTGAAACTTTTAATTTTATGTTATTTTATGAGTAACAAACATCCAAATAAACAAATAAACTTTCGAGTTGGTAGGTACCACTAATACGAAATTTAACTTAAATTCGTAGAATTTCAAAAATTGTGGTTGCCATATTGGGTCCGACATTTTGAATTTCCAAATTTTGGTAGCAAGTTCAAAATTAGTCTCACCGATTTTTCTTTACATTAATATATGTGCATGAAAATCCTTTCAATTTCCAAAAAATCTGTTGCAATATTGGGTCCGCCATTTTGAATTTCCAAATTTTGATAATAGATTCGAACTAAGTGGTGTCAGAATACCCTTACTACTAATTTTCAGTTAAATTCCTGGGATTTCGAAAATGTTTGGCGCCGTATTTGATCCGCCATCATAAATTTCCAAATTTCGGAAGTAGATGCTCAATCAGGATATCCACAAACCCCATAATACAAATTTTCATGGCAATCCCTTGAAATTTATAATTTTTGACCGCCATTTTGAGTCCACCACTTTGAAGCCCGCGAATAAAAAGTAGCCTATATGTTAAGTCGGGATATGTAGTGCTTCCACTTAGAAAATGAAAATGATCGGACCAAGCGTTAAGGCGTATATTGGGTCCTCCATTTTGAATTGGCATATCTTGATAGTAGATTCGAAATTAGTGGCCTCAAAATACCGATAGTACTAATTTTCAATTGAATTCGTTGAAGTTCGAAAATTATTGGTCGCCATATTGGATCCGCCATCTTGAATTTCCAAATTTGGAGCATAGATTCGTAATCAGGACCTCCAAAAACCCCCAAATACCAATTTTCATGGCATTTCCTTGAAATTTACAATTTTTAGTCGCCATCTTGGGTTCGCCATTTTAAAATCTGCGAATAAAAAGTAGCCTATATGTTAAGTCGGGATATGTAGTGCCTTCACCCAAAAAATGAAAATGATCGGACCCAGCGTTCAGGCGTGAATGAGCAACAAACAAACAAACTTTCGATTTTATATATAATAGGGATTTAGCAAAAATCCATGTGCCGTGGATTTTACAAAATTATAAGATATACATTGTCTGTTTAAAAAAATTATTTTGCAATATTAGCCTAATGCTGTATATCCTTTTTACTCAAGTTTGATGTCCACCCTATAATAATATTTATTATATGAGGATATCAAGGAATCAAATTCTTCTATACATTGCATAATAAGTTCTATGGCTATTAACATGTAAAAACCTGTTTTCTAACATTCATTGTCAGTGCATTAATGTTCAACATTGACAAAAGTTCGGGGAGTTTATTTCGTAAATCCGTCAGTTAGTTTCAATCTATCTTTATAAGAAGATAGTTCTTAAGGACGCAACGACAATTCATAATAATAATGATTTATTTTTATTAGTATGTTACATATGTACTTTTTTAGAACCAAACACATTAATATTTCTTATAAGACCTGCTCTTTTACAGATTGAAAAGCAAGAACCCTTCATATAGTAAAGTATTTTGCGCGGCTGCACTATTACACTTTGACAATCTAAGGTTGTGATTATTTCTCAGTAGATGTGGTTGAATATTACCGACGTATTGCATGAAGTCCCCAGGTAAATCGGTAGTCTCTGATGTCTTATTTTATATACCTATGAACAAAAGTACATTCATTTCCAGCCTCTTTTTCACGCTTAGCCATTTTAAAGTTCTCAGCAAGCATCTAATCGGTGTGAGTCTATTACACTTCAGTATTATCCTCATCGCCTTAATAGACAATCGTAGACAAATGCATGATCGTCGAGCAGTCAAAGTGTGGTTTTCTAATTGCATTAAAACCCTTCCTTAATTTGCGACCTACTTTAAAAACACTCCTACTCGCCCCGCTTCGACACCTTTACATTGCCAACCTGATCTAAATATCTATTCCCGGCAGCTATACGTGCTGACGTAAATTTTTTGTATTGATATTCCAGTTTCCGACAAAATGTTTCGGAAACCACTTTAAATTCCCCGCCCACGGAAATCGAACCAATTCCCTAATGCTGTAACGAATTGTAATTTTTTATTTTTATGATTCTAATGTATTAATTCTACAGTACTCGAGAATTTCATTACTTCTAAACCAGAGGACATATTAGAGCAGTTGGTTAGAGTATCGGGCATTGTAATTTTCTTATTATTCACCTTGTAGGTGTGATAGAGGCCTTATTCGATAGAAAGTGTTTCGGATTTTCGACTGATTGCTTAACTGGCTATTCTATTTGTAACTATAGTTAAATAATCTTTTGAAAAATTAATTTTCCTTCTTTATTTATGTATTACTACTTTTACCTTTGAAGTATTGTATATAAGTTTATCTTCTTTATTCTTATAAATAAATTATTTTTCAGAAACCAAAAACATAGACATATACAGCAAACAAGTGGAGAGCATCTACACGACAATGTGCAAAGCTGATCGAGCCAAAAAAGCAATAGAAAACTGCAAGGACGCCGGTTGCGTGGAAGAATATGAAGCAGTAAGTAATTCTGAATAGGAAGGAACAGTGAATTGTAAAATAAGTACAAATTTAATTCAGAAATACGCAGAAATTATACAGGCTGAACTCCCAAATGTAACAGGATCAAAAGAGTACAAATCGTCAATGACTAGAATTAAACAGTACCTCGAGGAGGATGTGAACGTCAGACCGGGCACTAGCACTCATGTTCAAGGCGACGTGGAAATGCAGCTAGAAGTTTCCGATAAAGACCCTGTCACAAAGCGCCCAATGGAGAATCCAGTTAGGAATAAGCTTTGCAAACATCATTATGAGAAGAGCACTATTCTGAGCTCCATTGAATTGAATCCTCGGTTAAGGTGAGTTTATTAGGCAGATTTTTAAATGTTATTAATTTCCTTTTTGGGTTATTTTCCCCTTGGATTTTGAATAATACAAATATTTTTACTGATTTGCTGATATTTTGTAGGTGCCCAATAGCTGGCTGTGGAAATAAAACATTCATTAGGCAGGAACATCTCGAAGATGACCATGATTTTGCGCAAATGCTGCGACAAAAAAGACAACGCGAATTGCAAAAATAGAAATGTGAATCATTCCATTTATATTAGTAAAAAAGCTGGACAATAATTGCAACTGAGTCCTTTTTCGATATCTCATAAAAACTCTAATTTAATTAACTAAGTTTTTGAACGTTTTTCTATAGACAGTCCGAATTAAAATAGTTTGAATTTAAAATATTTGTAGGAAACTAAAATTTACAAGTTTATTTACGTAGGGACATTCTGTTCAAAAATATATTTTCAATTTACCTGTTATGAAACCAGATTTAATACGTTCAGTCCGGCGCCCTTTTTCATACTTTTTACGATCGGTCCGCACTAGTCCCAAGCTGCCATATGCTAGATGTGGACCAAAAATAGTTTACGCCTCCAGATGAAATAGATGCTTGCCGCGCCGGGTTGAACGTGTTATTCAGTATTTCGGTAATTACAAAACTTCCGATAAGGACACATATCTTTATACTTTTTATAACAAAAATAAAATAAATAAATAATAAAATTGGTGGCAAAATTAAGAATTAATCACAATGTTTTATTCAATTTTACAATTAGGCACACTACGCTAAGAACAGACGGTATTGCAGATATTTATAAATAAAATTGCTCTTGGCAATGAGGCGCTGTTATTAATAACATTGCATAATTCTTGATTGTACACAAAAATTTAAAAACAATTTACTTTTATCAACAAATAACTTTTTTTTTGTACGCAAACGTTTTTGTTTTCCGTCAATTTCAGCGCTTTTCCAGAAAGATCCGTCGTAGAATACGTTACTTTATCTAAACTAATAATAAGACAGAGAAATGCCCATTTTCTTCCTGATTTTTGAAGGGTCCATTAATTAAAGTTCTCCTTAATTAAAGTACCTACATAATAATAAAATTTGGCTTTCTCTTTTTTTTCGCAGCGTGGTACATTTCTATTCAAACTAAAAAGGGTACTGCAAGCTCAGCTTTCGCTCCGCTATGAGAAACTGCGATTTTTCTAATAACGTCGAACCCCATGGTCCGCCGGCGGTCAGGTTTAGTTTCCTGAATAGGAGAGTCTTCCGCTAGTAAGCCAGGCACAAAAAGTGTTCTTCTTTTTTTGTTTGCACTAGACGCCTCTTCAATTTTTTTTCGTTTTTTTGCTGTAGACTTCATAGGATCGAAATCTTTAAGGACTGCGGGTGATGATGCCATATCTAAAGGCGCAAATAATTTTCGCTTTTTGGGTTGTTGTTCTGATACTTCTGTACTCAGAGATTTCTCATTTTTATTCATGTCCTCCGTGGGGGTCTGTTCTAATAGTTCTGACTGCGAGTTTGAGTCTGTTATACTGTTCCTTCTTCGAAGTTGATTCACAGGCGTTATGGAATGCTCTGATTCGATACTATCACGTCTCATTTTATTTTGCTTGGCGGACTTATTAATGCTTTGAAGTCGCTGATCAATTATATCCATCGATATATCAAACAATGTTCTTCGTTTAGCCATTTGTGGGGTTCTTGTTGAGCTAAATAAAAAGGTAGATGCGTGTTCCTCGAGAAGATTGAGAGATGTTTTCCTGCGATTACTTTCCCCTTTTTCTTCGTCTACTAGTTCCACAGTGTTGTCCTCTACATTCAATTGAGTTGGAGTTTCTTCCTCTATAGAGTCAATAGACTCTTCGATAGTTTGAATTGGATCAAAGATTGTCTTGCGTTTACTACTTTTTTTCGGAAAATAAGAGTCAATTGCTCGCGTAGAATCTCCGCTTGCCCATTTAAACTCTACCTTTGAAGTAGGTGTGAACAAAGTCCGTCTGCGAGCACTTTTCTTTGCCGAACGAGGAGTCAGGGAGGAATTTTTATTACTGGTTGGCTTTTGAACTTGACTAGATGTAATTTGATTGCTAGGCTGTTCACCGATAGTAAAAAGTGTTGTTCTTTTAACACTCTTATTTTGGTCTTTCTTTGAACTGCTTTCAGTCGAAGTAGCTGCAGTTGCTGACAATGAAGACCTCCGGGTAGTCCTTCTGCCAACGCTGGTGCTTCCAACGCAATCACTTTCGGACTTCGTTGATTTAAGAGCTCCAGCAGCTAGGCGGACGTCAGGAAGTTCTTTTTGCGAATTACCAAATTTTAATGTTTTTCTTGCATGTGGCACGACGGAGTTATTACAGTCCTCGCTTTGTTCTGAAACTGCAGAAATTTCTTCCCCCTTGAGAGTATCTTTAATACCAGTCTTATTTTGTTCCTTTTGAGATTTTGGCGTAAATGGGGAGTTTTTAATTCTGTTAAAGTATATTATTTTAGGTAATATAATATACGAAAATAATTGTGGAATACCTTTGAAGTAGTTTAGATTCGAATGGTAAGCAGTCTCCATTGTCGTCTGGGGTGTTGAGAAGTTTCTCATGGAATTCGTATAAAATCTCATCCAATTTGTCCTATAAATTAAATTAATTTTCATTATTTTGCTTGTAAGCTAAAATAATTTTTTAATCCTTTAAAAATACAGTCGTATTATTTCTGAATAGGTATGACTCTTATTTTATAACTGAATTAACAACAATAATACCGGTTAACAAATTTTTATGTTGTTGCGCCACGAATTAAGATCTTCATTGACTAACATTTGTATGAAATAATTCGCTTATGGGAAAAAATTGAATTTCATAGAATTTTTAGAAAAGCTTGAAACCCTTTGCTATTTTTACGTAACATCTTGAGGTTAAAAATTTCATTGGAGCCAGTGCTAGAGCTTGATTTAGCGCCATAGGATGGGAAATGACTATTCTACATATAGCAGGTTTATATGAAAAATTTAGTTTTTTTTTTTCTTCCTATCACTAATAAAAAGCCAGCTTAGCTTTTTATTTTGACGAGCCGAAAATAGAAAGTTTTAGAGCTCGATATTTCTTTCTGGCTAAAATAAAAAGACAGCCTGGTTTTCATTTTTTCGAGCCAACAATAACAAGTTTTTAGCGTACAATTATTTTGGGCTATTGTAATTATAAGGGAATAGAATATTTGAATAATTGTAACTTTACTATAACTGCAGCTTGAAAAAATAAAAAAAGTCAATGTGACTTTTTACTTTTGCTAGAAAATATAACAAGAACTTGGCTCGAAAATTATAAAAAGTCAAGTTGGCTGTTTATTTTAGCAAAAAAAGAAGTTTAGATCCTCCATTTTTAAAATAAAGCTAAATATTGAAGAGCTTAACAAGAATCGAAAGAGGGCATCAAACATAACATTTTAACATACTTCAATTTATTCTGCTATGAAAATTCCCTTCAGTTTTTGTAGTTTAAAAATTGAAAAATATCAGCTATTTTCGGTCTCTGCTTCATATTAACACTGGTTGAATTGCAGTTGAGTTGGCATAACTCGATCATGCTTGAGTTCAGTTGAAATAGTAATTCGTAACGCGGTAAAGAATGGCCTTAATTTTTATTTACGCACCTTTGGTTTTTTTGGTACCACAAGTGCTGAATTTGTCTTAGCAGTCTTTTCGATTTCAGTCTCTTTAACAGTTTTAGGCCTATTTCTTCTACATTTCTCTTCTGAGTCAGGTTGCATTGATTTTATCCGCTACAAGTGAAGGCGTATTTATAAAAGTGAAGAAACCAATTTGGAATTGTTACTTTTAATCTTCCATATAACTCAGGGTTCTCGTAACGATCAATATTCGAAATTGGGAACAATATCGGATCCATCAGCTTCATTTGTTTCTTGCATTCCTCAATCCACAAGATCGAGACCAAGGGAATGTCCCATTTCTTCGCTTTATTGTAGGTTGATAGTAGACCGTCTTTGAAAACTACATGTGTTGTGTTCCTGTAAATTAAAATTTCTTAGAAATCTGCAGGGGCATTGCACTGGTCCGGTTAGTTTTTACCTAAGCAACTTGTCATTGACTTTTGCGCCCAGCTGCGATATCACTTTCTTTACGCCAGCTGATCGATTGTCTTCCCCCGTCCGGACTTCAACGTAAACAACAACGTCTTTCATGACTTCCTGGATAGATTTTGGGCGCGCGGTGGTCGTCCTTTTTTCCTCTGCGATCCTGATTTTCTCGTCATTGTTGTTAAAATAGTTTTTAGCTGAATCTCTGGGGAAAAAGTGATTAATTCCTTGTTTACCCGCGGGTTACTGCGCCTTACTTTAGCGCGCTTTTGTCCCTCGAACAATCTGGACGCGGTCCGGCCTCCAATTCCTGCTGAACGAGGCACATCGAAGGATAAGTTTCCCACGTTTTGCAATCGCCTCGGGCTATGAGGGTTTTTGGACTAGATGACATTTCACTGTATTCGGGAGTAGCACCTTTCTCCAAAGGTTTCCCTTCGACTCGATGACAGCTGTCTGCAAATTTACGTGTCACTACAAAGAGCCAACTGTCAGCCAGCGAGCGTTGCGAAATCGCCGAGTTATCGCCGATATCGCCGCAATTCTCTATTTTTGCTAGCCACGAACTTACTTGGTAGCTTCTGCTGCTCGGCTCCGGGTGGTGGCATGTTCTCGTCTCGAGCTGGTGAAAGGCCTTTCTCCCCATTGACAAAATTTTCCATATTCGGGCGCAGTGGCTGGTCCGGCGTCCGCGAAAGCAATTTAAGTAGCGTTTCGTCGCGAATTAAAATATGAGTATTCACTGCAGACTTCCTGAGGCTGAGGCCGCTCACAGACGACCTTCTGCGCGAGAGCATAGTCTTCGGGAACGGGCTTGACTGCAAGGTCGATCCCATCGAATTCAGGCCATTCGGGGTAAATGATTTCATTGAACTGTAGTCCATGATCGTTTTCTTGCATCCTCCATATAATTTTGACCCTAAACTTTGCGTATACAAAACAATTTAAAAGTAAATGCAAAAACACTCAACGGACACAGCACAAATTCATACTTAACTGAGATCGAGTGCCAGTTCAATGGATGGCACAGCTGGTGACAGTAAATCGATTCTCGAAATGGTATTGCCATGTGATAAAAGGTGTTCTAAAATTAAAAATTGTTATTTTTAATTTGAAAAGTAAAACATTGCATTTTTAAATTAGCTAAATTAACGATGTTTTATAACGCAACTAAACAAATTTTATATTAAATTATAATATTTTATATTTGCCTGTTTCATATTTATAACGTACCTACAAATTTTGAGTTTCTTACACTTTTTAATTTATCTTACCATTGTTTACTTTTAACTTTTAGCTTTGGAAGTTTGAGGAGCTGCATACAAAAATATGGAAGCTTAAAAAACGACAAAGCGAGGTAGAAGGATTAAAACGGATTCTGTGCGGGATGAGAGAAACATTTTGCGTGCTGCAAATAGTTCGATACTAAGTTGCTAATAAATGTTAGCACTTCCACAAACAAAAGTGTCGAAAACAATAATTTAGAGAACTATTCCGAACATTGGTAGACCTAAATAAACTCTGCTCTTCGGGTACTTGACCGCCATAAAAAAGCACGGCTGGAATTTGCAAAAACAAAAATATGACTCAAATAGGACATTTGTAAGAAAAGTTAGCTTCAATATTGCATCATTATTAAATATAACGGTGCTATAATTAAAGATATATATTGTATTTTCTGTCGAAAAGAAATGGATAATACTGGAATTTAGATGGACCTCACAGTTTTATCACACACTGGCAAGATTTGTGAAAAGGACCTCTTTATTTCTCTAAAAGAAATTTTGGTGGTTGTTCTAAGATGTTTTGGGAGCGTTTTCTGGTACGGGGTGTTTAAACATTCAATTTACATCTTCAAGAATGAAGAGTACTGACTACATTCAAGTAATCCAGAATATCTTGATCCCATTTGTGGCACAGAAATCTCAAAAACGGTGGTTTTTTCAACAGGCAGTGCCAGAATTCATATATGATGGAATACATACATATGTTGGAAATCTTCAATATCAGTAAACTATGGGATTTAAAAAAAAAAAACAATTACTGAACAATGGCAAAAACTCCAAAACGAGATACTGAAGAAATTGGTAGAATCAATGAAAAAAAGAATATTTGATTTAATAAAAGCTAGAGGAATTTCAGTTAATAATTCTGATTTTTGTAATTTGCAAATTAGATGAAATAAACAATTATTTTATTAAAAGCTTATGAAACGAACAGAAAACCTGTATTTGTGAAAATTAATTTCAAAAAATGGTAATATTCGCAAATTCGGCTACAAATAATATCAGCGTAAGTCCACAATCCTCAACAATTAAATTAATAACCAATAAAAGAAAAATTCTTGTTACTTGCTAAGCTGAATTATTTTTGTGGTTGGAGCTTGCCTTTTTCAGCTAGCATCCGCAAGATAATAATTCTGCTTAGAACGTAACAAGAGTTTTGATCTAACTTCTAATAAGATTAATATGATCTTTTAAATTCATAATTCTATTTTGTTTCCAACCGGAATCAATTAAAAATTATTAGGTGGGTTACAAATATGGAACGGAATGTGTAATATTTGATTTAATTTCACTAACTGGCCATTATTAATGAGTAAGTTAAAATATTCGTTTATATTATTTTGAAATATAATCCTGATGTATTTTTTAAACGCCTCTTGCTTATAAAATCTGATAAATCATATTTAAATATTCTGACACCCAGTACATTAATATTCTAATTTTACGTAAAAAATATTAAATCCTGGGACCAATTTAGTTGTTTTGTGGGATTATTTTGATTGGGTATAATGAATATCGTAAGAAATAAGAATTAAATTGTTTGAAAATAACCAGATACTAAAACAAATTGGCTGCTTATTGAATTAAATCGGTGGAAAGGCGCTTAAGTTATATACAAAGTAAAAGTAAAATAAACACTTTTATGTTTTAACTAGCAACTAGATATTGCTATGAAAATCAGTTTCAATCATTATATTCTTCTATTATGGAAGAGTCAATTTTAATTGTAAGTAAAAAAGTAGTTAAATGGTCAGATACTGGTGCAAATGCCATAATTTTCGTTAATTATAGTCATTTTTTTTTTCAATTTTTAGTTTTTGACAAAAAAACGATTATGAAATGGTTTTATTTTTGCGCCATGAAAGCAATCAAAGTGAATTTTAACAATAACTCGTTGTTAGATACAAATTCCAAATATGATACACTTAAAATTCAACTTATATTTTGCAATAAAAGCAGCTAGCAAAGCGTGGCCAGTTTTATAAGAAAGACCTCTTAATTTAGTAAATACAAAAGGATCAAAACTTAATCTTTTTCTTTTTTATCCGCCACAGAGGTAACCTCTGTTAAGAGAATCCAGCCTTTTAAAATTTTCAAAATGCGTACTGAAATTAAAATCAGCGACCACATGAAGTTCTACGTACATATTTTATAAATGTATATATGTATGTACATACATATAAATCACATCATAGAATATTTATCATTGTCATTTTACTTGCAACTTCTAGTTAGCTACAATAAGTAAGAGTAAAATAAGGTTCGAGTGAATTAAAGTAATCTTATTTTTTATTTTATTTTATTAGCAAAACTATTTGTAATTAAGTGTACCTACTTAAAATTACTTCTATTAATGTATAGGATAATGATAAAATTTTCTTAATTTTAAATTTGATCGGATCCAAGAATCAGAGTATTTATCTTTAGTTTCGTTAATAGAATAAATAAAAATTTCAAGACACTGGAGTAGACATTAATAAACTTGTTTTAGTAACTCTCTTAGTATCCAATTTGATACTGTCGAAAATTCTTTTTAAGTTTTTGGCTCCTATTTCAACTTCACTATGATCCTGATTAAAAATAGCGAAATTGTCTGCAAAGTTATTAAAATGTTATTTTCTTACAACTTAACGAGCTTTGAATATTTTACGATTTTAAAATTCCTTGGCTATTAAATTAAGATTTCTTCATGGGGTCAACTGACTTTCTGTCCGTTCAGTCGTACCGTCATCATTTAATTTCACAGCCACTGCTCTGACTGCACACTACCGGCAAATAAAATAAAAACCCGTGAATATTTGAAATGCAATATCCTGAGTATGCCTTATAACTTTATTATGCAAAATCCAATCATGTCGCTCATAAATCTATTGCATTTGTTGGTGGCGTATCCTACCAAAAGCCATAACCTGAAAGCACCTTGCACAATAGTCCGTAACTTACGATCCCAAAATCGAGATGAATTCTGCCAGAAGAAACGTAATTAATTAAGGCAAAGGTGATTTTATGTGCTTTTAATAAGAGCTGCCTGCTCATTTCTGCGGCAGGTCCGCAGTGCGTGGCAAGAAATCAAATTCCTCCCGATCACCTGAATTACTGTGATTTGACATGCAAGCCAACGCACGTTCATAAATTTCAGCAGGAATTTTCTGGATCTTCCTGTTTGGACCAGGTCCGGTCGCTTCCTGGCTGGAGCGAAGGAGGAACAGATACAGTTGGCGAAATATTTTGGCAGAATTTTACTTACGTGGGAATTCCTCTGGGGGTAACTGGTCTTGGGATGGTACTTACCTGGTGCACACCTTCTACTTTAATTTGAACTTTTTGATTAGTCAAACGACAGGAGAAAAAGAAAGGGATTTTGCGTGCGTATTGTAAAGTAGTCCCGTTTCTTGGCTATGCTAGGGTGGCTAGACATCAAAACCAAAAATAGAGATCATTTTTAAAGAACTGTACATTCGCAACAAAAACAAAGACAAATGCCAAGTAATATCATATTAGGAAGAGTAAAATCAAATGTATTAAAGCGTTTTTCTGATCTAAAACGCGGAATTCATTGTTTTTTTTAAAATATATGTATATACATATACGTAATATATTTTGTTTTTGTAGGAAAGCATTTAAAACAAATGTTTTGTCTGTTTAAATGTTTTTGTTTTTTTAAAAATTATAGAACTAGTGAGCAATATAATTTTAACGTTCTGAAAATTACTGTTTTGTATAATAATATTGTAAAAATGTGAACTTTTTAGCATTTCATGAATTTTGTTAGTTAACGCGATAACATAATGCATTAAAATTTCAGGGTGGGGAATTCAGCATTATATTCCCTTATGCAAAAATCATTTTTACCACATTGCGCCGAAAGGTCTTTTTTATATTTCGGCTTAATTATTTCTTTACATTACCTCCTAGTGCAAACATAGCTAGATATTTCAAAAATTTAGTATACAAGTTTTCCCTACATATAAACTTGTAAAGTGGTACTTTTGTAAATAGTTTTTCGCAAATTTTATGTTGATCTGACAAAAAATGGCAGATACATATATGGCATTGTAGAAGCATGTCGAATAGGCCTAGTCCAGTCTTAAAATTTCCAACGGGGTTTTTTTAAAATCACATTTCCCAAAAATGGTGGAAAACTCGAGCTTTACGCATATTTGCATACACAAAAATTTTAGATATGAAAATGTTTTAACATGTTCAAATTAGTATTTGCTACTTTTCTTGAAAACAATAGCTTACAGAATATTTTCGCTTGCAGGTTGGTAATCTATAGAAAAATTGCATTTTATAGAGATAATTATCTAGCACTATGATTATATTTAACTAAGGTTTTTGATGTGGAGAAATGAATGATAGTAGGAACACATTTATGCAAACTTGCCCTACGATATTTTAAATCTATGATTTAGAATTCGAACTATCATTTTCGAAACAAAATTCTATATTAACGATTTTTATATAAAACATATAAAGAAAAAGTTGGGATAGGTGGTTTATTAAGACAAGCAATTGTTTCGCTAAAAATTGATTTATTGGTAGAAATGATTTCTCTGCTAGAGTTACTAACATTTTTTTTACACATAAATATACAAAAGATCCTTAAATGAACACAAAAACACAAAGAAACTCAAAAAGTAAAGGAAGATTCAGTCTTCAGCATTTATATGGCAAATGGTAATAGGATTGGCCGCCGCATGGGAATGGCCTTAATCTGTGGGGGCGAGTGTAAAGATAAAACTGTGAGACAAATTCCACTCAATTACCAATTCCACTGACCATGCTGCGTGCGTCGTATAGCGAAAATTGTGACTGGGAAATGGGGTGATGCGATGGATAGAGTCGGTAGGGGTAGTGGTTGCAGTACTGGTACTGGTGGAGCGCAGCCAGGGGGATGGGGTGAGATATGTGCTGCGCTGAGATTTTACGAGGCAGTTTCGGTTGCTGCTCCTTTTTCTGCTTCTGCTTCTGTGGAGTTTTGATAAAATTTGGAATGCGCGCTAGGAGTCCGCAATAGTAGGGATCATCCTGCTTCTTGCGCTGCTTTGTTTTGCCCTCTTTCTCTCTGGTGGCACGTCTCGATCGCTGTGCCTGCTCCTGTTCAAAAGCTTCATAATCAGGCTAAAAACAAAAACAGCTTTTAAAATTAAACCCACTCACTTAGATCCAAATTTACAAATCATACCCTAGGCTCATAGAGACTATCGTCATATTTTACGGCAGCCTTTACCGGCTGACTTTTTTGCGGCAGGAGCTCCGCTTGACTATCTATAGTTGTGTAGGGATCCTCATTGCTAGATGGTGGCGAGTGATTTTCGATTTCAAATGTTTTCGGTAGTGCCATCATTTTGTTCTTAAGCATATCTATGGCTACTACATTAATGACCAGAATCCAGATTGGACAGTTTATTAAATTATCACTGGTTTTGGCGAGCGATACGGCTGAAAGGCACTGCCGCTCCAGACGGCTTCTGTCTGGGTATGATCGTGAAAATTCACGATTTATGTTAATGTTGAATTTTTTCATATCAAATAGCTGTAAATAGAATTTTATAATTTATTTTAATTGTAAAAAATATTACTTTAAAAATTTTCCAGATGAACGAAAAATGCACGATGTTAATTTTTATGTGTTGACTGCTACCTTATCAAAATGGAAAACTGAACCCTTTTAGGTACTTTAAATATGGTATGTCACTATAAAGTCTTAAAAACATAATTTTTTAAAATCACTAGTTTTTCAAAACGTAAATTGAAATTATGAAAAATTAAATTTTGTCTGCAACTTATCCTAACTTTATTAAATTTTATTTTCGATCAATATGTCAGGATTTTTAAAAATGTACTGTATCTTTATTACATATTAAATTTGAACACATTCAAACTTATCATGTAAGTGACCTATTTAATTTGAATTGTTGAATTGCAAAATTTTAAAAAATGTGACATTCTCTTTATGAATTAAAACTCATTAATGTAAGTAAGCCCTTGAAAACCTTGATTTGTGTTTCAATAGCTTATTATATTTTTCATAGTAACAAAAATATTAATAAAAATGTATAGCAAGTACCAGTCATACATGTTGCATAGTTTGCTATAATTAGGATGAGTGAGCAAAGAAATTTGTAATTTTTCGAAAATTTTGATTTATAGAAATGGGAGGAATGTTTGAAAAAATTACGAAACAATGTTATTAGAGAGGATGGTTAAGACGTAAAGATAGCATAAAAATGTGTAATATCTTACCGTAGCTGATTTTCCTACAAGCAGAGCTTGGTTTGGTAGTTTGAGAACATCAGCACCGATCACAGTTTCTTCATTTGCACTTTGTACAGTACTCTTCACGTACACGTTGCTCTTCCCGTAGCGTTTGATCAAAATATTTCCTGTGTCATCCATCTTCATTTTGAAGCCCTCGCCGATTATTTTCTTCGCTTCGGAGGTCTTAGTGTCCCTCATCGGATTATCGAAACCGTTTACTCCAATTCTGCAAAGAGACAAAGTATAAAAATTTCAAGGAGTCATCAACCTCGGCACCTCCATTCGTACATACCTCACTCCATCGAAGCCATGCTTGGACCCATTAATCGTAATTACAGGAGAGCGCGCATAAGCCTTCGCGACCCGCCGGTTCCGCTCGAAGACAATAATCTTGGCCCAAATCTCATCGTCAATTTGGGTCCATTTGTCTAGAACTTCCTGAATGTGGTCCTGGAAGAGAAGGAGGAGAAACGTGAGTACTTTCGGGCATTCCTTCTTGCACGTGATTAATCAGAATCGCAGCCCAGAACGCGAAGAATTTCGACTGTGGTAATTACAAAGCCCGTCTTGAGAGCGTTTCGGGTAATGTTCAGTTCTGCCAAGACGTTCGAATGCGATGTGCAAATCTCAATACATAAATTCGGAGAAGATGGAGCCCGCCGGGCAAGTTTTGCTCGTTTGTAAATCACAGTGTTTGGACAACTTGTAAATTACGGAAAATTTACAATAATTTGCAAATGCACTTTGTAATCAGCGGGAAAAAGTGTTCTTAAGTGAAATTTGATGAGCTTCTTGCAGCCCGGTGGGATCGAAAGTTGATCTCTTGGAGTCGATCAAACCAAGAAAGTAAAATCGAAGAACTTTCTTGTGTGCGAAAAGTGAAACAGAACCTGATCCCAGATTCAGACTCAGCGGGCTCAATAAAATCGACGATGCTGGGGCAGAATCGGACTTTCGTTTATTTATAGCGCCGCGTACCACGGTTATATGTGAGTCTGGGAAGACTTCTGATTTTTGATTTTCTGATTTTTTAAGGCAATTGCTGTGCAAATACTCGAGAATGCAAATTATCGGCAGTTTCGAGAATTGCACAAAAAGAATTTGCATATGTAGATTTCCTCTTTTATTATTTTTGAGCCGATTCAATTACGTCCATGTTTAAATTTAAACACAATTCTAGTAGTATTGAATTTTTATCGTTAGTGCAACCAAATTTTTGTTCAATATAAATAAATAAAGAAATAACTTTTAAATTCGAACATAGAAAAATTAATTATTAGTAGCAAAACAAGAAAAGTTAATCTTTACTAGTATACAATAAAAAAAAAATTACGAACTTCGAAGACAGGTATAGCGTATAGACATAGTTTGTTTATTTATTTTGTGACAAACTGTTTTAGAAAATTATTATAATGTTAACAACATTTAACATATTAAATAAGATTTCCGGAAAAAAAAATTTGGAACCACGGAGAAAAGACATGAGCAAGGTTAACGTTTTCCGGAACAATAACTTTTGTTTTGTGCCGATTAATTTAATATTGACTATAAGGTCAACAACTTTCGATAGCTTTCTTATTATGCTTTTACAAAAGCTTGATTAAAAAACTTAACAGTTTTAACGAACCATAAAAAACTCTTTAATAATTTTATATTCGTACTCCCGATCGTCTTATATTTATTTACATATTTCGTTCAATGCAAGATACAATCATAAATGGCGCATGAAAAAGACGAAGGCGTCATTAATTTCAAGCTCATCACCTACGCAATGTTCTAAATTAGAGTTATGAGCGAAGTGTTTGGGTTTTTTAATTAAAAGGCATTTTATATGGATTTTGCTCTTTTGTTTTTTAATACCTTAATATATTTACTTAATATAAAAAGGCAGACAATTTTAATTTTGTGTTTTTCTAGTAGTCATTTTAGACAAGGAAAATTATTTATTTTTATTTTTTTATTAAAAATATCATTTTTTTTTTTAGCGAACCAAATATAATTTAAAAAAAGGATATCGCATAATTATTTCAAAAAATGATTAATAACGAGATTGGGGTACATCTGTAAGTTTCAATTTTGGGATTTTGAATATCAGAAAGTTTTTTCAACATTTTCCGTAATCGGGCAGTTTTAAGGTATTTTTGACTTTAAACAGAAATTCGTAAACCACTCGTAATTTGCCCAAACAAGAAAACGATATAAATTTCATTCTTTAATACTTGTCGGATTAATAAATAAATAGCATAGGTACATGGCCTATTAAGTATTTGCTTACGAGAAAATCTTATACATACATACGTATGTATGTAGGTATGTAAGTATGGATATATTATTATTGGTAAGATATTTTATTTGAAATTTGAATTAGAAAAAAGGAAGCAGTAAACATCCAACCCTACTCATATGGGTAAAAGTAAAAGGAATATGATCAAAGTTCTTCAAATTATGAAAGTATAGAAAGTTTGCAAGTTTCAGAAAACCTATGTACTTATATAAAATATGTATATATTAAACATATATTGTGATCCGTTGTTTCAAGCACCAATAAAGTGCATCGTTAACTTTCAAAATGTGATAATCAGTTGATCCAAAAATCAGTCGGTTAAATTTTAAAGAGCAAGGTAAAAACAAAACAGCACAAACCATTTACACTTTGGCATTTTAGCTCACCTTGAGCGCTAGTTGGATTTGTGCGAGCCAATCTGCACCTTGCTAGCATTTACGTGACATTTGCAGCTTAATCGCAAAGAATGCGAAAATTATCAAGCTCCAAAGAAAAGCTTGTCTCGTCGGCCATTGCAATTCACACCTGGGCGGGGGAGCGGTTTATGAGCAATTTGTTGAACTGGTAGTCACCCATGATCGCTGATAACCATTATCTTGTCACTAACTAATTGCCTCGTGCAGATAAATCAAGATTAGAAACGGTCGGTCGCCCTGAGAAAATTGTCAAATTATTCATCTTCCCACCAGGGTCGGCGGGCGTGATAGTTTTTAAATACGACAAACTTGTCGGCACCGGGTGTGCAGCTAAAAAACTCATAATGGTCATGCTAAATGTGTCTGCAAAGGTGTGTCCGTCACTTTCCTGACGAACACGGAACTTCAGGGTGGCTGGTGATCGATTTTGACCATTACTTTGCGCTTTTTATTGAATTTGTCTCCTTCGGCATTAATAGATGCCGCAAAAATTTATGCAGACGGTGTGCGGTGAATGTGTCGCCGTCTAGTCATAAATTTAAAATTAATTCTTTGTGCCCAGCCCAGTCTATTTCAATTTAAAAGTCTACATACAATAGAATTTTGATAAATCGTTGGCACCCTTTTAAGTGCGAAAATAAATATATCATGGCAGGCGGCAGAACATCTAAATCCACACCTATGTATAATACAATTTTGTTCATATTATGACATCGTTGGCCACTCCCACGCAATGAATGAGTATCAAAAATAGACTTTTGCACTACTAGACTTTGGTTTCAATGAACTTTTTGCACGAAACTTTTTATAGAATTCTATTATAAAAAAAGCGGCTAATATCCATATAAAAGCAGTTTCCGACTGAAATTTTTGCATGTAAAATAGCATTTTAAACATAGAAGTCGTTCATAAATAACCTACCCAACTTAGTTAAACAGTTAAACATGCTCTTAATTTAGTTGTTATACAGAATTATTGCCAATGTTGGCAGTATACATTCCAAATGCGTGAAACTCGATAACTCACTCCCTAGGTGGCCCTTGCTAAACAGCAGAAGAATGCTATAAAAAAATGAATGACTTCGAACGATCGCAACATTGAGTGCCAACCTTCGTTATGTTTTATAGTACGATCGCAGCAAAAAAACTGTCGAAGATGCTTCAAATCGTCATTTAGAGGCGTTTGCATTACGAAACACAGTTAGTGAGTCCCTGAGGATTGGAAAAGTATAATGGAAGTCGACACCTCATTAGTCAGATCACCTCTAATTATTTCGATAATCCACGATGGACCCACTTCCTATTTCATAGTAATTAGGTTGTAAATCTGCTTTTACCTTGCATATTTATTTTGGTTTCTTTTGTGGCGTATTCCACCTACAAATATTAACATAAAATGGTATTTTGCATTTTTGTGTTAAATGATAATATGAACAGCATAATTAATTCCACCTTCGAGTGATCTTGGCTACTCAGTGATCATCTTAGATGAAAAGCATTCCATTCACCGAAGAAAACTTCACTAATGAGTGATTCATTGAGAAATTTAATTAAATTCGCATCCTGTTCTTAAACAATCAAATCAATTCACATGTCAGTACGTAAAGTATCAAATGGCTCGTCTCAATCGAATAGAAAAGCATTATTGTGAGGATAATTTATAAGACGTTAAGAAACTTTTATTGAATCGATTTGCTTCATAGTTACATTCTTCACATATTCTGTTTTAAGTGGCAAACTGTGTATTAGTAACCAGTTGCTGATTTACTGTTTAAACCTAGAACTGGAATGTTTTAGACTCTAGATCACTTTGACTGATGCGCTTATATTTACTCCAACTCTACTTAATATTAATAAGCTATACCGCTGGATATAAAAAAAATAAACAAGTTCTAAAGACTAATTTTAATATTTATTTATCATCATGACATAAAAAGCGATTTTATGAGTTAAAAGAAGAAAAGTAGATAGTTTGTATAATTATCATTTTGTTGGAGTCGGAGTTACTAAGCCAATGAAATCTTGAATTTTGTTAGATTTTATAGAGTACATTGTTTGAAATCAAGTTTTTCTAACAATTGGGGTTATTGTGTGGTGGTATATTTGAAAAAAAAATTCTTAGGACCACTTTATAAATAAGAGTATGTCATTTATGTACAGTCCTTGCACGTAAAATTGCTCGTGGAAATTTAAGCAAGGTTTTTCAATGTTTTTAGTTGCACCGGCCTTCTACGATTTTTTAAAGGGTAAACGAAAAGCAAATTCTTTGAAATTTTGAAATTCAAGATTTAACTTTAGCCCATCATAATTTTATGTTTTACAAAATTATAGAACTATAACCTATAACACAATTTTTATTCATTTCCGCAAAAAACATATTTTGAATTTTTATGGATCCAATATGCCCAGCACAAATTCTTAACTTGAAAATGAATATGTACAATATACATAGGGGATTTTGGGATTTTCAATTTCGGAATGAAATGTTTACATTATTTACCCAATTGAAATATATCCAATAGAACTTAATGACTTTTGTTTTCTGTATTGCTATAATAGAACAGAAGTTTCACTTTAACCGTGCGCGCGTAAAGTTACACTGTTAATATTTTTTGATTTTTTTGGAACTGAATTTTAATTTTACGCTAATGTTTTCAAAAGATTATGGTGTAAAAATATTTATTTATAAAATAATGAAACAAAATTAGGAGGCGCAAAAATGAGGAGAAAAGCTACGAACTGAATACTTTAATACATATTTTAAGAAATTCTGTGCATATTTCTTAATTTAAAAACTGATGTCTTGTGTTAGGATTATTAAAATTTAGTGCGGAAAAACTGAAAAACCCGCTGAGCTCATTTCATCAAAGCAATCAATTGAGAATTGGTACATAGCGCGGCACTCCCAAGATATCGGCACGGCCTTATTTGGCTTTCCAGGTGTCGAGGTGCTGAGGTTCTGTGGTAACGCAGGAGCAGGTATATCGCCTCATCATCCGCGGGACCAGTTCGCGATCTGGTGCTTACATAAAGCTTCCGGAGTGTGTGATTAACGTTCCCGAGATCACATCATTTTTCTTTCTACGCGCCCATTAAGTGATGATCATCGAGATGATTGCAAAGCTCGGGCATTGATATTCATTGCCTTCTTAATTTGTTAAATAACAATGGTGCGGTTTTCCTCGATTACCCTCTTACGTTTCAGTCACGTTTCAAGACCTAAAGCTGCATTGTTTTTTCTCAGCGAAAGCAAACTCATCATCCTTATGGGAGTTTCTTTAAAAACGATTAATTCGAGAAATATTGATATAGCGCGAAAGAAGCTTTATAATTACTTTTTTAAGATCCTCCCATTCAATGCCGTAACTATTCTGCCTGAAGGCCCTTTCAATTTTCAACATCCAAGTAAAATATTTCATAACTATGTATACATATTATATGTATATAATAGTAGGTAAGGTATAGCTAGTATTTCAAATGAAATTAATTATTTTGTCCAACTAAACATTAAACACATAAGCTGTTAATTGCAAATGTAAGAACGAAATAAATGAAAATCTTGTTTCTCCATTCATAGGTCAAAAACTCAGCAAGAAATGAACGTATCGAATTAATTAAATTCATTGAGAATAAAATAGTATTTTATCACATTTTGTTATATGTAGAATCGCAATGCTTTATTAACTTAATTATTTTGGACTGGCGACTGGCTATAACAATTTTTAACCCTTTGCGCTCCAACCACCAGCTGTTCTGCCAATTTTTCTATTTTACGTAAAAGCTACTGGAGTAGATTACCTATACGGGAGTAAAAAATGAAGGGAGTGCAAAGGATTAGAAATAAGTAGTTCGTTCCTGCAACGTCGAAGAAATGAAGGAGAAGTTTTTTTTCAAGATTTAAAGTCAATGCATTTCAAATTCAACAGGACAGATGCTAATTTTAATCAACTTTTAAAATATGTATTTTGTAGGTATGTTAACAATTTTCTCGGGAACCGCTGAAGCTAAAACTTTCTGTGTCTCCCAGCGTAATTTACAGATCCTCATCGTATTCCAAATCGTGTTTCAGCGTTATCCGGCGATATCTGAGACTTTCAGAAGAATACTGAAGACTCGTATTGGAATTCCGAATTTTCCCGTAATCTGAATAATAATAATAATACGTCATTTTTTTGTGCAGATATTTTTTCAGAAATCGGACTATTTTTTCTGAGAGGCATAAGTAGCTCATACAGAGATTCGATCCATAAATCAAAATCTCTGTTTCGAACAGTAGCGTCTCCCGTACAGAATCTAGTGTGTCTTATACAGAGTTACTGAAGCGATTTTTCAAGCGTCTTTTATCGTGTCTCCTTAAGTGATATTTGGAATACTCTATGGGATACTGAACATTTTTATGTCGGGAATTTAAAGTTTACTTAGCTCATTGGTCTTTTGACAGAATTTTGGCTTTCAACCTTTCGGCTAACCTTTAGTAAGTTTTGGTAAATTGTGAAAATAGAATTTATGAGATTTCGAAAGGGGTTTGCACCCATAAATCATGTTTTGTTGAATTAGTCTATTGTATTGTTGGAAACAACTATGAAAAATTGTTTAAATAAGTTAGTTGCTGACACAACTATGAAAATATAAAATCTTACTTTTGATAAAATAATACGATAGGAATATAAAAAATTATGTACATATATCTCTAATGTAATTTTGAAAAAATTGGTAAACTATTTCGAAATAATAAGAGGGTAGTTTTCAGAGTCTCAAACTTATTGAGCGAGTGGCATTTTCTTATTTCGATTTTTTTCTACTCCTACAGGTAATAGTTTAATGTAATTCTTGCTCTCACAGTTTGTTTATAAATTGAAAGTTATGTAAATACAAAACGCCGTCCTACGCGCCTGGCTATTCTAGAAACCCAAATACCTGCGAGTAATTTATGTTTAAAAAAATTTGCATTTCGCGCTGCAAGTGGAATTACCGGTTGTGCTCATTACTAGGCCGCGAGGCCTACTGGCATTTAATGGAAGGTACCCCGGCACCGAGGCACCCATCTCACCTTACACTTAAGACGCTGTAGCCCGCAATCTTTGGGTTGCGAAAGAAATGAGGCATTAATTTTAGGTGCTTCTGCCGCAACGAAGCGGAGTATCGCACAAATTTTGCAATATCTAGGCTCATACCTGACTCACGGGGAGAGAATGATTGACAAGGTGAAAATGAACTATTTTATGTGAGGTGTCGAACCGAAATCGCTAATTCTACTCTACTCACCTTGCACAATTTATCCTTGTCGTACCAAACGTCTTCTTCCTCTTCGCTGGGCGACAGGGCGTCCAAATTGTCTAGCGATCGCGATAAAATTTTGCGGCGTGAAATCATCTCGCGGCTGCTGGTGGAGATGCTGCGTGGATTGAGGCTGAATCTGTGCGGGAAGAGAACAAGGGGAGCAGTCAGTACGGCTGGTTGTGAAATGCAATTAAACTAGTTGTAAATGATTTCATAAGACCCGGTCGTACACGGAGCCCCAACAGAAATGGCGAAGTGAACACGAGGAGTCCCCCGGGCGAGGCGGTGGCGCTTCCGCCGCGCGGGGGGCCCAATATTGGCGAGGAATTGATTTGATCGGTCTCTAATGTCGCGACGCTCGATTGGTGTCACGCTGACTTAGAACGGATTCTTGGTGGACGTATGTCACGGGCTCCAGCCAACGTTGAAGGCTGCTGAAATGGGGCCCTCTCTCCCCCAAGCAGCCCCACAACTTCCACAATGGGTGAATAATTATAACTGTTCGAGGCGCCGCTGGCAGTTGGGACAAAACGACGTTTTTCTCCTCTACTGCCTCAGAGTGCCTCTTAAAAACGGGCTTACAATCAATCGGATTACTACAAAAATCTGCCGGACTTATGCGGTAGAGAATTTTTGTCTTATGCAACAAAACGTGCTAGGCCCCGGTGGACACGGGACTCGAAGAAAAACGAGAAAAATGTGGTTAATTGCTGCGAAAATAAATCATACTTCGCGGCGTCATGTTTTATGCAAGTCACTTTTATAATACCTTTTTAAGTCTAATTGTCTCTGGGGTTGAGATACATTTAATTTACAATGCAGTGGCCCGTTATTCTCAGTAATTACACAGATTTTCCCAATTTTATCCTATTAAGGTAGCGCGGTATTTTTATCCGATATCTATAATTATACGATTTTTTACACAGTACAATAATAAGGAAACAAGCGCATTATTGAATTTATTTATAATATGAAAATAAAGTCACTAATGACCATACGAGTGCTGTATTATATCAAATCGAGTAATTTTGGATTAATGATAATATTAGCAGAGCCGTCTTAAGGCATGTGGGGGTCCCTGGGTATACCGTGTTATGGAAGTCCTTTTCGAATGCCAAAAACCTACAATACTACAATATAATTGGTGCATAATTAATGACTTTTTTAAATAAAATTAGATTTATTATCGGTTTCACCAATAGAAGGTAATAACTTTTAAAAATATTGTAGATTTTTACATGTACATAGTACATATTTCAAATTGTTACTATAACGACTACGAAGCAAATACTAAATTACATTTACGTCAATTTTGTCTATAAGCTTTTCTTTCACACTCATGCAATAATAAAATATAACGAAAGGTTCGCGAAAGACAAATATCGAGCAAAAAAGGGCAAAAAAATCGCGTTTGTTGTATGGGAGCCCACCTTAAATATTTATTTTATTTTGTTTTTAGTATTTCAGTTCTCATTTGCACTTCGTCGCGATCGGACGTCTACCACTCGAGCGCAAGAACAGCAACAAGTGCAATCCAGCGAATTGTGTAAAAAGTGCAAAATCAATCGAGCAAACGGTAACCGTAAGCCGTGCATAAGCCGCGCGTGCAATAGTGCAGTGCAAGCAATAACTCACAGTGACCCAAATATGAGGCAATTGCTAGCTGCTTATCAGCAGAAATTTGTGAACTCAATATAAACGCCAAAATAAGCAAATGCTCCCGTTTCACGAGAGCCACCAACTCGCGGCACGTGCCCCCAAAACCAGTGAACCCACTACGGTGCACTCCAACCCTAGTAGTATGGCAGAGCCAATGGCCTCAGACCCGGGTCCAGGCCCCGATAATGCCAGCCATGCGATTCCAAAAGCAGCAACAAGTAAAACAATCCAAACTGGGCTAGAAAGATATATCACCGTCACCGAAAAAAGGAAACGTAGTCCCACAACAACCAACCCCGAAAGAGCAGCAAAAGTTCCCAAAGACAATAAAGCCAACAAGAATTACTACGACTTACTCGACATTGAACAAAACTCCAAAGACCCTGAAACTGACACTCCTGTCATAAGTTACAGACCTCCCCCGATATACATCAGGGAAAGCAGCAGTTCTGTACTGATCAATGGAATTAAATCACTGGTAGGAGAATCTAACTTCTATATAGTAGACCTGCGCAGAGGCAATATCAAAGAAACCAAGGTACAAGCCACCAAGGAGGTGCATTACACCCAAATAGTAAATTGGCTTGATGCGCACAGCAAAAAATACTACACCTATCAACTCAAAAGCGCTAAAGGCCTAAGAGTGATAATCAAAGGCATAGATTCAAATGTTAGCAATGAAGAAATATCTGAAGACCTAAAAGCACTCGGCTTCGAGGTAAAATCTGTCTTCAACATCCTCAACAGATTTAAAATTCCGCAGCCCATGTTTAAAGTAGAGTTAACCCCGGAATCTAGTAAAGCCCCGAAAGGTAAAGCGCACCCCATTTACAGTCTCAAATACATCCTCAACCGAAAGATCACTGTGGAGGAGCCCTACAAAAGGTCAACCGCAGTCCAATGTTCAAACTGCCAAGAATTCGGGCACACGAAAAGCTACTGCAAGCTAACAAATGTCTGCGTAGCTTGCGGCGAACTACACCAAACTAGCGAGTGCAACAAGAGTAAAAGTAATCCGAACCTCAAGAGATGCAGCAACTGCAACGGGAATCACACGGCGAACTATAGGGGATGCCCGGTCTTTGCCTATATTAACAAAAAAAGCAACTATGTCAAACAGCCACTACAAACAAAAAAAAGCTACGCCGAACAGCTTCCCCAAATACCCAATAATCCCCAAACTAAGCACGTACTATTCAAACAAGCATCAAACAACCCAACTCACCCCGAACAAGGAAACAAAAACAATGCACGAGCAGGGTTCATGACATATGCAGAAGCCGCAAAAGCATGCCCCTCACCAAACAGTACCGCCCCGCAAGGTGAAATACTGCAGATCCTAATTACTCTAACAACCAACATTCAGCAGTTAACCAACACCATGCAGCAAATGCAAGCTATGCTCAATAAACAGACAGAAATCTTGTCAAAACTAATTAAACCATGAGTACTCTTAAAATTGCCCAATGGAACGCAAACGGCATAGCCAATCACAAGTACGAGCTTGAAATCTTCCTCAATGTTAACCGTATCGACATAATGCTCATTGCCGAAACCCATCTCACCAGCAAAAATCACTTTAAAATTAATGGATACACATGTTACACCAATAACCACCCCGAGGATAGACCCCAAGGCGGTACTGCCATCCTGATAAGGAACCGAATTAAACATTACCCGATTAACAGCAGCAACTTACCCTACATCCA
Organism: Eutolmus rufibarbis; assembly: GCA_963920795.1. Classification (NCBI taxonomy): domain Eukaryota; kingdom Metazoa; phylum Arthropoda; class Insecta; order Diptera; family Asilidae; genus Eutolmus; species Eutolmus rufibarbis. Next base: position 25,081,840 of record OY987205.1, read on the forward strand.
CTATACAGCAATCAACATCCAGGAAAATTCCACCGTCCTCTGTATTGCCTCAATCTACTGCCCCCCCAAGCACACAATAACCTCCGCACAGTTTGATGAGTTTTTCACCTCTCTCGGCCGCCGATTCCTAGCAGCAGGGGACTACAACGCCAAATCCCCCCACTGGGGCTCCCGGCTAACTACACCCAAAGGGAAGCAGCTCCTGAAATCGATCTACCGCCTAAATTTGCAATGCTTATCAGGAGGGTCGCCCACCTACTGGCCATCCGACCGGAGGAAAACTCCGGACATCATTGACTTCGGGATCACGAAAAACATTAGTCAAACCCATATAAAGGCAGAGACAACAAATGAACTCTCATCAGATCACTCACCAACAATTATAACAATCAACAGTGACCCACTCGTCACTACAAAGGAAAGGAAACTCACCAACCCCAAAACAAATTGGGAAAAATTCCAGACCAAATTCGAGGGAACCTTCTGCCCACGCATCAAACTAAAAACCAACAGTGACATAGACCACGCACTACAATACCTAACAGAAACTATCGCAGAATGCGCAGAAGCAGCAACTCCGCCAATCACAGCAAACGAGGACAGAATTCCCAATCGCTACAATAGTACAGTGCTAGAACTGCTTCGAACCAAGAGAAAAGCAAGAGCCGAATGGCAAAAGACAAGATCCCCCAGAGCCAAAGAAGCGCTAAATGAAGCCACTAAACGACTCAAAACCGCACTCTACAACGAAAAAAACAATCAAATCCAAGAATTCGTGTCTGGTCTGGACCACTACGCTGAATCTAATTATTCAATCTGGAAGGTAACCAAGAGGATTAAAAAACCAGTGCAAGCTGAATCTCCAATCAGAGATCCCAAGGGCAACTGGATAGCCGACAATCGCAGCAAAGCAGAGGCATTCGCTCTCCACTTAGCTGAAGTTTTCACCCCCAACAGCCCCGCTAACAATAGCAAAGTGCTCCCAATCCCAAACACAAATCCCCATACAAACAAGCCTCTAAAATTTTCACTCTCCTCTCTAATAAAGAAAATCAGCGAAACAAATAATAACAAAGCCCCTGGACACGACCTCCTAACTGGGAAATTAATCAAGGAAATCCCAACATCAGGAATTACTGCCATCCTACACATCTTCAATGCAATACTACGAAACAACTACTACCCAGACACCTGGAAGGATGCCAGAATCATTGTTATACCCAAACCTGGGAAAGACAAAACTAAAGTAGAGTCCTACAGGCCCATTAGCCTACTCCCAGTCCTCTCAAAAATTTTTGAAAGACTCCTACTGGACAAAATGCAGCCCATCCTAAACAACAAAGGAATAATCCCGGAACACCAATTCGGATTCAGAAACAAGCACAGCACTATAGAGCAAGTGCACAAAATAGTTAATCAGATCAACACCGCTCTTGATCAGAAGAAATTTTGTGTGGGACTCTTCCTAGATGTGGCACAGGCGTTCGACAAAGTTTGGCACCAAGGACTAAAATACAAGGTTACTCTAAGCCTGCCGCAAAAATTCCATCGAATCCTCTTCAGCTACCTTGAGAATCGCACCTTTAGAGTTAAATATAAGGACAGCTTAAGCAATCACTACCCTATAAGGGCTGGCGTACCTCAAGGAAGCGTGTTAGGCCCAGTACTCTATTTAATTTATACAGCAGACCTACCGACAAACCAAAACTTCACAACCACAACCTTTGCTGATGACACCGCCATACTTCTCACACATTCCAACCCGACAACAGCAAGAAGAGTCCTGCAAGAGTACACTAACGACATCATCGATTGGACCCGAAAATGGCAAATCAAAATAAACGAAACCAAAACGGAGCAGATCACTTTCGCTCTTAGGAAGATCACCTGCAGACCAATAACTATCAACAACAAGACAGCGACACAAGCAACATCAGTCAAATATCTAGGAATCCACCTGGATAGGAAACTTACATGGAAAACCCACATAGAAAAAAAGAAAGAACAACTCAAAATTGCTTACCAAAATCTCTACTGGCTTCTCCATAAGAAATCCAAACTAAACATCCGAACTAAAATTGTAATCTACAAAGCAATATTAAAGCCAATATGGGCATACGGGCTGCAACTATGGGGCTCAGCAAAGGCTTCTAACATCGCCATAATACAAAGAATGCAAACGAAAATAATTAGGGCAATCTTAGGTGCCCCACGCTATGTAAATAACAAAATCATTCAGCGCGACACAAATATCAACCCTGTTGCAATAGAAGCCAAAAAAATATGCATCAAGTACACCAACAGACTACGCAAGCACCCAAACTTATCAGCGAAAAACATACTGCAAGCAACAAAATTCCGACGACTGAAAAGAAGAGACCCACTTCAAATAGCCGCATCATCAATAAACTAGTCTATAAAACACGACACTAGAGTGTATCGATACCAGTTATAATAAGTACATAACTGTCGAACAGCAGCAACAAATATTAGTTAAACAGCAGAAGTAATGGGAACCACGCAAACTAAACAAGTCGACAACACCGGGGAAGTGATCAACTCAATAGTTGTGAGTCCTGTTGACATCGTCTCTTCTCGGATCGAAACAACATTGATGGTGCTCACCGCCCTGGTCGGAGCATCCCTTATATACCAACTATACAAGGACTACAGGCGCGGCCTCAAGAAAAAATACTCTGTCTCAACACAGTGCTAAACCGCAGCAGGAACTGGAAACCGGCCCGCAAGGTCGAATAGGACATGGAACCCCCTAGAGCATAGGCTCTAGAACCTCCACCACAATAGTTAGGTTAAGAGTTGCAATATTGTAAGTTAGGGATCGTATAACGATCCGATTCTTATGTAAAAATCAATAAGTTCTAATAAAAAAAAAAAAAAAAAAAAAGTTTTTAGTATTTGTTGTTATAGCGGCAACAGAAATACATAATTTGTGAAAATTTCAACTGTCTAGCTATCGCGGTTCTTGAGATACAGCCTGGTGACAGACAGACGGACGGACAGACGGACGGACAGACGGACGGACAGACGGACGGACAGACGGACCGCCAGACAGCGAAGTCTTAGTAATAGGGTCCCGTTTTTACCCTTTGGGTACGGAACCCTAAAAATGAATAGTTCGTGGTGGACTAAATCGACCGCGAAAACCAATTAGTTTTAAGACCTCCACCCCATAGGCATAATTTGGTCGGCTATATCTTTATCAAGTCGAGTTATTTTTAAGAGTACCTAATTTCAGTCTATGTGCTATTTTATTTTAGACTTTTCCAGATTTTTTTCCTAAATTGCGTTCAGGGTGATATCTTGCCCGACACAAACGTAATCGAAAATGGCCAATTTGCAGTTGAATATTTCGAAAATGGGGCACAATTTTTAAAAACGGTTTAAGAAATGATTTTAAACTTCCTCTTTAACGATAGCCCGCTCGATAGAGTAAGTAAATTTTTTTTCATCTCCACTCTTCATGTAGGGGAGGTAGCCTTACATTTTTTCCCCAAAATCTTAATACATATCTTTGTAGCGGATATAATTATCTATACGTGTATCAAATTTCAGCGCTATAGTCTCTGAATAAAATGACTGTGACGTACGAGCAGACGAACGGACATAGCGAAATTATAAGGGTTCCTTGTTTTGCTACGGAACTTTAAAAATAAAGATTTATCATAGAAGCTTGTAACATGGTTTAATTAAAAGCCTATAATAATCAAGACATATGAAATACCACTAATATCTACAAAATATTCAATTTAGCGAAAAAGTTTTTCGTGGGCGGCTGCTTGAATTTTTATGCACCTTTTACCTGTATGAAATACATAATTGGTATTGGTTTATGGAAATATATAGAAATTATGTCATTTGCATATGTATGTAAATATAAATAGAAATTATGTCATTTGTTCACCCGCAAATTTTTTGTTGACATGCGCTATTATTCCCTAATCGAATTGAATTTAAATAATTCCAATAAAAAATGCAAGTACGAATATCAGTCAACTCGTGACCGGTCAACTTGATTCATTGTTGACCGGTTATGAGAATTAAACCACTAGCAAAGTTCGATTCGGATTAATAGTGGGAGGAAGATTTGGCGAACCGAAAAATCACTGCAATTTTATTAGAAGTTAAATACTATTTTTTGGTCTAATGAAGTAAAACTGAGTTTCTATTTTGTAACACACTAGAGTAAAAGAATGCTTGTAAATGGTATTTTCGTCTTTTGTGGTTTATTATTTCTAAATCATTACAAAAGAAATAAACCAACAACTGGTTTCAGTGATTTCGGTTACGAAGAGTATATCTATTTGATGATTTTGATTGATTTTGTATTTAATAAGTAATAAAAAATGTTCAAGCTGCTGACGATATTGCTTGCTCATTTGTAAATATGAAGCATATTTGTACAAAATCTGAGGAAAGGGCTTAGCATTAAAAATTAAGTAAAATTACAGTTTTTACACTATTTTGTTCATCTTTGTAATATCTACAAAATAAATAAGTTGTGTTAACTGCCATTGTAAATTTTGGATGATTTCTGTATAGTATTAAATGTAATTTCATATCATGAAGATTGAAGAGAATAATTTTCTTTTTTAAAATTTTAATTCATATTTCGGTCGAAAATTGGAATACCTAATTTCGTTTTCATCTTTCAAATTCACAAAAAGAGAAATGCAGAATATGCATGAAGTATAGTAAAAATTAAGTTTTAGATAATTTTGAGTAAAAAGGGAGAAATAGATCATCTTGGACTATGTAAATGATTAAAATGAGACAAATCTATTATATATACATTATTTTACTACAAAAATTAAAAAAAGGTTTACAATTTGAGAATTACTTGAATCATGTAAAATGGATGAAATAAAAAATTAAAGGTCACTTAAGGTTATCAAAACCATATAAAGATAAAGGGTGTTTCTCTTATGTATACCATATCATAATTATTTTTTAATAAGCAAATTTCTTTTAAGCTGTCTTCCAAATTTTAGAGCCAATATTTTGGTAAACATCTTTATAAATAAAATCGTAACTAGTTTCGTGTCTGTATGCGCGCACAGAAAAAATTACTGAAGATTACTGAAGATATCGTGATGCTGTTTTCTTTTAATTTCTGTGTAATAGTTCAGTGATCATTTTAAGCTGTAATGACAATACGACCACAGAAAGTCACTCAAATGTGAATATAAAAAAAATAAAAAATTTGTCGTTTGTACGCTACGCCCAGCCCTAGAGCGTATTTAGTTTTGTTCGATTTTTTGCTTAATTTCATTTATTTTGATTACGCTTCGCAAGCGCTTCTATACTATTTAGAGTTCAACTTAAACTGGCGGTAATCAATTAATGAAATAAAATTAATACCACACGCGAATTTAAGCCGCGGGCATTTTCTAGTTATAAATATACATACATACATATGTATATGTACGTTGATTTCACACCATTTTGATGAATGTTGATGGAAAAAAAATGGGTATTTGCCTTTCCGATTCTTGGGAATTTTGGATTATTTTGCAATCCTATGGCCGTCTTTCCGTATTTCTTGAACGCATGTTAAACTGAAATCGTGCAATTTGGGTGCCATGTAAATCGAGGGTTGGGTAAGGTCGTTATATTCGGTCTTTTTCTCAGTGCAATGAATCATAAGTATGTAGATTCGCTAGAAAGGTGTAAAAGATTAGTTTTATTGCATAGAAGACAAGATGATTGCATTTTAAATTTTGTCACCTATGTAAGTACTCCCGTTTCAGATCACGTTTAACAAAGCTGCAACTAGTGCAACTAGTTCCCGGTTGCAGTCCCACTCTTCTCGCCAAATAAGGTCTAAATTGATCCCATTTTGGTAGAACCCGACTGTTATTTGGCAAAGAGAAACGCGACAAGGCGGCGGTCGTTAGGTAACCAACTTATTTCACGTTTGTGCCTCTAAGGCGCAATTGTGGCGGGTCCCACATGCAGCGGAGCACCACCACCGGTGGCGGCCCCGCTTAAGATTCTGCGCGACAATTACTTAACAGCACTCAGAGCCGCAAGTCAGACGGCCAAATGCTAATTTTGAGGTATTTCTAGCGATTTCAGCGCGCATGATTTGGTTCAGTTGTCAGGGTCGACGTATTGCTCTTGTTTCCAAAGTGCTGCTTTTCCGCTCGCTGACCGCATGCTAAGCAATTCGGAAAGGAGCCGGGAGCCGCGCGCTGCTGGAATAAATTCGGCGCGTTGCGCGCGCACTCACCGAACTGCTGTACCGCCGCCGCGCCACCGCGGCGAAGGAGTTTCCCCTCGCGGAACTGCGCCGTTCTGTGCATACAAAGTGGAGCAGATTGTAACTGTTGCTGGCGTGTTACCTAACCAATCGGCTGTGCAGTCGACCAGTGAAGCTGCGAGCGGTAGTCCGCCGCTGCTGCGCAAATGAATATTTATAGAAGGGCAGAGCGCTGCACCAGCCCGGCCAGCCAGCTAAATACTAATCGCCTTGGCCTGGAATTAAAATGTTTTAACAATGATTTCCCGACTGCCTCCGCTGCTTCGATAGTGACGCATAATTAGTGTTTTGAATAAGTTTTTTCTATCCTCTCGAGCGAGATTTGGCTGCCCATTGCAATACCGCCTCCCAATTTCAACACGGTGCTGGTTTTTAATCAGTAAAAATTTCTTGATATTTCATTGCAATCTTTTTTAGCCAGCAAAAGTGTTGTTGCTTTTGAAAATTAGTTTAGAAACCGAAAAGAGTTCGAGCGGAACCGCTAAAATATTTACGTTTTTGCCATTACGCAAAGTAAGTGTGGCGTTTGCAAACAAAGTAAAATACTGTATTTAAATCAAAGTTTCAAAACATCGTTTTAGCCGAATTATACCAATTATACGCGGCGGTCACTAGGTAAGTCGTTTTACTTTATTAATACATTTCAAGGTAGAACAAATATTCTTGGCACTTCTGTCTTACCGCTGTTTGACTTCCTTGGCGCGTGTTTCAATTCTATCATTTATTATTTGATTATACATATTCGTTTGAATATGCTTTACTATGTTACTAATTTATAATATCATTGAAAAACAGTATTGTACTAAATTTCAAGGTCACTATTATGAAATTTCACTACTACCGAATAGTGATAGTGCAAATTCAAGCGCAAATACGATTCCTCTACTATATACTAATTTAATGGGATAAATACATAGGTGTGCACTCAGTCATTATGTGAAATTGAATTTGCGCTATCACTAATTACTCAGTGCTAGTGGAATTTAATTTCAATTACCACTAAATTTCTGTGCTGAAATGCTTCTTTTCACAAAATATAGTTTATGAGAGTGTCCTGAATAATTTCATTCAGATTCGGGTATATTATATTTACATACCTATTTCTTGCACTATCATTAAACTGTTTAGGAGAAGTACTAAAATTATCGCTGCTCTGATTACTGATAATACATGCTAAATTCGTCATCATTAAATTGGCTAGTGATAAGTGCATGCCTAAATTAACTATTGCTACACTATTTAGTTCGATTCTATATAATACATACAATAGTTGGTAAAAACCATGCACAAACAACGTTGTTTCATATACGAAAAAATTGGAGAAAAATTTCAGTCTCAATTTTTTCATTGAAAAACCCAGCTTGATTTTTGAATGTCGAGATTGAGCATTGACTCAGTTTTTTAGAGTATGAACCTTTCTTACTTTGGTCGGTAACTAACACAAACAAGTAATAATAATAATTTATTTAATCTGAAACTTTTGTTACTCATTGAGTTTTTGTTTTTAGAACTGAAGGTTGTACCTATATTAGTAAATTAGTTTATTATTAACAATCACGGTCACAAAATCACAATAAGAAAACATCTACTTTTTTAAAAGTAAACATTATTTTATATACATATGTATCTACATTGCAATATCGACGAAATTTAGATTGTGCATTAATATTAATGTATCTTTTATTAAAAAAAAAAAAACATCACTGTTTAATTCAACGTAGATTTTATTAAAATTACGAAAATATTATTAAGAAAATAAACTATCATCACAAAAAGAACGTATGCTTCTTTGATGAATAAAGAAACAATTTTTCTGGGTGTGGAATTGCGAAAATGTGTCTGGTTTTGCAGCGCAAATATTTCAGTAATACGTAGGCGTTCGCGTTTTTCGATGAGCAAAAAACATGCAAAATGATTCACTCTTAAGGAAGTAACACATGAATTATTAATGGCTCCAGCAGATTAGTAGAGCAATTTATTCGCAAAAAAATTCAGAAAATCCAAAAACTACGAAATTGTTTATCCTGTTCTAAACTTTTTCTCGAGTCAAGGAACGGATTATAGATGTTTTTTCTTTAGCGCCATTTGAATTTGAAATATTATAGAGGCAAAAACCCTGCTAACACGCCTACGCCTCCATCATGAAAAAAAGCTATCAAATGTGTGACCAAAATGGAATTTTACAGTCAAATAAGAGTATAATAATTTAAGTGAGATGTAAATCAAGGGGAGTGCTCGGATTTGACTGTTCGGTTTTTTAGAAATTAATTTATTGTGCAAATATCTTTTTTGTATTCACAAAAGACGACTTTGTATTGATAAATGTAACAAAATAAAAGCACGAAAGTTATGGCTCCCGTAAAAGATAATCCCCAAATTTTTAAGTTTCAGGTTTCAATACGTTTTTAATGAATCTTAAAGATTTTCAAAATTACACTTTTATTATCTCTAATGATTGTGTTTCTCACAATATAACATATACATACATACATGTGCATAAACTATTTGCAGAATTTAGAAGCCCAGAAGAAAATAGATGTTCTCTCAGGTCATAGTGCCCATTATTACAAATTTGTGTAAATTCTACCGCCTACTAATATGATACAGATTTGGCTAATTTATTGAGGGCTGGTTTTACGCCTATTTCAGTTGTTTTATCAAAATCAAAGTATGAAACGCGAAATATCTGGTTATAGCAAATCTCGTTATTTTATAGAAACTAGTTAGAGTGGCGGTTATGTGACAGATAAATAGATAGGAAGATCCCATAATTCTCACGCAATTAAGTTGATAACTTTGTACAATACTGTAGGTATGGTAGGTATGGTTATTAAGTTGAACTAGAATTAAAACTTGTCCGGCGAACGAGATTTTACAAAAATGGTAAAAGTCTTCTGGTTTAATTGTCTCTTGTATCTTATAAGTTTGCATGCTTTACTTAATATAGATGCCCTTGTTTACAACGTGTATCTAACCGGTTTTTAATAATATATGCATAATACTTTGATTCCTTAAAATTAATTTGGAAATGGCTTTGTTCAACTTTCAATACAATGTAGCATTAATGTGATTGTGATTGTGTATTGGATGTAAAACAACATTTTTATGGATCAATTAATTATATTATCGTAAAATCCCTTGGATAAGATATTATTAGTAGTAGTTTTATCCGTTGAAGTTCGAATGCAAATTAAAAACGTGCTATTTAAATAAGAACTCCTTAACGCCTCCCTCAATTCTTTTGAATTGCAAGTATAGATGCAAAATTCAATGAATTAAATTTAATGCAATTTCAAATTTGATATATGTAATTAATATTCAAGTGAATTTAATTCAAGCTAATTTAATAAATTTCAAATATTTAGTAGGTACAATTTAGCGAAGCCAAGTAAAACCAATTCAGAATAAAGAAAACCTTAAAACAAAAAATGCGAACTGACAAGAATTTCAAAAATTCAACCAAATATCCAGATATATGTATACATATGTATATTTAATTTTAATAAGTTCAATTAATTTTTGATTTATATAAATTTTCTTAGGCTTAGGTTTTTTGAGTAACATTGAAATCGCGTTTTTAAAATGAATTTATTACTTTGGTTTTTTATATGAAAATGTATATAAAAATAAATTAGTATATGTATTATATTGACTGCAATTGGAAATTCACCGGTTCAGAATTCTAAAACAAATTTGTATTATAAAAAGTTTTTTTTTCAAGTTGACAAAATTCTTAAAAGCTGTTGGGTGACATCACATATTTTACCTTCTTGTTAAACTTGTTTCCATATTGGCTTTTAAAATTAAGTCGACAACTCAATAACTTAACCAATGAATTCTAAAAGTTAATTCTTATTCTGTTAATTATGACAAGCTAAAGGCTCAAAAACTGTTTGCATATTTTAGAATTTGTAAGTTACGTAATTTTTGTTTTTGATCAAAGGAATCCCTTGCGACATATTCCTACGCATTTTTGATGTTAAATTTTTAAGATTCCTTCGAGGTACATTAAATCTGACATAAGTATATGTATGTATAGCTGCCCTAAAGAGTCGAATAAGAGTTAATTATTTAAAAATGACAAAAACACGTTGTGTTGTATATGCATATGTATGTTTTTATGCTTTATTTGATTAACCAGCGATAGTTAATGGAACCAGGATATTTCAACCATGTTATAATTTTTAAACATGACATTGTAATTACGTAAATTTAAATGCAAACCTTTCTTACAAGAAAAATTTAATTTTTAATCACTGAAAGACATTTTTTATTTTGTAAACAAAATATAAATAAGCCACTGTACCTATTTTTAACTGTGGTCATTTTTCACACTGGGAGTTTCGTCGTTCTGAAATGGAAATGAAAATGAGTTAAGCATTAATTGAAGGAAATATTCTGCAATAAATTGATAAATTGGTAGTTTCAAAATAGTATTTTAAGTCTTTTGTATTGCAAAACTTTTATCCTAGCTAACGAGCCTGGTTAGTTCTTAATACAGTGGGTTTTGCCTTACCACAAATGATTTGTTAGATGCAAATACTAAGATTTCTGAGAAAAACCTTCAAGTAGTTGTACTGGAATTATTTAATAAACTTAATAATGAATTCAGTGAATCATATGTCGGTTAAGTGAGGTTCTTTCAATGCCTCGAGTTTACGTTTTAATTTAAAAAAAATGGGAAACGGTCAAGTACGAGTAGATCTGTGTGAGGGAATTATTACTACAACATATTTATTTTTATCTTTGCATTTTAGACTTTAATTTGACACACATCTTATGATTTTAGAAAGCCAAAAATTTGTTTTTCTGGTCTTATTCCTCAAATGTCTGGATGGTTTTAGTTTCCACATATTTTATATTATCATAGTCGGCCGAAAACCAACGATAACAAGTTTAAAAGTTATGTAAATATTATGATATATGTAAATACGTACAGGCAGACAGACAGACAGACCGACAGATGAACAGAAAATAAAGATACTTTAACTTCATTAGAATTAAAGATATCTAAAAAATTGTAATTTATGAATAAAGGAACTTACTTGTCCCGATAGAGTTTATTAAAAAAGCAGGTTATTATATTATAGTATATTATATTATTAAACTTGTAAATTGAGTACGATTTTTGTTATTATCATGATAGTTAAATAAAAAGTTTAATTTTATAAACTAAAATTCTTATACATATGTATGTATGTATATACTCCAGCACATATCAACAAAAGAGAGTTCATAAATATTATGGAAAAACAGAGAGTGTTCATGGCTAAACATTTTCAAAATTTTCAATTACGCAATTTTATGACAAATAGAACCGGCTTTAAAAAACCCAAGACTAAAAAGGTATGAATTTATATGGTTAGTTTTATTGTAATAATTTTCATATACTGCTTGCAATATTTCCTATATTTTTCTCAATATTTATGAAGACGACCCGAAATTTAAGCATAATAAAATAAGTAAATGGAATGGTTAAATATACATAACATGGTCAAATATACATAAGTATGTAAATATATGTAAAGATTAATTGGAGATTGTGTATTAATATGTATCATAAACATAAGTTGAGAGCACATTAAATTCCCATAAGATGTTAAAATGGGTCCAAATTTAAAATACTACATATTATATAGAAGTCTTCAAAGGTATACCTGCCTCCAAAAATCAACATTTTAAAAGTTGATTGACCCAAAAATATTGCAAATTAGTTAAGAAAAATTGTGTAATATCAAATTGAATATTCAAAGCCTAAGATTTGGATGAAAAGAGATTAAATAAAAAAAGTTATTTGAAAAGGTTCGTCGCTTAAATTGTTGAAGTCTTTTGTTTTGCAGGTTCACCACAGGGCGCCGACATCGGGCTCTGTATGGAAATTTTCATAGAGCGGCTGTGAGGTAATTAAAGAAAAACAAATTGATGAACATCTGAAAAGTACAGAGTATGACGAAACGAGAAATTTCCTCTTTACATATGCCCGTCGTCGTCTATTCATTTGCGGAACTCTCGTTTTTCTTCGTGACGATCAGTGAACATCTTTTGCTATCATTAGAGCAGAGAGCTCCTCACAACAATCCCCTGAAGTTGCAGTGGCATCACAACTGAAAGTTTCTTCAAGATTTCACCTTCGTTTGCACCAAAACATGATTGCTATTCGAATAAAAAAAAATTTCTTTTCCTCTCGTGCAGAGTTACGCGACCGAGATTGCTTAAAAATGGGTAAGACATACGAAAAGTGCATACAAAGCAGATGATGGGAATGGATCTCGCAAAATGTTCACCGATCCTGCACACGTTTGAAATTCAAAATATATAATTTTGTGTGGGGCACAGTGAAACTAATTTCGACTTTGTTGGGTTAATTGATTAAAATTTCAGGTGCATATATCTGCACGGCTGACCGTCCGGATTAACCGAACGTGCGGTGCATTTGTCGCACTCATTTGCCACGGCCACTTTAGTTACGTTTCAACTATTAAGTTTTGGACTTACACAGAAAACAAGTTGGAAAAGAAATATTCACTGATGAGATGGCTGCTCCGATCCGACCAAGGACTGATGAATCTCGTAAAAATTAGTTAATCCACAAAAATAGACATCCCGTCAAGGTGAGACGATCATTATAATCCAAGAAGGTAAGTGTTTATGTTTGCACTGGACACCAAAATTGGAAATGGTTTCCGCCTTAATTCACTTTCCAGTTTTTTGTTTTGGGGGCTCACAGTATTTCCTTTTTTTTTTTTTAAATTTTGTCAATGGGGCAGTTCAAGGACACTCTCAACTCTATCAAAAATCACTTTGGGATTGAAAGTTCTTTTCAAACCAGAAAACCGAATGTGCACCACTTAAAACTGCTTAAACTGGTAAAACTGAAAAACTGAAAATATGTAGTCACGGCTCTCAGATGTCCGCGTCCGCACTCCGCGAAATCCGCGACTATACTGACAGTTAGGTCGTGGGAGATCGCTGATCATATTGAAACTGGAAGATCGCGAGTAAAACTTCTTTTGAATCGCGACGGCGGCGCTGGCTAGCAGTACCTGACTGAGGTCAAGTTTATATTAAGTTACATCACCTGGGATTTTCGACGGTCTCAGATCTTGAGAGCCTCTAGCTAATGAGGTCTTGAAATGGGGCGTTAGGATGATTCGACTCTTGTCTTGTCTCATCCCAGGTACACTCTCCAAAAATTGCCGCACAATCACGCGTCTGTTGATCGCGCGATTCTCAAATAGAAAGGAACGAGCCCCAGCCAGAGGAGGCTGCAGTCTGCTAAAGTCTCATTCTACCTTGACAAAATTGAAAGTGAAAGTACAGCGCGGCATAGGAAATAGAACGTCTTGGATTTAGCTCGCGACTCCGCTGTACGTAAGACGTTGGCGCGCAGGTTTGTGTGTATGGCGGACCTGCATCTTGCGATTCGCCTTAATCGTTATATAACTGTGGCCCATTTTCCTCAATTTTAAAGTGAGAAGAGAACTTGACACTTTCATCAACTATTGGTTTCGCGTGGTTATGAAAATGCCTCATAGTTGCTTTATGCGCTTATCTGCCTTTTTTCGCGACCGATTTTGCTTAGAAGAAAGGTTTTGTAATTAATATAAGCCCGCCACGATTTTTTTTGCAGAAAAACCGTCATTGGGCAAGGGTATAATTTCGGCTGAAATTTATTGTTGGTGTCGGCTTTTTGTGGATTAATTGAGTTGGTCAGAAATAAATGCATTCTTGTAAGTAATACACTGCTGGCAATTTTGGGCAATCACTAATTTGCTGACTGTTTAGATTGCGTGTTTTATTCAAATTAAGAGCGCGGAGTGGCGTAATAACAATGCAATTGGCGACGAAAAACCTATGATACTTAAAATTTAGTATCCATCGTTGCTATTTGACATGTATTAAGGATATTTTTAGAGCCTTCTAACTATATGCAATGAATTTGTCTGAAGTACATCCATTTTCTGCCCAAAAGATAGGTAGTTTTCGATCGTGAATTTCGGAAAGATTGGATAATTATCTATAAATGTGCATAATACTTAGAAGAATATTATATATATGTAATAACTAATACATTTGGAACTATATGAACGGGGGTATGCCAATAGATTTTATATGGTTTTCAGATTATCGTTTGTCCGCAGTTCCTCTTCTCCCCGCTCTCTTCAATCATAGTTGAAAATTGTTTGTTAGCTGCGAGAATTGGACCAAGCAAAATCATAACTCCTTTTCTAGTGAATTTTTCGAAAAGCCAAGACCTTTTATTGATTTGTCCGTAAAGTCAATCGGTCCACAAACTTGAGATACATATTTCTCACTAAACTTCGAAAATTATAATTCCAACACCCGAATTTTCACCTTTGGCTCTTCGTCCTGACAAATTTTTATATCAAAGGATAGAAATTACTTTCCAAAAAATATTATATGTACCACTTGATGGCCTCACTTATGAAAAAATCGCACTCAAATTGCTTCAAATGTTTATAAATTATTCAAAAAATTATATGCTGCCACCACGCAGTCTCAAGGCAGTTAAACGTAAAAATTGAAGAAATTTCTATAAAATATTCCAAATTCGATGTAGACATGCCAAACGTCTTAAAACTGGTTTTGAAAGGAGGTATAAGAATTTTTCTGAGTCCACTTTTCGTAGCAAACAAAAAATTTTCTACTGCGATTTTAAAGGGGTAAGGAGCGATTTTAGTTTCATATATGTATGTAGTTTTGTTATTGGCGTTTCAGCCGGAGTATATATGTAAGTACCTATTTATAAATATTATACATAAAGTATAAACACTTTTAAATTCTTCACTATTTTTTTAAAAATTCCTATAAATTGCTTCACCCAACTTGCTTGCTTAGTGCTTGCTTTAAAAATTTTTCCGAATCCGTAGTGGATTTGCTATTTTTAATACTTTAATTTTCAAACTCCTAAAACACCTTTACTTTAGTTTAATTCGTTAAATTTTGAGCGTCACTATGAATTTTTAAGCTTTCGATTTTATGTTTGTATAAGCGGCTTAAAAGTGATTTTTACAATATTACTCATTAATTTCGCTACATTGGATTTTCTGGATTAAAAAGAAAAATTATGTTATTGCCATGCGTTTACTTTGTCAATATCGTCTAATTTTCTAAATTAATAATGATAACAAAATTGTCGGCGAATGCCTAAAAAACGAAATCTGTATAATTTGAAAACTAACTCAAATTACTGATTGGAAGTTTTTGATTATTACTTGGGTATGGCCCTCAAACTAGTGTTCAAAAATTTGAAGTTTATAAAATTAATTTGCTGCCTCGAGTACGAAACACATACTTTGAATATTTAGCAAACATGTTAACCTTTATAATATGAAAAAATAATTATTACGTGAAAGAATCGTGAATTTTTTCAATGGGTAATTTCCCCACAAAGGTTGATGAACTCTTTAAAAATATGTTCGAAATTATTATTCGTTATTATCGTAAAATCTACAGAATAACATGAACAATTTTGACTCATCTTGGGGCCCATCCATTTGACCGCAAGACGGTTTTTTGAGGAAGAACGAATAATATTTGAAAAAATTGAAAACCGATGAAACGGTGACACAATCTTCAAAAACAAATTGTTTCAATATAATCGGAAGCATAAAGTATATCTTTACATATAAATAAGCTTTTCTTTTTTTCAATATTAGGTACTAAAATTTCATAATAATTTAACTTTATATAATATTCGAATTTGAAGTTTTTGCAATTTAGGCAGAAAGGAAAACTAACGAATTTTTAAAACTTCCTGACTTAAAATAAATCAAATTTTAAGGAAACGTTTGACAGCATTACGGCGGTTACGCTAATAAAATTAAATTGGCTTTTGGTCACCAGTCATTTGGAGACATAAAGTTTTACAAAGAGGACTAGGTATAAAATGGTTTATAGTAAACTAAACCCTGACTCACTCGCGAGTAGTTAGAACGGAACGCTTGTAAATAAATACTTGCTTTATTATTTTATTTCATTTCAAATATAAATTATTGCTAGAAAACTCCATGTCTGAAGTTAACTTTACATCAACAATGTTTTGAAAATTAATTTGAATTCAATGAATTTACATTTACTAAATGAAATATTCATGCCTGTTAGGTCTTTGATCTTTAGACTTTAGAACAATAAATAAATTAAAAACATTGAAACATTAAAATAACAGTGTTTGTTTAAGCTGATTATTATTTTGATGGATCTCCTCATTTCCGTAAACTACTAAACGACTAAACGAAATATGGAATGTGAGTTGAAATTTATATCCTTTTGTAATTGCTTGCAAATTATAGAAAAATTTGAAAATGATTGAAATATTGAACATGTATTTTCAATTCATTAAAATCGTAGACCATAGGCATTCATTAAGAAGGCCATTTATACATACATAAACATAACTCATATGATATCCCACCAAACCAAATGATTCGTAAATAAGCCGAAAAAGAATTATTTTCAGCGAATTGTTCGTTAACGATATCGAAAAAGAATCAGCTGTCGGACTATTTGAATCTTCGCTAGTGAATCGCTTTAAATGATTCTTTACTAAATTTTAAAACTGTCGGAAAAAACGAAATAAATTTTGCCTTCGCTCGCATAAAATAAAAACTAAACAGTAAAAGAATTACTTACGGACTAAAATTTAACTCATTTAAAATTTAGTTTTTGCAAGTAAATATGAAGATTACATTCATTTTTCTCGAAATAGTTCGACGGATTGATTTATATTCGATTCTTTTCCGATATTTTTAATAATGTGTATAATGTATTTATTAATTTATATGATTGATATGAAATAGTGAATTCGATATTTAATTTAAAAATACATTTCACAGATAAAAAGACTTTCATAAATGCATGTTGTTAAAATAAGGTACCTTGAGTATACAAAAATAAAAATAATTCAAGAATAGTTGAATAGATGTTTTATCTTTATATTTATTGCCTCTTAAAAACGTTAGATTTTATTCGTTTACGAATCTTCGTAAAATTGTTTGCAGGGATGTTAGAAAAACGATGTAGGGACAAACAATTTTGATGTTTTTACAAACATTTTTCTTACGTTTACGTAAGAAGCTGTGGGAAGCGTCTGTAATATATTCATTGTTTGTGTTTATTAATGAGAAATTAATATCATATTCTTTCTTTCGCAATAGATATTTAGTTAAATGACCCAAAAATGTTTGTTATTCAAGGATTTAAAATTGTGAATTTTATTGATTTCTAAGCGGAGTGTTACAGGTAACTTTTCCTTTCCATAATCACTTTCATTGTTAAATCGCGGGCAGCGATCATAATTAATTTTCAAAAACGGAGTTAACTGGGAGGACAGTGTCAATAATCGCCCGCCGGTCTGAATTACCTACCCATGATACATTTTTATCGAAGGCAATATCTCACAATCACTTAATTCGGGCTAAAGCGTGATTGCTTCGGTTGTCCTTAAGCTTTTTGCAATTTCTTGAATAGGCTAATCACTGGTTAATAATAGTAAACCTCAACGGTGGCAACAGCCATGCATGATTGAAGCTCATCTTCAGCTAGTTAAAAAAAAGTCGCAGAAATATTTCGTATGCAGCTCGGCGCGGTAACTGATGCCTTTCAATGGCGCTCAAGGCCACCGCCGCAATCTGCCCGCTTCCCAGAGAGGCTTTAATAGCGCAAATATTTTCCGTGAATCACCCTAATTGTGATTTACCCTTTCCGCGGCAGTCGTCGGAATCTCCGTTGCTGTCGCGGAAAAACAATCCTATCGAGTCGATTAACATTTCCATCACAAAAGAAAATTAGCTGGGCCTTCGGCAAGTAGGTCTCCGCGATATATTTAGATCGAAAGGTGGACACCGCGTCTCGGACCAATTAAGAGCCCCACCGTGGGGCCATCTGCAGCCGCTCTGCACGTCTGCAGAAGCAGAAGTCGTCCGGTGGCGCGGTGACACGTTGTTTTCGGACCGAGGGCCATTCATCGGTCATTGATTTCTTTTATGTGCTCATGAGTAAGAAAAATTCTTCGCCTCAAGGTCAGCGCAGCA
Organism: Eutolmus rufibarbis; assembly: GCA_963920795.1. NCBI lineage: Eukaryota > Metazoa > Arthropoda > Insecta > Diptera > Asilidae > Eutolmus > Eutolmus rufibarbis. Next base: position 25,100,173 of record OY987205.1, read on the forward strand.
GGTAAAAGTGAGCAAAAATTATCTTCGCACTAGCGCTGCTCTGCGACGTGCTGCGCGCCGAGCGACATTGACTCGGAATTGCCCTGCGCGGCAATTCAGAAATTCAGTTACCTTGTTTTCTGGTAAATTTAAGCTTGCGCTGGCGGATTTTACAGCCAAGCCCCCGCGCTCTGCATCCCTCCTCCGCAAAATCACACTAGGGTTGCCAACTATTTTTCGAGAAAATGCTATATTTATATCGAAAGCTAAATTTTAGCTCTAGATCTAAAAGTATAAGTAATTCTTCCGACATTTTAGACTCCCGGATCAAACTTGTGAATGGGCGTAAACAGAGTTTAGTTTCCCATACTCTACTAAAATTACGCTTTTACAAAAACGAGAATTACTCGTTAAAAAACAAATTTAAAAAAAATTTCCCATACCAACATTTTGTTGAGAATTAAATTTACTACCAAAAAGGTCTGAACGATTAAATTCTGAAATCCAGTACTTTCAAGGATATATTTCTTTGAACTTTATCGTAAAAATTCATAACGATAGAATTCGGCCGATTTAGACGTTTTAAGACTTTCAGACTCCAAAAAAATGGTTTTTAAGAATTTTTTTTTCGACTGTCTGTCCGAATCAAATTCTTGTTTGCACCCTGAAGAAATGGCTGAAAAACGACTGAAAAATAGCTGAAAAATGTCTAAAATAATTAAAAATCTTCGACTTTTTGATGGAGAAAAGTATTTTAATTAGAGTTTTTTTCCTTTGGCTTTTCTTTCCAGTCTCATAGGCTAATTTCAGCAGTTGGTCTAACACTAATCCTCTCGAAATTTCGGACTCCTAGATCAAATCTGTAAACGGCGCAAGCAGAGTTTAGTTTCCCATACAACTTGTATTCGTGAATAACTCGTTTAAAAAAAAAAAAATTAAAAAAATTCTCATAGCAGCATTTGGTTGAGAATTCAATTTCCTACCAACATAATTTTAACGACTCTTTGTGAAAGAGTAATTTTTTCCCATACAAATTGTATGGGAAACTAAACTCTGTCTGCGCCATTCACAGGTTTGATCCAGGAGACTGAAATTTCGGGAGGATTACTTTTATATCTAGAGCTAAAACTTAGGCATATGGGACCGAAAAAAAAAACATAAAACCCAAACAAAAATCCCTACTATAATATATGTATGTATATGTACGTATATACAAAATTCTGCGATAATTATACAATTGTTCTAGAAAATACTAATTAGCAATTGAACAAAAGTATAGTATAGTTTAACGCGCCATTTGAAAAACCTTCATAAATCGAATTTAAGCTCAATTAGACCTACAGCGAAATTTGAGATTGGCGTTCCCGAAAGCCCTAAAATATATCTTTTGAGTTAGATCCAACCATCTTTGGAGAAATCCATCAAAATATTGGAGCCGCTGTCATTACTTTATATTTACTTTTTATATTTTTAAAGTTAAAGCGTAATCAGAACCTCACTAAGTGAATTGCCAAGAAAAATTTATAAATATATAAATTTTTAGCACAATAGCTCAACAGGAAGTAGATGAAAATTCGATTACTAGACGTGATTTTTTCCGCATCGATAAATTAAGTTAAAAGCGTATAATGGCGTTGCGCATAATTGTGGTATTTGTGTGGCTAATTTTTTCTTGATTTCGAGAAATTCTAAGCTGTTTTATGTCTTAAGACTAGGTACTCCTTCAGAAATGACTAATTTTCTTATTTCTTACTATCGCTTTGGTTTTAATATTATTACCTTGTCCGTGAGTTTACAGTATAATTTCCATGATGTTATTGCGTCAAGCAGTAGAATCGAAATTACGCGAAATTAAGCAACAGTAGCTGCGTTTTTTTCACAATCGCATCCGGATCAAATTTAGCAGGAAATTTTGCATTGAATTGAAATTTATATCAAACAATTTTTATTTCGTGAAAATAAAATCGAAATGCTTTGATTTATACCCACATTGCGTCAAAAAGTTAATCCAAAAATTGTTCTGTTCAAGATTTGTGATGCGCTTTTTGCAAAATTTAAATTTGTTATGTAGGCGAGGACTTATAAACTTCAATTCAATGAAAAATTTCCTAACTAATCTGATCCGGATCTAAAAGTGAAAAAAAACGCAGCTAGTGTGAGTTTTTCTTTTATTTTTAATAGATTTTGCAGTTCATAAACATAGAATATTTGCTATTCTATGAAAAATTAAAGTAGTCGAGTATTACTCATATATTTTTGTATACTTCACATGATCCAAAAAAAATCTAAGCGTGCTAAAAGTTTCATAATTTCTTTTTTTCAAAACGTTACAAGACCTCAACTACTACTACTTACTAATAAAATGAATATATTCACGAGTTGCCACTAATTATCCGATTTCTTATCTTTATATATATAATTCTACTGTACGTGTGTATGTCACTGAACTCCTCCTAAACGGCTGGACCGATTTGAATGAATTTTTTTGTATGCGTTTGGGTGGCGCCCTGGATGGTTTAGATTCACAAATCAGCCCGGCAGATGGTCAGAATTTACGAATTCAGGATGGCGGACTGTCAAATTTTGAAGTTAATCCGATTTCCACCAAAATTGGTACTTTTGCGTTTTCGGGGTCGCTGATTTCAACCCGACTGTCAGAATTTACGAATTCAAGATGGCGGACTGTCAAATTTTGAAGTTTATGCGATTTCCACCAAAATTGATACTTGGGGGTTTTCGGGATCACTGATTTCAACCCAACTGTCAGATTTACGAATTCCAGATGACGGACTGTCAAATTTTGAAGTTTATGCGATTTCCACCAAAATTGGTACTTTTGCGTTTTCAGGGTCGCTGATTTCAACCCGATTGTCAGAAGTTACGAATTCAAGATGGTCGACTGTCAAATTTTGAAGTTTATGCGATTTCCCCAAAATTTGGTACTTGCGGGTTTTCGGATTCACTGATTTCAACCCGACTGTCAAAATTTACGAATTCAAAATAGCGGGCTGTCAATATTTTTATATATTTTATACATTTTACACGTGTATTGCGCATGAGCTCGTGAGTGCTATAGGTAATACTTTGTAATTGGAAAGTAGAGGGGAGATGAGAAGAGGGGAAAATGTTTATCTGTGAAGTTTATAGTAAGTCACGCAAAAAGTACTTATCCGATTGAGATGAAATTTTATGGGCATGTCGCGCATAACATTCTGAGTGACATAGGCTATGCATCGCAATTGGAAAATGGAGAGGAAAGGAGAGAGAGGGGGGAAATGTTAAGCAGTGATAAGTTCATGGTGAGTCGCGCAATAACCACTTATACGATTGAGATGAAATTTTATGGGCACGTTGCGCATTACCTCTTGAGTGACATAGGCTATGCATCGCAATTGGAAAGTGAGGAAGGGAAAGGCGAGAGAGGAAGAGGGAGAGGAGAAAATGGTGAGCTGGTGCGACACACAGAAAGTACTTATACGATTGAGATGAAATTCTATGGGCATATTGCGCATAACCTCATGAGTGACATAGGTTATGCATTACAATAGGAAAGTATGAGAAGGAGCAGAGGGGGGGATTTTGAGCAGTGATATGTTTATGGTGAGTCACACATAAATCATTTATTCGATTGAGATGAAATTCTATGGGCTTGCTGCGTTTAACCTCCAGAATGACATTTGACAAATTTGAAATTGGCAAAGCCATGTCTTTATTAAGGTTTAGCTTTATTATAGGGATAGTTGTGGCCGGGCAACACCGGGTACGGGTCAGCTAGTATATTATAATTCTATATTTCGTGTTACAAGTTCAGAAAATATATCAAATAAAGTTAATCTTGCTAATATCAAATTACATCTTAAGATTTAACTTGATGTTTGAATGTTTGATTGTGAATGATTCTTTAACATTGGAACTTAAATGTATCACTCGAGTTATCGTAACGAAAATTTCATACTTGTTATGAACTTCTGAATTTTTCAAGGCTATTCAAAAAGTTTAAAAATCGTTTCTTAAAAGTATAAATTGAGAATACAAGTAATAACGACACACTATAAATTTTTCTCACTAAAATGCAGTGAATCTCAACTAGAGTTGGTTTCCTAGATATTTAGTGAAAAGCGAAGCATTAGAATTCTATTGTAATTATTTCTTGCATTTCTATGTTAGTTCAGTGGTTTTCTGGAAAATATTCCTATTTAGTGTTAAATTCTGGTCATGAGTATATTACCTAATTGAGTCAAATAAATATGATGAGACTTTCCCATTGCACTTAAATTTCCAACTTAATGTGTCCATGGGAATGTAGCTAAAATAGGATTATAGGTAAAACGAAAATAACATTCATATTTGTAAATATATTATATAGTAAATTAATTAAATTAAATTAATTCATTAAATTGTGTGGCGATAATTATAATTATGCATTACGTTATATATTTTATACTACAAAGGATTGGGTACAAGACAAATTACGATTACAAAATGATTTAAATATGTATATGTACCAAAAAAGTTGTGCAATCGTCTAGAATTTCAGCAGATATAGAACTAGAATATGTGATCGTTCACAGATAGTACTAGAATTTTAGTTAAGTTATAGGGAATTTCAGTAAATGAAAATATTAATCTATAAAAGTTTTTGACAATGTGCTAGCTAGAATTCAGTTTTACTGGAATAACTTTTCGGTATTTTTGGACAAAATTACTGAAAAATAATTAAAATAATTTACTAGAATCCGTCTAGTTGAGTTTCACTCGAAAAATTTCTTAGTGTATTTACAGATATAAATAAAATAAAATCATTATAGGTATAGTAAGTATAAGTACGGTGCACCAAAATATAGAACGATAGTAGTAATAAGAGTACGGTTGGTAACACTACATCAGAAACTTCTCCAGCAGATGTTAACTTGACGCGTCCTCTTTAGCAAGTAAATTACGCATGCAAATCGCAGTCACTTTGGTAGCACCGGATGGCAAATTTTAAGTGGCGCGACAACTGTTAGTCGCCTCCAAATTTCTGCTGCTTTCTCGCTAATTAGCCCGCTGAACTAAGTGCGGATATAAACCGCAAGATTGAATCTTTCCGTCAATTTATTGTAATCCGCCGATATCATTCTTTGAATGCGCTTAAAGATTTTTTCTCGAAGCCGGGGTGATATGGATGCGTGCTCTCGCGATCCCGACTTGCTCTGCGTGAAATAATTGGACGCGGTATTTATGGTAACGACTGTTCGGCAAAGTAAACAGCGTTTTATAAGATGAACCTAAAAAATGGTTATGGCTTTAAGAAGCTGCTCGATGTATGCGAATAGCATTTTAACTTTTAGCGAGGGCACTTACTTACCCCACGCATCTTGAGAGGATGAGAGATTTTTGAGTTATTGTGCCGCGTGCAATCTCTACAATAACGCAGATAATGGCAATATTCAGAAGGTTCTTACCTTTTAACTAAATGGCTTTATTTTCGAAATTCAGTGATTCTGTGGCTAATTCACTATTCAGTTTTATATGGACTTAAGATAAATGAAGAAATAATCATTACTTTAAGAAGTGGAGATACGAAGAAATTCCAGTACCTAACAGTAGGCACCTAATGCCTGATTTTAATTATTATAAATGTAACGTTTTCACTACCAAAAACTACATATGTATACCTATACTTTAAAAATTAGAATAGTATCAATTAATAAATATTAACTAATCTTTTCAAGCCACGTATTAAAATTTTATATCATTAATAATGCACAATATAATGTAAGTTCGTTTCGTCATCAAAATCGGGTAATTTCGAAATTAATGGTTCTAAATCTAGGGGAAACTAAATCATTAGGAATGTAAATGTAGAAGATACTTATTCGTATTGCGAAATATGTCTAGATATTATGAATCATTTCTATAACATATACATATATCTAAAGCCTGATTTCAATTTAATTTGCAATAAAATATTGTCGAGCATATGTGCTTTGTTTTAATGAATTTTCCGGGTATACTGTAAATTTTACTGAAATACCACTTTGTATTTTATTGCTTTATTGGCAACCGGCAAAGTAGTTTTAATGATTTGAATATGTTTCTTAATCGCAAATTAAAAACTACTTTATTAAAATGTTCACTTTGAGGGATGATTTCACCGTTTAGAAAATTTTGCTTTATAATAAGAAATTTTCGTGTTTTAAATTTTTGATAAAAAATAAAATTTTCAAAGAAGAAATAGCAAGGTTTAAGGATTTTTAAATGTTTTACGTTCGATTACATACTCGTACAATGATTGATTCATAGACATTTAAAAATTAATAAAGAAAATTATAAAATTATGGATCGACCGATTCAAACGCAATTAATATACAATAGATATATGTATACCTACATATTTCTAACTCCAGTTGAACCATAAAATCCCAAGTCTCAATTTTACGACAGTAAGAGATTTCTACGTAACAAAACTAAAGTCTTAACATTTTACTAAGTTACTTAACGCCAATTTACCATCGAATTTGAATATTTAAGTAAATTTTACCAAAGAACATTATATCATATTACATATTATTATAATGGAGCCAATTTTGCAATCAGCAGATAAATTTATTTATCAAATAAAATACTCCCAATAATCGACTGGACTTTGATTTAAAGTAGATTTTTAATTTACGATGTTATCATTCTATTGAAAAATATGCAGTTGAAGAGCTAACATGAATTTTAACAAACTGAAGCCAATTCCTTAAAGTGTTTAAAGCCTATATATGGCTGAGTAGACAGAGAAATTGTCTACAAGTTATCATTTAGGAATTGATTTATATTGATATTTTAAAAATAATCATTTAGGAAATTTACGAAACAAAAGTAACTTACAGGAAAACTATCCTTTGTGTTTTATTATTAGTATATGTATCCATAGATTAGAACATTTTATGCTTCATTATTCTGACTAGTTTAACTTTAGATTTAACATCAGTTGAAAAAATATTCAATACTATTGTTAGACGTCGGAATTAGCATCTATAGTTGCCTAAATTGGCATAAATAATTCAGTTTTAGTCTATACTTAATACTGCCATTAATTGCTTTTTTGACTGTTATATCTAGTCTTGAAAGCAATTCTTTTATAATTTCCCAATTATTCATATAAAGTTATAGTTTACTTCTGGAGGTCGTCTACTTATAAAGTTGATCGAAATTTTCATGATTTTAAAACAAACGAGTCTTTTATAAAACAAACGAAAAACTGGAAAAAGAAAGGAATGCTGAAATAAGAGTTCATACTTTATCATATTATTCAAATTTCTACTGTTGGAAGCTCAATTGTTTTTTTTTTCACAAAAATTAATTTTTTGGCGTTCGCTTAGAAACCAAAGTGTTAAGTTGTGAATAGCTTTTTGAACAAGTACGCAAATCAGTTCTCGTTTGAAAATTTCCGCAAAGTTAGTTAAATTGGCTGGACGAACTCTTCCTGGTAAGATCACAGAGGAGGTCTCTTTTTAAGCGCGAAAATAACTCAGAAAGGCAAAAAGCTGGACACTGCCAACAGTGACGCAAATTAGCTCTAAATCTTTTGTTGGCTAACTGCTGAGTTTAAAGAATAATAAAAATTTGAATGAAATATTTCTGGACATGATTCTTGCAAAACGCCCTGAGTAGTTTAAAAACCAGCTAATTGCACGGTTAATTGGTTTTTTCGCAGCAGTGGTAGTTTTTGTTTGGAGAGTTCACCTGACCAGAAAAAAAGCTCAGAAGAACCGAGCAGTATTGGCGAATTGTTGAGGTTTCACCTTGAAGCAGAACGACTCAGGTCGCGTTGCTTGCAGCAGGTAGGTACCAAAATCAGCGAATATGTTGCTCACCAGCTGCCTTTGCAGATAAACCTCGATCGGTATTTTTTCGCCTAAACGATGTCCTTACACGATCCGGATCTACTAAGATTGCAATTAATACGTCGATCGATTGCTTGCACAGTCGAAGTCGAGACATTCGACTGGTTATGTAATTTCGCGGGCTCTAAAATGCTGTCAACAATAACAAAAGTCGCTGTACTGGCGGACGGGCAGGCCAGCGACCGAGCGGTTAGAAAAACCCGGACTTGGGTAAAAATAGACGGCCGATGGAAGCAGATCAGAATTTAGCCAGAGTGCCGACTCGAGGCCAGGTGATTAGCTTACTCATGCGTGCGCCGTGCTAGCGCGTGAGTCACTAACTTTGCTTAGACTCTACCTGAATAAAATCGCCGAACGGCGCAGCACGTTGACACATGCACTTAATTTCATACCGCGCCGAGCCGGGTTTTAATCACGAGCGCCTTTTGTCCGGCCCCTGCAATGGAAGAACCCGGGCAAGATCAGCGTTAGCGGGATTAGGTTGCATATTTTTGGCATTTAAGCAATAAAACCCAGTTAAGACTCGTTTCTTGGGAATATACAAAGATTTTGAAAAATTCTGGGGCTTGCTGCCGGTGTCGTGATATTTTATTTCGGGCATAAATTGCCGTCTTCATCGTCGCCGGAGCTGGTTCTAGTCCGCTGCTGAATGTCAAGGCAACCGAAATTCGGTGATCGATTCTATTTAGCCGCAAACCTCCTGTCGCTCGATTCTGTTATTGATGCTTTATCACGTTTTGTTATCAAATTGAATTTATTGTTTGCTGCAAAACGTTATGAGGAAAAAATCGATGAAATGTTATTCTACCAGATTTTTAATTTATGCCCATGTTCTCGGCGCATTGTAGTCGAACGGCGTTTAATCGAGTGCTATAAACCTCTAATTTATTCTGATTTTTTTGGAAAGTAAAAACTGAAAACAGCAATTAGCCAATGAAAGAGAAATCGTGGGAATTACGAATTGTTTACAATTTCCTGTAGAGGATATATCTTGGGGGAAATCGTAAGTCAATGACTGTTAATGTGCTTTCGTCCTTAACCTTTTAAGGGTACTAACACATCTGCATAATTTTAATGTCCATATATTAAATCATCATGTCAAAATAAACGAAAACTGCATAAAAAATACATATAAGTAATTTTATAATTTTAAAAAGATGTTTAACTTTTAAGGAGTTGAGTCCGCTTGTTGACTCTAGATTAGCTTTTAATTTTGTACCTGACCATAAATGGAGTTTTATATTTTGGTACAAAATAAACCGAAATTTTAAGTGGACACTGTAAAAAATATGGCCTTAATATTAATTGTTCATATCAATTAAAAAGATAAATTGATATAATTTTGCTGCAAATTAGCATCCAGTTATATGAAGAAATGAATATGAGTCAAAAAGTATCTCAATTATTGTTTTTTAAACTTTACTATTTAATTGTTTGAAAGCTTATATTAACTTATCTTAATACCTTTCTATAATATTACCTTCCATCGAATCGAACCGATGTCTATTTTGTTTCTAGACGAACCTGCCTTTATACTGAAGGTCCTGAATTTTAGAAATTCTTTATTAGCAGCATGAACAGTATAATCAAAAGTTCGTTTTAGTATGATTATTTTTAAAACAGTTTTATTTGTTCTACTCTTTGACGAACCTGTCTTCATACTGAACATCCTGGATTGTAAAAAATACGTATTTAGCAGTTTAATTAGGGTGATGGAAGTTTAGAAGCAGTATATTCAAAATTAAATAAAGTTTGTTTCAGTACGAACAGTTTTATAGAAGGTTTCTGTTTTTCGCCTGGAAATACGATAAACTTTTTAGTGCAACAAACCGGGGTCCCGAGAAACACACATATACAAATGGGACCTATTTGGAATCAATATTTAATATAATGTTTCTTCTTATTTATTTATACATTAATTTATACATAACATATGTACATCATACTGTAAAGTTTTATGATTTACACAGCGGTTGAATATTTTGTATTATTATTACTATTATTTTTTATATTTTAATTCTAGATTTAGATAACTTAGATTTTTTTCTGCGTTAATTCGCTCCGAATCGCAAAGAAAACTATTTGAAGATCATATCTTAGGTAATATGAATTGTATAAAATACTTTATTAACAAAAATTCCAACCAATTTGACCCACTACTGGAGGAAATTAAGATTAAGTATTAAATTGCAAAAAAATTTGTTGCAAAATATCAAATATATCTACTATTGCAAAATCTTCTGTCAATAAAAAAATCAAACATTAACCACAACAAATTGTGATCCAATCATTATTTTTTTCTTTAAGTAGGTATATAAAAAATGAAAGTATAGCTTCTTCTCCAAAAATATAATTACGAAAAAAGTGGAAGTAATTATACCTCACGAGCACAATACAGACCTCAAGAGGTGGTTGACTCTTTATAATTGGGATCTATAATTTGTGATCTGCTCAGCCACCGGGCGTATAGAATAATTATTATCCGCTTAGTCAGATTCGGATGCTCTTCCACAGTATCCAGCTCCATTAAAAAGCTCATATAGATTCATTAGCAACGCGCAACTCGGAAAGAACGGGTTGAGTTGTGTTTTACAACTTCATCGGGAAGTAATTAGCACTAGACTCATACCCAAATGTTATAAATACCTATTAATCTGTAGGTTTTTGCGCATAATATTTTTACTGCGAATCAACTTAAATATGCTTTACGAAAATAAAAATTATTTGATGTTAACGCCTTTTTCATGTTTGTGCAGTAAAAGTTAACAGGTGTTGTCATAAATCAACCTGGGTAAGCTAGTGATTTGCGGATATTGATTTTGAAATCGCATAAATAGTTCCAACCTTCACTTTTATTTATGGTAGTGGGTTTAACTATTATACAAATTGCAAGATGTTACATCGATTTCAAATTAAAATCTACATTTATCTTGTTGGTTGTATCAAATAAATTCTGAGTAAAATAGCCCCTAGAGTTGTGTTACGGTTTTCACCGCATATTGTCGAGCTTACTTGGCCAAAGTGGATTCGCCATCATAAATTTCAAAAGTTCGGATCAATGACCCCGAAAACCACTTTATACCAATCTTTAGGGAAATCCCGAAAGTTTAACATCTTTTCCATAATGACAAAGTTGACTATCCGACCATATCGCGAAATTAGCTCTTTGAAGAATCCAAAATTGTTTGCTTAATTGAAAGACATTTTCATTAAAATCGGGATATACATAGTTATTTAGAGGATCACTGATATCAAAAATGTATTCATTCGACAAGATTTTTCAAATCGACGTGCTATTTACATGAATTTATGAGAAGTTATGTAAATCGAGTAGTTATGATTAATAAGAGTTACATGCTTACATACTAAAATAAGATAAGAATTTTACTAAGTAACAATATAGAAAATGAAAAATTAAATTTTGATTAAACTTATGATTTATAATTTAATAGCATCTATTTGTTGCCAATGAACCAACTTATGTACGTAAAAATATGAGCAAACTATTGTTGCAAATGAATACAATAATGCTAAGTTTTTCTGCAATTTGGCTTTGATCAGAATTTTCGAATTTAAAATCTAACAATTAAAATCAATGAAGAAAGTGATATAATTATTTTCGTTTTTCTATAATTTTATACATGACCTTGTGATGTTTCTATACTATTACGATCTAAGAAATTTCACTTCCTTTACACATTCATGTGAGGTGTGGTCTGACTTTCGGTTGGGGAAGTGAAACTATTTATCCAGATGAAAAAATGTTCGCTTAAAAAAAATGGCCTTTCCGTTCCAATTATAGTACAATTAAAAAATCTTAAGGTTCGTTCGCCTGGGGAAAACTAAAACCATCCGCGAACGACCTTGCTGACTCACATTCTGACGAGTCAAGATATTGGCCGCTCCGCTGGGAATCTGTAATTCTCCGTGGCTTAAAATGATTCAACGGAAATAATTCTTCGAAGGTTAAGTTCTGCAACAGTCAGAAAAGTTTTGCCCTCTTCTAGAAGGGAAGTCTTCTTTTACTCACCTATCTGAATTACCTCCATGGGAACCCCGCGTAAAATAGGTTTTGTGGATGAGAGTTATGCATTATTAAAATTAGGTGAGCAATCACATTAGTCGAGCCAATTCAATTAATGAGCAAGACCGCAACTTTTTGCTGGGAAATACCCAGAGATATTTTAATCAAAGTTTTTACGCAAGCTGCGAAAAGTATTTATTTAAATAAGAAAATACCTTGACTGCTTAGCGTGGGAGTACGCAGAAACACGCAATGAATTTCTCTTAACTCGTCAAAGTCACCTAAGAACTTTAGCATCACATGCTTGAATCTGACATTCCATGTCTATAAAGTAGTATGTATATTAATGTTAAGAATAAAAACAAGAATTGACCCACTGTTACTAGCAAATGTGATTGGAAAAACATTCTATGTTTTTAAAGTACATATACTTTTTTCTTGAGTCTGACGTGTTTTCTTTAAAAGCTTGTATGCGTTATAAAGTAGTTTATATTTCAAAAATGAAAGATAAGAGTATGTTTTGTAAAACAATGGTCTAAAATAGGAAAATTTAAACAAGAGCAATTGTCTTCAAATATAGAATCATCTAAAAAAAGACAACTTGTTAAGCAAATAACTTCGTAATTTGTGAACTAATTAGGAAGATTCTTTTTTGTTGCATCTAGAAAAAATTTGTAAAAATATGTGATACAATTATATATAAATAACAATAGTGTAGTTGGAAGAGAAATTCCACGAAAGTGCGGGATGCTTAGGGTCGTCCATTTCAAATTTATATTCAAATTTTAAAAAGTAGAAATGGCGATTCTAATTGTTCCTGTCTTTAAGAATTCCAAATAAAAGATGTTATAGAGCGAACAGCAAAAATTAACTTTTATTCAATTTCCGATTATTAAAGCTAGTAAAAGCCGCAATAATCGAACATCCTCGATATAAATGCATTATTGCAATTCGCTGGTTTAGAAGATTCACCTATTGTTTTTTTTTTACTGTGTATGAAATGTATTTCTTTAATTTTGTTTAATGATAGCTAATCACTAATGTCAAATTCTTTTGTTTCCATAACGTCACATCTTTGAGAAAAATAGGATGAGAACTAAAACAAATCATATGTTGAGCATATGTGAAATTGAAAAAAAAATATACATACATATGTATACATATAACAGAACTAGAAAAGTGCTCATAACATGATTTAAAAGAAGCCTACATCTTTATCTAGATATGTGAAGTAAACAATTCCATAGCTCTTACTAAGCATAGGTATGTATTGAGGAATTAGCTATAAATTGTATGAATTGAATAACAAAGAAAACTGAAATTCATAGAATACTTCGACTTTAGTATTTTAATATAATAGCTCTAAATTCAAACTTTTATTTGAGCTTCATTAGCAGCACCTATAATAATCCATTGTTTTAAAATGAATTATTATAAATGTTAAAAATATGATATTTTGTACTTTGCAAAGCGCTACATTTCTCAAAACCATGACGTGATGGGACATTTTTTTTTTGTGAATGCGTAATCTAAGGAAAAAAGTCCTATAGAAATGATATGTACCTACATAATATTATTTGTTTAAGAATAAAATTAATGTAAACCAGTGTATCCAAAGATTGCAAATAGTCGAAAATGTACTGTATTTTAAATACAAAAAAGAGTTTCGAAGAAACTATTGATATATAATATTAAAAACCTAATCGTCTTAAAAAATTAGAAGCGTTTATAGTAATAAACGTCATCTCTTGATTGCTCAGGTTCTACTTAAAAAGAAAATTGTACAGATCAATAGAGAGCCCAAAATGTTTTTTCTGGGGAATCACAATTACTTGCTAAATGCTGCAATTTTCTCTCAATTTGAAAGTAAAATTAATAATTATGAAAAGTACTATATATGAATCTTAATTTGGAGCACACGTGCAGTAGTGCGCCTATTTGCGGTGCCCTGCCTATTGTTAACAGATCTATGCTGTCGGGCAACATACAATACATAGATGTTAATCTACCGAAATTTCAATTGAATTACCAAAGTTGGTATAGCACTCGATGCAGAAGACCTTGGCTTTAATTCCCTGGATATCAAAGTTTGATTTGCGCAGGCCACCCGTACAGAAAAAGGGACGGCTTAATCTTTAGCTGACTTAGCATTAAAGAAAAAAACCTTTTAAAAACGATTAGGACATGGAGTTTGAATTTAAAAGCAAAAACAATACTTCCCTTTTCCTTCAACACAAGCTTTAGTGTGGCGTAATCGAGCATAATCCCCAAAAAAGCGTAAGCTTGCCCTAAAATTCGTAAATAAACCAAGGTTGTGGTGTGAAAATTGCAAAAAATAAATGGGAAAATCACAGTAAAATAACCGTAAACCGACTTTTGCGGAATGCTAATTGGACTCACTGACTTTTTGCGAGCATTCCGAGTGACCTAGCGTGGGTGCAAAATCGACGATCATTAAACAACTTTTTTGGTGTATATTTTCATTAAATGGCATTATACGACAAAAAGTATGCCTGGCGGCGGTTTTCTGCAAAATATTACAAAATCGAAAGTATTCAGTTACCTGAGCTAGGACCGCTCTTGGAAGAATTCTACGAGCGGAGGGCGCGGTGTCGTCGAGTAAAATGCCAACTGCGTCGTACCAGCGGTGAGATGAAATTTCAAAATCTTTTGCAGGTATTACGAATAAAGCAACGTTTAAGGTTAATTCCGCAGCCTTGGAGGTGCCCGCGGTTAGAGAGGAATGTGCGCCATTTGGTCCAGCGGAAGTTGTGCCCAGAGCAATTGCTTTGTGCTCTGACGCCAGATGGGTGAAAGTGAGACTTCGGAGGCCGCTGAAAGAAAATGAAGGAGAAATGCGGCGTACAACCGAAACGTAATCGTTTACGTCGCGTTTTGCGCTGTTTTCGGCCTAGTGGTCGAAAAGTTCAAGGTCGTTCGACAGGAACTCGTTACGACCGGGATTTGGTCCATAACAGCTCAGGGCAGAACCAGTTTACCTGAGCTATGAGATGCGCAGTCTACTTAAAACACCAGTTTTATGGCTGCAGGTAGCTTTATGGATCCGTTTTATCTGTTTCAGCCCACAAGGAAGTTAATCTCTCGAAAAAATTTTGCGTTCACTTAAATCACACGCAATGGGGTTGCATTGTTGCCATCTTACCGATCTGATCTCGTTTTCAGGAAATCCAGAAAATAAATTATGGCAATAAATCGACACAGAGTAAAATTATGTAGAAGTAGCTATTACCTGACGTAAACAGATAGGTATTGAATTTTATTAAAAACTCCTTACCAAGATAATGACTTATTTATTCGCCTTGTTGAAAGATGAAAAAAAAACATAAATCTGCGTGATCACCATCATTCTGTTCTGTGGACTTAAGACAATAAATTATCTGCGAGCGATTTAAATTGGGTTAATTTTCTAAATTTCAAGACACACACGAGACACTTGTAAACAGCGCTTAATATCTTAATTGGGATGGTGTTCCCGGTGAGATCGATCAAATCTCTAGCCACCTGAGAATCACGAGGCGCGAGCAATTTTAAATTGCCGCCAATAAGAACAAAACCCAGGAACATGGTGCAGCATCCATGAGTGGACCGGAATACCTGGCTCCGATGGCCCATACCTGATTTATTTCTCATTAACTGGATGTTTCTGTGCACGGCCCAGCCGAAGGGGATGGTATTCCGGGACGGGGTTTAGCGCACTTGCGACTTCTTTATGGTCACTTTTCATCCTATGCGTCGTGAGTGTCAAGTGGATTTGTCTCCGCAATTAATGAAGTGTTGGATTCAATTAGGCTCAGCTCCTACGTGGGTGTTTTCTTTTATCAGCAAGTGGCACGTAATTGGTTCCATGGAAGTACATTTCCAACGTTTTTTTTTCCACAAGTCATTCACTGCTTTTAAATACGGGCATTTTGCCCTAGGGATACGTTTAATTGACGATTTTTGAAGAAAATATTCACTGAGAGAAAAATATAGTCAAATATTAAACGAATACTTTTCAACAATTTCCATAGTTGATTACTTATAAACGGAAACACGCAAACATTTCTTCAAAAGTGGTTATAATTAGTTAAAAATAGCTAAAATTGACTTTAAAATAGCTAAACGAGCATAATCCTGTTAACAAAAATGTAATTTTATAATTGACTATCAAAAATAGTTGATTCTTGACCTCGCTTAAACAGATAAAGTTTTTGCGTCACTATGTCACTTGCAATCTCTAATTGTATTTTAACGTTTATTTCACAGTTTTTATCCTACTATTTTCTAATCAAATCAATCTCGTTGTAGTCAACTTCAACTTGTAACAGATTTTACCATCTTGCAGTCAATTTAACCAATTTGTAGTCGTTTTAACTGCTTTAGCATTCGATGCTTGCATAGGTTCAATTAATTGCAAAGCTGGTTCTGAATGATCCGAAATTTTATTGGCAAGTTGTATATGCGATGAAAATGATCCTAGACTAAGAATATTTGAAATTGATTTTATCTTCGTGTTAAGCAATAGTCAAATACACATTTTTTTTATGAGTATGAAAACTAATGTTATTTAGTTGGAAGCAAACTTAACTTACTATCATTATTTGTGAAAATGAATTGGTCAATCTTTGTATTTACTTAACGAATAATGCCAAAAATGTGGTTCGATCTAAGTATTTTTAAATATAGACTTGAGAAACTTAAAGATGGACAAGAATCTAGTAATAGTAATCTATTAACTAACTAACTATTATATAATTAATATATCTAATAAAATTTGAAATGTAAATAATAAATAAATATTCTTTAAAATTGTTATTCTTATAATACTTATTTTCAATCCATATAAATACTATTAGTAACCTAATTATATAGATTTATTTGTTAACAATAAAAATGTCCTTAAAATAACTATTATACAAAAATGAGAAGTGTAGGAAAAATAATTAACAGGAAGAATGTAATTTATTCTAACTAATTTATAGTGAAATTTTATTACTTTTTATTTAAAAGTAAAAGGAATTAGGAAGAATAAAATAGTTT
Organism: Eutolmus rufibarbis; assembly: GCA_963920795.1. NCBI lineage: Eukaryota > Metazoa > Arthropoda > Insecta > Diptera > Asilidae > Eutolmus > Eutolmus rufibarbis. The sequence goes on from OY987205.1 coordinate 25,117,093, forward strand.
GAATCCTTCATTTTGTAATCAAAAATATTATTGTTAATTTTGACTATATTCTAGTATGCTTTTATTAGTTCGATAGTAAAAATTAACTAATTTTTAGTAATATTTTTAACTATGTATTTTGTAGTAAGCTGAAAATTAGCTAAGAAAATTGTTAAAAATTAGTTAATATCAACTACTTTTTTCTTTGAGTGTAGTTACATAGGAACGTACGGGTATGGCACAATAAAATTCTGAGAAAAATTTCACTAAAATCACAAGTGTTTCTTTAAATTAGGGTTATAAATAAATAAAGGTCCTTAAAAGCTGTTCGAATCAAAAGAATTTATTATATTTTAGTGTTATTTGAATTGCGCTATTGACAAAGTTACTAAGAATTGTTGACTGTTTAAAATTTCAAGTATTTTTGTAAATGTTACAATGTCTTTTTACAAAAACTGTGTAAATCGCTCTTGTCAGATCAACGCTACCTCAAAGGGAAAGATAATTTCATAGTTTTAAGAAAGGAGTTATTGGAGTTAAAGGGTTACATTATGCTACATCGAGAATGCTTGAAAATTAGCATACATTTAAAAACTCATACCTTGTGAAGCTGTGCTTTGCGGTTTTATATTTGAATTAAAGATCAAAATCATATAGTTCGTGGTTTTATACGAAGTGCTCATATCAAAATATACATATGTATACAACAGAATTTTTAAAGAGCAGCTCAGGATCGAAAACCCATTAAAGCTTAAAATATTTTATATTTTACCAAAGAAATGTAAGGCATTTGGTAAGATTTTAAACCATTTCGTATTTTATGGAAATAAGGTTCAAGGTTTTAGTTGAGCCACATTACCATTTCATATAACGATCTTAAAATTTTTAAAGCTAACACAAAATCCTCTACTTTTTTTTCGCAAAGACCTAACGTTCCGAAAAATTTAATTTTCGAATTTGTAATCTACAGACAAAATTCTAATGAAGTTATTATCTATTACTTGTTCTGTCACATAAACGAACATAAAAAAAGTGGTGACCAATGTTGCGTTTTACTTGGCAATAATAAAATTAGTCATGCTTTAATTAACGTCTAAGCATATACATAGTTTTGGTTTGATGAATATAGTAAGTTTCGTAGTAATAGTAATCAAAGTGATTATGAATTCAACTTTGTTGGAATTGTACGACAAGAATCAAGGAACGCATTAATTTGGATAGAGGAGGCGCATATCGAAAATTTAATGAGAAATTGGGGACTAAATTATCAGTTCTTAATGAGAAAACTGATCGAAACTATGTCCTTTTAGTAAACCAGTGTAGCATTTAATTTGTTTTGAACACAGCTGCCACTATCATGAAATTGTTGGTACATATTCATACATACATATGTACATATAGTGGTTTCAAAGCAAATCGATATTATAAACTGTAAAATAATTCCATGCAACGAAAACTATGGCACGAAATACTCTACAGATTTCAGATTATAGTGCAGCGGCTAATTGATAGATTTTAAAGAAGTTTTTATGAAACCCTATACTTTCACTCCATACTCTATTATATACTCATAGGTCTAAAAATTAGTAGTATGTAGTTAGTAGTTAGTAGTATTAGACTAATAGTTTTGAACAGTAGAGCCGATATGAAATAAAACTGAAGTAATAAAATCAATGGGATGAATTAGAGAGTGATTAGGGAATGATAGTTAGAATAGTGATAGTAGTCAATTCCAAGTACAGGATGGATTCTTGTTCATAATGATAGGAGTAACTAGGCAGCACTCAACAATCTTGTTGTTGCAATTGTTCTTGGAGTTCTCGTCCCAATGTGTTCTTCGCAGAAAAAATTGAAGCTATGTAAGAAAGAAGTTTCTCTAACACTAAATGAATTCAGAGTCAGAGTCAGAGTCTAGGCGAAGGAAATTATAAATCAGGTGGGCAATGCGACAGATATTAGTGCAGGAAGCCGGAATAATTGGAATATTTGCGGCTGCAAAAACAAAAGACTTTAATTAGGGATCGTGCATATTTTATAAAAAAATAAGGGAAAAGAAGAGTCTTGCGCTGGCTTTATCAATCCCGCGAAATCTGCTCCGTGCACGGGATGCCTATTGTCGCAGGGCGGACGACCTTCAACTTGAGGCAGCCTTGTCTGTTTTAAAGAGAATGCGTCAGTGTATGGCCGTATTTTCCCATTAAACAGAGTAAAGTGACGTGGAACAGGCGAATGTGTCATGTTGTCCCAGATATCAGAAAACTTGATCGACCTGATGCCTAAATATTAGTCCCTGCGGTGTATATGCCGCGTACTACACTTCAAGTGCTGGACTCACTTATCTGATAAAGTACTTGTTGTGAGGGACAACTCGACTAGCAGAAACATCATTAAAATCCATTGGAGACTTTATCAGTAGCCGGGGGATTTCTTTTCGCGTACGTCAGCCCACTGTTCTATAAAATATGTTAATTGAGTTTTGCATACAAGGCTGGGCTCTGTCCGATCGGTCTGACTGCGAACGGCACGGATCTCAGCTGGAAGTGGATGTCGGTAGCCGCAAGAACAATAAATTCAGCAAAGGAAACACTCCGCAAAATGATACATATAAAGCGTCTAGACGCGATACGGAGTGTCCTCCTTCAGAAAAGTCATTTGCAACCTTAACACCGGCGCAGTCCCGGCCGGCGAACGAACGGTGAGAAAATCCCCGGCGAGTGCTGATTTACCTCTCGTGCAGATTCTGAGAAGAACAAATTAACGAAAATGTTTTCAATTGATTGATAATTCCTGAGGGGACTGCCGTACCTGAACCTCGCTCATTTGCATTTAGTCCTAGGCACAATGTCGTGCCGAGCTGCTGTGAGAATATGACGAGGTGGCGACTTATTTCTTATCGCCAGAGGCGCACCTTTTCATTCATTTGCGCGATTGCCTTAACTCTTAAGAGCCATTTTTAAGTCATATTCCGTGTCTCTTCTCGGGGTGGTGTGACTTCAGGAAGCTTCTTTGTGTCGGGCAGTCCATTTTAAAATAATAAAAATTCACGTTCTTACCCAAAGCAGACAGACTTCTTGCTTATGGTGACAAAAGTAGACAAAAATATGCACTTATGGTTATAAAAATTATGAGATAAAAGTTCAGGAAAAAAAAAAAAATTAATCATTTTAGAAAATTGAACGCAAAATGTCTTATAAAAAAAAACTGTAATTGTTGTACTTCTAGCGACCAAACCTGAAAAAAACCTTAACTAATATTAAAATGAAAATGAAATTTACATAAAACTAAAATTAAAATCCCAACTAAAAACTAAAATTACAAGCAATTAGAATTAGAATTAAAATGTAGAATTGGAAATAAAATTTAAATTAGAACTAGAATTAGAATGTAAATTAGAATGAGTTGCAAGTTAATCGAAATTAGTATGAAAATTAGGGTGAGTTGAAATTTGATTTAGAACTAAATTAATTTATGCAACTTACTCCAGCTGACACACCAACGTTATTTTTATAGTTGGCGGAACTGAAACGTCTTTGCTTTGCATCTTATACTCGTAAATATGATTAAAGAATTATCCGCACTTAGCAAAATTGTCGAAAGGGTCAAAAAATAGTAGTTTTTAAGTTGTATGTAATTTTTAACCAATTTTTAAAACGGAAAAGATTTTGCATTCGTCGCGTATGTTTTTTTAAATTTCGTGATCGAATTCGTATATCATAAAAATTTGATTAAATTCGAGGTAGCACTGATATCAAATTCGGTGCCAAATTTTGAGGTCCCTCATTAGAAATTCACAAGAAGAGGTACATACATTACATAGAAAGATTTTGAATTACCGATTTTAGATTCGGTGCCAATCTTTGAAAAGTAAAAATGGCGTAGATTTAAATTTGTATGAGGATGCTTTTGAGGTCGCTAATTTTAAATCTGGTTATATATAATTCAACAATGCTAAAATGAGAACCTTTTAATACAAACAAATATTAAAAAAAATAAAAAAAAGGGTTTTTTTTCAAATATAACTTATGATATGTATTAATTTTGTCACCTTTTCAGAAAATACTTATTTTTAGCATTTAAAACGCGACAACGACAACGATGTCCAAATATTTCCAGTAGAACGATTTTGATAGTCAATGAAGTGAGTGTAAAAGTTAAATGTTTTTATAGTTTGGACCGAAACTGATGCGTTTTTAATTTTCCGCGAATTTCTTCTTTGACATCAAAACCAAGTTTTAGCGAAATAATTTATTTATTTATGCCTGTAGGAGTCTTAAGAAAATCCAAATAAACCATCGACTGAGATGTCATTTAATAAGTATTTTCTCGTCGAAAAATTGATTTTAAGTTTGGAGTCCTTTTCTTAAACATTGTGACTATCACTACATGTAATAAAATGAAAGGGCTCTAGAGAAATACAACATTGTTGTTATTTTAAAGCTTCCCTGATTTTAAAAGTTAATTAGTATGGAAAAACATAAAAATGTTTTTTATGGCACGCTACAAAACCACAATTTATACTTTTCCGAACTCTAATTAAAGGCTTTTGATTTTATACCAGGAATCTTCTCTGCCAGGCTGAAAATATTCCAATTATTTCGATTTCCTGAACTAATATCTGTCGCAAGGTTCACTTGATTTATAATTTCCTTCGCCAAGACTTGTAGTCTGAATTCATTCATTTAAATAGCCAAACCGTAGGTTTTCCGCGTGCTAGCTCAGTGTTATGAAATTATAATTGCCTCATTTCGCAGATATTAATAAATATTAAGGCGGCAGTGACTTTTCTCGCACCTTTAAAGAAATAATAACAGAAATGTTAAATTTTAATAATTCGAAAAGAAGTCATTAATTAATGCGAATTGAGCCCCTTGGGGTGTCAAAAGGAAACGCTAGATTCTCTTGAATATTACCACCGATAGGTGGTCCTTATAATTATACCAAATATTTTGCTTTATTTAAAAATAACACAAATTTGTCTGGGTTGAAAAAATTCAAAACATCCCAGTGTGATTATATCTCTCAGAGATTATACTAAATATTCTTAAATTATGTAAAGACGATGCCGCTTCCATCGCCACTAACGCGTCATACAGAGTGGAGTCAAACACGAAGAAAAAATATGTCGTGAAAAATCATATGTTAATTAGGGACAACATCATTATTTCGGATATGCCAACTTGTCCAAGGTGTTATCGAACCGGTTCCATTATCATCGAAATTATGTGGCGTCCGGACCCATGAGGTCATCTAATAAAATTTTAGCACTGCAACATTATTCGGCAATGTTGTAATTGGTGTGGCTAATAAATTACCTCTTGGAGGCTGGATGGAGATGGTTTCGTGCCATGACATCAACTGTTGAAGTTTGTAAGATAAAAGCAAAATTGTGTCTCACAACCGCGTAATTGTTATAGACGATGACAGCAATTTTAAAAATTTATTGGTGGAAGTGGAGTCGTTTCGTTTTTCGTTGATCCATCACAACAGGAGTACGTAAAGGTCAGGTGGGATAGGTTACGAGTTTTGCAAAGAAGTGAATCTCTAGAGAAAACAGGAAATAAATTATAAGGAAATCACTTGAGCTGTATCCTGTTAGATGAAATATTTGAATAATAATAAAAAACAAAGTTATTAATGATTTTATTTTCGCTCATTGCACATTTACTGCGAAGGTTATGCTTTACCTGTGTGTATGCTTATGCTATGTTTATTTTTATATTCTAAACCTGGAGCCTACATGTCTGGCACGATCTGAAAAAATGAGAGGTTGAAATATTCACCTCAATGACATAAATAAAAAAAACTGACAAAGGCAATGTGGGAGGGAAGTTTGAGAAATGGAAAACACTGTTCTGCTGTAGCAAAGCCATGGTTCAACCTTCTTATATGTATTAGTATATATGTATGTATATTATACATGTATAAACAAGGTTTTATGAAATTCATTTGAGATCGCACTGCATGTACACCGAGTTCATAGATTTATCAACAAATTCAATATTGTAAGGTTTACAAGAGGACATATGTATGTTTTGTTAACTTCTTTTAATATAAATATTTGACGGAAGAAAATCATTAATTTATATTTGTATTGATTTTTATTATAAAAATATGTACATAAATGTATTGTTGGTTTACTATTTGAATTATTCTATGCATATACAATAAAATAACATGTCCTGACTGACTGATTCATCAATGCCAAGCCGAAATCGCTGAAGTTAAATACATGAAATTTGGTCACTATTTAGGTTTCCTTTGTGACGTAAGCACTTACTAAGAAAGGATTTTACGAAATTCTTGTCCTAAAGGCGTTAAATATGTATGTAAATTCGTCATTTTTAAGTTAAATCCACGAAAACTTATATTTGGCCCTTAGGTTAGAAATTAAGAAAGACGTATTTCAAGATTTTTTGAAATTTATTCCTTAAGGGTTACCCTAGCTTTTTGATTGGAAAATAAGAATGACGTATTTCAGCGTTTTTGTAAAATCATTCCGTGGGGGGGAATATAGGGGATGAAAGTTTGAATGGAAGTTCCGTCATTTCTAAGATTAAAACCATGAAAACTGGTATTGGTTAAGGGTTCATTTTCCTGAAACCCTGAAACATGTTCAAACCAATAGTCTTTATACTAAATTATACGTCTCTAACTTTTAAATTAAGGGATTTCCATACAATCGTTTATCCCCCATTTTACCTCCATTCTCTTTCTATTTATTTCGAAATCCACACAGACGAAATAGCGGGCAAAAAACTAGTAAAAAAATAATTAAGTTTATCATGCAATAAATCTATCATTTTGACTAACCTACATATTTTACAGAAAGAAAATTCCACATAGTAAAATTAGAAATTAAAGATTTTCGGACTTTTTTCCTTTACTTGTTATATGAGACCTTCCTTCGTGCCAAATTTCAAGATTCTAGGTCAACTGGAAGTACCCTATTGGTATGGATTTTGATATGTATATCAATCAGTGAGTTGGACTGTCAATGTGAAAATACACTTTGAAGGGCCGCATACTTTTATTGCATTGAGTTCGAAACTTGAATTTTTTACAGGACTATTAATTTCAACCTCTAGTCGTTCTGAGAAAAAGGGTCTTGATGGACAGACAGATAATCAAGTTATCCTATAAAAGTTTCGGGATCCGGATCCGCTAAAAACACTAAAAAGTAAAACGAGTCATATTTAAGCTACATACATTACATACATATGCATTTTAAAAGTTAATAGAATGTTAGAGAAGTTTGTCATTAATTTAGACGAAAATTTGAAATTTATGCTATTAAATGAAAATATTATAACTTTTAAAACTTCTGCAAAATACATTACATTGTATCAACCGTTTTTTTTCTGTTTCTCAGAATACCGAGTTTAAAGTTATGAATGCGTTTTAGGTGTCAATTAAGGGCTTATGGCACGTTTTCTTACTTTTGCGGTTTCTTGCCTTAGAAATATGTAATTGATGAAGGTAAAAGCAAAAACTTTTCGAAAAGTGGAAATAAAACAAACGATCGCGTGCATCTCTGGTCAAAGAAATAGCAAGCGTGTATCATGAAATACGTAAGGCCGCGATTAATGTTGCTGTTTCGTAACGCCATTTCAAATTGCGTCTTTGTCACTTCAAATTTTTGTAAAGTAACAATTACAGTCTAATTTCTTTATAACAAACTCGTATTATGTCACATTATATTGGCTCGTTATACATAATAGTATATGGAAAGTTCATTTTACAAAGAAGTTAAGGCAAAGCTACTTCAATTAACGATTGCCAAAGGAAATGACAATGAATTTGAATTTATCTGCAATTTGTAACTTTATACGTTTTTAGGGTGATTATGAATAAATGAATGAAAAGTTCATTATACAGATATTAAAATTAAGTCTTTTAAATTTCCCATTAATTGGATTCCGAAATGCCACAAGAATGCCAAAATAGTCGAATATTTTCCAAGTTGGCTTTTTGTTTTTTTTTGTGCTTTTGACTGTTTCACTATAAGATGCACATATTTAAAAATATTAGCTATGTTTCCTTTAATTCTTTCACCACTAAGTGGTTATGTGCTTTCAGCTACATTTCCCTAATGAGGCCCATTTAATTTTTATTCGAGTCTTATTAAGATTATTGAGTTGTGTATTCCTTTTTTTGCGATTGTCGTTAATTTGAATTTCAATAGTTATGCTTGGAAAGGAATTTTGTTTATTAAAATGAATATAATTTTAGTGACATTTTTTAACCCTTAGCTGGCACACTTCCTCAGAATCACATAGCTGGCACAGTGGGCCGCTAATGACCCCAGACACGAGAACGTTAGCTGCGTGACAGCTACTGATTTTTATGACTTCAAATAAATTTAGTTTAATTTTGTAATGCTGTTTTAACAGATTTCAAAGGAAATTTAAGAATTATTGAATATTAAGGCATAAAAAAATTGGAGAATGTTCCAAAACCCAAAAAAGTGTCAGTTTTGATTAAAAATTTTTTAAAATTTTTATTTCGTAAAATTAAGAGCAAAAAATTTAACTAGATACACTTCAGATACGATTCTTTAAGAGAAAAAATAGTTTTATGGTGGTCGTTTAAAAAAAGGTATATATACACATATATATATTTTTAAGCTCATTATCATCTGTACAATTATGACAAAAATACAGACGATGGCTTTCACAAATGGGTTGTCTGTATGACGAAGTTTGTTTTTCTGTCATTTTTCCGAGTGCAAACTGTGCATCTTACCCTTGAAAAGAAAAGTTATATGTAAAAACTCTTTAAACAAATTTAAACACAGTGAAACATTATGTGCTTACCTTGTACTATACGCTGATCTAAAAAACAAAAAACAAAAATTAACAACAAAATACTCCAAAAAATCGCTTATGGCATACTGGAGTAGCTGACGACACTAGTCCACTTCAATCGACTCGCGAAACTATCGTCAGTATAGTTTGGGACCAGGTACTGCGCTCCAAAATGAGGACAATCTATTCAACTAGCTACAGATGAAGCCACAAGTTTCATTTTCGGACTATTAACGTATGTATGAAAATTTAAAATTGCCCAGGCTGGGGTCATGTTGACCCCTAGGTGCCAGCTAAGGGTTCAGTTGTTGTCTGATCTTAGTTTTGCAATTCATAAAGCTAGTACATTTTCGAGTAGAAAAGAAACTGTAACCATTCCTTAATGTGTATTATAATTGCCAAAAATAATTAGTAAATTGTAATGTTTCAACAAATAACGCACTTAGTTTATAATAATTTTATCGTCCAAGAGAGAGAGACTAGGCCTTATTAAGACGTGGGTTTCCTTACAATGTGCTAAGTTTTATATCTTTTTGAGGATTAACCACTAAATGGGCCTTGCTTGAGTATCTTATCGTAGTTATTATTTTGAAAATGCAAAAACATAAAAATTGTTCATTATATTATAGAAAAGTTAATTATGGAGGGAATTGACTGTACTTACATTATCTGCATCTAAATATCACGATAAGCCAAATAACGAAAAACGTTTCTATAAAATTTCGAAATATTTTAAAATTCAGCGCTCACTAATCTTAGCAAGACTTCAGCAACCAAGCCCTCTAAATTCAGAGTTGCCATAAAATAGACGAGCCATTTATTATTCGACTACTGATTAACATTTGCAAACGCCGTCTTGTCATACAAAATGTAGATATGAAGAAAATATCAATCAACGGAGGATGGCATCAACTTGAAAGGTTTCTGGGAATCAATTCGAATGACCTGAAGGTTGGAGGTGCGCGAATTCAAGCAATAGAACATTCCCGATTTGGTAGAGTGGGAAAGATCGCAAGATAGAGCTTAGGTTTTACGAGCTCCTTGCGAGTTGGCGACATTCCTGGCCATTTGTTCATAAATCGGGTGGAGCGGAGCGGGCTTGGAGCGGTATTTATCACACTTTTGTCTAACACCGGCGATAAGCGCGTGACATGCGGTGGGCCGTGTAGGGCATTAAGCTGTCATCACCTCGCATTAATTTTATCAAAAATGCGGGGACAGGGCTCATATCTCAGGTGAGTTTACAATTTTACAATTGAGCCCGATAGACCCATCATTGACCCTGGAAGGACGCGACGCAGAGTCGTGTGCCGCCCTACGCGCCGTTTTGCTCCTTTGTCACAACGAAGTGGTGGCAGGCGCGTGTTGGCCAGAAACGAATTCGATATCTATTCCATAAACAACACCTCCGTATCTCGTCTAGACATTTAAATGCAACAGCGTTTGCGCTTCTGGCCGCTCTGTCCGCGGGGTGCAAACTCCGCGAAACTTTGGGCCACGGTCTTAGCCCGCGAGATAGAGCTGGGTCGCGATTTATTAGCGCTCGCGGGATTAGCATTCGCGATTCTCGGTACTCAGCCGTCTCGAGCGATTGTAGGACAACCGCATAGATTTACATTGCAATTAACGTTCTTTATAGAGTAGAGCGGATAATTCTTTTCCGCGCAGAAGCGAATAAATATGCCGCGAATGCGAACGCAACGCAGGATAATGTGGCCCCGGCCTCGGCTTTTAGGGGCCTTAGGATGTGGGAATCAATCTCCGCTGGCTCTTTTGCCACTTCAGATATATCTGCCTTAAGTGTTACGAGCGCGGCAATTTGTTGGCCAATTTCGCTGCAAATTCAAGCGAAAAAATAGGAAATATGTTAACAAAGGCAGGGCAAGGTCGGGCCTAGGCAAATTAGAGACAGGGAGCCTTCGCGCTCCACTGCGATTTGCAGACTTTTCAGCGACTTTTCTGTCTCTCATTTTGAATATATCTGAATCTGAGACAATTACGTTGCTAATGGGAGGCTTTCATGTCACTAACAAGGTCTGCGGCGATAAGTCGCAGCCAGCTCAACTCATATCCATAATTAATGCGGGAAAGGGAAAATCGAGGAACATTACGACTGTAAGAGTCGGCCTGGGCATCTTAATAGCTCCTAATGAATTGCTCGCTTAATGACGCTTGTCGTTTCTGCGTATCTTTATTGAATTGCTGTTTCATATTCAAAGAAATTTGCTAAGAAAATTCAATGTCTTTTTCGCAATATTAATAAAATACTACTCAGTTTTATTGAGCCAGAGCATTACATACCATTTCATGTCCAAATATTATTGAATAGTAAGAAAAGTCCTAAAAGGACCACTTTTGCGAATTACAACAAGTATTTAAAGACATACATGTATAGATACAGACAAGAACAAAAATACCTTTTCAAAACCAACACCGAAAAAAAAACTATCACTTTTACGTAAATTTTTGCATAAAAATCTGCTTTCGTTGTGTTAAAATATTTCATGTATTAAATAAACTTAAATATACTCTTATAAAACAAAATTATATAATATTTTTTTTTTGTAACTTTAAAGAACACTCTTCCAATCATTTCGATGTTTTATATACGTACAAATATTTTTTTTAATCATAGGTATTCTTATTTTAATTAAATGCATACCAATAATTTTTTATTATACAGAAATTTATAAAAATTTTCGTAAATTTTTCAAAACTTACGGAATTAAACACGGATTAACTGCAGCGGCGTAGTTTTAAACATTTTTACTGGAATACTACCTAGAAAAGCTTATAATGAATTTAGATTTAGTTTTCAAAGTAATTTATAGTAATAGTATTTAACGTTTCAAGTACAGATCTTAAAGACAGAATCGTCGAACTTAAAAGTACAGACTACATATATACACCCGCAATATTTGCGAAAATATTCATATTTTTCAAAAAGTAATTAAGTAACTGTGATTATATATAATTTTTTATCGTTTTTTAAAATTCTCTTAAGCGGTGCAAATAAATGTATTGTAGTTATCAAAAGTGGATATTTGAATATAAAGCACATATGTATTAGCAATTTTATCAAATGAGCATCGATTTGGGGATCAGGTTTTAGTGTATTTTTGAATTATTTTATTGTATTTTATGATAAAAAAAAAGCCGAGTGAAATCCAATTGCAAGCCTTGATATGCAGTTAATGGTATTTTATTTTACTTACACGATAAACAAAATGTAAAATTGTAGGCGTCTTAGGCCAGTTTTTTACAGTTAGTTTGTATAAAATAATATAAAATTTGTAATGTTGATAAAAAACAATCGATATTTTCACAAAACGTATGAAATTATGTAGCTATTACCAACTTTGTGTAATAATTATACAAAAAATGGGTAATAATGCGCTGATAAACTGTGGATATGTCCAACATGTAGTTAAATGTTTTAAATTTTGTGGAGAAATATTGAATTTTATTTAAAAGTAAATACATGCTGTACAGAAATAAATATACGCCCCATTTTACGAAATGTCCTATTAATTTGTAATACAAAAAACATATTTACATATGGGTTCGATCGATCGTACTTCTCATCCGAACTTAAAAATAGCTTGAAAGGCCTGTCGCCGATAAAGTGGCCACGGGTAGCTTAGCGTCAATTCGAAAGTCATCGAGTTATTCGAGTTCTAATCCTATTCAAAATCGTTGCTTTTTTCGAGCAATTCCGACAAAAATGGGTAAATGAAAAAAAATCAATTTGGTGGAAAACATACATAATGTCCAACATTGTGTATTTTATGTTGATGTGCTTGTAAAAGTAACTACAAATAGGTGGGGGAAGTTCGGGACAGTTGAACCACTTTTTATCAAACTAAATATATTTCTTTTTGTAATCAATATAGAGAAATGGAATTGATGATTAAAGAAAGGATGGCTAGATAGCAACAAAATATAAATTCTTTATTTTTCTAGATTAATAACCAAAAGTGCTGCGTTTATTTTTTTTAAATTTGGAAAGTGGCTCAAATATCCCTGGTGGGTGGGAGATTTGAACCAGGGAACCGGGAGATACATATTACCATACCAAAGAAAGTTAGGGATATAAGTAATAAAAATGAAATTTCTAATGTTTTATTTATTATTTTGTATTTGTACTTACTCAGACTTTTCCGAGTAAAAAAATCTAAATTAGTTTTGCACGTCTGCAACGCGCCCGAAATACACCCAAACTGTTTCCATTTTTTAAGCAAGTAACAGGCACGGGTGTCGAATAATCACGCCTACATCATGCCTGCAAGAAGCCCGCTTTTCCTAAAATAGGTCCGCAATAGGCTCCAAACGCGCCAGCAACAGGCCCGAATTGTTATAAAATAACGGAACAGATAACAATTCTATATTGTGAATAAAAATTGGAAATGAATAAATAAGTTATTTTACAAAAATATAATTTGAGTATTAATCCTTCATAGTAATCATTCTTTAATTATGTACGTCCAAAGAAAGGCAGATAGAAAGAGTCTTCATCTATTGCTTTAATAACATCCGGACTTTAAATTTTTATTTTAAACAGGCGTGTTGCGGGCGTCTGCTTTGCTCTTATTTCTCTTCAAAAATGCTACGGGCCCGATTCGGGCGTAAATCGGTCGCTTCTTCAAGTGTAGCCCTTTCCTTTGATTTGTATTGGAAAGGCATTTTTTTATCTATAACAAATAATTATAATTACAAAATTAAATTTATAATAATTGTCTATATCATGTGCACATTTAAGGGAGAGTTGAACCACTGTTCTAATCTCCCTCCAAGATGTGGCTCAAATATCCTACCCGGTACCATTTTGAGTTTGTTGAAATAAAGGAAAAAAATTAAAATATCTTAGATAAAACTATTGATGTGAAATGAAACTACATATATGTAATTGAACAATAATTAAAAAATGGACTATGCACAAACAAAAAAAAACAATTTTTTTCACTTTGAACACGTTAAAATACATTTCTGTCGATTCCAACCAAGCGTCACTACGGAAAGCAGTGTTCCCACGTGAGTGAGTACATGGCACGGTTGTACACATTATGATCAACTATCGTCCCAGTGGCTTGAAATTTGAAAAAAGATATTTGTGGACTTCCTCTATACAAATTGATTCCACCAAAATTTAAGCAAAAATTGTTTACTGTGTAGAATATAAAATCTGTTTCTGTACGTAATAATGTTTCTGGAATTTACTTTTATGTTTAGCTCGAAGTTTAAATAGTGGGATAAACTACATTGATTATTTTTGTTGTTATTCCGAGTTTCCGACTTATATAAATTTATTCCCTCTAATAAGATATATTTTACTATATAAAAATAGTAACAATTTTCAGAAAAAACATATTTCGCAATTTTTTCTTTTGCTCAGATATGTAATGTGTTCTTAAAGGATTAAGACCTAAAACAATTTTAGGCAACAAATATAACCCTGCTTATGATGTTCGATAATGGGTAGTGAAGTATCCGAAGTGATCAGTTAAGAGTAAGACCGTCGGTTGCGGATCTTAAGCGCTGTCTAATCCAAGCCTAAATATAGTTCTCCAATAAACGGCAGCCGCGAGTCAGTAGTTCAGGGATAAGCGCATCCTGCTGCATAAAGTTGCCTGGATCAATTTATTTTGCGCGTAATTGAAATACCTGCAACGGTCGGTTTTGTGCGAAGGTGCAATTTTTCACCGCAGAGCCCTTGAACGCACTTCTTTTCTTTGTCGACGGCGGCGGCCTGTTAACTGATTCCCGGGAGTGCTCGAACCTGCGAAAACTGCCGGCTTGCACGCCAGCGAACGAGTTCTGTTGGTGCTTACCTGTCGAAGTCGCCGGCATCCGGGCCCGGCTCGCGTTATCTTTTAGATTATTCAATTTACCCTTCGGGCACGACGTAACCCCGATAATTACCGGAGGCACGTCTTATTGCAGCGACGCTTAATTTTGATTGCAAATTATTGAAATTATCAAGGGTGTTCGACTTCGACAGCATTTTGCTCGGGGAAATGGTCAAAAATTGAGATTTTTTGGGGCCGCGATCTGATTTTATAAATTCACAGATGGCACTTGAAAGCACTTGGCTTAGAGCCGTGATTTTTTGCACTTGAACTGCCACTTTGTTAATGGAAATGTTGTGGCTCTACTGTCACTCTAAAAAATATGCTTGAATATTCGGGGAAATTGGGGGCTGGTTGCGACATTTTTAAGAAAACAACACTATTACATGGAATCTATAAGATAATTTATGATGGTAATGTAACTAATTAACTTTGAATTCATACATATATGCGTTTTTATTATGGGCTTAATATACCTATCAATACTATAAGGGATAAAATGTAACATAAAATAATTATTTGTAATAATCGTCTTTTATTAAAAAGAATAATTAAATTATCACAAGCAATGGTTATTCCTATAGTATTATAGTATATGTGCAATAATAACTAGTATTTGGATATTCTTACTTAGACTTAGTCTTTGGATAATTTAAAATTAAAAACAGTTATTTTCTAACTTTACTAAAGGTGATATTACTTCAAAATTTGAACACTATAATGAGAATCTGCAATAAGTACTCAAACATCAAAATTAAGCTTAACTACAAAGTAATTGAATAATTAATGGCACAATTAATGTATACATTGAATTTTATATTTCCTGTGGCACATTTTACGTGAGACCGTTTTTTACAAGAATTCCACTGAATCCATTCTTCACCCGACTATGATCAAATCAACTAATTAATGAGACAAAAATATTCGTCGTTTGCCTGGTCTTCGGAATCAATTAATATTTTCCTTTCCACACGTTTCTTCTTTGGTTTTTCTTGACCTCTCTTATCATTTTTGGCTTTCTTTGGAGAGTTTTTAATTACATTGTTGTGGTTTTGCTATTCATCTAAGGCTCAGTTTTTTTGTACGTTTTTATCCTACAAAAATAAAAGCTTTTTATTTTCATCATCGACCACACTACACGGGTTTGTCTGTCAACAGAAATGGTGTTACTGGTACATATGGCGTGACAGGCAACATTGCGTCAAGCATTTGTAGTTTTCTAACATTGCTCTAACTTTTTTTTGGTTTTTTATCGGAAATTTCTGCTTTAACTTTTTATTCTTGTAACGTCTAACCTTCTTGCACACAAACGTTTTTTCCAGTAAATTCTAGCAAGATCAATTCTAGTATAATATTTTACTACTTTTCTAAGGAAAAACACAACAAAATTTCGCAGTATTTCTATTTGTATTTGTACCTGTAGCTGGAGATAGTATAAAACACAACATAAGCTTTTAATAGCTAGCGAATTTTTCTGATTTTCCGGCAATTTTAACAATACAAGTAGAATTAGTGTCGTCTTTTTCTAATGGTTCTAATTCGCATTCAAAAGAAGCATTGTACCATTGGCTTGTCCTATAATCGATCGTACTGAATGTTTTTCAAAATAGGTGGCAATAAAATAAAATCATGATTACATAAAACATACACATCATTAAAATAAAATTAAGTTAATAAACTGCTTTATCGTTTTTTTATTCAATTAATTATTAAATTTTAGAGTCCGTAAATGCTGATACAAGAGTTAGTACTGGACTTTGAAAGGTAAGTAGGGCTTTTCAATAACGACTATAGCATTCGTTTTAATTTAATGGAATTTAACCAGACTCACATTTTTTGAAAAACAAATTTCGTTTTAAACTAAAAATATAGGAAATAAATAAAATAAACTGGAAATATCAGGAACATTTTGAAAATAAGTTTAATTAAATGGAATAAAAGGAAATTTTTCACCTAGATTTCTAAGAAATTTTTCGTTCCACTATTTTTCAATTTGAAAAGTTAGCAGCTCAGCTCTAGTTGCGTTTTTACTTTTTTTAAAAGTTTACAGTCAACATTCTATAATTAAGTAAATATTAATAGACAACTAAAATTAAACTGTGTTAAGTTGATTACTTTTGAGACAAAAGGTGTTGAATGTTCGCATTAAGGCGAAAAATTAGCTTTATTATACACAAAATAACCACATTTCTTAATTATGTTCTAAATATATTCACGTTAAATTCGCCTCTAGTATCTATAATCGCTTCAAGGGAAATGTCTAAAGTAATAATTAGAAATAAAATTCTATGGCCTATAGGTTCAATTTAATTTTATTAAAAAAGTCAAAAAATAGCATTTTCCTATCAACGTTTTTGTGCTTATTAGGATTGAATTTCAATAATATTTCTGAATTTTCAATATAACATATTTTTTCAATAAAATGTTTTTATTAGTAGATCGGAGCAAATTAGGATTTTGTGTTTAGAATGGAATGGTAGATATTTCATCAAAAAAAGGTAGGTACATACATGTTACGATAGGGTAAACATAAATTAGGTTGGTCTTTAAAATTGCCGTACCTAAAAATTAAAAACTATTCGCTTGGTAATTATCTTACTTCTTTGAAAATTTAAATAACTAAGTAATATTTCTAATTTTTTCCCTGCACTGAGAAACATTTTTAAGGATTTGCTGGCAATAAAATGGTCATGATATCAATAATTTTGGTAATACAGTAAAATACTCTATAGTTATAATTCTGGCATTCCTAAGATAGATCAAAAAATATAGTTTTATAGTTCTGGCATCCGTAAGATAGTGTGAGAATATAGTCCAATGAACTGTAATATATGAATGGTTCTCCCAGAATATAGCTAAAAGTTTCTTCGGTCTGTACTTAGAAAGCTTGAGTCCCTGAAAAACAGGGTTTTTTTTTACATTGTATAAGGTTTTTTACATTATATATGTGATCGTATCAGAGATACTAAAACAAAAACTTGCTTATACGATTTAATGAAAAAGTGTAGAACAAAGTGTGATCGAAAAATAAAAATTAGCATATAAAAATAAGTTTGTGCTAATTGTGTTTTTGCCAACGTTTACCCTCATCGCTGTAAAGTTTTTTTCTTTTTACTAATTATCTTGTGAATTTTAAATTCCTCTGAAATTTTTGGAGAATATAAAATTGCCCGATTTGATATAATGAAAGCACGACTTTCTTGCTACCTTGTTTTGTGTTTAGCATACCTAGTCGTTAAATTTCGCATAGTTTTGCGAAAAGGTGATTTTCTATTTCAAGAACCTCTGATTCCGGCAATCATGATCATAAATCTGCAAAGGCCAATACACAAAATTCGTGATGGCAGCGGGCGACCGATCACTTGAAAACTTGATCGCCTAGACTCAATTACATAAACTTGCTTTTCTGGTTCGAAATATAATTTTTTTTTTCTTTTGGTTATACTTTAAGCGACATTTCGCTTTATTGACTTTCAGATACCGTTATGAATTATTGTATCGATAAAACTTTTTATTAGGCGCAAATTTATCACGCGATCGAGCAAAGATCAGGCATACTGCGGATGCTGTTTGTAGTTAGAGATTCATACAAATCATACAAAATTTGTACCGTCTTAGATTTTATTAATCCTTTATGTATTCCAGGGGAATATAAATTTTAA
This sequence comes from Eutolmus rufibarbis, assembly GCA_963920795.1. Lineage (NCBI taxonomy): Eukaryota > Metazoa > Arthropoda > Insecta > Diptera > Asilidae > Eutolmus > Eutolmus rufibarbis. The sequence goes on from OY987205.1 coordinate 25,135,384, forward strand.
TTAACCATGTTCTGCGCCTGTTCTATTTTTAATAACAAAGTCGTGCTAGGCTGCTTAATTTGTACACCATGTTTCCCTGCATACATTCCTCGCGGCATGGAAGTCCCGACAGAATTGAAATTATCCCTTGCATCATGTTTATTTTTTACTAAGACATCACTTGTCTAAGACGAGCAAGAAGCATAAATTCGCTAGCAGGGCTAGCTGGAGGATCACATGTCAAGGTGTCACTGCATCATGTCGAGCAATTGCAGAAATTAATTGTTGACGCCTTGGACAGGTGATGAACCGACTTTTGATTGTACGCAAGGGCGGAAAATTAAACCAATTCCCAAGTTCAAGGGTGTATAAAGCCCCATCTCTGACTTATAGAGCCTTTCATTACTGTCTTGACTTTGAGGACCGCGGCGCCTGCGTCAGTGGCTCTAGTGTCCAATCTTTTTTTACATTTTCGAATTACAAACAAAAAATTTCTGCTCACCTGAGCTTTGTTTCCGCGCCAACATTCTTCAGAGCACTAAGTCAAAGGAAAAGACTAAGATTGTGGGATTTCCACTTGAGTCGTACTTCTGGATTTAAGATAGATCGTCTCAAAGTACTTAAGAAACTCAAGTCCACTGAGGACATGCTTTTGAATGATGTATAATTGCATGCAGAAGTGTAAATCGAGGGACCAGTAATTGATATAATCCCAGACGTGACTCATTCCAGAGGTACGTATTAAATGTTACGCAGATTAAATGGAATAAATGGCAATAATTTAACATGCCATATAAAAACTTGGCCTTACAATTTACATATGTAAGTAATTTGCTATTTTCCACCGAATTAAAGCACCATTTTTGATTCGACATGGCCAAGCGAGCAGATCTTAATTAATCTTGCACAGTCATGCAAAATGTATGAGATTCGATGAGTTATAGTGACAATTTTTGTATTTGTATTAATCCAATTCATTTCCATTCTCCTCACTCAATCGAATAACTCCTCGTTGACGTTGATTGGTGCCTAGTGTCTTAAGGAGATGCGCAAACAACAAGGTGCTTAAGGCAATATTCCTAAGAAAGTGTCAAAAGTTTGTCAGCTGGTCGCGGCAGAAATAGCCAATATCATTAATATGCAAACAGTAACCAATTAATAGCTGGAATAGATACTGAAGTACCCTGTGGGAATTTACTTTCAATTCTTTTATATCGTCAGTCGTATCTGTTCAGGAAGTTGTAAAGATATTCATTTCGCATAAATATGTGCTTTATTAGCATCATTACTTTGAACTTTTTGTTTTTCTTAACTGATGTGTTAAATTAATTAAATCTACATATAATATAATCAGAAGATTCTTTAAAAGTTTCTTTTTATAAGTTCTATATTAAAAAAAGTCTTTTTAGAGATCGTTTATTTTTTTGTGATGGAAATTTTGTTGATTAATGGGTGCTAAATCTTATTTAATTCCTGTTAGAATCATCTTTACATCTTATGTAATTTGGTTTTTTTAAATGAAATCATTTTTATTTCAAAACACTGCTTTAAATAAATCAGTTTTCGTTTTTTGTTCTATTTGAATTTATTCCTAAAAATGCGTGTATTTATTCCTATAAATGCGAGGATTTAAAAAAAAAATTGACTTATTAATTTAATTCTCGTAATGAAATAACTTAGGCATCTAATTTTGAATATTAAAGCATTTATATAACTAATAAATAGATATTCTAGCTTACAAAAATGGAAATATGTTTCTTTTAAAAAGAGTATAATGCAAAAATTTATTTTGTTGAAAATCTTAATGATGATAATGTTCAGATAATATTACTGAATGATAAATATGTACATATACATAACATAATTATTTGAGATAGCATTACTTCTTTACCGTATGATCTCAACATTCAAAACTTATTAAATATAAAACATTGGTTTTTAATTAAACACTGCGTTCGTTGACATTCACCAAAATAATCTAGTTTGAAAAGCGATTATTGACGAATATCTGGTGATATAAAACCTTATTGTTAAAATTCATTGCAAAATTATGTGGTAAAGTTATTTACTCCATTATTGTGAACATTTTTAATAAGAGTAGTTATTGGAGGAAATTCGAATTTTGAAAATATTGAGATACTTAGCACGACCACTCAAAAACATTTCCCCACTTGAGTTTAAGGAAAATTCACAAAATCAAAGTATAGACACATATAAAATACGTCGCTATTACATTAAATTAAACGTAAATTACAGAAATTGATATTTGGGATGTACATATTAATTTATATTTCGGTAAAAAACAATTTTACTAAGATTTTGGCATAGTCAGTACATATAAGATTTTCTGTTTGCATGTTGCGTTGACCAGTTAAAAGTTTTGACCCATCCATAATGCTAATTTACTTTTTTACATATTATGGGAGCTAGTTTTAAAAATAAAGATTTCATGAAAATTAAGGAAGATTGGAAGAGATCACAATAATAAATCCATAATAACTTTGTTGACGATTTTTTTTCGAAAATTGTTATTTTCTTATTACTCAAATTTGTACGGACTTGACTTTAAAAAAATTATATTTAGGAAGAAATGAATATCAATTTTTAGACAAAATAGAAGTAAAAAAAGTATTTACAATACGATTTTAAGTAGGTTGCTCCTCATCTAATGTTATTAGGTAATCATAAAAAAATGTGTTGTTGTTATAATCTAAAGTGGACTTAAAATCTATTGACTCACTTTCCATACCTACTTGTCAAATTAATTGAAAAGGCTAAATCTTTCTAATCACCGGCTTCTAACCCGTAATTTTGTACATACACAGATACACCTCACAGTCTATAAATAACCGCGGTTCCAAAGCAAACATGCTGTAAAATCTATCTTATCCAGTGGACCATGGCCAATTGCTCGATTGATCAAGCAACTCAGATAAAAGTTACGCACTTTGCTGAGCTCTCGGCTTAAACCGAATCAATAAACCCCATGAGTGTGTTTATCCGCCGAAGAAAGAAGTTTCGACATACAAATGAGCCGGTCATTAATAAAGACCGAAGGTCCACCAGCTGCACAGAAGGCATAATTTTAATTGAGCAAGTCTCATGTGCGGCCCGGGCGCCTTGCCTCCAGCATGAATTCATAATCGCGGTGTGTTCGCTGACTAATCTTCTAATCCTCATTAGCCAAAAACGCGATTTAACAAGACCTGCCCTCTGAACCTTGGCGTTTTTCTTAAGGTGGCGGTTTGGGCAAAAAAAGTGCAGTCAAAATCCACACGAATAAAATTAGCGTAATAAAATTTGCGCGAAGCATTAATGTTGAACATATTTATTATCTTTTAATCTAACAAGTAGACTGGAAAGATCATATAAGTAGGTATGATAAAGATAATATTTTATTATTTTTAATCATTTCTTTCAGGATGGACACTTTTTTCAATTTTCAATAACAAATTCAAAATCAGTGACTCTAAAAATCTCATTTTTTCATTCTCCTTCAAGTGTCAATCTGTGAATTTTTATTCGCTCATATCTTGATTTTATTAATTTTGACACTACATAGTTTAGATAGAATAGAATAGAATCAGGGATGAAGCCGTTATTGGGCGAAAAGTGACAGTATTATAATCAGTCGAAAACTACAAATATTCCTATCTATTTATGTAGCTTTGTATGCATTGCATTCGATTTAAAGCAAATAACAATGATCTACAAAATATTTGCCTCGAAAATCTGGTAGGCTATATTTATAGAATTTTTTCTTCGGATTATGAATCCGAAAATGGAAAAGTTCCATTACGTCATGTTTTGAGAAAAATGGGGTTGAAAAGTCACATTTTGGAAATTTTTGAAAATTTCGGAATAAATCACGCGTTATCGAACGAGTTTGGAACATAACTCAACTGAAAGATTAGATCCTTAACTATCTATATAAAATCAGTTATTTATAACCTCTATTCAAATTTGCTTACGGAATAAGGTTTTCATGCACTTTTTTCTAGGCCTTTAAAAGAAATATACAGGCACATAGGAGGAGCATTCTTTTGAAAAATTTGTCTTCTGAAAAATCATGATAGTCCATACAAATAACTGAAATTATAAAATTCAAATTAATTTGAGCTTTATTCCGACATATGTTTTGAACTTCTGCGATATCCTTTTACTTTGACGTGACAACGTCTTACAACTCAGCCCCTGATATTCAAAAAGTATGAGCGTCACGAAAATTTGCTCTTGGGTCTGTGTTCGTATATGTACCTACTCACAAGCAAATTTATTGTTCTGACGTCATCAGGCAGTTCTACCACTGCCGTGCAGTAAACTCAAATCAAAAGATTTCGAGCGGTTCATCCAATCAAAGAATCGCAGTTGCGGATTTGTGCGTAAAAAGACAGAGAAAATAGAAACATAACCAGAAATCTTTAAAAATAAACACAAAAAGTGACCTGCTAAGCAAAATCATTTTTTTTGGAGATTATAAGCCAAAATTGCGATAAGAGCACTAATGATATTATTAACGATATGAGTCGACATTTCAATAAACTCAGTCTATTATTTTCTTTTCTCTCACAACTCATAGAAGTTATCACGTAAAAATACCTGCGGTCGTGTAGATGACACAACCCATGACCTTTTAGGTAGATTTCATATGAAATACTACCTATTGTAGCATATCTGATAAAAAGATCTCGGAAAATGAATGACGCCAAAAATTGGTTTATAGGTCGTAGACTTCAAAAATAACATTGATTTGTACATTCATATATATTTATATAATATATATTATGTATATACATATATATATATATATGTATATATATGTATTTCTAAATGGATTTTGACCCAACTTTGCGTATGTATCTGCTGGATCGATATCTAGGTATGCTAAAAAATTACGGGGTTTTGGGAAGGGGGAGGGAGGGAGATTTATTTCTATGTAGACCGCATATTTCTTAATCGATTTTGATTTAACTTTGCTAACATTTTCTTCGTGGAAATATCTCAGCTCGCAAATAGGGTGAATCGGAAAAAGGGATAGGGAATTCAGCATTACAATCCCTTATGTAAAAATAATTTTTACCACATTGAAATTTACCTCTTCCTTCTGGTTGCCCCTCAAAGATCTTTTGTTTTAATAAATTATTAAAGTTGGCCAAACACTATATTATTCTTTCAGGGAGAGAAAATACCATAAAATATGCAGAACAGTGTAATTTAAGTTTTATTGTTTATCTTCCACATGCTTGTCAACTTGTCAGTTAAATCCCTCATAGGATTGCTTAAATTATAGTTTGTGTAAAAATGCTCAATAATATGACAAAGTAATTTAAGATATTCTGAATGGGGATAGTGTACCTATTATTTTTTATAAATATGTCAATAGTTTTTTTATTTCTTTATATTTAAATATCTATACTTTCTGTTTTACTAGGATAGAGTAGCCTATGTTAGAATAGTTAGTATAATAAAAAAAAAAAATAACTGAAAATGGTCAATTCTTTTTAGAAATAAGAATACTTGCGCCGATACAATGAAAATACTAATAAGCGTATGTAGTTTTAAAGTGCACTTTTGAAATAAAATACTACTTACTTCGCGGCTTAGAAATCGTTACAAAAGATTACCGAAAATTATATCGATAACATGTTACGGTGTCCCTCCAACGGTGGGCACCTACTACTAACTCATGAGACGGGTGTAGGTGATTAGTTCGATACTTGATCGATCAATTAATCAATCGATTAAATGTGTTAAAAAGGGAAAATATTTTTATTAGTTTTTTTTTGTTGGGCATCACGTTATATTTGGGATTTAGGGTAGATCACGAAACCGATTAAAAATCCAAAGTAGGTTAAGGTTAATACAATTCTCTTTTATTATCAATGTATGTAGTTCACACATTTCGCAATGCAATGCACCCAGCAAACATTTGGATGAAAAATCGTCACGGATGATATTTCCAAACTATCCTGAGATAGAAATGTAGGCGAAAAGGCTAAAATGGTTTCTTCTTTGGTTAGCCAAGGCAAACAATAGGTGAAATCATACACAACTTTTCGTTTAGTATGAATGTGGAAGTAACGAATAGTTGTGATGTATTTTTCACTTAGAAGATATTAATATTTATTTATTTATTAATTCAACGGGAATACACCCAGTAACTAGATAACAAAATTACTTACTAATATGTGGCAGGAATAACAATAATAGTATAATAACATAATAATATATCGCTTATTTCATAACAATAATAATGCAAGTATAACAAGTGAGACAAGAAGTTATGTGATAATAAATAATAATATAAAATCATTCCGGAGAAAAATTCATGATACATGAATTATATTGCAAAAAAGTTTCTTTATTCTGCGAAGGCACTGCATGATTATGTAGGTGAAAAGGAGATGAAGTTATAAAACACGTATCGCAGAAGAAAATTATGTCGATTATTCTTTACGTTTTATCGTTCGAGCTGTTAAAGTGATAATTGGAAAATTGTGAGTTAGTGAAATTCGGGCATTATTTGGTGAACTTTTAAAAGTAAAAACCGCATAATCCCAGTTCAAAGTGTGTGAGTGTCACTTGGGTTCGAGCTTTTATAGTGAATATTGGAATATTGTGAAATTAAGACATTGTTAATTATTGTATTATATTAAGTGAAAAATGTTCGAGTTAAAAGTGAGTGCAATTGGACACTGAGTTAAAAGTATAAATAAAAACTGTGGAAAACTCGGAAGGATATTGTAAGTTCAATATATCACAAATCATACAGTAAAAAGCTCTAAAGTCATAAAGTAAAAAACTACATATATTAATTTGAACTACTTATCAATATAAAAGTAAATCGAAAATTTAATTCTTTATTTATAATAATACATATCAAATTTCATAATTTTATATCAATTACTTCATGAGGAAGGAATTTTCTACTAGAAAGTCTTAAAAATTTTCATTGCAAAATATGTCGATCAAAGTAAGTTGTTGAAGTTAATAAATACAGTTTATAATTTTATGAGTATATAGAAAATCTTACATTCTTATCTTCATTATTCACACATTTTTAAACCACAATGGCGTCATCACATTCCGTAAAGGCAGCTAGCAAAAGAGAAGCGAAGAAGTTTATTGATAGCGTATTCGGAAATAGGTCTTCAATAATTCGGCAATGCAACCGATGCCACCATCAACGTAATCATGCAAAACAATTTTCTATACACGAATGATCGCGTTAAGAAACGCGAGAAGAGACTCTAGGAGGCACCAGCTAATTTAAATTTATAATAACACATAATATAATTAAGAAACTAAGCATTTGTTTTAAATTAATTAATAAGTTAATATTCGTTTTTGATTAAATCTAATTAATAATTAAATTTTGTATTAGTATAGTATTTCTACGGAAAAATATATAAAATATCAATAAAACATATACTTATTATGTGTAAAATATTTGTAATTAATTCATTAACATGAATATGTAGAAGGTATTTGCTGAAGGGTATCCTACGGGGAGTTGCTGAGAGGATTTTTCTATTATTTTTTAATGCATGCAGGTAAAAGTGAACTTGCTTTAAATGAAAGAGGTTTGGCGATTATTATCTTTATAAATCTTGAAATCACTTCTCAAGTTTTATATTGTACCTGCGTGAATGAGACAATAAAGAAAAAGTAACATGTTTTAACGGAGTAAAATTGGATGAAAAAATGAAATGAAATGAAATATCTACATAAACATTTTTCATTTGATTCCATCTAAAAATATCAAGATGAAAATCTGATTTAGTGTTAAAGATTTATGAAGATAATATTTGCCAAACTTCTTTCATTAAAAACAATTTTACATTTACCTGTATGCATTACAAAATAATAGCTAATTCGTTTCAGCAACCCCTCGTAGGCTACAGGCTTCAGGAAATACCTCCTTTTTCTCTTTATCGCAAATATTTCATTTGGATAATTCTTTGGCAAATGCTTCCGAGGGATAAGAAAAAGAAACATCTTGATGAAACGCTTTCTTTTCCTATATTCGATACGACAATGAATCGCCAGGAAGAACGGTGACAAGTTGCTCTAACGCATTTTCTTCGTATCGCAAGCGAATCTTTTGCGTTTCGCCATGTTTGCTGTATATTATTTTTGTTCGCTTCACTTATAAATATGCATTATTACTTTTGGTGACACTGCTAAAAAACCAAAGATGTCCGACCACACCGCAAGATAGGAAAGGTAGGCCGAGACAATTTTGGTGCGCAGACTAATTGCTGGCGATCTCATTTAATACTTCCGCTAGTGCGTGGGTGTATTTGGTTATTGTCACGACTACGCATACCTATATGTCAACCAATTTTTAATTTTGCTACTACGGAAGCGTATTCACTTTTCCCCTTTTTTCACACTTGTTTTTTTTTCTTTGGGATTTGGACATAATTACTTCAAAATGTCACGGTTTCCGTTTTAACACTCGGGAAAAGAAGGAGACTGGGATTCGGCTTATTACAAAGCTAGACTAGTGTAATAATAATAATGCTGGAAGCAAATTCTACTATAAGAATATTTGAATTATTTTAATTTAGCCAATTATACTTATAACTTAATTATTATATAATATTTAACTTCTGCAATGCTTTTTTTCACTAATTTAATTATTATGATTGTTATTATACAGGAACAGATTGAGTTTGGGGTCTCCTCATGGATTTTGATAAAACTTTGTAGGATTATTCATTTGGAATCAATAATGACAAATATGCAAAAAAATATTTGTCGGTCACTTGTACTTCTGGAGATATTTAACTTTAAAATTTCGCAAGTTGACATTTTGCGGAATAATGTTTTGCAAATTTCCATAAAGTTTCATTGCGAATTGTATAAATACCTTAAATTAAGGACATTTCCACCTTTTTATTCTAAACATTTATTCAAGAACCTTTTTAATTAACGAATTAAAGGTAAATATTATATCTTTTTCAATTTATCGGTGGTGACATATACGCATTTGTCTTATAAAATGCCAAATCAAAATAAAGTAAAATTTTTGTTATTTTCAGCAGTCGTGTAGAATTTTTTACAGAAATCCGGTGAAAACATTTTTAATTTAAGGTTTTTCCATAATTTTCACCAAACAATTGTGGGAGCATGAAGTAATTGCGACAGAAAACTATAACTTTTTAGGATTTTAAAGTTAAATATCTCAGGAAATATAAACGACCGACAAATTTTGTTTGCATATCCGTCACTTTTGACCCTAAAAGAACATTCCACCTGCAACCTTCAATGCTGCTCCAACGACTACATTCTCCAGCTTGAACTATCGAGTTTTTTAATTTGTCCTCCATATCTTTGTTGTTCAAAAATAAGTAGCAGTATCTAAATTCTTTAGGTACTTAGCGGACAACCCATTTTTTTTTTAACCGTGAAAAGAATCAAAAAAGTTAGTTTTGCATGCCAATTCCTACTGAAACACCTGAGATAATTGCAATCTGGTGTCACGTTCTTTCTATCGGCTACGAATAAGTCGGTCCGCCAATATCCAGTTCAGGAAAATATCCTTTGGTTTGCTAAAAATTTGGGGCAGTACTTTAGACAGCAAAAGAGCGATTGCCAGTTTTATGTAAAACGTTTAATATCCAAATTTGTTAAATTTTTCTGAAATATTAAAATATAATAATAACTAGTTTTTAAGTGTTGTAAAGATGAGGAAAATGATAGATATATGTATCTATATTTAATCAGGTAATAACTTTTATATCTAAAAAAAAAAATGATAAAAGTGTGTTAGTAACCGAATATTGAAATAAAACGCAATTCTTGTATGGAAACCTTATTCTCAATTTCAACACAGGCAGCTACTATAAGTGCTTTTCTGGTTACAATCTTATTTTCAGCCTGTACTTGCTCATAAATGAATAAATCTTTCGGAAGAATATGTATAATTCAACTAATCTCTGACTCTCAAACTTAAAATGCATTGCATTCCATAGAGAATAAATTCTTTCATTCTTCAATTCATCTTACGTCTTTAAGGAAAAACTTATTGTAAAGAAGAGCCGAAAAAATGCGCATGAATTTGAAAATAAATTTTTTGAAAACAAATATAATTGAAATGCGTTCTGGTAAAAAGTCAGTAAATCTCCATAACAGGAAATGGTGACATAACATAACTGTATATGCGCGGTCACAATCAATCGCGATTCTTTTTAAAATTCAACGCAAACACGCGGGCCGCTTCTTAGCTTTCAACAATTCGCGAGTCGCAGAAGATCCAAACAAATAGGTGCGCTGCGCGGCTCTTGGGTGCGCAAATTCCTTTCCGCGAAAAAGGAAACGTAAGACGGCGAAACCGTTAAGAACCAGCAAATTACTTAAAGATGAATGATCACCGCAGTTGCATTTATTCTGGCTCGCCGAATGAAAGTAATACCCCTCTGGTTTCTAACCAGAATTGAGAAATAACGATCTTATCACCGTAAATCCGAGGAGCAGAGGCCCAAACTTGAGATATTCTGGCGAAGAACGGCGATCTTGCCGGTCCGCAGCGGTGTCATTGAACCTGGCGAAAATATCTCCAAAACAATCCCCAAGAGGGAGAGACACGTACTTTCGATTTTCTTTGCAAAACCAAAAAGGCCCTGACGCAGAAATTTACTTTCTTTAAATTCGCCGAGATTACGCCGCGCCGGTTTCTTGAGTGCACCTTCTTCGCACCGGGCAGATGTTCTCGTATGCAGCTCAAGACCACGGCACAGCAACATGAGATTTTGGCGAAGACCCGGAAATTTTTGGCAACTCTTTTACACAAATCATCCGGGGCAATTTGTTATCCGCGCTGCGTCTTATTACCTGGGCGCTCTGGGCCGCGCCGCCGCCGCTGCCGCGAGATTATCGCGGACGGCTCCGCGATCTGATTCGAGATTTCGCCGTGTAGCCTTGACACCTCTTGAATTAGTTTCAGTTCGGGGCCTCATAAATAATGTTTTCGTTTTGGGATGCCCTTCGTCCTGGACCAGCAGGTTCCCGGCGAGATTGCCGCTTCCGATAAACTTCCCCGAACCGCCTGCACACCTCCCCTTCTGCCCAACGACTTTCTACGTTTAATGAACGCAATCAGTTCTCGCAATTAGCCAAATTAGAAAATTAATTGAAACCAATAAATTCGGCGTGCTTTGGTAACGAGCGTATTCATTACATCCATTAGTCTCCTGATGCGATTTTATTCTCGCAGATTTTGGCTACATGGACCAGCATAAAGTTAAATTTTATTCCTCATATTCAAATTTTAAAAGGAGGGTTTCTAGTGTGTCAACTTCAAAAAATAATTTTTGTTTCCATTTTTAGATATTCCGAAGGCTCTAAAATAACTATGTAAACCTTTTCAATACATCTGCCTCACAAAATGAGTTGCACGAAATTTCATGACGGCCGATCGGGTCGCGCAAGCGTACTTTCAAAATTTGAAGCGCGTTTTTCTCCAAACCATGTTTCTTGAGCTGACGTGCAGCACTTCGATATGTAAAAATTGTTAGAATAGAACAAACTTGGGCTCAAAATGTTCGGCAGACATGTGATTCTTGTCGTGACCTGATTCAGATTTTTTGCGATTCAGTTAATGCTTTCTGAATTTCGCGCCATTTGTAGAAATTTTGGAATTTTGACTTGAATCAGGTCAGAATCGTAGCCGCAAGCCTCTATTTTAAGAATTTAACCGATTTTGTTTACTTCAGATAACTGGAAGGAATGATACACTGCACGCCATGCAGCCGCGTTGTTTTGGTGGGTGCAGATTCAGTCCCCTGCAGACCCCTCATGTTAGGGTTTTTTTTTGAAAAAAAGTCTCTTAATTATATTGACTTTACTTTCTCCAGAAAAAATTCCTGAACTTAGGTATAAAAAATAGGATTTTCATTAGAAATACCGTGGAGATGCCATCAGAATGTAAAAATCGGTCAAGAACTAGTGTAACTGGCACTTCAAGAGGTCGGTATCATAAACTATTTAATTTACATGATTTTCATTAAACTTTAAATAAAATTCTAGACTGAAAAAGGTAGGTACTCTAAAATCAAAAATGTTAAAGATTCAATTGGAAAATATCCAATAAGTGAAGATGAAGCCAAGTTTTCATAGTGATTTTAGGCTCAATTTTTTTTTTCGCAGAAAGGAACTAACGAACATTAATTACAACTAATGTAGGTTAGCGAAAATACTACAACAAACTATTACGTTTGTTGGTTTATATGGGTTATTTCGAATAGACTTTGACTAAATTTGATTTCAGAAAATATGATCCGAGATTACATCAAAATCATAAATGAAGATTTATGTTATGAAATCCCCAGAGAAATTTTAAAAATCTACACTAAATTGCAGGATTCCTCTTTAATTTTGATGAAACAGAGGCATGACTATATCACAGTAAAAAATGTTTACAATATTTCAATAGGCAACATTTTTTAATTCTACACTGCATTATTTGCGATACATTTTAATTAGTAACACGTAATTAATCAGTCACCACAAAGTATCTAATATACCTAAAACAACACTTTATATAGGGTTCTAAAGACAACAACTTACTCGTGCAAATATCCACAGAAGAATGATGAAAAATAGACAATAGGACACTTTTTGATAAAACGACGAAATATATGCAATTTTGCATTTTTCAATATAAAAATGCAAAGATATGTAATTTCAAATTTCCGTTTTGTAAAACACTCTTAGAAGAATGTATGTAGAAATACATTTTTTTCATAATAGTTTTGAATAAAATAGGAAATTTACACACTTTAGTATATTCACCCTTTCTTTATAATTGCATATACCTAGTTCTAGCAGGTCCCCAACTCCGTCTTAAATTTCGAATGGACCACTTACTAAGTCTCTGGAAAAGATCTAGATTAAATCTGTTTGGGTTTCCAAGTCTCCCCTTTTTACGAAATACTAGTGAAAAGCCGAGATAAATAAAGTTTGTTTTACATGATTGTATGGTAATTTTAAGCCTATTTTGAGGGTCTGAATTTTCCTCCGTTTCCTCCGTATTTCGGTTAAAATAAAAACAATTTTAAAATAACATAGAAAAACAAATATTCACAATCACTTATAAAAAAAAAAATTGAGATTTGAGATTGAAAGCCTTAGCATTTTTTAATAATTATAATAATTCGGTATGGTGTGCTTCTGTTTGTATTTTACCATTTGAGTTTTCCAATTAAATTGATTACTTTTTCAAATGATTTTTTTAGACTTAATTTTCTAACGACTTGCATTTTTGGGATATAATAATGCTAATTAAACAACAAATTTTCAAAATTTTAAGTTTTTAAGTTTATTAAAAATGTACTGTGCAGAAGAGTCCAACTTTGAGGTTTAGTATTCAGTGGGAAGAGAACTCTTTAAGTGGTAAGTGTTAATAAAACTTAAGAGAACTCTTTAAGTGGTAAGTATTAATAAAACTTCTTCCTCTTCTATTTAAGAAACTCGAAATCAAGACTCTCAAATTTGGCAATAAAAAGGCCCTCGAAACAAAAAATGAAAATATAAAAAGGGATCCGAAAAAAATTCCTCACTTTTTAACCACTTTGATAATCTTGCCCGGGCTGCCAGTAGTGTTGAAGCCGACTTTCTCTACACTTATAATTACCGATTTTTGGGTGACTTGTGGCTTTTAGATAAGTTTTGTTAAAATTTTTAATTACTGGGAAATATGTGGGCCAGTGAACTTTGTTATTACAGCAAGTTTAAAATTTTTATGTCGAACAGTCTCCTAGACAGAATACTTTTTAAAGTTTTTGTAGTAATGGGTATATGCTTTTTTATTTAAGTCTTTAAGCAATTCAGTAACATTTCGGGATACGAGTATTTTGTAAAATTATTAAGTTTTATCCACATATTTATTTATAAAATATGTACCTCAAGTTTCTGAGTATGAAAGTATTTGTTTTCTTTTATACATACATTATATCTAATGAATTTGAAAAATTATTTCCTTTCAACTTGACTACAATAAAAATATTCAGAGCATTAGGTAAAATTAGAAATAGATATAAATATGTACATTTTCATATATTTATAAGTATCAAATTGATCAAAAGAAGTCGAAATACATTAAAATTAGAGTCTATGTCTCAAAACTTGTACTTATATTATAATATGCGAGTATGTACATACATATATCCTATATTCTAAGCCCTAAGCCTAAAATGAGCCTTATCAACCCATTTCCTTTTTTATTTTTAAAACACACACTACACATACACTAGTTATAAAATTTGAAAAGCCTTTTATTGTGTATATGTATTAAGTTGGAACAAAATTAAATTTGTTTTTACAAAGATACAAAATGTGTGATCTGACATTTGTCTTTTCGTTATCTTGTTTCCAAAAATGTAATTAATGAAATGATAATATTTTTCGTATAGATAAATATCAATGGTTGGTTAATAATTATTTGCAATTATTTTCTCTTGTAAGTTCGCCCGTTGTGAAACGTAATTTTAGGATAAACGTACTGAAACTATTAAGGGATCTGAACTGAAGATAAACGTAATATGCAGCTGAGTTATATTTATTATATATTTAGCACCATTTATTTGCTCAGCATTACGCTTACATGAAAATGAAATAACACATAATAAGACAGAGAATGCCACTAATATTACGCCTAATTTTCCCATAAATAGTGGCTCCTTGCTGAGTGCGTTTTCAAATTATGACGGGCTGTTACAATTTACCTCCATGAAACTGATACGCCCTAACCCCCACAAAGCAGGCTGACTGCGCTCGAATTCTCACGTCACAAATATCCTGGCGCTGTCACAAGGTCCCGAGGGAGGCTATCTGCAATTTTGTAAAACAAGCGGCTATCTATGGGGCTCATTAGACCGCGGGCGCTTAATAAATCGGCAAAGGAGTGGCCGGGCCCTTTATTAACTTATCCGTCCCACTTGCTGAACAGGACAGCTCCATTAACCCCCTGGTCTATGCGCGCGCGCGATAGGACCTGACACTTGATACGGTAATTAAATAAATCGCGGATCGGAATATCGCCGACAGGACGGCAAGTGCGAGTGCCCGTGTTCGCTGAACAAATTGCCTCTTAGTGCGGCCCACTTGAATGGGCCGTCCGGGGGCACCTACGACCCCGCGGCGCAGCCTCCACCAGCGTCCGAGCGCGCCCATAAATTAAACTCCTAATAAGAGATTATCACCCCATGTGGTCGCGGTCTAGTCGCGGGCTCGCGTGTCGGCGACGCGCCCATGTTCGACTGCCCTGCGCCGCCACGCACAGACCCGGCCCCCGGGACAAAGCGCACTATTTATTTATTTTTTAAGGGCATCTGCAGCTCTTGTTGCTAATATTTCTAGAATGTCAATTTGTTAGAATGCACCACTTTGATTTAGTGCGGCGATCCGCGAAACTGGGATTTCTTAGGGCCGATTCGACACATTCAGGAGAATTTTGCGCTTGTTCGATCCAGGACCACGGCCCCCATTTATCTTCCTGACACGTGCAATGTCGCGCGATCGTCACACGCATTTCGCAAAGGCGGTGCGTGGCTGCTCCCTGACTTTGGGCGCATTCGCCGGGCATCCTGTTTAATTACAGGCAGAAAAGGTGCGCACTCTCCGCCTCGATCGCGGATGCAAAACAATGCCCGCGATCGTCTGCACTTCCTCTGAACGCAGCCTCTTTGGTACTATGCCAACTCCGCCGGCAGGCTCATCGGCGGATTTTTTCTCTGTCACAGACTAAATACTTCAGACAGATCTGTTAAGGTAACACAATGCATATTATGAATATTTTAAGATCACGCCGCGCGATACTGCCAAACGCACTTGGAGGCGCAAAGGGAGAAATATTAGGAATAAGCTTTGGTTTGTAAGGAAACGGGGATCCCTTCGCCATTGTGTTGGAAGAAAAATTCAGATCGATTTTCAATCAATTGATTAACGATAATTGTTGGAATCCACCTATACATTACGAGAAATGTTTCAAAAGGCATACTAACTTATCGATTTAAAAACAACGGACAAATCGAAAATCTTAGCCAATACATATAACTTAAGTAGAAGTTAGTTTTTAGAATTTTAGAATGGAGACTAATGTCGAAAAGAAAACGAGAGGAGAAAACCTCCTTTTCGCATATTTCTTCTTAAGGGGTTACATACACCTAAAAGGTTGACAAATTTTCATAGTTATATACATATATATATATATATTAACCAAAGTTATACAAATTGGAGTTTTATATTTGAATTAAACGCCAATATCGTTTTGATAGAAAAATCTTCTTTGGATGCCGTTACATTGATGACGACACCACTTACCTACATAATTAAAGACCAGTGTTTATTGCGGTGCCCAAAATTTCTTGAGAATCAATGAATCAATTTATTTGAAATTTTACAAATGCAAGAGCATAGTAAATATATTAGTCTTGAATTAAAATATACAACCGCCTTTCACAGAGCCTTGGTTAAAAATATGTATATCATTATTTTAAAAAGTACAAGTTTCTCAACTTTCTAGGTGTATGTAGCAATCTTAAAAAAACATAAGTTTAACTGCTGCCCTCGGTTGGGTTTGGGGACTAAAGCCATAAAAAACCATTAGCTAAGCTTTAAAATTAAATACAAATTCTGGTATATAAAATTGCCCTAATGGGTAGGTCCAATTAAGGTTCAAGTTAAGTCTAGTTCAAGGCCAACTTAAGTACCTCAAGTCCAGATCAAATACCTCAAGTGTATAGTTCAAGTACCATAAATGAATGTAAGTAAGAATTACAGTTCAGTTTGTTTTTGTAAATAATTAGAATTAAAATGTAAGTTCTAAAATAATTTTTATTTTTGCCAAAAAGTGAAAACATTGAACTAGTCTCTTCCTTACATCAATTTTTGGTACTTCTACATACTGGTATTTGTAAACACTAAAGACCAACTTGCACTGGAATTTGAAACTTTATATGCAGGTTCGGTGAAAAGTCCAAAAAGTCAGTTTTTCGCAAATATGTATCTCGTAATTTATTGTTTATATGATAATAGTAGTTTTTACTCGTATTGAGTAAAGTTTGATCAAGGCTGGATTTAAACTTTATAGTCAAAGTTTGGTTTAAGTTGATTCAAGCCTGGTTTACGCTTTGGTCAATCTCTTTGTCTTACCTTTAAGTAAAGTCTTTAACATTATTAAAATTTCAGAAACTTTTACTTTTCAAAGGTAGTGTATGGCGCTAAGCAGAATGTTATTTAAATAATTTAATAATAATAAGATTAAAAACCTTAAAACGGATTTTTTATTTCTTTTATGAGTATTCCCATAAAATAATTAACAGAATTAGACTTATTTTTCAGAGGTTGGATTTAAATTACACTAGAATACCTATAACCCTACTCAAACTTTAATTATTATATTTAGAAAAAAGTAAAAACATTGTAGAACATTTAAAAAGTGTTTTTACTGATTTAGAAAATCGCTTTGTACTGTCGTTAATAATGAAAATCTAGTACATTTTAGGTTCATTGTTATTATTAAACGATATAGAGACAGTGATAATATTATTTAAACATAGATGAATTATCTGTTAACAATTTGCACTATCCATTGACAATTTAAATACTTCACATCTGGTCTCACTCGAAGCAAAAATGCCAGATTAACTTTTAAAACACATAATAACATTTAACATTTTATGAGTAGTTTATCTTATTGCGGAAATCTACAATAAATTATCAACTACTTATTTCGTGCGTAAGCAAATAGTCTTATAAAAATACTCGGTTCTCGAATTACAGCTTTTAGTACTTTACAAAGTTAACCGAAGCTGTAAAAAATCATTTTAAGTATCTTGTTATGACCTGTTCTCGAAATAGCACATCCTGGTGATTTCTTTTCTTCCCACAATTGCCACCGTTTGGCACATCTTGGAATTTTCCCGACTGCACCCTGAGTTATCTGCCATAAAGCAGTCCTCATCAGGGAGAGGCAGTTTAATGGCCAATTGAAGGAGTTCTTCAGCTTGTCATACGCGCCTGAGATGGGATCATCGCGGCCCATTTATATTCCGTAAGAGCCCCCAAAGGACTCCTCCTCAGAAATGTCCCCATTAAGCCCAGCCCAGCGAATTGTTCAATTTGATTCAGTGGCGAGCTGCAGCCACAAAATATAAAAATTGAATTTTAGACAGTTCGCGCTTATTATGCGCGGCTGGAGATCTCGCTGAGGTCTCCACGGGCTAATGTCACTCGATTTAATTCGCTACTGTCTCATGTGTCTAGAATCGTAATAGTTCGTGGGCGGAGGAGCACCCGTGATTCAGATACGCGTAATTGAGTAATTACACCGCCACGCAGGTGAAAAGAGGAGCGCCCCTTAATTTATTCCCAGGTGAAATCCAGGCAAACCAATGACCTTGAGTGACAATGTTAAAATTACTTTTTCCGCGTGCAAGGATGTTTGATGACATCTGCTCGTAGCACGTCACCTGCGTGAATCACCTGAGAAAGTCCAATTTTATGGGCTTTAACGCGTGAGGTGATTGATTCCCAATGAATAGTGAATTTATAGCTCCACTAAAAGCTTAGTCAACCTTCGAATGCACTTTAGCAAGTTACTTTCCTACTTACTGCCTACTTAGTAAACAACATTGAATTTAAAAGTTTCACTGATTGCAAAGAAAATGTTGGAAAAGTAAGTTAGCCAGTAAGCCAGTTACTGAATAAATGCGCCTAAAAGTATACGCAACATTTTCAGTGGTGAAGTGTAGAAATATTTAATTTTGACCTTTCTATACACTCATAAAAAGGTAGTAAAAATAAAGAACGGTCGTTCAAAGAAGATAAAATGAGTGCAAAAATTAAAAGTAACTCACTATAATGCCAACAATTCTTTGGCTTTCAAGCAATTGTGAAAAATTTACTTTACGAAACTAAACGAAACTATTGCAGATGTTTTGGATTTATAATAAAAGAAAAACGAATTGTGTCAATTATACGTTCTCCTCACTGATATTCAGTGTTTTAATTTAATATCTAATATCTGTACAAATATTTTAAGTAGAATAGAAGAATAGTTCAAACAGTGCTACGGTTTGTTTTGATGTCATTTGTGTCAATAAGTTTTATTGGAGGAAACTCCAATTGAAAAATCTTTTTCATATCAACGCAAATTTGGTGACTTATCTCGGTTTAAACCTTTGGAGTTGCCACTTGACTTAAACTTGGCTATTGGCAACTGTGTGGATACTTATTCAAAAACTATTCTGTCAACAATATTGCTCTTTTGCATGCATGTGGTTTATTGGTTTTTCTTCCACGTCAATCCAATGAAAAGCCAGTCTGGAAATTAGTTTAAAATAAATTTAAAACTGATTCTGGTTCAGGCGAAAACCGTATCAAATAAATGATTTTATAAAACCGTGCTTTACGATGAAGAAGCTAGCCGCATTCATTTAACCTAAACCAGTACCGTACAATATACGACTTCAATAACATTTGAAAATTATTACTAAGTGATCCCCACAATCAATTATATGTATATAAACTGATTCTCACAACCAGTTGTAAGTTGATTCTAAGTATAATGTTTGAAACTGATTTTTGATTGATTACAACCTAAATATGTTTAAACGGAGGAATCAAAGAAGAACTGATTTTATTTTCATAGCTGGATTAAGTTTTTCATTGGTTGGTATCGCAACTAATCACAGCTCTTAAATAACTGACATACTCCATACCAAATAATCACTTTTCTATCAGAAAACTGATTAATATTAATTAATTAATAAATGGCCGGGAATCAGTTCAGAATCAGTTCTAAATCATTTCTGTCTATCTGGGTATGCTGGCAAAATTTTAATCATTTTTGGAACATTACTAAAATGTGTTGAAACTTGAATCCTAATATAAAAGTATAATACACCACTAATATCGATAGTTCTGTCTTTCTCTTGCCTAGTTTGGCTTGGCTTGGCTTGAACTGGTTTCTCAAGGGCATGTCCTTGTTGTAAGTTTTATTCATAATTTATTTAATTAAATAATCGGTTTATGGAAAAAATATAGTTTCACAAAAATGTCGAAAAATTTTATATCAAAATTATATTGGCTTAAAACTCAAGCGCCAATTTGAGCAGCGGGTACGAGCTCTTACTGTTAGTATCATACAATCAGTTATTTGTAAATAGTTCTCCAAATCTTTCAAACCCATTTTTCTCGAAAACAAGAGTTTATTTAGCACTTTCATAAAACATATTGAGTTGGAGATCTTCACACGGATTTTGATGAAGCGGGTCTAAAAAACCTCATTTACGATCAAAAGTGACGACTACTTCATAAACTTTTGTCGGACGATATTCTGCATGCTTCCTAAAGGTTTCGTTAGAAATTGTGTAAAAACCGAACATTAAAAACATCCTTAGGTTTTTATCATAAAAATGTCAGTAATAACATTTGAAATAAATAAAGAAAGGGTGCGGTTTTACAAAACTACGGTGTAAGTGATTAATAGTCGATAAGGAAAACGTACGATTTTTAAAAATTAATAGTCATAATGATAATACATATGTAAACACGTTAGCTTAAATAAATTATATCAGATATTTCTATTTAATAGTAATAATTTATTTCATCAATCAAAGCCTAACAACTGCTACAGACTACTTAACGACTAGGGATACCAATAATTTGTAGTTAAACCACCAGAAATCCTTCATAAAGGAAATAGTATTTAAAAGAATCTTTTTGGGAGTACGAATTTAAGTCTACAAATCTGCAAAAAAGTTAACCTGCCTTAAGCAACGTGTGGTTGCTAGGCTCATTAATAAATCCATAATTCGGTCTGCGATGAACATGAAAAATCTCTCGAGACCTCAGGCCACGTGAAGGTGCGTACAGTCATAGACAAATAAATATACGAAATTTTCGGTCACACTTCGGTTGTTCGAAGCGGGCCATCTTTATATTTATTTGTCTATGGTACAGTCCTATTGGAGACAGTATAACAGGGCAGTCGATATGATAATTAATATCGTCCCATACAAACATTATAGCGAAGTACTTTCGTCGAACTTCTAATGAATGAACTCAATGTTCTAACACAATAGTCGAAACGTACACTTCGTGAAACGCCTTTGAATTCTTTCTATTCTCGACGATTGAGACAAATAATAAGGATCCCATACGAATCACACGATGCAATACTATTCCAGGGGCCTTACGAAAGAAAAATGTAAAAATCTAAGGGTAAAATAATCTGAAAAGCTCTTTGCATTCCTACATATAAAACTATGCATAGAGCATTATTTATAATAAATATTAGGTAATTACGTGGTTCAATTTATATAAATTTCGTTTTCACTTTGAAATGAAACTAATAATTTATGATAACTGAGATAAGTAAATAAGAATTTACACTCTATTTTTTCAATGTATTTTGCAAATATCGCATTAATTGTTATGCTGTATCTAGTGGTCAGTAAAGTTAGACTTGACGCATTCATGCGACATGCGCAACTGAATCGAAAAGCATCTTATCTTTTAATTTATTTACTTTCAGTAGTTATGCATGTATTGACAGAAAAAGGATGTAAACACCTTTGATTTAAACTCTTTGGCTAATGTCACACATAGATAATAATAATACAGTTGAATGAATTACTAATTCTAGCACTGGATTTAACCTTTCTTATCCTGTAAATAAAATGTCAATCTCGAAATGAAATGAAATTTTTCATTTAAGGTTTTTCCACTGTTTCGTTAAATTTTGTCTAAGTCTGTGAGAAGACCTAAATCAATTTAATTCGTATTTTAATCAATTTAATTTAATTTAAAGAGTAACTAAGTTCCATTTGTTCGGCAATGAAGTTGATATTGAGAACAGGTTTGCATGTGCATTTTATGAACCCACTCTTTATTTGAAAGAATTTTATAAGTAGAGGGATCAATATTCTGGCCGATACTGAAGAAGTATTTTATGGAAAGGATTCTCATTAATAACGGCGGGTCAACGCGGGAAGGTTTCCGAATGAGGCATTATTTTGCAGCGCCTTTCTCCGGCAGGGCGAACTGCAGTCGACATTTCCAGAATACGGAATATCTCGGCCCGGGCCCGTGCTCCCTGTGATTTACCTTAAATTGCCGGCGAAATGACGCGCGGTCTTTGAACTGCAATTTACATTAATTATTCGCGTTTTGCAATTCGTAGTTGCGGGTCATGAATGTGGTGTGCATGATGGCTCCTATAAATCAAAGCCTCCCCCGGGCAACTCTCAACCGAGTTTAAATCTTGCCGGGCAATGGCGCGTCGTGCAAATGCAATTGCAATTGCGATTGCAATTTCGCATTCTATGCACTCACTTGTTCTTAGGATGGTAAATACATGATTACCTGTGACAAGGTTCACAGAAGTCGCCGACCGGAGCCGTTAGTTATCTCGCGAAATATGAAGCACGCCTAAGCCGATCTGAACCAAGGTCACTCGATTGCAGAGCAAATTGCATCGCGATTCCGCGCAAGAAAATGCAGTTGTCGTCGCTCAGGCGCACTACAGTTAAGCGCTGAGGTAACAACTTCACTAAATGCATTATTTATTTGAGGGCTTTTGATATCGAGCAATGCCCCGCGGACCATTACAAGATCGAAATATTAAGTGCTCAGATCCATGCAGCCACGAGGCGAAGAATTGTGTCACGTTATTCTCCTAGTAATGCCACATCTAATTGATCTGTAATTAATTAAGTTATTAATATGCAATGTTCTTCGATTAATGATTTTGTCTAGGTCATGACAATTTTGTGTAAAAAACATGAATTAGTTTTTGCTTTTGGTTAGGTTTTTGTAGAAATAAATTAGGCTATATTAAGGGGGGACATAGGTAAAAAAAACGATTTTTTTTTTAATTTTTTTTCTAATACTACAACTTGTAGAGAATATCGTCCAAAAATTTCAAGTCATTTGGACTGTACCGTTATTTTGATTAAAATGTCCAAATTGCTCACTAATTGACAGTGCGGCTAAATCAACTTCGCGCATGACATGAAGCACCCAGATCCTTTTGCCATGTGAAAAGCACAAAATTCACTTAAAATGTATATAAGCTTTTAAGTTCAGCTAAGAACTTTGAGTCATCATCAGACATGCCGCGACATGTTTATATTTATTGTAAAGTTAGCTGGAATGCTGTAATTTATAAGAATAGTTTGGTGCGGCTAAATCAATTTCGCTCACTGTACAACTTGTAGAGAATATCGTCCAAAAATTTCAAGTTATTTGGACTGAAACTTTTCGAGTTATAGAAAATTTTGTCGGGCGCTCGGTCACCTTGATCGTCACAGCACTCGGTCCGACCATTTGTGTTGTACGATTTAGCATCGTTCGTCTTACTGTATGGACATATTTTCAAGCTATGCTTCAAGATGCTTTGGATATTGCATCCGCTGCAGGAGAGCTGCTTTATGGAGCTGGAATCGACGACTCAATGTGAGTTTTTAAAAAAAATTTTTTTCTCTATTTTTTTCTTGGTCAAACTTCAATCGCGTTCTTCACGAATCATTTCAACATGCTTCTTTTTTAAGCATGTTTGACCTATGTCCCCCCTTAATAAAGATCATTGTTTGTCACAAAGTGAACTGCATTCTGATAATTATTTTGAGAGTTCACACGAAAAGAAGGAAAATAAAACAATTGGGGGTAAAAAACCAAAGTTTAGCTATCTGTACTTTTGATAATTTAACAGAAATTGTTAGAAACGTTAATATCTAAAGATATACAGATCATTGAATACAATAAAATATTATTTTATAGTTACAGTTATTTACACGAAATCGACATATACAGTTTCTCTGTTTATTATAATCTACTTAATTATCAGCTAGTAGCGGTTTCATTTAGAAACTTTTATAAAAAATGTTTATCTTATTTTTTTTATAACTATTTTCTTGAATAAAGGAATATTTCCCTAAGAAAATGTTTTTTTAAAAACGGGCTAATCTGCGAAACCATATTAAAATTTGACTTTCATATTAGAGTTACTTACGAAAAAGTACTCACGTCCATTATCTACCTATCTAATTACTATCAAATATTTTTATATCCATAAGAATTTCAAAATTGTTGGAACAGTATTATGTGTTTAATAATTTGAAATCATTACTTTCTGGTGGATGACAATTCAAAAATACATGAAAAAATCAGATAATGTTTACAGAGGAAGCTCGATTTACTAATCAGTCTACGAATGAAGGCAAGTATTGACATAGATTCCATTGGTGAACCTCGCTCCTGGAAAAAAAAACAATTAAATTAATAATTAACCCTATTTAGTCACACTTCCTGAAAATTACGTAATAGTCATACTGGGTAAAATCCACCCCAACACCTTTGTACTGCGATAAACAATTGTAGAGTGCAAATACGAAAAAAAAAAAAAAATACCGTCCTACTTCTCAAACCTTTCTTTACAAGAACATATTGATATAAAATCAAAAATTTAATTTTACATATTTGCAGATGGCAGCATGAGTCCCATTTCCTCTAATTAAATGTGTCGTATTCCAGTTAAAAAAGGGCTGAAGTGGATTTTACCCAGTGTAACTAAACATTTTTTGTACAAAAGACTGTAATTTCAAAATTATTTATGTTATACCTACTCTTGGAGTGTGGCGCACTGAGTAGTCTACTGTCACTGACATTCCAAAGCGCAGAATTATCCACCATGTATGTAATTGGTACTACTAAAGTAATTATATACTCTTTGGTATCTACTACATACATACCACAGAAAAACTCATTTTGAGAAAATTAAGGTTAAAGTTCTGAGTACTCTATTATATTATTGGCGTGGGTGTGGCGCATTACAACAATTTAAGTATTAAGAAAGGAAAAAGAAATTTCTTTTTAAGCCAATAAAAAAATAATATTTTGACCGATTCCAAATTTAATAGTTTATGCATATTTTATTCACTTTTTGGTCCTGTTTTAGTAATAAACTCAGTCCAGATTTTTACATAGGGAAACCGATCAAGATTTTAATTTTTACAAGATAAAACTCGGTTTTTCTATATATAAATCGATGAGCTTTCGCTATCGTTTTAGGTTTCCGTACAGTAAGGTGTCACCCTATTGTTGTGGCAACGTTGTCCGTACGTTTGTCTTACAAAGGCTTCTAACTTCTAAATTAAATGAGATATTTATCATTGGAAAGCAGAGCAACAATATGTTTATTTTTAATTTTTTTTTACTTAAATTAACATCTTTCGTGGGCCATTAAAATCATAGTTTTTAGACATAATTTGTTACCAGTCTATCATAAAAACAGCTTTACGTGAGAAGTTGTAAGTTAAGTATAATTAGGTACTCATACCCTGTACTTAAACAATAAACATTAAAAATTATCTTTTATACATACAATACAAAAAAGTTGTAAATAATTTATGAACGTATTTAAAATTTTCTTTTAAAATATTGAATTGAAATCTTACATAATATATTTATAATAACTAAGATAATTTCTGATTATGATTAAAATTTCTTACTATAGTTTTTAGGCTTTTCGAAGGTACAGTACCCTCAATGCACGAATCCGACTCGCACTTGACCAGTTGATTATAATATAAACTAATATGCACAAAAACAATAATAAGTACACTGCTATTAATATTTTTTCTTACAATTGTTCATTACGTCTAAGTAAGATCAAAATGTGTGATTTGAAAATATCGCCTAGTTAGATATAATCACAATTTTCCTATTCTACAAGAAATAATCTATTTATTTATTAAAAAAAAGGCAAACATGTCAGATTTTCTTAGAAGTGATTTGTGGGAATATAAATAACTAGCGAGAAGCCAATCCATTTACAAAACAGATCTAGACCACCCGGCTATAAAGCAAAGTATGGAGAACAGCGACTAAAATAAAAGCTGTTGGAAGGATCTGAAAATTAAGTGGAAGGTACCGTCTACAAGATTTCAATCTCATTTTTGTCTGGCTCAGGAATGAAACGAATTTCTTAAAATAGAAGACGCGCCAAGATGTCCTCGTCAGATATTTTTTTAACACGAAACTTATCAGCAGCAGTTTTTCTAGATTTATAGTTCCCTGTGTCGGGCCTGGACTTGACAACAGCAGTCGGAACCAATAAATAAAAATTTTTATTATTTATTTCGGAAAAAATATATCGCTGAAAATGTAAAAATGAAAAACGATGGGGGCGCGCGCGTTAAATGAATCGAATCGACTTGGGACGCCTTAGTGCAGGAGACAAATGATTGAAATAAATTTGCAGCGCCGTGATTAATCATGGGTAAAATTAATTCCGTACTTTTTGCAATTTGATTTAAGGTGCCGCGCGATCCCTTCGATCGGCAGAAAGCTTTCTTAGCGGCGCTGCGACAGGTAGGCAAGGTAAGCCGATGTGTCTTCAATTAGACTATTTCAGCACCCGCCGATGTTTTTATCGTTATTAATGCGCGGCGAGCACACATAACTCCGCAGAGTTGTCCCATATCACTCCCACCCCGCAATGATCATTAATAACATGAACTTATCTCCTGAGAACGGTTCGCGACGCACTTCTTAATGGAGCCAACTGTGCTTGATTGCCGCGGTTCAAGGTGAATTTCGCCACAAGCCTGGCTTGACAAATTTCGATTAGGCTTAATTTATGATTTTGCAATTATTTTCAAGGCAATAAACACGCCCATGCAAAGTAGTCCTATATCGGTGGCGGATCCCCCTTCTGATAGAGCCCTATTTACAAATGACGCCTGGTCCCAATCCTGGACTTTACGACTGTCGCTTTAAATTTAGTCGGTCTGGCCTTTGTTTTAAACTATATCTGAAGCACCTGGTTAATAAAACACTGCTAGAATATTCAAGCCCTACCTTTTCGCGGGACTTATGTATGATTGTTTTTTAAATTTAGAAAATTTGTCTCCCTTTGAATTTCAACATTTTGATAGTAAATTTGGGCTATTGGTGTGGTCAACAGTGGATCAGTAATTTTTGGAAGTCCTGTAAATCACAAAATTATTGTAAAATGTTTGTGATTTTCTTTCTGGAGATTATTACGTTACTATGTTATTATACTTCCAAAAAATGATGAATTGCTGGGAAGTCTACAAAAAGAGGGAGTTATAATTTTTGTTTTTAAAAAAATCGTATTTGATCCACTGTGGACCAGTCGTGGTAGAAAATGTCACTTTACTTTAATATGCCATGTTATAAGACAAATGCGTGCTCGTCATCGTCGATAAGTCGAAAAAGATGTTTACCTTTAATTTGCTAATTTTTAAGATTTTTGAAGAATTTTTTAAAATGAAAAAGTGGAAATTTCCTTAATTTGGAAATGTTATATAATTTGTAACGAAATGTTTTGGGAATATGCAAAAAATCTAAGCAGCAATCTGTGAATTTTGGAAATTTCAAAGTTAAATATCTCGGGAAGTATGCAAGCGACAAATTTCTTTTTGGCTTATTCGTCAATTTTAACTCCAAATGAACACTCCTACAAAGATTTATCAAAATCCATGAGAAGACCTCAAACTCAATCTGTTCCAAATATTTATGTATTTCTGAAACTGGCGTAGACCACTTTTCGAAAAATTCGCATAGCGAACTTATTGCTTATACGAAAAAATATCAAATAAAGTTTATTTACTTATATAAAGTTGTAAGTAGGTACAACAGGATTAAACTGAAACCCGGACAATATGTAAAATTACAATTATTATTCGTAATATAATATACATACATATGTATGTGTTTACGATAGTGATGTAGACCTAATATAAAGTAAAAAATGAAAAGTATTTGAGTCCCATTTACAAGATAGAGTGTAAATCCGAACCAAGTTTATTGGAAATAACCAAACATGAATTCAATTATAATATATTTGTAGATCTGGTTTGAACTAAATATTTATAAGCTTAAGCTTAATAAGGCTTCAATTTTTTGGTCTGAGAAAATAACTCTTAAAATTAAAAAAAATGTATTTAGGTAGTTAAAATATATGTATTTAAGTACTTAAAAATATTTCAGAGTTGTCGCAAAATTTATTTCTGTTTTACTGGAAAATATCGTAAATCTTTCATTAATAAATTATCAAGTGTCTAAGATTTGATCATTGTTAATGATTACTTTATTTAGAAAACATAACTCGTAAAAATAATATTCCTTTTTTATTTTTACTAATGTATGAACTTAAATTTTTTTTCGGGTTCTCATTTTTTCCCAATTTGTCTTATTTACTGAATAGTTGTTAAGAAAAAATAAATAAGCAAGTATAATCAAACAAAACTTGAAACGACTTTTATACTCATTTTAAAAAAATCATCCCTAAAGAATTTAAAATGATATGTAAATAAATTGAACTTGTACCACTTTTGGAAACGACGATCCATATCTGTATGTAAAAATCAAATTTATTACTTGTGCTATATACTTATAATTATATAAAAATTGGTTTTTAAGTTTTCGGAGATTATTTTTATTTTGCGAATAGTATTACAATATTTTTTAAAGCAAATTGTATTTTGTTAAGATTGTAGTTTGAAAAACAAAAATTATTTAAGAAAGCTAAATTTTATTAAATATAGTTAGATCAAATCAAATCTGTGAAGGGCGAAAAGGGAGTTTAGTTCTCCATACAATTAACATGGGAAAAATTAGACAGGTACTCTTTTACATAAACGTGAATAAATGGTTTAAAAAAAATTTTTAAATTATTAGTAGCATTTTGTTGAGAATTAAATTTCATATCAAAACAGTCTTCAGGACTTAATTTATAAATCTAGTATGTTTCAAGAATATGCTCGTATGAACGTTATCGTACTAACATTAAGAGGATGTTATTTTGGATCCGATATAATAAGTTTTTACAACTCGGTGCCAAATTTCAAATCAGCAGTCCCAAAAAGCCGTTTGTGTCAAATTTATGAGATTTTAGAAAAATTAAGACATAAAAGCTTACCACTTTAATTGTCCTTAATTGGACACTGAACTTGAAATCAGCGGTGTTAAAAGCCCTCATATACTATAAATATGGATCGGATTGATATCCTCGTCTTGTCGAAGTGAAGTCGGTTAAGCACTCTAAACGACATCTGAAAAAGTTGTTAAAATGCAAAGATATCAACGTAAACTTGATAAGCGTACCTAGCACCTACTTTATGAACTGTAAGTAACACCGATCGTGTCTCAGAAAAATGTGACTTGATTTACTTTTCTCGACAGTTAAGGTTATTTTTAAATGTGGCACTTGGGCACCTTCCAATGTCAATCAGGCCACGCGGGAAAACGCGGGCGGTTGGTGCGGTTGTGAGGTGCGCGCAAAGCGTAGCAAGCGCAAACGCGGAATTTCAGTTGTCTTAAAAATTTGCCACGAGTCGCGTATTTTAATTAGCGCTCAACCCACCTAAGCCCGGCCTGCGGGAAATGCGCGCAAGCGACATTTGCATAGTTTTAATGGACATGTGCGATATTGGCGTCGAACAGGAGAACAACAGTTATTTAAACAGATCAAGCTTGCAGGAATTCCTCCTTGGAGCCCCCTTTCATATCTTTCCGCGGCGGGCCGCGATCTTAGAGCGCGGCTCGCTCGTCGGTACTTCCCAGCCGGCTGAGACTATTTGCAAAGCAAATGACTTGTCACTGCGCATGTCATGTCCGCGAAAGAAGCTGTACCGATCTTAAGACAATTTTCTTACTAGCTCGGCTTGGGTGTGGCCGTCCGGCTGACTAATCCAGCGACTCTGAGGCCACGAAGACCGAATTTATTCCCAACAGCACTCCGGGTTCATGGAGGTGAGACCTCGATGCATGTTCTTTCGCAGGGTAATTTAATTTGTTTAATCAAATAGCGTTAAATTTCGCGTTAACACAATGTCGTTCCCTTGTCAGCGGACAATTGCATTTGTTTACAAAAGTAGACAGCAAATTGGAGCATACGTCTTGACTCTTGTCGCATTCTTTATCGATGTTTTCTTCTTATTCTTCGATTGGCTAAACCTTGGGAGGATAGTCAAACTGCCACATTTAATTTAATTTTATTCTAGTTGCCTCCTTTTCTAGATCAACAAAATAAGTCGACATATTTTCACGATCTTCAATACTATGATCATTTTTATGATCCGAAGGAGTGTTGAAGTTTATTCAGTTTCATTTTTAACTATACTATGTGTGGTTTTCGAAATAAATCCAAATTGCGGTAATTATATCAAAGGAAAGTTTGTCCAGAACTTATAAAATGTTTTATTTAGCCACAAAAATCAATAAATGGGACATTAAGAGTCTTCATGATGCGTTAGAAAGCAGAAAAAGTCTTCTTAACGTCTAACATTTTCGATACTGGCTTAGGATCTAGGTTACTAAATTAAAATTGAATTTTTATAATCTTTTCCAGAATTAAATATATTGGTAAAGTGTTAAATCCCCTTAAATTAAGCCTTTTTGTGTAATTACCGCCACAAAGACATTTTCTGGAAAGACATTGACTTAAAAACAACGAAATTCGAAGCAAATTAAAAAAAAAAGGGATGATTCTTTTTGAGGCTATAATTTTTAGGTAGGTAGGTACTACATAGATAGGTACAAGGGCATATGCAAAAAAATGAAAAAAATTATTACAGGGAGAGGTAAGTGATTTTAAAATTTATTTTATAGTCAAAAGGTTTTATTTATTATAAGTATATTTTTATATTAATATAATAAAATCGCGAATACAATTAATAATATGATGAGTATTTCAAACCAAAAATAAATATGTATTAATATTATCTACATAATTTAAAGATTTCGCGTGCTTCACCACGAAATATTTGGCAATTATTTTTGATAAATAAAAATATACAAAATACAATAATGGATTTTAACCCATTTGCATCATAAGCGCATATACCGCGCATTTTGCCTGGCAACTATCACCTATACATTATTATTAAGCTATAATGAAATAAAAATTCTTTACAATTCTTTATTTATGCAATACTGTTTTTATTTTTCATATTTTGAAACATTTTCATTTAAATACAATCAAAAAAAAATGTTGTTGATAAGAACGAATTTTCCACTTTTCCGTATGATGCAAATGGGTTAAACGATCGATAAATAATTCAGACTACATTTCCTTTAAAAACTCTTCTTTGCGTTTTTGTCGATGCAGATTAAACACCATTCCACTTTGTTTGGAAAGACTTGGCTGAAATAAATTTGTACATGTAATTGAATTTACCGCATAAACCAATTCCTTCTCAAATTTCCTACCACAATATTAGCTATTACTTACTGTCCAACACTTAAGAATTCCAATTGATAAGTGCAAATTACAAGATCGTATTTATTTCTTTAGAAAATTTAAATCTGATGCAGTTTTTAGTATCTATGTTTTCAGACTGTTTCGGAAAAATAAATTATCGCGGAAAGGAAATTTTAGTGCTAGTGCGATGCGGTGTGAAGTGAAATAAAGGTAGTAAATATTTTGAGTGAAAGTAGTAAACTGATGATAATCAGAAATTAACAATATTTTTGATAGCTGATGAGAAGCGGGAAAATCTTTAAAAAACTTATTACTTTATTACAAATTGAGAAAAGATTACTCTTATTTTTATAGATATTTTGATAGTCTTGTTTTCGATAGTCAATCAATTCATAATTTCATTTCGTTAGAATGGTTTTTAATACGTTTCTGTTCAAACCAATATTTTCTTTGGAAGTTTCTCACACATAGGGATTCTCTTGCAAATGGTACTTAGAACTTAAATCTTTTGGTTATTTTAGAAAAATACTAAAATATATTTTCAAACACACTGAAGTAAAGTACACACGATCTTTCTAAAACAAAACAAATAAAGCTGACAAGGCTGGAAATTGAATTTTAAATGGAATTCAATCCGAAATAAGGTGGTAGTTATTATTTGTACTGAAAACTAACTGAAAATAAATTGAAAACATATTACACCAAGAAAATTAAGACGGATTGAGGCGGAAATATTTTTTCATACCAAAAAGAGACTGAAAAGCCAAATTGAAAATTTTATATTAGCATAGCTGTATCGAAAAATAAACTGAATCAAAACTGAAATATCAATTACCTTTGATTAGTACCAGCAAGAAACTAAAAAAGGACTTAAAACAGAGTGCAATTTTTCAACTTTTGGACTTAGATCTTCGATCCTTAGGGCCGGATGCATGAAACCAACTTAGGATTGTCATGATGTTCTTATGTCTGCTCATAGGTTGTCTTAACACGTTCTGTGCCACGTGTACCGAAAACGGTACACAAATGAAAGCTATCTCTCTCATCAAGTGCATTTTTACACGTAAGTCTCTCACGAAAGCTTTATTGAAAATTTTGGCAGGGAAAACGTGTTAAGTTCGCAAAAAAGCTTTTGCTCAAATGTCAGTGAAATTTCAGCGAGGCAAAAATAAATTTTTACCAACCATTATGATTGCTGATATCAGATTCTACACTTTTATCTTAGCCATAAGGCCGAGAAGCGATGACTGCTTCTGATATAATTACTTTTTAGCATTTGAAGAAAGTTCGAAAAGTTTAAATTAAGTTTGAAAAAACTCGTTTACGAAGAATGATCGTTGCCATGGGTCTGTCACCAAGAATGAGGTTTGAATGAACGTTTATAACTACAGTCTCGTGCTCGTCAACGCAGTTCTGAAAACTTCATTCTCAGAGAATGACCATGAAAATCCTGGTAAAACCAGCTAATTTCCAGTATCAAATTATGAATTCACAGCTGTCGTGTTAAACAGCTGCAGATTAAATGGTTTAAAATAATTCTTTCCTTTTTAATAATCAAGCGTTTAATAGGTTGCGAACGTTTTTTAATCTTAATATTGCTATATCAATCATGTGATGAAGAAGTTCGCCGTCTGTCGTGCATGCCATGAATTAAAATCCGATTCAATGATCATTCATCGAACGTTCACTCAACCGTGTCCGTCTGTCTATGCCCTAGTAGGGCATTACGTACTATGTTCCGAATAAATATAAATAAAAACGTGCATGCGTTTTGTTTAATATACCCAAATGACAGGTAGAAAATGTTTAACTGCTAGACTTGCTTCAGGACAAGTAGATTGAAAAGAAATAACTGAATTTGAGCGCAAAATATATTTCAATCTTTTTTCCGCCTGGTTTCAGTTTACATTTTCAGTCGAATTTTAGTTAATTTTCCGTAATTTTCTGTTCGCTTTGAATCTACTTTTCATCTATCACATTCCGTCTCTTGTTCACTACCTCAGTCTACATACTTATTGTACTTTCAGTTCGTTTTCTCAGTGCCCTTTAACATCGAAAAAATTACGCAGATATTATCGATAAACTATTTAGTTTTTAGGAAACTCAAAATAAACTACAATAAATAAGTTTAAAGTTTGTATATTCCCGAAAAAAAAAAAATTAAATTATTATATATCTTATGAAGGACCTTTCGTCCCCAACTAAAACAAAACAAAACTCGTCTTCGATTTATGAACACATTCCGTCTCGAAAACAAAACGTAAAAAAATATTATCCACTCAACAAATACCCAATTATGGTCCTTTCTTATCGCATCTTTTCCAATATTTATGGCTATGTTGTAAGATAATTTCTACGGATCGTGAAAGAAGTCAAGCATTCCTTAAATTACTTCCTGAACAGTTAAAGATGTCGTAAAAGTTCAATTTTACGATCATTCCACGTGCCTTAAAAGCTTTTACACGTTACGGATGAATTGTGTCTTAATCTAAAGAAAAACAATGTTTCAAATCGCATTTTAAGGAACGAAGGTAAATAAAACGCATAATAAATTGCTAATTATACGGATTAATATAAATACCGTGTTAAATAATGAAACACATCCTTTTGTTTAATAAAATGTACATATAAAATCTGGAAACTAATTAATTTGTAATTTACTTTTAAAGTAACCGAATGTTGCGCTGTCTAATATTTGATTTAAGAGTTGTAGCAAAATTAGAGCAGTAGGAAAGTTGTTGGCCTGCAGGTAGTCATTATTTAAAATTAGCCCCTAACGAGCCAACTCTTACCCCGATGGAAAGCATGAAATTATTCAGTTAAATCAAATTGCTACACCTGAGTAGCCTCAGGATAAATGTGTAGTTTTTGTAATTGCAATTACTCTGAAGATCTTTAACAATTTTTTTTTATATCTAAGTCAGCTATTAATAATACACGGGTGGCTTCAGTGAGCAATTTCACACAAATTCTAATTTTGTCTTACCTCCCATTGCGACTGTTGCATGACCTGAGGAAGACAAAAACCTACCTACTGATTTACAAATTTAATTTCAATCGTCTCCGAGTACCTACTCTTCGAAAAGGTTTGCTTTCACATTGATTACGATTCTTTGATGAGCTCTAATATGAATATAATTATCACACTGCTAAGGCTTTTTGGATGATCATTGATTGTTTTTTATTTATGTAATAAGACAGAAAAACGAAAGGAATGCTGTTGAATGAACGGTTATTTTCGGAAATTATGTAACTAGTATTTCATGTATCATTTCATTATTCATATATCACTTAAGCAGTGAATAGAGGTCAAGGTATTTTAGTATATTTAAAAATCATGCAATTCTAATTCGTAATCTATACTTAAGAAAAGTTGGTCAAATTCGTCAAATGCGAATTAAATCGCGTATTTCTTTTATGAATGAAGCTGTTATTTATTGCAATGTACTGCACGTGATTTTCGTTTACTGTAGATCATCAGGTGTATTCTCTTTATGGGTACTAGGTATTTTCACATATAGCTTCGGAATATTAAATTTTTGCTTTTTTTGAAAACTTTGTCCAATATAGATTTTGATTCATAAATAAGTGTTGTATTTTTACAATGTTCATTTAGTAAGCTTTCATTTGATCCCCATTTCAAATTAATATTGATGAATTTGGTACAAGGTATTAGGAAATTTGGTATAGATGCCAGGCGATATGATTTTGAGTTTCTTCAAAATATCTATTGCAGTTTTATAGAAAGATTTGTTGCTAAGATTTTTCTATTAAATGTACAAACGATACCAAAAACGTAATTGGAATTTATAAGGTAACAGGTGAACAGAATTTAATGAAACTTCCAAGATGACGAATTTATAATATTATTATCGTCTTTTATTATTATAGCTACTTGTAGTACTTCTCGTGGAAAACAGCTAATAATTATAAAAGTTATAAAAGTAGTTTTTATTAGCTAGTTAGCCGGCTTCGCTCGGCTTGTAAATAAATTATTTTAATAAAGACAACAACAAGTGCTTTAATTTTGTTTACTGAATTTGTATTCTAGAAATTGTTGCATATACATATGTTATTCAAACCCAAGTATTTTCATAACTGAGAATATTTTTTAGAAATTTAGAGAAAATAAAATTCACAAAACTACCTTCCGCAGTATCCGCTGACACATCATTGATAAATGTTTATATTAATTTCTGAAATGTAAAAGTTCATTTTATAATTCCTACCTCTGATATTTTCTTGTTCTTAGAAAATTGGTTATACCATTAAATGCTCAAATTACATACATATGTAGGAATATTTCTTATGTATTTAAGGAAAATTGTACATATGAACTTAAATTAACATTTTTCATGAAAAATCTCAGTAAGGGAATGATGAGATTTACAAACATAATTCCTGCGACTTTTGATTGTGAAAGCATTAAAAATGTATTATAATATTCTTCATTGAAAAAGCAATTAAAATTTCAAAAATAAAACTATTTATAAACTTGATAATTGCATAACCATTTTGAACACAAAAAAATAAATAATCAAATTTTGATGAAATAAAAAGTCTGCGGAATTATTGTTCCTCAAGGTCTCTTCAGCTCTTCTATTAATCGGTCACAGGTTCAGAGGCCTGGATTTAACAAAAATAGCAAATTCATATGAATTTAAACAACAAAAAATTCATCTTTACAGTAACAATAATAAAGTCAATAAAATAAATTGCTTCGGACACTAATTACATATATGTATAATATGTATAAGGTTCAAATATGCCAAAAATATCAATATTTCAAAAACCAGACCCTTAAAATTTATTCAAATGTTGATAAATTATTAGAGCCATATTGAACTTGTATCTTTGAATTTCAACCTTTTAATAAAAGAAATCGAAAAATCCGAAATTCTTGTTGAGAAATCTTATGTAAGTACCTACCAATTTTCGTGATGAGTCTTCGGCTATAATTACAATTTTAATAAAATCCGTCCAGTTTTGCGTAATGTGTGATACAAATTACGAAAGCTGTTATGACCGCTGAAGTATTGGTTAAGTAAAGGTGCAACATACACATAATTTACATTTAGCTTCAATAACTTTTCTAAGCAAAGAAAGCGAATTAGCAACAGTCACCACTCCTCCACATAAAATTATTCGTTCTTATTATTAATGAACTTAAGAACAATTTTTGGCTTGTTCACAAAATAGGAACAGAAGTAATAAAATAAGTTAAAACGACATAAAGAACCCATGGCTACTTGGCCAGTTCAATTGCATGACAGTGGAAAAAAGTGCTCCATGTGAGGCTTAGCCTTAGCAAAGAGATGCTTAGCGTGAGCAACAAAAGGCGGGCGCGTGTTTCAAATTAATTCAAACAGGTAGGTACACTTTAAAAGATAAAGAACCTTCTTGTTCGCGAGT
Organism: Eutolmus rufibarbis; assembly: GCA_963920795.1. Taxonomy (NCBI): domain Eukaryota; kingdom Metazoa; phylum Arthropoda; class Insecta; order Diptera; family Asilidae; genus Eutolmus; species Eutolmus rufibarbis. The sequence goes on from OY987205.1 coordinate 25,172,015, forward strand.
TGCGTGCGTTCGCGGACAAAAGCGTGGAAGCCTTTTAAAGAATTCGACTACGCCGATTGTTTGCAGTGATTAAGAAGACTGCCCACGGACATCAATTTGAGCGCCCAGCAGCGTCTCGAAATTGATTCCTCCCATCCATCGCCGGGTTTAGTCAGCGCCAATCTTCGCCCCTCGAGTTATGGGACCGACTGGGTGTGCCGTCGCTTAGTAAAAAAATTGATAAATGCCGAAATAACGGATATTGCGGAATTAAAAAATTAAAAAGTGCCTTATGGGACTCATTGAAATTTCCAATTATCGACGCGGAGAGAATTGAATGAACCTTGCAATTTTTTACAGGAAACTGGGCGTCATGGGTGTTTTGTTTTACACCTGTTAACACAAAATGCATGTTACCTAATCCGCTTTTCTGTTGCTTTTTCATGGTTATGTCAGGGTTTATGATTTTACTGTCTTAGACAGGCAGAAAAAAAGGGATTATAATACGCGCTTGAAGCAGGTACCCATTGAAAAGCTTATGAAAGCTTTTCAGATTTATTAATCCCTGAATATCATCAATGACTAGAAAAATATGCACATTGTTTCACAACAATTCAAATAAGTGAATTTATATCATCTTATAAAGACAAAAATACCGAAATGGTGCAACGTTATTGAAATGGGCCTGCAGAATACAGAATAAACTCTTAAGTTGCAATTAATTGATAATGGAAACCTCCAAGAGCTAAGATTAATGATTTTGTTGATAGTCTGGACAGTGAGTAATGAGATACACCAGTAAAATATCAGAGATTTGTTAATTACTTACAAGATAAAGGGATTTTTCTGTAAGAAATGTACAGAACGCACAATTCTAGTTATTCTGAGTTCTGGCTATGATATTTATATTAGTTAGATAAAATAAAACTTGAAAATGCAAGTAAGACGATCATCTTCGGTAAAGATACATATATGTAACTAGAGATAGTACTGGCGACGTCTAAACATATTTGTATTTTTTTTTCTTTAAGTTTAATTTAAACCAACTTATTTTCCTTCAAATGGCTTCATGCAACAAAGCAAATCTATTTTCGTTAATTGTGGTTTAATAAAATATGGAATTGGAACAGAAATGGGAATATCATAGACTGAAACTTTGTCCACTACAGTTAAATGAAAAATAAAGCGCAGCAGTGGCGGATTTACGAATTTGCCGCCCATAGGCAGGCAGCAAAGTGCCGCCTTTTTTTGTAAACAAAAATCTGTTTTATTATTTTGGAAATTGGAAAATATTTAATATAATAAATTAAATAACTTTTTAATTATAATTAAGGTTTACAAAACAAAAAAGTACATTTTTCAATTATTTCTAAAAGTAAATGACAAGTAAATATTGGGAGCTTGTACATTATCAATGTACATTTTTACGGCGGACTTTTTCAACAGCAAATCCATCGATGATTTTGTTCAGATCAACTTGTAGCAAAGTTTCCACTTCAATACACATTATAGCTAAAGAATTGAAATAATTTTGTATTTTTAAATTTTTAGTAATCAAAAAATTTTTAAATAATTGAAACGACTTTTTTGCCACCCCATTTTTTTTGCCGCCGTAGGCACAGGCCTACTTTGCCTACGCGTAAATATGCCACTGAAGCGCAGTCAAAAACTGAAAATCTTTGAAGAAGTTTATAGTGAATGGATTTCCTTGTAGTTTTTTCATTATGTTTATAATAGTAAAATATATGATATTTAATTAATTATTTCCCGGAGTAGTGATACACGAGTGCGTGCAATGTTTACGAATTTTTCGAAGATTGAATATTCGAAATTTAAAATATTCCATCACATCACATTTTCGAGAAAAACAGGGTGAAAAAGTGTATTTTGAAAATTGGTTCGAAAATCGTGGAGCGTCGAAAAACTCAAAATAAAATTCAAAAGAAAATCTTCAGCTATAGTTATGAAATATGATTAACGTTTCCTTTTAGTTTAGTAGGACGCAAGTATTTCAAGAGACTGTTCCTGCACTAATATTCATTGACAATTTATTTTATGAATTAAATTCGTTTATGAAAACAATTAATTTAAACGAATTGTCATAGGAGTGTTCAAGATTTTGGTATTTTTGTGTAATGGCTGAATGTCCGAACTTTTATTAAGCAACGTTAAAAAGTTTCTATTACATTCTGATAAAAAAATTTTAAAAGCTTTCTAAAAATTGACAAAATATGACTTTTCTTACTTTTTAACATTATTTTTCTCGAAAACGTGATGCGGAAAAAGAAAAAAAAAATTAGAAATTATATACATATTTGCGCCGAATAGATAATACCTAACTTTTATCTAAAACATTTTTAAGGTTAGTGAAAAATCATCGAAAATTCATTCAAAGACTTCTGCAGGAGTAAAAATAAAAACCTTACTGTTGTAGACTATTCCTGTGATAACAAAATATATCGTAAAAATATATCTACTTATCCCCTTTTGAGAGCGAGGAAATATCGTGAAAAATACATCGGCATTATTACATAAAATGTTTTCGCTTTCTCACTCTCAACTGTTTCGATTGTTAAAACAGTAAATGGTTAAATGTTAACTTATTACCATACATAAGTTATAATCAAATTATGAATAATTTTAAAAATAGCGCGACCTCCAATCATCGTTTTGCTTGAATGGTCCTCATTCATTTAAATTGATTAAAATATAAAATTTGGCAACGTAAGGGCATTTCCTGCATGCATTTAAAAGACGAGAAGTTCCACAGAAAGCCTCATCAAACTGGTTTTTAGTTTTTTAGAGACGTTTGTATAGTTTTATCACTAGTGCCCATCAAGATGTTTGCTAACATGCTAATTCACATGCCAGAACGATTCATCATTAGTAACGCGATCTTATCTTCCCAGCAATCGTGCAATCAAAAAAATGTTTGCTAACATGCTAATAAGTCAACCAAAAAATACGAAGAAGGAAAATAAATGAAAAACAAATATGCAATAGACCTCGGTTTTCATGCATTTTCCGGTGGCAAAGTCTTATCAGCCTAGAACGATGGAATCACGCATGAGTTTGGATTGTTCAAACTCATCGAAATTAAAAGCGAAAATGGGAAAAAAAAATTTAAAATACCCAAGTGGTTTGTTGAAAAGTAAAAAATCGTTGATCTAATGGCACGCTCTCGATTTTCTCACAGCAATTAGCTAAAAGCGAAGCTAAAGAGCGAATAATCGAGGCAGCCCAATTAGGCGAGGTAAACGAAAGTCAAGCGAATCTTGTTCCGAAGTCTGAGGATATCAAATACAAGATGCCAAAAACGCTGAACCAACTTTCTCGCCGTCTTACCAACCGAGTGCACTTGCCGTGAGCTCTTCGTTTATGGAAGAAAGCGAGTCCGCAACGAGTTTGCGATTTCCAGGTATCAGGTGTAAAGTTTTCGATCGATCGAGCAATTGAGCGATCGATGATCGAGTGATCGATCCTCACATCGCCTAGGTGTTCAACGGTTTCGATCGAAAGCTCAGCGCGAGCACCTTCCATCGAGTTGCGAACCAGGTGACTGCTGCGTCGCGACTGATCCGCACTACCGTTATTATAACCAAGAAACGATCGTACGGAAAAGTCGCGATCGCATGTCACCGTGACGTCACGGACCAGTCAACCTGCCAGGTGAGAGAATAAGCTCTCCTGAGCGGAAATGTTCGCTGGTGCTGGCTATCCCCTGAATTTGTATATAGTATCTTTGAACGATTATGAAACTCTCACTTTCGTGAAAAGTATGCGAATAAAGGTGGGAACTGAAAAGCCGTAAGATTCCGGTTATTGTCGGACCAGCGGTGTCTCTATGTGTCTACGGAAAAATTACGAATGCACCGCGAGGCATTTCGTTAGGTGGCCTTTTGTTTTGGCGGCTGTTGGCTAATTCGGGCCTCCGTCGCGACGATCGCGATCATATTTTCATAAAGTTTTCCAGCCGCGACCCAGTGGGTTTGCGACGACTCTCCCGCGGGTTTTGGTCGCTTTGAATTGTTTCAACCCAAAATGCCAGGTTAAATCACAACACCCGCCACGTTTCCGCCAATTGGGGAACCCACTTGAGGAAAATCGGAATTGAAAGGTCCAAACGATCAAAATTGCTACTTTTGTGGCGTAAGTGCATTGAGGCATGGCTTTAAAGACTTTTATGAAACTCCGCCAGCGATTGCATTCTATTTGGTCTTTTAATTCCTCACCTGGGACTGGTAGGAAGTCTTTGGGCTTTTTAAGTCTTCCACGTTTCATTTACATTTTGCAAGGCAATCAATTAAAAGTTTCAAAATTGGTTGCAGGTTTTTCGCCAAATCAGCTCATTTCTTGTTCAATTTCTGTTCATTTCTAACACTTTTGTCCTAATAAGGTTCGCAAATGTAATCCTGTAAAAATATTTGCTGAAGAATTCCGTAAATGACTAGTAAAAGATATACGAATAATAACTTTACTTCCATGAGCAATTGAAATTTGGTTTTAGTCATATCGCGCACCATGAAAAAGTTATAGTTTGAGCTGTGGTTTAAAAAGATTGAATTAAAATCTTGGTTTTTAATTGATGGAAGAGATTTCAACAAAACGAAATAGGGTCAACATTTTTTTTCATATTTTTTAAAAGTTCAAAATGTCCAGAATGTCTAGTAAAAAGTCCAAGTCGAAATTTCAAAAAACTTCCACCGCAGCGAGTGATCTAAGCCCAATACAATTTTTAGTTTTTTTTTTTTCAAGAAATATTTCGCAAAACGTTATAACGATTTATTTATTGGATTTAGTATATGAACTCTTCGATTTTTTAAGAAATCTTATTGTTCGATGTATACGTCCATTATATTTTTAAAATCCGGTACGATACAAGAAAGTGTTTTATTTAATTTAATTAATTTTAATAATTGAACAGATTTCCAACCTTGCTAGACTATTTTTATACGTGTAATACTAATAAAATATAAGCTATTTTTCTTTCCAAATAAACTCACCTTTAAGTAGAACCTCATTGTAATGATCAAACGAGATGTATCAAAACTTTTGATGGATTTTTACAATAGGGTTATAATAGCAATAGAAAAAACAAATCAATTGTATAATTATCAAAAATTTGTAATGATTTTCTTAGACTAAAATAAATGTGCTAGTATACTGCACTAAAAATATGTTTTTTTCCTATTTTATTCCAAACAGAATAATAAATCTTTTGCTATCCCATATTTGAGGTTAAAACGGTTGTTAATTTTTCAGTATATTTGGCTGATTAAGATTTTTTCGTTAAGTATAGCTAACATCTAAAATCGTTTATATGTGCATTTCCAATAAGTATAGGTTTAATTAAAATCAAAACGTTATTCAAACAATAGTGGCAAAATATGAAACGAAAATGCCGCGTTCGAAAGGCTTTTAATTTCGAATAAAATAAGTCAATATGGTGCTAATATAATAGAATTGATGACACCGCCAAACTTTTCATTGATAAGTCTGCTTTAAATATTACTGAAAATTTTCCATAATTGATTTTTGAGACAGGTTATTTAGCATATATTACCATAGCACAAGTTAAAACTGTTAAGTCTTACAACTTTTAAAAGCTTTCGTAATTTAAACTGATGTTAAGAACTGCTGCTGTAGTTTAAAGTTAAACTATCAGACTAGCGACCCCTTTATCAATCAATAGGTCTAAACTTAGATACAACTAGTCTAGATAATAAATTTCGAGTTCTAAAAGTAATCTTCCAGGTAAAAGGTACAAGGTGTTATATTATCATGTTACAAATTGCACAGAACAAACCATTAAAAATGATCATATCAACATCCCATTATGTTTTTTGACGCATTACTTCCACTACCTATTTTCAGCTAATAGTAGACAAAATGTAGCTCTACCAAACAAATTATATGAGAGCTACTCATTCTTTAACAATCCTTTAATAAGGCAACTTAAGCGTAGATCTTGTAAGCCAGGTATTAGATAGTTATTTAGTAATAGTGGGTAAGACAGTAGTAGGTGAGTCTTTTGGAGGCTTTTGAACCAGTTTTCCTTAATCACAAGCACTCAAAGATAGAAACCATTATAAATTAATATTTTACTGCTGTACCATTGCAAATTAAAATTATAAAGCAAAAATAAAATAAATAAAATAACTCTCTTAAGTATGTGCTGTGTGAAATTGATCTCTCTAGCGGTCAATTTATTTACTACAGCTGGTTTCGTTGTGAAATCGGAATACGTTCCAACACTCCATAGTTACTTAAGCAGCTCCAGCATCTTAGATCGTTAATCGGGCATAAATCATCACAAATTGATATTCTTTCCGACCGCAGTAGTAAAGCATTGAGAATCTTCGATTTGAATCAATTTGCCGCTTCCCGTCAGCGCGTTCGTTTTGCGCGGTATTCATAAATCAATGAGGATGTTCTGAAATGGGTCGCGGGGTTCAATGCTTCGGCCCGCATGTAGCCCCAACTTTAACCTAAAGCGATTTATTAAAGCCTGTGGCGGTAATGACAATTTCTGGTTGTGGTTTAACCCCAACGATTTATCCAAACAAAATCGTGCAAGAATTTCTAACCCATTTTTGTTTGTTATCAAGATGCGATCGGTCAAATAACTTTTGTCCCACATTATCGGCTATTTGAGGAATTTCCGGGGGTAACGGCTCTTGAAAGCATAATTCGTAAAATATTTATGCATAGAAAAAATATTGATCGCTTTGAAACCTTTTTCGCATATACTCGCATCTTATGTTATTGAGAAATTACGTGAAAAATTGCCATTGTGCAAGAAATTAACGACGCATTTGAAACTTGCCTTTCACACTCCAAACCAAACAGTGTTCGGTTTAAAACAGACAACCCCCAAGAGGTCTTTTAGCTTTCAAGATGCATCCTTAACTACATGATAATTTAATTACGAATGCAATTTTTATTTCCTGTAGATGGACAGCAGTTTTTTTTTTTTATAAAAACCAGTTTCAGCGGCATATGCCGAGATGGACACCGCCGCCGTGCCACTCTTCTCGGCGGTGATGTGAAATGTCCGTGGGAATTTCACCTGAAACCAGTCACCAAAAGACGACATTTGACCCTTGGCTGAAAGCGAAATCGAGGACAAGGACATCGGGGAGACCATAAAAATTACTGAAGCATTTACGGAAGCGCAGTAACGTTGACAAAAATGCAGCTGCTGTTTTATGCCATTTTCATGTAAAAAAGGTAAGCTGCGATATTTATTAGCGTTTTAGCAAATATTTTGCAATGGGTACAGGTATAACTTTTATGATATCTTGTTTTTATACTTAATTAACTGACGAGGGTGAATACTCTCATCTAATAAGTTAAGAAAATCACATTTATGAAAGTTGGTGCAAGAGGTTGAAAATACGTTTTATATGGGAAAGCAAATAATTTTCAGTGCAACATCTTCGTCTAAATAGAAAGGAGCATAGTTAATAATTATAAAATTATAACAGCTTCATGTTTATCCATCCATTCCTTTTTTTATTGAGATTTTTCGTAAGGGTTATAGGTACTACTTAGTTTTGGATGTATCACCAAAACAATAAATTGCACAATTTAACAACATAATTCTTTACTTACTAATATAAACTACAAAATTATAACATTTTCTTGCATGTAATTTAATTTTTAGAAAAGCAATTTGTTTTGTAATATAAATGTATGAAAAATTACTCAGTTAAATTCAATTACAAGATTGAAATCGCTTGATAAGATAAATAATTTTATATTCTTTTGCAATAAAGTTAACATTGTTTTGACTGATAAAATCAAAGTATGGACTGTTTAACTTATTCGATTAAAGGTTTATATAAGTTTAGTTGAAAAACAAAAACGTATGTCATACTAAATTTACTACACTGATAAAGAAATCGAATTAAGATTGAGCTAACTGGGGGATACCTAGATATGTCGTATCACGATGGGTGGCCACCGCTCTGAGAAATTGAAATTGATGTAATGAATTCAGCGACACAATGATCTGATCAAGTCACTGCTTAATTACATATTTGAGTTTAACATTAATAGAAAAAAAACCACATATGTACATAGCCAACAGTTTGTTAGACCACTTTATTTTCTGATTTTATCAATAAATTAAGATTTTGTCGTGTTGTTGACTACCAAAATATTAGTTGGTTCTGAAAAAATCGATTGTGTATTTAGGAAGTATATTGTATGTGCTTTTAAGGACATGATACAACATTTTATTGCACAATTCCCAATAGTTTATGAATTATAGCTTTTGAATAAAAGTGGGGCTCTCTGCTTGAAATGACTCCTTTTTGGTAGGCGACGATGATTAAAAAAACTTTAAGTATAACGATTGGTTCAATTGTACCCAACAACTGTACACCTTTATTTTAAGATCTCTAAAGTTGTTGATTAATTCCAACTTTTTAAACTAAGAATGCAGCTACTTGCTGATATAATTACGAAAGTCCATGATGATTCAAGATGAAACATTGAGCCAAATGAATGTAAATGAGGCATTTACTGAAAGTAAAATAACTATGTATGTCTTAATAAATGCTTCAAATTATGTGAATAACCTTTTACTTCCCAGTCTTTGCTGAGCTAATAAGTATTCCTATCTAAAGAAATAAGTAATTGCTGCTCGTTTATTGCTTAATAAGCATAGCAACCAATAAACTCCGGAATTGATTTTTTAAAATTCCTCAAAGGAGGGAGGAATGACGAGTATACACAACAAACGCATATCAAATTCTCCAATTATAAATTTCATGAAAAAATTAAAGCAAAACGATGCATGAATGAATGATTATGATATGATTATATTTTTTAGTGCACAATAAATATAAAACATGTGAATTTTTCAGCCATAGTGTGAAATAAGTACACACCAATACCTTTCATATGACATAAGTCTCACTTTTAGCCCAGGGTTCATAAAAAAGTGCCTATGGTCGATCTATGAAAAAATTAATGAATGGTTACTTTTTTATTACTTCTTATGTACATAGTTTTTCACCTAAATGGTAATTATTTATTTTACACGATAAGTATACTTAACGATCGCACCGAAATTAAGTTTTGAATTAACTAGCATTCTACGTGTATGCACGAACGCAATTAACTGATGATGAATGACTTTTAAATAATAGCTTTAATTTTTATTCACATAAATAGCCAGTATTTGTCGGCAATAGAATAATAAAATTAATTAATTTTGAAAAATACTATTGTTACTGTTGTTAGCTGGTGGTTGTGACTGGTAATACATATTTTCATGTAACGTTCCCGGAGAACCCAACGAGATAAGACATTGGCGCAGACGCTTTGACGTTCTTTATTACCCTTTGTTAATATATCTTGAATTCTTCTTCTAGGCATCTGATAAAGTTTGAGTGGTTAGTCGGCCTAAAATCGGCGTCTTTCCGCTCTAAATTTGTTACCCGGCATCTTTTCAGCTTTTTCTCGGCCTTTGATAAATTTTGGGTGTTTATCGGCTTAAAATCGGCCTGACATGGAATTTCAGGCTATTTTTCAGCGTTTTAGGCATCTTCTCGGCCTCTGATAAAGTTTAGGTGTATATTTGGCATAAAATCAGCAAAAAATTGAATATTAGGCTATTTTTCGACATTTTTTCAGCCTGTTTTTTTCACCCCGGAAGCTTGGAGTCCAGTAAGACAAAAAGATATATTTTATCAGCGAAAAATATAAAGATGCAAATGAATCTGCAATCGAAATTTGTAATTTTAGATGAATGCTGGGTTTTAATGGCAATTATATTATACATATAATATTATACAACAGGTTTTTGGGCCACACATTTTTAATTTACTATCAAAAAATTAAAATTTAAAATGGTCAAGGGCAATTTCTACGTCCGGAGATTTAAATTGCATTGGGCTCTTAGAAAAATACATATTGATGTAGTAAGATCCTTTTAAACCTTGATAACACTTGTGAAACTTTTACTTTTTAAAATATTATATTATAGTTAGATAGTCTTGAACTAAAAGCCAATTGCGTAAAAAAGGAAATCGGTGGAAAATTCATAACATCTTAAACATTTATTGCACTTTGGAACAATTCATTTGTTCGATATCGCCACTTCACAAATTGTGGGAATGCCTTTTGTGCTGATCGATCCCTCGAATTGTTCGTTCTGGAGAATCCCCAACTCCAATTATTCATTGTTCCTAAGACTGTCGTCCGCTCTGTTCTTAAAGTCAATTGAATGCTCCGCAAGTGATCACAAGAGCCAAGCGGCATCTTTGGTGCACCTCTGGTGCATCTAGATGCAGGTCGAACTTGGGACCTGTGGATGTTATGCTAATTGGTGATCTACTTCGGCAGACAGTTCGCAGATCTGCGCACTGCACCCTGAACTGCAGCGGACTGCACATCGAGGTCTATAGAAATGCCACAGCCCTGAATGCATTCTTTGCAGTTCGCCTTTGAATATGAATCGGGCGGCCGCTGCAGCTGTTGCATTTAAGTGCTATTTGCGCACTTTGGGAAATTCGGTTATTTGCATGCCGTACCCGACCGCCTGGCTTGCGAAATTTCAGCGACATTTTCACGTTTTCCCAGTAACTTCGCTGCAAGAGTGCTTAATATATTGCTGGCGGAAGATAGATATCCGCTAAAATACCGTTAAGAGGGCATAACTAATAAAGATGTCCCGATAATCTCTGCTGCCAGGCAAAGTAATGTTTTCTTATCTTCATTGCTGAGACCTCTTCGGGGAAAACAGCTCCATTCCCAAACCTATGTATCTCTCGGCCTGTTAGCGAAAAGACAATAATTTGTCGACGTCAAAAGAGATAGTAGATTTTGTTTTGTATTGTTTACACTCCCGTGACCCAGTGTTGCGTTATTATGCATTATGTTTTTACCGTAGCACATTCTAACGTGTCGCCGCCTGGAATATTAATCGATTTCTCAAAACCAGCAGTTCACCCGATTGAAAGACATTTTGATAAATGTTCAAATGCGGAGTTATCGACAGCTCGATATGCCTGGAGTAAAGTGGAGCACCTCAAGAATTTCTTGGCTCGATTTCGTAATCTTCGGGCGACCGATTGCTTCTGGTGGCGAATGTAATTATGCAAGGAGCGCGATATGCTGGTTGGTATGTCTTGTCTTGTCTTGTCTGTCTTGTCTTGGGCTGGCCATTCAGCCATTTGATTGACGATCAGACGATAGCAGAAGTACAAAGTGAGAAATGGGTTTTGGCACTAATTGCATGTGGGCTTATCTTATTTCCCCGAGGGGCTCTAATATTTTTTAAAATACAGCTCCTAATAGAGCTGGTTACTTATGTGTCCTTATCTTTTAGCGACGAGCTAATCAATTTATTTTATCTTTGAAAATAACCTTGGTGCTTGAACTCCCAAACACAGTTGAACTATTGTTGGAAACATTATTTATACTTATAGTAATAATAGAGAGTTGAATGCATATTTTTCTTCTTATTATGTACTTATTATGTCTAACTATAATAATATCAAACTAATTTTAATTCAAAGAGTCGTGCCTGGATATCCATTAAAAAGAAAGGAGATTTTTATTTTTTATTTTTTACGATTCAGAAACGAAAAACCGCATTTTCTACTTTTATAATTAGGAATTCCGAATATATGTATATGTATGTATATGTACATATGGGATTCTTATTTCCATGGAAGGATAATTAAAAATATTATGTAATTTTTCTAAAATTTATTGATACTTAATTTTCATTCAATGTTTTTAAATAACACCTGTTTACAAAATTCGCAATTTTTTCTGTTCCTTGAAATTTGTTTATTTACATCACGTCACATTTTTGAAAACTGAAAAAAAAATTTACGTGAAAAAAGCTCATAACATGGTTCAACTGAAAGCCCTGATCTTTATCTAGGTATGTATATGTGTGAAGTACCACAATTCCTACTACTACTTGTGATTTTTATTCACTATCAATTGTATGAAGTAATTTGTTAACAGAGATAAATAAAATTCATAGAGTATTTCGAAAAGTCTTGAAGTCTTTAGAATTTTAATATAACACTGAAAGAAATTTCTTGACTATATTCTAGGAGAACTATACGTTTAGTTAGATGGACTGTATATTACAAGGGCTTATCATAATGGTTTTCTTGGCCATTTATATGGATGAAAATATAAAGCCCTTGCTTCTATGTCATAGTTAGCCGGACTATTAATTCTAGACACCTTTAATAATAAAACGCCACTCGAATCATTCATTATGGGAGTTTGGAACTATGTGACGGTCACTGCGGCTGTAAACTCTAGTTGCTATGACTAAATTTCTGGCAATTCTATGGCCAATCCGATTAAAATATGTGGATACTTGGACCATAAATAATAGGCCATAACCATATGATGTTTACTGCGACTACAAAATGTGCTTGCCGCGACTAGTATAATATTATACCTGCTACTTCCTAAGGTCTAGTTATTTTGACGAAATTTGTACAGGTTTGTGACCACTTAATAGTAGCTCCAACTTAAATATATAGACGTTTGGATCATATAGAATAGACCATTTCAACTACATATGTACATGTACATATATTATTCATATTGTGACTACAAAATATAGTAACTGCGCCCAGAATTATGCCTACTATGTCCTTAAAATTTAGCCTCTTTAAATAAATTTATAAAAAGTACCCACCTTACCACCACATGAACTTAAATAAAATTTTGCTTGTTTTCACTGATGTTCGCTGAAATTTAAAAAAGTTCATTATATTTTAAACATTTCATTATATGGTGTATTGAATGCATATATGTATATGTACATAGTTGTATGTACAAATATTTCCAGAACTGCTTAATTCATATTTAGATGCACCTTAATAATAGACGTCCGATTTCAATTTCTGAACAACTTTTTATAAAATTTATCATTTGCCTGCCATCGGATATGTTATGAGATTAAAGTTTACTCCATTTATTGACATAACGAAATATTCGCAAACCTTTTCTATTTCGTATGCAACTTCACTGTTATTAATAATCGACACTCAAAAACACGTCTTTTGCAAATCACAACACACAGTGTAATGAAACTTATGACTTATCGACGTTGCTCACGCTGAAGCAATTTACTAGGAATGGATTTCCAGAAATTTAAATTTATATATAATATATTAATAGTTGTGACATCCATCGTTATTTTCGTATAGTCAAAATGATCTTGAAATATTCTCAATTGCAACTTTTTTGTGTGTTTAATGAAAGAATAAATTTTATTAGTAAGCGCACTTCAGTAATCTTTTGAAGATGTGGTTTGCTCCCAAGATTCTTGCAGCTATCTCAGGGATGCCAGAACTATAACTACAAATTTTAGTACTATATTGCAAAATTTGTAAGTTTTAAGACGATTTTATCAAATCCATTCAAATTTTTCTCAGTAAATATCTAAAGGTCCAAACTTTCATTTGAGCTGCATTACAAGATCCTATTTTGTTACGAATTTTTAAAAATGTTCAAAGTACGATATTTTGTACTCTTCAAATCTATTTCTCCCAAAAAACATGACGTAATGGAACAATTTCGTTTATGAATTCGTAACCCACAGCAAAATCCTATAGAAATGACCACATGTTTAGGAACAAAACTATTGTAAATCAGTGTAATTACAGTATAATGGATGAACAATTCAAAAAAATATGTAATACTATTTAAAAAAAAACTTATAATTAATCGATACACCGAGAAAAAAAATCAATGTTGAACCTAATGGTTTTCATATTGAAATTCACAATGATGAACAAATTTTTAGATCAAAAGTAAAATATTTAAATTTAAGTTATTGTTTTTAAAAATGTCGTTGTTCAAATGTGCAAAAGTTTTTATGTAATCAAAAGTAAAATTTCATTCTAACAGGGAAATAGTTCGTAATTTGACAACGCCGCTTTTAACAATTGCGAAATTTTGCATATCGAAACATAGAGCTCAGATGTCGTTATAAATAGTAACATTGCTATTTCAAGAGTTTTAGTTATTATATCGGGGAATATAACGATGGTCATAAAAAGTCGTATCGTCTTATAAGAAGTCTGTATTCTTTTTTATATCAATTCGTACAAGATTATATTCTGTATTTTATACACCGAATGTGATTGATTTGATATATATTTTTTAATACATATAATATAAACAGTGTGTGATCCTTTTACTTAAAAAGTACAAATTATAGGTAAAATAGAAGAAGAGCATTCGAACAAAAATCTTTGTTAAGGATCTTTCTGAAAAGACAAATTTGATTTGTACATACATATGTGTTGTGTATTATTGCACAGTAGATTTTATAAAAAAAAAATATATTCCAATTCTTAAAGCAAAAGTAACATTTTTAAAATAGTATTAAATTTTTCCTCAAATAAAGTTTTCATTTTAAAAGCACTTTGAAATAATACATATGTATGTATAATATGTATGTACATATACAAAATCCAAAAAATAGTTTCTGAAGATTTTATAGTGCTCTTCTAGCTGTCACAGTATATTCTAGCCACATATTTAAATATTCCAAAATGAATATGTTTACAAATTGAAGCTTGAGGAATTTATTTCAAAAAAAGAAAATGGCTCAAAAGTGGGAACCGGGTAATATCTTTAAAAGGTCAAAATCTCCAAATTGAAAATCTCAAGGGTAAAAATCTCCGAATTGTAAATCTCAAAAAACCTAATGATTTCGTTTTTGAAAATTTTAATAATTTTTATACGAGTTACATAAAATGAAGAAAATGTTATAAAAAGTTTATTTTGTTAATCAGTAAAGGCAAGAGACCATTTTTGCCGAAGACCTTGTCTTGAAACTTTGAAAAAAGGTGGTTATTTAATTTAGCACTCAAAAGCATGAAGACAATTTGTTTCTGTTTTTTGTTTATATTCTTGTTTTCCAATTTGTTTTGTTACGTAAAATGTAAATTTTGATTTAAAATACGGAGTATGTTTTATTTATTGCGTGAAGCAATTTTCACTTGATAGTCTTGGTTTTATATTTTAAAACTGAAGTGTTTATTCATTTATAATAATATTTCAAGTATTTACATATGTGTATGAAAGAAATTGTTTGCTCTGTTATAATTCTTGATTTTTAATTTGGAGCAAAATTTTGTTTCGTTGTTTTGAATAAATTTAAATTTAAAATAAGTGTATTTTGTTTATTGCTCAAGACACGATGTTTTAACATTTTACTTTAAAAATATGTGCATTTAAGTTAGTATGATAAGTTTGCATTATTAATTTTCAAGGAATCACCAATTTGCTTTTTTAATATTCCTATTTTTGAATTTGAAAAAGAACTTTGTTTCGTATAAATTTGGATACAACAAAAGGGTTCTGAAAAAATAAATGAAATTCGGAATACATGAATGTGTACGTACATATGTATGCATATATGTGTGTAGGCATGTGGCACAGTCCGATTACCTGACTTTATGCTATAGGGAATATTAGTTTGGAGATTTTGCCCCTTGGAGATTTCGGCCTTTGAAGATTTTAATTTGGAAATTATGATATTTGGAGATTTTGTTTTTGATATTTGGAGATTTCGTACCGGATCCACTATAAATATAATATAAATAGACTAATATTCATCGAACTGATTTAAGAGGCATATTCGCTATAATCATTGTAAACATCAAGGCTTTTGAAATACATATGCATGTAAGGGCGAGAAAAACATCCCAACCTGTATATTTGTTTAAGGTTTCCTAATATTAATAATTAAGTTTCAAAACATGCAGAAGATGTGCTGCTCCGTTCAGTAGCTTACTTTCTATGCTTGAAAACATAAAACTTAATTATGCAGACTGATGTCCCTCGAGGTGCATTGCTGCACTCTACCTGGCATGCATCAGTTATGAATCCCGACTTGTTTGGCATTATTTCGAAAGATATTTAACTCTTTCTGCACTACTCTTCGTAATGCCTGCCTTCAGCGCAGATTTAAATTAAAAATTTCATAATTAAATCATTGGCAATAAAGCTCACCTCGCACGTGGTTGCGGGCGGCGCAGAGAGAACTCGTTTTTAATTGCCAGCACGAAATATTTGAAATCCGTCGAACGTTAGCAAAAGTGAAATCATTGACACGCGCCCTGAATACAAACCAAAAGTGCAATTTTGTCACGAGCAGAGATCACGACTCAAAAGAAAAATTTGCGCAACGCAGCCGACCGCATGAAAAGTAATGAAAAATTGTTCAAGGCACAGACCCCGTGACACGTCCAAAAGCAGCCGACGGATCAATGGGCCATTAGCGGATTGATTTTGACCGGGCTCTAATCAGCGACACTATCGCGATGATTCGGACAACCCATTTGCATTCAAGACTCAAAAGAAGTAAATAGACCCGGTCGAGGGCCGGAAATAGTCAAAAGAGTTTTTAAAAATCGGCCAACGGCCTTGGCGTGTCGGAGGCCCACTGGGCACACGGGACGAGGGCTCGTTTCGGAGGTGTCTCACTTTTTATTTGTGGAGCCTTTGACTCATTTTCTGCACCGTCATTTGCATATCTGAGGGCCTCGCACCGCGAATCAAAAGGAAAATAATTGGAGTCACGAGATGACGACGGGTTTCCTTTAGCAATGTTTGAAATTGGGCAGAAGTTACAAAGCGCAAAAGCTAAAATATTTAAATACAGTTTCCGCGTTGCGGAGGGAAAAAAGCGGACCCAAGCCAAGCCCAAGTTACTTGACCGTCAGCGCTCCTCTCCGTCAATTAATCGGAGTGCGGCGAAGGTCCTCCGGCAGAATGTTACTAATCAATGGTTTAAATTACAAATCATCGATATCTGCTGAATGCGTTTGATTGATTGCCTAAGCCTCGGCGAATCTTGTTTACAGCCTTCCTCTGTTCATTGCACCGCGTCAGATGTCCATTGATTTCTGATTTTGGACGTTGCGAATCCGCGGGGGAACCGGTTCGCGGCGATCTTCTCCCCGACGCCAATTCTGACTGACAAATTTTTTCGGCACTGATGGATTTCGGCCGTCGATCCTTTTATGAGGCTACACGTTGCAATTCAGCCAAAATCGAACATTCGGCGGCCAGAGGTTAACGGAACAGTCCCGCACGTCGCGGTCCTTCAACGCGGGTACATTCACCTTCGAGGCTAATTTCGAGGGCTCGAAATTTTTACTTTTGATATTCGTGCTTTAGTACCGTTTTTATCTAATCTAAAGATTTCTTTCTTCAATGGCTTCTTAAGGTTGAAAAAACCTCACGGAAGCCATTATTGAGGACTTATAAAATTAATTGAAATTTAATCGTTTATTATTGAAAGGGCACAAGTCCATTTATTCAGAAAATTAGGTTTTTGTATTTTCTGCTTCTATTCGCAAGTACGCTTACTACAGAAAGGTTACATTCGTGGTTTACTTCCTTTCGTTGTTATGAGTCGTTGAAGTATCCACATTAAGGACTTGTGCCATTTCAATAATAAAATCGCTTGTAGTCAAATATTTTTATGGAAATTACGCACGGACTTTGTATTAAATTAACATGAAACATGAACATTCCTCTTTCCGATTTTGATATTTATAACTTCAGTCGTTGTTTTGTCTGTTGTATGAGCTTTATTTTTTATTTTTTTATAAAGACATTGTCGCTTAGCGTACCACAACAGCTGGAGATAATGAATGTCGAATAAAGACTAACATACCCATGAAAAAAAAATTAAATTTATTAATATTTAATATTCTATTGTTCCTTGTACTTTTATTGCACATTGTACATAAATAAAAAAAATGGTTCATTGAACTGTTAACAATTTTTATAGTCTTTCAACCCTATTATAGCATGTTTATTGTTGAAAAAAAAAACCTGTAGGTAGCCCAAAACTTAACCCAAATATTATCAAGAAAGTTGACTACTTGTATTGCCCGTGGATTCTTATAAAGTTTTTTTGCCTGGTGTAAAATTACCATTTTTATTGTAAATTTTCACAATAGAAAGACACTACCAAAAACGCTAATAAAAGTATTTTCGCTTAATGTTCAATCGAATTTGTTTTTAAGGCAACCATAGACATATACTTTGTATATTTATAATGAAACAATATTGACTCTAAACACTATTTAGCAATATACTGCAAACTTGTTACACTACATATGATAGACCATTTTATAGCATTTTTTAAACTGAAATAGGACCAAAAAATGAAAAAATCTGTTTTTGTTACATTTTTAAAATAATTTTAAACATTAAATAAACATCATATAAAGTTAAAACGCATTGTAAATGAAAGCAAAAATAAGTAATTCATGAAACTTAATTCGTAAACAAACATTTTCATAAATTTACCTTTACACTATTTTTTTCCGAAAACCTGATGTTCCGAAAAATTTTAATTTTCGTATTCGTAATCCATGGAAAAATTAAATTGAAATTACCTATAACTTCTTTTATAGCATCAACAAACATTAAAATCAATTTATACTTTATGCAACATTTTTGACTGATCTTGTTAAATTAACTGAAAGTTAGTTGAACTAACATCTTTTTCTCAATTTTAATTAACCAATGGCAAGATTAATTCATTTTTGCCCTGATTTTAAATAGTTTTACTTAGTTTCAATTGTTTCTAAAGCAGTCTACCATTTTCGCATTAACGTGCCTTTAGCTCAAATGAATATTTTTGCAGGAATTTGTTTAGGGTATTGGGTAATAAAGCTAACAATTACCTATATAAAATAAAAAATAGCATATTACTTTTTGATTATTAGGTTTAAAAATCAATTAACAAACGATAATATTTCTAAACGAAATAATATGTATGTATAACCGAGAGTTTCAAAGACCCCGTATGGAGCCAATATCTTTTTTTATTTATTTCTTCTATTTGTAACAGTTTTACTTTAATTTACTTTTTATGGAAATTTTTGGTTTTTAATTGTTTATAAAACATTTTTGAAAGAAAATAAAAGGAAAATGGCTCTATGCACAAGAGACAATGGTATTCTGAAGCTTTTAAACATAAATGTATTAAAAACTATTAAAAACTTTTAGAGTTATCATATCAAGAGCAATCGAAAAAGTAGTTTGCAAATTCTCAATATACATTTTTTCTAAAACTATTGTTTGTTAATTGTGTTTTAAACATCAATGACATGCCATTTTTATTTTATTTAATTGTACATTTTGTGTAACCTAAAAAAAAACGCGTTGTTTTTCGATGCATTCAGGTAAATGTAACCTTTAAGATAAGAGGGATATAGAAGCAGAGGTAGCCACTTCCAGTTTTGAAAATTTTGCAGTAATTGATAAAAATGAGAATATTTGAAGGCATACGAATAATTGAAGTTTCTGTTAAGTATTCCGCTAAATTACAATGAAGTACTCGTTTATATAATACTTAGATTGCACAAAATTCACATGTAAGTTTTTTACATTAAACTAATTTTGAACAAACCTCTTAGTTAACCAAAAGAATTATCTTCCTTATTGTAATTAAATTATCAACTTGTAATCGTTTTATTTCTAAATCGTTGTAAAAATATTAGACAAATTTGGAAAATCAAATGTAGCATATTTAAAAATTGTATAGTTTTTCAGAAAATCCATTGAATTGGACTACAACAACTTTAGTTTTCACATGCTCTAAAGTAAAGACTGACTCCTTTGGGTCTTGTTAGTACTTCCAGTACGTTTTATGTTTTACACCTGCGGTAAGATCGCTTTGAATTTTTAAATTTTTCGTTCTTCGCATGAGTCTCAGTATTCCGCGTTTGTGTGTTTTGCTTCAAAACAGTAAATGTTTTCATACACCTTGCAAAGCAAGTTGGCAAACTGTGCGAAGACGCAAATAAAATAAACCCCACCTTCCTGAGTTCATCAACCGCAGCTCGGGAAGAATATCCACCAATTGCGAGAAATTGTTTTCTTAGAACCGTCAAGAGTGACCCAAGAATGGCCCAAGAACAATTACGCGTCCCGGCTCTTGAGTGGGAGTGAGCTAAATCCGCGGTACTCGTGTGAACGGCCGAGTGCCGCGAAATCGATTTGTCGATAAAGGTCTGATTACCCATTCATTGTCCGGAGGCCTCCACCGATTCAATCAGCTCAAAATTTTGAAGTGTGTTTTCTTGCGCGATTAATTGGTGGCGCGCCTCCTCCGTGGACTCTGGCCGTCTTTGAAGATTTCGCAGACCGCCTAATGTGCAAAAAGTCCTAAAATCGAAGACACCTTGGGGCCGCAGTGCATCGCAGAGGTCTTGCACTCAATTGCGAGGCAATTTCGAATTTCGATGCCCAATTCAATTCCAATTCGAGCCCGCAAAATTGGTGGGACTCACGCGACCCAGGTGAAATTTTTATTGAGGAAATTCCGCGCTGACAAATTTGGGAAGAGCTAACTGTCAGCGCGTCTTATGTTGGGCGTACGTGACGCGATTTCTGATATTTAGCGCGAGCACACCGCTCCTGCGCCGAGCGGCGTTTTGTCGCAAAAACGACCTCAGCGACGCACGGCGCGGGGATGTTTCATTCGTTACAAATTTGTAAAAATTACAAATATGAGGTGCCGGTGCTGCGCGTAGGAAAAGCATCAGCCGTTCTTTTCTTAAGGCACCTGTGGCAAAGAAGTGAAACAATCGACAGGAAATCGTCGGCCGATAAGAGCCGCCGGAAAGGTCATCAACCAGCGAAAAACAATGCATTGCCGCCGCGATGATGTTGTAAATACTCGCCGAATGGTAAAAAATGATGCTCGGGTAGGAAACATTATTAAAGTGCCAAGAGATTTGCCAAAATTAATGATTTTCAACGCAAACAATATGCCCCCTCCCTCCGCCCACCAGCTGTCGTGGGTGCTTCTGAGCTGGGGCCTGTCGCAGCGCATCGCTTATTTTCCAGAATGTGTCAATGCCTCTAGCAGGGCGATTTTTTTCGAAAGGTGTAGACGGTTTATCGCTTTTTACGGCTGTAATGCATGTTTTACTCAACGACGACGATAAATCACCCGCGACCTGTCCCTCGATAGAAGCTATTAGCGTGATCATATTAGTGATTTATACCTACTCGAACCCAAAGACGGTGTGCCGCAAGAGGCCAGTTTGGGACCTCTATTATTTGCTGTCTTTCAAAGATGCTAAATTTCATGCCCAATACCCATTTTCCCATTTCAGTGAAAGAGTCGAAAGCAAGAGCGGACTCGTATCTTAATATCTTCGGAAACCAATTATCAATTGTTACATAACAGCAATTTTTTCTAGTCACATGAACTTTTCATTTGATTCATGTGAATAGCGATTTATTCGATTTTTCGGTTAAAAAGTCATCCTCAATTTACCTATTTTTTGGTTATAGAATATAAAGTTTTTTTTTTTAATACTTATTGACAAGAATTGAAAGGTTGATAAATAAAACATGACTTTTGAAATTGGTATTATGTAAGTCCACTTTTTTAACATTTAATTTTAATAATTTCTTCAGTTAAATCTTAACGTGCATATCCTCATTAAATTTTTTTAAAAACTTTACTTATTATCTTCAAAAACACAGCTTTACAAAAATTAAATAATGATTCAACAATAACATATTAATCAAATTTTTATCATCAGAAACTCTTCGTGTTTCGCACCCAAATCAACAATCGGAACACCTTTGGAATTATCTCGGGGTCTGTAAATCCCAAACGTTTTTTTCAAAGACAATTTGAAGTAAACAATTGAAGTTTGAAAGTAGTACCTTACGTAGTAGCCAAAATACAGATGAAAATTTCAAACGTTGAAATTTGTTTGTGGGGGTTAGATTTAGGAGTTTAAATGAGAAGTTTAAAAATCATTTGTTTTTAAACTCATCGTGTCGAAGTACGAATCGTCGTGAAGCACGAATTCAAAAGTGTATAATACGTTACATCATGTTACTTTTCTTAAACACTTTTTTGGTAAAAGCGCTTACAAATTGCTTATCTCTGAAATAGTCAGAGAGCCAGCGATGAATTTCCTACCTTATATTGCTGTTTTATCATGATATGAATATCGTCTAAATAATGGAAATCCGGTCAGTTGGGCCAAAGTGGCTATTGGTGATTGAAAGTGTAGGAGCACAACTGCATTTACGTTATATTTCTGAGTAAAACTAAAATTAACATATGGAAATTAACAAAATTATAAAAATTGCAATCACCGTCTGTCAGCCGCTTAAAGTTCGGGCTTATTCAATACGTCAAGAATTAATAAACTTAAATTTGCAAAATACGGTTCGGTTGATGAGTCTTTGCTGGTTAATTTTCAAATA
The DNA here is from genome assembly GCA_963920795.1 of Eutolmus rufibarbis. Taxonomy (NCBI): domain Eukaryota; kingdom Metazoa; phylum Arthropoda; class Insecta; order Diptera; family Asilidae; genus Eutolmus; species Eutolmus rufibarbis. The sequence goes on from OY987205.1 coordinate 25,194,260, forward strand.
TCTTTATCGTCACCAGTAATTTATTTCATAAGGCTTAGTAAACAGCAATTTACAATACTAATTAGAATTAATGTTAAAACATAGCGTCTGAAATACAGAAGAAACAATTTTATTTAAATTTTATTTTAATAAAAAAGAATAAAATAAATAAGAAAATTATACCTAAGTTAAAAAATGTATGTTCCATTTATGATTTGTTTTTTCTCAAAAATTAAAATTATGTGTACGATTTTTTATGTTATTTTTTTTTGGTTTTTGTTTATAAAACTAATTTTATTAACCCAGTATGGGTCGAATATTTGTTTATAAAAAAAATTGATGTAACGTAAAGTCAACAAATATGTATGTCTTTATTAATTCAGATAAACAATGAATTCAGCAGTTTCAAAAATGTTATAATATCGAATACATATTGTAACTGTTTGTACTATTACACTAATATCATTATATCTAGTATCGTCGATGCTTCTTATACTTATTCCTATAATAATAATAATATGGTACCTTCGAACACAGCTTGTATGATGATGGTATGATGGAGCTGAGAGGTGGTCATAAGAATTCCACAATGGCTAACACTAAGTCCATCGAGTTTGGGCTCTTTACACCTGTCTCAATGTGTACTCTGTTTAATTTGGTATGATTTTATATCCATATTTAAAACCCTTAATACAAAACTAACAACTAAATAGTAAGAACGTATTTAACCGATCCTGGAAAAGAGCTTTTTGGACATGTAAAAATTGTGGTTTTTTTGTATTATGATAATATTCCTTTGATCACATATTGTTTTATTATATAAAAAAATCTACAAAATTCTAATATTAAGTGAATATTTTCTGATAAATCCTAGAAAACATAGAATTTTTATTTTGAATATAACAAATGCATATATTAGAGAAAATTATGAAAATAAACACTTCAAATTTTTCATTGTTATTATATGAGGCTATCAGCGCAGAAGTGGTGTAACCCACAATTTTTGTTGGGTAGGGTTTTTGTGTAAAATAAATTCGTTAAATTATGATCTTTCAATACAATAGTGGCGTAAGCCACCTTTTAGAATTATCAATAGATGGCAAAACAATTTAAATAATGTTCACAAAATAAATGCAATTCAACAACAATTTAACCACATTTTAATTCCTCATTATCTCCTAAGAAGTAGTCTGGGGTTACACCACTTCGGCGCTGATAGCCTCATATACATATCTAGATAAGTACCGGTATAATCTTTTAGGTTTAAGCATTATAGGGATTAGAAAATTGGTCAGAAAACTTGTTCGTAGAAAGTGTGCGTATCAGAAGAGTAGGAGATCTTCACATCGAGCATAAGTTACTTAATTCCTTAAAAGGTTAAGGTTCTCCGTTCCCAGTTGCAATTACTCACAAAACAGATGATCCCGCGAAAGGCGATGATGCGACGCGAATTAATAGTTTTCCCACGTGGATTGAGTCATTATATTAATTTTTTTTTGCTGAATAAGACGTTATTAAACAATTATTACGCCGCCCAGTAAAAGGAAAAAAATTGAAGGTGTATCGTCTCCCACTGGAGTCCACCGCCACCGGAGACAGCGAATTAATATTAATTAATCAATCGCTCGTCGCACTTCTTAGAGGCGAACACCTCGGTAGGTTTCTTCACATCATGCCCAAAATGCGCAGCCGCTTTCGACTCAAACGCGCTGCACCGCCACCTTCGTAATCATAGCCATAATTATTTCAATATTCAAGTGAAGCAAAACGGCTAATTAGGTGTAGAAAATTTTAAAAGCGAATTTTTTCGCCGAGAGCTAGGTTCAGAAAACCTTAGGCCAGTTGGCTGCGCCCACCTGCGACGGGCAGTGCTGTGGTGGTCCAGAGGAACGCGACGAGCGCGGCGAAGGTGTGATAAAGTGCATTTATGTCGCCCGGTGGCTGTCTGTGAGCATAAATTTATTATGTCAATTTACAAAGTGGTGAAACATGGCAGATCGCGGAAACCACTCTTCGGGAGCCATCTCTTGTAAGTCATGTTTGGCGAGTTTCGCTACTTCTGTCGCAAATGAGTTTTATTTTATGCTCATTGCAAACATGTGCATTTTTGTGAAACAGGAAAAATCGTTTTGGCACAAATTCCTATGTGCAGGCTTTGTCGAGGTTGTTTTCTTTTATTGTCGTACATAAATCGAATTTATTGGACGCTATTTTTTATTGACCTAACCACCAATGTTTTGTACGTTATCTCGCAATTTGTGGTGCGTTCGTATTTAATCATGTCCTATTTAATGGCCGGGATTTCTTCTTAATTGAAATTGCGAAGTTTTCGTTTTGCAATATTCTTTATTTTTAAGACATCAAATTGCCTATTTGTGGTTCACATTGTTTGGAAAAGTAATTCTTTTGAATGCCAAACCAAAACTCTGCCGTATCAAATTGTTTTCATGTTAAAATTTTGTTTAACACTTTCCAGCTGATTTAGTATAAAAGATTTCGATGAAGCGAAAGTTATAATTCTACTTTAAGGTAATTGTCGAACGATATTGCTTCATTTTCCTTTATAGTAATTTAGATACAAGTTTGTTGCGAAATGATCAGTCACATTTAAGTTTAAGTTAAATATGTCACAAAGAAACTAATAAAAATGGAACCTCTTTGTTAATTTTATTTAAATCGTAACTCTATTTTAATTTAATCCCTCTGTGATGTTTTTTGACTGTATAAAGTCGTCTTAAAAATGAAAATGTATAGAACTCAAAATTAGAAAAGGATTTTTCGAAAATGAATGACTGATTTCTTTAAATTTGTGTGATTAATTTTTAATTAAGTCAATTGTAGAACCAAAATTTTTAAAGCTATTTGCATGTCCTTTTCTGTTCTCTTTCAGAGAAAATAACATTTTATTCTTCCATAATTAGTCAAGTATTAGAAATAGAACATTTGAAATATGTAATTTGATTTTGTATCACAGAAAACTGCTTACAACTTTCATCAAATTTAGAGGGGTTATTACGAACTTATTAGAATTAAATTTAAATAACTAATTAACTCTGTAGTTGCTAAGTAACCTTTAGTATTTCAGTAGCCGACTATTACAGCGTTATACTTCGCATATTCAGTTTTCTTTTGTCCTATTGTATGCTTTCGTTTTTAAAAGTTTTGTATCAAATACGAAAACACTCTACATATGTACATATTTAATTTTCATGGCAATCTTTACGATTAGAAAATGAGAAATTGGATCTATCATTTTAAGTTTTGAAATGTTGCTAGTAAATTCGTATAGTTCCCACAAAATACTCTTAGTACCTACCTAACTTCAACTTCGCTTAATTCGAAAAATTTTCTGTTATTGAATTATTTTTAAACTAATTTTCTGTAAAATCATAGTCACTATAATATTGGGTCCACCATTTCGAATTTCTAAATTGTGATAGTAGATTACATAGAAATAAGTGGACTCAAAGTACCTTAGTACTTAATTTCACTTAAATTCGTGGAATACGAAAATTTGTGTTCGATGTATTGGATCCGTCATCTTGAATTCCCAAATTTTGATAATAGATTCGAAATTAGTGACACCGATTTACCTTTACACTAATATGTATTGAAATCTTTTAAATTTCCAAAAAAAAAATCGGTCGTTATATTGGCAACGCCATTTTGAATTTCCAAATTTTGATAGTAGATTAACAATTAGTGACCTCAAAATACCCTTGGTGCTCATTTTCACTTGAGTTCGTAGCTTTTCAAAAATTTTGAGTTGCCATATTGGGTCCGCCATCTTGAATTTTTAAATTACGAAATTGGACTCGCAATCAGGTTCTTGAATATGTAGTGCTTTCAGTCACAAAACTAAAATTATTGCATCAAACTTTTAAGCGTGATTGAGCAATAAACAAACAAACACACTTTCGATTTTATATGTATAGGTACATATACATACCTATATTATGTATATAGGGATATATTTTCAAAACCCTTCCTTCTTTAATTGGAAGGAAAATATCGCTTAAATGGGTACATTTTTGAAGAAGTTATTTTTAAACGAATTAATACAAATTATATAATCTAAAGCTTTCTACTACAAAACATTAAAAAATATCACATCATTTACACACATTTTTTCAAATCAGTGCATTTTTCAAAAATAAATATACAGTAAGACCCCGCTTCACGCTGTCTCGTTTAGCGCTGTTTCGGTTTAGCGCTCTTTTATTTCAACCTAGGGATTCCCCGAAATTGTGCGCAGCGCTAGGTTTCCAAATATGTACATAACATATCCGGGGTGTTATAGATGCTTTATCCACTTATCAACAACTTCTAACAGAACGCAAAAGGAAAACGCAAACTACATTAGATGCCTTCTTGACAAAAAGGCAGAAAATTGGAAACACAGAATAGACTGAATGATCTGACTGACTTAGAATTTTATTTGTTTTTATAAGTATATTCGTTTATATTGTTTTTATTTTTGTAAGAAATAAATGTTTGGTTTTATTTTTATTAAAAAAAACATAATTATTAAATTTAATACCTAACCAATTTTCTATCCATCTTCCCCTAACCCCATTACATATGTATTTACATGTTAAGATAGCCTCGTTTAGCGCTGTTTCGCATTACGCTCTACTTTGATGGAACGTATCCCTCGCGTTAAGCGGGGTCTTACTGTACATATGTAATGTACATATATTGTATTAAAAATAAGTAAATTTTAACACGTAGCGTAAACGGCATTCCTTTGAATAAATTATTTTACTAATTTCAATTTACATATTGAATTCAACATTAAGAAAGAAGGAATTTTACTAGTTCGACAGATTTGTTAATTCATCGTCATTTTCCCAGCCTTAATATTTTAAAACAAATGACTTCATGGTGTCTGCAAGGTCGGTCGATGATTTCGTAGGCTGAGCTATTTTAAGCTCACCGTAGCCTGTTCTCATAAGCTTATAGAAGAAGTTTATCTGCAAACATAAAACTTACACAAATCCATATTCAGATCAAACTGATCACTCACGCAGAAAGATGTGAAATTAATAAAGAGAGACGCAGATTCACAGCTCCATCAGTTACATTAAGCTTAAAGCGCGAATCATCTGAAGATAACCTTCGCATGCAAAAAACCATAATTTTTAGATACTTTGTCCTCACATAAAATTCTTTGTAACTTTGTTTTTGCATCCAAAGCACATCTCAAGTTCATTTACCCAATTTATAGCCCTCTGAAGCATCTCCCTGTTCGCAAAATGTCTCACTCGTGCTGGGCGGCGATTTGCATCAATGTCTTGTTTTAAAAGCACAATACCTGGAGATTTTATGGAAATTCTTGGAAATTTTTAATAAACCCGTGAATAGCAAAAATGCTGATATCCATGGCGATGATATCGCTTGATGAAATCTGAATAGGCAATTCGGCCTTCAGTGACCAACCTCTGCACAAAGGCACTTAATGCATTGCACATATGTACGTAAATGTGCCATTGCCTCTAAAGTAAATGCCGCCATTACGATATAAGTAAATGCGCCCGGTTCAATTTAATAAAATTTTAATTACAAAGTCGATAAGGTCACCTGTCTTTTCTTATCGGTGAAACTATTTAACACCTGAAAGCGATGATGAAAAATCCACGTCTTGGGCATGAATAATACCTGCGGCGAGCCGAAAGTTGTGCTACTTTTACTTTTATCTGAAGTAGGTACATAAAAGAATAAAATTAAAATTTTAAAATTCTAGACTAATTCTTTACAAAGATTAAAATAGAAGAGAATGGAAAGAATAAACCGTCTACCAAAATCGATTTGTCAGATTTTCGTCACAAGCTTTTATTTGTATAAATTAAGTGAGTTTAACTTTCTGATATTTACTGAATTGCTTTCTTATTTTCAGAACTCGGAACAGTCGAAGTCTCGAGATTTTTGCAATTACTGGCACTTTTATATATTAAATTTTGCTGATGTTTGTAAAGGTTACTTTAATTATATATATTTCTTAGAAAATTGTGAAAATTGCTTTATTTTTAAAGTACCAACTTTGTTTGGAATCAAAAAATTCAGTTTTTGTGCCTGTACAAAATTTGCAACTTTAACAATGATATTTTTTGGCTTTGAAGTCGATTCAAATAACTCTTGACTTGTTTTTGTTTCTAAAGATTTACTTCCGCCAATGCTAATCTCTTCATTATGGCAACTCTTTGTGATAATTTATATTTATGGAATTTTTGAAATCGCATGCGTATAATAAACAAATTACAGAAGAAGAAATCAGCTCTGCTCGGATCGTAGATTTAGGTAATACATAAAACTTTTTAAATAGACAATATTTCTCTAAGTAACATTTGCATAAAACCGAAATTATACATACATTTGGGGAAATATTGTATTAGAAATACCGGGAAAAACCATTTTTGTCTAAAGTTAAGGACCTGATGTAAGGATTTTTACCCAATATTCAGAGATCTCCAGTGTAAGTTGAAATTTTGAGAAATAAATTAAATTATATATCAATCAAATTTTTATTTATGATTATATATTTTCTTTATGCCATCCTTTCGGCTACTTGTACGATGTAGTGTGGACTTGAATTATATTTTATTGTTCCAAACTTTTTTTTATCTATTATATATAATTATGGAATATCTATTATTATTATTTTTTGGCTATTTATTCATCTATCTTTAGCCTACAACATATCAAAAGTTCATCCGAATCCAAATCGGACAATCTTCAGGGCCTCCTTGTGATATCAACTTAAGTTAATATATTCTGCAATGTCGGAAATTTTGGTCTTAATTTTAAACAAAAAATAATTTCGCATGGGATATTGTTTATAAGGAAACCTTTCAAATGTTTAAAATGAATAAATCCCACAAGTTCGAAGACCAAAGTAAAAAGATTAAAAACTGTATTTCCACAGCTTTAAATTGAAACAGTATCATAATTTAATACCGTAAATTAGTTTTAAGGAAGTTTAAATATTTAAACCTTTTTAAAGTTTTATTAATACAATTTGGGCAGCATACAATGAGAGAAAATGTTAGAGGTTGGTTTGCTACTAAAAATAGAGGTTAACAAGTAAAGCATCCTAAGTAGAACTCAATAACTACTTTTAAACAATTTGTTAAATTAAAAGTGTATTTTTTCTTTAGTCTAAAAATAATACTGTAATGTTAAACAAAATTTTGTTTAAATTGCTTCTGAAATAAGTTAAATTCTGAACTATTGGTACCAATTCTTGTAATTTTAAGTTAACATCTTGGTTGGCACAATTCTTAGTTTGTCAGCACTCGTGAAGTTATCGGCTTTTTCGAATACCCTGTATGCCTAAATTATCAAGTTTTCTCTTAAGGGCAATTTTCGTAACTCGTATATGTAATTTAGGTGCCTAATTTTAAGCCGGTGCAGGGCAAAATTTGCTTATCACAATTTGAAGAACTCGCTAATTACAAGTTCGTCGCTTAAGTCTTTTGTTTTGCCCTCGCAGCGTCAGAACCTTGTTTGAGCCGAGTTTAAGATAAGCGTGCGAAAATTGCAGCAAAGCTCTCCGCGGAGATCAGCATGAAACTTTTCACCCACATGCGCCCAGACGGCCTGCACCAGCGAGTGATTTGCTGCTTTCTTCACCGAAACGGCCAAGAAAAAGCTCGCGCAGTGCAGCCCAACTGCGCGTGACGTCACGACTTAAACTGAAATTTTCTTATTTCGCGGGCCTCAATGGTAGGAATGATCGAACTCCTTCTACCGTTCACCACTTAGTTAGGTCGCGAAAGCCGTCGAGTAAGCTGGTCCCGTCCAAGCCAGGTGTCGTGTCTTTTGTCGCACTGTGCTTCAGCCAGAGGTTTTTTGCTAATCTTCGACGTCTTGAAGACGCGGCTACTCAAAGAGGCTGCCTCTAACCACCGCCGCTGGTGAAGATTTCCCTTCCGCTCCACTCTTCTTCGGCAGACCGCGTGCAAGTTTTCGGCATTGCGAAATCGCTCGACCGCCACCACCAAGGTGGTTGTGATTTCCTCCTTCTCTTGCTCTCACCCACAGCAAAATTCGTTATTTTATTTCGGTTTTATCTCGTTTTTATTTTAACAATTTTTCGTTGTTTTGTGAAAGTGCATGGAATGTTTTGCAACGTACGCTGTTGAATGTATTCATTAACACGACGTAACCGCGGAAGCGCAAAGTGATTTCGTGTTTTGATAAAAATCTTTTGTGACAGTAAAAATTATTTTGTTTTTTTCGCGAATTTTCATCCTTTGCGATTTATTTTATGGATTTACAGTGCAATCAGCCCCACTACCCAATCGGATTCTCAGGATTATTATGATTGCCATCTCTCATTACTTCATGATCTTTTAGTGTTACGATGTTCGAGTAGAAACCCAAAATTTGAGTGAAATAGCACATTTAGTTGAGCATCACTTTAAAACTTAAGAAGGTTATCTACATTTTTGGTAAGCTCATTCTATTAAATTTTCTTTTCAGCTATCTGTTTTTGTTTTCTTTCCTTATTGTTTTTTATTAAATGCACTAATCAACATTTTGATGAAAACAAGCAACAAAAAATTTTCAGTAAGACTTTTTTCTTCGTCGACTAATCTGAAAACCAAAAAAGCTATTTATTTTTCTTAAATTTCTTAATTTCTTTTAATTCTAAAATTGTTATAACAAATTATAATGTAAAAAAAAAAATTTAATCGAGCATTTTAAATTTGTATGGATTTATAATTTTAGGATTCACTCATGTAAATTCGTTAATTTCCATTTTTTTCCAAAAAATTCTATTCACCATTAAAGTTAATAATGAACAATTTTGCACTATTTTGAGGGTATATTCCAGTTTTAAAGAACTAGAATAATAAACATGTTAAACGCTCAGAATTCTGTGCACGTTTTAAGTCGAGTATTTAAATCCCTAAAAAACCCATTTCCAAGAGTTCTTGAGCTCATTACCATTGCTCTTGTTTCTAGGTCTAACAACTCAGCTGTGCTTTCGTGACCATATTAAGCGTGTACTTCGTTACTAAAATAGTTAATGAGATATGTTGACCAGTTAAATTACTTCTTCAATTGCTATTTTGAATTAAAACATTAAAGCGTTTTTTGAAACTTCATTACCAGAGTTAGTACTTAGTAGCTTTTTAAAACAGTGTACCAAAACCTGATAAAATTTATCATCGCATCGATTTTATCTTTAGTATATATTGGAAAATAATTGTATTAAATTTTAAGAACTCCTATAAGTTGAAAAACAACATACATTACATAATTACATTTACATGGAGGTTAATATTTTTAACACACTTTTACAATTAAATTAATATTCACAAATAACAAAATATTGAGGTCCAGTATTGTAGGAATTTTGATTAATCTTCTTTTATTTATTTCTAATCACTTTTATAATTTTTATTAATTTTCCTCATTTAATTTTTGTAATTTATATACGTACATTCATACAAAAAATATATAATTCATATACATAAAAGACTCACTAAGCGAATTTTCTGAATTATGTCAATTTAATTCACAATTAATTGATTGCGAGAAGAGTTGGGTCACATTTCGATTTTAATAAAGATTTTTTAAATTTTTAGTTTATAATGCGTTTTGTAATGTGTGGTTACGAAACACACTTCTTCTACAATTGACAAAACAATGCCTCTTTCAGGTCATTGACTTCTGATTCAATGATCATCAAATAATGTGCACCTGACCAACTCACGTTTTTAGGCGTAATCAGAACTTCTTATTACCTGTACGTGCGGAAGGAATTGATGCATTTATAATTTTACAGGAAGAATTATGAAAACTGTCTACATTTCTCTTCTTTCATTTATGAACCAAATTATCAATTTAAAAATACAAATATATATCCAAAGTAATTTTCATTTAAATCCCTTTAATGTTAAGTATTATATTTATTATATTAATTGAAAAACCAAAGGGTGTGTTGAGCACGCACATAATATTTTGGTCGTACATTTTTGTTGCATTTTTAAAAACCTATCTAAATACACCCCACTCAATGGGCTAAAAGAAAAAAAAAATTATTTTAGTATACTTGTCACTCTGGAGGTCATCAATCTAAAAATAAAAGAAAGATTAATTAAACTTAGTCGCGTAAAAATAAATAAAAATTTTGATTTTGAAGAAGAAAAAATAAAATCAAACCATCAGAGTTCAAGTTTTCAATGCTATTTAAGTCCAAGGGCTTTTTACGAATCAAATTTTTGAATGAAAGAAATTAATTGAATGTTTATTTTTGATTCATCTTAATTCAGCACAACGATTGGCGGACAACATCAAGCTTACATTTGCATATGTGCCAATTACCCTATTATTACTAAAATAAACTACGCTTCTAATTGTCGTTGACATCTAATTATTAGTTTTTGTTTTCATTTTCTTAATGATAACTGCGATAATTTATGGTGATCTCCTCGGGGTCCTTAGGAAGAAAAATTTAGAAAACGATGATTTATAATATTATTGTCATAAAGAAAATATTTTCGGACAAAGCTTCTTGTCTAGTCACTATTCAATTATTATAAATTTTCTATTACTGAGAAAAATAATTTCATTAAAATGTTACTACTTTAGTAATAGTTTGACAAAAACAGACTTTTAACTATTAAACTTGAAATATTATAGTTAAGACAATAGTTAATTACCAAATACTCATGTATACCTAAATGTTATTAAAATAACATAGTAATTGAATCAGAGAATGCCAAGCAATATACTAGTTGATAAAAATTACCAATGTTTGCAAATAACTATGTATTTCATATTTAAAATTTATTTGATACATATATTAAAACAGTATAAAAATAAAAGTAAAACACATTTAAAATCGTTAAAATATATCAACATTTCTTGGTTAATTTGTGATATAATAATTTGCAACATTTTTGGCAATTGGACTATGCTTTTCTTCAATCAAACACTTAAAATGATCTATGATCTGGAATTCTAAAGAATTGTATTAAAAATATAGTTGAAATTAATTAATTTTTATAATTAAAATTAAAGAAAATATTCGTCTCCCCTTTCTTTAATCTTCTAGGTTTGTAAATCCAAAATTTTGATATTATCAGGGTTAGTAGGTATTGAGTTATAAAAGTGAATCTAATAGTTTCTGAAAAAAAAAAACTTATAAGAAAACACTTATTAATAATATCAACTGTTATAAGAAGACTCTTGCGTCAGTCTGTTTGAGTATTATCGAAATTTCGCATTAATAGGCTGTGCAAAGTATTTCTTTCGTTTTAACATTAAGTAACGTCTTTCAGAATGTTCTTTTTTTACCCATATATGTACCTATATTACATATTTAAATTCAACTGATCGACTGTGTTTTGATAAAATTTTGGTACGGAACCTTAATTTCGCAAGCCCACTCGTTCTTGGCCGGCTTTTTCTCTCAATGTAGACATTTAACCCACCAAAAACATACATGTAAAAAAAAACAGGCCAAGTTCTCGTCAGGACTGTGTGCTTTGTTATCTCAGAACAAATAACTGAAATTTAGAAATTATACCAAGTTTCTTGTCTACGCCTTATTAGCAGTGTTTTGATAAGCACAGACAAATATTGTGTGAATTGATAAATTACAATTTGACACAAGTCATTTGAAAAATTCAATTGCATTATCGACTCCATTGTGAGTTTTACAAAAAATATCAGTGAAGGAAAAATTTTGATTTTCTTTTAATTTTTCTCGTAATTATCACCTTAAAAACTCTCTATTTTCCAAATTTTAAAGCTCTAGCTCGATTGGAAGTACCCTAGATTGATAATGATCTTTCAGTCAGTCAGCCAGTCAATCAGGCAGTCAGTGAGTCAGTGAGTGTCCAAAAATCGCAATTATCTTGGAAACTATTCCACATACACATATGAAATTTGGTATACAGCTTCTTTTTTATATCCATAGCCCCGTGAAAAAATTCAGTCCTATAACGTAACTAGCCTCGGAGACAGAAGGGTCGAAAAGGGCTCGAAATGGTTCGTGTAAATATTGCACAGTGCGGGATCAACTTTTGCGGGTACTTGACCTGGCGCACTCTGTACGCTTAGATATTACATACATGGCTCAATTTATAAGTTGATAGTGTATAAAATAAAACTAGTGTTGTTGTAGTTTGAGGTAGCAGTAGTTACGGGTAAATGGTTATCTCGCCATTAACTCTTTTGTTTTGAAAAACAACAAGAACAGCAATTTAGTAGTATTATTCGTTTTAATAACGTTTAAATGTATGTCACTCCTTCGTCAAAAGAAGACTTCATTCTTTTTGCGGAGAAAGTTGGCTACGCATTTAATAATTAATTAAGAATAACAATGTGTGCCTTGCCGACCTCTTTAGCCCCAAAGACAAAAGCAAAGAAAGACCGACACCTATGAATGGGTAGCGATAGCCGCCATTATCCACTCAAGCACTTTCTTCTGAGCTTCTGAACTGCCGTTTCCTGTTGTCGCCACGATTTTATAGCCCTCCTTCGGAGGAAATCGGCCGGCTGGTCGAACATCTTCAAGATATTCCCGGCAAGGTTAGATAAGAGGTGCGCGCTTAACCTGAGGTGACCTGCGCGATTCCCATGCAATCGCATGAATAATGGAACTGTTTCGAGTAGGCTCGCTATTATCAGGAATCTGCGACACAATTGATATATGTACATAACTGTTTACCTGTAATACGTGACAGTTTACCGTACGTCTGCAAGCGAGCCAACATACTAATTTAGCCGCTGACTTCTAGCGTAAAATGCTAGGGAGCTGCCAGCGAGGCGAACTGGAGCGAGCGGGCGTAGGTGTGCTAGATTCTAAATGGTGAATGGCTGGTTACTCATAGCTCACCTGAGAACGCTGAGCCGTCGTTCGTGGTAATCAATCGGTGGATCTGAATTTTAGCACAATGAATTTCCTGAGGCCCGAAGAAGACGATTGGCCACCGGATCCCACAGAACGAACTCCGTTCCACCGAAAAACAACATTCGTTGCATAATAAGCATCTGATTGGCATTCAAGACGGCCACTCCGACCGACAAGTACTGTAATTCTTGAGCTCCTCGTGGGCTCTTCGCCGAGTCTCAAGTGAATTCCTCATGGCCATCGCCACCGAACGGTGGCCACCTTCTTCGCGGGGCGTAAGACACATTTCAATAACTCAAAGAGAGGTGCCCGTCATCTGCAGAAATTCCGAACGGGCCCGGCGATATGCAGCAGTCTGCAAAGACGGGGCCACCGCCGCCGCCGCAACGGCCCTGCTGGTTTATTGCCCAGAGGCTACTTCATTTCTCCGATTTCAGAGTGATATAAAATCACCTAACTTAATTAAAATTTAATTCTTAAAATATCTAATTTCTACCACTAAAAAGCAGGCAACCTGTTAACTTTATAAATTTTAAGATAGTACACTCTAAGTAACTTTTGACTGATCCTAGTACATTTTTATTAGCACGACATCGCTAAACTTCTACTACAAAAATTTGGTAATGCTAGTTAATTATATAATAGAAACCGGGGATCGTAAAAAACGATTATGTTTAACATTTTCATTTTACAAAAATCACATAAAATTGCACGTCGTATTAAAGTATCAATTGCACCTATATGCAGTTATTGAGTGATTTTTTTCATTACTAGTTGTATCGAAAATTTCGTAATTTTTATCAAACAACTTATATCACAATTATATCAATTTTATTTGATAACATCTTAAAAATCCTAATTAATTAATTAATTAAATTTAACTTGTGATTTCAGTTGCTTCTAAATGCTGTCACTACATAAATGATTTTTTTTCAGAACCAAAAAATATAAATCCTTTCATAACTGTTATCAATTATTGTGAAAAACAAAAGACTTTAACAAGCATTTAGAAACAACTGAAATGAAACTAATGTTAAATTTAATCGTTTCATTTGGAATTAAAAATAGAGTTCATAAATTAAGTAATCACACAATGAGTTTTAAAATAAAACTTATAACCGTTACGACCCCTAATAGAAACTCATTAAACCTCATTAAACGATCCTCTAATAAAATTTATGGAATTTATGTTTTAATGTATTGGAAATCATTGAAGATAGAAATATGCTACTTTTCTTATAGCTAAACTTTACTTGCATTCTGTGGCCTGAATTCTAACAAGTTTTTGGCAGTTTGACACTAATTCTAGTAAATTAAGTACTCGAACATTTACTAAAAACATTTTTACTGGAATTTCATCGAAGTTTTCATTCTTTACTAGATTCCCAATAAAATTTACTAGAAAAGCATAGCAAAATTTCACTAGACTTATCTATGTAGTAAGCCTATTACTAGTGCGGACTCGGAGACATAAACGCGTCCAAACCTAGCTCGTATCGTGAACAGATACGCCAGCAACAGGCATAAAAATAATCAAAACAGGTATAAAAATTGGAAAAGACGCCCGTTTTGCAGCCACACGCGCGCACAAAGCACGCACGAAAATTTAAAAAATACGTTGTTTTACATACATTACATAGGCACCTTATTTGAGTATAGAACACGCAAGCTATGCCTGTTTTGGACTACATTTGAACCTGTTAAACATTTATTCGGGTAACAAAACATCATTGTCATTTTCCAGGATCCACCATCATCATATTTGAAATTTTAAAAAATTATATGGAATATTTTATATCCAAAATTCTTAAAAAAATCAATTATTTGAAATAATTTTGTAAATATCATAAAATATATGCATGTGAAAGTAATTTTTTATTTACGTACTTTTTATTCTGGTAATATTTCAAATGATATTTATTAAATATGGTCGAAACCACAATTCCCTCTTCTTCTAACAATCAGTTTGAAATTTGTTTGACTTTACCATGTTTCTATTTTATTTACAACCATCAAAACTTTATTTAATATCGCCTAATTTTTTGTGTGTATTTTTGTTTCCTGAGCCCTAAAATCTATCCAAAAGGCATGAAGTTAAAGTGGAGGTTGACGAAAAATTGAACATTGTGGTACTAGTCTTATGCCCAAAAGTGTCGAATTCTAGGAATTTTTTTGCTGGATGTTTTCTCCAAAAACCAAAATTAGATAATTTGCAATGCATAAAGTAGCCACTTTAACTGATTTTTTCAGTACTTTACAGGCAACTGACTATTGAGAAATATTTTCTACTTTTGCTAAATATTTTATTCTATTTTGAAAAATGATTGCCTTGGCAACGACCAATGTGGACCCCATCCTTAGTATGTACTTATTATTTTCAAAATTACACTATTATTTTGACTCACCTTATTAAATCCATGTATATTGAATTTGTGTATTTAAAATCAGCGACTTTAAAATTGCCCATGGACTCGTTTTAGTTTTTATACAAATGAATTAAAATTTGTCCAAACTTTAACCGAATAGTTCGGGACTTTTGTAATGTTGAAATTAATTGGCGTATATTGCGTCACAGCACACCAGAATTTCGCCGATTAGAAATTATTGTCAATTGCTAGCAGTTAGCAAGAGCAGATTTGCTTGGATGCCGGGGTGCTATTTGCACGAGCAGTGAAACACCGCACCGCGGCGGTCGGCGGTTTCTCTTTCCAATTATCGCAGGCGTGAAGTGTTTTTCCTTTCTCCGCCGCAATTCAAACGTTTTTCTAAGATTTGCTGGAGCACGGCCGGCACCGGTGAAATGCTGGTGCCAGCAGAGACAAAAGTTTTGTGCCCGAGAGAAACTCGCAGTGTTTGGAGTTGCGGCCGTTTTTTGTGGCGGGCATCATGTTTTTTGGAATTGTCTCCAATAAACCAATTCAAAACACATCGCCGGACGCCAGCACATGCAAAATAGCCGCGGGGCTTTCGTTTCATTTGTCCGGCGTGGTCATTTCGGTTTCACCCGGCACCACGCACGACGCCGCTCTCAGGTCTCAGCTAGATCCAAAGACTTTGGTTTTCCTTGGTGAAATGGAAATCACTTACTGCTCCCATTTCGGCTGAGCGATTCGAGAGTATCTGGTTTCTTGCAGACTTCATAAGCCTACTCGCGTGGAACACCTTCAGCACCGCCTGGAGGCTGGAGCCAGCGTGGACTTATGCTTCTATACATATCTCGTTTATGAGATATGCTGGTCTAAAACGCTTCAAACTGCTTCGTGCCTTTGAGCGTTTTTCCTTTCAAATATTTGCAATTCTTTGAGTGGTTTGCATTTGCAAATGTTCTCAATTTAATGTCGACGTACATTAAACAACTCTTTATGAAGCATACAATAAAAAGTTTTATACTGAACGGGACCCGTATTTGTTAAACAATCAACAATCTTTTCTCATAGCATTCTAAAAAACCTGGGCACTATTTTTCGCTTAGGTGACACGAAAACGCATTAAAAGAAAAAGTGATCACTAGCGATCGTGTGGCATTTTATGTTTAAAAAACCGATTTCTCCACATTGAAGATAAGATAACCAGTTTTTATCTTAAATGTTCAAATTGTCAATGAAAGAAGGCATAATTAAAAAGCTTAAACTTTACAAACAATCTAAAACCGTGAAACTCTCTCTTCAATCTGCCATTTGAGGAAGGCCTTGAAAATCGCTCCAGTCGATTTTACCACCTGCTGGATTAACCTTTTTGTATTATAATTCTATTCTTTTATATATAAAACAGTATCGGTTTAGATCTGGTCCAGTGGGTGGTTGCTGATACTTACCCAAAGAACCTCTGGTGTTTTAATTATTTTAAGAGGCGAGGTTCTTTTTCAACATAATCACAAAAGTGAATGTTGCTTTAGTGATATTTCGCGTAGCTAGATAACTTTAAATGAAACGGAGATGCAGCATTATAGCAATATTAAATTTTAGGTATTTTTAACGTACTTAGTAAAGGTCATTCTCATAATGACGTAAATGATGTATGTATGTTAACAAAATACTCTCGTATTACTTGAATCGTTGATATGGAAAACATTTTCTAAAATCTATTGTTTGAAACTTTCTAAAATATACACAACAATTTCATAAAACAAGCTCCTATCAAGTGAATCTTGAACTTCGAAAAATGCTTTATGATTTATGCAAGAAACTTATTATAACCATAGTTTACAAACTTACTAAAAGGCGTTGCAGGTTATTCATTTCCGTTCAGTTCTTAAGTCCTCAAATCGAAAGCGGATTTCATATTTTTAACCACTAAAAACGAAATTGCGACGAACGAAATTTAACGCTACCTACACAATTGTTTAATCAATTATACTTCCTAAAATTACGCTAGAAATAAATAGTAGTAGATTTGATCAGGATAAAATTGTTGTTGTTCATAAAAAAATCCTCTCTATTTTTCTTATTTGAAAAATACAAAATAATTGTTATTTATGTTAGTTAAGAATGATTTTTTCGATAAAATACTTACTTTTTGAGTTACTCGCGAAAAACCGTCTGGAAACTTGGTTTCTTTGGTTGAAAAATGCACACTTTCACTCGCGAATAATTCGAAAAGTATTGACTTTGAGTAAAAACTTTATAGAACAAAAGTTGCTTAGAATTAGTCAATCTATCCATTTCCGGACCTTTTTTCAATGATTTTTTTTTTCACCCCTGAGAAGGGGTGGCATCCACCCCCAGGGTAAAAACACCCGTCGGCATAGAGTCAACTTTGAACTAGAGGGTAAGTGGAACCTAAATCCAAATTTTCATGCAAATCGGTACCTACTGTTTGAACAAATCGAGAAGGAAAATGTCCATTTACTGGACTACTACAGTATGTATGCAAATTTGGATCGCAATCGAAGCAGCATTGTAAATTTCTAGAGCGAACAAACAAACAGACAGACAGAAGACATTGTAAAAAATATAAAATAGTCTAAATGATGCCTGCTAAAAAACTCCACCTTTCAGTAGAAGTCCCATTGGAATCAGTTTTGATATTAGCACGAACAAACAACAGACAGACAATAATTAGGTAGTTGCATATACCTACCAAACAGAAAACAAATTTTAAAAATCGGTTCAGTAGTTATCTCCGACAAATTCATAAACTTTTCCTAATTATAATATTAGTATAGATTGTTTGTTGTTCAAAGTTTCTAGGTCTAAGGTTGATAGAAAAATAAATTCACGTCGGACTTCATATAAAATACAATATGATGAAAATTTGAACGTTATTTTTTTAAATTGAACAAGGTTAAAAGGCTTTTGTTCAGCTGATTTCTTACTTTTAAAATAGTCTACTAAACTGCAGTATAGCGGCACCCTTCTATTAAAAAAGGTTGCATTTGGGTTTTCTATATCTTTCGAATAATTCATGAAAGCCTTAAAAAACCATAAAAGTATATTTGCGCAACTATTGCAGAAAGACTTTTGTCATGCAAGTTATCTGTTTCTCGATAAAATTTTGAAACAGACAAAGAATACAATAAGCCAAGATCGAAAGGCAAAAACTAATTACGAAATATTCGCCTTCAAGCATTGAGCTGTTCATAATTATTCGAAATGTTATCCTCCATAATTTCATAATTTGTAAAGAGCTTGACACCTTTTTCGCGTGTCTTTGTTTTTTACGAACCGCATCTGCCTCATTCCGAAATAAAAAGTGAAATTGGTCCTTATGCGAAAATGACCGTAAGTCTGATCGCCGGCAGAGCCAGGGGGGACTAACAAAATTTGCCGGATTATCCCTGTCATGAGTGTCACCGTATTTTTGGGCTCTTATTTGCATAATTCTGGACATGAGTGTCTTATCGTGGCATGTTTATCACCGTGAATTAAGCATTTCTTAAATCAGGACCCCGGAAAGAGCTCCTTTGGGGGCAGGGCTGCTGCAGTCCAGCACAGTCCCATGCGTCACCTGGCCCGGGTGGAAGGCGTTTTATTTTCCCAAATTTATTTTTTCGTTGCTCTCTTTGTTTTGAGTTGGTTCATTGACCAAAGATGCGCTTGATCTTAAAAGATTAAGAGCGGTTACCTCGGATCTTGGAGTTTTTGCAGAATTGCTTAATATTATATGCAAATTTGAAATCAATTTTTGGGGGAATGTGGACCGGTTCGCCTCCTACCTAAGAGGTTTTTGGCTGTCTAGTTGTTGTTTTCGGAAGACAAGGGTTGTCTGGCCATCTTCAGCCTTCACACTTTAATGCGATGTCTTATGAGGCAGCCACTCCGATGGCGAGTGATATTACGAAACTAATCGAAATTTTATGATATTTAGTAAGGTAATTTGCATAAACACTCATAATTGTGCATAATTCACGGCCTGCGTTGACCGCCAGGTACCTTTCTGTAGAGAAAGTAAGAAAACTTTTGAAATAACTTTGTGATTTTACTTGCAACGTTACGAAATTGAGTAGAGTAGCCCCAAAGAAAAATGTGAGCACCTGTATTTTGCCATAAATTTGTAATTTTATAGAGCAACAAACAAACCTATTAAGAAAACTAGTTTTGATTTACCATTCATAACGAACAAACATTATTCGTAGTTGTGGTTTTTCAGGAGTAGCAAGAAATTTAAAGTACCTACTATCATATAATTCACACTTAGAAAATTTGCATACCTTATTTTCGCAGTAAAAGTTTATAATTTTTGGTGGAATTTAATTTTTAATGGCATTGTTATTCTAAGATTTTAGAACTTTCTGCGAAATTTAAAATATTGTGTGATATTCATGCAACTTTTCCAAATAAGACAATTTTAGATTTTCAAAAAGCGAAAAATGAATATATTTTATTAATTAAAAACTCATTTATACATAAGATTCATTAGAAAATAATTTTTACTATTATAGTTTTTATAAATGTTATCACTCTTCACAGTTTTAAGGTTTATGGTCAAATAATTAATTCTCAAAAAACTTTAAAGGAAATATAGAATTGATATTTCTTAAATTCACTCAGCATTTGCTGAACCGTAAAAACAAAGTTTTGTTTTGAAATATGTCGATTTCTTGTAGACAAAAAAAAAAACTGTTGGAATTTTGCTTTTATAATTTGTTTAATTTTAGATATTTCTTTAGTTTTTTAATAATCTCGAAAATATTTAGTTGATCGCACACGTTTCTGTCCTGATAACCTACATACATTAAATATGAATTTTATCTTATGTGTTATACAATTTTCAACACTAGTATGTTTTTTGGAATATATTTTAGTAAGAAATTAAATATAATTTAACAATAATATATACTAAAGATTATTCATTTTATTTGAAAATAGAAACATCATAAGACCTTTGCACAGTTTCGCAACCAAAGCACTAAGAGCTAATAAAGACAATTTTGGCTAAATCCATATTCAAGAGATGAGTAAATCATTGTGTAGTCTGCAGTCATTTCGTAACATTTTATAAGACTAGTATTCATAAGTTAACTCATTCATTGAACTTGTGGTCATCGCGCATGATTAAAGTATTCTTCCATGCGCTCCGCCTACAGGGGGCAAAACTAGGCCACAATCAAATAAACCTTTTACGACTACCTTTCCATTTCATTCAGTTTTATTTTAGTTTCATTCAAATTTGTTTTGCAAAATGCCATTGAAATCTCTAAATTTCGCGCCCAATTGTGACTATCTAAAAAATTAGCGCCGCCAAAACAACTCTCAACCTTGGAGTACCATAAGACATTCAGGTCAAAGCGCAATTTTGAAAGAACTATATCAAAAACAAATTTCGTTTACGAGACCGTGTAATTAAAAAAGGTAAAAAGACAACGAAAAACCAACGTTGACTTCACCTCGACTGAAGCACTTGGTCCCCTGAGCTCGGTCGGATACTATTAAAATGAGCTACTATATGAAAGTGAAAGTCCCAGAGAGTAGTAACCACACAAATCCAATTAGCGTCGAAGGTTAGCACCTTGTCACCAAAACATATTAGACATAAATCACTCGAAAAGTGCCAGACGACGAAATTGAAACAGTGCGCTGGCAGTTTTGCCAAGGAAATTAAAAATGAAATTAAACGTGCGCTTCGCCATTTGAATAAATTCAGCTCCGCGGCGTGCTCGGGTTTGGAGTTTTCAAGCTTCAATTCCGTAAAGAGTACAAGAGTTGGTTGAACCAGTCAACCAGACGCAAACTCCGCCACATGACGACGTTTTTGCGATTCTCGAGACGTTCGCGACGACTGCCAGCCGCAGGATACAACGCGACTCATAAAACACAATTCCGAGCGTTGCACAACTATCTTTTGGGTTAGAGGTAATCGCCTCCATCAACTGGGTGCGAACAAGAAAACCAACAAGTTTCTGAAACTAATGCTCGCTTAGCGCAACCGAGACTATTCTTAAATTGGCATTTACCATTAAGGTATTAAGTAACGACGAAATCGACTTGACTTCTTTAATTCACAAAGTATGATGACCTCATGGGCGTATTTTTATTTACAAAACTATCAGGTCAAATTCCTCATAAACAATTTTTCTTCCTCTTTTTCAGTTTGGGTAAACCGCTTTCATTCACACGAGGGATGGTGTCGCGCCGGAAAATTCTATCCAGATCTAGAGATGATCTAAATCTGGACCAGACTTTCACACAACAGGAGGAAGAAGAAGATGTCTGGTATCAAAAGGATAAACTTTTTAAGGTAATTCCATAAAAGGTTTGTTTTAGTAGCGTCATCTTTAAAAAAAACCCACTTTCCCTATTAAGAGTGGAAGTTTAAAAATTTCACACTTTCTTGATTGGCTGATAATCTTTTATTGCCTTACAAATTACCACCTACGTTATAATTCTCTAGCGACTCCGTCGGTGGTAAATCAAATCGATTTTCGAAAGTTTTGCTTTATATTCAAATTGCATTCTTAAAAGTCTTTTGTGATTAAAATTAAACCATTCATCCACGTATCTGCAAGGTCATTGTACACTCTCAAAGTCATCTAACATGTCTTTATGATGCGTTTTGCGTTTATGATAGTTTTACTGAAGTATGTTTATAGAAAGTGTAGCAATCAACATATCAAATCAAAGTACATATGTACACACATTCTTTTATTTAATAACATCAACAATAACAACACCAAAATACAAAATATAACCCAAAATGAGTTGACGATCTTTAAAATTTATGAAATCATTTTATAGCTTGCATTAAGCGAAATAAATAAATAAAAATAAACTTTTAATATATAGAACGAAATGCAATTCCCCTCTTTGCAAAAAATTTACATTTTTACGCATACTTAAGAGTATGTTATTCTATGTTGCATTTATTATGGCAGCTATTGGGTCTTTTTATAACCACATTTAAAAAACATTAAATAAATTTTACTTTAGACTATTACAGTGCTCTTATAGTACACAGTACCATGCGTCCCCACTAATTATAAATTGGTTATATTTTTTAATACAAATACATTCATAAGCCATTAATTGAACCTGACATTTTAAAACAAAATTTTAGCCATTAATGAAATAAATACTTCATTCAGCTAACTCCATTCTAAATACACTCTGAAAACTGAGTGTAGAATCACACTGAATTCAAGAGCTATTTTAAAATTTTTTTTTTTTTTTTTTTTGCTGAAAAGATTATTACGATTATAAAAATACACTTTATTCGATTCTGGAAAATAGTGTGGAATTACATAATTTTTAAACTTTTGGTGTGATATGCAATCAATTTTATAATTTTTAAGTGCTTTCACATTAAATTGATGTAAACGTAGGCATGAATATATGAAATTATATCAAACTGGCGTAAATCTGCAACCCAAATTCTCTCATATAAATCAAATTTAAGCGAAATCACATTGTAAAAGTTATTTCTTGCTGTTAAGACGTACTGCCGAAAATATTTTCTTTACATAATCGCTCCCATGCAACTTTGCAAGACTTTTTCGCAATGAAACATTAGCGCCCTTGCGTTAGATATTGACAGTGGCTAAAATCTGTTTAATATCAACGGTTATTTTTAATATTAAGAAAATTTTATTATTTGAATAAAAAATTAATTGCAATTCGTCAAAGGAGGTAACTTATAGCTATCAAGTATTTAAACTCTTGACATTTCAATTTTGCAAACGTTTTGCAAAAGTGTCTCCTTTAACATTGTTGTCGTAGCAACGTTTTGCACTTTGCACAATTTGCAACAAAATTCAATTTGCACCCAAGCGTGATTACCTTAATGAATTACTTATAATTTTTGAAAAAAATGCTAATTTCATGTTGGGAAACCAATATTTTTTAGGGTTTAATATTTGACGTCTAAATCTTAGACATTTTGCATTGCCTATTTGTAGAATAAGATACCTAAGCCGGTTATTTGTGATATTTCTTAGGACCTGTCCGAATCCAAGTCTTTGACTTGTTATGACAGTTCGTGACAACACACCGAGCTAAGCTCTGTTCGAATTTATGTCTATGCTGTGAGGTTAGCTACGTAGTATAACAGTTTGGATTGCTTAGCTTGATGAGCGAGTCACGGCTTGAGTTGACTTCATGAGACGGAATGAGAAAAACTCTAGGAGGATTCCTTGAATATCAAATACGGAACTAAGCAAACGAATTCGAACAGATTGGCTTTGTCTTCGTCTTAATTGTAATACTAGTTCAGCTTGTTTGCTGACGTCATAAACTGTCATAACAAGACGAAGACTTGGATTCGGACAGGTCCTTAGTAATCCTATCCTATCACTTTATAGTATCATAAATACATCTCAACACTATTTTCCACATTAAAAGCCAAATAAAAGATATATGTCGATTTATGAACCTCAGGCAAAAATATAATATTCATAGACTTGTAAATGCCTTATTAATTTTAAATATTCCGTTTTACACGACTGCTTAATCTATTTTCATATCGCAACTGATAAATACCTGACCTCAAATAGTTTGTTATGAAAGTAAAGTCCAAAGTGCTTTGAACTGTCCAATTCTAAAGGCAATTCCAAAATGTCTCGCAAGATTTTCTCATAACAGAGGAAGTTGGTGGCGTGGCCTTTTGCAAGAGTGTTGCTTATTCACTTTCTCGTCACGCGCATTCGCGTCGCGCGGCAACATATCGATTAAATTTACGACTAAAAAACTCTTCACAACATCTACCCACTTTCCGTCGCCGGAACGCAACATAGCGCCCAGCTGCCGCTTATATTCCAATATTTACTGATTTAGTGATATGCCTTAAATCATTTCACTATCGCGGGAAATATGTCAATATGTCTCCGAGCGTCGTTGTCGTCGGTTCTTCTCACTGGCGACGAGGAACGCGAAAAAAGGTTATATTTTTCGCAAAAGCGACTGTTATTCGTTAAGTGTTTAATGCTTGAGAAGATCGTTCCTTTTGCGCTATGCTGGCGCTGTAAAAGTGATGGGCTGTTTGCATAAATATATACCTAATCAATTTAAATTCATATCGCCTTTGCCATGAATGTGTACAACATTTTTAGCTTTCCATTCAGTTACCTGAGGGAATGGGATAAACTTAGATTGTAATGTTTTCCAAATAAAAATTTTTTCAATTGCGTTGTTTTATTGCAACATTTAAACACTGCAGGGATTTTATATACATCATTCATACTTGAGATATAATATATTTTGCCATGCCATGTTTCTAAAATGTGGTATTATTGTTATAATTTGTGATAAAATTGCACAAATTAAATTTTTGCATATATAATTTTACTCACGATTTCATAAGAACTGCTAGATCTTCACTATGAAAAGCAAAATCAATGTTATAATCACGTTTTGCTTATTATGCAATAAATCTTTAAATATAGTTTTATCCAATTATAGGAATTCCTTCTTTCTAGTTGACAAAACATACAAAAGTTATTTCTGGTATTTCAATGAAAATTCCAAAGAATAAACAAAATAGCATGTGTTGGTGTTTAGTTGTTTATTTTTTTAATAATTAAAATTGTCCCAGTGGAGGTATCATAATTTGTCGTTATTTTCTTCAAAGTCAATATATACTTATTTACCCAAAATCAAGATGAAAATAAGCTTTTTTTTATTTCCAAACCAAGTTAAATTAAATTTTAATCAGAGGTCAGTTTATAAAGGCTCCCTTTTCTAAAAGCATGTATAGTTTATCTAATTTTATATTTAGTATGATAACTTCATGAAAAAACACTAAAATTACAAGTAATGTATAGAATAGTAAGAGTGACTCATATCGAGTTAAGCTGAAATTTCCCACTTGATGACTATTCAAATTTTAGATAATAAAAACAATAAAAGCCAAATTTAGAGAGTTCTCTTTATTTTTTTTTTTTTGAAAAACTTAAGTTTTTAAGTACATTTTAAAATCAGAATCTTTCAAATTATTGCGCACCCATTCATTAAAAGTGTCTATAAACTCCGGAGCGAAGTCTTTCTTGTAGCTGCCGATTGGTCTTTTCCGAAAGAATTTAGATGAAAAGTATAATTATAGTATAAAAGCTATAAAAAATAGCACAAGTATTAAAACAATTACTTAAAACCTGTTGGCTCATTATTGAGAAGAGATGCAACATAATTAGTTTTAAGGTCATGGTTCAACGCTTTGTTTTCTGCGGAGAAATGATAATAACTTAGACCACAATTAAATATCAACACTTGGCATGTTTTCAAACAATATTCAACAATATTCTTCTTTAAAAGTATAGAAACTTTCTTAAGCGTATAACGTAAACTCTTCGTAAGACAAGATAAGAATATTTGGGTTGTCCTCTAACTTCCAGAATTCTAGGGTATGCGTATGATCCCAAAAAGAGCCATAAATTGGTTGGGTAGTGTACAATTCCAAGTAATCGCTAATATCGATATTTAATTTCTTCTCCCACTAATAAAAGATAGGAAGAAACTGCTGCGTCTCGTGGATCTCGGAAGACATGACTTATCTAAAGTGTAGAAAAGAAAACTGAAAATAAGCACTATTGCTTAATATGGAAGAAAACAATTTTTGAACTTTTCGTCCATAACTCCTTTGGAAAATGACTTTTAATCACCCTCGACCCTTCCATTGCTTCAAGAAAATTCAAAGTGTCGAGTGCAAACATTGGAAACGTTTAAATCAAAATCATAAAACTAAGTACGATTCAAACGCAAACACCGACGTTTACACAATCTTACATTTTGGATAAGTCGTAATCTAGACATTATCCTCCCTCACGCAAAAGAATTGGACGTGTTGGTGCTATTTCAATATCTCCAATTTTTGTTGGTTCCTTAAGTGTAACCATCAATCAGTCAAAAATTCTTTGTTTTACAGAATTTTCCCGTCATAGGTTTAATCTCAAACATTTTTTCAGTAATTTGAACAATTTTTTTTCGCGATCTTTCAAGAAGTGGTCTAAACAAAAATGTAGCAAATTGTATTTATCACTGTAAACAAACTTAGATTAAGCCGGAGTGATGAGATAAAAGGTAAATACATTTTCTTATTTAGAGTGCGAAATCATACAAAGTTTTTATGTTTATAATATTATATATAATTAATTTCTTTATCAAAACACAACTAACTTGAATTATGCGCACAGTATTTAATGTTTGTAATAGCCTTTTATAGTGCTTTAATTTTAAATGTAAGATATTATTATAAAACGAATAATCTTTATGCATTTACAATACAACAGAGTATTATACTTAGTTATCAAGCCTTATCTTAAATTAATTAATTGCTGTGTACTTTTGTTGCTAAAAGTATACAAAGGTCTAAGAATATGCCTTCAACTAATTGCGATAATACATTATGTATTGTTTATAATGAGTTAAATGATGTTTTCTGAAAATGATTTTATTTGAACTTTGTTAATACCTACATATATTAAGACCGTGTACTTTAATTAATTAATATGTATACTAATAATATATTGGAATTTGTTCTCCAGTTTCTAAAGGGGAACTTGTCGCCTGAAGGGAATGTGTAATAAAAAATTGTTACAAATTCTAAACCATAAAGTTTTTGCTGGATTACAATTCAGGTAAAACAAATCATTTGTTTCGAATTTTTGTCGGCCTGCATTTGTAGAAAGCTTTCTTCTTCATAACATTTTCAATTTTTAAGTCTTTAAACAAAACATCGTTTTAAAGCTAAACCTTTAAAAATTTGATTATGCCGCTTATATCAAGGAAATTAAATAAGCATAGTTATTTCAAGAACGCTGGTACGTAGAACCACGCGAATTGTTTTATAAATAACTAGTAGTAGTGTGAAGATTGCTGTTGAACTAAATTAGTTGAGCAAAAACTTGTTAAAATTTGTTAAAATCGTTAAAGGTGAAAATGTGCGAACTGAAATGAAAAATTTAGTATTGCATTGGGACTAATTTATCTCCTAAATTAAGAAGACTATAAAAGAAAAAAATGCTAGTGAAGATAATTTATTGCACATTGCGACGAAATAATTGAAAAGTAACCCGAAAGCAGTGAGCTTCTTCGAAAGTCATTGACTAATTGTTAAAACTTAAAAAAATAAGTGATTTAAAATGCGCATTAGTTTTCCTTTCTTATGGGGAGTGGAAGGACGAACGCCTTCAAAATGCCCGGGCCAGTTTCAGGGCCCAATCCAGACCTATAGCTATAGCTAACTATTTGAGCAATTTAATAAGCTTAATGATTATTTGAACGAGTTTCATATTACTATTCATCACATCACTAAAAAATATCGAATTTCAAAGCATACTTGTTATGCAATTTCTTGACATGATTCACATAACATGGTGAACTCACTCACTGCCTTAAATATTGCGTCAACATCACCATTTATCGTGCCAAAAATATTTGCACCCGAACATTTATGGAAAGTGGGCATCCCCATTCTGATTTGCATTATAAAAGTTGTGATTCAACTTTTACAATCTAATTGTAAGCAACAGCTGAACTGGAAAAACATATGATAGATATAATTTCCACTTCTGCTGTTAAAGTAAAAGCGAATAACAGCTAAATTAAAACTTTTAGAATAAAAAACCCTAATAGGCTTATTTAGCTGTCTACTTTAGCCGAATTTTTCTAGAACCTATGTACTATGTATAATAGTTATGTACAAAGCTTGCTAACCCATATATATTCCAGTGTAACTCAAAATTTTTTCTTTGTTAAAATAAATTCTAAATCAATGACCAAATACCTTTATACCTTTATTTAATAAAATCCATAAAATTCGAAGCGTCCTAACTTAAAATTCCTAAGTCTTAAATTATTCAATATCAAAATAATTGAAATTTCTATAGACCCGGTTCAAATCATAAGTGAGTTGAGCATTTTGTAGTTAATTAATCTATGATTGAATTATTTTTAGTGACTCCGATGACGTATTAAAAATATTATACATATGTATGTATGTATATACAATGTACATATAATAATTTTTTGAAAACTAGTGGAATTAAAAATATGTATCTGTATACATACTTAACTGGAATACATAAATAACATAACAATTCCAAAAGTCTGCGCCTTGAGGATTCCATACCGTTATACTTTATAATTATCTATTAAATTTGAATCATAGAAAAAAAAATTAAGTTTATTCCGAAATAGGTCTATCATTTTGATTTTTATAAAAAGAAAATTCCACATAGAATTAGAAATTAATGATTTTTGGATTTAAGCCTTTACTTATGGCAAAATATCTCCCTTTGTGCCAAATTTCACCATAGTAGGTCATCGGGAAGTACCCTATAGGTTTCGATGATCAGTTAGTTAGTCAGTCAGTTCGCATGAAAATACGCTTTGAAAGGTCGTATCTTTTTATTGCGTTAAACTAGAAACTTAACTCAGTATGAGGCTATAACATTAGTATTCGATATTAATGTCAACTTGATACCTCAAGTCATTTCTGAGAAAAAGGGCCTTGACACATGGACAGACAGACAGACAGACAACAAAATGACCGTATAAGGGTTCCATTTTTTCATTATGATGTACAGAGCCCTAAAAATTAAAATTTTGAAAATGAAAAGTGATGTAAAGTGAACTGTTAGAACTTAACTATAATTGAAATTATTTAAAAAAGCTACGTCAAATTGCAGATATTTAAAATATCGAGACTTGCGAAATTAACAAATTAAATTAAAGTAAAATTATATTTCCAAATTTCAAATTGCATTTTTGACTGCATTTCATTGCTTGTTACTTTCTTTGAGTTTGAAATGTTTTAGAAGACTTAAAATCATCATTGTTCTTTATTTTCTTACTTTGTTATTTATGAATGGTTGTACTGTTTGTACGCTAAACTATATAAAAACTACAAAGGTCGTTTCCTTCTAATTTAATTGACTAAGAAATACAAAAACTGACGATGGTACATGTTTTGACCAGGAGCAAGTTGATCAATCATCCTCGTCATTCTTGTAAATTTTCAAATTAAGTCGTCTCAAAATGTCTGATGGTTATCATCACCTTTTGAAGTGTTTGCTTTTTACAAATCCTAAAATGCCCATGTTTAAAAGTTATTGTCCTATTTCAATCAGGTGCCGACGACGAACGCCAGGTCACGTGACGACGTGACTCACCACAACAGTTCACGGTCCAATATTTGGCCTTGTGCTATTTAACAGTGGCATTTCCTAGGCAATTAACCCCAAAGTCATTTATATCGGGCACGCCGTGACGTTGATTCTCATTGTTGCAGATCGATCTTTTAATAAGCGTGGAGATGATCGCAAGGATTCGGAATGCCGGAGTTTACCTTTTGCACCCTGGCGATCTCAACAATGCCAAAAACCCACCTATGCTCCATGGTGTGAAAGCTGCCGGTGTACGGCGTCTAATCGGCGGCCGTATCAAACGTATAATTATTCCTCGCCTCGGAATCGTTCTTTTTATATTCTGCGAGCACGAGCTGATGACCGTGCAAGTGTATTGGCCTCTCGAGTGTGACTGCGCAAGATTGAGGCTTGATTAATCTTGAACGCCAATTAGAGCCGTTTGAGGTTTTCTAATAAATTTTTGCTCTGTCAAAGGTTCAATAGATTGCAAAAGTTTTAGTCTTCTTGTTTTCCGCCTTGAGGCGATCGAAGCGCTCTCAAGGAGAGGTGCTCGGGCCAGTGCGACGACCGACGCAACGCACGGCACGGCACAAATGCACCGGCCGTGCCTGCGTCAATGATACGCTCCAGTTTCGGAGGCTAATAACTTTCTTGCGCAGGGCCTTGCGCGGTCCGCGCGGTTGCGGGGGCACTAAGAATACATGCAAATGCTCCCGCCAATTTCACAAGCCGACTGCCGTGAAATTGGGCCCTATCTCCTGGTGGAAGCGTTTTGCAAGAGTTCGGGCATTAAATTGAACGGCCGCAATAAAATTGGTGCAGTGAAATAATTATTCACGCAAGTTAGAGCGCGCGCGCAAATGCAAGGCTGGCTCACCTGGCGGCACTGACGCGGCGGCGGAATGCGCCGGGGAGCGGTGCGCGCAAGCGCGAGTGGTTCAACTTCAGCCCGGCATCGACGGCAGCCAGAAAACTTTCATTTTCTTTAGCAACGGCCAACCGTCTTGCTCAATCTTAGGAAATTTGCAAGCAATGCTGGCCGCCAGCGCCACTCACACCGCGAGAGTCTAAGAAGCCCGGCGCTGAGCAAGAAATTGAAATCGAGTTTATATATTTTTTTGTTGCAGCTTTCCGTTTTTGTGAGCTCGCTCGACGCGGCGCAAAGCATGAAACGGGCGAGTTTTTGCTGGGCGAAATAATAAAAGCGAAAGTCGAAGAAAAACACCAAGAACCCGTCGGTCGCCGTCGCGGTGCAATAGGTAAAGTGACCGAAAACGGCAAGTTTACCTGCTCCCTGACATTTTGCGGCGACAAAATGTCAGCAGCGATCTTAAAGGTGAAGAAGGGGTCGCGATCGAGGGACCGTGTTTGAGCCACGATCGCTGCTGGAGACGGCTTATGAAGGAAGGTTGCCATATGATCTCTTTTGAAGGAAACACGTTTCCTTTGGATTGGTAGCCAGATATTTCTTTTAAAGTATTCCGTAATCGTAACGAAGTTGGAAACACTGAAAGCAATGTTGACCTTATATTTTGCTATAGTATCTAGTTTAGTTAACATAATTCCAGAAAGCTTGTTTGTCACCAATTCCCTAAAGTTGATGACTTGAATACTAAATCTAAATTTTTCGGAACTTACATTATTAGTTTGAACTAAAATCTCATTTTTAAAAATTTCACAATTCATAGAATTGCACTAATATCTAGTGGATTACATAATAAAGTCAGTAGGAAATTAATCGAAAGCCGGAAATTAAACGCCGGTTATAGTAATTTAAGCTTAAACATTAACCTAAAATCGGGGCTCTAAACCATATTCATAAAAACGCGGGTTGGCAATGAGTTATGTATGATTTGAAGGTATTTAAAAGCTGAACAAAGTCAGCAATCAGTAAAAATTTCATTATAAAAATTTGAAAACTATAGAAGATATAGAGATCCAAAGGTTACTAAAATTTATTAGTATTAACATTATCTCCCTATTAAGCAAAGCACATAAAATAAAGGTTCTTTGGCCTCTCTTTAAATGTTGATCCAAATATCTTTAATATTCATTCTTGGTGAATTTGATGTAGCTATTTTTATATTTACTTTCAATAAATGATGATAAGTTTTGTGAATAATTCGTCTAGTTAAAACAACTATTACGGCAAATTAGTAAAAACCAATGATTTTTATCTTGGTTTCGTATTATTTATTGATCCTTAAGGTGAAGTAAAATCTTAACTTGCATTCTGTAGAAAAGTTATGCAATTTTAAATTTATTTATTCATTAAATTTGTGGTAAAATTATTCAGGGATTTGAAGGTACGACAAAATATTTAATATGTTAGAATTTTGAAATTTGACACGAAGGAAGGGTCTCATATGACAAGTGAAGGAAAAAATCCGGAATTCATTAATTTCTTAATTTTCTTTTATATAATAGGCGCGAGTTGTACTCGAACTTGTCCGCCTTTTTTTATTACAAACATACACTGATCATAAAGTAATTGCAGGTTGAATTGAAAAATCCGTCAATATACGGCTTTTATTATATTTTTACTAAAATATTTTTCATCATGAAAATAGTTTACCAAATTTTAATATTTTCAGTATGATAATAATCTGTCAATATAAGAAAATTACTTCGATATTATATATCGATTATAATATATTGAAAGTAAAATGAAAGGCTTTTTGGAAATTTTACAAATTCCAATTTGTTCTATAGAAAATTGCTTTTTCATTTATTAAATTCGTTAATCCTCAAATCCTACTTTATTATATTGAAATTTACTTTTTTATTTGTAAATACTTTTAGTATCTACATATCTACTTAGATGCTTTGAAAATAAAGCTGTATTTTTTCATTCGGTTCAGTATCTATAGATCTGTTCCGGTCTGGGTCCTGAAGCCGAAAATGTCCTATAAGAAAAACAGCAGAAAGGACCAAGTTTTACTTAATTAATTTAATTAAAAGGCGTAAACTGATGGTGTCAAATGTAAGAAAAGATAGAAATCCTTGTTCATTAAGAAATTAACCTAAACAATTGTTAAATTTAAAAAACTTAGTGTGAATAAACACTAGGGTACAAAAAAAAGCATAAAATAAGTTCTCATATTCAAATAGGAGTCCTTTCGTATTCAAAATTCAATATTTATTTAGTCAAAGTGGTCAGAAATCTTGTTCAATCGGTAAAGTCGCATGAATTCAATTCCTATCGAAACTAACTATAGCTTTTTCGTTATTTCTTGTTTTTTTTTTTTTTGTGAGGTATACCTACTTTTGAACCACGTACATATGTACATACATACATATATTGAAACTTTCAAATCTACAAATTTTTTGCATTGAAATCTCTCCCGCGTATATTTCAAGGTTAGCAATTTAACATTGCAATACAACAAGAAAGTACTTGTTGTTGAATTTCCATGTTAATTTGCTAATCCATGTCCTAAATCCCCAGCTAAAGTAGGTTGTGAATCTTTTGTATTGCTATGCACTTATTTTAATAAATCAATATCTATAATATACATAAAAAATATTCGAAAATGCCTGAAGTTTCTGTGTTGATATTACGTAAATCAAACTTATTTTAATAGATTTTTATGTTCGTCAAAAAATAATGGAAATTACTTAATATTGATGTACCCCGCTGCGCATATTGTGTAAGTAATATCGATAGATTTTACAGAATTTTTTTTTCCGGTATATCTGGCCACCCCAGGGAGATCCAAAGCCGCGAACATCGGCGTATTTTTACCTCCGCGGATGCACTTACCTGGATCTGGATGTCAATGGATAGGCGCCCCAGTGCCACTGGCGGTTACTAAAAGTTAAAGATCAACAGCAAAACGGAACAGGTTTTGGTCTAGGCGCGAATAAGTTTCATTTCTAGCCCGCGGCGCGCAGATTTACATAATCCGCGGAGCCGATCGCGCAAAGCTCAGTCGGCGCTGGTCGAGTGGGTAATCGGATCCAGCTGATCGCTCCATTTAGCGGCGCGACGACGAGCTGCGCCGCGGATGGTCCACTTCGCGGACGTCGGCCGCGACGGTGTAATAAACACGAATAGAACCGCAAGCCATCAATCAAGTTTTCTTCTCCTCCTCCTCCGGATGGTGGTCTTTACGAGCAATGCCGTTACCGGCCTTTGTGGTCCTCGCGGGCCCCAGGTGAATCTGGTGGATCTGCAG
Organism: Eutolmus rufibarbis; assembly: GCA_963920795.1. Classification (NCBI taxonomy): domain Eukaryota; kingdom Metazoa; phylum Arthropoda; class Insecta; order Diptera; family Asilidae; genus Eutolmus; species Eutolmus rufibarbis. The sequence continues at coordinate 25,227,795 of OY987205.1, forward strand.
CGGCCAGTTCATGGCCCCCTGAGCCTCCTCATTATGGTCGCGGCCCGGAGTCGCCGAGTCATTTTCTTCGTCTATGGATTTTGCAATATTTATGAGTAACTTTCTCCGCCGCATCGTCGGCTGGCGCACAGATTTTCCACCTTTGCGCCGCTTTTACTTTTTTCCTTCTGATTTTTCACCAGGTGCATCATAGGCGCTGGGGTGCCCCACCGATGTGCGAAAGTGAAAACCATTAGTGTGGGCAGGCCGATTGTTCCCAGAACAATTAGCCCAGGGGAGAATATTTTTGTCTTCACGATTATGAGTCAAACGCGAATCTGTCTAGCGTGCTGGATCATGACTGGTGAAAGTCTCACCATAAGAAAATTTTCACGGTATATCGGCATACGGAGGCCTCAATTTGATTAATAGTGCATCCCAACGACAGTAATAGGAAAAAATTCCTTTTCCATATTTCAGTTTCACACCATTTACGTATATTGTGCAGGTACTTTCGCAAAACGGCTTTGAACTTTTAGCATAAATCAAATATTTCAACGTTTAATTGTCGAGAAACGAAAGTATAAGTAATAAGTTAATTTAATATTTAAGTTCTTTTTTTTTGCATTCTTTACTGACAAAAAAATGGATGGAGTAACAATTTGTGCATATACATACATAACTCCAACCTATATTCTAATGGCAGCTGAGACACAATGATCTTGACACTTGTAGATATGATATATTTTTTCAATAAAGTTGTTATGCTATGCTTCCTGTTTCTTAAAAAGTACTATTAATATCGAACAAATATTTTAAATAAAAATAGTTGCGAGAAAAGATAAAATTGTGCAATAAAAATTACAATTTTTTATTTAAGAAAGTGCTCAAATGCGAATTGGACTATATAGAAAAACTTAAAAAGCATACATGTAAGAAGTTTTAATCATTTTAATCGTGATCAAAATTTATCTGAACTTAGTGATCGATAATGTAAATTTTTTATTTTACAAAATGCAGTCATAAATTACTTACCATTTATTTTTTTTCTATTGTATAATTACCTAGTTTTAGTATTTGCTGTTTACGTACAGGGTATAAGTAATATTGTACACAACTTAAATATTTTTACGTATTTGTGATACACCTGGTAACAAAATATATCTAAAAACCAAAATTGATGGTCCTCAAAGTGTTCGTTAAAGTTCAAAACAATTTTAAAACATATATTTGTGCTCTGCTAACAAAGCTGTTGCCAACGATACTCCAACAAGCATAGGTAGAGTGAAAAATGTATGCTATTTTCTTCGTCTTTGCGGTAAGGATATATGTACATAAATGAATTTTAAGACTACAGTGGCTGAAGAAATAATAGGTTAAGTTCACAATAACATGTAAATAACAATATATTTTAAATTTTGTTAGAACTATATACTATACTAAATGTAGTTAATGAATGTACAAAGATTCAATTTTTCAACTCGTTCATTGAAGGGATTGTTAGATCAAATTTTGAATGTTTAGCTTTTGCGCCTATTTTTTTCTCCACAACTGTATATCTCGGAACCCTAAAAATCACAACTGAACTAACCTTGGCATGATCTTTTAAAGTCATACCATGATCAAATTAAACAATTTCACCAGAAATTCAGTTTCATAGAAATGCCTGATCGTTCAAGAAATTTTATGACTCACTGCATATAAATAAGAGTTTTAAACGTCTTAGAATGGACAATCAAGATGCCTTTTTTTGTTAAATATCCTAAGAGGGCAGTGAGTTTTTTCGCTTGTTATTTAATTTCAGTACGGATGATTGTGTGGTTAATATCTAATTAAATCTGCAAACGCCTACGCCTGAGTTCTTTTATTTGAACAACCCCACAGCATCAAAGAGTGCTTCCGATGCACATGTTCGCTTTTATGTTTGCCTCTCTTTGCGGCAATAACGTGAAACGGCTTAGTCACTTAAAACATTAACCTCATGTTAATAAAGGTTATATTACCAAAACTTTTTATCTAAAGTAAAAAACCAATTCGATTATGAGATGTTTAAATTTTCAGCTTCATCATAACGACAACAAGCGCTTCCTTAAATCTCATTATTTTCTTCATGTTAATCGCATAAAACCGAAACAAACGCAAAAAACAACTAATGCGAATTCTTCGTTAAATTATGAATAGCTCCTCAACTTAATTAACTACTTAACAGCATTTTTAGTGTTCGCTTTAATGCAAATTTTTTGTTGCAAGTTCTCTGGGCCACACCCAAAACAGTAGAAATGTGATCGCGAACAAACATGAATATTAATGGGCGCAATTAAAGGCCATAACCGTGCGGCAAAAACACGCGCGGCGCGGCGCGACGTTCGGCAGCCGACGTATCCGTTCTTGGGATCCCGTCGCAGAACATCAGCCATACAACAGCCGAAAATTACCGAAACGGCTTCTGTAAGCTGAGGTAATTAAATTTTATGAATGTTGCACTGCTTAAAGTGATTATGCTCAACGCGACCTAATCGCGCAGGTCGCTGATTTTATGGGCAGAAATTACAGCGGACTGCTCGTCCACTTTGAATTCAACAAAACTATGTTATTGCTTCATTATCTGCGAGCAGGTCCACCAAAAGGTCAATTATTAAAACAGCCGTGAATAAACGTTGCCGTTGACCTTTTAACCACGTCTCGAATCGATATTACGCAGTCGTTATTGTTTTTCTTTAATTACTGATGGTAAGAAAAGATTAGTTTTTAGTTGGTTTAAAAAAACATACATCTTACAGTTTGGCGCAATTTCAAAAATGGATATTGCCTACTAAACTCAAGCCATTATCATAGGTTCAAAGATTGTGCCCTCTACAGTAGTTATGTGCATACAAAGATGCTTCATAATGTTCCTACTTTCTGCACTGGGATTCCATACCGATTTAGTGTTGAGAATTTAGAGCTTCTCTAACTAACATACATATATATTAAGTTTTCTAACTTACAGCAAGTTGGAATTCTCCAAACCACTTAGAGAGTTGTACTAGGTGGTGACAGTTCCGAGTGACATTTCCGAATAAACTTGAACAATTTATTGTTTTGTTCCAAATGAGAAGAATATGTATTACTGAGCAGACTGCGTTTCACAATTTTAAGAAAACATTTGGGTAGTGAGCCCGATAAAAGGTTACTTATTATAATATTTTTTGGACATGACGCGTAATAACTTATACTTCTTAGATTTAAATAACTCTTCAGGATTACAAAAGATATGTTCAATTATTTATTAAACACTAACTTGAAATCATATTTACGACTATAAAGAAGTTTAATAAATTTTTCGCAAAATCCATGGCTTTCCATGATTGATTTTAGTTTCCCTATAAAGCAAAAAAAAAAAAAAAAACAAAAAAAAAATAAATTTAATTAAAAAATGCTAGGAAATATTGCAATTCATATTTATGGCATGCAATAGTAGTAAGTAAATTCACATTTGCGTTATTATTTTTCCATCTCGGGTTCAACAAATCTAGCTGCTCTCTATACAATTGGCAAGTGAAGGAAATCGGTCTAACTTAGAGCTCAGAGAAAAAATGTTTAGAGAATCTGAATATGTATTGGTTTATGAATTTTATGAAATTTGCAAACTCTAAATTCTAAATTTAAATCGTTAGGGAATCCCAGTGCTGAATTGTGGCTAAAATTTAGACTTTGACGTTTCTAGATTAAATTGTTAGACAATATCTTCTGCTTAATTTCCAATCAACCAAGTTAACTAAATTGGGATAAAGCATTTGACTAAATTTTCGTTTTTCCCCGTATGTTTTTCCAAACAACTTGAATTTGACAGCTACATAAAATTTTGAAATTTAAACTAATCACAAAATATTAAAATTAAAATAGTAAGGACTAGTATGATGTTTGATATTCATAAACATTTTTTATAAAAATTTATTTACGCAAATGACAGAAAAAATTGTCGAATTGTTTTTTAAAAACATTTATTTTGACAGTACCTACTAATAGGGTGTGAAAAATCCATTTCAAGATCTTGTATTATACGATAAGCGAATTTTTCAAGCTCTAAGTTAGGACCAATCAGTTTTTTACGAATATCTCGCTATCTTTTATCAGAAAAGTCTCTATACAAATGTTTATGTCAAAATTTTAGGTACTAATAGATTTCGAGGTCTAAACTTTTGGTACAATACAACATCGAGTAGGTCTAACGTGTGATGAGGAAACGAATGCATTGTGTTGACCTTGAATAATTCACTTAACGTGATCTTTAAAAACATTATTCGCCAGTATTTATCTATTTAGAAATAAAATACCTAAATACCTGGATTAACAGACCCTTAATAGATTTAATTGAGTTTTTGAAGGCACTTATTGGAATTTTATTTTCCTTATCTTGGCGAAACTTGAAACGCTTATTATAGTACAAAGCTTTTAAAGTTTATATAATCAAAAAAACGTATAAAATAATAAAATCTATGCGACTTATTTTTGTAAATATTAAAATAATTAAATTAAATATTATAATTTTTATTGTTGTTTATTGAGCTTATTAAAGTGACCTAACATCAAACTTATCTACATTCAACAATTTCACAATCAACACTCGCTGATTTAGCTAAGCTTTTGATAGACAATTAAATTGGCGACGAATTAAATTCCAATGATTTGACTCGTATCTTTGCCGATAAAAAGGCCCACAAAGTAATTTTATTACCTAACCTGTGTTTTCTAATCAAAAAATAAAAAATAACAATAAATAAATAAGAACTAAAATATAACGAAACACAAAATAAAACGAGTTAAAACAATTACCTTTTCCTTACTTTCTTTAATTGCCTTTTCTTTTCTGTATCAAGGATTTCAGACACCACGATAATCCCGAAATGCCAGTAATTAATGCTATTGTAAAACCGGCACTAATTTTGGTATTTCATTTTATTTGATATAGATTTTTTTGATGTGGTGTTTTCCGTAAAGTATTTTTGACATTAATTGAGTTTGAGATTTCCTCACGGATTTTAGTGAAACGTTGGTTGGCTTTTTTTTGTCAGTTGTTTGTACTTCCAGACATGAAATTTTTCTGTCGCAATTTCCTGCGCATTACCAGAAAGTTTTGGGAAAATTGTAGAAGATCCATACACTAAGGGCATTTCAATCATTTTTAAGTGCAAACCACTGAAAGATTCCTAAAAGAATTCTCGATTTCTTTGATTTGTCATTTCGGGCTATAAGTTATTTATGTACCTAATCGTTTAGTTTAAGAATTTTTGCCGGAAGGGTTTTCAGTGAAAGATGGAAAGGTTTTTAACTTATGGTTTTGACATAATTTCCAAACGACCGACAATTTTTTTTCTAAATATATTTGTCATTTTTAAGTCCAAATGCATGTTTTTACAACACTGAGAAAGAAACACTGGTAAAAAGAATAACAAATCAAGTTTAATTTACCAAATACTTGGAAGGTTTTCAAGCTACCGTGTTTTTGGTTATAATAAACAATTTAATTTTCTTAATTTAAACTCCACCAAGTTCATTCAACACATCAAAAAGGCTTTATTTAAATTACATAATATTAACCAATATCTTTGTTAATATAACAAAGCTTTAAATAAGTTTTTGGGAGTTTCGACAACGACAAATTTTGTTAATACAACGAACTTTTTGTTTAAATGTGAACCAAGCACCTGGTTCTTCAACCAAAATTAGAATATATTTCAATCAGTCTACAAACAATAGTTAATACTATGTCTGTAGTTCCAGGTATGCACATACATATATATTTAACCAAGACCTCAACTTAAGTACTTAAAATATCACGAAACATAGTTACAAATTCTAACTCTAGACAGACTATTAAAGAACTTTACATACACAATTTTAAATCTTAACTTTAAACTCTATAGTTTATGAGACTAATTGTGCAGTAATACTTCGTTATTTTTAACTAAATGTTAAGGTTGTTAATTTGGTTTAACATAAATAGGTACATCAGTTTTAAACAAACTTTATTGTTGAATTGCCGGAAACTACAAGAGTCAGTAGCACAGTTATAATCAACTTAAAAAACCAAGTTAAAATTAACAAATTAATTTTCGTTATATAACAAACAATCCGTTTTTAGGGACTTGTTGAAGCAATTTGCCGTTTTGGTTGTTCTCTAATTTTGATTGTCTTAATCTAACTTTTTGGTAGAAAACTGAAACCACCCAGTTTTGTTAAATTTACCAGTGCTTTTTTCTCAGTGAACTTTTTCTCAAAATCCATTAAGAAATCTCAAACTCAATTTGTTTCGTGTTTTTGTTTTATATTTTAATGCAGACCTAGATATTTCATGGTATGGTATGGTGTTATATAGTCTTTGTCTAGTGGTAAATTTCTGTAAGGGAGTAAATACATCTCCTTGTGAAGAATATGGTGAAAGCTTATTAAGTCATAGAACTGCATCTTCAAAAATATCTCGTCACGATCGCCGCATTGATGCCTTAAAAGATGTTCAGTAGCTTTGATCCGTTGAGACAATTGGAAGCGGCGAGTCATACTCAAGGTTGGTTACGCGAGCGCCGCTCATGTTTAATTTTCGAAACGATTTGATTCCCATCGCGCTGGGTGCTGGGTGCCGAGAACGCTATTAGCAAAACATCCACAGCATCAAATCATGCGGCTATCCCACATTCATTTAGCGATTTCCCAACTCTGTGCGGCGGTGGCAATCACTGAGCTGCCGCCACCGCTGCCATCGCCGCCCGCAGCGGCCGTCAGAAACGGCTCTGCACATGCGGGACTCTTGGCGGCGGCAACGGCGGCGGCAACGGCGGCGGCGCAGCGTAACGGCCGCCGCGTCACTGCACCCCGCGCCGCCGCCGCCGCTGCGCAGAGCAGCAAGAAGTAAAAGTCCCCAGAGCGTGACAAATGCACAACAAAGTGCACCGAGCATGACGCAAATTAACTGCAACTGCAAGTAAAAGTGATATCGTGAGCAAGGCCGTTCACTGGCGGCGACTGCACAACGGTTGCGAGTGAACGCGCCGCGGCGCCCGCCCCCGCGCCATCTTTTGGCGCATTCCTCGGAAGGGTCTTATTACAGAGCTCAGCTGTAATTACAGCACCGAACGCATGCGCATCGGACTAACCTATTTATCTTCTTCTTCTCCTCCTTCCAGGAACACATCCAGGAAGTGCTGGACAAATGGACGCAGATCGACGACGAAATCTGGGCGAAGGTGATAGTCTTCGAGAGGAATCGCCGGGTGGCGAAGGCCTACGCCCGTGCCCCAGTTCTGACCATAAACGGGTCCGATGATGGATTCGACGGTATGAGGTAAGTCTGGAATTCTGCCGTGGCTGCACCCTCATCGGGGCCACTTAGCTAAAAATAGAGCCTCCTCCCGACCCCGGGACCCGCGGTTATCATCAGCTGACAGACGTAATCGAACCGAAGTCGAACCAGTTCTGCTCTACGACGATCGGTTCTCGGCTAAATCTAATCTCGTTGGCATTTAAAACCGTAAAACGAAATTCTCGCGTTACGTAATTCTTAGTTATTTCATCTTCACCTCTGCCGCTGCATCGCGCTGCCGTCATGTAGATTGGGCTTAAGCAAAGATCGCGACTACAGCGACGGGGGCTTTATGCAAATATTCGGCAGTAACCCCCCTGGCGAATGTGCATTGAATTAGAAAAGCATTTGAAGCGTAAACCCGACTGCCTTTTTTTATGCAACGTTGACATAATCTGCCCCTGTGATTCGTGACAAATGCGAAAATAAAGATTGCCTAGCTTCCGCGCACGCTTTGTAAATATCGAGTTTCGCGCTTAAGTCTTTTGTTTGTAGCGGCCTTGCAAGGTGGCCTAAAATTGCATTTAAATTATTCGTGCGAGTAATTTTCTTTGTTTTTGACTCTTAGAACTTAGATATGAGGTTATGCGTTGGATATACAATAAAAATAAAAGAGGAAAAACCGGTCAAGTGCTAGTCGAATTACGCAAACACGGAACTCTACAAAAAGGATCATCTTTCAAACAATCTTTTGCTGCGTTAACGTATTAACGTAAATTTTAAAGAAAAATCTTATTTAAAAATATCATAAAACGTGGCTACTTTCAAATAGCTTAGCATAACAGGTATTTAGAATTTTATTCATAAATTCATATAACAATAAAAACAATTTAGCATTATGTATGTATGTACATAATGCTAAATTGTTTTTATTCTCAAAAAGTCCTAACAAATATACAATGTTTTTGGTTGCCTTAATTAATAAACTGGAAACACTATGTATAAAACTATTTTTTGTGTATTTATACAACCCTGTTGTTGCAAAACAATATGCTGAGAATTTTTTCATTTTAGAAAAATTATGTATACTTATGCACTTTTTTACAGTAGGGTAAATTTCTTAAGGGGAGAAGGCGAGAAGGAGAGAAACCACATTAGACGGTTCGAAAAATCGATTTTTTTTTTATTTTATAAATCGTCAGCAAAAGATTTCAATTTTCAGAACGCAATTCGAATTCTTTACTACATATGCTATTCTCACTTGATAGTCAGAAACTTTAAACTCCTTTTTCTCGAAATGAAATTTTGTCAATCTGCTGGAATGATAACTCAAAAAATAATTGACTGATAATTTTCAAAATTTATAATAATAAATTTACCTTATGCAATTGAAAAGAATATGAACTAACAATTGGAATGGTATCATTGTATAAAGTTTTTTTTTTTTTTTTTGCATAAAGCTACAAAACAAATGGTGAAAATTTATATATTTTTTGAAAACGCTCATAATTGTTTTTTTTATTTCAAATATAAATTACGATCTCCAGAATGCCCGCAGACAGCGAATTCAGCGATCTGTCATGAGGAATTGCGGGTGACCCTGAGATTTTTTAATGAAATTATTTTTAAAAAAATTCGTAAATGTTAGAACATCAATAAAACATCCAAAGTTTACAAACATTCAATTGAATTCGTCCTTGTAAAGAAAAACACAAAATCCCAAAAAACACTTAAAAAATTGCGCCCTAATGTGGCTTCCCCCCTAATGTCTTTAGAAGTTTATCAACACAAGATTCGATTCTTCATAAAGTAGCGTCCACAACAACTTTTGTTTGCACTGTTTTATGGAAATTTCATTTAAAATTTGTTTTTACCAAATTTGATATTCGAACTTGATTTCAAATGTTTGAAGACGATGAACAGGTTGATTTCACGGTCTCCTCCTTTGATAAAAAGTAGTTAACATCTTCACTGAACCCTGAAGATTTTAACAACTTTTTATCACAGGAGGAGACCGCAAAATGATTCTCAGATCAGAAATAAAACGATACCTACTTGAGTCTAAAGTTTCGAAAAGTTATATTTTTCATTTCAATTTTCTGGATATTTTATAGAAATGTCATAGGAAATTGTATAAAAATCATCACGTTTTTTCTATTAGAAAATTTCGGGTTGTATCCTTCAAACGAAGATTTAAAGATTCGACTTATCAATGGAAACAAGCAACACGCGTTTGTTGTGAGAAATGATGAAGCGTATAAGTTTTCTTTTAATATCTTTGTTTTGATTCCCTTACAGAATTACTAAAATTAAAAATATTTTACAATTTTGACGAAAACTTTGTTTGAATCGCAAAACATTCGTGGGAAAATCTCACTTCTCGAAATTTTAAAGTTAAATATCTAGATAAATATAATAGAAAAGAAGTAAGGTAGATTCATCTTTTTTGATCTTAAAAAAGTTGTCCTACAACCTCCTCAAAAAAAGACGAGCATTAAGTCTAATACTTACATGTGTAATGAGACTGTATTGTTATTCAATATTCCCAGAAATATAACCAAAAAACTTTTATAATCTGAGTAACCCGGTTTCACCCGGTGTATCATAAACTTAAATACTTCTAAAATGTTCAATTTTGGTACTTCATCTAGATTAGGAAGTTTAGGAGTGTTACTAAAATCTGTGGATGTGGCATAGAATTCATTTTGTTACCATATGGAAAGGTTAATAATCTACTTTATACTTATACGTTTCCATTCATAAGTGTTAAGTAAATAAATAAGGGTATTAATTTGTTTCACAATTTCTTCGTTGCCTTATTGAAGGACATTAAAGCTGCAAATCTTATGTTGATTGCTTATTCGTTATAGAATTTATCGTCTGCCTAAACATTTCTTTATACATGTAAATGTTCAATATTAAATTATTGGGTATTAAAATCAACCATTCTAATTTATTTTCTCATGATATTACTTTATATTGTGGAAAATTTGGTTGCAATATTGGGTCCACTATCTTGTTCTCTAAATTTTGAAAGCGGATTCGCAATCAACATCACCAAAAACTCCAAATACCAATATTCATGGTAATCCATAGTTTACAATTGTTGGTCGCCATCTTATGTCCGCCATTTTGAAGCTCTTATTTTTATGTCCATAAAAATAGTCTAGATGCTAAGTTGAACGATGATTGAGCACCAAACTATTGTACAAATAAATATATAGGTGAACTTTCGAGTTGATATGTATAGGGATTCGAAATTAGTAGTACCTTAGTACGAAATTTTACTTAAATTCGTTGAATTCCAAAAATTGTGGTCACCATATTGGGTCCGCCATTTTGAATTTCAAAATTTTGGTAGTAGATTCGAAATTAGTGTCACCGATTTTCCGTTACATTAATTTACATTAAAACCGTTTCACTTTCCAAAATTTCTGTCGCCATACTGGGTCCCTCATTTTGAATTTCCACATTTTGATAGAAGATTCGAATTTAGTGTCCTCAAAACACCTTTAGTACAAATTGTCACTCCAATTCGTTGAATTTCGAAAATTTCCGAATTCCGAATTTCTTGAATTTTTAAATTTCGGTAGTAGATTCGCAATCAGGATCTCCGAAAACCTTTAAATACCAATTTTCATGGCAATCCCTTGAAATTTACAATTTTTGGCCGCCATATTGAGTCCACCATTTTGAAGCCCGCGAATGTGAAATGAGAATATGTAGTGCTTTCACTCAAAAAATGAAAATGATCGGACCAAGCGTTTAGGCGTTATTGAGCAATAAACAAACAAACTCCCGATTTTATATACATACATACATATGTATATGGGACTAGTATCCCTACGTACATATAAGTATAATTATTGGAATAGAGTGGCAATGAAAAAATTTAATTTGCGATCTACACATTTACCTTATAGCATCACTGAATTTTTTTTTTACTCTTTTATGATAGAATTCAACACAACTCTGATTTAATACAGGAAAAACCTAATTTGAAATTTTAAAATTTACATTTGAATACATTTATTGCTGTGTTTAAAGTAACCGTTGTCTTCAATTTAACAAATCTCTTAAGATAAAGCTTGTCATCCTTAAATAACCACCCCCTGAGCCATATCTTAGACAGATTAAGGACAGACTAAAGCAGGTTACGAGTCGAAATCTCGTACAACTTCTAAAATCCCGGTTTCAGTTAAAAGTTATTGATGCTACCGCCTAACAAATGGGCAATAGCGAATATTTTAACAATGCTTGTCCCAGCGGCTCACAAGCGGCTTAGCTAATCTGAAAAATTGTCAACATTTCTCAAAGAGTGCGTCCTCCGCCCCGCGGATATGTCATAAAAGGAACGATGTCCATCAGAAAGAAGTTGGCTATGACAAGTGCCCGTGGCGAGCAACAAGGTGCCCGTCCCCAGGAAGTTTATTGATCAGCCACCTCGAGGGGCTCAGATTTGCGGAGAACATAGGACTTGGATCAGTACACATAACAATTAATTTAAAAATCGCTGGGCCCGTGTAAGGTATGTCGCGGACGCGAAATAAAAGATATTCGCATCCCACATTCCGAGGCTCGCCGAGAAAGCTATCGTCCGGTGATCCAATAACGAAAATCGTAAAAAGAATTGAAGGCATGTTCGCGTCAGGCGCTTGTCTGCGTCGAGATTAATGGGGATTTGATTACATTTCATAATCCTGTTGGGATTATGAGCAACTCGAAATGGGCGTGATATATGTCCCTAATGCCGCGAATAACGCACCGGTCCCAATTTCGAAATTGCACCGCGGCCCTCGTTCGCCCACACCTCGCGAACTGGGACCGACGCGCGGCACGGCACGGCACGGCCAGCAGTGGCTGCGTTGTTAGGACTATTTACGAGGAACCCCGCGCCCGAGGGGCCCCAGAGCCCCACCGCAGCCCCAGGCCGAGTGTCACGAGCGCTGAAAGTGTCTCGGGCTGGTGCCAGAACAATGGCAAAGGTGCAATTACAGACAATCTGGAGAACGAGAGACACTTTGCTATCGAATTGCACAATCGAATTCTGGGCTGATTTCAGATAGGACAATTCTGTCGCTTGCCACCGCACGTGTCTTGGTACATGCACCGGAGCCCCGGGCCCTAGAAAGGCCGGCCGGAGGAAGTGGGCTCGTTAAAAATTTCTGTTCTACGTTTACAAAAAATAAATCAGAGCAACGCATGACATTTCCCGGCGATATCTGAGGCGAGCCGCTGCAGTTGTTTTAATTAGTTTGTTGTCCGGACTTTTCCGGTCAAATATGCGAACCTTTGTTCTCGATTATTATGGGAGCTAATAAGAACCATGAATCTATGTCGCTGCGATTCGTATCGGCCCCTTGTTAAATCTCGTGTTCCCGATAATTCCCCGGCCAATGCTAATTGTGTCCCCGGTTTATGCACTCATGCCTCCTTGTAAACTTTATTGATAAAATGGGAATTTTATGTTCGCAGTGGTCAGGATAGCCAACCTCTTTTGCTTTCATTTCGCCTCACTAAGAAAAGCAAACTTGAAATTACCTCCAGCTACCTCTGTAGCAATACTTGAAGGAGGAACTTTATTTTGACTCGATTTTTTATTTTTTAAAGAATTTTGTACTTTAACTCTAATACAAGAACCAGTTTCTCAATCCGAGCTTAAACTCTAACATTCACTTAAACTCAGTTTAAAAATCTAAAACAATTTCACGGTGTTAAATTCCGGAGAAAACCTAGTTTAGGAAGTAAAAAACACGTGAATTATAAAAATTTTTGCTTGTTAGTTTATAATATTAACAACAATGTTTTTAAAACATTAACATATATTTTTTACATATTTTATTAGTAATAATAAATAATAAAAACGACGAAAATTATTTTTCTAATTGCTTTCGAAAATATTAGGTATTTTATATTTGTTATTTGATAGCATTACTATCTATGAAAGTAAAAAATACAAAAATTGAAATTTTTTACCTTCTAAATCAAATGTCGATGACTTTATCTTAGCTTATGTTTGAGTGACAAGCAAAAGTTCAATTTCTTCTCACAATTTTATGTTTTCTACTAACACCCACACGATCAGTTTTTTTGCTCTCAATCGGATTATTAATTTATGGCCCCAAGCTAAGATTCAACCCGATTTCAATTTCAAAATATTTGTCTAAGCAATGACAACAAATAAATTCAACAGATAAATCATTTATAACAACAAAAAATATGTAATTTAAAATAACTCAAACTCAAAGCACTGTGAAACTCAAATTATTTTAAGCTCTGGTTAACCAAATGATTTGATTTAAATAAGAGTAAACTTAAGTTCGTACTGTGAGCCCAACAGTAATGCATTTTAAAAATTTCAAGTCAAAATTCAATGAATTACAGAATTTAGAAAATCGACCATATACTTTATTTGATATTTTCTAACAAAAACAAACCAAACCAGTCATATTTTAGTTTATTTCTTTTCTCCAATAATTACAAGTACTTTGAACAATTTGCTGTGTTGTATAAAGCTAAATATAAAATAAGTTATTTCGTTGCCCCAGCTCAAATAACTCCTGAAGTAATTACCTGAAGAAAGCGTAATTTTCTTTAAACTTTAGTTGGCTTATTTCCAAATATCCCATACTTCGCTCGGTGAAAGGTTAAAAATAATAAAATGCCGAGTTAACCGGCCACCTTTAACAAGATACGCTTGGGTTACTTTCATGATATTTTCAAATTTTCCGCATGACTAGTAAGCGTTCAAATAAACGCTAAGAATGTCACGATTATGTAAGTCTTGTTTGTTGAATATTTTACGTATATTTGGAACTATATTCAACCATCCAGGGCGATTTTATCCAAAAATTCATCTCAACTGCTCTAGTCGCTAAAGGTTATTGCGTCAACATCTGATCATGATGAGTATCAAATAAAATAGTACTTAACATAAAACTTAATAAGGTTTTTTGAAGATCCTTCAAGTTTCTCGGTATCTCAAAAACTGCATTTCACTGAAAAGTACAATTTTTAATAATTTGGTTTTCAATATTTTATTTAAAAATAAATTTTTATAAATTTCAAACTTTAAGTAATGTAATTTTCACATTGTAGATATTTAAAACCAAAAATCTATGTATACTTTCAATAAATTTATGTATTATGTTTTTGACCTTTCAAAATTGCCAATTTAAAAAGTTAATGATGTCGAAATTGGAAAACTATTTTTCTTCTGCGTTAAGTAAAAAATAATAATTATAACTCGAAAATTATTAATCTATTTTTGCTAATAATCGGATAAACTATTAATCTGACGTAGACAATTGACCTCACTTAATTTGTAGAGAAACAAACTCTGCAAAAAATTGTTTATAGCAATTTTTTCCCGTAACTTCGACGATATTTTTTGAGTTATTTACAATGATAAAAGTAGTGAAATTTTACAGTTTTATTATTTAAAATTTACTCATAAAAAATTTTATATTTTACGATATCTGCTACAGTTAATGAGTAACTTGCAACAAACCTGAAGTACCGTCACTTCTGCACCTCACTGTAGTTATGTTGTGGAAGAATATTTTGTATTCACATCTAAACTATCAGTCAGAAGAAATTTTGTCAGTATATATTGAAAACATAAAATGAGGTCAAAGTCAAGGTCGCTAAAAGGACCCCGCACAAAATATATGAGAAAGTGGTCCCAGTGGAATTGGCTAAAATTTTTGGATTTTGTAGTCCATAGGGTCTTGCTTGAAAATCCTAATTGCCACCACTCAAAAATAATGGCCCAATTCCGAAATACACTCATCAAAAGTATTAAAGGATAATCCAAAAAAGGCAAAACTTGTTCAAATTTTTGAGCACTTATAACTTCACTAAAAATGATTCAATTTTAATGATCCAAAACATTTTTGAAAGCTTGTACCTAAATAATCTAAAATTTTATTTACTCTTGAAGAGGATATTTGCAGCTTTCTAATGACATCTCGAACATCATTGTGCGATTATTATTTCGGGAGATACAAGAGTTAAAGTCAAAACAGTTACTTTTAATTTAACGGTTGATAACTTGATTAAAAAAAATATACACTTAAGCGGAAAGAACAAGCTTTCAAATATTTCCATTTATGTATTTCATGTAAACAAATTTGTTTAAAAATGTTTTCGATCATTAATAATTGAATTATTTTTCTCGAAGCTATAACTATTCAAAACTTTGAACAATTTTTGCATTTTCTGGATTATCCTTTAATACTTTTGATGAGTGTATTTTGGAATCGGGCCATTATTTTTGAGTGGTGCAAATTGGGAAGTATGAGTAAGACCGTATGGACTACAAAATCCAAGAATTTTAACCAATTCCACTGGAATCACTTTTCCATATATTTTGTGCGGAGTTCTTTACAAAGACAATTTTTAACTATTTTATATAAATATAAAGGCTTTAAAATGAAAAAAAAAAAAAATTTGCTAAATTATTCCAGTAGTTCTTGAGGTATCAGGTGAATCAATTATAAAATCGTAGTTTCAAGGAAAACGTATAAACTTTTTTGATAACTCAAACAATCAGATTGGTATACGGCGAACTTAAAACCTCTGTACTTCAACAATTTTTGGAATTTTTGAAAATTCCTCACGAATTTTTAGGGTGTAAAATTGAAATACCCTCCTAAGTTCACTTGTTGGGGTCAATTACAAAATTCTACCATAATATTATACATAATATTTTTCTTCTTTAAATCTTAACATATTGATACCAGAAACCAAAATATGTAAGTATTCACAATTAATCAGAAATTTGATACTCTGAAAGAAATTTGGCGATAAGGTTTGAAGAAGTCATTGCACAAAGCCAATGATTATTGATTCTTTCAATTAATTGAATCGTTCTGTATTAGTTATCATAAAAAAATTTTTGCAAAGCATAAATTAAATAAAATTCTGTAAAGAAACAATTTGGCAAAAATGACCAATCTGCATGAATTCAGGAGTGGCTGCGAACAAATCGCCTGTCCACCGCGGAGAATTGCCTGAAAAATCTTAGCTCTTAAATTAGTCTGCCACCTTTTGTTCGGTATGCAGACATTCAGCCGATAAAAATCACTTCAGTGAAAGAAAACATTTTTCAGAGTGTCTCACTGAATGTGTAACACGAGTGGGCGCTGTTGCGGCCTTTTGTGGAGCAAATTTTTCGTTCTGGTTTGACCTGTCCTAGGTATCCCCGGGGCCTCCGCCTCCTCCCCGCCGCCACAGCCAAGTAAATAATATTGAAAAATTCTCGACCAATTTCTCAAACCACTCCAGCTGGGGAGATTTTCCAGCGAGGCGTTGCTAACTAAGTAGAAATTAATGATTTCAAGTTTTAAAAACCCGAATCGGACTGGACGGCCTTGTCGCAGGCGATCTCGAACAAAAGTAAAAGTTGTCCGGAGCCGAAAAGTTGGAGCGCGCTCGCAGTTCGAACCGTGATCACCGCACACCCGAGGGAAAATTGTGAGAAAATTGTTCCGTGATTAAATGCAATTTCCTCGGTGGTGCTGCCCACCGCTGAATCTGAAAGGTGCGCTTGAGTCTGAATTTTCCACGAAAGGTTGCAGAGGTAAACACAGAAAGAGGTGCAGCGCCTTCCATTTCCAAACAGATGCGATTTTCTTATCGCGCTCGTTTGCGCTGCTGCGTCTTATAAGAGAAGTCGAACCGGTACTCATATGCTAATTACCGCAGCGTCAAGGTTAAGTAGATAACTGTAATTAGACATTCTAAAGACCATTCTAAATTTGATTCAGGCATTTGTGCAATTTACATGAGCGTGCGCCGCGCTCGATCGGACCCGCGATTGGAGGTGATTTGCATTGGACGCAAATTGCCTCACAATTTGTTCGTAATCCGATTTACAACCCCGGAGATTTGTTCCATTTCAATGTTTACAATGATTTTCATATACGGGTTATTATTTGATTGCGGGAGATATGCACTGAAATTCTGAAGCAAGGATAGTTCCGGGTATAACAGTTATTTTAAATCCCACATGTTCTAATATATGCAAGTAAGCTACCCGCAGGTAACAGTAAAGCATGCATCATAGATTCTGTCTTAAAACTTCTGAGGAAATAATATGAGGTCAAAAATTAAATTAGATAATAGAATTGTAAATGTTTACAACCGACTCGATTGATTGATCGACGAAATTTGTTACCAGATTAAATCATTTGAGTAATCAGTAACATAAGATCCAAGTGCAGATCAAACGTTTCAAAATAGTGAATAGTTGTGTGCTTTTTTAGTGTGCTTTTTGAACTTATCTTTTCAAATATTTTGCCCATCTAATCCCATGCAGGAATTTAGAGTTTCATACTTCCCTTCCATGTAGAGATACATTTTTTGCCTGATCTGAAAACATAAATTCTATGCCAAATGAGTTGCTTTGAAATATTGGGTTGTATTATTAAATTGAAGCCAAAAATCCTCATCTAACCTATCAAAAAAGGTTAAATGTCTCATCCTCTCGGGGTCTTCTGGAGCGCTACCGTGGGACAAAAATAATACCTTTGATCTGCCGGCCGGAAAGTCAATATTTATTATTATATTAAAATTAAAATGATAAACTAAAGATGGTAGCTTAAATAATTGCAAGAATTTATACATCGTTTCGTCAGCATTAAACACTAAAATGACTACATACTAAAAAAAGCACGCCTCAATCGAAAAATAATCAAATTAATTGCGAAAATTTGAGAAATTTTCTAAAAAGGGAGTACCGCCTTTTTTATTTATAGTACTTTTGCAAACGGCCATAGTGAGCTTTGCTAGCTGTGAAAAAAGCTTTTCAGTGACGAGACGTACATATAAAAGTATGGCTAAAAAATATAATGCCTTAATACACATGAAAATTAATTAATTAAAGTAAAAATGTCTGCGAAAAGAGTTTTGGACCATATTGCAAAAGGTATAACCAAATAAAACTTAAATTAAGTCTTAATTCTATATTTTTCCGTTCTAATGTGCTGAATATGATGTTTATGAATCAATACATATCGAACATCACTAGAGATGGTATATTACTTCCTTAATCACATACAAAGAAATTTCTTGACTATATTCTAGGAGAACTAACTATATACATTTAGTTCAATGGACTATATATCAAGACTTAACGAAACTTCGTCAAATATGGAAAAAGAGCTTATCATAATGGTTTTCTGGACCATTTATATAGATGAAAATTTAAAGCCCTTGCTTCTATGCTATAGTTAGCCGGTCTATAAATTCTAACACCTCTGATAATAAAAGGCTACCCGAACCATTCATAATGGGCGTTTGGAACTATGTGATGCTCACTGCGACTATAAACTCTAGTTGCTATGATATAATAATAATCACTACATCCGTACATCTAGTCCCTTAGATTAAATCTCTGATAATTCAATGGCCGATCCGATTAAAATATATGGATACTTATACCATAAGTAATAGGCCCTTGAAACCATATGATGATTACTGCGACTACAAAATATAATTACTGCGACCAGAATTATGCCTACTATGTCCCTAAAATCTAGCCTTTCTAACTAAAAAGGTTAAACATTTTTAAACACTTCATTATATTATTCATTATATTATGTGTTTATTGCATATACATATATATATGTATGTAGAAATATTTCCAAAACTTCTTAATTCATATTTATGTAGATGTAGGGGAGCGGGGGGCTAGTTGTAACAATTTTTCGTTTCTTGGCTATGGAAGCTTATTTGTAGGGTATTTAGGAAATGCAGCAATACTGTTCGAATGGTCTATTATTCAACTATCGATTTCAAATGAAATTTTGATCAAATCTGTGACGAATTCTTGTAAAAATGGCTTAGAAAAAAAAGTGTCGAGAGTTACAACTTACCCCGTGATTGGGGCTAGTTGTAACAGGCTTGGGGCAAATTGTAACAGTAGGAATTGAAAACTAGTTTTCTATTTTTCAAAGATTTATTTAGCATATTTAGCATTAGAAACTTTAGGCAGATATAACAGACATAGAATTTTAAGTTTTATTCTTAAACTAATAGAAAAATATTCAAACATTAACAAAAACATGTTCTTTCTTTTTTAAACTATAAAGGAACTTTTGGCTCACATCCATTTATAATAACAAAAACTCAACTTCTTAAGTAATCAGCCTTTTGATTAAAGTTGGTAAAATATGAATTCAGTCTTCATCGGAATTACAATTAAGACACACAAATGAGATCTTATCTCCTGTTATGCACATTTTATATGTGCCCACATCTTGCACATTATACATTGTATCCACTCCTCGTTTGAATTTTCATAAGCTAAACAAAACCATACTTCGGGTTCAGATTCTGAGTCAGATTTTAAAATTTTCTTTTTTACTTTTTTTATCCCTTGTTTTTTAACTATCTTTATCTTATCTTTTGTCACCGTTCTTATGCCCTTTTCCTTGCCTTTCTGAGTCTCTTGAATCAATAAGTTACAACTTGCCCCATGAAAGTGTTACAACATACCCCACTGCAAGGTTTTTTAAAATAACGGTTATAAAAAACTATATCCCTTATTTGGTGTAAAATTGCAGTTAACATAATCAAAGTAAACAAATGCTAAATGTATTTGAATAAATCAACAACTGCTGAACAATTTGAAATCAACAATAATCAATTTTGTACAAACAAAAAAAAGTCCATTACCTGGTCTTATCGGAGCGCCTGCACAACACCGCCTTCTGTGCCGTCTAGCGGGATACTGATTGCGCTCATATAATAGAATAGGTGTTAAATAGTAGGTTAGGTTGAAAAACAAATGAATATTCTTTCATTAACTAGGTAAAAAATGCTTGTTACTACTTGCCCCTGTTACAACTAGCCCCCCGCTCCCCTAACTTAATAATGGACGTTAGATTTCAATTTCTGAAAAACTTTTTATAAAATTTATCATTTACCAGCCATCGGATATAACATTAATGTATGTTATGAGATTATAATTTACTTCATTTATTGACATAACAAAATATTCACAAGTCTTTTCTACTTCGTATGCAATTTCACTTTTATTAATACTCGACACCCAAAACCACGACCGCTTTTGCAGATCACAACACACAATAGAATGAATTATAGTATTCTAGTAGTATATTGCAAAACTCATATATTTTAAGACTATTTTATTGCCTAGCGGACCATGCAAATCCATACAAATTTTTCTCATTGCAAATATTTGAAATTTTAAAAATATGCGAATAACCGAATTGAAAATTGCCCACAGCTATACATAACAAAAGTATATTATTTTTATAAGTTGAAGTATGGAGTATATAAAAAATGTAATCCTATCATAAATATATACTTAAATATTTGTTCGCAAAACAACAGGTTTAAGAAGCAAACAATGAAGAATGAGCTCAAATACCCACATAGAAAATGACCATTCTCCTTAATTAGATAACTTCTAATTTTATGCCAGTCTGACTTTACGCAGCATCATCAGTTATGTTTTGTTTACCTCTTAACTGCTTTCGAAAATATTAAATAACATGGAACCGTGAAAAACAAATTGCGTTTTTTATTAGAAATCAAATGATGACACTTTTTCAACTAATAATATTTATTTAGTTTGCATTAATCACAATCTTAAATATACTAACGGGTTTAAAAATGTCATAGGTGTTAATGCGCTTTACCGAAAACCGTTCTGTGATTTCATACAAGTGAAAAAAAAAATTATATGATAAATAACGGCTGCATGGAAGAGATATACTTGTTTTTAAAATCCCGTATTTGCCAGAAGCATTGCGCAGAAGATTCATCTTTAAAATAAATTAACTTGCGCGGAATGTTCGATTTGCAAAACTGTTCCTATCACCTTGGGGGCCAGACATAATAGAATTTAACGATATTTATAACATGTATGTACGCATAGTTTTTCGCTGACGCCACATCGCCAATTTCTCAAGGTTGATGAGTGATTCCTGAAAGTTGTAAGACCTGTTTCCTTGTCGCATTAAAATACATAAAATTATTTGAGATAAATTAAAGTAACGGTAAATTAACGAAAGTTACATCATACTGAGAAAAATTAAGTAAACAAATAAACAAACGAGCAAAACAGATGATGATTTCTAAATTTAACCTGACCACTCAAAATACTCCCAGCAGCCTAGATTTTGTCTGTCAAAAGCGTCTTAATTAATGTCTTGAATCGGTGATCCCCGTTAAACCTTCTTTAACAAGCAATTTGCAGTTAAAAAAGCTCCATAAAAGTCGCTTCTGAGAAATCAGTTTTTCTCAAGATCGCGCTTGAATAAAAAAAAAAAAACGACCGAAGCGCAGCAAAAAGCTGAAGACCTCCTTCCTCTGACCCGGTCTCATTTGAATGCAATGGGGGCCGTGCGAAGCCCGGAAGCAGGTAAAATATTTTGGGGTCCCCAACTGTACGATTCGCTCCACTAAAGTCGCTTTTGTTTCACCAAAAACTTCTCTCAAGGTCGAATCGATTTCGGTTTTTCGGCGAAACGGCGACTCTCTCAGCGCACTAATCCTTGAATTTGACGAAGAAAAATTAGTAAAAAGAACACGACTTCGACGCCGCGCCGTACCGCGCCGAACCGCACGACCGCGGTGCAATTCGCGCAGTGGACTGATTGCGTAGAGCATTTCTTGCATAGTTTCTTGACAGACTGATTAAAACTTCCTTGAAAAATGGACACAGTCTTTGTCCGGCAGGTCACTTGGGTGCTGGTAATTGCCACTTTATTCCGCATTTATTCTGCCTCCGATTAGATTAGCCTTCGATTGCATTTTACACCCGCCTCTGATCGGCTGCTAGACATGCGCTCGTTTGCGGTTTCTTTTGTGCGTTTTACCACTTTTCAGAATTTACCATCGAAGCAATCAACTCATTTATATTTTACCTTCCATTAGACTCAAATCTGTGAAATTCACAACAAAATGTTCTATGCTTTTTTATCCACAAATTGCGTAACTTTGTAGAAGTAGTTAGTTTCTTTTCAAATTAATAGACCCGGTTGTGGTTATGCTGGGTCCAGTCTACTTAAGGTGACTGGAAATTTCAATGTCCAAAATGTTGGGGATAAATTAAAGAGATTCTTATCAATGTGAAGACATGTCGTAAATTTATGGGGCGCCAAAAAAAAGCGCATAAATGGGATTTTAGAAACATTAAGGTCGACACGGTCTGGGCTACCTAACACACTACGTCGGTATACTTTTGCCTTTTAAAGATTAATTATGCAAGTCAACTCTCATTCCATCCTGACTCAGCGATTAATAAAAATAAGCTAAGATTTTTTTGCTTATCAATACCCACAGAAGTTTCTAAATGGAGATACTTCCCTAATGAAACACTACTTTAAAACATTATAAATACAAATTTGGTAGTATAATCGAAATTTAAGTGATAGGGACAATTCTGAAGACAGAATGCAATTTTTGTAGGTATGAGATTTAGTCAATTCATATAAAGCTTAAAAATGAAGCTAATTTACAGAAATATTAATTTAATTTCCTTTCTGTGTTAAAATAAAATAGCCAAATTTTGACCTACTGACTTACAAAGCATGACGTTCGACGTAACTTAAATATTTCCTGTGTTACTTTTCAACTAAAGCATTTGATATAAAAATTAAAAAAAATAGAATATGGTAATTAATTAGTATTTAACTTGAATTTAATATAAAATTTATTTAGTTTAATATATTTTAAACCCACAGTATATAAGAGCCAATCATTCGATTCGACTTGACTATATTTTTTCAATAAACCTGTCTGAAATATTATACTACATCATATCATGTTTTGTTTTTATCTATTTTCCACAACTAATTTTTGTATTCATAATCAAAAGCTTAATGATGACCTCAATTTTCTCTTCATTTGAATTTTATATGCATAAAGTTGCTCTTAAGTTTTATGCGGGGAGTTAAATGGAATTAGCAAAAGTGAATTTAAATAATCTTTTGTTTTTGTTTTTTGTTTTGTTTTTCTCATTTATTTTGAAATTAAACCGAATAACTAATTATAGATATTAATCTTCCACTTTTTTTTATTTATTTAATTTGACATAAATACGTCATTCATCGTCAAAACACTGCCTTTGTAATAAAAGGCTTTTCCAAACAATGTTGAACAAATATATTTCTAGATATAAGAATATTCGTACACGAGTAAATCTTTCAACCTAAACAGTTATCAAATTCATTATTTTTGCAAATAATTAAATACTTTTAAAGAGCTTCATCAAAAACGTCTGTGTCACCTTTTTCGGTTTCGGTTTCTCTGGAATTGATACTTTATAGGACGTCCTACGTAAAATATATTATTATTATATAAAAAAAAAATGGATAAACTTTTTCACTCCTTATCTGCCTGTCGAAACTTTTTCTCTCAAAGTTCATGCAAACCAAAAGCTGAAATTTTTTAATGGTCAGATAGTCATTAAGAAAACAATTGTAAAGGTCAACCAAGTCTTTTCATATACATGAATTTTTATTAAATTAGCAAATTTGAAAAATAGTGTGAATAAACTAATTTAACATAAGTTTTAATTAAACAAACAATAATTCAAAAATAAGTCCTTAATTTAAAAACAAATTTTTAAAAACAAGCTTTTATCATTTCTACTCGTTGAACCCTTTTATTTTGATACCCATGTCAAGGGGGTTGTGAAGATAAAGGTAAGCCGTCATATTGGGGTGTCCGCCATTTTGGATTTAGAACGATATTAAATATACTATATTGCATTGTCTTCGGATTTATATATGTAAGTGTAGGTATCAAATTTCATCTTTTTGCCATTACGAAAACTGGTTCAAAATTCAGATGAAGTTAAAATAAATATTACTCGTGAGTTTTCAGTGTCTCGCGATAACGTGTTCGGTACGTGCTTCCCAAATTTGATGGGGTTGCATACGGATATTATCTAGGACCAAAGTACTCATCAAGACGATTCAAACGAGCCCAAACTCGATGGGGTTGTGTCGTTTTATTGCGGAACTCCTATGGCCACCTTCCAGCTCCAGCAACAGACCCTGGTTACCATATAGGATCAAAGTACTCGTCAATACGAATCAAACGGACCCAAAGTCGATGGGGTTGTGTCGTTTTATTGCGGAGTTCCTATGACCACCTTCCAGCTCCAGCATCAGATCCATGTCATCATAATATTGCATTGTCACGTAATATATATATGCATGCAAAATTTCAGCTCAATCGGAAACCGGGAAGTGGGTCAAATTTAACTTGCAAGATTTCATTACAGACACCGGGACAGGTGAAACTAAATAAAAGCTTGTAATATAAACATTTATACTTCAATTAATTTTTTCGTTCGAAAGAATTTTGAACATTTTCGTATTTTGTTAGAAATTTTTATTTAAAAATACCTTTTGTAAGAGTAAGCTCCTTTCGATTAGGTCCGAACGGGTTATATAATCGGACCTATGTTTTATTTCAAACAAATTCTGGAGTTTTTAAATGGGTTCTGTTGTTTAAATACTTTTTATCATTGATCAATTGTGATGAATTACTGAATAACGTAGTCATCATCTTGATTCTCTTGTTCGATCATATTTCCTTTTTGTAAGCCTTTTGAACATTTATAAAATGTTGGTGCTGGTAGCAATTATGTTGTAACTGTCTTCAATATATTACTTTTTAATTTATAATCTCCCGTTCAGGTTCGGAATCTTTTTTGTAGGAAATTTTAAAATTCACAATTTTTATAACAATCTTCAATGTTCAAGCAATAGAAAACGATATTTTCGCAATATCTCACAACGCCGGCACTATGTTGATGTTAATTTTTGTCACGATCTTTAAGACATCATAACGAAGAAACTATGTACATACAAATATCCAGTAGACTACGATTTTTTGAGTGAGTTTAGGAATTTTAATTCTAAAATTACTGGACTATAATTACTTCAAATAATTTTACTTCAAGAAAATAATTACTGAATACGAATGTAGAACCGTCTCAGTAGCCCTAAGAATATTACTATTACTATTTTTCTTTCTTCTTTGATAGAACATCGCAACTTACTCAAATAATGAAATTTTACTGAATTTGAACTCCAAAATTTGTCTCTACCATGGATGGATATTTTGATTATTAAAATTCTACGTAATTTATGCTCTGAGATCTATAATAAAGCATTGAACGAAAATTATCAGCTGTACGTAACAATAAATATCTACTTCATAAATAATAGATATAGGATTTTTTTTAATCGCGTTAAGGTATGGAATTCTTTATGCGCGGATCTAATTTATACTTGACCGGCTTTTTTCACCTGTAATATCATTGGAATCTCTTACATTTTACCTGTCGCTAGAAAATGAAATATGAGTTTCTTGATACTACATCTTAAAGGCCATGCCTCGATTAAAAGAGATGGAGACCTAACACGATATGAAAAAACGTTTAGTAGATAAAATAGTGACCAAAGGGCCGCAAAGAAAAAGGTCAGATTGCGTGGTCACGGGAAAAAATGTTACCGCGTCTAATAAAGACCCTTGAACGGAGGTGTCTTCATAAGATAGGTATTGCGTTTGTAAAATGCGGTATAGCGTAGGGCTAGAGTAGACTATTTATCTACATTCATACATAAACTTTTCGCACGCAATGCATGTTCTTGGGCTTTGCGTCAATTGCGCCTGTTTCGTAACAAAACTCTAATCTCTGCATACTTGTTGATATCATAAAAAACTCATTTCAATATTGGCCTCTAAATGACTTGGCATAGCTTAGCATGCCTGCTTAATGCTAACTTTCATAAAATATGTAACTACGGTAATGAGAAAGTTGCCTGTCAAAACTCTTATCTATTATTTCGAAACAACAGCACCGCAGCGGACTTACAATAGGAGATTAACAAAGACCAGCGAAATCAATTGGAGTTATATAAAAAAAACAAATGCCATTGATCGGATCTAAACAAATCTAACTGCCGAAACAGTGAACCGCATGCTGGGCTCGGATACGTGTCGAAAACAAACGATTCGATTTTATTCATTTCACTTTCTACCTGAGCCCTTTGCGTGCGCCGGCAGTGCGCAGGTGAGTCAATCACCTGCGACGTCGCGTCGTCGGCGCACACAAGTTGGCTCAAGTGCGCGCGGGGAGAGCAGATAAGGAGGAAAAATCCCACAATTGCTGAAAAAATCCCGGCAAATTAATTAGGGAGTAATAAAGCTAATTAATTATGAGACCCTCTGATGCTGAATGGATTTTGCAACCGCTGTGCCGCCGCGGCTCCTGCCGGCGCGCATGTTATGTGAAAACAGACGCACTCTGCACAAAGTAATGACGCGACTTGCGCAATTCGGTTCCCATTTCGACAATGGTGAAAAGCGTTACCATTTTTTTTTTACCTTCGCTTCTTGTTTTTGTCCATTTCGACTCAGTTTTCATTACTTCGCGACTTTTGTCTTAACTTTAATTGCATAACTCTTATCTGTGGCGGCGCAGCACAGTGGCTGCTTCTGGCGTTGTTGCCGCCGCGCCGCCATCCACCGCGTTGTGTTATGGCTGCATCGCGTACCGCCAACGATAAAAATACGCCGTCGACATGTCTGACTCAGTTACAATAAAAATTTTCTTCCTTTTTTATCTTTGCAGAATCGGATTGTGTGGGTTCGATAATCCGATGCGAGACCCCAAAACAGAGGAGGTGAAACGACACATCGGACAGGTAAGTCGTTGTTTTTTCTCGATTATTATTACGCACGCCTCGGGTTTGATTATAATTATTGGGAAATCTCCCAATTTGTACCGCACTTGCTCAAAGCAAGGCGTTTCTAGCAATTACTTCAATCCCAAGCGATCGCAAAAAGGTGCTCGCAGGAAGTCAGGGCGTTCAAATAAAGGTTTTTACGACATAAAAGTAAACAAAAAGTGACACGAATAGTCTGTTTTGTAGAACTTTTTGCTATTAAATGCCTATTAAATATGATATCTACCTGCTGTTACGGTACCACTTCGTTTAGTCATAATCCAAGATAACTGTAGTTATCTACCAATTATGGTTGCAAAGAAAAACTGATATAAATCCTCATTTGTTGGTATGGTGTTTTCCTACAGGTTACCAAAGTGCATATTTGAACTCGTTACAGACCCAACGAGTTACTTAGTGAATATAGATTTAATTTTTTTTGTAAAATGCTCATTTAGCCCGAGCGAATTGGAACATTATGTAGTAATAAATTGGTTTATATTAAAGGGCTACAAAGGAAATAGCTACAGTTTTCGTAATTCGTTTTTTGATTGCTTATTACTCTAATCAATCATTGGTCGATGCCTAATTTTATTAGGGCGATTGCCGACAATGATTGCAGAAACTAAAACATTTGTATCGTAATAAATATAAAGCGCCAAAAAAATCGGAAGTTATTTTAGTTTTACACTCAAAAAAGTTACCTATTCGAAATTATTGCTAAACGTTTTATAGTAACAACAACTGATGATTATATTTATTCGAACAAGTAAAACACATTTAGTTTGTTAGTTAGTTTATTAGTTTATTAAGATAATATAAAATGTATAATCAAGAATTAAAAACGTAGATATAATGATTAGAATCTAGGATTTAATTGAACATTGAGTGAAAAGTATTAATTAATTTGATTACTAATTTGAAAGGAAAATTAAGTTATGGGGAACAAGAAAAAAACTTTTCCTAAGTCTTACAAACTATTTAAAATATTGCACTTATCTTCTTTATATATAAAAATCTCGTGTCACGATGTGCGTTTACGCTAATCTCCGAAACCGCTGAACCGATTTCGATGAAATTTTGTAAATGTGTATTGTTTGGTCCAACTTAAAAGATAGGATAGTTTTTATCTTGATAAGTGACTGTCAATATTTTTTATTGTAAATTTAAAGATTTGTTATAGAAAAAGGGTTATAATTCATTTTTAAGTTCCATAAGTATCACAGTATACCAACAGTGTCAGGCATTGAAATTTAGTTTTTTGTGTCATTATTTTGATTTTATTTTCATTGTGCTGTGATACAAAGAATAATACCAAAATTGTGTACTTAATTTTAAGATCTCTTGAATTTTAGTTCTCTTGATGGTAATCAGAGAAATCAAATCGCCCAATTTTTCACCTTCTTTCAAAAAGCTGCGAAGAATGGAAATAGCAAATATTACATCGAAAAGAGAATTTAAAAAATGATTATGAAAAGGACAGCTAATTTGGACGGGGTATTGGTAGGTGCCCCATAATAGATCTTGCCCGGCGCGATGTTGATATTTGTTTGATATTGGCATTTCCCCGCGTACAAATAATGTATAGGTAAACATACATATAAGAATTTTTCGTCTATATGGGCATCCAAAATTGAAAGTTTATGCGATTTCCACCAAACTTGGTGCTTAGTGGTTTTCGGGGTCGCTGAATTCAAACCAACTGTCAGAATTTACGAATTCGGACTGGCAAATTTTAAAACTTCTGCGATTTGAACCAAACTTGGTAGGTAGGGGTTTTCGGGGTCGCGGATTTCAATCCGACTGTCAGAATTTACGAATTCAAATAATCTGCAATTTTCCGCA
The DNA here is from genome assembly GCA_963920795.1 of Eutolmus rufibarbis. Classification (NCBI taxonomy): domain Eukaryota; kingdom Metazoa; phylum Arthropoda; class Insecta; order Diptera; family Asilidae; genus Eutolmus; species Eutolmus rufibarbis. The sequence continues at coordinate 25,256,619 of OY987205.1, forward strand.
CTTCTACGCGCTTGATCATTGGCGCGGCCATTTTTCGGTCCCCTTCCCTATTCTCCAATCGCGGCAACGACCTCTTCTATCTAGACTTTCTTATAAAAGGACTTTAACCAAATCAAACTCATCGCGCCACTCACCGGAAAAGGCAGAACAAGGTCTGCCGAACCAGCTAGTGTATATATAAAATATATTTTAATATTTAGAAAAACAAATTGAAATCATAGCATTACTTGATTTGAGACAGCTTTGAACAAAGTTATTGAGAATTTTACAGATTTCGACTGAAACAATGCATTATGGCATTAAAAAAATCTATAAAAATATGTTGGTTGTAATATACATAATAACAAAATAAGTAGAAATCTAATACACCGATCCAGAAGTTATATAAAAAAATTATGAATGCATTCCATTAGATACTTTAATTTTTTTTATTTTATTTTTTGATATAAGGGTTGTTCCGCGAAAATTGAGTAACTTGAGGTTACCTAGTTGCTAATCAAGAAAATTATTATTATGTCACACAACGTAAAATGAAAGTTCATAATCTTCCCTCATTGGTGACTCAAATTGAACAATTATTTTATTGAGTAAAATTGAAAAATATTATAACAATTGTATATCAATTAAATATAGATGTATAAAATTCTCTACTTCATTATTTTATTACAATTTATTTCAGTTTATATTTATTATATATAAGAACAAAATTCATTATAAGCCAAAAAGTCCTTAATTACTATTTTAAATTTGCATTAAGTAAATATTTTCCAATTTGAATTCATAGATATAGTTTTTGAATGTTTCTGCCGTAAGTTAGCCGCAATTGTTCAAAAAAGTACCAGGGTTTAAAAACATTTCACTTTCCATCAAAATGTCAATTCTATGGCAATAAATTCTCAATTAATAATGAATTTTCTATTTTATGTTTTTATCCTTATTTGTTATTTTTGGAACCTATTTAATGAGGCTAAAAGCAGTTGGATAATCCCAAATATTTCGTTTTTCAGTCAGTCTTTTGTCTGGTTTTATGCTGGTCCTCTGGATGCAATTTTCAACAAAATCCAAATATGTTCACAAATACTAAATAAAAGATACTTTTCACCATTCTAAAGTTAATAAATTTTTGTGAAACTATCCATAATGTTAATTTTCGTCAATTCAAAAATATTTTGAAAAATTCATAAATGTAAACCTGTGGCTCTGAACTTTAAAACTTCGTTTACATCACAGACTCGTTTCTTAACCCAAAATATAAGTATTAGAAACATTTTAAACAAATCCAAAAATGTTCTACCATTGGAAAAATAGTAATGGATTTGTTGTCCTTCGTATGTTCTGTACATGTTTATACAAAATTTTTTAAAAACAAAAATCTAAAAAACATACAACTGCTAACTTAAAAAAATAAATCGTAACAAAGCGAATATATAATAGTAACAAAACATTTTGTTTTTCCAAATATAAATCATAAAGGCATCCCTAAAGCATACGTATATTTTAAATTTGAGATCAAATACTATTAAAAAATTGTAAATTCAGCTACCCAAAAATGTCTATACAAACAAATGTTCTGAAAATTTAGGTAAATTAAGTATTTTAGAATTTTCATGAATTTCCATGAAAATCAGCGATCCAGAAAACCTATACATATATGCCTACCAATTTTTGAGAAAATTATGAATTTTGCAGCAGTTGGAACATTCTACTTCTATTACTGCCTTTATAAGAGGACGTGTTTCAAATATTTCTCTTATGATTTTCTAAGTTAGTTTAGCTGGTCTTTACTCTAACCTAAATTTATCAATAAAGGATCGTTCGTTCAACTTTAGAAATTAGTTTCGAGAATACCGAAACCTTTAAAGAAGACGACAAACATAGAAGTAGTAAATAAGTTTAAAAAAAATTTGAAAAGTGTTTGCCATTAAATTTTAAATGAAGTTAAAAACGCAAAACTGGATACCTGATAACCTTAATGGCGTGCCATTTCTCTTGTATCATTGTCACCAAGGCAAGCTTGAAGCAACATATACAAAAACTATGTAGCCTACTACATGAACATAAGACGTTTAAGTTACTAATTGAACTCGTCCGTCATTCAACAGTCAGATAAAGCCGGTGGCGCTTGCTTTACCCCCAAAAGGTACCAATACCCTTCTCAACTTCTGTACACCTTGCACGAGGCTGTCTCTTCTTTCTTAAGCACTGCATCACCTGTCCGGCCGAATTAAAAAGGAGAGCCATCGATTGGCCAAGAAATTTTTATCGACCAGAAACTTTTAAGGCTTCACAGAAACCTGGAAGGTATATTATACATTTTTTTGCAAGGTCCATTCTTTGGGACGGGGACGGATCTATATATATTTTAATGTTTTTACTTTTTATTTATTTTTAAACAAGATCTGGCTGAGGTCGTTAAAAGCCTCGATTTTGTTGCTCTTTTGATCACTGGTGAGTGATCATCATGACATTCAAAAGTTGCCGCGAGTAATGTGAATCCGCTTTGGTGTCTTATACCACCTCGGTTGGATCAGAAAAGGTAGGTCTAGAGGGGTCTGGGAACAGCTTTCACGAGAACTGGCTGGAAGGGGTAGTACCAGCAGGTTAAGATCATCCAAGGACGGTATCGGTCGGAATTCGCAAGATAGAAACCCAAGACCCGTCTTGAGTCTACATGTGACTCGTCTCTATCGTGAAGATGTGATGCCCAACGATAATAGGTAACAATTTTCGCGAAGATGTTTTTAGCCCGCGGACTGTGGACAAGGACAATTCGTACGTTGGCGATTTATACAACTCTTGGATTCTTTCTTGTATCTTCTTGGCGGCTCATTTGCCTACAAAACCATTCTTAATTACCGTCACTGGCCTCTTCGTCTTCTACGATATTAGGTTTCGAATGCTTTGGCTGGTTGCTCACTCTCGGGTAGGTACTTGATAGAAAACGAGCTGAACGGCCTTGGCCTTAATACACAGCGTCTAGATACTCTCGAATGTGTTACCAAACAATGGGCTGTTGCCATTGAGTTCACCAGTGCGCGTTCATAGGTAGCTCATTTTTGTTTGTTTCTTTACCAGTCTCAAGCAGTCACTCTGCCTCTTCTTAGATCACTCTGCACGACACTCGCTGTAGGCTTGATACGCCAACATTTGGCCTTTGACGTGGGTGCAGCCGCATTATTTTAATAGCAGTGCAGCGCGGCTTTGCACCGGAGCTTGCACATATTGAGACATTTCAGTATTTGTGTGAAAAAGAATTAATAGCCACGCTCGCAGTCCGGCGCGGACTGCATCGTGCCAAACGAAATCAGGTTATCGTGCACTTTGGAATTTTAGGAAATCACTGAAACGTGTTCCACTGCAGCGCAGCGACTGCACTGCAACACACTTTTTTCGAGCTTATCGAAAAAGGGGCATTGCTTACGCAATTTTCTGTAGAATTATGGAGCAATCGACTGAATTTGAAATTATGTACATATGCACATAGCTGCACCTACCCGGCAATTGTATAATACTCAAGTGAAGCATAAAAGTTGGGTGGGTAATGCGGACTAGAGTCGCTTCCGGTATGCACTGCTTGTGCTGTTACGAGTATTTTCCAAAATATTTATAATTTTCTAATAACTAGCTTATTGAGCCACAGCATTCCAATATATAAAATTATGGATATGGAGGCATGACCTACTTATTGTAGCTCTAGCCAACTCGTACTAATGAAAACAGGCCATAAAAACCACATTCCGCCGTTGCGGACGCAGAATAAGTTTAAAAATAAATAACCATAAAATTGGAAATTAGGAAATATTTTACAAATTGTATACTCTTTTAGGAAACCCTTATAGTTTCCTCAATTTTTGCATTTATATGCTTCAGATAAGAATCTCATGTTATAAGTAGCAAAACAATTTCATTTGGTTTTGTTTTTGTTAAAATATCTTCCCTCATAGTGAATTGGGAGTGACATTTTTACACTTGCGAGTGATATCTTATTTCATTTAGAAGTTAGAACCCTATGATAGACGAATGGACGAACGACGTTTCCAAAAAGAAGGGATGCCATTTTATTCTGGCTTTTTAAGTTTCTAAAACGAATCCGTAATCTGTATCCCCTAAAACCTCCAAGAACAAATTTGATTAGCAATTGCTTGAAATTAAAAAAATTCGATTGAGTTGACAAAACGCATGTAAATTCTAAACATCGAATTAATACTTATTAATGTGTAGCTTGAAATTCTTCATCAAAATCTGCAAAATCTGAGACTAAAACTCGATACCTATACAAATCGTTTACAATAAAATTCATTTTAATATTTTTCAGGGAGTAAAAATTAAAATGGACGACGCAGGAAACATTCTCATCCGGAGGTACTCGAAAAGCAACGTATACATCAAGAGCACAGCGAGTAGTCCGAACGAGGAGACAGCAATCGGTGCCGAAATTCTCAAACTGCCAAATCAATCCCTAGAAAGTGAAAAAATAGTCAAAGTGAGTTGTCGGCAACGAAACCAAAAGTGCCTTGACTTTGTTATGCTAATTAACACCATGCCGTCATTCGTTTCAGCTCTTCGATATGAAAAAATTCCAATCAAACGTGAATCGCGAACTGCGACGAGCATATCCAGACAGAAGACGTTTGGAAACGCAGTGTCTATCAGCGGTCGCTTTTGTGAAGTCCGAGAATGAAATCTTAGAATGCCCCGTTTGGGCTCTCATCATAAATGTTGTAGCCATGGACATGCTCAAGAGCAAGCTTCCACCAGGTAAGAGGACCACTGCCACACTTTTTTTTTTCGCGGCTAAAAACAAAGAACCGCCAATGAGATGCCACCCAACATAGTCACATTAGCATAGGAAAAAAGAAATTGATTTTTGGCCCGTGGTCGATGGCTTGGAAATAAAATAAAAGTACCGGAGCCGGATGCGAGAGAGTCTTGACCTATTCACGGATAAAAATTCCAAAAACTTGAAAAGTTACCAATAGCTCCAGGAAGGTCGTTTACTGGTTTCTTTTTTTATTTTTACATACCTTGCGATGTAGCGCATAAATTCAAAAAGTGTCGTAGGCGTTGCTCGAATGGGATGTTTGCTTTAATCGGGGAATTCTCTGGTTTATCGTTGCAGTACAACGACCGATGGACATAAAGAACCGTCCGAGGATACCAATTCCCGACGAGGACCCGTACAGCATCGCAAGTAACAGCGGAGGCAGTTCCGGTAGCTCGGGCTTTGGAGGTGGCAACGGCGGCGGAGGAGTTTCTGCGGGCCATGTGGCCGCCACTAGGGAACAACTTTTACTCCAGACACAGCAATTAGCCCAGAGAAGAAGCGAAAAACCGCCGAAACTACCCCCAAGAGATAACTTTTATCCGCACGACATTCCAAAGGTAAGTGTGATGTATTGCCCTTAATATGGTTGTGTCTCTTTTATCATGATTAATACAGAATACTCCACATATGACCAATACACTAAATTTTTCCGAATCAAAATGACTGAGACCATGGTCCTGTAAGAAAAATATCTTAAAACAGCGACCGAAAATAATGATTATTTCTGAAATTTAAAACAAAAAAATCATCATTTTATACCAAACTAAATTAATCTTACTTAGATTCAATAATATTTGGAATAAAAGGTTTAATTTTTTTCGGCTAAATAAAAATAACAAATTGAATAATAAAGATTATGAGGTAATTTTTACTTTTCGATCTCTCGATAACGATTAACAAGCAATTTTTATTTTTCGATCGCTCGATAATGATTAAGAATTAATTTTCATTTTTTGATTCTTCGAAATAAAACTCATTTCATTATTTTCTTTCCTTTAACTCTTTGAGGCACACAATTTCAAAGATAATTAAAGCCCTAATTGCACAGAACTTTTTTTTTTTATTACAAAAACGAAGACATTCAATCAATATTAAACTATATGAGTATGAATAATTTATACTTTTCGAGGTGGATTAAAACATATCCCACCATGCAGAAAAAGCTAAGCAAACGGTGGGACTGTTTTTAACCCACTTAACCCCATAGAGTTAAGGAGTGGAAAAGTAAAACAAAAATAGGTATGATCCGGAATAATAGGCTCTTTTTTTAAGTCGGTTAAAAATCCTTTTTAAATATAATTTATAATAATTAAATATTACTTGATCATTATCAACCTACCGAAAAATAAAATTTACTTGATAATCGTTATCGAGCCATCGAAAAATAAAAATTACTTGATAATCGTTATTTTGTAATATTTATGTTTTTGATCATAATCATTACAGTCCCTGTCTTAAAATATGTATAAGTTAAAACGGTAAAGTCATATGATAGTTAATTTTTCGAGTACTAACGTCTCCTAACCATGTAAAAGTTTTATCTTTTCACAATTTTTAGAATTTCAAACCCCCGCATTCTATAAAAGAAACTTAGTTCACTTTTAATATTTATTAATGTCCGTATATGTATACTTATTAATATTATATATAAAATTACAATAATCAAAAAATAACTGCAAAACAATTGATTTGCACAATACTCCTTAATATTATTTATACTACAGTATGTGTCACGGCTTTATACCTCTATGATAGGCTAATAAATACATCGGACATGTAAAATAATTGGTTAGTTTTGAAATGATTAATGCCGTCATTACCATTACGAATAATTGAAACAAATTTTCTTTGCAAAAATGTAATTGTAATGGTAGGTGATGCAGAATCAACTACTTCATATACATAAATATTTATAAAATTTTGTTACAATTCCAATTACAATGGGTAATGGTAACGAAAATACATATAATTATTATATAACAACAACAGCGAAATAATTAATTCTGCGTCATCCAATTACAATTACCATCGCAGTAATGGTAATGATAAAGTAAATATTTTCAATTGTTCGCAACGGTAATGGTAATTTTAATTTAATTTTAAATTTGTGTGATTCTCATAGATTTTTGCCTGCCGAATATGAAAATAAATTCCAATTTTGCCCATCACGTTACCTTTTTGAGGGAAAATAAGTGGGAAATGCGCATTTAGACCATAGTTGAAAATGCCTTCAAAACACATGGAGCGTCAACAAAAAAATTAAAACAAAATTTTAATTAAACCTTGCTAGCCTATAGTTATAAAATATGATTAACGTGCAATATTAACATACTCTTAGTTTTTTGATACGTACTTATTTTAAGATATCCCTGCATTGATTTTTATTCATTATTTATTTTATACATGAAATAAATTTGTTAGCAACGATCAAGGCCCCTATGATGTTCTTACATTTTTTCTTTCAAGAAACTTCAAAAATTTCCCAAACAAGACTTTTTTTACTGTTAAATACTATTTTTCTCAAAAACGTGATGTAGGTACTAAAATATTGTCGGTTTTAGATTCGTATTTAGTGCCCGTAAAACAATTATGTATTAACATACTAAAAAAGCTTTTCATCAACTAAATTTGACTTGAATTGTTACAATTTTTTGAAAATCATTATAGTTTTATTTTCTGTGACTTCTTAGGACATAAACCAAATATTGGGAGTTTGAATTTTCTTAGAAAAGTGTTTTCTGTATGTTATGAATGAATGAAGGGGAGGAAAACTAATAAAATTCAATCCAGCTATTATTGAGTTTTACGAGTGAACAAGCAGATAAACTGTGCGTTTGTCTACATTTGTAATTGTAATTATGAGTCCAACAAAATTAAAGTGGTGATAGTGGTAAAAGTTTCGACAAATTGTGATTGAATTTTAATTATTTGACTTTATATCATTGATAAAATCTATTTTTACTAATATGGACTAATTTGGAACAAATTGAACTTTCGCAGCCCGACTATGATGACTCGGAGGAGAACCGACTCAAAACCTTTTCGAGGGGTAAATCAGATAAAGGAAAGGACAACAAAAAGTATGGTAAGTGAAAAATTTATTTTAGATGCTCGATGCTCCAATGGAGCAATAAATAAGCGGCAGAAAGCTCAACGCCGGGCAGATGGCATTCAAAACATGAGGCCTCAAATAATAAACAAAAGAACAATTGAAATTGATCATCGTCTCTATGCCCTCCGCTGCCTTTTTGCGCTGCGATCGATTTTACATCAATTGTTGGGGGCCCCAAGTCTATAAACCATACGATTGCATTTGATCCGCTCCGGTCTCGTCTTCAATGTCGACATAAACTACCGCGACCGAACTCATCGTCTATTCATATTTTTGTATTTTCTAGTAGCCAAATGGTCCCCGGGGTCGTAAACTAAACTCTTTGCAGAGTCTATCCGAACAATGGCGCCCAGCCGTTTTCATTTCCACTGTATCGGGTAGATTTTGAAACAAATCGCTAACAGCGAGACATCATTTTTCGGAAACTCAACACAGGTGGGATGTAGTTTTAAGGTCAACGGAGTGCAATTTGGCGCATCGTTATCTTTTATGACTTCCTAAAATTCGCATTATTTGGATATAGAGGCTAAAATCGGCTGGTCAAACAAACAGGTCGAAGACTAATTAATTATTTTTATTGAGACACTTATTTACCATGACTTTCGTCTGTTCCATAATTCATGAATTGATTTGGTCTTTTGAGGATTCTTGGAAAAAAATAAGTATTAAAAGCAAAATGTTTATTGATTGAGAGGTTGAAATCTAAATAAGATAAAAAGACTCCAATACCTACCAGACTTGTAAAATGGTCATGTTCATTACAATTATGTACAATTACCATTGCAATTACGAATAATTGAATTTTGTTTAAATACCATTACCATTACTGCAATGCTTATTATAATGGTAATGGTAATTCTAGTTGAATTACCTCGATGTAATTAGATACATACTAGCGAAGTTTTCATTACCATTACCCATTGCAATTGAAATTGTAATTCCGCAATGATATTTAAGTTTCCACTACTTTTGTGTCTCTTGTCAAAATTCTTACTTATTTTGCAAAATTTAGATAAAATCAATATTAAGATTTAATTTCATTAAATATTATAAGTATATATGCAAATCATAGATGTTTATATATTTCATTTTGACATTTTCCTTTTCAAAAGTATATAATGTATATGTCGTAGGCCATTAGGAAAATCAGGCCGTTAGCTAAAAGCCTAGGCATACAATGCACCTTTCACGCGCAGACAATCATATACGTACGTATATGATATGAATTTTTAGGGGAAAGTTAGTTTTAAAGCATTGAAGAATTTTGCAAATATTTTGAATATATTTTTCTTAGGTCTGGTTGCAGTAATGGAAATGGTATTTGAGAAAAACGTCATTACTGGTAATGCTAGTGGTACGAATGGTACCAAGGTAACCCATTATTTTACAAGTCTGATACCTACATACTTAAATTCATACTTTACTGAACTTTTTCAAATCGACAGTTTCGTCAATTTTAAAATTATTCCTGTTCATTTTACATTTTCAACCGTCGCATCGTGGCATCCCTCATATGTTGAAGAAAACTAACCAAATTGGATTGAGTTTAATGACCATATCGAAGTTATATCACATTCAAAACAAAAGATATGACATTTTTGGTCTCAAACTTTCACTTTAACAGAAAATTACTTTTTTGCATTAATCCAAAAAAAACAAAAAACTTCTGAACAAAGAAAACAAAAATTCGACTTGCCAATCCATGATTTTTACAATTATCCTATTTATGTATGTATTATATACGCTACAAATACCCATACTCATTTTAGATGTATTCGTATATAATTTAAGAGAAGAATTAACAAGATAAATTTTATTTCTAAAGTTCTCTTGAATTTTGTTATTCTCTAATTTTCTTAAGGTTTTAAGGCATTGTTTTCACAGACAAATGAAAACATAAAAGAGCATATGCGATTCGAAAATCCTTAGTCACTGAATTAAAAATTGTGACTTCATATGTTAACCTTTTGATGCTTTATAGATAACCCGTCACACAGGTTTTAAGTCAATTGATGTAAAATTGTTGATTAATTCCTGACTATCAGAAGATTAAGCAAAAGTCGCAAACAAATCACGAGAACAATAGTTCAATTTTATCGCCGTGCTGAAAAACGCTGTCACTATTGAAAAGAAGGCCAGCGATGCTGCCGATGGTGCCAGCTTTTCAAAATTTATTACCACCAATTTGTCAAGAGCTTGGGAGTCAATTTGCATATAATAGCTCCAGCCAAAGAAGCCTCACCGCTGAAAAATTCACTATTAATCATTGGCTGGCTAACTTGCAATAAAAATTTTGATGAAGCATTGAGATGAGAAGTAATGAATACCGGTAGAGGTGAGCTTGAACCGTTCCAAGATAGAGCATTTCGAGAAATAGTAATTGACTAAAAATAGCTTGTTAGGCAATGTAACTGAACACACCTTACCCAGTAATAATATGATTGATTCAGAAATTCAATGACCTTTTTGAAAGTTTGAGACATCTCGTAATAAAATATTTTTTTTTATACACATAACCAACAGGTAATACCTACGCAGCTTTGTTATTTAATTAAACTTAATTAAGCAGAAAAGTATGAAAACCAAAAATTAAGTAATACCAGAAAGCCATATGCTATGCAGCAATAAAAATTGTTTCGAAATGCTCGCACAAAGGATAAATTAAGAAAAGTAAAGAGATGTGGCAAAATCATTGAATCATTATATAATAAAAATAATAAAGGAAAAATAAGATGGGAATTTATTTGCCTGAAAAAAAAAAAAAAAATTAATTCATAATTATAACTGAATAATATTCTTAGCTTGTCCAATAAAACTTCATTTGTTTACATTTTAATTTTTACAAAAAGATTCTGAATATGTTATTTTATGTATTAATGTCTTTTAATACACAATGTACTTGTTTAACAAATTACAAATTATCAGTAACTTGTTAAATTTAATTTTAGTATTTTTTTATAAACCTTGCCTAAATTGAAAATCAAAAAATGTTTTTCAGTTTAAACAATCATGGGACAGTTATCGTTATCAACTAATCTCCCGAGTAAAACTTTAACAGACCCAAACGTAGCCCTAAAAACGCACGGCACGCCCGTTCTATACCCAAATGAGGCACGGTGCGCCGGAGCAAAAATATTAGCTGTTAAAATGTAACTTGCCACAGGCACGAAAAAGTTACCCAACGCAACCAAAATAATCCAAACGAGGCACGGCGCGCATTGCGTTCACAACAAACAAAGAAGTTTATTGCCATCATAAAAGTTTAACGACCCAGGGCAGTTCAAATGAAGCACCTAGTTAAAAAACACTCCTCGTAGCAATTTTCGTCAGTTTCGTAGTAGCTTTCGAGCAGTAAACACATGAGCGCCTGCAAAACGGGCGTATTTTTAAACTTTCGTTCCTTCTTTTGGGTGCGTATGTACTTCCGAAACGGGCATATTTTTAAATTTTCGTGCCTGCTTTAAGCGCGTTTGTTGCAAAAGGGCGTATTTCTCAACTTTCGTGCCTGTTTTAGGTGCGTATATGTGCCTACAAAAGGACATATATTTAAATTTTCGTGCCTGCTTTGGACATTTTCATACCTGTTGCGGGCGCGTTTATGCTTCAGAGTTTGGGCCTGATTTGGGCGCATATACATATGCCAAAGAAACATTTTTACTCGGTTACTAAAAAAATCGTTAAAAGCTAACCACATAGTTGAAATTCCCATTTAAACATTACGTCGATCAATTAAAAAATATAAATTAATTTGTAATCTTGTAATTTTTCCAAGGAAAATTTGATTTTTCATCGTTTGGAGGACATTTGAGTGGAACATGAATGCATATATTAAAATAAATCACCGTATGATACCAATTTCTTGAAACCAATCGACTTTTAAATTAATTTCCCGAACCCCAGACAGCGGTATTTCATATTCTTATGGAAAACTTGAGAGTTGTAAAACTGTTGGGTTTTGTAGGTTTAAACACCGACAGCGTGAAGAATTTCATTTGAAAGGTTGACGAAGCTTCTAAATTTTTGCCTTAGTTCATTCAATTTCTTTATATCTTCTAAAAATACATATTTTATGTAGGGATCATTCTTTGTAAAATGATGAATGTATAAAACAAAAGAGATTGCTTTTCGATTCGAATTGCTTTTAAAAAATTGACTGAAGATAATATTTATGTTATTTCATATTTTTGACCAATCGGATGGTTAGTTGGTTTTTATCCTTTACTGCAGTTGGAAAAATGCCAATTCGAGAAAACTCATTTAAAATTTAAGTACCTATATTAAACCTAGCTGTTCTGATTTTTAAATATTATAGCTCATCATCTAAGTATGACCAATTTTAAATTTTAACAGCATATTCTTGAAAGTTCATACTTTCCGAAACAAAAATAAAAACAAAAGTCGTGATTTAAATTGTCAAGCCAATAGAAAGCAACATTTTCAAACGCCATTAAAATGTGTGTTAATTGTAATTTGGACCTTAAACTGTTATTTACTTTCATGTTCCAAAGAAAAACGCGGGGATTTTTGTCAAAAGATTATTTCCGAGATAATTGCAGATTGTGATTGTATTTTTTACTACGTTCCAAATTAAAATTAAATTCCTTTTAAGAGGAAAAATTCATTCCACACGGCACCTGTTTGTAGAAAGTTTTTCGTTTACAAACATTACAAATGCACTGACTTTAATTTTTTCATTGTGGTACTAATCGGATGCATTAGTTTATTTATTTATTTTTTATGTTAAACTTTATACGGTTTTCATAAACAGAAAAGCAATGACAATTTTCCGAGTCGTTAATTTCAAATTAAAATTATTGAATTGAAGATGACATTCTATCAAATTCTAAACTTTATGCGATGTTTGTAAAAGTGAACACCTTTATGGGATTTTTAGTTTAGATAATGGAAGTCGTGTAGAATATGGTTCTCCATGTATCACTTGTATAATATCTTCATCTTACTGCTTTATTAAGATTTAATAAACATAAAATTGGTATATAGGTACTGGTCAACATTTTAGAAATAACATATTTATTTATTAATTTTTTTAATTTTTTTAACTAATGGTGCTAGCCTGGCTTTATGCAATATATTTATTATTAAATGTGAAATACATAATAAACATAAAAGGTTCAACAAAGTAGGACATGTCCATGTAATTCAAGCCGATTTTACCATGACAAGTCCCTTAAAGCAAACTGAAGAAAATGTTTTTGTATTGATTGATCCTAGATATATCGACGGAATAATGAGGAGACCATAATCAGTCCAATTTACAAAGATTTCAAAACAAAATACCCTGTAATTTCTCTGGACCCACCTCTAATAAATCCCAGAAGAGAATTACTTTTGGTAGCAATATGAAGCTTAAAATCAAATCTGTTGTCAAGAATAACTCCCAGGTCAAGGATATGGTCAGAATACGATAAAATTGGGTTGTATATCTATAACTAAAACTATCAAACTTGCAGGAAAAAAACATGACAGAGCATTTTTCAACATTTAAACGCAAATGATTACAGTCTTAGTTCATGAAACGATTGAGACCTTCGAACGTCCATCGTTCAACTAGATTGGACACCATTTTATAACTTAATTGTAAAACTTAAATGCTAATAATGTGTTATAAATATTAATAAGGATTGCATTATTTCGTTCTAGATGATCCCTACTACTGCGGATTGCGTGCTCGAGTTCCAAATTTCGTGAAAACCACAAAGCCTAGCAAAGAAAAGGAGCCAGTAGTAACCAATGGAACGCAAAAGAAAAACTCAATTGCGACGCACCTGCCAGTGGCGGCCCCGCTGCTTCCGATGCACCCGATCCACCAGCACCCACACATCATGGCCGCCCACCAGCACCACCATCAGCAGCAGATGATGTGGCACGCCAGAAGCTACGAGAGCGGCATAGGTATTTACAGCCAAATGAATTATATGCTTGACCACCCCTTCAACTGTCCATACCGAGACTACGTACAGAACCTCCGACTTATTGACAAGACCGTGGACAGCCGAGGCGTAATACCAACCTCGAACTTTATGGTCATGCCGAGCCCCTACTTACGCAACTACAACGACTACTTTCTGAACGCACGACCGACGCAACCGAAATGCGAGCTTCACAGTGCCAACAAGTGGCATAGTGAAAGCGACATATTCGACCTGGACAAAGACGAAAGTGACGTGACCCGAACGCATGAGAAACAGGACCTTAAACTGAGAACTAGTCTGCCTCTAGGCTCTACTGCTCCAGAGGTCTCCTTCATTCCGAGAACCTCTTTTAGCAGTGCTGCCAAGAAGAAATCTGATTCCCATATACAAAAAAAAAAATTAGCTTTAACAAAATCCGACACGAGCAATATCGCTCATCATCTCGAGAAATCTCGAAGAAAATCGACTTCCACAGACAGTTTCTTCAGAGATACGCTTAACAACCAGAACTGCTCAGACCAGGATTTATACGACAAGGTCAAAAGCAGCGAGGAGAACTTCTTCACACAGAAGAAGACAATGCCCGAGCATAAACGGTCATTGGGTCAGAAGGACCCAGAGAAAGATAATAGTCAAGATATTTATTCTGCTGAGGTACCTGCCGTCCAGCTGAGACGACGCGGCAGGAGCCACTCGCGAATGAACGACAATTTAAGGCGGGAGAGATTCCTTTATGATTACAGATCGAGCAGTAGCAAGCTCGAGAGTGACATGGAGTCGATTTACGGATACCTGAAGCCGAGGAAGCCCAGAAATCACGGCATGAAGCAGTTTGTTAAGTGAAATGCAGATTAACTTTGCATCTTCACCGAGGTAAAGTTATTTTAACGTTTTAATCTGTTTCTGGGCAGGGCAGGGCTGAATTTAAGAGACAGTCGCTCATTGAAATATTATATGAAAATTTAATAATCAAATCGGAAATGTTTTACGCCATTTACCTATTTGTTTTATGGCACCTTCCAAATTATCTTAACTTATACGTTTTTCAAATTCGTACCTTCAAATTGAATCTGAACCACATTTAGCTTCTCTAGAATTCTTTTTTACAATTGTGCCTTGTACATACATATATAATATATGTATGTAATTTATTCTAACATAAATACTTAGTTATATATTTTAATAAATAGGAAGCAAATCTTTACTAATACATATTAGAAATTTTGAATTGCAGCTGATTCATATTCATATTGTATAATATGTAGTTAGACTGAGAAATTCGTAAAATATTGGAACATAGAACATATTTGGAGTCAAAAATCAAAGAGTTGAACGAAAACATAAACCAAAATTAACCATAAAAACGTTATTGAACTTTGTATTAAACAGAAAAAAATTTAAGATTTTTTAGTGATCCATGCCAAAATGAGCAAAACGGAACGCTTGTGGAATCACTTGAATATCCGTCCGTCACTCTGTCACAGACGTTTTTCTCGATTTTCTATTCGACGTTAAAATTTGAAATTTAGTACGAAGTGCTGTGGCCCAATTATAGACGTGATGTATAAAAATTTTTAAAGGATATCGTTTAGAGAATTAAATGCAAGCTTATTGAAGCACGAATTCAACATACGATGTATTTTTTTAAACGTTTCTCAGGAATAAAAACTCTAAAAAATTGCTGCCCCTTATCGTCACAAGGATCGCTGAGAAAAATCTGAAAAAAACTGAACATTGAGAATTAGGTGCAGGCCAAAATTATGAGGATTGAAAAAATTCAAACGCAATCAATTATTATAAACAATATATGTATTTGTTTATGGCGCGTGCAACATGTGCACACTACTGCAGACGCACGCATATCACTGTAGACTCATGTGGATAGTATGTAGTAAGAATGAGTTAGAAGAACATTTATTATAAAAATTATTTAATATTTGTTATCCTCCCGCCTTACCTCCAAAGTCCAAAAATACATATAAACCAGACAAATTTAAAGAAAATCAGGAACACTGAAGAAGATGTAAATTGAACGGAAGGATATCACAAGTGCATTACTATTAATAATATTTAAGTAGAACGGAGAACTAATTATGCAAATATAGCTTGTAGGTACTTGATCGATTTTTTATAAACAAATTCTCTTTCCGTTTTGTCTGCAATCCCGACTCTAGTTAGACTGTTTAAAAAACGCAGTAAACTTTAAACATAATTTTCTACAGTTTACTGCTCAATTCAGCAAGAAAAGCAATCGCTGAATTGATTGTTATGTGTTTATAGTACATACCAATATGGTTGCAGTTTTTTGTAAAATGTTTACTATTTTGTTGAGAAAGTTCTTTAACTATCAGAAATATTGTGAAAGTTTAAAAATGTTGATAATTTTTTAATTTATTTAGTTTTAAGAGAAGTTTTTGAGGACTAATAATAACGATCCCAAGGTGCTTTATCTAATGATTCTTTAATAGGGATTATAAAAAATAAAAATTAAATTTATTTCCTTAATCCTTACTTTAGCACTTGTTCCTTACAATGTTTTCTAACTACGAAACTATCTTTTATCTGCATGAAAACTCAATATGACGGATCTAAAACGATGATTTAATTTTCACAAAGCTTTCGTTATGTAGTAGTGAATCTTAAGAATTTCAAATGATTCTTGAGTTATGTAAACTTCTTTTATTATTCAACTTCTTTACATACGCACCTACTCATACTTTATTTAGATGCCAAAAAAGAAAATGCATCATCATTAGAACATAAAAAAACCCATGTTTAGTCCAATCGAACGACATCTTTCTTTATGAAAAATAAAAAAAAACGCTTGAAATTTGAAAATTTTAAAAATTCCATAAAGATTTCGTGGGGTATGAAATAACAAATTGAAATTTTCAGGAAATCTGTTACCTACCTACCTTTAATTTTTAAATTTAATCTGAACGAGCAGATAATAGTTGATTAATCATTATTATCGATTAAATAAACCGGAAATGAATTTGTCTTTTTTCCTAAATAATCAATAAGAAAGATGTATTTTTTTTATACTGAATGTTATTTAATGTCTAAAAGTGTACGACCCAATGATATTTTAATTCCTAAGCAACTTCTCATGCAAAAATTGACTATATGACTCCGATGCTCTGGTGGAGGAGTGAATGTGGGGCTAACTGAAGTAGAATTATTTAAAATGCGACAAGAAGAATAACTGTTGTTATAGCATTCGTGTCTTCAGCGGTTAAGGATTTATCTCTTCCGGCTGGCTGGAAGAAGAACTACTAGGGGCATAAGAAAGGCAGCAGCCGAGGGCCATTCTTCAAAGAACAAGGCTAGGGCATGACGCGAATTCAATGAAGACTTCCAGGAGGCAGCGCTGACTCCGTTCGGCGGTGTTATTTTTGCGGGCGGGCTCTGTTTAATTTGGCTCGGTTACTTAACCCTTTCAGTCACGAGCTGAGCACAGCAATAATAATTTGCTGCCGCATTAACATGAAAGCGTTTTTAAGGCGAATCTAGATAAAATCGACGAGTCGAGTGTACTTGTGCAGTTGAGACACGCGGTGGTGGTGCGAACTTGAATGCAGCCTCGCCGGATCCAGCGCGGCTGAATCTGCTAGATGGACATAATATGGTTAGTTGGAGAGCGCGGATGAATTGTGTTTTCTTTGACCATTGTGAGTCCAGCATAAATTGCGAACGCGCCCGTATTTACATAATATATCATCGCGGACGTGTGGGCTAAGAAATGATCCCGGCTACTGTTTGCTTTTATTCGCTCTAACCTTTCGGCATTCCTGGCCGCCTCAAGGAAGTCAGAGGCCGGCCCCGGCCGTCATAAACGGCCACGTTCGGAGCTGCGCTAGGTGAGAGATGTCTGGCGCCAGATTCAGATACACGCGGGGAATTTATTTAGCCCATTGTGCGCTAACTGCGGACCCCAGAACTATCCTCCGGGATGACAAAAATGAGCTGTAAATGATTCAGCAATTCCGTGGGTGGCACCGACTCAGCGTTCCTTAGGACCAAGACGACGACGGTCCTCCGTGCGTAAGATGCTAAGATACTTGTCGTGATCTAAATTGCGCCCCGCTGCCACGGAAGGACGCTTCGCCCTCTGATAGAGGGGCAACAATTGAAATGGAATTCCTCCGTCTCAAGACGGAACGCGAACGGTAGTGAGCCCAATAGCGCGCGACAGATAGGAGGATGTATTTACATTCGCCGCATTTCGCTATTCTTTCTTAATGGCCAGCGGCTTGAATTGCCGGGGGTCTTGCTATTTATCTTCCGCCGGTGGGCAGCTCGATTCCTGCATTTTCATATTTTATTTATGGGTCAATTACAATAAATTCCACCAATTGAAGATAAATAACAGTGGACAATGTGAGGGCTGTTTATTATTTTTGCAATCCACGCTTTCTCAGAATTTTGTGAAGATACATGAAAAGCAGTCATTATCTATGAAGGGTATGTAGGCACCTTGTTCAGTTAGGGAATGTGACAATCTGCACTTTGAATTCAATTGTCAATTGAAGGAAATAAAACTCTTTTACGCAACTCTAATGAAACTGAATTGCTCCAGAGGCCCCCATTCTTTCTTAACATCAAGCGATACCAACTCCGGATTTACAATTTGTTGTAGGGGAAAAAAAGACCATTAATATTAATTAATGGAATTGAAATTGTAATGAAATAATTACACCGGCCTACAATTTTTTTTCTTGAGTCTCGGTTTATTTCATTATTTTGTTATTCGTCATTTATCAAAATAATGAAAAAATGCCCACACCGTCCTTAAAGTTTTTCTTTGTATTTGTAGTAGGTAGTAACAATACAGATTTTGAAGACCATATTATGACAATTTTTGAATAATTTACTTATTTATTTAATTCAGTCTACAGAATAACAATTTTACATACTATTGAATTGCTCTAAACTACCAAAATTAAATAAAGTTATGTAAAATTACAAGATCCTTAAATTGGACACGATTCATTGATAAGTCGACATTAAAATAATAGACAGAATTTAATTTATTACAACAATACGTAATAGGTTCATGCTGGTCATAAGAATTTATGTGATAAACAAACATTTCGATCTAAGAGACATGCCAGGTACGTAAATTTTAAATAAAGTTAATAAGTCCGGCTAACAAATTTTATAACAAACATTATGGCTGCTATCTTCCTCCGTACTTCAAGAGATTGTTAACCTAAACCCATCACAATCAGGAAGTCTATGAGGCAAGGGAAATTTCCTTAAAGCATGATTAGTAAAATTTATTTGAAAACGTTCTCATAATAATCATATGACTATAAGGATTCCACATAACCGATGAGTATTCAATGATGGAAGGAACCTATGAAACGAATAAAACCTTCAAAATGAAAGGATCCTGAAAATCAGTAGAATTATGTTTTATAAAGCCCAGCATTTTAAAAGCTGTTTTGCTATATATATCGTAATTTAGGATCAAATAACAGCCCAACAAATTTTTCATGAGTATATAGTTGCCATGTTTTTTATTTACCATCTATTATATGAAATAATCGTCTTATGGAAAAAAGTCAAATTCATGGATTATTTCGAAATGTTTTAAAGGTTTTTATATTTTTATATAATAGCTTAAGATTTCAACTATTATTTGAGCAACATTATAAGTTCCTGACTCAATATTTTGTAATGATTTTCACAAATGGTCAAAATATAGTCTCTTGTACTTTTTAACCCTATTGTTATGATTTGTGTACAAAAGATTAACACCATTCAACGACTTTCCAAATTGTAGTTACTTGTTAATTGAAAATCACATATGAGGATTATCTGTTCAAAAGGAAGTAGGTATCTCCACCTAATGGCTATTCAAAGTTGTTTTACTAATTCCATCACTAATCTAAAATCCTACGTAAAACTGTCTTTAGTTTTAATCAAAAATGCCTAGTTTCTTAAAAATATTAGCCATGTTTTTATTGCTCCAATCAAAAGGTGCTATTTTGGCTTATTGAATCTTGCAGTTTAACTACATTTAATATTTTTATCTAAAAGTACTTTTACGTGGTATATGGCTTAGTCAGTAAAGTTTCTTTCAAAGAAGGCTATTTCTCACCTTCATTCGTTTAACTTTTCTGAAAAACAAATTTATTAGAAAAATTAGGTATCCTTTTCACAAATAATCTTATTGAATAAAACACCTGCATATACAAATAGTGACCACTGTAACTTTTTTCAATTTTTGTAAAGTTTACTTAGTGTGAAATCCCCTTTTGAACAAACACTCCTCATAGGGTACAATAGAAAATAATACGGGGTTTTATTAATGTGTCCTTACTCTCAAATTAACAAAGAATTCGGAAGATTTCATTCTTTTATTAACAAGTTAATAATAAACACATTTCTCCCAGAAGTCTGTAAAACACCTGTGTAGCACCGTATTGTTTTTGATCACTTCAGCACGTTTATGTGACAACGAATCTACATATAGCATTTTCGGATTAAATGAAGCCATTTTCAAATTGAATGAAACCATTTTCAATGTAAATGAAACATGAGAAAACTACAAATAACAAATTGTTGTGTATTATTATATTTTTTTTGCATTTCTCAAAATGCCATTATCAATATCACGTTTCGTCCTCTCACAATGGGTACAACATGCAAACCACATGCAGAAAATCGTCAACCTCTTCAGTACTACTAGTTGTAAGAATTATATTTATATGAATATTTTGTTGAATCTTCAAATTATTTAAAAAATAAAAAAAATAACCTGAGATTTCATGTTATTTGAAAATATTTTAATTTAATTTGAAAATGGTTTCATTTAATTTGAAAATAGGGTCATTTTATCTGAAAATGCTTTCGTTTAATCCGAAAATGCTATACTGACTTTAATAATAATAGTGTCAATTGATACCGAGTGGGAGAGGTTTTGATGGCTTCAAACAATAATTGTTTTCTCTAGAAACGCTTCATTTCTGATTATTAATACCCAACAAGATTTCTGTTGGATTTAAATCTGGCGATTGCGTGGACCAGTCTATTATCTGAAGTCGTTTTTTTTAACCCAATCTTTCACCAACTTCAAAGTGTGTTTCAAAATAAGAGTTAACTTTCACCAGCTCCTATTCTTATTATTATTGTAAACATCTTGAAATTAACTATAATACAAATGAAAACATAACAATTGTATTATATAATATATTTCGTAGAACTTCAACATAAAATTATAGGGTTATATTGTTTGTATCTTTAAATATTTTTTAATACTATTTTATTTAGTTTTTAATTTTCTGCTAATAATGTAGGTACATGCATATGTATAACTTTAGAAAGCTTTTATATAAATAGCTCCGACTTTAAAGAGAGGTAAATACTTATACCTTTTTAATTTTCGAGGAATTCAATAGAGCTATTTTAAAGTTACACTACAAACACTAAAATAGTTTTAAACTCTTTATAGGACATCTTTTCAAACTCTTTCAAAGTACCCCGATTGAAATTCAAAAATAAAAAACAAGAGTATTTTTCCAGTATCGACTAACTACGATTTATACGAGTATCTAGGCATTCATATCTTACCGCCCAATAAATCCAAGATAACTTATTTATAATTAAAATTTGATTTTTTAAATTTTAGTATTCTCTTCTATGTATTTCTATTTTGTTATTTCAAATTTCTTAAATTTTTTTCACATTCTTAATTTCGTACATTTTTTACGTTTGGTTTATTCATACATTAAATTTTCAGCCTTTGAACTCTGCCGCTCATATTTTACTAAAATTGATTTTCGGAACTTTGCAGAGATTGCTAATAAAATCTAATAATGAAAGTTATTAGTACCTATATTTTAATTATTATTGATAAATTTGAAGTAAGCATTACTGTTAATGCTTATTAAATTGTAACAATTATTCTGTAAATATCTTATCCCAGTAAGCTAACTTTCTTATTTTAACACGCGCACGAATAGTTTTAATGCTGTACTGAATTACAATAAGTGATACCTTCACACTTTTTTATTGAAATATTCGCACACATAAACATAATTAATCGATTAATAAAGCAATTACAGTACGAGTGGCGGCACTCTAAGAATTAATTCTCCCGCAGTGCCCGCCAATAATTCTTTGCTAATTTTCTTTCCTTAACTTTACAACGAATTGGACTTTGAAGCAGGTAATAAAACATTGCGATCTTGCCGACCATTGTGTTTAGTGTCCCCTCGGGGATATTTATGTATCTCAATCGATCACGATTTTTTATTGTGTGAAACAGCCAATCAGACTAATGCGATAGTGCTGTTACCTATGAATCGCTAATTGCTCCGACGGCGCACGCAAACAGCCCAATCAAAGAAAACATAAAACGTGACCAAGACGACCAACTCATCAGCGGACTGATCAAACAGAACTTGCAGTAGCTCGCGAGTTATTGCAAGGCGACGAAATTGAAATTCTTTTGTACTATAATTAGTTTTTTCACCTTCCATACTGTTGATTATATTAATTTTGATTAATTTCCAGACTCCGACGCTGTAGAATCACCATACAACCACATCTACGGACGAGTGCCTCTTCCTACTCGTGGCTACGTACCTGCGCCCAGAACAATGTACATCGGCGAATGGGACAATTAACAGACAACGAGGAAGTTGACACAAATTAAACCAGCGTTAAGTGTTCTCGATCCCTTTAGATACGGCCTATGTTTATAAGAAAGGCGTCTTAGGAGCTTTCACAAACATTTGAATTGCAAAATGCGAATTCTTAGGAGATTCCTAGCAGCTGGCATGCGATCTCGCGTGGCATGCTGAATCATTAGCAAAACTACATTAGATGCAGATCAATATTTTAACTGAAAACTGGAATTGTCTTTTAATTGCTTTATCATTTTTGTATCTGTCTTAACTCAACGCGGAGATTATTATTTATAAACTTTATTTTGGAAAATAAAATACATTGGAAATGAGATAAATTGAAGAGATTCTTTGGGAGTAATTTTTTTTTTTATATAATAGCAAGTAAAATGGTTTAATCATCATCCTTTAAATGAGCAATTTCAAATTTGACTCTCTACTTAAATTGACCTTACATTGGGTCTGCCTATTTGCATTTTTGGATACTTACTTGCTTCTCTTTGGTAAAGTATACCTGTGGGCACAGTGTTTCTTGACATTGTGTAAATAATTTTTTTTTTAAATCAACAATATAATAAATTACTAAAATCTCTTTATCTAAATATAAACTCTAATAAAAATATATATACATATGTATATATGTTTTGTTTTAAAAAGCTTTTGTTTAAAATGTAACTCAAGAGCTGTTACCGAATTTTTGTTCTTAATTCACAACACATTTTTAGCATGAATTCATCAAGTCTTTTATAACGAAACCTCACCTTATAATATTATACCTTTTTGCGTTTTTAGTAAATCTAAATTTTTAAAATTGTTACTTTATTCAAATTGGTTTGCTTCTTCGGGAACTATTATGTGTATTTGTGTATGAGTCTCAAAATTCTAAGTCTATCGGAAAGTTAGTAAAATATCGATTTTAAACTTTTTAACAGACAACGAAGAAAATTAAATGAGAACTTTGAAAATATTATAATTTAGGAGATTTCGAAATACATCTGTAGATAGTAATGAAATAAGAGTGATAATTTCTGAGCAGAATTGTGCTAAATTGACCTGTATTTCAACTCGTTTAGTAGTAACTCAGATTTATCACACTAATATAGTAGAAAACCGTTGAAGTTTCCCCAAAATGTTTGCATGTGAATATTCCAGAATTACCAATCACTTTGTTTTATATAAACCCATCATGTGCCATGTAAATACGTCTTTATATATCGCATTAAGATATGTAAATACGTATTTAAGATATAATTTTCTTTGCGTTATCTAAGAACATTTTCCAAATCCCGTTCGAACCGCTTTAAGAAAGCTTATAATCGTCAGTCCCAATTTGCTAAGATTATTCGTATGCTGGTTCTTAAATTATAATTAACGAAAAGAGACTATTTCGGTAAGTAACAACAGGTTTTTCCACTTTTTTTCCATAACTACAAATAACATCGGAAGTCCCATAATTTATGTATTAAAATTTAAAAACTAGAACTGGGCAGTGCTTTTGAAAATTGAAATATGTATATTAGTATTTTTTTGAATAGTATTTTCTTTATTTAACCAAAACCTTCTACAATTACAGTCCGTAAACTCGGATTTTTATTTCATTAAAGTGGTTTGTTCGAAAAATTTTGCTTTGGCTTTTATGGCAGGTGAATGAAATATGCATGGAAACTCAAATTTAACTTCAGGAATATAAGTATATTAAAAATATGGATTAATAATTTCTAACGAAAGTGTAACGATTTTTTCGTTTTATTTTGCTTCGACAATTATTCATACTTTACCCGTGATCTTAGGCTCATATATTTTGTTTAAAAAAATAGTTAAATATTGTTAATGAATTGAATATTCAATGGATAACCCAAACGTAAAAACAAATAGGCAGACATAAAACTTATATAACAAATACGTATTCAATCTTTGACAAAACTGAAAATTAAGCCTAAAACCGTAAGTCAGATTTATGCTATTTGATTAATTTTGTTTATACCAATATTCAAATATTCATTCATACACAAATGTTTATTTCGTTAAATAAGCATACCGTGTTTTTTACAAAAAGTAAATAAAATAAAACTGCCAAAGTATATACTTAAATGAGAACAAAGTGTAATTTAAAAATATATATTTTATATATCTTGTAACCCTTATGACTGATTTGTATATATTTAAAGGGTATACAAGGACATTTTTCATCTAACAATATTTGCAAAATCCAAATATGCAACTTAAAAATTTTAAACTTGATAAATGTTAAAAAGCAGACCAACTAATAATTATAAATCTGATTTACTTAAGTACTACAAGCTGTTCTTAGTGTCGTCTGGTAGAGTGTCGGATAGATTCCCATGATGATTTTTTCATACATAATAATTACCCTGTTATTTAATTAAACTATTTGAATTATTATGATGATTAAACATGTGCGGGTTTTTGTCTATTAAAACATTTTCAGTTACAAATGGATCTTTGGATAAAAGTAAGACCTTGATAGAGATTTATTTTCCAATTATTTGTGATATCCTTTCCAGTAATAATGAATGTTGCAAAAATAAAATTCTTAGCACTATCTAAACTAATTGAAATTTAAAGGATTGAATTAATACAAAATTTTAGTGTCATCAGCAATTTAAAGCAATTTTACAACTACATTCACTGCCATGAAAAAAATATTGGTCTCCTTCTAAATAAGTACTTATATAAATAAGCACTTAAGAGACACAAATTGAGTTTATTCTAAAAAACAATTTACTCTAGAATTAACAAACAAAAATTGTCAAGTCCACAAAAGCACAACTACACTTAGACCATCGTGTCTTAGCTGTTAAGTCAAAATTACCTTATAAATATAATTTTAATTTTGCATTAGTAGGCTTAATTGAAACACGAAGTTATGCTTACACAAACTTTAAATGAAGAATTTTTAATGAGATTTTTAGAATAAGGTAATCGAGTGGCAATCAAGTTAAAGTAAAAGTTTATTGCTCGATGTGTGTAAAATGTTAATGGTGTATTTATTTTTCAAGTTATCCTAAACGCTTAAGTTTACTTTAGTCGTCTAGTTTAGTGTGTTAATCAAAATATATTTTTAATATGAGATTTTGTAAAAGCTAATTTGTATGAACTTAGTTAATTAGAATATAGACAATGCCTAATAGAATGAGTTAAGTCGCCCTTTTATTCTCTACAGTTATGACTTAATGATATCTATTTAATAAAGGTGGTGTTGGAATATATTTAATTAAAAAAATGTTGTTTCCTTTATCAAGCGTTGGTGCTTAGTTATAATTAACCCAAATTTGATCCTGTTTTCCTTTTCCAATTAAGCTATTCTCATGAAAATCGACATACATACGGGGCATTCCATGTCAAATCACTGAGGCCGTGACCCGACCCCTTTTAATTTTCCTAATTTTTTGGTATTATGTAGTACCCATCTAGAGTAGCTTTCATGAATTTTTTTAAATTTTTATTTCAACCCCCCAACAAGCTATTAGCATTTAAATATTTCGAGTAAAAAATTTTCAAATACCTGTAACTAGGCAAAAAGTAGAAATATCATAAATTTTTTTTTTTCATTTTATTCCTTTTGAGATGTCGTTTTATAAAAAAAATGTAAAAATAATACGTTTTTAGTTTTTCTAGGTTTTTTTTGATTTTTAAACCAAAAAAGAGCTTTTTGAAAAAGAGTGGCGTTATGAATTTTTTTCGAAACATTCTCAAACATTTCTTTGTTCAATATGCATATTTATGAGACAAATTTTGGAGTGGGATGGCTTTGTTCTATTTTTTTTCGAATTTCAAAAAATTTTTTTTTTTTTGGTATTTTAATTTTTTCCACGACTTTTTCAGTACTCTTTTACGTATCTTGACTCCCTGACTTGTGGCCAGAACAATGTACGGGGAATGGGCAAATTAAAAAACGAAAGGTTCATTTAAACATTCAATTTATTTATTTTTAGATGACATTTATGGTTACAATTACTGCATTAATACAATTGCAATTGAATTTGATATTACAATAGTACATCAAGTTGGATTGAATTCTGTTATTTGTATTTATTTATTTTAGGTTTATGTACGTATACTTTCACATCACATCGATTCTATTTAGTTGTTTTTTTAGTCAAATTTTTTTTTGCGGACAAGTTAAGATACATTTTTATGGACAATAATGACTGCATGCATTGATAATCTTTGCTAATGAAAGAAAAATAAAATAAATGAATGTATAAATCAAAAAACAAATATTCCAAATTGTCTCCTTTATTATCTTATCAATTTTTGTAAGGTTTATATCTGAACAAATCTGGATACGTGCTTTTTACGAATGAGAATCAACTGTAAAAGTCCTCAAAATCTGGAGGTCTGAAGTCAGATCGATTAGGATTTGGCCTAATATTTCTTTCCGGAGGTCCAAATGGATCGAAACGTGCTCCAGGAGGAGCTCTATTAAGATCATGTTTAAAAAAATTTAAATTAATAATTTTTAAATTTCGTACCTAGGTGCAGGCGGAAATGGTCCAATTGCTCCTCCAAAGTCTCCTCCAAAAGGTGCAGTCGGTTGTGGTAGAATCATTCCGCCACCTCCACGCGCTAAAGGATCCAGGTCTCCACGACCAATATCTCTGAGTGGATTGGACCTACTGCATAAACATTTACGTCTAATAAATTTGATTAGATTTCATTGTAAAGCATTAATTCAAACCTTGGATTAGAAACTGAACGAGGAATTCCAAATGGTTCGTCTGGCACAAATTGTGTATACACTCTCCCATGATTCCGTGATGATTCGCCACGTGTTTGAGTAGTTACTTCCCTGGTGCAACCTTTATAAACCTAAAATTGAAATTTCGAAATAATAAACAAACAAATTTAACGTAAATTCTATTAACAGGTTCAATTAGTTCCTTTTTCAATCTGTCCAGCAGCTCTGATATTTGAGGGACCATTGTTTTAAGGGATCCTCGAAGACTTTTCACCCTTTCTTTTGGACACACTGCGAGGTTCGAAACTTCCCTTGTTTTAACATCCTACAAAAATATGAACCTATTTCAATGCTTCCAGTATAAGTAATATTAATCTCATACCAGAAAGTTTAAAATCAACGTATCTTCAGTCTTTGTTGCTAACAAAATGAATAACTTGCCATCCAAAACATACCGGAGAGCATATGATTTTTCGCAATCGTTCCACCCGTCTGGAAGGAGCTCCGAGCCAGAATCGGTATCGTTGAGAGTTTTCTGAATTATTATATCAAAACAGTTTAATATTCCCTTTTAAGGCAATTACTTACATCGTCTCCAACACCAATGCATCGGAAGTTGTGTTTCGTTAGATACCAATGAGTCAAAGCTACAATTAGGTCCTCCTCCCGAGCGATCTTTTGTTCAATCGTTTTAAAAAGCAAATCCCATCCGAATAGATTACTTTCAGACATTTTGAAAGTGTCTGTAATGAATACATTGTTTTTTTTAATTCTATTTTTTAACTTGTGAAACGCTATAATTAGGAAATTTTTTTGCTTTAAAAACAGAAGTGAGGAAAAGCAAATATAAGAGATAAAATACTAGGTACTATAAAAACGAAAATAAGTTAATTTATAAAAGCCAAAAATATGAACTGTAAAACTGTAACAACAAATTGCTGTAAATTGCGTGTTTGTCAAAAATATATTTCGATGTATGTATGCAGTGAGACCAGTAGTGAGACAACGCCATACACAACCTGCGCACCAAAACATCCTCACAAGATCTCCAAAACTAGGACATAATCTGTGCTACCTCAGGCTGCCCATTAAGTACAGTACATCCCCAAAAGCCAGCTTTTCTTTCAAGACTCGTTATACTTACTAGATTAGCTTTTATTGCCACTAAACCCTGAACATCTTCGCGCTCTACTCCGGCACTTTAACATCGTCAATTTAGTTAAAAAAAAAAAACCGTGAGACAATTCCAGTCAAAAGAGAATTTTCGAAGATAAAATATTAGAGAAACATCGTAAACGTAAATAATAAGCAAGAGTGGGTTAAGATGCCTACCTTGTGGAACAGTACATATGTATATCGGAAAAGAATGACAAAATCCATTTGAAAATCGGATGGGGAAAGACTTGGGATAAGACCAGTAATGAACAAGAATGATTTATTTTGTCGAAAACCTCACTGAAATCTGTGAAGGTTTTATCACCTTCTCTCTAGCAACCGGTATGCCTCAAACGAAGAAACTTTGATACTGTTAATTTATAATCATGAGATGTAGCCTGATACCAAGTCGAATTTTGATAGAGATCAATTGAAATAATAGCACTGGTAAACAAAGTTAATTATTTTTCCGAAAAATTGGAAAATCATTTTTATAGCTTTTTCCGTAGATTACGAATTCGTCCATCAGTTCCAGTTTTCGAGAAAAATTGAGTTAAATACAGAAGACCGTAAAAATGCGTAGTAACAATAGGCGTTGTTCTTTTTTAGTTCAGAACAGAGCGCGAGTTTTCAAAAAAAAAGTTCGTATTTCTTTTCTTACTCAGAGTCTTCAGAGCTTCGAAGTTGTGTTTCTTTTGAGTTCAGAGCTTGTTTTATGAGCTCAGACAAATTTGACCGAGCATTTAGAGTAAGGAACCGACCACGTATAATTTGACGTTTGACTGAGGGCAAAGGAGCGTCAAATTTGCAAAAATAATAGGCAAACTGTAAATAAATTTGCGCTACGTATGCATTAACTTTATTTTAGGATTTAAATGGACGAAAAATATGACATAACAGTAAGTGCTCTAAAAGTGTTTCAAAACAAATCTGAGCTCTCGGAAGTGAGCATACTTGGCGCGCTGGAACTTTGCTCAGAGCGTTGTTCAGATCAAAAAAAAGAAAAACCCCTATTGTTTACCCTTGCAGAATTTTAGGAACTTTTTCCGAGAATTAATCATAAAAGATTCGGTTCGAAAAAACACTCTTTAGGTGCCCGGAATCTTTTAAGCGGCAATGCAACTAAGATTTGGTCGATCGATTTTTTTGTTAATAAAATTCAAGTACAGAACCCTAAACCCGGTTTTTTTCTATTGACTTAAAAATTATATGGTTCTTTCGTAGTACAATGCTGCAATCTGAAATTCAAATCATAGCGCGTAATGATCCTGATGGATTTTAACCAAGGTATATGATATACTTTCATACTTGTTTTTTGGTGTCGTATTAAATGATGTGCAGTCCCAGTCTCAGAGCTTTCTACAGATCAAAATAAATTTTTGAAAGTACTTTAGCACTCTACACACTAAACTACTCGGACGACCAACCGAAGTTAGAATATCAGAAGTACTTTTCAGGCTAAATTCGGTAAAAACTAACTTTAGGTCCCAAAAAGCTAAATATTTGTACATTTGCCTTGCTTGTAATTCACACTCAGAGTTTTAATCGAGTGGATATGAGCATGAGGACTGGCATTCGGTCCGCGCGATCGTGGCGTTTGTGGCAATTCACTGCTTAAAACTCGCATTTTTCTCGACAGCGTTGAACATAAATATTGTAGTAAATAGTTTTAGTTTAAAACTGCTGAAAAAATATATATTCTGCGGCTTAAATAAATAAAAAAGGGTAGTATCATAACCCATTAAACGAAATCAGTAAAAATTCCGAAGGGGAAAAGTATGATCTTAAATATTGCATGAGACAGTTAAACACGCTGGTGGAAGAGTCATGGTCTTGGAGTGTTTTTCTACTTTTGGAGTATGACCAATATCTCAAATTAATGGTATCATAGATCGTTTCGTGTATAGGAATATTCTCCAAGGCCATATGTTGCCCTTTGCAGAAGAAAATATGCCGCCGAAGTGGATATTCAACCAACAGGACAACGATTCCTAAATACAAATAAATGCTCGTGCAAAATTGGCTTAGGGATAACTCAGTTTCGGTGATGGAGTGGCCTGCCTAATCAGCGGACCTTAACCCCATAGAGATTCTCTGGGATATTGTCGACCGGCGCATAAGAAGAAATTACTCAAATAACTTGACCTTATTTGAGGCAATTCTAAACGAATGGAAAAGCGTAACACCAGAAACAATAACAAAATTAATATAGTCAATGAGAAGGCTGCAGTAATAAACCACTGCAAAAGATATGTATGTGGAATGAACTTAAAAAGACATGTGAATCTAAGGTGCCTACAAGAAAAGCCGCTCTGTTGAAAAAGTTAATCCTAAATAAAGGAAAGAGTGATAATATTGTTGAACACGTTTCTGATTTTTTTTTTACAGTGGAAAAATTCAAATCTATAGACATTCCCATCGATCATGATTTACTCTCTATATTGCTGCTCTACAGTCTCCCAGCGGAATTCGAAACATTTAGAATAGCTATTGAGACTCGCGATAAGCTGCCGACATCGTCAGAGTTAAAAACTAAAATCCTTAAAGAATATGGCGCAAGATATGCTGGACCATCCATATCACAAGTATTCCTAGCTGGTAAAAAGGAAGCAACATTTAAGGTAGTAGTCTGGTATCTAGCACCGTTTTTCACACTTTTTTTCAGGAACGTTTTTTTTGGGGAAAATAAAAATGAATCGTTCTGATTTTTTAATATGTTATTACTAACATCTAAAGGATATAAAAAAAAATTATTTTGAATCAATTAAACATTTTCTTATTATTATTATAATTAATGAAAGTTGGCGCTTAAAAAAAAAAGTGGGTGGCTGGCCCGGGTGATTTAGGCTCTTGAGGACATCAGAAATTAAAAATTGAAGTTGATTATTAATCTATAGATATGTCATTCTCGTCGGAACTAAAATTGTTAAATTTTATTGAAAAATAACAAAATGGCGGACTTAGAAAAAAAAAGTCATGTTTTTGAAGCACAAAAGGGGTTGTAAAATGTAAAGTTAGGGGTGAAAAAAATTTATTTTAGTTCCGACGAGAACTACAGGTCTGTAGAATAACCAGTTAAAATTTCAGACCAATCGGTTGTATAGAAAAAAAAGTTTTTACCTGGGCCGACCGGAAAAACGTTGTTTCGAGAAAAACGCGTGTAAATTTTCAAGAATCGATTTTACCACACCGTGTAACCACGAGGCGCTCTCGAAAATTCATTATAACTCCGTCCGTATTTCGAATTTCGGTCTAAAATTTATACAGTATGTTCTCAACATATTGTACTTTCGAATTAACTAAAAAAAAAAAATTCGATTTTTCCAATTCTAAACACCAGACTACTACCTTAAATCATTCGATAAAAGGCCCAATAAGAATTATTTCGAAAAGGAGACAATCAGAAATAAAATAATATGTTACAAGTTTCGACGCCCCAGTCACAAAGCTGTAGAATGTAAAAGTAAGCCCCAAGAGAAATCATCAGTTGTTCAGGAATCTACATTCGCGATATCTGAGCGACTAATTAGATCCTCGATAGCGGTGCTTCGTCCCACATGGTCAACGACATAAACAAATTTATAGAGCTACAAAAAATGGAGAATGCTGAATTAAGCCTCGCGAACGATGAAACGATTCAAATATACGGTAAAGGAAAAATAAGTGCTACATCGGAAAATGGTAACAAAGTCCATTTAACTAAAGTTCTATATGTACCAAACTTACGTGCTAACCTCCCGTATGTCAATAAAATTACCGAACACAATTATAATGTAATATTTTATAGATACAAAGCAAACATAAAAAACCGAAATAATGAAATAATACTAGAAGCGAAAAAGAAGAACGGGTTGTACCATATGGTGCTTAAGGAAGATGCAAAGGAAAAGGCGTGTTGCTGATGAAATGCAAAACCTTATGTTATGGCACCAAAGGTGTGGTCACCTCAATATGAAAAGTTTAAAAGTGATGATCCAAAAAATCTCGCAATTGGGATGGACATAAAAAAGATACCGAATATTGATCCAGTATGCGAAATATGTATCCAGGCAAAGCAGACTCAACGGTCATTCCCAAAAAACTCTACGAATAGATCCAAGAACGCTCTAGAGTTAATACACTGTCATGTTTGTGGACTTATAAGATCAGCGTCAGGCGGTGGTGCAAAATATTTTATAACAGACGATGCAACAAGGTGGTGTGAAGTGCTCTTTAATACAATAAAAAAAAATTCAAGCCTATGTGATGTCTCGTTTTCTTAAAATAAATTCCTAAAGATGACCCCTTTTTTTCATCAAAGTAGAATGTCCCCTTTAATAGTCGAAGTAAGCACATCGACATACGACATCATTTTATTCGAGAAGTCGCTACTGAAGGGAAGAAGAGGCGGACATTCTAAATCAAATCAGAAACTATAGCAATTTAGATGTTCTACGATCTGAAGCTGCTGAAAATATGGAGGAGTTAACTACAAAGTTGGAAGATCTCAAGGAGAAAGAACGTGTAACCGACAAGGTGGTGCAGAAAGCTCAAAAAAGGAATCAGAAAATTAAGGAGCACCTGAGAAGTAATGAGACATACAGACAAAGGAGGTGGGTTGATAAGAGGCATTCTTCGCCCATTACAGACTCGAAAAAAACAGTTTCGGTTTCCGAATATTCTTAAATGCATTTGTATAGCTGAAGATATATATTTTTTTATTCAATAAGATTTACGTAATAAATAATATTAAGTCATAGCAATTATTGCCCAAAATGAAAGTGTTTCGCCTTTTTAGGGGTCCGTACCCAAAGGGTAAAAACGGGACCCTATTACTAAGACTTCGCTGTCTGTCCGTCCGTCTGTCCGTCCGTCTGTCTGTCACCAGGCTGTATCTCAAGAACTGCGATAGCTAGACAGTTGAAATTTTCACAAATTATGTATTTCTGTTGCCGCTATAACAACAAATACTAAAAACAAAATAAAATAAATACTTAAGGGGGGCTCCCATACAAAAAACGCCATTTTTTGCCTAATTTTGCTCGATATCAGTAAATGGTAACAGGTAGGCACTTGAAATATTACAATATGAAATTTGTGTACCTACTGTTGTTTACC
Organism: Eutolmus rufibarbis; assembly: GCA_963920795.1. NCBI lineage: Eukaryota > Metazoa > Arthropoda > Insecta > Diptera > Asilidae > Eutolmus > Eutolmus rufibarbis. The sequence continues at coordinate 25,290,079 of OY987205.1, forward strand.
TAGTCAATGGTACGGAACCCTTCGTGCGCGAGTCCCACTCGCACTTGGCCGGTTTTTTGTAAATTTTTGTCGCTTTTTCAATCTTTAAATTATTATTTCTTAAAGAAGCGCTCTATGAAACAATATTCATTTTGACTCACAATGATACTACTCTTTATTAACTTGTATGTGAGTACTAATTTATTTTGGTTCGCTGTGCACTTCTATCTTCTACGGAAATATATAATATATTTTGCGCGTATCAGTTGCGTCGCGATCAGAACGTGTTGAAACGCGTTTAGACGTGGTTTGCCGCGCTCAAAAAGTATTTGCGTAATGTAGATTGCGAATGTTTATTGAAAAACGTAATAATTAATAATGCCTGGTAGCCTGTGTGACTGTTGTAAAACATGACGAAAAAAAATAGTGATTTTCGTATCTGTTCTAATAGCAAAATTATATCGATACTTAGAAGTTCTAAAAACTGTGATCTACAGAATGGTTCTAAGTTGTGTTCTAAATGCATATCATATGCATTTCGTGTGGCTCGGGCTCAAAATCAAAATACTCCTATTTCGTCTTCCTTACAGACAAGAGTTCTTGCTTCAACAAGTACTGCCGACGACACCATAAAGAGACCTAATATACATTTATCAATACCTCGTTGTCACAACTCAAATTCATGTTGTATAATATGTAAGTGTAAGAAGAGTCTCGTGATTGTGCCAAAAGAAGCTCGAACTCGAGCCTTTATAGAAACTGGAATTTATATTTCATCGGGGCAAAGATGCTGTAAGACTCATATCACCGGATCGATATTCAGTGAATTGGCTTTGCAAGCTTTACGCTCTGTAAGTGACATTACATCAATGTATGAAAAAAATATTGAAAGTCTTTTAAACAATATCAGGCAAGTAGCAAAGAAGAGAGGTCTCGATTTTGACACACCGGGACAGCTTTCTGAGTCTGATTATGATAATCTCATGGGTATATGTACAGTGTTGGACGAAATAAATCATACACATATTATCATACTGGATTTCCTTCTGGAACTTCTTTATATTCGAAGTAAACAAGGTGGAATATGCGGGAAATTTGAAGCATTTTATTTTATCTCTGTGAGTTAATAATACAAACTATTAGCGGTATATAGTTTCTTAGAAAATATTAACATTTTTATTTGGACAAAATAAATCATACAACTTTTTCAAACATATATTGCCAAACTAATAATCATAATTTGTTTAGAGGGTATAATCACATTGCATTGTCTAACGGTTAATTTTAGAATGCGGCGAAATGTCACACATTGTTATTTAATTTCTCTCATCACAATGTTAGGAAAGCAAATTTCAATTGATATCCGTAATCTTGCAATTCGCGATCGCCAGATGGGAGTATCCTTTCGCAAAATCGCCGAAAAATACTCGATTTCCATTCGAGCAGTGCAGCACATTTGGAAGAAATTCGAATCACAAGGAATAGTGGGGAACCTGTCAGGAAAGGGTCGAAAACGGGCTACAACTCGCCGTTGTGATTCCAAAATTGCTCGAATGGTACAGCTAAATCCGAAACTCTCATCACGAAACATTGTAGAATCGATGGACCTGACCATTAGCCCTCGCACTGTGCGTCGCAGAGTTCGTGGAGCTGGGCTAAAAAGTTGTTTAGCAGTTAAACATCCTTTCATCAGCAAAGCAAATAAAAAGAAAAGAGTTGAGTTCGCGAAAAAATTCGTGGGAATGTCCCTAGATTTTAGGAAAAAAGTGTTATGGACTGATGAGAGCAAGTTCAAGTTGTTCGGGCAGAAACGCCGTTCTAGAATGTGGCGAAAAGGTGGAGAGGCTCTCAAGGAAGCTAACATTCAGAAGACAGTTAAACATGGAGGAGGTAACGTCATATTGTGGGGGTGTTTTGCTTGGTCGGGTGTTAGCAATTTGGCTCGAATTGAAGGCACCATGACGGCAGAGAGATATATTGACGTCCTGAGTGAGAATCTTGAGGAGTCGTTGCTTAAATTGGGTTTGGAGGACAACTTTATCTTCCAGCAAGATAAAGATCCCAAACATACGGCGAAGAAAACCTCAGCTTTTTTCAAATCAACGAAAATTAAAACGCTGGAATGGCCACCGCAGTCGCCCGATCTCAACCCGATTGAGAATTTGGAGAATAATGTCGTTAAAACTGACGTTACCAATAAAAATTTGTATTTTGAGGCACTTCAGAAGGCGTGGAAGGAAATCGATGCTGAATATATAAAAACGTTAGTCGAAAGTATGCCGCGGCGGCTAGAAGCGGTATTAAAAGCTAAAGGCAGCAACACTAAATACTAAACATTGTTGAAATTTTCTTCATTTTTTTTATGTTTCTTGTTTCTAAAAGTGTAGATATGATTTATTTTGTCCAGGTTAAAAAGAATATATAATAAATAAGTTGGTTACTAAAAAATTATGCAGGATTTTTACTACCTTTCCACATGCCAATGAATTACTTAAATATACTTTAAATTTTCTGTATATACGAACTTGTTTAGTTTTAAAAAAAAAAAAGTTGCAGAGGAAAATTCAGTAAAATGAAAGGTGTATGATTTATTTTGTCCATCACTGTATGTCTGATTTTAATTGCATTTTTGAGCTAGTAAAGCCCAAAATTCATTCCTCGAAAATGAGGTCCTCTCGCACTTGCTTGGCAGTATTACTTGTAAAACTAAGAACTAGTCTCTCTAATAGTGTTCTGTCCACATTATTCAATATGAGAAAAAGATTAATATCATCTTCTGTACAATGTGCCCGCAAGGCTTTCATTGAGAACTTTGCGCCACTACACCTTGAAACGAAACACATAACGAGAACACAGGTTATTGAAAAACATTCGAGGCCTTTAGCAAGAAGATTGTTTATTCCCGACGAAGACAATGATTCAGTGATACTTGTTGCTGATGGCACGTACATTTATATACAGAAGAGTGCAAACTATTCCTTTCAGAGACAATCTTTCTCTTTACACAAAGGAAGACCTTTGGTTAAACCTATGATGTTGGTCAGTACTTCTGGTTACATTTTAGACGTCTTCGGACCTTACTTGGCTGATTTAAACAACAATGACGCTAACATACTCACACATATATTAAAAAAAGATCCACACAATATCAGAGTGGCTGAAGCCAAATAATGTAATTATTGTTGATAGAGGAAGCTAATGGAACTTGGGATGAGCTGCAACAATTAACACTTGGTATTTACCAACTTAAACAAAGTCAATCTTACACTCAAGAGCACTTAAATGAAGAAGGTCTTTACTCTCTATACATACATAGTGAAGATGATTCTGTTCTTCGAGTACAGCTACGATCACGGCACACACGTTCCAAAAACTATAATATTTGGATAAAAACAGATCGAAGCAACATCGCACATATACAATGGTACTGTCAATGTAAAGTAGGCGCAAGAGTCGTAGGATGTTGTGCACATGTTGCTTCCGTATTATGGTTTCTGGGTTACTGGCGCCATAATTCAACCGAAGTTAAAAGACCGTCTTAAATATGCTCATACACTACAAGATGCCGCCGCTGACGGGTGGTCCAGTAGCGATTCAGAGAAAGAAAACCAGAGGGAAGATTAAAAATATATTATTGCTAAAATTCTTATTATTTTCGATTATTGATTATTTCCCATATTTCTATTATTAAAATCATAGTAGTAATAACCTTCTTTAATCTTAATCTTGCATTTAAAACACTAATTATAGTTAATTTTTGTGTTAAAACGAATGACAGCAGTGTTTATATTAATAAATGTTCATAATACCTACGTTAACATTTATTTCATTTATCCCATCAATTATAGAATTTTTACTTAAAAAAATTTTTTTTTATATTTGTCATGATGTATACAATTAAATAAAATTTATATCACATCAAGTGGCCGATGGGCGAAAAATGCCTCTTATCAACCCTCCTCCTTTCACATTTAGAAGAAATTCCTCGTAGTTGATCTGACCGTCCCCGACTACGTCAACCTCACGAATCATTTCGTTGATTTCTTCATCGGTGAGTTTTTCCCCCAAGATTCGTCATAACGTACTTAAGCTCCTCCGCCGTTATGAAGCCGTCTTCGTTTCTGTCGAATACGCGGAAGACCTCTCATATCTTCTTCTCGCTGTCCCGTGTCCTTAATTTTTCGCGTCATCATTTCCAAGAATTCAGGAAAGCCGATGCTCGACTGCATTGATCATGTCCTGGAGTTCAATTAAGGTCAGATTTTGATGTAAACTTTCCTATTTTACAGATTTTTAAATAAATCATTGAGAATTTGTCAATTCAGATTTTTCAGATTTTTTGTAGAAGAACGGTATACAGCACCAGACTACTACACCTTACACCCCACAGCAAAATGGTGTTTCTGAAAGAAAAAATCGAACTCTGATAGAAATGGCAAGGTGCATGATCGTTCAATCAAAATTAAATATTACTTTATGGGCCGAAGCAGTCTCAACTGCAAACTATATTAGAAATCGGGTACCATCCAATTCTTTAAAAGGAAATACACCATATCGATTATGGGTGAATAAAGAACCAAACGTAGCACACATGTGAACCTTTGGAACATTGGCTTTTGTGCTAAATAAAAGCCCTGGATAGTAGAAGTTCGACGTGAGGTCAAAGCAATATTATATGATAAGTTACTGCGAAGACGCAAAAGCATACCGTCTTTGGGATAAAACTACCGGGAATTTAATAAAGAGTCGTGATGTCATATTTGTTCAAGAAGGGCCAATTGAAAATTCAAATATTATCAACATTACAGATGAAAGCTTAACAGGTAACATGCCACTAATTGATGAAAATAAAAAGATAGATGCGGAAAACCTAAAAAACAAAGAAGAAAAACGAGTTAATCCAAAAATAATATAGAATTTGAAAACAATTACCCAACAAGAAAAAAGGACGAACATATCACGGATACAGGAAGTGGTACAATAAAAAGAGCAAGAGGAAGGCCAAAGATATTAAGAACTGGACAAAGAGGGCGTCCAAGAAAGTTATTTGCAACAGAACGGGAACCTACAAAAACGAAGGAAAATAAAAATACCGAAGAGGAACACCAAAGCCGAGATGGAACTTCAGAGTCCACTGAAGAATATCAATCGATGGACGAAGAGGAAGACGTACATCAACAATCGATCGACGAACAGAAAGATTTTTATGGTTTTTTAGCAGGCGAAGGTGATCCCGAAAACATAACTGATTTAATAGACAATCCAGATAGAGAAAAATGGGAAGCTGCAATGAACGAGGAACTAAGAGCCCACCAAAGGAATAAAACTTGAACCATTGTAGAAAAGCCCCGGGACGCCAAAACTATCGGATGTGGATGGGTGTTTACCACCAAACACGACGAAGCTGGAAATATACGAGGGCAGGTCAATGTCTTTAGAAAATTTAAGAGATGACGCTCGTAGCGTCGCAAATGGTCTGTTTTTAGTAAGCGTCATTCCTCACTAGGTATCTGTCAAAGTTGCAGCCATATTCATCAAGTGGTTTTGTTTTTATCGTCAGTTTAAGTAAACAACTGTTGTGATGGGTGCCGCGTTTGCTCTCAGCTGAGGATAATGCACGAGTGCATACGTGTGCAGTTTCAATGGCTAAAATTAATGAATTGAAGTTTGAATTGATAGAGCATCCACCGTATTCACCAAATCTGGCCCCGAGTGACTTCTTCTTATTTCCAAGTTTAAAAAAATGGCTCAGCGGACAACGGTTTACGTCAAATGAAGAGGTCATCGCACACACAAATGCTTATTTTGAGGAACTACCACAATCATACTTTTCTGAAGACTTAAAAAAGTTGGAGGGACGTTTGTCAAAATGTATTGAACTAGAAGGAGATTATGTTGAAAAATAAAAAAAAATTTACCCAAATAAAAATGGTTTTCTATATTTTTCTAAAGACTTACTGACCTGCCCTCGTAGTTAAAAGAAAAGCTAGACTCGTTGCCAAAGGATGTTCCAAGAGACCAGGCATCGATTACACAGAAATTTATTCCCCTGTTCCAAGGTTGACAACAATACGCCTAATCAAAGCTTTATCCGTCAAGATGAACCTACAGCTTCATCAATTTGGTATTACAACAGCATACCTCAATGGAGAAATCAATCAAACAATATATATGAGAATTCCAGAATATTTCGAGACAGTAAACGATGGAATGATAAAACATAATCAAATACTGAAATTAAATAAAGCAATTTATGGACTGAAGCAAAGCGGAAGGCTCTGGTATGAAAAATTAGATGACTATCTACGATTAATTGGATTTGTAAAGATGAAAAATGAGCCGTGTCTACATATACATTTACGATAAAGAAAGAAAATTTATGATCATTGGTATTTACGTAGATGACATTATCCTGGCGTACAACAAAAAAGGAGCACTGGAATTCTTCAAACAAAAGTTGGCGAAAGCTTTTGAAACCAGAGATATAGGTAAACTTAATTATTTTTTGGAAATTGAGTTTAATCACATTGCAGGTGATGGAATTATGATGAAACAAAAAAACATTATTAAAAGATTGCTACAAAAATTCACTATGGAAGACTGCAAACTAGTTAAAACACCAATGGATGCAAACACCAAAATAAGTAAAGCTATGTGCACCCGAAACAACGAAGAACGAGAGAACCTAAAAGATGCTCCATACTAAAATCTCATAGGCGGACTACTATTATTAAACGCAGACCACAAGACCCGACATTGCATATGCAGTAAATGTCCTTAGTCTACAACAATAATTTTGGTAATGGCCATTGGGTAGCGGCGAAAAGGGTATTAAGATACCTTAAATATACAATGGACTACGGGCTACACTACAAGAAAACGAGCGAAGATCTACGCGGTTATGCGGACTCCGATTGGGCATCAAGCGAAGACGACAGGCGCTCATACAGTGGCTATGTATTTACGCTTTCCGGCGGTTGCATTTCCTGAGACGCGAAACAGCAAAAAACTGTAACCATGTCTTCGGCACAGGCAGAATATACAGGGTGCGCGGTCAAAATCCGAACAAAATTAGATTTGAATTTCCCTGTTCTGTACCACTTACAGATATCGCGATTGGCTCCTGAATATCGTGTACGCATCTACTAAGCAGGCACAACCTCAAAACTGTCGCAATGTTGAAGCAAAGCGAGGAATACAACCGATGAGCAGCGATCATTGAAAGTTTTCGCGCTGGTCGCTCAGCGACAGAGATTATCCGGTTTTTTGGATACCCGAGATCCACAGTTTATGATGTCGTAGCAAAATACAAGGAGTCGTAGTAGGAAGGTTTCGCAACACCCGCGAGGAAAGTGCACTCGAAAGAGCGCGTTGTCAGGACGCACGAGGTCATTAAACGCGTTCAAGAACTGATTTTTCAGGATCCAGGGCAATCGATCCGAAAAATTCCGTCGCTTGTCGGTATTAGTGAAACAATTATGTGTCAGATTATCCAGGAAGACCTCCGCTACAAGTCCTACACCATAAAAGTTAGACAGGTGCTTTCTGAAACCGCCAGGACGAAGAGAGTTGAACGCTGCAATCTCCTTTTGTGCTCCTTACGGAACCAGCCTGCTGGACGAATCAGGTTCTTTTCCGACGAGAAAACTTTTACGGTCGACGCAAAAATTAATCGACGAAATAACCGCTGGCTTGCCCACGACTCTGAGGATGTCCCTATTGTGTCGAGAACAAAATTTCCGGCCAATGTGCACGTGCTAGGGATTGTGTCATCCGAAGGTGACGTTATGCCACCTTATTTCTTTCAAAAAGGGGAAAATGTGACAAAAGAGCTTTATGTGCGTGTTCTAACTAACGTTGTGAAGCCGTGGATGGATAACATAGAATCTGGAAGGCCGGTGCGCCCGCCCATACGTGTCACTTGGTGCAAAACTGGTTGTCGGACAATGTCGACATGTTTTGGTCGAAGGAATTCTGGCCTCCCAACTGCCCAGATTTAAATCCATTGGACTACTACGTATGCAGGGTGATTAAAAGAGAGTCAAACAAGTTCAGACACTCCAACGTAGCATCTCTCCAAGCCGCTATTGAAGCAGCATTCGCCGAGATGGACCGTGATGCCTTACACCGTGCCTGCAATCGCTTCGGACCGATATTGGGATATTGGAGGCGGTCGTTCAAGCAAGTGGGAGATATATAGAATAAATCGATTCTTTATGATCGTACACATTGTGTGGTAAACAAATTTTGTATAATTTTTCATTTTTACAATAAAAAATATAGTGTCAAAAAAAATGTTCAATTTGTCCGAATTTTGTCCGCGCACTCTGTATGTCATTGGCAGAAGCAGCGGAGCAGGCAATCTACATAAAAAACCTATTGTTCGAGATGAAAGTTAGACCGGACGACCCCATGAATATCAGCAACGACAACAAGAGCGCTCAGTTGATGGCAACAAATCCAGCTATTAATAACCGAAGTTAGCACATCGACATACGACACCATTTTATTCTAGAAGTCGCTACTGAAGGGAAAATGAAACTTATGTATCTCAACACTAATTCGATGCCAGCTTACATGTTGACTAAACCCCTATCATCAACAAAGTTAGTTAATTGTTTAAAACTTTTGAACTTAGAAGTTATGTCTTGAATTTACTGCATCTGTTAGATTTTTTGAACATGTAATATGAATTTTCCAGTTGAGGGGGAGTGTTAAGTATTTGATAAACTACTTTATTCGTTCACAACTGAAATATGCCTTGCTCTTGAAGTACTTAGCTAAGCTCTCTATATTTGTATTTGTATCAACCCAACTGCAGTAAATTGTAACTGTAAATCCGTTGTCTGATCACTGTACTCCTCACTTTAGTTTTTAGTCTGTAAGTAACCTCTGAATTGTAAACATTACTTTGAATAAAGTCTTAACATAATCTATTTTACAAAATAACCAGTTTTTTATCAAGAAAAAATGTAAATACTAGGAAATATTACCATTAGTGCACAGAGCTGCAATATTTATGTATATCCGACACTATGTTTTTCGAGCTGACCGTGCCCCTGGCGCTTTCAATTCCCAACCGATTGACTTCAAATTACAACTGTAGTTTCATAATATAATAGCATTCTCTAGTGAAGGACGTAGGATTTTCTGATTGGTTGACTTTAACTGATTTTATAGCGGATTTTTGACAGATTTTTTCGAAAAATAAAAAATTTTTAACTAAAATCCACGCTATTTTTTGTCTAATCAATATTTTCAAAAAGTCCTACGTCACAAAACATTGAACAATATTTCAAGAATTTTTTGGTTTTTTTTAGATGCACAATAACGACATGTAGGCGGTACGGCCAAGGAGATCTTCTAATAAAATGGATTATCTAGCGAGAGCTGCTGAGCCGCCATTTTGGACATAGGACATTTTTAACCGGTTCCCGAGGTAAAAAAGTGGCATTTTGCTCTCGCAAAACAGGACAAAAATTCGAACTTTCAGCGGTGGTATGGGAAAAAATATATTTATCGAAAAAGACAGCTTTAGACAAAAGTTTCTCATAAAAAGGGAAATATGCAATAACAAAAAGGAGGGATTCACGCTCCTAAGACCCGATTTACAAAAGTAGGGCTTCGCAATTCAGCAAAGAAGTTCGAATCGTGAAAACGCACATAGGGCTTTCTCCGTTCAAAATCAAAAAGAGATAGAATTAGAAAAAAAAAGTGTAAAAGCTCAGTTCTGGTCTAAGCGGGGGCGGATTAATGGTTTGCGGGTTTCAACAGCTCCCTAAAAATATGTAATTGTTTCATCCGAAGCATATTTTGGAAGCCCGAGGACAATATAATAACACTCATAAAATTAAACTCTACTTCATAGGTATAAAGAATTCATCTGAAAAGAAAATTTTTTTCTTTTCTGACCTACCTTCAGCAGCTTCATCTGCGCAGTTTTTCGAGAACAGGGGTTGTGCCTCCCCGAAATTAGAAATGCAACAAATTAATATAAAAAGCAGGATGAACATGTTAAACAGATTAAAAGTAATTGCGAACTAGAAAATTCCAGAAGAAAATAAAATAAAATGGGTTCCCGTAAAAGTGCAATTCATCAGCTGACAGGTTTGGCAAAAGTTGAGACGTAAATACACTAATTATTCTAAAACTCAGAAGAAAACTGACAATTGGAAAATATTCATCAGCTAAACAACTCACCTCTCAATTACAATTGGCAGAATTCCAAATTATATTTTGTGCCGGCCGTAAAAGAATGTCCCAACACCTCACTTCACTTTTGTTTTTAAATCTGCCAAAATATTTACACGTCTTCTTCACACTGAATTCCTGCACCCGCAGAGCCGAGTTATGATACCTTAAATTAATTTTATAAATTTTAAAAATTGGTAAATATTCACTTTACTTATTTTACCATTTTGTAAAATTAATATAGTCGCTTATTGAACAAATTAATCAACTAAAAAAAATTAACAGAACTCGATAAAAAAGATTTTAGCAATTTACGCTATCTTCAAAACAGTTTTCTTACAGTGGTTAAAAATTTTAGACTCACCATTAACGGATTTTGAGCAGTCAGCTGTAGTTTGAATTTTTATGTAATGCATTTTTGGAACATTTCTTAATTTTAATCACATAAACCATTCAAATAATTTATCCGAAAATTATTGATTAAATCGTTGTGCATTTTATGTTACTTAAAAATAATAATGAAATTATGCGTTTGAGACTTATCTGAAATTTTCACACAATATCTGAAAATTTTGGCAGTAACTTAATTCTTAAATTATGAGAATTGGTTTTTAGTACCCCATATTGCGAATTCTTCTTATTTTATGTCTAATTTATAACGATGTAAATGATACAAAAACAAAAATAACCTAGCGGAATTATGTCCTTTTATTTGATTGAAGATTACAGCAAAAACCTAAAAGTGGTATAATTGTAACATTCGACTTTCTAAACTTGTTGTTTTAACTAGGTAAACTGCGTTTCCAAAAATTAACATTTCGCTCCTTGGCTTTTTCAATGAAAACATCCTTATTTCAGAAACTTTTTACCGAGCAATTATTTCAGATTTGATGGCACGTTTATGGGAAGTTATTTAAGCGGGCAGGATACATTTCGAAATAAATACAATTTTTAAATTTACCGTCTTTTAAAGGTACCTACCTCGCCTAATGAGAAAGAAAAAGAGCTATGCCGCTATATTTGAACACTCCTTAGGTCGGAACTGTCAAAAGTGCCAACATTTGAGTAGTCCACATTATTTTAAGTCAGTGGTTTGATAGCATTTCAGGAAAGTTGTTTTGTCTGGAAATTGTCATAACGTTTTGGTTTTGGTTTGTTTACGATCGAACAGGTGAGAGATGTCGAAGGGGTGGACGCCGCTTTTGAGCCAAAACGATTTTATTTGAACTTCAAATGTTGTGTTAGCTGCTAGACCTCGTGCTCGTGCAGCCCAAGATTTTTTTTGTAGTACAAGCGGGGTGATATTCCCGAGGTTTTCCCGGCCAGGAGCAAGAGCCGTAAGGTCCTGAATTTTTGTCTACTGAAAAGGTACGGTAAGAAAAACAGTTAAACTTTCCTAAACTATCATCCGGTTTCAGCAGGGCTTCAGTGACTGTAATTTTAAACTGAATTTCGCCACAAATTCGGAAATTAATAAGTCGATTCTGTCTAGGATTTGGCAAACACCTTGCGCTCAGCGCGGGAGCCACTTTTAAAAACAAATATGAAACGATTTTAGAGGCGATTTTTCATTAATAAATAAATAACTATTGTCGGTTAAGAATTGAATGTTTTATCTTCTACAAATTCTTCATAAAAATAGTTCCTTTTAAAACGAACGAAACTGATAATTCATTTCAATGTACAGACTTCGCAATTTGGTTTGCAGAAAATTAAGTGGTCTATTTCTATTTGTCCAAATTGTGCATCCTTTTGACAGTTCTCACTAAAGGAGAGTTCAGATATAGAGAGCATATATCTGTCTATTTCTTTCATATTAGGCGAGATAGGCGCCTCCAAAAGGCGGCAAATTTAAAATTATATATATTTTAAATTGTATACTGCACGCTTAAATCTAATTTCTCTAAAAGTAGCATCAAATCTCAAATAATTTCGCAATGAGAAGTTTCTGGAATAACACATTTTTCATTGAAAAATTCTCAACAAAACGTACTAGTTTTATAATACATGTGCGTTCTATCAGCGTTTGATTCATTATTCTACGACTTTTTATTGTAGGATATATAAACTTTCAAAGTGTAAATTTTCGTTGCACCATTTAACCATCTATACCGCGGAACGACGTACTTATACGTAAAAAAATACTTTATTTATGGCCAGATGTAAAAGAAGACGACGTTGAACGGCCGCCGCTGCTGTTGTTTCTGCTGCCGCTCTTTCTACTGCTGTTGTTTTCGCTGCGGTTTTCTTTTCCCATTTGTTTTTGGGCTTTTATGTTTGTTAGTTATTCTTTCTTTGTTTCAAATTAATTGAACCTTATTTCGAATTATTTATTGATTTTGGTTTACCTTATGCAGACTTTTATTAGCTCGTATTTAGGCTTTATTAGGTTTGATTTAGCTCCACTTAGTTTAGATTTAAGTTTATTTATAATTAGTTCTTACTTATTAGTGTTGTACTTAAGTACCAATTAGTATATACTGGGTGGGGCATTTACTTGAGACAAAATAATATCTCGGTTGAACTCGATTATTTCGACAAAAATTGTAGGGCGCCGAGGGGGCCATTGCAAGGTCCATATTACGACTTCCGGTCTATACCGGAAGTGGCGTTTTTAGACCGAAAGTCGATTTTTTTAATAGAAACACCCATTGACGAAGTGATAAAAATGCGTCATTCTTTTATTTAACTGTTTAAGATAAGTAGGAATTTTATTTTATTGTCATAGGGTTTACATATTTTATTAATTTTATTTGGTTAATATTTTTTATTTTTTACTTTTTAGTTAGTTTTTAATGTTTCTATCATTTTTTTTAAGTTAAATAAAAGAATTTTTTTAAAAATTTTTTTTTTATATTTTTTTTTTTTTCTTTTTAGTCTTTTAAATTAATTATGTTACATTTCCAAATAATCAAAAAAAAAAAAAAAAATGTACACCACTAACTTGTATTGTCACCGGAGCTGAACATGTGTTCCAATTTTCATTAAGATTGATAAAGTCTAAGTATAAAAATTTTGCATTGCAAGATTTGACGACACGTAGTGTAAGTTAAATAAAATAATTTAAAAAAAATAATTTTTTTTTTGTTATTATTTTTTCGATTTAACCCATATTTTGGCCATAAAAACAAAAAAACAGCAATCTTGAGACAACGGAGTACCTTGTTGGGATAATTTTTCTTAACAAAATGTTTCATACAAAAGTTGTAAGGCATCGAGGGAAGCATTGAAAGGTCCAATATTTACAACAAGTACGAAACAAAAATGAAAATGTAAAGAGTTCTTGTTTTTTTTTTGTTTTTTATGGCCATTTTATGGCCAAAATATGAAATAAACGAAAAAATAATAAGAACAAAAAGTACTTTTTTTTCGTTTTTCAATCGAAATACGTGGTAAAAAATGGGTGTTTCTATTCAAGTAATATGGACCTTGCAATGGCCCCCTCCTCGGTGCCCTACAATTTTTGTCTGAAACTTTTTTCGAAATAATCGACTCCAACTGATTATTTTGTCTTAAGATAAATGCTCCACCCTGTATAATTATACCATATAATTTACTGTAACAAATTCAATTCAGTTACCTTTAACTACAGTTAATTTTTTCGTTCAAAGTAGTTAAAATAATTGGATAGAAAAATCCCATCGAAACATATTGAAATTTTTTGTGGAAAAACTAATTGAAATCAAAGGTACCTGAAATGAATTTGTTACAATTTTAAGAATTTTATTAAGGAAATTTAGTTCAAAAGAATTTCACTTCACTCGGAATGCAGACAATGTTAACACTCATTGTTTTATCTGAGTGATATTCGTTGGGATTCTTAAAATTTAGCTATCTTATGTTAAAACACATTATGTTAATCAAATATAATTTTAAGAATCCCTTAAGTCTTCCAACCTCGACAAGGAACTCACTGTAAGAAACTGGAAAAAGAAAAAGAAGAAAAATAGAAGAGAATTATTTTGAAAACATTTCTTTCGAATATCGAAGCGTTCACTTAATATTATTATTATTATTATTATTAAGTATGGTTGGGCCAGGTAGTTGAAGAATTATCGTATAAAATTTTAAGATTATCAGTCAAGTAGTTTTTGAGTTGCATTGCACAACACGAAAAATTTAGTGCTTTGAAAACAAAAAAAGGCCGACTCACTTTTCTTTGAAATTACATAACATAACAGGAAGTCTCTTCTTGAGATAATTGCCTATTTAAGCAGAAAATAAAAAACATGAAATAAATCGATTTTCCATCAGGTTCACTCTCTTAACCTGGGTTTAAGAATTCGTTTCACGTATTGAAGGTATTTTTTAAAATCTTTTGTATCCATCGTACAGTAACTCCAAGAGCTGCGTACTTTATCCGTTGGGCTTGTTAACTTATTGCACGCCAATCGTTTAATTTTATTCTACTATTTACTCTTTTTCTTTCAAATCTTACAGCAGTTGTACTTCTTTTCACACGAGCAGCAATTTCTCTTCTGGTCAACCAATCCATTTTCTCAATATGCTAGTATATGTATGTATTTTTAAAATGACCACTTTGGAGTCGAATATTTAAAAAACGGGGAATAATTTTGAAAAACGATTTAAGAAACCTCATAATAACTTTAAATTCTCTTTGCAACGATACTCCGCTTGATGGGGTAAGTAAAATTTTGTTTTCATCCCCACTTTTCGCGTACCTAGGGAAGGCAGCCTTAAATTTTGTTTTCCCCAAAATCTTAATACATATCTTTGTAGCTGGTATAATTATCTATACGTGTACCAAATTTCAGTGCTATAGTCCTAATAGTCTCTGAATAAAATAACTGACAATCGGACGAGAGGACATGGCGAAGCTATAAGGCTTCCTTGTTTTGCTACGGAACCCTAAAAAGACAGACAAGTGCGAGTAGAGCTCGTGCCTTGAGGGTTCCGTACCGTTAACGATTTCGTTTTTCAATTTCGAGGTACGGAGCCCTAAAAATGAGTGATATTAAGTAAAGGCATATACTTGCGAACTATTTGCTTAAAATCTTTAGAATGTAGGGGAAAGATTATAGGTATATTTTTTCGTAGTTCTTCCATATTATCTTTAATTCTTGTGTAGTGAATCCATCGAATTATTGGTTTTGTGTGATTGAGGCAAAAGCTCACTGAAGTGTGTTGCTTTGTCATGAAGGCGTTCATTTAATATACATAAGGTACATATTTTTGGCAATTTCCTTAAATTCAGGACAAGAGCGCAGGACAATGTATTAAATATGGTGTAATGTTCATTTTTTTTTTTACTTTTCTTATTCTTTACATCGAAGAATACTAAATTATTTTATTCTCAGCTTTTAATTACTTTTCATCCATAATTATAATAATTTGCTTTCAGATTATTATCAAAAGCTCAAAATGGGTGAACATGTTCTTCGAAAAATTGCTGTTACCGCAACTGATAGCGATGAAAGCAACGATTGTTTCTACTTAAAACACATAAAATTCCGAAAAATCATTAACTGTGATATTGACACTCTTTTCTCAGGTAATAATATTTTATTAAAAACGAGGCCACAATCATAATTGATATTTTGTTTTAGATATTAAGACAGACGGACACTTTAGGCTTCGCATAAGACAAGTAGACACTTCCTCAGATTCCAAATGCCTTTTCTTAGCTTTGGTAGAAAACTTTCGAAAGCGTATACGTTGGGGTGCTCGTTATCGTATCCTCTCTGCGGTTTTCGATAATTTCAAGAAACTCTGTCTCGAAAGCGACAATATCCAAGAAAATGAAATGACAATTATGAAATCGTTTTATATAACGTCGCAATTGTATGATCTACTCCGTGTTGAGCACGACAGTGAGGTGCTTTCATCCGAAATTCAAGAAGATGTCCAACACCAAGGACTCAATCCGACTCTCCGGACCTATCAAGCAAAAGCAGTGCGATGGTGCCTCCAGCGGGAAAGAGTTCCGGAAAAAATGCCTGATATTTACAAAAGCATGAAATGTCCTGAAAGTGAAAATGAATTTTTTTTAAATATAAGAGATTTGTCAATTTCCTCAACACGTCCGGAAGATATTATCTTCCCAAGTGGTGGTATACTTGCGGATGAAATGGGACTTGGAAAAACCGTTGAAATACTCGCTTTACTCTTGTTAAATCCGAGGAACTTACTTGAGACAAAATCTGTTTACGAGGACACAACTAAAAAAAGGAAGCTAGATAGAACTGAGTTGTACTGTATTTGCACAAGTAAAGAAAAGGGAAACATAGTAACTTGTATTGAATGTGGAGCACTACAGCATAAACGATGTGTCCGTAAATTTTCCAAAAATGATGAATATCATTTGTGTCCCAGCTGCTGGGAAGGTAAGGATTTGATAGAGAGTGGGGCCACAGTTATCGTGTCTCCCCATTCCATAAAAAAACAGTGGCACTCGGAAATCAAAAAACATATAAAGGCTTCTTTAAAAATTCTCATGTATGAGGGTATATCTCAAAATGTCTGGATAAGTCCAGCTGAATTAGCCGAATACGACATAATCTTAACTGACTACAATATCTTGAGAAAGGAAATTCATTTTTCTTCGTCAAATAAACCCTCCTTCCAGCTGCGGAAGTCGAGGGCGTATATGCGAGTTTCATCTCCCTTAGTTATGGTCCGCTGGTGGAGAGTTTGTCTTGATGAAGCCCAAATGGTTGAGTCATCGACTGGTCAACCCAGTCAGATGGTGAGAACTCTACCAGGTACGTTAACGTGCTGTATATTATCTTACAGTTTTTACAGTTTAATATTGAAATGTTTGTAGCTATTCATCGATGGAGCGTAACTGGGACTCCAATACAAAAATCCATTGAAGATTTACGAGGGTTGTTACTCTTTTTAAATGTAGCTCCATTTTATGGAGAAGGTATATTCGAAAATCTCGTCTCATGGTTCCAACAAGGAAATACAAAACCCCTACTTGACGTAGTTAAAAAGGTAATGTGGCGGACATGTAAACATAACGTCCTGGAAGAACTTGGAGTTCCACTTCAAACAGAGGAGGTCCATTACATTGCAATGACTGATGTTGAAAAATTATTTTATGAGGACCAACACCGTGAGTGCGCATCTGCTTTTGAAGAAAAAGCTTGGAAGCTAGCAACCAATGCTACATCACTTTCAAAAATGAATCCAAAAACCCTTAAACTGGTACATTTGATATTATCTTTAATTTGATAGAATTAATTTTAAAATATAATGAACTAGCTATTGGATCCACTCAGAAAATTAAGGCAAGACTGCGTTGTTCCTGTGGTTTTTCTACGAACTGAGCAGTCTGTTGCGAAGCGTTTACTACGCCCTGAAGAATTACTTGAGCATTTAAAATCAACAAATGAAAATGAATGCAAGTCTTATCTGAGAACTATTGCAAGCTGTTATAATGGTAATATATACATACTTTGAATAATTTATCCAATAAGGTTATTTTTTGCTTGTAGGAATGGCGGCTATACACTTTATTCGAAATGAAATACCAGAGGCAATTAAATTATATGAAGCTGTTCTACGCAGAGCTAAAGAGCATACAGGTACAATTTGGTATGTATCAAGTTTGTTTTTAAAACAAAAAGCAAAGTAGTATTCCATTTTATTTTTGATATACAGTGAATGGCTGAATAAAATGTTCACTTTTAAAAATAAATAAATATCCTTATTTTGTTCACTCATTTGCTTTATTATATAACAAGAAATTAAAATAATTTAATTTAATTGAATTTGCGGTTTGAATTAAAAAAAAAAAAATTAGTAGTTCTCTAGAGCGTGCGTAGAGAGAAGTCTTTTTATTCTTATAATAGTGGAGACACACTTGAACGATTATTTGTATTTCGTAATCATTCATTGAATACTTTCCGGGGTAATAACAAGTGCGTGGATATAAATATTTAGTTAAAATTGAAAAGTATACACGGAACAGTTAAATTTTGAATAACAAACAGATTAAAAAAAGGTAAATTATTAAGCAAAATTACAAATGAGCTTGGAATTAGTTTCCAAATTGTCAAGAGAATTAAAGATTCTTTTGGGATTGTATTCAGGAATACATTCGGAGAAAGATCACGCCTACTCTTATATTAAAAAATTCGTTCAATTGGCAACTTTTAGCTTCAAAATTCAAAATATCTCAAAATTATGTGCTCAAAGCATTGGATCAATTGCTCCGAATTGCAATGAATTGGAATGAAGCCAGTGCAGGAAAGGGGAGGATATGTGGTATAGTAGTACTCCACAAATTGTGGAGCATTTATATCACGGTATTCCCACAAGGTTGCCAAAATTAGAAAAAGATAGGATATTGGATTGATCACTAAATTGTTAACAAAAAATTCATGGTGCAAAAGTGCAACACTCTCTAGAGAACTATGATTTTTTTTTAAGTTGAAATATTGCAAATTCAATTAATTTAAATTGTTTTATTTTCTTGAAATGTAATAAAATGTATAAGAGAAAAGTTTATTTATTTTTTAAATATGTATATGGGTATTTTATTCAAACATACCACATTCTGTTACAGTTTTGCTCCTCACTGTAAACTACGTTGGAGAACAATTTGTTTAAATTGTTTGAAAGACTATTTTTTGCAAAGAATGGTCGTAGAAAAGAAAGGTTTTTTAGTATATTGGTAATAGATTCGATTCAAAAACGAAATTCCTAATTTTCCCCATAAACCGTTTGACTTGTTTTGCTCAAATTTAATATTTAGGGATCTAAACAAATTCTGAAGATCGATTTTTCAAAATTCGAAAAATAAGACTTAGTTTACTTGTGCGCAAACAAGTGTGAAGCTTACCCTGCGTTTATTTTGAAAAGATTTATAAATGTGAATAGGATTGTTAAATTATTCTATAATTGAATTAAATATCATCAAAAAATGAATTACATTTGATTATTTTGATATCCTACCTCAAAAACTTTACGATAAAAAATCTGAATAGGATTTCTAGCTATGATTTAAATTTTTATTTAAGTTAATTTTTTTTTTTTTTTAAACATGATTTAGGGACCGTTGGTTTCAAATCGAAATCCTTAAATTTTTCTTTTCAAATATTCTCTGTCATATTATTTATTAATAAAAAATTCAAATATGGGTTTATTTTATCTCTTTTTTAGCGTCGATAGTTTATTACAAATTCATGCTCTTCATAATCTTGTGGAAGCTCATGAAGGAAATTCGGACAAAATAAAATCTTACAAAGAGCAGTACGTAAAGCTTGAATGGAAATATCTTGAAACTTGTAACAATAACTTACGAAAAGTTGAGCATAGTTACAAATCTATCAATAAATCTATTGAAGACGCAGAGAAAGTTCTTAAAGAAGATGAAAAGGGTAATTGGTGGCGAGAAATTCTTATGGAACTTAAGTCCAGAACAGAAGCGATTGATCAGTTAATAGTACGGATAAACCTAGAAAGATCCATTTTACATCCAAATTCTTTATTTGAGGAGTAAGTTCTTAGCATATTGTTCCGTAAAATTTATTATTACAAATGAATTAATTTTAGCTTAAGGTCAGTTCATGGCATAGACTATATCCTCACTATCTGGCTGGGCAAAATCATCAATAGTAGAAAAAATGTCTTGAAAACATTTTTGCCATTGAGAGAGTTCACAGAAAATGTGAAACCCAAAACTGCACTTTCAGAGGAGCAACAGGAAACTATTAATAATTTCGTAAAGAATACTTTTGATTGTCACCTAGTTTCTAACAAAACGAAAAATAAATCTAAAAATGTGTGTGCTCTTTGCAAAGCTAAAAGAGCCCTTAGTAACTTCGAATGTTTAATTTTCAACATGACTTTGGACGAGAAAACGGACTGCACTGAAGGCACCTGGAATCCTACATTACAGGAAACTGTAATGAAAAGTAAAGTTGTCTTCTAAATTTAATAAAGAAATGTAAATGTATATAGAAATTCCACAGTAATTTGCACTTTCGCTCGTCAAAAAGGAATAACTGAGAGTCTAATAAAAGAAGGGGAAGAATACTTGCACCTCATCGATTGTATGAAAAAAGAGTATAAGGTAAGAAACAATATTTGTGTTGTCTGTGATTATCATTTTGAAAAATTTTTCTTTTTAATTTTTGAAATCAAAATCAAAGGAACTCGGAAAAGTCTGGATTGAAACAGAATTTACAGTAAAAGCTTTCGACGAATTAAATATGTGCAAAATACGCCTTCAGGCTGTTGATGAAAATGAAGAAAGTGAAAATTCTAATTACATTATTTTAAAACATCAGGTATTTTATTAATACTTTTTTGTGATAAACGCAAATTATGTAGCACATTTCGCATTTCTTAGGTGGATTCGGAGTACGCTTATCTTAAGGCACAATTAGAATCTGCTGAACTAGAATTTGTAAGAAAATTTGCCAGGCTGAAATTTCTACGTCATTTAGAAACTAAATCGGATCCAGGAATTTGTCCTATTTGTAATTCCATACCAAAAGTAAAGGTAAGATATACATACATATATCGTATTTATAGAAATTTTCTTAATGATGATGGATTTGTTTTCTATGTCATAACAATTTAATTGTGTTCAATTAAATTTGTAGAACCAAGACAGTAATATTTTAAAATAATTTTTATAGTATATGTACATATTTTTTGGCTTTATTATGAACATTATTGAAAATTATTTAAAATAACTTTTAGCTGCTCTAATTATTTTTATTTTATATTGACTATCTTCAAAGCTAGATCCATTTTAGAGAATTCAATTCGGATCGTATCATTTCGTTTCTTAAAGCTAAATTTCCTGTAAAAGTATTCATAAAAAAATTACATACAATTCAAGTGACAAAAACGATCAAAACGAATCTTACTCACCGATATACAAAGTCCTGAATTAATTTATAAGATTTCTCAAATTTTCGATAAAGTCGCAATTTCGTAAATTTTGTACTCGTACTACATATGTATGCATATAATTTCCTACGTTTTTTAAAGAGAAGGAAATGGATTTTTAAAAAATTTATATTAAATATATGGTTAATTCAGGAACCCTAAAAAAAAACCAACAGAGTAGAAATGTATAAATGTGATAAACCTTACTAATTTCAGTACACTGTCCTAGAGTGCGGACACCATCTTTGTACATTGTGTTTAGCTTCAATGCGTAAATATCAGAAAGTGTACCTTACGTGTTCGATTTGTCGAAATAAGCAAAAATTTGAAAAGTAAGCCACATTGTTAAGCTTTTAAACGTAAGGCAGTTATCACTTCTTGTTATAGCGTTTTCTTTGTGACCTGTAAGCCGACTACCACCGAAAATAATGAAATTGCTGTGATAGGTCAATATTCCTCAAAAGTGGAGGATGTGATACGAACCGCATCACGACTAAAAAGTCAAGATGAAAACGTAAGGCATTTGTTACTGTTGTATATCAAAAAGGAGTCTTTAAAGTAAAGTTTTTGTTTAAGGTTAAAATACTTATCTTTTCACATTGGAAGCCTGTTCTTAAGATTATTGCAGATGCTTTGATCGAAAACGACATTTCTCATAAATTATTATCGAGCAAAAACTCCATCGAAGATTTTAAGGTGGGTACATACAAAGTGCATATAGGCCAAATTAAAACTAAATGCTCTCATCTGATAATTTAAAAATGTTATAATATACATAAGTTATAATATTTTTGTAAAACTAATCTGCAATTGTTTTCTTTTAAAGGATGCAAACTTAGGTATAACGTGCCTCTTACTACTACTTTCCCAGGGGTCCAAAGGTTTAAATTTAATAGAAGCAACTCATGTGTTCTTAGTTGAACCTATTTTAAATCCAGGGGAAGAACTACAAGCAATAGGTAGAGTTCATCGGATTGGCCAGACAAAGTAAGAGTTATATTTTTAAAGTAAATAATTCTTATTTAAGTTTTTAAAAAAATTCTGGTAATTTATAACAGGCCTACCACTGTCCATAAATTTATATGCAGAAATACAATCGAGGAAAAAATTTTTAACACTGTTTCGAGTGAGAATTCCAAAAAGTGGGAGCTTAATGATGTTACAATCGATAACATACGAGTATTATTTTCTACGAATAAAACGAAATAGGTGTTCAAAGAATGACTATTTTAAAGCAAAAGTTCTTTTCTGAGCGTAGACATTTTTTCTATTTGAATGCGATTTGAAGTTAATTAATTTGTTTGATTTATTTAATTTATAAAAATTATCATTTATGTACTGATGCTAGATAGAAGAATAAATGTAATTTTTGAAACTCGCTTTTATATTATAAGAAATGAACTCCAGGAAAAGACAAAGGGTCTTAGCCGTATATCAACTTTAGGTTTTCATAGAATTTGAAAGGCCGAAGCCTTTAATTTCAATTATTTTTGCTAATGAACCCTAAATATGAAATCAACAGAACGGTCGTCACATTTTTGATCAAACCTTTAGATATTATTTGAATGCTATCTTGCGGAAATATTGGTTATCCCCATTTTGGGATATTAATAAACTTAAAAAGGTATATGTACATCTTTCATTTGGTTAAATGGTTACCAAAAGTGATACTGCCACCAAGCCCATCTGAATGAAATAGTTTTTTTAAGGAGATACATTCATTTTTAAATACATTTTATAAGTAGTAATGTAAGAGAGACTACCGTGATATATAAACGTATATTGAAAACTGAGATAAAGATATACATTACACCACTATGTATTTAATAATTTTTTAATAAAAGTGTAAACTTGTAAACTGCAATTCTGTTCATTTATTTTTCATTCAAAGTTTTAAACCGTTTTTTAGTTTCTAAGAAAGAAAACAGTTAAAAATGTATCGAAATTTTCCATCCTGCTTCTTTTTCCTTTTTAAAACGAGTATAATTTTTTTACTTTATTATAATTAATTTACCTTTCCTGGATCTTCTCTGTCTAGGACGAAAAGTATTAGTTATGGTGAAAGGTTCTGATACAGGAAAGGAATTGAAGGTGCTCGTTGAAGGGAATTGCTTTGTATGTACACAATCTAAAAGAATATAATAGTTTAGGTAGATGCAATCATATTAGGTATTTAATGCCAATTTATTACCATTTGAATCATTTTCGTGCACATGTATGGAAGCACTTTTAAACCCTATTTATGGCAATTCGGAACAAGGTGGACGATCCAATAAAACTGCTATTTTTTCAGCATTTTCGAAGTAATTTCCTAGAGTTTCCACTTTTATTATTTAAACTTTTCTACTTTAAAAACTGGGACTTCAGGTTCGTATATTTGTATTTAAATTATTTGTAATCTCTTTCGTAGCCCGCATGTCGTAGTTTCTGCTCTACTTCTTTAAAGCATTCGTTGGCTCTAACTGATTTAGAGTCCAATATATTTGGAAGTTTGATATCAATGCAGAATCCAAAAATGTTTGAATTTCTGCATGTATCCAATTTTTACTTTTTTTTCTTGGCTGATTCCATGCTTCAATTATATTTATATTAATAACAGGTCTACAACCAACTAGAAGCACCGAAACTGATCTTATCTATATATATATGTATATAAAAAGAGAAGTCCTGACTCACTCACTGACTCATCAACGCCCAGTCCAAACCTTTGGACCTAAAAAGCTGAAATTTGCCACAGAGATTCCTTTCATGATGTATACAAGGAATAAGGAAGGATATTTCGAAATTCAACCCCTAAAGGGGTAAAATGAGGGTTCAAAATTTGTATGGAGAAAAAATATTAAATAGAATTTTAAATTTAAATCTTCATAGGAGTACTCCTAAAAATAACTAAGCAAATACGTATTTCGCGATTTTTCGAAAATCAACTTCTTAGGGGGTGAAATGGGGTAAATAAACCTAAAAATCGATATGGGTGTCGTTATTGAGGTTTTTTTTGCGAAAATGGCATTTATTAATGCAAAAATTCGGTCAAAAATTATTATTTTGGGAAAATAATTAATTAATTTAATGTAATAATATTTAATAGTAAATAACGCCCAACTTTATAGGATAAACTTGGGTATAGGTTGCTCGTGCATCATTAAAATTCACTCTCATCATTTTTTCGTAACGCGCCTAAAGAAGCATAACTTCAAAAATAAGTAATTATTTTCCTAAAATCTACCCCTTAGAATAGAGAATAATTGGAATAATTATATACATGTTTTCGCTTTAAAGTTGCGTTATTTTCGTATATATATTTAATAATTAATATTCTGGGCAACGCTGAAGGCGAGCAAGCTATTATGTTATATTGCGATATAAAGTTTTAAATTTAAGAATTTTAGTTGCATTTTTACATAGTAAATATTCCTCAAACATACTTTCGAAACTGAATTTTCGAAGTTATAAAATATACTACCTTTTTTCAATTTTTATAATAGTAATCTATATAAATAAAATCGTAGCTCTTAGTGTCTGTGCGAGAATTATGGAAAAACTACTGATTGTGATGCGGTTTTTTATAATTTTTTATAATAGTACAGTGATTATTATAAGCTGTATTTAATGAAAACTCAAATATAAGATAAAGTAACAGGAAAAATTTATCGTTTGCCGCTACGCACAGCCCTAGAGCGTACTTAGTTTTGTTTAATTTCAGTTATTTTGAATTACGTTTCCTAAGGCCGGCCATACACGTTACGGTATACCGGAGAGGTATACCTGCGCAGCTATACCTCTCCGATATACCTGTACAGCCGAGAGCTCACACACGTTACGGTAAATCGGATGGGTGAAAGATTTCTACAGCAGAGAAATGGCGAGCGAACAAGATGACATGATTGCTTTGGAGGGTTTGTTATTGGTTATGAACAGTAAAAAAAATTCTGTCATAAGCGGCCTCTCTCACATCACAGTCATGGTACTCCTTGCTCTTAATTCGCCACAAACAGGGTTCTGATCTGTAAATTTCAAGGAATTCCTCTAGAATTCGGTTCCCTTTTCGGACAGCCATGATGACGTAAACACTGCAAAACAATAAAATGTCAACAATAGAAGACGAGTGGCGCGCGATTGCAAAGAACGCGAAGCTCTCTAGTCGGAGTATTCGCCACAACTGACTCAAACCTGTCCAGGTATACCGGACGGCCCACACACACGCTCAGGTGAGCAAACCTGCGCGGGTAAAAAGAATTTAAATTCGATTCTTCTCCGGTCTCCTGCGCAGGTCGTTTTACCTGTCCAGGTTTGCCTGAAGTGGCTCGCACACACGCTCCGGTATACCTGAACAGGTCAGCTGCGCAGGTATACCTCTCCGGTAAACCGTAACGTGTATGGCCGGCCTAAGCGCTTCTATACTATTGAGAATACAATTTAAACTGACGGTAATCAATTAAAGTAATAAAATTAATATCACGCGAACGAAGTCGCGGGCATTTGCTAGTAATTTATAAAAATAAACAGCGAAGCTTTGTAACACTTTGACTGTCGTCTTGCTAAATTAAAAGTTTTCAGCTAAAGTAGCCGGCCCTGCTACTGCAATCAGTGTTTATGTGTACAAATTTAGCCCAAGAAATCGATTGGTAGAGCATTTTCTATCAAAATAAAGATAGTAGATTCAATATGGCGACCAAATTGTTCAAAGTAATATCATGAGAAAATAAATTAGAATAGTTGATTCAATACCCAATAATTTAATATTGAACATTTTCATGTGTAACGAAATGTTTATGCAGAGATAATTTCTATAATGAATGGGTAATCAACATAAGGTTTGCAGCTTTAATGTTTTCCAATAAGATAACGGTGAAATAGTAAGAAAAAAATGAATACCCTTCTTTATTTATTTAACACTTAACAATGGAAACGTATAAATACCGAATGAATTATGAGCCCTTCTGATATGATAGCGAAATGAGTTTTGGACGGTTCTATACCACATCCACAGATTTTAGTAATACTTAACTAAATATAATAGTATTTTTGATACATCGGGTGAAACCGAGTTACTCAGTTAGTATACAATACGTGCATAATTGTTTTTAGTGAATTCAAAGTAATATAGCATGTAGCAACACCGAACAATGTTACTAATCGAAATTCATATGGGGTGAAAATTCACGTATCATACCATTTAAGGGTTAAACCCAAATTAATGTATGAATTTCGACGTGAAAACGTCGATTCGCTCGTTACAGTGGTGACCAGTCAAACTTTCTTGTGGGACAAAATATCGTCAGATTTGAATCGCTAATATCAACTGTTAGGATCATGTGATTTTTCTGTGACGTCATCGTGCGAGTATAGATGCGTGCACGTGATAGTCACGAATTAGCTTGATATAGAATTTTAAATTCGTGTAGCGCGAAAACGAGTCGAGCTAGGACGTTGATTCTGGTTTCGTTTTGAAGAGCTCGCGGAGCACTATTAGGACCTAAATTGAGAAAAAAAAATAGTTGCCGAATTATAGAGAAGCGAAATTTGATATTACGTTGAAAATTATAAGATAATTAAAGATGTCGTGGTATATGGCTCGTAAATATTCTCGGAATTATAAGAAACGCCAGTCAGAGGAAAGCTCGCATAAAAAAGGGTGCAATAAGCCTAAAATGTCCAGTGCCGAGCCAATGCGGGAGTAAGTATACAGCGTTTAAGTGTCTAAGGATCGCTCGTGGCGAATCCTTCCGCTAAAATACTTTGCAACGCCACATCGATATAACTTTCACTAGACACTTGAATTCGATAGAGTGAAGTGTCCGTGTGCTACGAGTACTTTACCTATTACAGAACTTTACTCTATACGATAGACTTGTAATGTTGTATCTACTCTGTAACCATTATACTGGTCTATTTAACTATTGTATTAAACATATTAGTAATTAAATTTTATATTAATACTAATTTCGTCCGACATTTTCACGGAAAATCTACGACGCAGACCCAAAGTTATTATAAAATTACCACTGGGCGTAGAATAAATAAGTAAACACTTAAATGAATAATTTGCGTTTTTATTTGCTTTCATACAGCCTTCACATGTACGCGTAACTTAATTCAAGTGTTTGATATTCAAAGTAAAAAATAAATAAAATGAAACCTGCTCAATCTACCTCCTCCTCCGCTCGGACGATTTCTTAGTTCTCTTTGGACCCTTAACGAAGCACCAATCGACGTAAATCTTCTGGCCAAGAATGTCCGCCCCGTTGAGGGCCTCCTTCGCGGCCAGAGCCTGCTTGTACGTTTCGTATTCGACCAAAGCGTACCCCTTCGAGAATCCCGTTCTTCGGTCCAGATTCAGGTGAATGTTCTTAATGTCGCCATACTCGCAAAATTTCTCCTGAATGTCGTCCTCCTGCGCCTCTTCGTGGATTGAGGTCACGAACAGGATCCATCCCTCCACAGATCTCTGTGGCCCCGGCTCCAGTTCATCGTCGTCCTCGTTCCGGACGCGGTCGTAATTATGAATGGGTTCCCGCGGGACACTTTCGCTTCCGAATCCACGGCCCTTGCGCTTCTTTGCCTTCTCCTTTAAGCGCACGATTCCCTCTGAAAATGAGGACTTGTAGGTTATGCTCATGTAAAGAAAATTCAGTGGAACTTACGGTCTCCCTCATCGTCCACCTCGAAATCCTCAGCATTGTCGATATCTAGGACATCAGCCATTTTATTTATTTCGCCTTTTCGGTTGTCAAAAACTGATTTCCTTTTACACAAATGACGCCACTTGAAGAATTCTGTCAAGGTAGTCTTCTTCTTTCTGCAATGCTAGTGACAGAAATCTTCTTAGCCCATAACTTTAATGTAAAATAATTGATCATATTTCTAGAACTGATTTAAATTTGTATTGAATTTTCTCTATTAAATAATTTTTTTTTAAACCAGGATTTTCCTAAAGAGTTGTATTCTAAAATAAAATCCTTTTATCCTAAGGTAAACAATTCCACCATCTGAACACGCCCTCTCAATTATCTCGCTCAGGTAAGCACACGTCAGTTTGTGACAAATTAGCCACTGTTTGCCGTTTTCAAAACGTTTTTTTATAACAATTTAGACGAGGTTTGCTACGATATCACTGTAAAATCGCAGAAAACAAATGATATATTTCTATTTTGACTAATTAGCATGAAATTTTGGTGCTGAAAATGAATAGACCGGGTGAAATTATAGATCTTGAAAGGAATGCCTACGATTCACAAGTGGCTAAAGATTTCGTTGAGAGACTTCACAATTTAAAAGTTGTACTCAACCGAGACTTGTTGGCCTGCGATGCCAAGTGGACGTTATTCGTTTCGGCGGCGTTAAGTTACAGGTATGATTCCCAGCTGAAGCCATTTCCTCCAAAATTCATGACTGAACAGGGAGTTAACATCGATGAGCTCGTAAGTTGCCTTCTCGGCCTTGTTTTGTGGTATCAATTTAGAGATAAAAACGTCATTTCATTATAGATTAATGTTATTAAGGAAGTACCATCCCTGCGGATGATTCTCAAGCATATTTTGGAGACGAACTACGATGAGCTGAACCCTGATGTTGTCGAATTAGTGCATTGGGTTCTCTTTGTCGAAAGGGATCCGAAGCTACGCTCAGTTACCGCAGAAGAGGTAAATTTCGCTTTATACTAGGTAACTTCGCATTGTCGAAGCTCGTGTTCTATGCAAGATAAGGAAAAGAAATACCCTAAGCTAGAAGCAATACAAAGAGTGAACTTGCTCAAAACATATGCGGTTTAGAGAACGAAGAATTAAAACTTTACCAGTCGTCCATAGCTAGTAATTTCAACATTATCACATCAACTGAAACCTGGTTGCACTACGGTATTCATGATGCAGAACTTCGACTCATCCTACTTATTGATGTATACCTAGTATAATTAATTTTTCAGAAGCTTGCGGTTGCGGAGTTTGCAAGTCACCTCGACTGCAGCATGATTTCATCACTGTACCTTTTCACTCGTACTTCTAATAATGAATTAATTACTCTTAAAGTAACATTAGCCAGAAACTTTCTATTTATTATGTGCTGCTACATCCCTCCAGATCTGATCCCGATCCTTGACAGAAACGAACGTACGATCTCTTTAATCTTAAAATTGGACTCCTCTTTCTGGGTGATTTAAATTTACACAACGTACAATGGATAGGTAATTCTGCAGACGATTGTTGTCACCCCTTAAACAAATTGAATGCTAAAGAGTCCTCATTTCTGGAATCAATTTTCTCTTTCAGCAGTTTGACCTTATATTTTCTTCTGACTGTTAACACAAAATTTTTGATCACAGTCCAATTCTCCTCTTTATTTTAGATAAATTTTACCTGCCTTTTCAAACTGAATATGTATATAATACTAAAAGTATAGCAACATATCAACGATTATGATTACGCGTATAATTTTTTGAAGGCAGATTTTGACGAGGTTTCCAAAGGTTTGTCCTCCACTAATTTCACTACATTGCTTAAGTTCCACGCCTCACTTTGTAATATATTTGAATTTTGCGTCCCATATTAACGCTAGGGGTCCCCTAATTCTTCTTCATCCTGGTTTAACAGCGAGGCTTAGAAAAAAGAAAAATAAATTGTGCAAAATATATTTTAAATTGCAGAGTGAAAAATAAATTTCAAATGCTACAAATTCTGCAGTCTACAGCACAATTTCTTGTTTGATTCGTTCATATAAACGAGAATTTCGTATAACCAGAGGTTTATATGAGGCTATCAGCGCAGAAGTGGTGTAACCCCAGACTACTTCTTAGAAGATAATGAGGAATTAAAATGTGGTTAAATTGTTTTTGAATTGCATTTATTTTGTGAACATTATTTCAATTGTTTTGCCATCTATTGATAATTCTAAAAGGTGACTTACGCCACTATTGTATTGAAAGATCATAATTTAACGAATTTATTTTACACAAAAACCCTACCCAACAAAAATTGTGGGTTACACCACTTCTGCACTGATAGCCTCATATAATTTAATTATTTCATTCATGCATCACCAAGCTTTTGAGAAAACCCACATTTTTACAAATCACATAATAAGGAATTAAAATTCAGTTAGGACTCAATGACTCCAATCTTTTTATTGAGATTTTAAAAAGATTTGAATCATGATTTATATACCAAGTTGCTGAAATCACATTTTACATGAAAAAGTTCATTATTTTATGAATGAAATGCATACAAAAACATTAAAATTTTTATTTTGAATTAAATATTTTTCCAAGAATACAAAAATAATAATTTAACAGGTTTTTGGTTAAACTTCCTTAATTTCTACCCAAACATAATTTCCTCTTCTTCGGATGCCGATATTTCACATGAGTTAACAAAGGTTCTAAAATTTGTTATAACCCTTAAACGGCATAAATAGTAAGTAAGGCCCGAATTCCAATAAACAGTCAACAAATCGTCTGACGACTTTGGACAAAAAATATTGATATTGAATAAAAATAAATGATTAATCAAAGCAAAAATTAAATTAAATTTATCGCTTATTTAAGCTTTTCTTTTGCCAGAACCATCGGATAATTTGGTAGAAAGGCTAAAAAATGTTCCTTTAAATTTGCAATTTCTTTTTCTTACACTAATTTTTTTTCAAATTTTTATAATTTTCAGTATGATCTAATAATTGCTAAAACACCACAACCGCCTGATACTGCCAAACCAACACAAGTATTTGAAGTGGTTCCGGCACAAAACTCAAAACCAGAAGAGAAATTCCAAAAGCAAAAAATAGGATATGACACAACATTTGCCTTCCACGGAACCAAACTGACGAACTTTTATTCTATTCTCAATCACGGACTACATCAACATATGTGCAAAGTAAGTACAATTAGGCTTCTTGCTTAAATAATTTAAGAAAAATCAATATTACTAACAGAATGGACAATTTGGGGAAGGTATTTACTTATCAACGAAATTATCAGTTAGTATGACTTACAGTCCAAACGGCGCTGCATGGGGTGCATCTTTGTGCGGGGCGCATATATCCTGCATAGCACTTTGCGAATATGTTAATAATCCTAAATATGCCAAAACTCATATTAAAGGTAAGATTTGAAAGGGTCGTCCTCTCAATAAGAAATTTTAATACGTAACTTCGCAGACTGCAAGAAAAACAACGTACCGCAGACATATATCGTAGTTACCAACAATGAGATTGTTCGGGTAAGATATCTACTGTTCTACGGCGTTAATATCAGAGATGAATTCAGTCCAAGGAACCTGGCGATTGCTTGGGTCAGCAAAAATAAATATTTCCTCTCCGTGTGTTTTTACACACTGTTTTTAGCCTCAATTGGCATTGTAAACAGTGGCAACGGGATGTACATTCGTCATGTCATTACCAAGAGGTCTTCCGATATAATGAAACTCTTCAAGAATATATTTTCAGAAGACACCAAGTAGGAGATTCGGTACGTTTATTTATCAAGTCTTTTTTCAATCAGATATGATTGTGCAAACGATGTGATTTTGTAAAATTTAAGGAATACAATAAAATTAGTCTTATTTATACCTTCATTCGTTTTTTTAAATCCTCAAATTTTATTTTTCTTTAAATTAAAGTTATAGGTAATCGTTTGCTGACGAATTCTTTGAGGTAATCTTTTTTTGATTTTTGTTTTGAATATGATTATTTTTCGTTTAACCTCTTGACGCCCTTGGCCACATATGTGTACGTTTCGTTTTTTAGAAATTAAAATTATTTTAACTGAAAAACAAATTAAAATCTGTTAAATAACTCCTTATTACATTATATTTTAACAATAAAACCAAACAATTTGCAGTATGGCAGCATAGATAGCTTTTTATTCTACTTGAAATTAACTGCTTTCAAAATATTTCAAAGTTGCCTCTGATTACTAAATCTCTGATAAATAAACTAACCAATATATAACATTTGGTTAGTTTAAATAAGTGCTTTATTTTGAAAAAATAATCTGTAAAATTAGGTTTTTAGTTTTTTACTAATAGCACTTTACTGTCAAATATTTGAACCCAGTTTTCTTTTTTATACTAATTGTTTTTCCAAATTTTTCTTACTTACTGGGTAGCTGTCGGTAAAAAATAAGTAAATAAGTGATCAAATAAAACATGAAACCACTTTTTCCACCTTTAAAAAATTCGTCTCTGAAGAGGTTAATTATTTACTACAAACCCTTTCGATACTAAATAACAAACGAATACCCTTGATAATGCGTTGGAACACTTTTTAGATGAATTTAGGTAAGAATAGTTTAAAAATAAAGAGCAATTATTCAACACTTGTGTATTATTTTCAGTCGAATGGGAATGCTTTTAAAAGGCTCTAAAATTCTTTGTAATCAAATCAGTTTGAAAAGTACGAATTTTTAATATTATTTTAGTAGTTTTTGAATTATTATATCTAAAAAAACTTATTTTTAAAGGGCTAGAACTTAAATCAAATAGAATCAAAACCTAATTCGCAAACTATAAACTGTTTAGCTTTATAAAATTTATGTAAAAGGTTTATAAAGTTTGCTAAACATAAAACATTTTAACAAAAAGGAATTGCACTTAAAAGTATGAACTACAAATTTTTAAATAAAATAATAAAACCACCTTAAGAAAATAATATCCGAAATTTTTTTCTGAAAAATTTTACTATAATATCTAGGTAGATATAATAGTAAATGAAAATATTGCAGTATTTTACTCATTAAGTTTGTGAAAAATTTACAAGTTCTTTAACAAATTAATTAATTCTTCATAAATTGGCATGGATACTCACAGTCAATAAATTACAAAACGTGTACAGGTGTTTAATGCTAGTATAAATATTTGTGTTTCAACATTTAAGATTTTTCAAAAGTTGTTCGTTACCAAGAAATATATTTTAATTGAATACATGCGCACGCAACTTTCACAGACTAAGTTTGCGATTCTTTATAAATTAATAAAATATTTATTTAACAGAAAATTAATTGGAATTAAAAGTATGCAGGAATATGTGAAGTACAGTAAGAGTTTGGAATAAAAATGTATAATTAATTATTTGTTGTGTTGCAAAAAATTCGTGCCTGTTAATTTTCGGCATCTGTTCCATTTGCATGTAATGCGCGCCTATTGTTCTTCAAATATATTTGTTTTGGAAAAAGAAACAAAAAGCAGAAACAAAAGAACAAATATAATTCTATGAATTTTCAATACATGATCAGTTTCAAGAAATATTGGTAATAAAGAATAATATAAAAGATCTTCACTAAACTTCATCGAAGTTAAATTGAATTTTAATTTCTTTTATACAAAATGAAGATTTTATTCATAGCAGTGGTCACTTTTGCAATTTTTACAGCAGTGTTCGGTTTTTCGGGACAAGATAAGAAAAGTAAGTGATTTTGTTTACTTTTCAAATAAATCCAGAAATCCGAGTTTTAAAATTTTTTATTAAACTGGTACTACCAAGAAAGTGTGAACAATTTAAATAAATTATGTAATTATAATAATATTTTTTTCAATATCTTTAGAGAATGTTTTGTGCAATTATGGTTCTCACAAAAACTTGAAACCAGGAAATCACACCTTATATATAAATAAATTAAAAATATTGGTAAATCTTACATGTTTTGAAGACGCATCATGGGCTGTTGAATCGTAAGTACATATTTATAAATATTAATAAACGTGTGATCACAATTTGACAATCTTATGAACACCTTGAACACCTTTTTTTAATTTTCAGATGCCATTTTAAATATATTAGAAATTGAAATAATAATTTTGCAGCTTCAGCATCATATAGTATCGTTTATTGAAAAAACTGAGAAATTGTTAAAATATATAATTTTATATAATAGAAATATGTAGTAATAATAAATTCTCTGTAAACCAAGAATGATTAGATTGAATTCCTTGTTTTGTCTTATTTAATATTTTGATGTTCAGGCAGGAGGAAGATCCATAGATTTTAAAATTGGCATTACTTGGAGACTTCCCATCATAACGCACACCCTTATAAAAAAGGCCGACTGATTCCCCTACATTGTATGGTAGTAGTTTATTTGTGCTTTATGTCTGTATGAAAGAGATTGTTCATCGAACTAACTTGTTTACAGTCAAAAGCTTAAACTTGAATTCTTTCTATTAAATTTCTTATAAACAACTTCCAAGAGTTTTTGCAATTTAACAATATATAAGAGGCGGAGAATTTGTTGAATATCCAAATTGATTTAGATTATCACCAGTAGTTTTTATTGTATCGTACAGTGTTGAAGTCTTAGACTTAGTAGTTCTAGTAGCAGTTTCTTCAAAATGAAATTTTCACTATTACTAGGAATGGTTTTTGCTACTATTACAGGATCGTTTGGTTTTTGGGGATTTGGAGAAAGTAAGTGATTGCATTGATTTTGTTTAAAAACATCAAATCCTCAATTTATATAAGTTTAATTGTTATATACATAATGTATTTTTCCAAAAGAAACGTGCAGTTATGGTCCTTACAGTGGGTTAAAACCAGGAGTTCACAGGCTATTTATGGAGGAATATTCCTTGTGGGTAAATTTTAGGTGTCTCAAAGGCGGAAATTATGGTCTTGAGCGGTATGTATGCATTGTGTGACAAAAATTCTACCTGTTCTTATGTATTCGTAATTTTCAGTTGTGATCCCTCATATGCCAGAGAGTGGCCTGATATTTCGTAAAGTTGAGGAAAACTAGTTTTCTAATAACACTATCAAATAGTTTTACCAACAAAATAAATAAATAAATTAAAATTTCTTCTTGATTTGCTAGTAACAATCAAATTCCACCCGTAATAATATTGCTTGTCCGCTCTAGATTACGTTATTGCAAAACATTTTTAGACTGAAAAGGGCTAGTACTCACAGGCAATAAGATCTCATTGTTTGTGGTGATACTATGCTTAAGGAATTAAATAAAAATTGAAATACGACTGGGGTAAATATCGCCTAGATGTGGAGTATGTATTTTATAAAGAGTACTTAAATTTCAGTAAAATGGGGCTAAAAAATCGATAAGCAAAATCTCATCAAAAATAATTCTTGCAGAGAAGTTCTTTTCAAGTGGACATTAAGGTCGAAGTCCAATTCTTTATTAAAGGTAGAGGTATTCTTTTCAGTGTAATTATGTGTTGATATTTGTAGGTATGTATTTACTTAGCTATTAAGAAATTTAAATACTAATTTTCATACCAATAAGAATGTGAACAACTTCTTAAGTAAGAGGTTCTTTAATACCTTGCTCATCGCAAAACGACTGAATAAATAACATAAACCTGTGAAATTTCCTCCATTTCAGTTTGATCAACTGTTTTAGGTATTTGAATTTGTTGAGGTGCTTAATAAGACTAAAGAAAAAAATTGTCCACTACGTAAAATTGTCGAGATAAGTTGCTGCGCACTATTGAAGCTTTCTTAGTAATTAAATGTATTTCGTAACTTAAGTTTACGTGCGTAACTGACAAAGGTTTCTTAGTAAACATGAAGGTTTTACTTAAACTTTGATCTGTTTTTATTGTTTGTTGTATTATTGTTTTTATAAAATATTAACTAAAATATGTGGTCTTTATCATCGCAATTAAATCGCAAAGAAATAATCTATTAATATAGGATATGATTAATTGTAAGTGGGACGCAATACAGTAATATAAGTAAAGTAATTAGTAATTGTAAGCGTAGAATATGTTGATATTTTTTCAGGTCACCAGGTCAACCAAAATTAACCTAACCTTTTCGTTTTCCATGCATGGTTTTCGTTAAGGGGAAATTCTACTTTGAAATGAAACAAAAAGGGTCATTTTTAGGAATTTATTTTAAGAAAACGAGACATGATATAGGCTTGAAAGTTTTTTTTATTGCATAAACAAAACGATTGACTTATGAAAAAAAAATTTTTAAGCCGATTTCATGTCAGCTATCACCACTAGGTGACGTTTAAAAACAGTGAGTTTTTTTGTCTATTCACGAAGCGTAGATAGGTCGAAGTATTGATCTGAAACAGAAAATAAAAGTTTCGTCTTAAAGAGGACACTTATAGCTAGTGCCGCAATCCAAACAGCATTTTGCTGTGGGGTGTAAGGTGTAGTAGCAAGGTAGTAGTCTGGTGCTGTATACCGTTCTTCTGCAAAAAATCTGAAAAATCTGAATTGACAAATTCTCAATGATTTATTTAAAAATCGGTGTACATCAAAATCTGAATTTAAAATTAAAAGCCTTATAGGCGGGGAGCCGGTGACAGTAAAACTGCACTTACACGGATTCTGAAATTTTTTATCTGAATTAGTAGTATGTACCATAGGTACTAAATGGGCTAGATGTGCCAGGGTTTATCTTGGCAGAAATATTTTTTATAAATTTTTATATTTCCAATAATTATAAGTGCTTTGCACTTACATGGAAATTAATTTCTGAAATACCATTTTATTACTAATATCATCTATTTTTAGGAAAATTTGGTGTGACAGCTCTCATCGTGGCAGAAAAGTCTGTCACACCGATTTTTAATATATAAAGTCAATCGCATTTTACTCTTATCGCGGAATTACTTTTTGTTTTTTTTTAATCTCTTCGTTTTGAGTTCTATTTTTTAAATATCTCGGTGTGACAGCTTAAAACTTGACCAAAATATCTGTCACACGTTTATAATAGAACTTCAACCCTTGGAAACCATTAAAATCGAGCGTTTTAATTTCCTTTCGGAGCAACTGCTTACTATACTAATCTTCTATTTTTAATTTCTGACACACATTATAGTGTAGTGTAAAATGCAATGAAGCAGTGGTAGAGAAATTCTGACTCCACGTATTGCAATAGCATCTATGATATAATAAAATCAATAGTAGCAGCGTTAATAAGGCGAGAT
Organism: Eutolmus rufibarbis; assembly: GCA_963920795.1. Taxonomy (NCBI): domain Eukaryota; kingdom Metazoa; phylum Arthropoda; class Insecta; order Diptera; family Asilidae; genus Eutolmus; species Eutolmus rufibarbis. Next base: position 25,326,998 of record OY987205.1, read on the forward strand.
TTGAATTATTTCTAAAATTTTTTGCTAGTACCAACAATAACGATAGATTTTATCAGGGCATGATAAACTTCAATTCTAGCAATATTCCTCCTTGTTGGAAATCGTTGTAAAAAAAAAGTTTAAGGACAACATTTATAAACATGATGTGGCAAAATGCAACAGAAGAATCGTGCATTCCGTACGACCCAACAAAGTGTGGTTGGCTACTTAACGAAAGAAATAAGCTAGAACCATTATGGTATACTGGCCAGGCAGCTCCTCTTACAGTTGAAGAAATTGTGCAAAATTATCAGGATGAGGAGGAAAATCAGGAGGAAGATTGAGAATCACAAGAAAATAGATACTATGGTTGTGAGGACATAGATGATTCTGAGTGAATTTTTGTCTAATTATAATAATATAGCTGATGTTTGTAAATAGCTGAATTGTACGACCTTCATTTTTAAATTCTTTTATTCCTGCATTTTGTAATAACTAATGTATAAATATTAAAAATATTCTGAATAAATGAAATGCTCAATTTTATAAATAAATAGTGTTTTCCAGAAATACATTTCAATCAATTAAATGACCAATACTATCATTCCTTATATGAGCTTGCCGATTCCTTTTACAAATAAATGTTTAATATGAGAAAAAAATATAATTCTATTTTATTCAACTCAAGACTCCATTTATTCGTAAAACAATATGCGAAATGTTGGTCCGAAGATGGGCAGAATAAAATTAAAAATAGAAGATTAGTATAGTAAGCAGTTGCTCCGAAAGGAAATTAAATACGCTCGATTTTAATGGTTTCCAAGGGTTGAAGTTCTATTATAAACTGGTGTGACCAGTGCCGGATTTAGGTTTTGGGGGCCCCAGGGCAGTAAGTTGGTGGTGGCCCATATAAGGTCAGTACATTTTGGGGGTATCCCAAAATTCGTGGTGGCTCATGTAAGGTCGGGTTGGAACATTCTAATTCCCAAAATAGTGTAACCCTGTTGGCAATATAGTGATTTGTAAAGTGATAGGTATGTAGATTGGAAAACAGAGTTTAATTGAACTTTTTATTGTTACTTGAACTGACACTTACATTTATTAAATTAGACTGATATTTGGAACAGCTATATAGTAGTTCCTTCCGGTCATTTTCTTTGGATAAATAACTTTCAAACTGTACAAAAGCGGTAAAGAATGTTCGCACCTGTAGAAATAATGTTTTACTAGACTAGACATAATGTTTTACAAATAGCAGTACAAGCAAATGGCTTCAAGATTCTTAAAAATGGGGAGCATTACGAAATATTCAGCATATAAAATTGTAGTAAATAAGTGCCGCATAGAGATACCCTGAAATTTCATAAGGCTCTGTGAAATCTAGTTTGTATAAAGAAAAAGCACATTATATTCCAGAAAATAATTCTAATTTGATTTCTCTATTAATATATATGCTGTTTTTTTTTTTTAAATTCAAAGGCACTTCGGGAAGAGAAGATAGCTCCTCCCCCTGTAAAAAAAATTATGTGCACCCCTCAACTTAACAAGACAGTAAATCCAGAAAAAAAGAATACATTTTACATGAGAATGAAATGCAACTTCAAAATTTTCTCTAGGTGGTGGAGGCCCCTGTTTGGTGGAGGCCCTATGGCAGTGCCCACTTTGCCCATTGGTAATACCGGCACTGGGTGTGACAGATATTTTGGTCCAGTTTTAAGCTGTCACACCGAGATATTTAAAAAATAGAACTCAAAACGAAGAGATTAAAAAAAACAAAAAGTAATTCCGCGATAAGAGTAAAATGCGATTGACTTTATATATTAAAAATCGGTGTGACAGACTTTTCTGCCACGATGAGAGCTGTCACACCAAATTTTCCTAAAAATAGATGATATTAGTAATAAAATGGTATTTCAGAAATTAATTTCCATGTAAGTGCAAAGCACTTATAATTATTGGAAATATAAAAATTTATAAAAAATATTTCTGCCAGGATAAACCCTGGCACACCTAGCCCATTTAGTACCTATGGTTACATACTACCAATTCAGATAAAAAATTTCAGAATCCGTGTAAGTGCAGTTTTACTGTCACCGGCTCCCGGACTATTAAATCGACATAAGTTGATAAGACTGGTCGACACGAAAAATTAAGGACATGGACAGCGAGAAGAAGATGCCTCTTCGACAGAAACCAAGACGGCTTCATATCGGCGGAAGAGCTTAAGTACGTTATGACGAATCTTGAGGAAAAACTCACCGATGAAAAAATCGACGAAATGATTCGTGAGGTTGACGTAGACGGGGACGGTCGGATCAACTACGAGGAATTTCTTCTAAATGTAAAAAGTTGTCTGTATGTCTCATTACTTCTAAGGTGCTCCTTAATTTCCTGATTCCTTTTTTGAGCTTCCTGCACCACTTCCTCAGTTACACGTTATTTCTCCTTGAGATCTTCCAACTTTGTAGCTAACTCCTCCATATTTTCAGCAGCTTCAGATCGTAGAACATTTAAATTGCTATAGTTTCTGATTTGATTCAGAATGTCCGCCTCTTCTTCCCTTCAGTAGCGACTTCTCGAATAAAATGATGTATGTCGACGTGCTTGCTTCGATTATTAAGGGGATATTCTACTTTGAAATGAAAAAAAAAGGGTCATCTTTAGGAATTTATTTTAAGAAAACGAGACATCATATAGGCTTGAAATGTGTTTTATTGTATAAACAAAACGATTGACTTATGAAAAACATTTTTTAAGCCGATTTCATGTCTGCTATCTTCACTAGGTGACGTCTAAAAAAGTGAGTTCTTTTTCTATTCACGAAGCGTAGGCCGAAGTATTGATCTGAAACAGAATATAAAAGTTTCATCTTAAAGAAGACACTTTAGCTAGTGCCGTAACCATATATCACACAAACGTATAAGGAAATATTCGTTCGACATTTCTTAAAATCATCGAATAATCGATGATTAATTGGAAGGAAAAATAAGATATGATTATCAATTAATCAAAACAAATTATTTTGATTATTGCACTCATTTGATTAATTGTTACCATCTCTCTCTTGTAACTGATTGGTACGATATTACTCATAAGACGATTTTAACTAATTAAACAGTTGATCGATAGCTTATTTTCTGAGAGAGCACTGAGAACAATAACACTGGTCTGCAAAAAAAAAAAAAAAAAATTATCCCCTTGAATAATTATGCGCGTTTGTTATAGATTTGATTATGTGAATCTAAATATAGTAATGAAAAAAATGTACCACGTATAGTTTTTTTTTAAACGATATTTTTAATAAAACGGGTTTTTTGCTTAAAAATTATTATCTTATACTTATTAATTATGAAAATATTTATAAAAAAATATTAGAATTAGCTTTAAAACATTAACATCATTACAATTATTTAAAAACAATCCAATTAATTAAATAATAATAGCATTCTACTTAGTAGTTTTCTACCTTTTCATTTTTTCTACGGAGTTACAGCGAGAACAGTGCTGGCGCATGCGTTGGTGTAAAAGCAACGTTATTTAATATCTTTCTTTCTTAAAATGTTAAAACGAGTTTTGTATAGTTATAGTGTAGTATATACGAGCTGAATGGAATAAAGTACTGTTAATGCATAAACGTAGTGCAATAAACATGGAATTTTGAGTGATTAAAAATAAAAAATAAACATTTAAAAAAATTTGTACGTGATAGCAAAAAATGGAACGCGGATATAGATTCAGCACGTTAAAAATTTCATATTCATGATACTTTTATTTGAAGGAGGATTTCGGTGCAGACCAGTGTAATTAGTCAAATAGATTTACATATCGGTGGCATATAACATAGATATGCATATGTGTGTATGTGATATCTCAGCGTAGACATGCTTGATATGAAAAATAAAAAGTTTTATTAGGAGGGTTACATTCAGTTGCAATTTGCAAAATATTTTTTTTTCTCATATTTTAATAGAACATTTTGGCGCAAGGCCCATACTAATTGTTTGGGTAATTTTACTTAATTTCATTATTTGAATACTTCACAATACTTTTTTCCAATTATTCATTATTTATGAAATTAATAATATTTTCCAACTTATTACTCGTTATTCGTGTAATTGATATTACATATCATGTTTAAATAGTGTGTCCATTTTTTAACTTTTTTCTTTTCTTGATAAATGTGATGTTTTCATGATTTCTTCCAGAAAAAAACTCGAAATTTTATTTCACGCTTCTTCAAACTGGCATACAATACACCCATGCACGCTAACATGAATATTCTCGAATTTGCTATAATATGAACTCTTCAAATTGAACTTTTAAATTTAATACTGGGTGTGATGCCCCTAGACCAACATTAAGAGCCCCGCTAATTTTTCAAGTTGCTTTAATATTATGAATTTTTTGCTAACATTAAAGAAAAATTGTTGAAACATGTAAAATGTTTTAAAATTACTTAAAATTGTCGTATTAACTATCAATTATGGGCTTACATCAGTCATTCAAAAAGGCTGGGGTATCCGAAACCCCCTGTGTAGTTAATGTAATTATTTTAAAGTGAGTATATAGTTTAAAGGCTAATATTAAATCCCTATATATGTTTGTAAATGTTTGCAAGATAAGTATGCCTATAATATTTATATTTTTTAATTTTGATTTATATGTTTGCCGTTCATTACTGCTTTCTTGTGAATAGTCGAAAAATAAATTGATTTCTTTTTAATGAATTTTTTTACATATTTATTAGTTTTTTTATTTCAAAAGTTCTTTGATTTGAAATGAAAAACTATTTAATTTTTATCTTTGATTAATAAAATTTTTTTTTTATTTTTTTTTTATTTATTTATTTATTTTGTGCCAGATAATATAATATAGTTTCATTTTACATTCATTACTTTCTATGTTTACAGAGATTGTATTTATTTTTCTTACAACTGGGATACTTCTGTTTTATTTAACTAAGTATTATATTTAATTTCATTTTCCAGATTTATTGCAGTAGAGTAATAGTGGCAAAGTAAAACCTCTATATGTAAATTTAATAAAATTAATAATTATTTCAAAATACATATATGAAGAGCCTTACATAAAAACACTACGGGAATGTGAACATTTCCATTGAAGTATTTTGTAATTAGTTCTAATGTATAGAAATAAAATCGTCGCTCACAAAAAAAAATTTAAGAAAAAATTAGCGATCGTTAATACAATTAAAATTTCCGCTGCTTGCCTTACTAAATGGGATCTGTCGGTTAAGTTAAAGTAGAAGAAGCTTTGTTAGTTTGTGAAATGGTTTGAATCTTGAACTTAGGCAAAAGTTTTTGTCGCAATTAATATAGCCGGCCACACTTCAAATTTTGGATACAATTTTTGAAAACCACGGATCGTAATGGTTATATGTAAATTTACTGATAATGGTTATTTATTACATATTTATTGAATACTGGTTAGGGGAAAGTGGTTATCAGTGGATCGATGGTACCTACACATTGAAATAATTAATATAAAAACGGTAGCATCTATAATAACCAAAGTACATATCTACAGAAAAAAACTCACAGCAATTCGACAGTAATTTTGTGTTTTAAAGGATTTCCAAAAATTACTGATCCACGGATGACCAATTTACCCTAGATGATAACTAATAACAAAATTGAAAATTATTTCTTATTTTTGATAAACAAATAAATAAATTTTGAAACCATAGTTAAACGATAACCAATATGTTTTAATTGAAAATTAACCATTAGTGTACAATTTTTATTTTTATTTTATTGGTAATACTTCTTAAAATTACAGCGGAAATTTATAGTTCATTTGATAGCGATAAAGTTGTTCCTAAGTTATTACAAGACTACAAAATTATTTTTCTTTAATTTTTTTTTTGGTTTTTGAAAAATTCAAACATTCTGTAACTGTGCATGGGAGCTTTTTTTGATTTATTCATATTAATTAATAAATTAAAAATATTTACTCTCTTCACAAACGTACAAAGTTTTTATTTAATATTTCATAAAAATAATAATATTTTGTACTTAATAAAATTAACACTGACTGATAGACAACGCACAGCACAGATAAACCGCACAGGACTTCCTTATATAACGTAGGTGAGCACTAATAAAGGGTTTTTGAAAATTCATCCCCTAAGGTGGTTAAATAGAGAATGAAACTTTGTACGGAAGTTTGTCATTTTAGATGAGAAATTTCATCGGACACATGGGTAGTCACATAAAAATTTAAATAAAACGTTCTTTTCTAAGAAATCTCTGTCAGTCACATCACACAGAAATAAGAATCTTAATTTAAATATTTTTTTCGGTTTTTTATGAAATTTTTTGTTAGATGGTGATTTTTATTTGTTGATTAGGAAAATAAAAATCATTGAATGCTTTATATTCCTAATCAGAAATATAAATCATTATGTGATTATTATTTATGATCGGGATAATAAATTTTACTTAATGATTTTTATTCATGATCAAAAAATATAAATCCTAATAACTGTTATGGATGATTGCAAAAAATAAAAAACTTTAATTAGCATTCAGATGCAACTGAAACTATTAACTTAAACTTTTCATTCGGAATTTAAAAACGTAATTCATAAATTAAGTAATTAAACAATGAGTTTTAAAACAAAATTTATAACAGCTACGACAACCGACTAAAATCAATTATATCATTTGTAGCCTTACTTAGGTTCAATACTACTTTTTATAAAAGGTTTAATTTTTTTCGCCTGAATAAAAAGTATAAATTTGATAATAACGATTATGACGTAATTTTTGCTTTTCGATCGCTCGATAACGATTATCAAGTCATTTTTATTTTTCGATTTCCCGATAACAATTATCAAATAAATTTTGTTTTTCGATTGTTCGAAATAAAACTCATTTCATTACTTTCCTTCTCTGAAGGAGTAATACTACCTTGTGAGCATGAAATGATGGGTAATATTCTCGTTTTTTTACGAAAGACAAATTAATTTATTGCAAAAAATTGTTATACACATGTTTGTACATGAATTGAGGTACTTAAAATTTTTTTCAAATAATCATTTAAAAATAAAATAGCGGTGCAGCAGCTTTCACAAGAAAATCTACTTTTTTTTAGAATACCTTCTTGGCCGCACTTCTACAGGTTGTAATTTTGCATCTAATGCAAAAGATCAAAAAAATTCTTGAAGTATTATTCAATATATACATAGTGAACATACGATATTTTGAAAATATTAATTTAAGTCAATCGGTTGAGAATTGAAAGCGCTAGAGGTACGGCCAGCTCGAAATACCTACAGTACTTTCGAGAAAAACGCGAATCAAATTTCAATTAAAGTTTCGATTTACCATGTTGTATTTTTTAACGGATTTTCAAGCGAAAAGAAATTTCTGGTCCAAACTGAATTTTCCAAAAAGACAAAGCGGCCATTCATAGTGCAAGAGTTGTGAACGAATTTTTTAAAGAAAGAAATGTTGAGGTTTTAGATTGCCTGGGAAGAAGTCTAGAAAGTCTATGGGGACTTTTTTCCAGGAAAATATATAGTAATGGACGCCAATGTTAATCAACAACTGAGCTGAAAGACGGAATAAGACGAGTCTGGTGTAAAATTTCCGACATTTATCTAAAAAACCTAGTAAATTCAATGCCAAAGCGGCTTTTTGAAGTGATTTTAAGTAAGGGTGGCTCAACGAAATATTGAACCAAATTTCGTTCGATTCAACAACATAGAACACTTGTAATTCAACATGCGTTTATTTTTATTTCCATGACAATTATGATCAATTTTTAGATTTTACTTTCACAAACTCTTTTATTTGATATGAATTATTTTGCTATGATTTGGTGTTATAAGTAGTATAAGTCTAATAATGAAATCCGTTTACGCTATAGCAAAAATTTAAAATTAATGAGACCCTATATTTCTATTTCTACCACTGAATGCAGGGTGCTTCGTTAAGGTCTGAACAGGATTTTGCCAATCAGGGGATGCACTACTATTAAAACCAGCAATAAATGCAAAAACTCTGAGCTAGCTAACTAATTTCTATTAATTCTGATAGTACCCGAAAATCTGCATTCTTCTACCGCAGCGGATAGTGCAGATTTCAGCGGAGGGACGGTTTAGATTGAAAATTTTTTTAGAAAATGCCCTCATACTATCCAAAAACAACAATAAATGCAAAAAATCAGAGCTAGCTGACTAATTTCTATCAATTCTGATAGTACCCCAAAATTGGCTTTTTTCTTTCTGCTCCAACCTAATTTTGATTGTACTAAACTACCTTAAAAATAGTCCCAAAATATGCAGCTGTATAGTTTTGGTTGAAAAAAATGGGCCTAAATCATACAGCTGCATGGTCTGGGGTGGAAAAATGGGGCCAGACCATCCAAAATGAAAAAATCGGTTTAACCATGCAGCTGCATAGTTAGGCCTGAAAAAATCGGACTAAACTATCCAGCTGCATGGTTTGGGGCAATTTTTTCAGGCCAAGCTATGCAGCTGCATACATAAATACATACATAGTCTCCTGATCAACGTTTGTCCGGAGACACCCCCCTAAAATTCGTCATTCACCCCTAAAATCGCAATCGAAAATTTGGAGGAAGTGAACCCAGAAAACGCTTTGTAAGGCCTTTGAGAAACATCGTAGGATTTTGGTTGATATCATGTTAGAAAGCTGAGCCTACAGGCTTTTTAAGGATATTTCTTACGACCCAATTGATCAGTCGTTCTGCCGATTTTTTGTATGGGAAGATCAATGGTTTTTCTGAGAAAAAGCTTCCCTGTCTTGTGGCCTTTCTCAGAAAAACAAACTCCACTCGAATCCTACGACGCATTCCAAAGTTACTCGTACTAAAGTGGTTCAGCATCATGGACCAGGTGTAGAAAGAAAATCCCCAATTCACACGAAATCTCTTTAACTTAAACCGACTTCACGCATCGAATTTCGCAACAAAAATTAGAAATTCGTGTTAATTACATACGTCCCTAGAAATCCCAACGCGGCTAGGTCGAGGCTCCAGCGGCACCGACGAATAAACGTTGATCAGGAAACCAAGTAGAATCGATTGGCTTACCCCTGTTCAGACCTTACTGAAACACCCTGTATAAAGAGAGAGTGTTTGTTGTAATGTAAGAGGTAATCTAGGCAACTATTGAGCCGATTTAGATAATTCTTTTACCAACGGAAAGAAACCCAGCCGTGGTTATCCCTATATATGTATGTACATACATATGTATATAAAATCGAAAATTTGTTTGTTTGTTACTAAATTACGCCCAAACGCTGGGTCCGATCATTTTCATTTTTTTATGGGGGGGCATTACATATCTCGACTTAACATATAGGCTACTCTTTATTCGCGGATTTCAAAATGGCGGATCTAAGATGGCAGCTAAAAATTGTAAAATTCAAGGGATTGCTATGAAAGTTGATACTTTGGGGGTTTTTGAAGGTCTTGATTGCGAATCCATGTTCGAATTTCCGAAATTTTAGATGGCAGATCTAATATGGCGAGCAAAAATTTTCGAACTTCAACGAATTCAATTGAAAATTAGTACTATGGGTATTTTGAGGCCACTAATTTCGAATCTACTATTAAAATTTGGAAATTCAAAATGGCGTACCCAATATGTTTCTTTGTTGCTTAACAACGCCCCTTTAACGCTTGGTCCAATCATTTTCATTTTTTGAGATAAGGAACTACATATCCCGACTTATATACATAGTTTTATTCGCGGGCTTCAAAATGGCGGAATTAAGATAGCGGCCAGCAATTGTAAATTTCAATGGATTCAATATGGCGACCAAATTTTTGAAAGTAATATCATGAGAAAATAAATTAGAATGGTTGATTCAATACCCAGTAATTTAATATTGAACATTGCCATGTGTAACGAAGAGATAATTTCTATAACGAGTAGGCAATCAAAATAAGGTTTACAACTTTAATGTTTTCCAATAAGGTAACGATGGAATAGTAAAAAAAAGTAATACCTTTATTTATTTATTTAACATTTAATAATGGAAACGTATAAGTACAGAATAGATTATGAGCCCTTCTGATATGGATGGTGGTAGCAAATGGAGTTTTGGACGGTTCTGCACCACATCCACAGATTTTAGGAATACTTCTAAACTTCCTAATCTGGCTGAAGTACCAACAGTTTAAAAGTATTTAACTCAGTAGTATTTTTGATACACCGGGTGAAACCGGGTTACTCAGCTAGTATTAAATAAAATTGCTATCATTTTCTGGAACAGTATAATTATTACATTAAATATACTTGATAATTATTATATTAAAAACTTGAAAAACGCAAAGAATCCGCAAAATTTCATTTTCTAATAAATTAAAAAAAAAAATTATTGTTTTCCCAAAGCCTTTGGTGGAATTTCATTTAGTACTATAACAAACATATCCAAATTAAATGACTGATTTCAGCCGATTGTCGATTTGAAGTCGAATTACATACATATCTAAGTTTTAATAAATGTACTTATAAAGCTCATCGGTTTTTCGATGCTGTATTCGATAAGCTTATTTATTTCCTCAATTTGATTAAAATTAGCATCTGTTGTACATTTTTGTAATTTAATAACTTTAGACGTTATAAATTTGGTTGCTACTTACATAGGTACTATTTTTGTAAATATTTGGAATTTAATAGTACGTATTTTAGTGGTCTCGCCTCGCGCGTACGAGGAATAAAGCGACTTTTAAAACGAAACGCCTCAAACCTAATCCGATCAATTTCATGAAATTCAACTATTTCGGAGCTCATTTCGAGTTAATTCGAGTTCTTCGCTTTAATTTGCACCTGCTCAGCATTTTTCAGCCGGACTATGAGAAGGGGCCAGAAACTGACTGGAATTTGAAAAAAAAGAATACAGACAAAAGCTGGTCGCATCTGAGAACCTTTTGTTCGTTCTCATCGCTCTCTCGCGAGCCGAGTTCGCGTCCTCAGGTGCTTATTTACCTGGATGGTCGTGACCAGAACAGAAGACACCAGGGCAGACGAACCTTCGCGGTGCTCCGCTCGCTGTATCGATTCCGGATTCCAGTTGCTAATTTATGCCCAGCACGCAGCTCGGGGACGACAGTGGCCAGCTGTCACTGGTTTTCCTTATCGCAAAAATAACTCCGTAAAAAAGTAATGCGCCCCAAGCTCCCCGTTTCGTGAGCACCGGAGCACCGGAGGCACGGGAAGGAGACTCGCGAGCTTCGATTCACGTAATAATTCTCAAAGTTGGAGCCAAGTTGGAGCCTTCTGCACATGTTCGGCGCCCTCTGACGTCACTTCGAGCGGGGATTTTGATGAAAACTCGTTGTGAATTGTATGTCTTTGGATTTTCTGTAGTTTTATTAGTAGTGAATTCGTTCGCTATGTGCTGCTGATTGAAGATAGATTTCGCGTCTGCGGGTGGATGTTGTGAGATGTGCGAACTGCGATTTGTGGTGGTCGCCTCTTGATTTTCGATTGTTTTCATCATTCGCGGGTCGAATAAAAAGGTTAAAAGGTGTCCCGGAGCCAGTCGATAGTCGAGCAACTCGCCAGTTAACACTTAGTGGTTTTTTTTTTCTTCCAGTTTCGAAGCTTCACGATCCAAAAAGTGCTAACAACACGAACTCGCCCACGTCACAAACCAGCAGCAGCAGCATCGGAGGCAAAGTAGGTGGGCTTCGGTCGACGGAGCCCCATTCATCGTTGTGTGTAATTGTTCGGAGTTCGGGACAGTTTAAACGTGATAACAGGGGAGCTCCTGTGAACCCCCGGGAGGAAGGAGCTCTTTTTAGTACTCGCCGAGACGCTGCTGACGGAACGGCTCCAGCAGTCATCGGGGGCTCGTGGAAGCGATCAAAGGTGCCAAAAATTCAGTGTGATTCCGTTCTATCGCCTAAGTCGAATCGAGGCATTTTGTCGAGAGAAAATCGATAATAAAATTTAGAAAAAAAACGAGTAAATCGGTGTGAATCTTTCGTTTTTGTGCCCCGTGCCCCGCAAATTTGGCCCATCTCCAACCGAAGGCTTTATGGTACCTGAGCTGCCAGGTGTCGTTTGATATCAAAGCACCCGATTTGAGTCGCCATGGAGTGGTTCCATATGGTTCAGTTTATCAGCCTCGTAGCAACCGCTGCGCTCGGGCTCCAGGCACCCCCCGGCTACGATGCGGACGGGGATTACTCGTTCAAGAGATTCCCCTTTCTCATGCCAAATGTGCACCCCAATCGAGTAAGTAAATACAAAAATTAAATTCTATAGTCAGCCCCTCCTCGCCCGCCCCAAACCACCCACTGCCCAGTTTCTGGTGTCGAGGTGGCTAATTCCCGTGACTGGAAAATTTGATTAAACCTCGATTTTCTCGGTTCGATGCATCAATAATAATTGGTAACTAATTTTATGGGCAGTTTTTTTAAATATCCTGGATGTTACATTGGGCACTTAACATTTGGGCAGTAAGTACATACTTTGTTTTGCAATACTTTAATTAATTGTATAAAAGAATAAAAAAACACGTATTTAATATTTTTCAAAATGCTATCCAATGATACAAAACCCGATCGCCCATCCACACCCCCTGGGGCTGGGATGGGGGTAACTTTAAAATTTTTAATGGGAACCCCCATTTGTTATTGCAGATTCGGATTCTACGGGAAAAAATACGAAACTTTTATCTAAAATATTTGGGTGAGGGTGAGCGGTTAGCTTTTGTATCATTGGATAGCTTTTTGAAAAATATTAAGTACGTGTTTTTGGTTTTTTCGATTCGATCTGTATTTCTCGAGATATCCCACCAAAAACATACATGTAAAAAAACAGACCGAGTTCTCGTCAAGACTGTGAGCTTTGTTATCTCAAAAAAAAAAAAAAAAAAACTGAAATGTAGAAATTATACCAAGTTTCTTGCCTACATGTTATTAGCAGTGTTTTGATAAGCACAGAAAAATATTGTGTGAATTGGTAAATTTACAGACAAAACTTGGAAAGCTTCAAGGGTCTCAATATTGCTCAATTATGTAATAAAAAATTGCCTCCTTAAAAACTATTTATGTTCCAAATTTCAAAGCTGTAGCTCGGTTGGAAGTACCTTAGACTTATGATAATCTATCAGTCAGTGAGTCAGTGAGTGCCCAAATATGCGATATTTGGGCACTCGTATCTTGAAAACTATTCCACCTAGACGTATGAAATTTAGAATACTGCTCTTCTTTGGTAACCTTAACTGAAAAAATGCAAGAACTTCGCCGGGCGCGCTCTGTGCGCTTAGATTTCGGATTTCTTGTTACACCTAGTATAAATACTCAAAATCTCGCAATACCAGCAAGCTGTGAATAACTTTAGGTTTGCGTCCTAAGTGTTACTCAAAACGTTCAATAAGCAGTGCCTCATAAATGTTCTACTCGTCCGCTCTTTTTTCCTCTGTGCTTTTACCGACCGCCGAGAACTGCCCAATCATTCATTTTACCGTTCAAATATTTAATATACCGCTCAAATTCTTTTATATTATCAGCTACATTTTACCCCCCACAATTACTTTAATTACTGGAACTAAAATTTTGAACTGCCCAAATGAAATTTTAACTGTCCATTGTGACATCCCGGATATTTAAAAAACTGCTCAAATAATTACTTTGAATTAAAAACATATTAAATATAATTTTCGGTGGGGTTTATGGAGATTTCGACTGCCTTCGGATCCTGACAGGCCTTGATCTGGCATTGCACTTCACAAGTGTTAAATTTCTACCATCAATGAAGGTTGCAAAAATTGTTGTTACTTATTTTTTGTACGTTTTAATAATGATTTTGAGGGATTACATATATACCCCTTGAACATTGGAATAGTTGAACGTTTTCAAAAAATCTTATCTTTTTAACCAAGGTTCTGCGCATTATGATTTTATATTTAAATTAAAGACCAATATTTTTACTATGCTTTTAGCATTTTTCGTTCAATATTAAACAAATACAAATTATAAAAAGAAGAATGTTACAATCTTAAAATATATACTAAACATTTTGTTTCATTTCATCCAATCGTCCCCTTAAGAGTTTATCTGCGAATCTGCGTAAGACGTGGTAACCTAAGGCAAGAAAAGTAAATTAAATGAAGCTTAGTCTCTATGGAAGGCAATTTTTGAGATTTAGAAAATCACAATTCATGGAGAGAACGCGATATCCGCCATTGCTCTGCCGAACGAAATCGATTTTCCGTATTTACATGTTTCTGATTTCAAATTAATAATTTATCGATTTGGATTTGTACGAACAATAGCGGTAAACTTTGCATAATTAAATATGTGTTATTGGAATATGAAAACTCATTATCGGACAAGGTCCGTTTCTGGTAGCTCCCCACCTACAGTTAATAAATAAATAATTACGCCTTCTGGTTGGTAAAGTCCTTCCCATTGTTTATTTCGAATTATATTATTCGTGGTGATAGAACTAGGAATAGGTTTAATCTACTTTCCCATCGAGCCTGCTAGCGTACCACTTTGAACAATGAAATAATCCCCAGATCTGGTGAATGTAATTCGTATTACATAAAAGGAAAGGTCACCGAGTTTATGGCTCAATGAAAACATTCGCAAAATCCAAGTCTATTAAATATCAGTAATTATTTGCAGAGCTCCTTAATTCCAGAGTTCCGCAGAAAATATATTCAGCACCTATTAAGGACTAAAGGAAAAGAAAATTCTTAGACGACTGCTGGGAGTTTAAATTATTTACAGTCCCACTTTGGGAGAAAATATTTTCTTTTGAACTGGCTCCATTTCTTAACCAAAGGATAGGTAAACGTTTTCCTGGATTTTTAACCCCCAAAGGAGATTCTCAGAATATTTTGCTGAGAAGATTAATTTGCCTTTACCTTTTATCCGAGGAATGCAGCCAATAACGTAGAATACTTTGCTGGGCCTCAACCGAAGTCTTCCAAGAATATTCCAAGTATTCGCAAAAGTCATTAATTATACCCCAAAAACCATAGAAGCTCCTTTTGCAGAGACAAGGAGATTTTCAGAACGTAAATCGAATCAAAGGTTTTCGTGACATATTATCTATGTAGTGGCATAGACAAATAAATAAAATAAATAAATATTTATTTGTCTATGGTAGTGGCTAGTAGAAAAAATATGAACATAAACCGTAGGAACAGAGATGAAATGTATAACAAATTTTCTGTTAATATAAGAAAAGAAAACTAATTAAACCACATACACACATAGTCTATGCCGCAATAAGACTTCAATTCAGAATGGAAATAAAATTATTTTTTGGGGACTTGTAAATTCAATCATGAGTTCAATCTTCTATACAGTGTGTTTTTTTAAAGGTCTGAGCAGAGGTATGCCAATCGATTTTACATGGTCTCGTGATAAACGTTTGTTGAAGACCCCTCTCCCCCCGGGGTCCTTCACCCTTAAAATTGCAATCGAAAATATTGGGGGAGTGAACCCAAAAAACGCCCTGAGAGACGTTGTTGAAAGTATGTTAAAAACCGAGGCTTCAAGTTTTCCAACGATACCTCTTAACGATCCAATCCGTCAACAAACAAGCGAGAGAGGCCGCGTCAAACTTCGAAAATAGCTATTTCGATGCCCAAAATTCGACTTTGGCCCTTCGTTCTGCCGATTTTTTGTATGGGAAGATCGGAATTTTTTCTGAAAAAAAGCTTCTTGTGGCCTTTCTCAGAAAAAAACCGCACTCGAATTCGATATCACGTTCGGAAGTCGTGCTATAGTGGATCAGCACCATGATAACTCGTGTCTGTGCGCGCATCACATAAAACTACTGAAGATATCAAAATGCGGCTTGTTTAATTTCTTTGTAGGAGTCCAGTGATTTATTTAAGCTATATCTATTGAAAATGTAAACACAGGATGTCGGCAAGTCTCCAATGAACAGATCAACCAACCACGAACCAACCAACCAAAGTGCTGAATTGGTTGAATCCCGTGTACAAGCCCTTGCCTGTAGTTGTGCCTGCCGGCTGTCAAAACGGGCAAGTGTTTAATCTGGAAGAGTTTTTATCCCTTTTTGTCACTACAATCGATTTGAATTTTTAAAATCATATTTATGAAAGGTGTACGCTAAATTTTGAACGACACAACTCTGAGCCAAAAGCTTACTTTGAATTGTGAACTCAGTGTCAAAATTCAGTGTGTATCTTTGACAAGTGTAATTTCAAAAATTCAAACGGATACTTATTAGATACATCTATTAGGCGACGAATTCACTCATTTGTTAATGCTTTCCAATGATTTCAACTCATTTAATTTTACCACTCTCTTTCCTAAATAAATTAGGTTAATTAATCAAAACACAAACATACCAAATATGTCTGTAATTTTTGTCCGTCTTTCGTCAATAATCTTTTTATATAAATAAAATCATAACTAGCTTCGTGTCTGTACGCACGGGCATCTGTGGGCATTGCTAGTAATAAATAAAACTGAAAATAAGAAAATATCTTTTAAAGAACAAAATACACAAATATTTGGAATTCGTAGTTTCTTACAACATATGTTTATTTGCTTATATAATAAATACATATTCTGTATATGTGTCTGTACATGAAATATTTTTTAAATATTATAATCGTAGTTGACATTATTATCGATATGGAGGCCAAAACAGCAATTTTTAAAACTTTTGTATATTTGTTTGTATGTACGCGCATTACGCGGAAACTACTGCACGGATTTAAATAAAACCTGGTATGTAGGTAGCTTATGTGATAGGTCAACATATAGGATACTTTTTATCATAATAGAAAAACGAAGTTATCGTGCGGTAGTCAAAAAACTATATTTCATAACTCATAACTCATAACTCATTTATTTCATTATCTTAACATGCTCCAATTTAGATTTACAAATTTTATTTACTTATTTTAAGTGTTTCGAACGATCGGCTAGTTCTTTACAACTTAGGTATATATCGGCTAAAACAGAAGATTAATGTGGTTGAAAAAACAAAATTGTATGTTGAGGAAAAATTTCAAAAAAAAACCTCCTTGTATAAAAACTATATTTGGAATAACTCAATGGAATGAAATACAACCTTCATGTTTCTGTTACTCACTAATAGATGTCGTCACGGATATCTCAAAACGCGCTCATGATTTGTTTTGACGAATTTATATAACAGAGGCGGTTGTGGACCCGCACATATGACCTTTTGTAACTTTGTTTTTGTATATCTGGTTTTCAAATTCCAAAACGTCGCGCGGACAAACTTGCGGGCACAGCTATTTCTATAAAGAAGAATAAAAAACATGACCGAATCCAATTGCACTATGTATTTTCTTTTTGCTTCTTTTCTGCCAATGATCAAATACAAATTAAATGTACTAGTGCTAAATTAAATAAAAATAATTTGAAAACTTATTGCACAGCAATAAATCGGTTTACAAAAGTAGATGAAACTCAGTTAAAAACTTGATCTTTTGCATAAAAATCCTACTTTTCTCAGCATAACATCAATCAGCGCAATAAATAAGAATTGCAAGATAAAGATATATCAATTGCTTTAAAATCTATAAGATTAACAGACAACATTTTTAATACAGATTATGTAATCTTTGATATCGTCGAAGAAAGACACCAAAACGTAATCCAAAGGCTTCAAAAGCTCGATACTTCAGAAATCTTCCGCTTATCGCTTTCAATGAAAAATGTCAAGCATAAACTCGAAAATCTAATTTGTTGATACAGAAATTAATGTATTGACTACATTACATACATACGTATTTTTAGAAATAATCGGAAATAGTTATTGTAGCAATTATAACTAACCTCGTTAAACCTTAAAATTTGCTGTTTTTAATCCTAATTTAAAACTAATTTGTAACGTAAATTTCCATAACTGAAATTAATGGATTATTCTTGAAGTTATAGGCTCATTATATTTCTTATCTGCAATATACAAAAGTCAATCAAGTGCGAGTTAAATCCAAGGATTCCACTTTAACTTCAATAAAAAATATTCATTTTTATTTATAAAAAGAAGTTATTGTAATGTTCTGGAAATATTTTTCATTGAATGTAAATCTTAGAGCAAAAAAATTTCTTATTGCTATGCTGCTGATTAAAGAAATGTAGAGGCCTGCATATATGTAGATTTTTAGTCCTTTGTTGAAAGTTTTGTTCAAGAAAGTTTTTGGTATATGAATTAATTTTATATTTTTGTCCATGAAACCACAAATAATTAAATGTTTTATATTACGTAAAAACTGCGAATAAATCAAATCCCACATATGAAAAAACCCACTTATTGCGCAATTCTACCAATATTAAATATACAAGCAAAAATCAATATTTTTACCCAACAAATTGTCTCTTATGAAACCTAATTAAGTATCGGGTTTGGGACCGAAGAGCAATTTAAAATTTTACCTTTCTTATTAAGAAAGGTTGATGCATGAACAAAATTGTTTTATTTAAAAACAAAAATAATTGGGTATTCTGATAAAAATTCGGTAGGTATATGTAGAAATGAGAAAAGTTGTCACATTAATGAAAATTGGTGGCACTATATTTAATGGCAACAGTTATAAAATGATATTGTGATTAATTTGGCTTTTCGAAAAAGTTTTATTAATATATTCGATTCATTTTAAAAATCATACTAATTAGCTTTTAGTATGTAGATATATTCTTCAAATGAGTACATATATTTGAGAAAAATTTGAGGCGGTATAAAATACTTTGAACAAATCGTTCACCAGCTCTTAGTCTATAAGCCTTTTCTAAACTTGTTAACAAAGGCGGATTTTAGAGATTAAAGAAATCTTTCATAAAATGTTGTCAAAATGCATTATGACAAATATAAAATTTACACTCTTTGGAGTTCCAACAATCTAATGACCCAATAAACGAAATCTAGAATTTGCAATTTCAAAATTATTTTGTAATTAAAGTCTAATTTGATATCAAATTTTTTGCGTGACTTAAATATTCTTCTGAACGTATTAAATTCTCTCCAGAGTGAATATTAATTTTGGAGATTCATTGTTTCAAAAAAGGGGCCGACTTTTTTAAGCTCAAAATGTGCCGGAAATAACTAAAGTTATAGAAAAAAATAACGTTCATTCGTTTTTGAATTGAAAATAATGTTTTTGTTAAAATCGAAACCCTGGCTTTTCAATGTCGCTAATCTGTTTGATGGAATTTGTAAATCTTTACTAGATTGTCATCAAGCAAAACTTTTTAATGTTTTCGGGGTCATTAAATTTTCAAATTCATATGTAAAATTTTTGCAACAGCAATAGCGCAATTTCATGCATTTTCATAAAATGCGAAATGCCGCAGGAAAAGCGTAAGCTATTTTGAAATAATAAATGAAACAGTCTCGCCAGATTGACGTTCTGTAAAAAGGTTACATCCTATGAAAGCATTGGCTTTTTATCATAAATTTTAAAATACACTCAGAGAAAAACAACGTAAATTTATTGAAAAACCATTTTAATTTTACAATTTTCCGCTATGAAATCGCGCCATAGCTGTGTGTTTTTAATTTAAAATTGACATTTTGAAATTAACAATGGAATTAGTTACACATTGTTCGTTTTATAAACAAAATTTATTAACTTTAATATAAAAATGTCGTACGTCAAATTTAAATTTTAAATATTTTGTAGCAAAGTTGTTCAATAAAACTTCAAATTGTTTTTATTTGAATTTGAAGCTGAACATTTTAATTTTTTCATTCTAATTTGTCAAATTGACGTTGTTCAATGTAGATTTAATAACGTTTCAATTTCAGTTCAACGTTGTAATTGTCGTTTTTATGATTATAATTTATTAAATTAAGGTTGTTCAATGTAGGTTTGATAACGTTTCAATTTCAGTTCAAAGTTGTAATTTTTTCTTTTATGATTATAATTTATAAAATTAACGTTGTTCAATGTAGTGGTAGGGTATCACTTTTCTAACAAAATTGGTAGGCCAAAGCATTAAACTACATTATAATAGCAGAATAAAAGCGCTTCAAGCGCTCTATGTTAAAATCGTTCTCTGAACAAATTGTTTAATTAATTGTTTAAATTTTTACGGTTTTAGATTTCAACACAGAGAGCAGGTTTGAAACGCTTTTATTCTGCTATTATAGTATAGTTTAAATTAAATCATATGTCGCGCTTCCCGAGCAGGCCAATTTTGTAAGGAAAGTAACACTACTGCTTTAATACTGTTTAAAAATGTATTTTGATTTTAAAAAATTTAATTTTGTGTTTTTTACATATAGAAAAATATATCTCCATTAGCTCATTAATCTGTATTAAATGTTTTTTAGTAAAATCACGCCAGGGTTTTTGGTTATAAATAAATGAAAAAGTAACATCATAAATTAATGTTGCTCAATCTAATGCCAAAGCCGGCAGTGGTTCTTAAAGAAGCTGAAAAATACAAGCATTTAGAAGAAAAATGTTTAAAAATAAACTACAATTTTTAGTTATAACAAAATTTATTCCTTTTTTTTTGTACATATATTACAGTAATTTTAAACAATTCAGGTTTTGGTTTTCAGTGTTAATCTAGTGTGGTGGTAGTATTTTTAATCTTGAGTTTAAGTGTACTGATCATTTTTCTTCACTGTTCAAAAGTACAGATAAATCCTGCAATTTTGAAAAGAAAAACTATGTTTGAATCAGTTCAAATACTACTAAACATCGGGTCCTTAATTTTTTTTAATGCTTTCGTGTGCTTTATTTATTACATTTTTATTCATCTTACCTGGTTATTAGATGGTGATGAAATTTCTGAATTGGTTTTAATCCATGATGAAATCCTTGAGTCCGTAGAAATAGTTTCGTCATCTATGCCATACTTATGAAAGAATAAATATTTTAATAATAATTTTCTAAATTTTTAGATGACGAGCTCACTTTTTGTTTCCTCCAGTGAAATAATTTTTCGCGGAATTGTGCCCTTAAGCCAATACTTTTTATAGCGTCTCTAATATCCTCTTTTGACAGATATTTGAGGCTTTCGTATGTAATATCAGCTTCTGTAAACAAGCAAACTCTCAATATTTCCTTTTTACCACAAATCACTCTTTTTATTTCAATTGCAGCAAAATGAAATGTACCTTGCAAAGTTGTGTATAATATCTCCAAATTCCACTCAGTTAAAATTGTATGCAAATTTAAATCAAAATTGCATGTCGGGGGCACAGTTATGAGTAACTCCGGGCATTCGGAATTGACACTGATTTCTTGATTGATGTAAGAATCCATAGCAAAAAATGGCAAATTTATTTAAAAACACCAGGCAGCTGTCACAGTCACAGATCACTTGTCACTGACGAAATGTTTCCACCGGCTAAGGATAATGCAGTTTTGTCGGTTTACAGCGCAAAATGTTGAAATAAAAACGAATTAATGGCATTTTAAAATGGTACTTTTAAAATCAAAAGGCAAAGTATTTAGAATCAAAATTGTTGCTTTATACTTTTACAATGAATTTATTGAATCTATAACACGCGATGTTATTTTTTCATTAAAACGTTTTGTTTTTAAATGTACGTTGAATAATGTTAAATTAAAAGCCAGATATGTATAAACCTGTGATCAATTTTAATACAAAAATATTCGTTTTTAATTTATACATGATCGTTATGAATGGAAAACTTTTCAACATTGAAATAAAAACGACGCCACTTGAAGCGCAGTTTTAAAATTAACATTGTTTTTTTTTAATTTTACGTTGCCATTTTTGTCTGAGTGTACCTGATTACGTTTCAAACAAGCAGACTGAAAGAAGGTTTATTACAGCGGGAGAAGTACTTCTGTGATGACTTCAGTGAACATTCTCACTTCGTATATTTTTATGGGATGCGGGAACATTAACTTTTCAGATGAAAATTAACTTAGTTATTAAACACGAGATCTCATGGCATTTTCTAATATAAAAACGTTCGGGTAAGGCATAAAAATACCTTGAAAGTCTGCCATGGTTTGGAATTTTTTGGGGTGGGTTGTCCTGACTGAGGCATTTGTACGTTTTAAAGATGAACTTCAAGGAGGCAAAGTACGTCCGAACATGCGAATTGGGAGTACCATATACATTGAGCAAAAAACACTCTCGTTTCGAGATATTTTATACAAATGATATCGATTTGCGTTCTTAGTAGGAGATTACCAGACATTTAAAATCGCACGATAGAATTCATTTGGATTGGGCTTGAACAAGCAGAATAAGTATGAATATGTTTTTTTCGATTACTTTAAAATAAAGTACTTTGTCGGGGGAAAGAAATACGTCCTTTAGTATTAGCAGAAAACTCTACACCAATTGAGATAAATTTCTTCGGGCAGGAAAACTCAATTTTCTGGGTATCCAACGATGTATTTGATTACCAGGGCCCTAACAAGATTTATTTAGTGCGATTTTTGCCCGTTTTGGCAACACATGCGTTATCCAAAGGATCTAGACTGTTTGTAAATTGTATAGCCTTCGTGCGGTTGTATCACAACATTCGGACTTCATTATTCTTCTGGTGCGAGCACATAATAAAATGTGAATTACAATGCACAGCAGCTCGGCACTGATGTCTGGTTGGTACAAGTTTCCACTGATGTGTTATTTATGGTACCATCCATCAGTGAAGGCGTATAACCATCTTTGGACCACAGACTAATAAATCTCTATTTGAAATGGATATTTATAGCGTAATTGCAGACTTTCTTCTCCAGTTCTTCAATCTAGCTCATTATGGGTTTCTTTTTAACTTAACTAACTTTTTGTCATTGTGAAACCTTAGGACCTAAGCTAGCCAAATATAATCATTACCCAAATGCACTAATGAGCTTCGACTCAGACTCTAAGAAAAATGAAATGCTTCAAATAATGAGCGCAATTATTCCAACTAATGTGCTATAAATTAAAGAATTTTTATTTCAGTCCAACAATTGGCGTATTTTCATTTATTTCAAATTTAATAGAGAATACATTTTTAAAACTTTAACTTAAATAAAATACGACTTTTCAAATTTAAATATGAGGGATTCTATATACAAGCCAGAACTAACTCTTATTAAACAAAACTAATTCTTTTAGATTACAAGTGTGCACATAAATTTGACGAAGAATAAATATGTGCTCTGCTATTATATAATAAATAGGTAAATCATATCTGAATATGTCTACAAATGTTTTTTTGGTTAGATATAAATAAAACATATTTTTAATTGGGATCGTAATCATTTATCAAGAAATGGAAGTTGGACTTCACGTTATTATTAACGAAATTAGAAACTTAAACCCACATTTTTATTTTATTTTAACCCTCATCAAGAGAAGCACTTCAGAAAATCTCTCATACCCATGAGTATCGCATACCCTGAATATTTTATTGCGCATATCTTGTCTTCTAATTAATAAGAGATATCAAAGAAAGAAGTTTGAAAGTATTAAAAAGTCCTGAAGTTTAAAAAAATTGTTTAATTTGAAATGTGAATAAATAACAAAGTTATAGTATTTTTCGTATTTTATGTAAAATTTTCAAAAACACATTTAGTGTTATTGTATATTCCAATTTCTCCTAAAGTAAACACCACACAATAAATGAAAGTTTATATTTTCTATTTTCTCAAATTTCCTTTCCAGTTGCAATTTACTTTACAAGAAATTGTAAAAGCAAAACTCACTTTACAAAACTTGTTAGCATAGCGAAGAACTGAAATTAATTAAATTTGCTTGCTCATAGCTCTGCTAGATTTCAGACGGAAAAAGGTATAAAATTAATTTAATGTATAAAGACCAGTGAAAATGTTCTGGCTAGAACATACTTAGCGTATAGGTGGGAAAGTTTGCCAATGGAGTTCAAGAGTTCACTATCTTCCTCTTAAAGTCCTTGCGCGGCTGATTAAATTCGGAAGTTGGGGGCGTGTTTCGAAAGAAGAAAAACTTTTTATAAACGTGGAAAAGGGTGATTCCCACCTTCATTTGACTTTCAAAGTAGATAAATAAATATTGAATGAGACCGAGGCATAAAACGTCCTATTTTTTAGGGGCGGGCAAGGGCTGAAGGCAGAGTTCTTTCTTAAGCTAACCCGAACATAAAAGTATACATTTTCATGCTACCACGAGAGCCCAAGACATAAAATTTTCGAAATTAATAACATCACCGGGAGTTTTAAATTAGTTTTTATCGCAATTTAATCTCCTTAGGAATTCCGACCTAAGACGCTTTGAGGGAGGCTTGACAGAAACAAACTTTCTTCGACAATTCCCTTCTTAGTGGTTTCGTAATCCTATTACAAAAAATCAATCAGTGCCAACAAGTGTTGTCTTGTGTAATCTCAGGACGGGTTGAAGGAGCCAACAACTACAACGTGTAAGCACGTGGGACACCCTGAATTTGTGTCAATAGTAACAAGTAATTTCTCTCCGCGACCACGCAAGGAGTTCCGCCTGACATCTTATCAGTCTATCATTTGTACACTTACATATGTATGTATCTTGAACTCTCTTAGGTGATGTATGAAATACAAAGGTTTCGGAAAAAAATTTCTCGTAGCAACTACAGGTCTAGGTGGCCTACTCCTTACCTAAATTGATGCCGCAGGATACCCAACAAAAGGGGGCACAAAAACAAATGTACTTTCACTTAATGTCACTTGGCTGTGATAGAAATACGTACGGAAACAAATTGCCGTAGATCCAAAGTTCTCTCTAGATAGCATTTTTTAATATATTAGGCCTTGAATTGTTGTATGTACTTGGCGGTTATATTTCCTTTTCTTTTTATACTAAAATAAAAAAAAATCTATATCTCTCTGTGGCAGACCAGCTTTTTCTAATCTTTCACCATTAAGGAAAAAACAGCATAATAAACATAAAATGTTTCGTATTATCAGTAATACGTATTGAGTTAACCTATCAACGGCAAAGAACTACAATTGTTTAGCTTACTTTCAAGCTTCATTCTCATAATTAAGGGTAGTCTAGAAGTTTGTAAATATCGAATTTTTTTTCTTTCTTTTTTTTTTAAAGTAAGTATACTTTTCTGAAAAGGAAAATAGTACCAACGATTTGAATAGGGCAAAATTAAGCATACTATCTACACAATTAAGCATACTGCCTACACTTTTCTTCAAACTTTAAAAGCGTTTTTCTCGTAACAATATTTTCGAACTTGCACAGGCGATTAAAAAAATCGGGCCAGTAGCGATTGGGCTCAAATTTTAACATGTTATTCTATTGAGCTATGGCTATCGCCCGTAGAAATTATATTGTTATTTTGAAAATTTCATATTTTTTAACATATTAAAAAAGAGCAAACATTTCGTTACTCCGAATTTAGAGCTTTTTAAATTTTAATAAATTTTTACATATTAGGATTACCTAACTTAGGCAACCCCAGAAATGCCCCTTGCATGTCGCACTATAATTTATAGTCGGATTTAAAAAAGATTTCTCAAATAAAATTGTTTCCTAGTATTTTTGGGCATGCTCTTTCAGAATCCGAGTTCAAAATTGAGTTTTTCCATAAATTATAGAAAAATCAAAGATTTTCGAATCTCTACGGTCGTCATTTCCACCATTTATTTAACTTACTTACTTAGCATATCAGCGTTATCCTTTCGTTCGACTCATAATTAGCTCAGAATTGTCAACAAATTGAGCACAAATGCGTAAATCTTTTGAGGGTGCTACTTTGAATTCGCCATATTGAAAATATGTATGTATAATATTTTATTATAAATCATTAGTAAATCAAATTAATTTTATTTATACTTTTAATAAGCTCTTAATCATTCAATAAACGTAAAATAATATCAGAGGATAAGGATATTTTCAAATTTTTTTCGTGCATCGATGGTTGATGAAAGTATGAGATTTTCCCGCGAAAAAATGCTCCAAATTTTTTATATGTTTTATATGGGAAGATGGAATTTTTTCTAAGCAAAGCTTTCCTGTCTTATGGCCTTTCTGAGAACAAAAAAAAACCCACTCAAATCTGACGAAGCGTTCTGAAGTTTCCATGGAGCAGGTGTAGTAAAAAATCCCTAATTCACACGAAATTTTCTAAGCCAACCTCACGCATCGAATTTCAGAATAAAAATGAGAAATTCATGTTAATTATGTGCCCAGTCCACCCAACGCAGCTAGGGCTAGGCTCCAATGACCCTCTAGAGAACGAATAACTTCAGAAAGCGACGTCGGATTCAAGTGCGTTTTTTTTCTGAGGAAGACCACAAATTAAGGAAGCTTCTTCTAAGAAAAAAATTCGGTCTTCCCATACAAAAAACGACAGAACGAAGGACCAAAATCAAATTTTGTGCATTGATATTACCATTTCCGAAGTTTGACGCGGCCTCTCTCGGTTGTTTGTCGATGGATTGGGTCGTAAGATGTATCCTTATAAAGCCATAAGGCTTAGCTTTCCAACACACTGCCAACCAAAATCCTACAAAGGCTTAGGACTTATAAAGCATTTTCTGCGTTCACTCCCTCCTAATTTTCGATTGTACACTAGAGATAAGGACTGATTTTATGGGAGGTCTCCGAACAAACGTTGATCAGGAGACCATGTAAAATCGATTGGCATACCCCTATTCAGACCTTAACGAAAAACCCTTTATATATACATAAATAAATATTGTGTTTTTTCACAATAAATTTTATAAATTTGAATTTGTTGGCTTATTAGCATTTTTAAGGGAGAATAATTGTTACAAAATATGTATTATAAAATTCATAGAACTTCAGAAAGTTATTTCACCATTGTTCGCAGAGAGAAACTTGAAAATTATATCACAGCATTCATTTTTCTGTGAATAACAAAACTTTGTCAGCTTTGACATTATCTTGCGTAAGTCGAACAATTATTTTCAGAAAACGCTTCTTGCGAGCATCCTCGGATTAATAATTCAACTTTTACTACAAGTACTATCATTGCGCAATTGTGCCACCTAATTGCGAAGTTGAATAAATAATGAACGAATTCCTGTTTTATCTTCAAGGGAAAAAAAGTTTCATGGGAAAAAGTTGTGCGTTATTTTGATATAAAGATTGTTCGTACTAAGAACAAATGCGATAACATTATTCCCGGAAATTTCCATCAATTTCAGAATTTTTTTTCCCAAAATGTCTCATGGGCATTTGCTAATTCCGTTATTTCAAAGTTCTATTGAGTTTTTGCCGCGAGGAAGTATAATGAGAATTTATTTATTTGACTGAACTGGGCTCGATCCTTAAAGATAAAAGAAAAGTTTTCTCCTTATGTTGAAAGTGAATTACTGAAGTCATATATTTTATCCTTCCATGCATGAACTGATTAGGCGGCATGGAAACATATTTTATGCTATCTTAATCGAACAGGGATACTAAATTTATGTAAGACAGTATAACCTAGCCGTAACGTCGACTTCTAGTATCATAGCACAGTTCGGATCGGCCGAAGTATGTATAACCTTTAAATACATATACATATGTATGTATAACGTGTCTTGTGACGTGACCCATAGGTTGATCACGTATAGGACTGAGTTCTGAAATATTTGTAAGCATTTGCATGTTCAATTTATCAAAGACCTTCCGGAAATCGGCTAAATATAAGGTTTTCCAGTTCCATCCTTAGGGCTGGTTTTACCAATAAAACGCACAAAATTGAGAAAGATAGGCTTTGTGGTTAGATATTTTTTGCATCGTTTTCGATGTAACGAAAATGTCCACCTCAACTCTGCTGATAGATACCAAACAAAAATGTTTAAGATGCATAAACATCGGTTTAATTTAAGTATTTATGTAGATTAAATTTTACCTTTCAACTTTGGAATTGTAATTGGTTTATAAAAAAAACCTTTTCAAATTGCATCAAATACATAAATTGAGTTTGAGGTCTCCTCATGGATTTTGATGAAACTTTATAAGAACGTTCATTTAAGACCAAAAGTAATGGATATGCAAATCGAAATTTGTCGGTCACTTATACATACATATGTAATGGTTTTCCGCCGTTATTTCTCCATACTGCCCCAATTTTTTGGCGAAAGTTAGGAAACAACGTTACATTAAAAATATTTCCACCGGACTTCCGAAAAGAATTCTACACGAGTGCTGAAAATAAGAAAAATTTTACTTTACTTCGTTTTGTCATTTTATAAGACAAATGCGGACTCGTCACCGTCGATACGTCGAAAAATATTTGCCTTTAATTCGATTAATTTCAAAGATTCTTGAAATTTTTTTTAGCATGAAAAAGTGGAAATGTCGTTAATTTAAGGTATTTATACGACTCGCAACGAAACTTTGTGGAAATATGCAAAAAATCGTGTCGGCAAAATGTCAATTTGCGAAATTTCAAAGTTAAATATCCCGGAAAGTACAAGTTACCGACAAATTGTTGTTTAATATAATTGTCACTTTTTGACTTCAAATGAGCACTCTTACAAAGTTTTATCAAAATCCGTGAAGAGACCTCAAACTCAATTTGTTCCGCATCAAATTTTGAATTTTAAGATTTCGACAGTTAATTGATATCTATGTATATATATGTACGAGTAGGTACTATATAACTTTTTAAGGATGGTAAATAAAAACATTTAATAATTTGTTTAACATACTGTAACTGTGTGGCATGTTGCACTGTCTTGTTTCAATTTTGTGCCAACCAGATCGATTTCACCGATTTTATAATATGAAAGAAATTTATTCTATACATCATAACAGAATTTAAAACTTTGGAATAATATACAGTTTGTAATCACTATGGATTTGTGTTCTTATTATTATTGAAAGCTTCACAAAAAAATATAAGACAGTATTGTCTATTGCTATTGCTGTAGGGTCCAATAAAAATTCTTTAAATACCTTCCTACGAAAAACAATTCATCACAAAGTAAATTGTAATCAATCATGTAAGATACAAAATGGATATATGGACGAATTTTCTTTGATGAAAATATTAGAAAATTCGTATACCCAAAGGAATTGAAGTACATATATTGATATGTATCTGCTGTTGTTTTCTTTTATTATATCGAAGCGAAAAACGAAAATGTTTAGATGAATAACGCGTACGAATTTCATCTATCGAATTATTTTTAGGGTAGGGCATCAAATTCGACAAGGGAATTTTTTATATAATATGTATGTACGTCGCTCCATGCGATGTCCCCCATGGATTTTCCCATTAAAGGAAAAGAAATGACGTCCCGAATTTATCCACATATAAAATATATGGTGGGTGTGTAATATAAGTCCGCCTTACTGGAAATTATTTACTTAATAATCCTGCTAACTTTGCGTTGGACACTTATTATTTATTTATGAGTTTCGATTTTTTTGATAGAATTTTGGTAGTTACATACCTTTATGCTGCAAATCCTGAATGTTTATGAATAAAACATGACAAATTACTCACAGTTTTCACGGGCTCATCTTACCTATGGGTATCTAGTGAGAATGTACATATGATGGTTAATATACTTATGGATGTCGTGTGAGATTTTTGTAAACTGGATAACGCACGAGTAACCTATACTCGTATATATGATTAAAAATCTGCCTTCCTTAACTTCATGTTTGCCTTTCACTTGAAATAAGATCATTTTATCATGTTTTGTATTATGACATTCTGTAATATCATACATGAGAATTCAGAAGTAAATTCTTAAAAAACAAAAGGTTTCAACGAAATAATGACTAACAACGAATTTTATGCTTTATTTACATCCACGTCTTATCAAAATCTAACCTTATAATTCTAATTAGGCACCACTGGTGCTTACTTCGCAAACAAAAGAAAAGTTTTGTCCGTAAACTTTTACAAAAACCGACCAAATGTGAGTCAGATACCATAATAAAGGTTCGTACAAACTTTTAAAATGAAAACCTTTTATTTTAAACTGTTTTAAAGGATACAATTAGCTGAACAAAAAATGTAAATTAAAAAAAAAATGTTTGAGATATGAAAATTAACTTAGTTTTTGCTAAAGTCTAAAGCTGTCTATTTACGTATGTGAATTTATGCAAAATTTGTATTCCTAATATTTATAAAATAGAGATAGATAGGTAATTTCTGTATATAATAAACCCTTGTTCTTAGAGTAGAAAATAAGAAAAAGTTACTTGTATAACTATAATGTAATACTAATATAATTAATTATACATTCGTCTTTATACCAACCATTTACCTTGATACATAAGTATTTGCTTTCATATCTTTAACATTTTTTTTATAATTCTGAAGTTTCCGGTATGATTTCGTTCCAGAATGGTAGTAATTTTTTCAACGGTCTTTTTTAGGATTCCGTAGCAAAACAAGGAACTCTTTTATAGTATCGCCATGTTCGTCTGTATGTTACAGTCATTTTATTCAGAGACTATTAAAACTATAGCGCTGAAATTTGGAACACGTATTGCTAATTATACTTGCTACAAAAATACAGTATTAACATTTTGGAAAAAATATTTAAGGCTATCTCTCCTACATGAACGTTGGGGATGAAAAAGAAAATGTTTACTTGCCCCATCGAGTGGGGTATCGTTGAATAGGAAATTTAAAATGATTTTGAGGTTTCTTAAACCGTTTTTCAAAATTATGCTCCGTTTTTGAAATATTCGACTCCAAAGTGCCCATTTTCGATTAGATTTGTGTCTGCCTTGAACGCGATTTCCGAAAAATCTGAAAAATCTAGAATACTGAATACATAGACTGAAATTACTTTTAGACAGACATAGCCTATTTGGAGTCAAACAATTGCTCGGGGAAAAACGCAAAAAAAACTTTGCCTTTAGCCTAGCTTTGGCCTACGATAATTTGTAGCTTTATAACATCGTTGGTTACAAACAGGCGTGGTTATGGTATTTGCGTAGTTCATATTGAGACAATATTGATATTTGCGAATTATGAATTTTGCGAATTTCTCCTGTAAAGCTGGATTCTACAACTCGCTCTTCAACTATCACAGTATTTAAGGTCCTCTTTGAATTGATTTTATCGGTTGTAGTAACAGCTACGGAACCACTAAGCATAACCCGACATCGCTTTTTAATTATATATATGTATGTAATGCTTTGAGGTTTTTTCCTTCTTCCTTCTTCACATGCATTATGTACCTAACTTATAATTTATTTTTTAATGGGATCATAAATTTTATGATTTTCTGTAATTCTCGGCACGAGTAGAAAAAATAAATGTTGTATAAGATTTTAGATGTAAGTAATTTTTTACCAAATATTATATCTGGCTGTATTTTTAATACATATTTATATTATATAATGCATTTTTATAATTTGTAATGAAGATTACTTTGCAACAGTACAGATTCCATTCAAATATCTCAATTACAAATATGTAAAGCTTAAGCCAGGGATCGTAAATAACGATTATGCTTCATATTTTCGTTTAAAAAAATCACATAGAATTGTATGTCGTATTAATGTATTACATAAATTGCACCTATGTGCATTACTAGATGTATCGAAAATTTCTTAATTTTTGTTTAAAAACTTAAATCAGGGCAATGATATTTAATAACTTTCTTTAAAATCCTAATTAAATGATTAAATTTACCTTATAGTTATTTCAGTCGCTTCTAAATGCTTATTAAGGACTTTTATTTTTTATATACAATCATTCACAACAGGTGAATTGATTTATATGTTTTTGGTCATAAAATAATAAAAATTATCAAGTGATAATAATGACTTTTATTTTTCTTATTAAGAATAAAAGTCATCAAGTGATTTTTATTTTTCTAAACAATAGATAAAAATTACGGAATAATTTGTATGATACTAACCGCGTTTCTACCTCACCAAACTCTTATTTCTGGACACATAATTTGTACCACAAAATAGCAAATCTTCAGGATGCTTTAGTTTTGCGATGTAAAATAAAAGGGACGTCCAAACTTTTAATTTTCCCATGAGGTGTAAAATGGTAAAAATACTGATAATTTAAAAATCTGAAATTGACTATTATATGTTGACTAAAAATATAAAAATCGATTGTGATTTTGATTTGTTGATCAGAAAAATAAAAATCACTTGATGAAGTTTACCAGAAAAATAAAAATTATTATGTGATTATTACTTGTGATCAGGAAAGTAAAAACCACTTGATGAAAAATCATGAGATCATATCATACAAATGTTCATGAGCAAAAAAATATAAATCCTTTCATATTTGTTATGGATGATTGTAAAAAATAAAATTTGTTATTGAGCTTGATTATTAAGTGTTAAATTTAATCGTTTCATTCGGAATTTAAAATTATATAAAATATATAAAAAAATATAAATTAAGAAATTAAACAATGAGTTTTAAAATAATACTTATAACCGTTACGAGCCCTGACTTAACATTAACATTAACTTTGAGGGTAGTTTCAATCCTTAAAATATATGTATATGTATAAAATATACGTACATATAATAATAAATATCAATTTAATTATATGTTAAAAAAGCTTGGAATCATGTGCCGATTTGGATAGTTTCATTAAGGATACATAGATGGGCTTGAAACTAAGTAAAATTTATTAAAAATGGACAGTTCGGTTCAGAAATAAAAGTATCGTTTTAAAATTTTTATAAAAAAAACACCTAATTCCAATTATTTTCTACCTATGTGGGTTATAATTGTTTAGAGCTCGTCAAAGAGATGATAAATGCAGTTTTCAGTTTCAAATAAATAAAAAACAAATAAAATAAGCTACGGAACACTTGAAGCATGAACCCTGCTCGCTGCACTTGGCCGGTGGTTTTAAAATCGATTTGAACGTTTGTATCGATGTTGGTTTACTTAAACGGCATGGTAATTATTCAAAACATTTTAAATGCAATTAGCCCCAGAATTGTGATACCATTAACATATGTATGCATGGGATCTCCCTTTATAGGGTAGCCCCGAGAAAAATTCCATTATTACACTGACTGATCTGAACTTATTTTGCTTTTATTTATCTCTCTACAATAATTTTGTTTTCATCCCAAATTATTTGATTTTCCCTCACTGAATGGAATTTTGCTCCGGGAAAAGTTACCTTTTAGGCATTAATTTTAATGACTGCATGTCGTCAAAGGGTATTGAATTTCGTCATAAATTAACGCATGAAGAATCATCGGCCCTAGGGCTTTTAAAGGTACATACCTTTCGATTCTGCGCTTTGCGAATTCTGTTAATTAAAATTAAACCAGCAGTTGCTTTTGTCTAATTCTTTTAGGTTCATTCAATTTAGTCCGCCAGTTGTACACAATAAATTTGCAAAATATATCTACTCTACTTCTAAAAACTAACTAGCTTTGTGATGAAAAGAACTGTTGATATAGTAATGTAGTAGAAAAGAAGTTCGATTTTTTAATTTTTAAAATTTTTAAGTACACTAACCAACAGCAGCAAAATTATTTTTAGGCTAAGTTCACAGATGGACTAATTAGTTTTTTATTTTCAAACTTACAGAGATTTGAATTTTTCAAAAAAATATGTAAACCTTATTTGGCGCCATTATACCAAATTTGTATATATTAATATATACGTTAATACATAATACATACGTACATATATACCACGAAATCATAGCCAATCAAGTTTCTTTTTCCCGGCGATTTCAAGCCTCAAGTAAAATCTTAGGATGTAAATTGTTAGTATAGAAATGAGATTTTAAAGATAAAATAATTTCATTCTTCTTAAGGGTTTTGGATTTTTGAAGTCCATCCTTTTTTTTTAGGTTGTCTACCGAACTATTTACTTAAACATTTTCCTGTAATAAAACATATATGTATGTAAGTATGATATAATAGCTGCTGATTGGAACTCTGCAGGCATACGGTACGGCATAGCAGAAACTGGTCAGAATTAAAAGCTATAAATTTAAAATGAAAATAAATAAATAATAAACTGTTAGTTGGTAAAATTAAAAACTGGCTAAGATCTTAATCCGACACTGATTAAAATATTAGTAAAGAAAAAATTGCTTTGCAGCAACCAATATAAGTTTTAAGTTCTAATTGACACGACTATCATTTCATTTAGTGATTATTGAATTGAAATGGAAAAAGTAGTTACCTACAACTAAACGAAAATATAAATAACTGAAAACAATTAAAATATGAGACTTGAAACATCAAATGAAATTGCTTTTAGATCACTTATTCTAAATCTCAAGATTTTGTGGAGTATGTATTTATAAAAAAATAGAATTTTTCAGTGCATTTTATAGTAGTAAATTTAGGTTCGCTGTGCACGTCTTACACATCGTCTTACAACTAAACTAAAAGTATTATTAACCTCTAGTCACTATTTAGAGTTTTTCCCAACAATTTGTTCGGGAATCCTTCGTTAAGGGGGGTCCAACTTTGAAATTTTCAAAAAACGAACGAATCCTCTATTTTCTGAAGGTTAAAAGAGTGAATATTTAATATTAACTGAGTTATAAGCATTTTCTGATAAGCGCCCAGGAGGACTTCTTCAGAGAACTTCAAATTTAAATGCGTTTTTGTCGAAACTATATTTTTGAACCGCGTTTACAGTCTATGGATTGCATTTTTTATCCGATTTGCTTCTAATTTCGCAATAAATGTTCACAATTGCATAAGGTAGGGATAGGATACTCTGGTCAGATTTTTGATATTTTGAATTTTTGATTTAAGAGGATGAAAGCAAAGTCGAAATTTTAATTTTTTGAAATAATTTCATAAAAATAGGTACATATACATCAGTAAAAAATAATTTTTTTTTCAAACCCGACGGCAAATCCCTAAGTATAAGGGCCAGATTTACATGAATTTGAAAAAAAAAAAATTGATTTCAGGTGAAAATTCGAAGCTCCAGACGCAGTAGCAGTAGGCCATGTTTTTGGAGCACATAACTTTTGACATTTTCAATAAAATTGTTAAAAAAATATTTAAAAATATAGTTTAATAGTACCTTTATACAGTACAAAAAAAAAAACTAATAATTTATTTATATTCCTGCTCAAAAAAAAACAAATCGCAAAAATAGCCTTATTTTACCTTTTTAAGTAGCACCTCCCCTCAATTTCATAATCCCCCAAGTATGAAATTTAGTTATTTTCCGATAAAATTTTGCATCAGTTTATATAAATCTGCATACAAACACAAATATTTCATTAATTCATATATTGAGAAAAAAAGCTTGTGAAAATTTAGATTTATTCAATTTTTAGAATATTTCTACAATTGTTTTCCCCGCCCACGGCTTTGCCTTGGATACGAATTATTTAGTTTACGCAAATTACCTCATCAACGGTTAATTTTTTTCCGACCTCACCGATATTCCTCATCATAGGTAGGTTAATTTACACAAAACATTCATTAATTATGCATATAAACCTTCCTCGTGAATCAATCTATTTAATCGTTAAAATTGGAACAAAATCTATTCGGTTGTTACACAGAAAATCGCACACAGACAGACAACAGATACGGCGGGAGGCTTTGCTTTATGTAGATGTAGTATTTTTGTCTACGAATAAATCCTTTAGAAATTGATTGTTATTAAAATATTCGTGATTTTTTAAAAAATTTTCACTTTATATTTTTTGCCTACTTTTTATTTATTAGTTTTTTTTTAAATACCTACCTACTTAGAAATTTATAATATTATAAACTTTTATTTGAATTTCATATATTGGCTGTTTCGTTTTTATGCCCAATTAGCGAGATAGTGAAATGAGTTGCTAAAATTATCGAATGCGAATATTAAAATAAAGGAAAAGGATTGTAAAATCATCAATATTATTAATTTTATCGAAGTAAAAATAAAATTTTTGAATTAAGCAAACCAAAAGAAGTTTATCCTCTCATCTATCGTCCAATTGAATGCAAAGCTTGCATACAATAGTCCAACACATTTGTTCGGAGGAAACACAATTGTGGCTGAGCCTTAACCCTTCAACTAATGAATATTTAATATTTGATCCTGTGCATGCCTAATATTGGAATAGCGCCCTCGCAAACCGGGCTCGTCATTGTTCTGCACGATCTCTGTATGGTGTTATGTTATCAATACTGAGGTTCAATAGTGGACAGCGGGGTTGTTCTCATAAATTCACAAAACAAATCAACTTAGGAACACAAATCACTTGCCCGAGAATAGAACATCAATATTTGGTAATAATATTTTGGGAACTCGTTGGTTGGGTGACCATTGTTATTGCATGGATTTCCGTCCGGGTACCATTGGTCAAAGTTAACAAATGAATGTTCTACTCCGAAAGCCGAAAATGTAGAGGTATTTCGAGTTGGCTCGGAAGGGAACCATGAAATTTATTCCGTCCGGCAGTAGATTCATGAATGTTTTGAAAACACCTAAATTTAAATTTGATGAATGCAAAGTCTGGAGGGTGTAGTTCCGAAATTTTTAACTGCGTTAAACTTTCATTAATTTAGTCTAGATGTATATACTCTAAATCTATTGAGTTGTTTTAAGTACTTAGGTAAAGAAAATATTTTATATCTTACATCAAACAGAATTCTCTAAGTTATAAAATTATGAAAAAGTTGTTAAATTTTATAAATAAAATTATGTTTCAGGCGGGTTTTGCAAATTTTTATATGTATGCAAACAAAATTCCCATGATTCTTTGAAAATTTTAATCCGCCGCCACCATAAAAGTTGCATAAAAACAGATTATAACAAACACGTCAAACTGGCTTTATGTTTTATGTAAAGGATTGTGTTTTTTTCGAATTCGTTTCTTTATTTCCTTTAATTTGACTCGGAAAAATTCAAGTCATGAACATTATTTTAAAATTTACAAAAACTATTTAACACTATAGCGTCGTTTAATTGAAAAGAATTTATTAACATTGCGTTAATTTAATTTTTTTTTTTTTAACTAGATCCATTTTTCTGAAATTGCACACTTTTCAAGTAATTTCATCCAATTAAAGTTTAAGCTTGAAGTTTTCTTCGAAGAGTGTGAACGCGCTGAAAATACAATAGACCAAATTTGTAACCAGCGCTCCCAAAAATCTCCATGAACAATTTTTCATGAAAATCTCTCATTTCGAAGCTGAATTACGAGTATATGCATATCGAAACGTTTTACATGACGATTATATGTATTTACGAAGTGCTGTATATATCATTTTAAAATTGTCTTTCTTAATTCACTATCATTGCGAAAACACTTTGATTTGAAACTGAAGTCCGTTTTAGGGTTCAGTAGCCAACTAGGCTGTTCTCGACCTGTCCGTCTGTCTATATGTCATAGCCTTTCGTTTGATTGATGACCCAAAAGCAAAAATGATAATTTTTTTAGACTCACCTCCCTCCAGTCACGAGATATTTGCTTTCAAAGTAGTTATCAAATCGCCTCCTCCTTTTAATTTCTAAACTATCGATGCAAAATGTCTGTAAAAATTCTTGAATGTAACCTTTAGTTAGTACTTTTAATGAAAATTATAACAAATACTGTAGGAAGAATAGTTTATGACTTTAGAAATTACTCTTTTTCGGAAGTAAGCACAGAACTCTATCATGTGCGTGTGCTCAGCACGCTACTCTTGGCCACTTTTCTCTGAGTAAATTAATACTTTTTTTCCATTTTTTTTTCTATTTCGAAATTTTTCTTCAGGTAATGGTAGGAAAATATTTAAAATCATTTAAATACTTTAGGCGATAATTTTTGATTGCAGCAGGTTTCCTCACAAATTTTAATTAGAACTCTTCATAAAATCCAACAAATATTTTTGCATGACTCCGTATATGAGACACAAGTTTTACATTGTTTTTTTTTTAACTTATTATTGTATATGAATTATGAATATGTTATATACGTACATATGTACATAACATATCTAAAAGGGTATGTTTTCTACCATTCACTAGATTCTCTGACTAAGGTATAATAATAATCCATAAAAATTGTTTGCTAAAAGTATAAAATGCTCAGTCATGTCCCTAGGGCGTTATAAAATCTCCATAAAGAACAGAAATTATGGCAGCTTAAACCCAAGTTCAGGAAGTCATAGGAATTAGTAAGTCACCGCCCCTTTCCATCCCGTGCGAATTTCAAGCATTCACTTGTTAATACGCCCTTAAACCTAAGAGCTCAAATAGCATTCTCATCAAAACTGCAAGTAACCCATTTCGTATCTAATTTGCTTTCAGCCGGAGTTATACCTGTGTACACCTATTAAAGTAGATTATACAACAAGTTACTATATAGGTAAGTAATTGTGCTGGTAGAAGGACTAATAAAGGCTAAAGAGGATTATCTCTTTTAGTGGGGTACGAGCCCAACGCAACGATGCACACCGCCCACCACATGCTTTTGTACGGATGCGGAGAGCCCGGATCCAAAAATCCAGTCTGGTGGGTATTTACATTTTTTAAATTGCTCGATATAAAACAAGTAGCTTATATCCACGCTTTTCTTGGTACACCTACAGGAACTGTGGTGAGATGGCACACGCATCTTCAGATTTAAAAGATTCCGAAACAGCAAGTCCCTGCGGAATGAATAGCCACTCTCAGGTATGTACGGTGTATATCGAGATTTTCCGACAAAAATGATAAATCATCTCCTAACGCCATATTTCAGATCCTTTACGCCTGGGCACGTGACGCCCCCAAACTGGATCTCCCAGAAGGCGTGGGCTTTAAGGTAGGGAAGGACTCCCCTATACAATTTCTGGTGCTTCAAGTGCACTATGCTCACACCATCCATTTTAAAGGTAATTTTGATATTTTTTTCTGAAATATCACAAGTTCTGTATGTCGTCAATAACAAACATCAAATCCGACTGGAACGCTTTTCTCAATAGATAAAAATAGAATTGGATAAGCCACGTTATGTTTGGAACTCAGTTGGCTTATATTGTACTTTTTCAGAAGGCGCCACCGACGACACAGGAATTTTCCTCAATTACACCCTTAAGCCGTAAGTAACACCCGCTGTGATTTGTTTGCTGCAAGAATAGCTTTGATATAAGATACGTGGGAGCGGGAGGGATACAATTGACAAAACGGAGGGAAAACAGGGTTTAAGTGAGCAGTTTACTTTGGGACAAATAGACCGAGATAGGCACGTGGAAACTAAAGAGTTCACAATGAACCAATTACGGGAAAAAGAGTAGATATATAAGATAACGTAGCTTTTTGCGGAAGATAGATGAAGCTTGAATGTACCCACCCACACCCCATTTTCGTCCCACGCATTCCTGCTAATTTAACTAATGGGGCTAGCTCTTTTCAGGGAATTAATCAGTAGCCCTCTTTTGGGACAGTGCCAATTACGTTATGAGGGTAGGCGTTCTTCACGTAGGTTCTATATCTTATTTTTTTCTTTTTGTCTGGAATCTATCATATGATCAACTTGCACGCTAAACCGATGCATTAAAATATTACTTGTTTATGATTTTATGGTACTTCATAAAATTTATTAAAAACCAGCTGAGTTACTCGATTTTACTCCACATATCATAAGCTTAACTTAATTAAAAACCTAACTTATGAAATTCCACAAAAAGCGCAACTCATTTTGCTACTACCAAAAATTCCGAAGTTATCTCTATACTAATTTTCATTAAAATCTTTTGAATTTTAAAAATATAAGTCGCTTTATCTTAGATTACCAAATTTTAATGGTACATTCAAAATCAGTGCCCCAAAATACCGTTCGTTAGTACTAAATTAGTAATCATAGATGTTTGAATAGTGAGATAAAAGGAAAAATTCCTTATTTTTACAGTGAACATGTAGTTTTATTTAAACTATATAAGTAGAACTATAAATGGAATTTAACAATTAAAGTTAAAAGTTAGCCGCTTTTTCTTAATCATCATACTTTAACAGGAACTAGCTGGGGATATCTTTAAGGAAAGTAATTTCAAAGAAGAGACAAAATCTAAATATGATCGATCCTCCCTTGGCTTATCAAAATATTATATTATTCCGATAAAATATTCTCCGAAAGCGCCAAGTTCACTTTCTCTCGGTCACCGAACAGAGGATTTTCCTTACCTCTTCAGACAATTCGCTTTCAAAAGAATATTTAAATGAGCAGCTGAATGTGGGGAAATTTAAAATATACCTACATATTTACATTCGCTTCGTGAAAAGAAAGGTTTTAATTTGCCCTTTTCGTATTTTTTGCATATCTCATTTAAAATCAACTTCATTTTGCTTTCTGAATACTGAATTTTGGTAGAAAAAAACCCAGTATAAAATTTTTTTATACTTTCTTTGTGGAATACTCAAATCAAACGAAAAAACCTCCTATTTGTTATTCATAAATACGTATTTTGCTCATAATATTTTTCCATAGATTTTTTGGAAGAAATCGATTTTATGCTATTAGATTTGGCATATAATTTATGATTAAGATAGGATCAACGAAAATGCTCAGGATCGAGTAATGAACTAAAATATATGTGCCATTAAATCCTCCTTTTTGTTTGTTTGTAAAATTCGATTAGGTATGTAATTTCTATCCGCAATATTTTACACTAGAAATAAATAAGACGAGTTATGATTTCCTTTTTTAATAACTGATAGAAACGAGATTTCTATGAAAATGAATACTTATGTAGGTGTTTTCGGGTTAGGATCCATATTAAATAATTTTTAATTTTTTTGCTGTTTTAACTTTTTAAACTTTCATTATTAGAACCGGAATAAAAACTTATTTCAAAGTAAGTTGCTTAGTTAAAATTTATATGAACATGTTTTAATTAGCCACGATAATCGTGATTGCTACGGAAGAAAGATAAAACTATATATTTAATATTTTATTCGTTATCAGTAATTTCTTGTGTAGGTATTATTGTTTTCTTGAGGTCGTGGGTTCTAATCTTAAGTTATTTGAATTTTTCGGAAATTACTTTTTTGAGCACAGGAACTTTTTTATGCATTAAATATTTCTACACAGTGCTTTTATTATGACTCTCTAAATATTTCGGATTTGTTTTTTATATTCTTTAAATCTTATATAGCCATGCTTGCGGAATAGGAATATTTATTTTTTAAAGATTATAACCGTAGCCAAATGGTTCAAAAGTTGTTCATAAGCGAAAAATAGGCAGACATAAAACGAAGCTTATTTTTTTCCAAATAGGGTGTAATCCTAAAAAAAAATTGACTGTTCTGCATAAAATGAAAATCTTTAATTAGAAACATACATATATTCTTTCTACCATGCTATAAAATATAATTTTTATATATTATGTTTACGTGGCCTAGTTAGTTAAATGAAATTTTGATATTTTTTTGAGTTTAAGAAGAACCATAGACTGGTTCGTTGTGTTTTGAAGAATAATGTCGAAATAAGATAAATACAAAAAAAGATATTGTTTCGAAATAAGGTGCGAAATGAATTCAAAAAATTTGTTAAAGTTGAAGACACATTTTTTTCATTTTTAAAAATATGAAAAGCTACGACGATTTCCGGAATATAATAAAATAATTATACTTATTAGGAAGGGTTATCGATAGACAGACTGCAAATTAATTATCATTACTTGCATATTTCCAAAGTTTACACTTATTAAGCTCAATTTGTGCAGACAAGGTAATATTGCAAAGCATTATTTCGTCTGATCTTGATGTTGATTTAGTGATTAAATTTTTTGTGTTACTAGATATTCTTTTTTCTAAAATTACAGCATGCATAAACGAGCTGGTGTTCTCCTTCTTGGGACTTCAGGTGTAATTCCTCCAATGGCAATAGAAAAGATGGAAACGGCCTGTGAAATTAATGAGAAAAAAACGATATACCCATTTGCTTATAGAACGCACACCCATAGCTTGGGAAAAGTTGTAGCTGGCTACAAAGTGAGGGCTGATGATGAAGGAATAGACCATTGGACATTATTAGGAAAACGTGATCCACTGACACCACAAATGTTCTATCCTGTGGAAAATACAGATCCAATACGAGAGGGTGACCAACTCGCGGCCAGGTGCACAATGAAGAGTAACCGAACAAGATATACGCAAATAGGGTAAGTGAATAGTGTTTTCGCAAATAAAATAACGTCGAATTTCTAAAATATATTATCTTACAGAGCCACTAACGATGACGAAATGTGCAATTTCTACTTGATGTACTACGTAGACAATGACGAGCCACTAGATATGCAATATTGCTTTAGTCAAGGACCACCTTTCTATTACTGGCGAAATTCGGATGCAGCTTTAAATAACATTCCCGATTTAGACGCTAGTACTTTGTAATAAAGCTCCTTCTTTTCTATGGATCTCCTTGCGAATGACACTCTTACAGTACGCTATACCTTAACATATATCTACTTCAGTATATTGCATATCGACTAAATACCTTACAACTTGCTGTGAACTTTATTTCAAAGTTATTCTATTGTATTGTTTCAGTTTTGAAGTTTTATCCTTATCTTTTAATTAGTATACTTTATTACCTAATGCCTTGGCCTATGTTTTCGATTTTCAAAATTGTATCTAAGACCTTCTGAATATCCAAGAATCCTTGTTTTGTTCTGGAAGGTAAATACATACTGTAGAATAAATATTTTGAAAGACTTGAAAAAAGTAAGACATAGTTGGGGTTATATACAGCTCAAAACACGTACATATCTGTAAAACTCTGAAGAAGACACATCAATTATTTTACACTAACTTGTATGGAGGAACCCTCAATTTGTCTAGTACTTTACTGAACTGTAAACTGCCTTTCATATTATTCTTATCAATTTTTACAACGCTTAGAGTAACTGAATTGAACTGAGAAGACGGGTACCACAAGGTTGTCAATGTGGGCCTCTACTTTTTATAGAACTGAGCTCTATTTTAAATCGTCTAAAGGGCATCTATCTAGTCTTTTCTCGTATTGTAGTATTACGGAAATCTTTTGAAGGTTGTAAGGCATATTGACGTCTTCATAAGACCTTAGCTAACTAAATTTCTTGCTCGTTTGCAGATGTAGACAAAAAATTTATTATGTCTAGAACAAAACAAGGAATTTTTTGGGAAGAAGGTGATTATCACACATTTTACTATTTACCCTACTAGCAGAAGAGGTCAAAAATAATATTTTTAAATGTACTTAGGGACACATATATTTTTCTAAATGTATATAAATCTTATTTTTAATCTAGTCACAGGCAATAGGCGGACAAACTAACATATATAACAAAACAATGAAAAGGAAAATAAATTTCTTAAACGAATGACAACTAAAAATTTCGCAAGAAGTCTTTTTCTTTCTCTGTAGTAAAACTTTTTAAAGAGATTTTCTGATGCGGTTAGTAAAAGGAAAGTTCACGCACAAAAATTATTTGAATCCCTAAAAGACTTCTTGACGAAATCCTTCGGTGAACGGGAAACGAATGGCGAATTGTTTGGTATATTTGAATGTTACCTCTATGAATTGTTTTGAAAAGACCGTTAAGAAATGAAATAATTTAATATATTTATGTTTAAAGTGTATTTATATCAAGAAATACATGTGTAAAAAGCGTCATATATTGTTTGTATTAACTCTGTCCAAATATATTCACTCCATTCGATATTCAACATGAAAATTTTAATTTTTATTATATTTGTTAAGTAGATGATGTATAACGAATAGAAATGTTGGATTATGTACATTTTTGACTTTTGTAATAGAAAATTTTCCAGTAAATAGTTATTTAGAACGTGTATTTCCAGCATATTTTCCATGCAGATCAGCACGCATTCGTGTTTTAAATTAATACAAAAATTAATTTATTGCTTCTACAATACCGAACTGCCGAACTATTTATCCAACTGCCCAATCATTAATTTTACCGCTCAAATAATAATTGGGCAGAATATTTATTTAAATGCTCGATTATTATTTATACTGCCATATAACTTAAAACTGAATTAAAGCTCAGTTTCGACTTTCGTATCCGAAAATCAAGTTTTATCTTATTCAAATTTTATCGAGTTCGGTTTTTCTATGTAAATATTAAAATTTAGCTTTTGATAAATTTTTAACCATACAATCCATTGCCGTACCCATCATTTGTTCTTTTTTTCCCAGATTGAACAGTAGTAGCCCAATTGCAAAAATTTACACTTGTCAGCTGTTTAAACTACAAGAATCGCTTTGATGCCAAATACGCTTTTTCTTAGAAAGTGAGATAATTCGACGCAACGATGCGGCTAAATGAAAAAATAAATACACGCCATGTGTCTAAACCACATGAGATGCAAATAGTAATCATTTCTTGGTCAAACTTAAAAATATTCTATGACTTAATCATTCTTCAAAAAGTTCAATTAAACCACTTGCTATATCTTGCAATTTAGTTTTGAATTTGTTTTATTATTATTATTTTTAAATTATTAACTGTGATACAGAGTTTAGTTTCAATAGCTGGGTGCCTCTGGTCTAGCATGACTATGTTGAGATTTATGTTATTGGTAATTTTCTTTTTATGCTA
Source organism: Eutolmus rufibarbis (assembly GCA_963920795.1). Taxonomy (NCBI): domain Eukaryota; kingdom Metazoa; phylum Arthropoda; class Insecta; order Diptera; family Asilidae; genus Eutolmus; species Eutolmus rufibarbis. Next base: position 25,371,353 of record OY987205.1, read on the forward strand.
TACATATTTCTTAGGAGTTATCAGTTCACGAAGGGTTTATGAACTTACTTCTTTAATCTGATCTGTTACTAAATAATTCCACTACAAGGCTGATCATAATGCAATCATCGGCATTATTTCAGATATTATAATTTTTATCGATGAGGAAGGATCCATTTATAATCGATTTAAGCTCCAAATAAATGCTTTCGTTTGCTATAACATAATTTATAGAAAAACTAATGGTTTATGAGTTATAACTTCTGTGATTTGATTCATATAATCAGTGGAAATATGTAGATATGTATGTGTATTCATGTTATTCTTTATGCGTCGACTCAAACAAGAAATTAAAAGAATAAAATTCCATAGTAGCACATCTCTTTAATGCAGAACTCACTTGTAAACTTTATAACATTTTAGAGACGGAACAATTTCTTAAGTTATAAAAATGTTACATGAAGAGTATAAAAAATACATACGTGGATATATTTCAGCTTAAACTCTAAATGCAATAAAATATACTTTAGAACTAGCTAGGAATATTAAGAATATTAATTTTTTCCGGAGATCTGCCTAATTTATACAGAATATCTAAATACATCGTGATCAACGATAACTTGATGCTTTTTTTTCTGAAATTATAAACAATTTGTTTTTAGGTAAATTTGAATTGATCTAAAAGTTACTTACATTAGGCAGTATTCAAAACGAAGCCTCCGGAAGATCCAACGAATGTAGGTGAATGCAGTTTGTTTATCCTTGAATAAGCACCTCTGTGCATACCTTGCCATCAATTTCGGTCGGTCAACAGGATCACCGTGGTCTTTTCCAATCGCTCTAATTGTATTTAAATTCCTATAGAAAATAGTAAGTAAGTTACTTTCCAAAACACTTGTTTCCTTTGTTTGGTTTACCTAACTACAAGCACCATGTTAATAGGCATTTCTTTTAATGTCTGCATAATTTCGTTAAAATGATTTTTAGCTTGGTTTTGCATGTAGTCAATATCCTCCTTAGTTAACTTTGACTTAATTTTTGTTCCATTTAGTTCGAAGGGGGCTTGAAAAAGTATTTCAGCAAAAGTTTTGTAGCCTAAAAAGAAATTTCCCATAATTAGTAAAAAGAACCATGTGTCATGAACACAAATGACCTCAGAACCAAGCATTTTCAAACAGCTATAAGTTTAAAACTTTTGTGCTTATTTTATTTATTTATGTATGAGGCTTAGGGTGCATTAATGACACCATGAAACCTGAAATGGGACGCACTCGTGGGCTTTCGGCCCATAAGACGCACTAGGGTAGAAATGATGCAGGACTAGTTATGGAACATTGTTAGATATTCCTATAGGGGTATTTCGAAATTCAGATGGTTCAGAAGTCGGAAGAGATCAGAATTTCCTAGTTGTTGGGGTTCAAGGAGGGATTTGATGTTGGCGCGGGGAATAAAGCGAAGGGACTTAGTGCAAGCCGTAAGGATGCGGGCAACTGTGAATCGCTGAGCACAGTGAGGGCAAAGGGGCTATTGTGCTTATTTTGTAGTTAAAATGAAAAAAGCGGTCAAGAGCATGTCCGACCATGCTTAGTGTAGGATTCCGTAGCTGATTACAAACCAGAGAATATGAAAAATCCTTTTACAAAGAATGTTCACTCTCTTTTTAAGACGCACTTATCCCCACCATTGCCTTTTTCAGAAAAGTAAAACAAAAAATTTACCCATTAGTAAAAAAGAGAATACTTTGTTTGTTCCAAATCCGAATTCTCATTTAAATTGCATAACAAGAAAAAGAGGCAGCAACAGTGAGAAAAGCTGCGAACACAATGAAACAAGAGTTTCCATCCTTAGAACAGTATGGGACGGCTGAGCTCCTACCGTTCCTTACTTATTTTATATCCAAGGTTTACGTTTTTTCACCATAGAGCTATCTAATGCGCTCCAGCTCAGCACAGGAAGGAAATGCGACAGCTGAGCTGCAGCGATCGGTTGCTTTAAAGGACATGGTGTTTCTTTTGACATTGAGCTTTTTAGTGAATTTATGATAAATTGTGGCATATTGGACCAATTGTTTTTCTGAATATCTAAAAAAAAATGTGCTGAAATATATAGTGAAATAACAATTCTATTTTGGTATAAAGGACCAATTATAAAACAGATTTTCATTCATATTTCCGCGGCACCCTATAACACTGTATCAAATTCTTCAAATTCCAAGTTTCGCCTTGGAATTTTTTCTCTCTCCTCAACCACAATGCTTGACCATTCTATTGACTTCTAGCAAAATTGTGGGGTTGAGAGGAATAAAGGTACCAAGGTCGAAAATAGATAAGGCGTTAATTGCCGAAGTGAACAGTCTTTGGAATATAACTTTTATAATCTTTGCTACCCCAGTAGGAAATGTAGCAAGCGCTTACGTTAAGAAGGCCTGATATCACTACTTCCAAGGATTTTCAATATTCCCTCTAGCATGGCTTCACAGGTACCCCTTAAATCCTTGCTTCCTGATAATCGAGTGGGCAATGAGTAAATGGGTTTTGCCTAAAATACTTGTTTTGTTTTATGACGATTTCGTCATCGTGCGATGCGCTTGCATCTGCGTTTTAAATTCACTCTGGAAGAGAAAGTGCGCAGGATAGGTATTAAATTTTTGAAAATGAATTAGAATAATAAATTTTATTTATTAATTTACGTTTATAATAAGCTGAGCAAAACACCAGTCTCGATTTTTATATAGAACACTGAAATTCAAATTTAGATCAAGTACGGTTTTTCTGTATAAAAATTGAGATTGAGCTTTTGCTCAGATTATTATAAATCTCTCTATTATTCCATTTATTTTTAATAAGTTATTCTATCCCTGGTTTTTGTGCAGGCGAAAATAGAAGCGCTTACCTTACACTTCTTATAATAGTCATTCAGTGTAAGTGATTATTCCATTGATTTAGAATAACTTCTTCTATCCCTGGTTCTTGTGGAAGCGAAAGTGTAAGAGCTTGCCTCCAATCCCATCGTGGGTAAAAAAGAAGAAGGAAAAGAATCGAATCGGGAAGCACATCTGCTTGCTCGAGAAGCAGTGATATGTATTACTTCTTCTTAGCCCTTCCTTTTTTCCTACTGGGACATTAATGCACGTATACATATTTGTACAAACCCATACAGACACACACACACATTCAAATGCACGGTTTTCCCGCACAGTTGTTTGACTCCAAACAAGCAACATGGTCGGCTATATCTCGTAAACTATTTGACTCTAGTAAGTTGTGTTATTTTTAAAAGTAATTTTAGTTTATGTGCTGGTATTTTAGATTGTTTCTGCGTTCAGGGTGATATCTTGGCCGACACAAATCTAATCGAAAATGGCCATTTTGGAGTCGAATATTTAAAAAAGAGGCATAAATCTGAAAAACGGTGGAAGAAACCTCGTAATGATTTTAAATTCTTCTTTCAACGATACCCCACTCGATGGGGTAAGTAAATTTTTTTTTCATGTACGGGAGGTAGCCTTAAATTATTTTTTCGCCAAAATGTTAATACATATCTTTGTAGTGGATTTAATTATCTATACGTGTACCAAATTTCAGCGCTATAGTCATAATTATCTCTGAATAAAATGACTGTGATATACAGACGGACGGTTGGCTTTATTTTACTTTCAAAAACTATATTTCTTCCGGAAGATGAAGATGAAGTACTTTAAAAGTAAATGTCCCTTTCTACGGGCTACCAACAATAAACGAAACACGATCTGAAGTTTCTATTAATGAGGTTCAGAAAGTCGCCATTGATACCAGGGAAAGCTCCCTCCCTTTTAATTTATAACAAAAAGGAGACAAAACTGGGGTCAGTGTGACCCCCCTCTATGTTCGCAAAGTTAACTTTACCTTGAATATTTAATTCTTCCGCGGTCTTCTTCATCGTTTCCAGATCTTCAAGTACAGTTGCCTCCCAAAATCTACAAAGCTGTAATCTTATATTTCGAGGAAGAATTTCATACAATCCGTGATCGAGTAAAACTAGTTCTGCACCACCGTGCTTTCTCCTAACATAAACTAAATTTTAAACAAATATATAAAACGAAAAGACAAACCCTTCAGAAAGCATACTATTTGCAGGATGGGGATCTCCGTGAATAAATCCAGATGAGAAAATTTGTTCAGAGAAGACGGTAAACAATTTCTTGTCCATATCGTGCAAATTGAGTTTATCTTTCGTAATCATGTCTATGTCGGTGATTTTGTAACCGTCAATCCACTCCAGCGTCAGCACTCTCTGAAATGCGTAGTTAATAGAAATGTAGAAATATATAAAGACAGAATTTACACTTTTCGTTAGGTCCCAGTATACTTTAGGAACATAGACGTATTTAAAAGCTTTCATATCCAAGGCACATTTCTCCGAATTTCGACCCTCGTGTATAAAATCCATCTCCTGTTGAAGATTTCGTTTAATAGAGAATAAAATCATATTTATCCGTACCATCTCTAAGTTTTTCCTTAGTTTTCGGCAAATCCAACCAAAATTGTAGCCCTTGAAAAAGAATTCAATAATATCTTGCAAAAATATTATAGTGCCCAAATCACTGGAAAAACGTTGTTGCAAATCAAGATATTGAACCTGAAATGTGTTTATGAATCATTTAAGATATTTTAGTTACGTTTTCTAACATTCAGCGGCTACATACACCCCGAAAGTTAGAAAACTTGTTCATTTTCAAAAAATCATATCTTTTTAATCGAGACTTTGGAAATTGCGGTTTTATACTTGAATTAAAGCATAATATCTTTACTTTTTTGCTTTCGTTTGCTTTTGAATAGAAAAATTGTCTTTGGGTGCTGCCATATTGATGACGTCACCACTTATTTAAAGACCAGAGTTTGATGCCGTAACCAAAATTCCTCGAGAACCACTGAATCCATTCGCTTGAAATTTCTAATAATCGTCGTAGCGCTTTTTTTTAAATTCGTTCTAGTTTGTTTTTTTGTGAGCATTTTTTAAGATCGAAAAAGTGCTTTGGAGATTGAAATAAAATAATATTATAATAAAAAAAAGAAAAACTAGAGCGAATTTCGAAAAACCGCTATGACGAGTATGTAAACTATATTTTTATTTTCTGTTTGTATCTAAAACGTCTATACCTTTATACGAAAAATAAAAAAAAGGATGAAAATAAGTTCCCACAAATCATAATGTCGAAGTATTTAGCAAATAAGTACAAACAGAAATCTAAAAAAGTGCTGCATCTGTTAAAAATGTTCAACAATTTTAATTCTTTTCAAACATCTTAAATAAACTTTTAGGCTGAGAATAATGCAATTTTTTTTGAAAATGTCTCGATTTTTTTGCATTTAATGCAATTTATGTGGTAAAAAAATTATTTTTATGCTTTATTATTGGTCATTTTTCATTTTTTCAAATTTCACAATTCGTTTTCTAGACGCAAGGCCACTTATGGAACAAATATTGGAGTAAATATAAAATAATGGTGAAATTTCAGTGTTTATCTGTCTGCTTGCATTTTTTTCAAAAACTCTACATGCCGTCGACTTGAAATTCCAAAAAAAAAAGATGTTAAAAGTGTAAAATCGATGAATGTTTAAAAATTAAATTGTGGGTCCTAGAATGACCGTTCCGTACCGTGTTAGAAGTTAGGGTGTAGAATTAGAAATTAATGATTTTCGGTTCTATTCTTTTACTTGTGCTATGAAGTCTTTCTTCGCGCCAAATTTCAAGATTCTCGGAAAATATCCTATAGATTGAGATGTTTCAGTCAGTGAGTTTGTCTTTTAGAGACCGTATCTTTTTATTGCATTGGGTTAGAAACTTGAATTTACAGGACTATAAGGCTGTAGACTTTAGCATTTGGTATTCATTTTAACTCAATACATCAAGCCGGTCCTGACAAGAAGCGTCTTGACAGACAGACGAAAAACAAAGCTATTCTATAAGGGTTCAATTTTTTCATTTCTAGGTACGGAACCTTAAAGATGCCATTATTTATATACATATTTCCATTAAATTTCATACTATAACCCTCGTCATATTTAAAAGAATATCAAAAATAATTTCTCTTCGCATTGCACAACAAAATACGTTAATGTGTGGGTTTTTCAAATTTTGTATCTAGAACTTGTATAGGGCCCAATATAATCCAGAATATTCAAAATTCGATCGCATTGTGTATAGAATTATAGTATACATTTTTGATATTCACTTAACATACGTAAAAACTAAGCATTGTTATTTTTCAAGAATTCAACTAATAAATATATATGTACATTATACATACATACTCGTACATACACAAATGACATATTTTAATCTCTTGTAGGTTATTTTAATAATGTTCCCACCATTTTCCAGCGATAACACTGTTTTTGCTGTTTTTCATTCTAGGACTCAAAAATTAATTTTTAAACATGAACACATTTGGTGGGCAGAAATTGATAGTTTTCTAAAATCCTCAATGTTATAATAAAACTTCCTAGGGGTCAGAATAAAGTACCTACTTAATTTTTTTAAATGTTGAAGGTGACAAATAATAATTGTCACTTTTCCTCTTCGTTTTAGTATTCCAAAAAAATTTACAGATGTAATTACTTCTGTTCATTTAGATGTTTCTTATTGCATTTTTAAAGTGCAAGTTAATTTTTTCTAGATTGCAAACAAATATGTATTAATTTTTAAAGGAGAGTGAAGTGACCGGTCGAAGTTTTTAACTGTTTGGTTAGAAACAGAACATTAAAAACATAATAAATAAAAATTGTTACTCTCAAGTTCTGTGCATTTTGCCTATAGCGGAAATTAGGATCCAGTTGAAATGTCGAAAATTGCAACAATAGTGGACTTTAAAGCATGCTTTTTAAGTTGTTTCGATATCTTGAAAAAAAATGGAAATAATGAAACAAAAATTAATTACATCATTCTAGTTCAGACGGTAAATATATGTGTGCTAAAGCTTCAAGGAAAATCGGAATTTGCTTTCTTGAGTAAAATTTGAGTCATTATGCCAAGCAGGCCCCCTGAGAACATAGTTTAAAATTTTACGCCGATCTTTTCTCAGGTTTTATAACCGTATTAAATCAACAAATTTCGAAAAATCCTTTTGGAAGTATATTTTGCCTAGTATAATCGAATTTTTGAAGCACACTCCACGAAACCATCCCCTAAAGCATTGAAAAGAGTATTTACAATTTACCTTAACCGCAACATCATCGCCGGACTTCGTCTTTGCTTTAAAAACCTGAGCTAAACTGGCAGCAGCAATTGGCTCGTAGTCAAACTCCTGGAACACATCCTCTGGGGCCTCTCCAAAATCTTCGATGAACACCTGTTTGATCTCCCCGGGAGTGCTAGGCAAACATTCGTCATGCAGTTTGCTCAGGGTGGAGGTATACTCGACCGGCAGGACGTGGTTAATCGCGGCAACACCTTGCCCCATTTTTATGTACAGCCCCCCGTTGAGCAGGCACCCCTTCAGGATGCGATTGGCTGACTTCAAATGGGTTTCCTTCAGCAGCTCATCGTAGTTCTCCTCGTTGCTTCGCACGGACATGACCCAGATATAGTCGCAGGAAATTAAAGTGGCTATTTGGAGGGACCGCAGGAAACGTTTCGTGGCACCCAAATATGTGAAGTTGTTCTTGACACCGTCGAAAATGAGCAGACTACTAAAACCCACGACTGAAGTGATTTTTAGCCACGGGAAGCCCTTGCTTTTTACAGGGTTCAATTCTTGAAATCTCCCACTGTGAAATTTTACTCGATCCATATGTGAGTGCCTGCTATGTTTGAATATGTTCTAAAAATTGTAAAAATATTGAGTGGTGAATGATGGCTACAAACATTTCAGAAACTTACTTGAGAGCTCCATCGCCCTAAAGAGCTGAAAAATTGCCGCTGCATCTTTTCGTTTGTGAGTGGTACTCGAGCAGATCGTAAGCATTAAAATTAAAAATTAAACACAGACACGTTGTGGGAGATGATGCGATTTTCTACATATAATCGAAGATACAAAGTGCATTTATCCAATGTTTACATCCCAATAGGACAATACAATTACAAAAGCCACTGTTGCCACAGATGTCATTTCCTGCTTCTTGGTTTCCAATAACAATATCCGCACTCCACTGCATCCAGCACATTTTTTCCAGGCAAATGTCAAAGGCTGTCAAAAGGGTAATGACAAAACAAAAAAAATAATTTATTTTAACACCACGAATCCCGTCGTGCTTCCTCCAGTGCTTGTGTTTTCTACTAAATTTCAAGAGAATAAATATCTGCAATTAATCATGAGCAATGAAATGGAACCTCTGGAACCCAGTCTCAAAAATATAATCGACCAAAAGTCCCTTAAGTGGATATTTGTCGGGGGAAAAGGCGGAGTTGGCAAGACGACATGCAGGTTGAGACCACGCAATTTCTTGTTACTCAACTTAAATAACTATGTTATATTTATTGTCCCCTTAACAGCTGCAGCTTGGCGGTACAACTGTCCAAAGTGAGGGAATCTGTCCTGGTTATTTCGACAGATCCAGCCCATAACATTTCGGATGCCTTTGATCAGAAGTTCAGCAAAGTGCCCACAAAGGTGCGATAGTTGTGCCTCTCGGGGGAATTTCTTTTTGAAAAAGAATTATTTTTCAGGTCAATGGGTTCGAGAATCTCTTCGCTATGGAGATCGACCCAAATGCAGGCCTTAGCGAACTGCCGGATGAATACTTTGAGGGGGAAAGTGAGACGATAAAGCTAAGCAAGGGTGTGCTGCATGAAATAATCGGGGCTCTGCCAGGAATTGATGAGGCAATGAGCTACGCTGAAGTAATGAAGTAAGTAGTTCTAAATGTTTTACTAAAATCCGGGCAATTCAAGAGAGATTAATCTTTAGCTGGATGTTTATATGTACCTTCAGGAATTTTATACGATCATGATATCGATGAGATCTTTTAAGATAAGTGTCTCTCAAATAGTCTGGTAAAATCGAGAAATAATTAAAATCTCGATTTGTTTTCCTTGTAAAAACGTCTAACTAAGGGTTGAAAATACAAAGTGTCACCACGGCAAAATGCTTCGCATACAGTTTGCAAATCGACTGATCACGAAAATCGTAACCCTAGTTAAATTTATTTTCGGCTCATAATAAAATAGAATAACTCATTCACTACAAACAGGGAAGACAGGATGGTATTTTATAGGGTTCGGTTAGGAAAGTTTAGAGCATAGTTGTTATAACCTTTCGCAGCATTCTAGTGAAGGGTTCGAAGTGTTAATGCGATGACTTTCAAAGCGAAAATTCTAACGTTACGGAGGTTAGTGTTGAGGTATATGCTGTGAAGGAGGTCGGGGAAATCAATTGAACTGGCTAGGACTTGGTGGACAAAGACAATATCGGCGACATTACGACGTGGGGCGAGGAATTGGAGGTTGATTAATTTTAGGCGATCTTCATAAGGAGGGAGGTTGTGGTGATCTGTCCATGGAAGGTCACGCAGGGCAAAACGGATGAATCTGCGCTGGGCTGATTCAATCCTGTTACTGAGTGTAGATTGCGAGGGAGAGCAGAATTGGCCCTGCTAATGAAATGATTTGTGTGGGAATGGAAGTTGAGCTCATTGCATATGACACCGAGATCGTGAAGGGAAGTAACAGAAGGAATGGGTTCTCTAGAAAGGACATAGGACCTGGGAGATGTCGAGGTGCGCTTTCGACAAAAGGTGATCGCTTGGAAGTTAGATGTATTGAGGTCAAGAAAGTTTTTCGTGCACCAGGTAAGAAAATTGATCAGATCGTTTTGGAAAGTTTTTTGAAAATTTTCATATCGTCGGCATAAATCAGAATTTCAGAGTGATCCCCTCACATCTCCTTCCGGTGTCCGCTAAGGCCGACGTAGCTACCTTGGGGGACACCGGAAGGATATGTGAGGGGATTAGAAATCGAGGAGTCTAAACGAACTTTGTAATGGCGGTTACCGAGGTAGGAAGAAATTCATGAAATGAGTTGGGGAGGAAAGCCTAAATAGCTTAATTCCGTTTTCCATAGCAAGAAGGGTGCGTGACACAAAGGTTGACAAGTTAGTAGTAGTAGATCTGCCTTTGAGGAATCCATGTTGAATAGGAGCCAAAATGGACTTGCAGTGGAACGACATGTAGTCATAAATAAGGTTTTCGAAGAGTTTCGGTATGCATGATAATTTGGCGATAGGACGGTAATTTGAAATATCGCTCTTACAACCCTTTTTGTGGATAGGAGTGATATATGGATCCTTCCAAAGATTGGGAAGAGATCGGCGAAAGATTCAATTAGATGGACAGCACATTTCTTTAAAACAATGGCGGGTATACCATCGGGGCCGGGGTCAGAATAATCGAGGAGAGCACTGATTTTTGCGGCGATTAAAGAAGGGTTCATGTCAATGGAGACTAGGGAGGTCTGTGCACAGTTTTGCATGTAGGAAGAGTAATTAGGGTCAGGGAAGGAATCGAGATCGCTAAAGGATTGACTGGAAAATTCAGCAGAGGTCGGCAATTTCTAAAGGGTTAAATGAGGATGAAGTTGAAGGTGACCTGTTCGGGCAGCCGGAAATAATACGAATAATCATTCGATATCCGGTAGACCTATACGGGCAAACCTGACAAGCATACCGGAACGTCTGTAGCCGGCTTTATCAGCAGTACATTTTAAAAAGAAAAATAAATCATCATTATCAGTAAACCTCTTACAACGCGATACTTTTACAACGTGATTTTGCTATAACACGTTTGGGGAAATGCGGAAATTTTCCTACAACGCGGCTTAGGAAATGTGGAAATTTTCTTAAAATCCCACATACATACATACACTTATGGACAAAAAAATAAATATATCTACCCAAAATAACATATTTCCACTTTTTCTGGCAGTGACTGTATTCAGCCAATATATTATACTAAATATAATAACAATTCCTAGGCTGTTGTAATCTCTAATGTCACAATGTAGACATGGCGAAAGCGATGGAATCTTGCTTTTTAGATATCGATCCTCTACCGGAGAGAGCGGAAATATTTAAAAGAAGTCTTTAAAATTGCTCATCTGTCTATCAAGAAGTTTATAAAGATTTGCAAAGCAAGAGCAAACAATCTATAATGACAGCAAAAAAAAATCAAAATATTACACCATAAAAGGCAGGTTTTAGGGTTCCGTAGCAAAACAAAGAACCATTATAGTTTCGCCATGTTCGTCCGTCCGAATGTGACAGTCATTTTATTCAGAAACTATTAGGATTATAGAGCTGAAATTTGTTGGACGTATAGATAATTAAACCCACTACAAAGATACCAATTAACATTTTGGAAAAAAAATTTAAGGTTACCTCCCGTACATGAAAAGTGGGGATGAAAAAAAATGGTCACTTACCCCATCGGGTGGTATATTAGTGAAAAGGGAATTTGAAATCATTACGAGGTTCCTTAAATTAAGGGAACGTCGTAGTACATAATGTATTGGGAATCGAAACTTTAAATACGTTTATCTCAGAACAATGTTTTTGAAATAGGCGGGCGCGATTTCGGGAAAACTTCTGAACCGTTTTTTAAATTATTTTATTATTCTTTATATCTTTTGTTATATATTTTTGCAGGCATTGGACTAAAGTAAGCGTAATCGAGCAATTTTCACTATTTTTTTCAAGCGTTTTAGCCATCAAATTTTCGTCAATTTTGCAATTGTTTTTTTTTTTTTTTTCAAAAGTACGCCATTTTCTTAATTTTGCATATTTTTCGAACCTTTTGATTCTGAGCCTAATTTTAAGTGTCTACTGTAAGAAATGTTTTTCATTGCAGCCTGCCTGATGAAAAGATTTCGAAAAATTAATGATGCCAAAACTCAGAGGTCATAGACTTAAAAAATAAAACTTTTTCGTACATATTGCGGAGTTTGGGGAGGGGCAATGCCGTTTGGTTCACCATCTATTTCGCTACAATTTCATGTTCAAATTATTCACCACCATTAGTTCATTACCCTGAAAAAACCTACCTTAAATGTGTTCGTATTGCAAAACTGTCTCATTTCCCCAACTGTACCGAAAGACAGCAAACATTTTTATTGATTTACTAAAAATCAAAAAAGTGAAATAAGCGAGTTTTGCTTCCGGATTCCTCATATATGTATGTATATAGAAATATGAGGAGTCCCATTATATATAATGTAATTTGAAGTGTATCTAATTTTTTCCCATTTCTGAAACTCAACGAATATCCGTTGTATAAAATAACCTAAACAAAATTTAACAACATTTTAAGAATAACTCGTTGTTAGATAAGTATTATATGTATTTTCCAATAATAACAGCTAACACAGTTTTGATTAACTTCTTTTAATTTTTTTTTCATCAAAATTAAATCATTAAAAAAATATTATTGAAAAAAACAAAAACCCGATGCCTCCGACTGCGTTTGTGGACACTGTCAACCATGATCATTCAAATTCAGAAAAAATGTTTAATTTTTTCAACTTGTTTCTATCTTTTCAGGTCATTTATTAAGTAAGTTTGAAAATTTTAACTTCACAATTTTTCAGTTTACGCAGTCGGGTTTTTGTTTTTTTCAATACATATATTTTTATTTTAATTTTTTTAGTTTTCTTAGTAAATAAATTTATCATTTAAATATCTGCACGTTATTAAATTTCCATAAAAGTTAGATTAGGTAAAAAACAGGGTTTATAAAAAGACAACTGTACCTATAGCAATTTTCAAATATTTGGGTTTAAATCTATGATTTAAAATTATACCTTGAACATCTGAGTCTTCAAAACCCTAGACCAAAATAGAAAAATTTTTTAATCTAATTCACACGATAAAGACTTTAAAATGAAAAACAATGAGCAGCAGTTTCAACTATAAATCATTAATTGTATGCATTGCCTTCAAACTTATGAGTCGTGCATAACCACTACTCGTCTGTACTAATTTAATATATTTCAGATATTTCGGGGGAAAGAACAATGATTGCAAACCTATACAACTGCAATGACTGTGATCTATAAGTTTCTCCCATTTAGATGCATCTGTACAAACTTCTATAAAATACGAAAACTTATAGCTTTCTTCAAAATCAAGTTCAAATTCAAATTCAATATGACTTATAATGTGGGTGGTACCCAATTCTACCATAAATTTATACGGTTGGCTATTTATTAGAGAGTACTCATTCGAACCAAATTTGGAAGTGTTCATGTTTTTTCCTGGCCAAGCACGATATGGGAGTATTCCTGATTTACCCCTCACCTCTATTGCATCCATCAACTTCTCTACGTTTACAATTCCGGATTTTCGGACCTTTGTAAGCTCATTATCGCTCATTAGAGGGAACCGAACGTGAGATAGAACTGAGTCCACATCTCCGTCTGGATTATGCTTGGACCAGTCTCTCAAGGCTGTAAATATTTCAAATTCTGGTGCAAGGAAGGAGTCTCGCTCCAACACATCTTGTAACAATTTTGCCGGCATATGATTAAATGATTCTTTTTCCAAAAGTTTAGAAGCATTAATATCCAAGAGGTTATAACAAACTTCTTTAAGATCTTTCAATTCACAGTGCCATGCTATTTTAAAAATAGCCCAAACGTTGTTCAGCGTTACTACTTCTTTTAAATACCTGACGATAGCAACCTCGAGGTCCATGAAGTCGTATGTGTTAGCGAGAACCAGAGTGTCTAGGACGGTTTCCTCTTCCATATCCTTTAAGCAAATCCGACCAGAATAAATAAATCGAAGTAATACCTTGAATGCTTCAAGGGGCACTTTCAATTCGATCTCCTTCTGATTTGATTCTGACAAATCGCCGTAGAGCAGACTTTCGAAGTATTTATTTCCGGCAGCAAGAATACATTTGTGAGCTGAAAGTTTTTCACCCTCAACGATGAAGACGACATCAGAATAATTGTGGGACATGCAAAGTTGAGACATCCGATCTGACAAATTTTTACAGAGATCAATGTTTGCAATTTCGTCTTCTTTTGAATTTGTTTGAGACATTTTACGGCTTCGACGGCCTATTTTCAAATGAATTTAGATGGTTATTCTAATAATTTTTATAATAAATCGAATTCTGTACTTTGGAATATATATCGACTTGAAATGTTTGCACTTCACTTTTCTCTGCAAATAAATTGGATGGCAAAGTTGGATGCTTCTGCGCCTTCTTTTGTGTTTGTCCTCTGGATACAGAACTCACGATGTAAAAAGACCTTCACGAGATGTTGAATCGGCGCAAGGTGTTTTGTTTAAGGTTACTAGCAGATTACAAAAATTCAGAAAGGATATTGAAAAATAAAATTTACTTACTCGCAACTCGCAAGTAGAGACAAGATGATGACTACGGTGATATTTGATCTGGACTGTGTGGGCGGCGGCGACAACTGGGATCACATAACAGAACGGCGGCAGAAAATAAAGACAAGCTGTGTCGAAACAACCTGTGCATGTATAGTCAAGGGAGTAATGAAGACAGCAAGGAGATACCAGTTACCAGTGTTGCCAAAACATCAAAAGCTAATATCCCTACTAAGAATGGGAAAAGTCCCTACGTTTCCACACAAAATAAATTGCTGTTTTTTTTAATGAAGTGGAGTCACTGGCATACATATATTATAGTACTGGACTGCCGATTGACGGATGAAAAGTGAGAATATTTTAAGCTGGGATCCTCACCTTGTTTACGAAACACACTCGATAAAAACACATTAAATTACTTCCAATTTAAGGTTAATTTAAGGTTAGTTTCCACGAAATCCTACGACCTGCAAAAATCAAAAGCTCTCCAGAGAACCCTTCTTCCATTCTCTCGCGGATCAGATTATGCTATATACAAAACTGCTCTGAAGTTGCACGGAACATTTCTAAATATTTTACACTGAAATTACACCGTAAAAAAATTAGAATATAGGTTTACTGGTAGATTATGTTGGGTGAGATTATATGTACTGGAATTACATCCAAAGAAAATCAGATTAAACCCGAATTACACACTCGAAATATACTCATCAAAAGTATTAAAGCAAGCTCAAAAAAAGTGCAAAAATTATTCAAGTTTTCGAAAAAGAATTCAATTTTAATAATCCAAAGCATTTTTGAAAGCTTGCATATTCTAGTTTATGAATCAGAAGCTTAAAAATGTTATCATCCCCCTCTGCGCTAACGTTAGAAGAGTTAGAACAATTATCTCTTATTTGTTTATGAATGTTGGGATCGAAAAATTTGTACCTACATGAAATAAATGAAAACATTTGAAAACTTGTTCTTTCCGGTTAAATGTGTTTTTAATATTTTATTTTTGTGCGATTTTTTAACCAAGTTATCAGCTGTTAAAGCAAAAGTAATTGTTTTGACTTTAAACTGCTGTATCTCCCAAAATAATAATCGCACAATCGAGGTGAAAGCTGCAAGTATTCTCTTCAAAGTGCTTCTTCATGATTGTGTAAAAAATGCAATTTAAAATGTTGATGTGTTTGCTTTTAGTTAATAGTGTCATAAAAAATCGTACCAAAAATCATGCTCCGTGAAAATTAATTCAATTCGACATTTCAATTTTTGTGATCAAAAGCTTTTCATTGTGAGAACTACTTTAGAAGGAAAAAGGATAATTTTAAAAAAATTAAAACAATTTTTGTTATTCTGCTTTTTTTAGCCCTTGTTAAGTAACACGGTGCCAGTAAACATGCGGCAACCTTTTTGGTTGAATAACTGACAACGCGGTGAAACAGAATCATGAAGAGATAAAAAAAAAGATTTTGAAAGAAATGAACAAGCTTTAAAATAATTATATTGATTTTCTCATGAAACAATAGTTTTACACCTTAAAAAAATCTCTCAAAGTTCGTAGAAAATTAAGAAATAATTTTGACTATTCTTACGTTCATCGTAGAGCAGGACGGGATGATAAAACTTTTTGAACTTGCGATTCGAAAACTATATAGATTATGTAAGCTTTAAAAAGAGCTTTGGATCATAAAAATTGAGTTATATTTCGCAGAGATACAGTAATTTGAAATGATTGATTGATTTGCTATTGTTTAAATTGTAAAAAGAGATGAAAAATTATATTGTATTTTATATCGAATTATATTGTATTTTCTCGTAAAGTGGCCAAAATCTATTATATTTCTAATTTGATCTAATCAGTATCATTTATTTGTTTACAGCAACCATTTTATTGAGACGAGTTAAGCGCTATTACCGATTTTTGAAATGAAGAAAATTGTGGAGCAAAGATTGTTTCAAATGTTGGGTTTCCAATGAAATTTCAACCATGCAGCGTATTTTCGAGATACGGCCCCATATGACTTTTTTATTTCCACGACTCAATTTGCTGCTCCGCGGAAAGCGTTTTCAGCCCAGGATCCATAGAACAAAATTCAGTAAAGACGTTCAAAGCAAAAGAAGATTGGCAATATTCATAAAATTTGAAAATATGCATTTTATCTATTAATTTCCGGTACCTGTTTTTCAATCACAAGGTAGATGCTGATATTTCTTAATGTTTTTTCACAAAACTCACCAAAACGTAACTCCCCGGACATGTAATTATCCCTAAATTGTTTCATTTTTGAAATTTGTCTGCATAAGCAATAATGGAAAAGAAAACGCTCTAAATTGTTTCTAATACTTAAATGAGTTTGCCCATTAGGGATCAAAAAAATTAACGGGGAGTTTATTGTTAGAAAATTTATTTTTAGAAGTATCCACTTACTTTTTGTATTCCGCTGGCACTCATTTTTTTCCGAAAATTAGATAGTTATACCATGGGTTTTTTGTTTCGTCCCCTCGAAGGCTGTGATGTGATGTACGAGTCTTTATAGAATGAAAAAAAAACTTTGTTAACTTGAATTATATTTGCTTTGCAGATGTCCATTGCAATTATTTATATTATAAAAATAAACGAAAAATTAATAATCCTTTTTACTGACCGATGTGAGGAAAAATAAAAATAAATATAAAAGAAAGATACAAATGAATTATAAATCAATTATTTACTAAAGTGGAAACTTCCTTTCAATTTCCAGGTTGGTAAAAGCAATGAATTTTTCAGTTGTTGTCTTCGACACTGCCCCAACTGGTCACACACTTCGACTTTTATCATTCCCTCAGGTAAATTTGTGCTTATTATGTATGTCGCAGGAAATTATTTAATTTATTTCACTTCTCTCTAAGGTTGTTGAAAAAGGTCTTGGTAAACTTTTGCGTCTCAAAATGAAAATTGCCCCATTTATTTCACAATTTGGTGCCATTCTTGGAATGCAAGATTTTAGCGCTGATGCACTCACAACCAAGCTAGATGATATGCTCAATGTTATCCGGCAAGTGAATGACCAGTTCAGGAATCCGGTAAGGAAGGATATTGATTTTAATTGTTTTTTTTTTTTTAAACTAAATGATTATTTTCTTATCAGGATCAAACGACCTTTGTTTGTGTGTGCATTGCAGAATTTCTATCATTGTACGAAACAGAAAGGCTAGTGCAAGAGCTCACAAAGTGTGGCATTGACACACACAATATAATTGTAAATCAATTACTTTTCAAGAAAGCTAATCAGGAACCCTGTTCCATGTGCGCTGCTCGTTATAAGGTTTGTTGCCTAACTTTAATCAATGCCGTCTGCAATTAAAAGACTGAAAGAGCTTGAAATTTTGAATGAAATTCCATGTAATTTAAAAAGTAGAATCAGAACAAATTGAAAAATTATACGCAAATTTCCAAAAACATTTGGTTACTTTTAGTTTAAATCTTTCTTATAAACGGCGATTGAATTTAAGCTTACACATGAACATATAAAAATTATTTATTTAATACAATTAGGTAACATTATTTAATTTAAATGACTGTCTTGGTCCAGTGATAACGTTCTATTCTTATCAAAATTTACAAAATAGAGAAAGTAATCTCGGGGATTTCTCTACTTATCTAATTCCTTAAAGTTTTATAAATAAATTGTGTTGTCATATATTCAAAAACTCCAATAATTTTCGGAATTAGCTTAAATTATTTTATTAAGAGCAAGAGCCATGCATAAGCAGTAATTGAATAGCTGCAATTTCGTTGCCACTGAATATTTCCATTTTTACATAACCAACCAATCCCAGCTTTAATTTGATCAAAATGTTTGTTCGTAACCATAACAAAGTCAGAGTAATGTTTAGAGTATTAGAGGATTTCAGTCATTTTCCATAATCAAATCAATGTAAAATTTAAAGCTCGGTTTACGCCTTTTATTTGCGGAGGGTTTTTAAAGAATTTTACTACTTTTTATAATCTACTTTATTTTAAATATATCTACAGATTCAAGCGAAGTACCTGGATCAAATAGCTGATTTATATGAAGATTTCCATGTAGTGAAACTACCTCTTTCAGAAAAAGAAGTCCGTGGAGTTGAAAGCGTTAAGAAGTTTTCTGAAAACTTAATTGTTCCATATGAACCGTAACGAATGAAATTACTGACATAATCTTATTATCGTCATAATGAAAGCTCCTATTATTAACCCTAAAATGATTTAGCTTCATTTTAAAACTTTGTATTCAAATTTAAGTAAAGCATTTGTAAAAAGGGGAATCGTATTTTATTAATCAGTCTTTAAGCAGTCCTTTGTTGTTTTATCTATTTGCGCAGCTGTCAGGCTTAATTTTATGAACGGCGATCCTAATACTACTTAGTTAAATACTTCTAAAATGTTGGTATTTCAGCCAGATTAGGAAGTTTAGAAGGGTTACTAAAATCTGTGGATGTGGTATAGAATCGCCCAAACCACCGTCCATATCAGAAGGGCTCATAATCCATTCTGTACTTATACGTTTCCATTGTTAAGTGTTAAATAAATAAATAAGGGTATTAATTTTGTTCTTACATCATCGTTACCTTATTGGAAAACATTAAAGCTGCAAACTTTATGCTTATACTCGTTAGAGAAATTATCTTTGCCTAAACATTTCGTTACACATGTAAATGTTCAATATTAAATTATTGGGTATTGAATCAACCATTCTAATTTATTTTCTCATGATATTACTTTGAAAAATTTGGTCGCCATATTAAGTCTACTATCTTGATAATTTACAATTGCTGGCCGCCATCTTAAGTCCGCCATCTTAAGTCCGCCATTTTGAAACTGTTAATTTTATGTCCATAAAAATAGTTCATATGTTAAGTTGAATTATGTACTACCTTCAGACATAAAATAGAAAATATCAAACAAACTTTTTCGGCGCGATTGAGCAACAAACATCCAAATAAACAAATTAGCTTTTGAGTTGATATGTACGGGATTCAAAATCGATACCACTAATACAAAATTTAACTTAAATTCGTAGAATTTCAAAAATTGTGGTCGGCATTTTGAATTTTCAAATTATCATCGCAGGTTCGAAATTAGTGTCACCAATTTTCCTTTGCATTAATATGATTAGAGTCGTAACTCGATTTTTGTTATTTTAATGAATATATCAAAAATCTGGGTAATTATTCGGAATACCTGTCACAGGGTCAATGACCTTGACCTTGAGGTCTTTCTGAGCAACTTTGTCCACGGACATATGTTGCGGAAATGCCTCCTTCATATTTTTTTTTTATGTTGAAATTTTTCATTTCTTAGATATCACGACAGGCATTTCTCCGTAACATTTTATTATTTTGTATGTGATTGTCGAGATTTTTCAGCATTTGCAAAGCGGATTTCTTGGTTCTGCCCACAATACATTACCCCCCCCCCCCCCCCCTTTGGTCGTTTCTAACTCTGCTAATCGTCCGAATTACTGCCGGTCGTATTTGCTGCTATTCTAAAAAAATGTAAACAAACTCATTCATTCGACACGCTATCAATCGGACATTTCCTCCACCCCATCCATGCGTCAACGGGTCGGGGGTGACCTCAAGGTCAAGGTCATTGACGGTCAATGAATAGGTCAAGACACAGTGACAGGTATTCCGAATAATTACCGAAAATTTTTTGGCTAAGATTTTGTTATCCGGTGCATATATTTTAGGACATTTCAAACACCCGGTGTACATACATATGTATTATTATCTATAGAGCAAAAAAATCATGTTTTCAAAATCTGTAATTGCTGACGGTTAGGTCTGTCCAGCATTTTTAAAGAAAATCTAAACTAAATGTGAAGGACTGAAATTTTCCGAATTGGAGCGAAATGCCAAAAAGTAATGTTCGAGTCGGGACATCCGTGGTTCCGTCTCTACACACTTACAATTCAAAAAGTAGTTCTTTAAAATTTCTTTTATATACTTTAAGGAGCAATAAATATTGTAAAGTTAGATTTTTATTTTTATTTATTATAATGGGTCTGATTCTGGTTGTCACCTCACTTTCCGTGACGTGACAGCTTATGGCTGAATTACCTGTTTAGTTTCTTATAAGAAAAATTCTTCGTTACTCAGCCATAAGCTGTCACGTCACGGAAAGTGAGGTGACAACCAGAATCAGGCCCAATATGTTATCAAAACCCATGTGGATGCAAGTATAATATACAAAAAGGTGAACATTGTTTTTTTTTTGTAATCCGACTCTATAACAAACATTTTCAGGACATGGTGAAGCAACTGCAAAATATAAAATTAAGAAAAAAAAACCACTTATCTTTTTTGCATATATTTTATCCTTATATTTATACATATATAAAACTCGTCAGAAAGTAGTAAAAGTTCTCAAAATTCTTTAGTTATGTCTCATTCCCATTCCTTGTTGCTGCAATTGTTGCTGTTGTAGTTGTTGCATTTGAAGCTGCTGCTGCTGCAATTGCTGTTGCTGGAGCTGCTGAAATTGTTGCTGTTGCAATTGTTGTTGCTGTTGTTGTTGGAGCTGTTGCATTTGTTGTTGCTGTATTTGCTGCTGTTGCTGCTGCTGCTGCTGTTGTTGTGGTTGCTGTTGTTGTTGCATCTCCTGGAGCTGTTGTTGCTGTTGTTGTTGCAATTGCTGCTGCTGCTGCTGTTGTTGCTGAATTTGATGCATATGCTGCTGTTGTTGCTGCTGCAGATGCTGCTGCTGTGTCATCTGCTGAGCTTGCTGCTGAGGGGATTGTTGCGGTGGTTGCGGGGGCTGCGGTGCCACTTGCGGAACAGGTTGACCAGTTTGGACCGTCGGGTGTTCAACACTATTAAATCAAGAAGCATAATTTTTTTTTAAAATATGCATATCTATATATACATATTGCGTATTTTTTTATAACTAAAGATATGAGATGATTTTTTAAAATTAATAAATATGCATAGTAGCAGAAAAATAATTTCAAGAAATAAATTTGCATATAAAATAACTTTAAAATATGTTTTGAACGCTTAAACGATTTTAAATATTAAACGGTGAGACAAATATTTCGGAAACATTAACACAGAATGACCTAAACCATCTTTTGTTAATATTTTTGAAAATAAAAAAAGCACACAAAAATTTAAACTAAAAAAAGCAAACTTTTTTTAATTGAGGTGATCTTGCTTGGAGTAATGCTGTGCTCGAAAATTCAGTTTTTCAGTTAACTGCTCTATTCAGCCATTGATTTTTTTAAGTTGAATTGATCAGTCGACTACAGAAACTGATTTCTCGAACATATGACCACCTAAACAAGTTTGGTTTTTTTTTTTTTTGCGCAGCGTATTTTGAACAAACGATGCAATACTTACGTTTTATCAGCAATGATCTCTTCAACATTCAAATGAGTTATAAACCTCAGCCTTTTCTGCAAGGCAGGCCGCAAACGTTTAATAATTGCTTCCGATTCGTTCTTGATTATATTTCCAACATAAATATATTTGATGTGATACCTGTTCACAAATATTTTATTAAAACTGTATTAAGAAAAAAACACATAAAATATACTTACAAGAAATCACAAATAGGATCCATATACTCCAACGGAGCTGGTCCATGATTTTTGTCAACGACCTCCAGAAGTTCATATAAAATAATTGCAATTTCTGCCACAGCATTGGGACGTTCGTGATCGATTCTCTGAAGGAATGGTCCAAATATGTGGCATAAGTAGATCAGTTGATGCTCAGTCGTTACACACGGCTTCAATTTTTCTTTAAGATAGCTTCAAAATCAAATAATTAATGTTTTTAACAACTAAATTACATACAAAACTTACTGCGTCATAGTAGCTAACTTAAAGCAGCCCATGTGGTGGAAAACTGAGTGCGCGACAGCAAGAGTTACTGCATACGCCTTTTCGAGCATAGCTTCGCGAACAGTTTTAAAGTTAAATAAATCAAATGCAGAGAAGCGATAGGTCCATTTGATCATTTTTGGATTGTTCAAAACGTCCTGAAGTCTATCGTATACCACGCTCCAGTAGGTTTCGGGCAGAGCCGCCATTACAACGCCAATTGCATTTACGTAACTATGGATTTCACTCGATGGGATCATGGGATATGCCTTAGCAACCACGTCAATTAAATTATTAGCAACGATTTGAGGTGCTACCGGTAGACTTAAGAGTTCTACGCATGTCACGTACAGAGCATGAGTTGGCGGATTCGGGAACTCGTTAAACCGCCAGTCGGTTAAGTAAAAGTAGTTGTTTCCGCTTATTGCTGAAATTCAAGAAGTTGTTTTTTATTATAGTAATAAAAACCGAATCAGAATTTTACTGTGTTTTACTAGATGTATTGGATTAACAAACATTAAACATCGAAAAAAAATTAAACTATGTCTATAAATATGTATATCGCTAATCTTTTTAGTTTTCAAATAAAACAAAAAGTCCTATTGCAGTCTACCTGATGAAAAGATTTCGAAAAATGAATTATGCCAAAACTCGTTTCAGAGGCCGTAGACTTTAAAAATAAAATTTTTTTAGAATATAATGAAACTTATGAACGCTGTATTTCTTCATCGATTTTGACCAAACTTCGCCTATACGTTAATTCCGCCAGTATCTCGGCTAAGTTAGTAAATGGGGGGAATTGGTCAAGGGGCTACGTAAGTTATATAAAAATCGTTTGGACCCTAAATCTTTCGTATGTCTTAACCGCTATTGAACAAACTTAACATACTTCGGCTACCGCCGAAAGGTCTTTTCTTTATCATATCTAACCAATGAGGGATTCGACTTCATTAATACTTTAATTGAACAGCAGAAAGTGAAAGGACGCAAATTTCTAGCAGCTGGGATTTTTTCGAATGATTTTTATTGCAGCTTTGTAAAATCGTAAGCTTAAGAAGTTATCCTACTGTCAAATTTTCAAAAATTCAAAACTATTTATTTTTCTCAAAAATAGTTTGAACTGTTAAGTTTTATGTATATGCAAAAGCTCCCTTTTATAATATATATAGATATTCAGAATATTATTCTAATTATAGCATTTGAAGCGAAGTAAGAATTTGATGCACAGTACTGAAAAAAACTAGTTTTTTTTAGAAACTATGGTTTGTAGACCCATACGATAAATCGACTTAAAATTTGGTACACATTATTCAGGGGAATGATACTTTTCGGCTGATGGACGATTTTGATAATTACCATTTTTTGTTTAATTAATATCGATAATAAGCGTACGCAGTTTAGGGCCGAAAATCACGAGAAATTTTAACAATTTTTTTTTCAAAATATAGCAGCAAAATATAAAATTGTGAATCAATCAATAACTGCTGCATTATTAATAATGAGCATGTTCTTTCTTTTTATTTTGATCCAACCACATGGGCCAAATCGTATACACCGTTTTTTGGAAATTACTTCCCGAACTTAAGCCTCTTTTCACGATGGGCGCAGCAGGATAGCATCTTATGTTTATTATATACCAATAAAGAAATTAAGAGATAGTCAAGATTTTGTAAAATATTTGATTAATTTTACCCTTTCTCAAGTTAAATCTGACTGTCTTTCAATGGCTGATGAATCAGATTATAATTTTACTTGCAAGTCAACCATTAATCTCTAAACAAGTTACTTGTTTGGATTATAGGAATGTATGTAGAGAATGCAAAGTATTCAATTCCTAATAATAAATATCGGAACGATATAACGGAGTGTTGTCGCTTTTATCGATTTATTACAAAAACTTTATTTACATTATGTATGTATGTTATTCCAATAGCAAGGCTTAATATTCTTGAGTGCAAAGAACATTCTTTCATTCCTTCTTAAAATAGTTAAGGGTTAAAAAATATTGAAAAAAATGCTTATTTTTTTACGGGTCTGATTAATTACCCCTAATCCCTTTTAAAACATTCAAAATGTTTTTAAAAAATGCCTACTAAAATTACATGCAAAAACATTATGAAAATGTATTGTTTAAATATTTGTTATTAAAAATTATTACTCGAAAAATGAATGCTGTGACTGGTTGCTAAAAAAATCTTCATTTTCGAACGAATTGATGAAATAGAGATAATCCTACATCAAATTACAAAAGATGCTTAGGTATAAAAAAAAACTGGGATATTTATTAACTTGCTTCGCAAAGAAAGAATTTTGAGATCCTTAAATAAATTCCACCTCAATATCAACAGATGGAAACAAAAGTGATTTACTTACACTAACTGTAAAACATTGGAACAAAAAAAAAATCGTTTCGCGATTTTTTGTCTGTTTTAGTAACTTTTAAACTCATTCAAACTTTCATATCTTTTGCGTGAAAAGACCAAATGATTATTTAATCAAAGTAAATAAAATCTACTTACTGTCAACTAGTCTTCGAAGGAGAGTCATGTAGTAAGAAAGTTCAGGGTTCCACAAAGGCTCCCTATTTTGCAAATAATGCTGATATTGCTCCGTCAATGCCCAATTTGCAGGTCGCACTTCCATAAGAGCCCCAGTTACAGCGCTCACCTTCAAAAGAGAAGAGCTTAACACATTCAAAACAACTAATTCTTTTTTTGCCTTACCAATTTTTTCTTCAAAGAAGGCCTATCACGTAAGAGGCGCTCATAAAAGTGCAAAGTATTGTACAGATACGTAATGGGACGATCTGGATAGAAAAATGTATTTTGAGTTCAATCTCTCACAAAAAGGAAAAGTACACTTACCGTGGAATTTGTACAAACATCCCAAGTGTCCTAGAATAACTTCAAGAATTTGGTGCACTGATTGAAGTGGAAATTCTATAAAACGATGAATGACAATGTCTAGAACGGGCAAGAATCGCAAACATACATTCCCAAAGTACACAGGAAGCGGAGGATGAGAGGCAGATTCATCAGGAGCAAACTTTTCCGGATACTTTTGATGGAAAGCCAAATGCTTCTCATGCCTTTAAAATTTTTAAGGTTTTAAAGTCAATATTTGTATAGAGAATCCAATAACTTACCAGTTGCTTTGCTTCCAATGATCTGGCGAGTTATCTTTGACAAACTCTTGGACTCTGCTGCGCAATTCTGACGCCTTAAGTAATAGCAGCTGTATGATAAGGAAGCAGACTTGCGCCTCGTTACCTTCCTGTGTCCTTAGGGCTAGACATAATACTAATCTATCGACTGTTACTACATTGTACTTCCAAATCATATTGTTGATAGTATCGACGCACTTATGGATAAAATCCTTTCCAGCAGAGTTGGCCACTTCAAAAACTAAATAGTCACAGAGTTTTCTCAAGTGTGCCGACAGCGCCCGTGCGGTAATTCCTTCAAGAATCCTTAAAATCACATAGAAACAAAAAGTTAGCGCTCAAATTACTTCAGTGCTACTGTGTGATTACTTATAGGCTACAGCGCTTATGGTTTCCGTTTCCCAAATCATTTTGAAGAGAAGACATAAAAACAAAGGCGTTGTATTGGGCCGAATGAAATGAGCAATGATGTCGTTCTCATTAGACATAGATGTCCAGTTTCTATATTCCTCGTCAACGGATTTTTTTAAAAGTTGCTTATTTTCGAGTGGAGTATTATTTTGAGTGAAAAAATCGTTAAGAGCTGGAGGGAAGCATGCTAGGGAATGGGATGCCCACGAATGAGGTGTGTTTTGTATGATATTTGTTAGCAAATCCTTGCACCATGCTTGCAAGTCGTTTCCTAAATGGAGAAAATGTAAGTTTAAGAAAATGTAATGGTGCAGGAATAAGAGCCTACCCGATCCTGTTATATGCATAGACCGAGCCAGAGTCAGAATTAAAACTCGATTTAATTCCTCACTTTCCCCAGAAGCAACAGAGCCGGGAGTTTTTTCATTGAAATATCGAGACAGCTGTGGTTGGACTTCTGCTGAGCCCAATCCAGTAATCAGTCGAAGAGCAGTTGACTCAAAACTAAAATGAAAATAAATTAAATATTACTACGTAAATTTAACCGAACTTTGGTTACACTGTTAAAAGAACAATTTTAAAACATACCACAAATTAAGTTGCATTTTATTTGTCTGTGGTACTGAAGCAAGGGAATGAAGATGCGACAACAATTGCACCCGATAATGCGTAGGTATGTGATGAATTCTATAGGAGAACATTTCAAGAAGAGTATGCAAAATTCCCCAGGCGTGTTGCTTAAATACCTGAGGAAGCAGTTGTCCTATAAACGAAAATTATCAGGTTTATCTCAACTACCCTCAAATCATCAAAGGCTTACCTAAAAATCCCTTAATTCCCAGAGATTCTATTTCAGTATAAACTAACAATCTTGAATACGTTTCCACTAGCGCAGGTGCCATTGTAGGCACATTAGAAACAGAACTCTTGGTCTGAGCTTGTTTTATCATTTGTGTTACAAAGCTATTAAAAATTGAATTGTAGTGCATCTTACTAAGACCTAAATAAAATTATTTTACCTATGAATGAGGGACATTTTACTGTGAACAGTAAGGCTGTCCAGCACAACTGTGGAGAACGGGACAGTCGGCATTTGAGCACTGCCTCCCGGTCCACCAGAAGCTGCACCCTTTTGGTTTCCATTGAGTGTATCAACCAACAGCGCCATGGGACGTGAAAAATACTCTTGGTTTGTAGAATAGGCGTTACATAAAAGAACAATTCTAAAATCGTTTCCCAAACTCGAAGAAAGCGCTGTGTTGGACATAACTAGATGTTGCAGAAATCTATAATTGAAAAATATCGCATTTCATAAAAATTTTAGCTAATTTAAAAAAAAATGCTTACTCATGATGCCGCTTAAAAGCGATTGGAACAGGGCGATTTATATTAATGTTTTCAAGTCGCGCCTTCTTCATCAAATGTATCCATATACAAATAGGAGCCATCTAGAAAAATAATATTTTATTTGAATATTAGATCTTAAAGCAAAATTTACCTGTCTTAAGCATGACGCTTTGGTGCAATCGGGAACTTTTAAGGGCTCCTGCTCTGGATATAAAATATCAAAAAGTTTGAACATGTGTAGAAAATTCGATAGCTGAAAGTTAAAGGAATTAAGGCAATTGCATTGAGAATCAAAAGATTTATTACGGGTTGCTTCTGGATACTCCCGGAAATAAATTGCAACAATATCCACATAAGCTGATCTCGACCTTTTCTTAGATCCCGTTTAGATAGCTGCAATTGTATTTGAAAGGAAAATTATTGATTATTATGAATTAATTTATTGGCCTTTGAATTAAACCTTCGAGGATTTTGGACTAAATAGAGATCTAAACTAAGGCCCAAGGGTAATTTCTACACTTTGAAAAGCGCACATTGTTGCAAAAATATATGTTTTTATAAATTCATAAATTATATATTTATATAAATTCATTGAAATTTTTTCAGAATATTTAAAATGCAACGTTAGTAAATTAGAGAGAGGCGAACAAGTACGACTTTAGAGACTCATACACCACACGAACGATCCGACTTAATAGAAAACCTTTACTTTTAATTTCACTTCATAGGAAAAACGCAAAAATTCAGGAAAAAAAAACGATCTTCCCAATTATAGGAGCAATAAGTCGAACATATTATTCATTTCCGAAATTGTAATACGCCTTGAGAACTGAAAATTTCATAGCAGTTTAGAACAAACCTTATCGTGAAGAGCAATTACAATGTGCATGAAGCTCACTATTTGAAACAACACAAAATATATGAGCTGCGAAGATAAATGTAACCAAAGCCATTGATTTGGCGTTATTGTGTCTTCTGTGGAGCCACCGTTAGCAGAATCACTTTCCGTTCTTTCCATCGCAGATATTATTAACCAAACGAGCTGTTCCTCGAGTGCAATGCAGCGTTGTTTTTGCTAAAAATTGCAATTTGTACAAATTAAATTTATTAAAGGCAATTAGTTTAATACAGTGGAATATCAAGGTCAGAAATACTTACTTGTTTTTGAAAATTTAGCATGGAAGAGATCATTTCTTTAGAATAAGGCTGATCTAGCACATATCGGACTAAGTTCACTTGGGGTTCCAGCAATTCTTGATCAAAAGGCAAATTTCCTTTGAAATTAAACTTGAGTGTATTGTGGTCTAGTTTCCATGAATTCATCAAATGATCTGCATATCCAAAATGTTCAACTATGGGAAGCATATGTGTGTGTCCAATTATGCTGACCATTTGCGCTATACTTCGAAATTCCTCAACGAAATCGGTCATCAATTTGCTAATTTTCTGTAGTAGGAATGAATATTTTATGAAAAACATTTTGTTAAACTATGATGTAGGAAAGTGCGAAAAAATTACATAATTTCGGCAAACGCATGTAGATTTAAATAAATTTAAAGCGAAGTACTCACCCAATGAGACTGTGACGGTTTCATAATTTCATTTGCGATGAAATAAGCTGGTAGAAGGCAGTTGTTGCGGTCAAAGATAAATTTGATGAGCTCTTCCAATATAACAAGTTGAGGTAAAATGCTTACATTTATATTTGCCGGGAATGTTTGCGCTTTGTCACGGCAAGCCTGATGTTGATAATTTATTAAATAAGTAATTTTTATAAAATTAACCTTGTCGTACCTTCATTATTTCTCGCACGCCTTTGTAGTCAACATTAACAATTATTTTTTGAATCAGTGCAAAACTTTCCATCCAAAAATCACGATTCTGATAAACAAGCTTTTCGCAACCCAAAACTTTTTCACACAAAAGCCTGTAATTTAATTTTAATTAGTAAAATTATTAGAATTAGAATTTTGCATTTTGTAGTTTATTGATTAATTTATTTTTTAAATTACAGTGTTTAACACGTTGACGCCTATAAGATATCAAGGTTCCATATAAAAATTTCATTCCCATAACAATTAGCCAACTCCCGCCCCTCTAAAACTTAGTAGAGGAATCATTCGGAAATTTTAAATTTAAATTGTATATTTAATCTTTGATGCACTCGATTTAAAAGATAAGAAAGCTCATGTTCCACAGAACCTTTTAGGTAGATTTCAAGGTTGCATATGAAATATTACCTTTTGAAGCCTACTTGATCAAAAGACTTCGGAAAATAATAATACCAAAACTCGTTTTAGAGGTTGTAAACTTTAAAAATAAAATTTGTTTGTATGTACATACATATGTACAGGGTTTTTCGTTAAGGTCTGAATAGGGGTATGCCAATCTATTCTACACGGTCTCTTGATCAACGTTTGTTCGGAACCTATCACCCTCCCCCCAATAATCGATCCTTTACCCTCAATTGAAAATTCAGAGGAGGTGAACCCAGAAAATGCTTTATAAGTTCTTTCAGAGATATTGCAGGATATTGGTTGCTAGTGTGTTAGAAAGCTGAGCCTTCAGCCTTTTTAAGGATACCTCTTACATACATATATAGGACATAACGAATCTTGTGGACACGAAAGGGCCGTATTTCTTAATCAATTTTAAACAAACTTCGCCTATACGTTTATTCCGCCAATATCTCTGCTGTTCGTAAAAGGGAGCAATCAGTCAAGGGGGTATGGATATAGAGGCTACGTAAGATATCTAAAAATGGATTGCCCCTAATATTTTTCGTATTTCTTAACCGTTATTGACCTAAAATGTACGCACTGACAATATGTAGTTCTAAATCGTGTATCAAAATGGTGGTGATCGGTCAAAGGGGTCAGTTTCTAAAAATAATTTCGTTATCGCGATAACTGCCGCATTTCTTAATGGATTTTGATCCAACTTTGCGTACGCATTTATTGACTCGATATCTAGGTCATATTAACACTAGAACTACCAAGACCAGTCAAATCGACTAGTACTCAATTCCTTCCTTGAATTAATTATATTTTTTAAAGTGAACTCTTAATATTTATGTCTAAACTTACTAAAGTTCAAAATTACGACATATTCAAAAACTTTTTTACATTTATAATTACAATTTTAAATTTGAAGAAATATTACATTAAAGGAATAGAAAATTCTTAAAATAACAAGCTTACGCGCTAGTAGTTCTAGTGTTACAAAATTGCGGGAGAAGAGGGAGGGGGATTTTCTCTTCTCTATATATTTTAATTTATTCCCGTAGACCGTATATTTCTTAATCGATTTTGATTAAACTTATCTAACATATTTTCCATAGCAATATCTCAATGTTTGCAAATAGGGTGAATCGGTAAAGGGGTGGCGAATTCAGCATTACATTTCCTTATATAAAAATCATTTTACCACATTGAAATCTACCTCTTCCTTCTGGCAGCCGCCGAAAGGTCTTTTTATATATAAAAGTTGAAGAGAGAGAAATCTGATGATTTTGGAATATGATTTAGACACCAATAAAACTAATCGATAATAATAAGAAAATAGAATGCACTAGAGGCTTTAACAATAAGCCGTTTTATTATTATTACTTTCTAATTTTTTACTAATGATAAAGACTTAGCTGCTATTGCGACCAAATTTTGCAGAAACATTTGTACTTGATCCACATGTAACACAAGGCCTCAAATAAAAGATACTCTTCAGAATATAAAAAGTATGAACTATACTAGAACAAGGTGCACAAAAGTACAATAATATGCTTTTTTCAAGCATTAAAAATGTTGGCACTGTGTCTTTTATGAAAGTCATGAAATTGGTCATAACTCAAAAACTAAAGATGTATATTTTGTGGGACTTTAAAAAAGACTAATTCGATTTTTACTTTATTAATATACTTTCATTTTCAATGGTAAAATTGTATCATAGTTTCTTTAGTGCGTTTATAATAAGCGTTAGCAACTAAAAAGATTAGTAGCTTTATATAACTAATAAAAATTAACTTATTTCAAAAGTGGGAAGACAAATTGTTCAAAGCTTGCCCTAGTTTTACTATTTTATTATTATTAAAGCTATTTACCTTGCAGAGACGTGGTGTTCTTGGACAAGTTTGTGCAGCGTCTCCATCAGCACCTTCAACTGGCTCAAGTTAGCGTTCGTTGCAGCTCTGAGCAAATACTGCCGCAACACAAGATCCTTTCCCTCAACGCTTAAATTTGCAAATGCTGAAACTGTACAAGAAGACATTTTAAGATTCTAAATACGGCGCCTCCGCTGGCCCTGAAGCCGAGGAAAACTAACCTATGCTGCCCGAGAAATGTTTCGTCTTTTGAGCCTCATCATCACCGCCGTGAACAATTACGTTGAGGAAGGCTTCTTCAATTGGCTCGACCCTCTGCAAAAATGTATTTATAAAGTGCGAATTTAGGAAATATTTTAAAACAAAATTTACCAGCAATTCGTTCACAGCTTCGATTATTTGAGCCTCCATGTTTTTCCCGTTTTATGGGTGCGGAGGCACTCAACTTTTAAGATGCGCGATTCGTTTGATTGTTATCGATTGCTAAAAGGTGAAAATTTAATATTTTAATTGATAATTATCGGGCCGCATTTAAATTAATAAAACTTTTCCACCAAAACAAAACCGGCATCGAATTGCCTTCTGACGTTTAGAAAAGTCATAACAAAGGCAGCTGGAAGAGTGCTCTTGGAATTTTGATGGGAATCGGGAGAGAACTGGTTTTGCATTCAACAGGTATTTCAGGTACACTCCGGCCATAAATTTGAAATTGTTTGTTTTCGTTCCAATGGAGAGATTTTTTGGAAGGATTTCTCCACGTGTGCCGTGAAATTTCTCCGGAGGAGCAGAGCAATTTGCTTTCTTCTTCATATTTTGGGCGGTGTTTACTGAGTTTTGTGAGTATTTTTACAGTTTATTAGAATTTAGACGAAATATTGATTCACGGTCTTGGGCATTTTAGAACTTCCAAAAGCAGGATTAAAAATTCGACAAGTTTCTGGGACAAAACGTAAGTTGTCTATTGTATTTAAGTATTTTCTTTTAATTTAAACCCTATTAAAAAGTTCTTTCGCGTAAATTACATGTTGCTTCGGCATAAAAAATGTAAGACATTTTCCTTTATTTTATAAAATTAACATTCCCAGCGCAGACGCCACAAGGCCCCATGATCCCAACTTTTTTCTACCGGCGATAAATTTAAAAAGCGGCGAATTTAACATATACAAAGTGCTTATTATTACACCTTCGCTTCGTCCTTCCTTCAAGAGGGCCCCAAATAGCCATTTCAGATTTTATTTATTATTGGCAGGTGATTTCATATCGAATAAATATGCAGATTGTCGCATCTAACGCTGATTTTCGCGGATTTGATTCATGCCACAAAATTCCTCATGCAATAAGGTTGCTAAAACCTAAAAATTGTTTGATTATTCGCCTTATGAACGTGGTTGAGGCCTAAGGGTTTTTATTACCTTGACCTGTAACATTGTAAGCAAATCTAACAACTCACTTTTCACCCACTTCTAAATTGCCATATCGATTTGAAACTTTGCAAACATGCAATTCTGGTGACAAATGAAATATGTTATAATATGAAACCATTTTTTAACTTTATTGCCCTTTTTGAACAAAAATTCCTTAATAAAGTTATTAAAATTCTCACGAATTAATTTTACTTACCTTTGACTTCAATTAATTTGCCCGCGCATAACGTCAAAATGATTCGATTGGATTTTTTCTATTGGATTATTTTAACCATTTTGTACGAAAAAATTAATTGAAGTCGAAAGAAACTGAAATGAATTTGTTAAAAAATTAGAAGTTTTATTAATGAATTTTAATTCAAAATATGCTTTTTTAAGCTTTGTTCGATTCGATTCGAACGGATTCAAGAATACGGTCCCTGGACTTGGAAAATTTCAAATACAAATAAAAGTATCGAGGACTTGTACTTTTACTTACAAATGTTAACCACCGGTATTGGTACTTAAAGGTCCCATATACAAATTTCAAGTTCAGCTTAAGTACTTCAAATACCACAAGTCTGAATATTATTTATGTTGCAAAAAGAGTAAAGATCCCAGGATAATTCTTGTTAGATAACAGATTTTTGTTTTTCCTCACTATAGCTGCTTAAGTTTAATTTTTATTGTAATTCTTAACTAATTTTTTGCATATTCCTCTGATCTACCGATAGATTTTTTTAGAAACTTCAAAGGATAAAATTTCATTTCTTTTGATCTCTCCGTTAATTCACAATGATTTTCTTTTTCACGTTCATATCCATATCGGTCATAGACGACAGTGTGTTTAAGGAATAATTGAAAGATGTGAACAGAGTAGTTAAATCTTCAATTATAGTTTTTCTGTGAAAATTTTTTGGAAACAAGACAGACCCTTAAATTAGAATTCAATCACATTAATCAATCTAATCTTAAAACCCAATGTCTGAGATCGATCTCATTTGTAGGAATATGATCCTTTTTTAACACTAACCCAGTACTAACTAAAACAGGTAAGTAGTATGATAGGGCTACTTTGAGTATGTAGAAACCTAAAATATTTGAATTATATGTATGTACTTATAATTTTCTTGTTTCTTATTGTAGTTTATTTTTTTAGGTCTCTATTTAAACAAAAAAGTAAAAACCAAAAAGTTGAAGAATTTAAGGAGAACAAGTATTGATGTAAGAGAACTCATTGTCAGTGATTGCAGACAAGGATTAAGTTTTGGAGAAATATCCAAAAAATATAAATTTTCCAATCCAGGCGTAAAAAAAAATTTGCAAGTCGCAAAACATCACCTAGTGAGAAAAAATCCAACTACTATTTCTAAACTTATTAAGGACAACCTAAACTTATCAGCTTCAGGTAGAACCGTTCTGCGAAAACTACTCATAAAAGAGGCTAATTTAGTGAACAAGAAATGTGTGAAAAAGCCATTTACTAGTAGCAGAAATAAAACTCGTTGGTTAGAATTTGCCAAACGGTACGTACATATGCCAGACACATTTTGGGACAAAATAATGCGGCGTTATGAAACTAAATTTGAAATTCTAAACCTAAAAAAAGGGGCTAGTTTGTCGCTTTATTCAACGAACTGCGAAATTTTGCGGTGGAAATATTACGCTTTGGGCTGTTTTTCTAAATTACAAGTTGGAGAACTTATGAATGTTGAAGGAAGAATGCCAGGTGCCAGTTATTGTCATATTTTAGCAGACAATTTGAGTCCTGCTGCACAAAAAATGGGTTTAAACGATTTCATTTTCATGCAGGATAACGACCCAAAACAAAAGTCGCGTGGCTACACTGTATATTCATGACAGGCACTGAAACCTTGTTTTAAAACTTTAAACCCCATAGTATAACTATTGGCTATTTTTGATCAGAGAATTCCACAGCAAACATCAATAATCAAGAAGAATTCAGTAGGTAACTGTCATCTCAATGGGTGCAACTACCCCCTAATATCGTGCTTTCAGCCAAAATATAATAGAGAAAATTGTCGTTGAGTAGAAAATTATTTGCAGACATTTTTATGCCTATCCCTTGGAGGAAGTATGATTGAAGGAAATTTTGTATTATACAAGGTCAAATCAAGGTCACCATTTTCGTCCGCCTCCTAACCTTGAAACTTTCATTTGGAACATTTCTCGCGATATTGCGCACTCTTCGAGTATTCGAATGTCTAAAGTTAAAAAAAGTTAACCTTGCAGCGCCCTCTAGCGGGAAAGCAACGCATTTTCAAAAAAAGTGTTCCCTACAAGAGATACGTATTTTTTCACGAAAATTACGAATATGCAATAAAAAATAGGGATTTCCATTTAAAAAATCAGAGTTGGCCTTGATTTGACCTTGGAAATGGGGCTCAAGGTCAGGGCCAAGAACACCATCTTTTGGCCCCTTCAAAACATTGCAACTTTTGTCTCAAACATTTTTCGCGATATTGCGTACTTTTTGAGATATTTGGATGTCTCAAGTTAAAAAACTTACTCTGTATATGAACAAAAAGTTGAGTTTAATATTCTCGTGGTTTCGAACGAAATCCATCTACAAATGGATGGGCCAAGGACATAAGACTGCTGCCCTGAATTTCGATATCTATCATTTTCGTATTTGCGACAGAATGAACATTTACGAGTAACTTTTGCATGCGAAAATTTGCAAATGTCTTGTACACCTAGTATCAGGTATAAGTCAATTTGTTATACGTCGATTCATAGATACGTCGCTTTTGTTTAAGGAAAATATGTTCCGCATACCGTCAACATTTTCGTAGTAACGTCGTTACGTGTCATCTATATTTTCGGAGGAGAAATTATTTTGAATTTTGAACGAAACTGTCCACTGAACAGTTAACGGGTTGCCATTTATTTGTCATCTGTCGGTACATAAGGTAAAAATGAGCGATAAAATGAGAAAAACTTGTAATTCTGTAATCAAACGGAATAGGAAAGTACTGACATTAAAAATTAAATTTTATTATTATACATACATACATACATACTTTTTATTTAATCACTTTTTGGATACGCTCATTAATGTATGTATAATACATACATATGTACATGATTCTATAAATTATCTAATGATTTCGTTTTACGTCGTTTCGGTATACGTCGCGATTTTCAGGAACACTTCCCCGACGTAAAACGGGGATTAAGTGTAATTGAAAAGTTTCAACTTGCCCTGAGATTAGTATGGTAACACTACACCTGTGGGAAATTCCCTGCCGGGAGAGGCTCACAAATCTCACTCTCAGGCCGCAACAGGTTGGCAGCACTGCCCCCGCAATTAGTATGGGAATGGGAAAATCTGTTGAATGGCCGAAGCGAGGGGAGGCGCCGTCGTCGGGTTGTCGCATCGGCATTTCTCAGCGCCCCGCTCAGTTAGGTTGAAACTGTTGTCGGGACAGGACGGGTGGCGGTTCGTTGAAAGTGTTGCAAGCCGACTCCAATTAGAGTGTAATTGAATTAAGGGCGCCCTGCCCAATAAGATGTAAAGCCGAGCCCCGAGCGCGAGTTAGCGAGTAAGCAAAATTAAGAAGAAGAAGAAAAAGAAGGAGCAGTCGAGGCGAGGGACAAGTGAGTGGCTCTATTGTGGAAAAAAAAGTGCGAACAGTGCTTCCGCCTACAGAGGCAGTGCCTAAGGGGTGATGCTAGTGGCCTGCGCGTCGGGATCAGTGTAGCCACATCCTTGGGGAGGATTCTGGTCTCGCGGTTGCGAGTGGATCATCGGTGGGTCGTGGATCGTGACGACGACGACGATTTGAGCAGGATCCGCGCAAGTCGGGGGGGAAAAGCGAAAAATCAAACGTCGACACCACACTATTTATAAATCTCACGCACACACACCTGAGCTGGGCCTGAGACGGACAAGTGAACCGACTGTTGCGCCTGTGTGGTGTACGCGTCCGTGTTAAACCCGTTCTCCACCGCTCCGCGGAGCTTTCAGTGATTTCAAAATTTTCTCGTTCTTCGCGTCGAGCTGCGCGCACATCAGCAGACCGCTGGTTTGGTCTCTGGAAGCCCAAAGACAAGACCGCCGTCTTCGTTTCTCGTCTTCGCCTCCTTCGTTGTTTTCGGTTCGTGTCGGGAACGGGAGCGCGCCTGTGTAGTGCGCTGTTCTGGCAGGTACGAGACTCGCGTGTGTGACCAAAAAGAAGAGAGGAAGAGTTGGAAACTGCTCGAAGAAGTCGAACCGCAAGTCGCAACGCAATGTCAGTCGCAAGTTGATTTATTGTGCTCGCGTGTGTATTTAGTGGGGCCCAGTGCGGTCTCTTTAGTGGAGGCACCAAAGTGCCGCTGTGGATGTGTGACTGCCTCTTTATGCTTCCGATCTCCTCCCCCCTCTGACGTATATGCACTGCTCGGGAAGAACCTGATCTTTAACAAAGCAATTGTGTAATCTCTACCTGTTCTTTTACCTGCGAAACCGCCCCGAACCGTTGTAAAGTAAGCGACACCATCAACATGGCCCTCAATAACAACAACAGCACCAGCCTGAACAACAACACAATCGATGCCGAATCGAAGCAGAGCAATTTGGTCGTCCGCATCGATCAGGACTCCGATGACAATTTGCAGGCCCTCTTCGACAGTGTCCTCAAGCCCGGGGACTCGAAGCGACCCCTTCAAGTGCCATTTCGTATGCGTAAGCTGCCCAATTCATTTTTTAATCCCCCATCGACGGGATCGAAATCGCCCTCGGTATCCCATTCGCGGGCAAACAGCACAGACTCTGCATTTAGCACAGGCTCACAGAGTGGCGCCCCGCCACAGACCCCACAGACAAACCGAGGGCTCCAGATAAGCCACTCGAGGGCTCACAGTAGTCCTGCATCGCTGCAGCAGACATATGCCCCGTCTGGACTGAATACTCAAAACAATAACGCGGCAAGCGGCGGGAACGCTACCGGGAACGGACAGCCGACGAGCACCGGGCAGCCCGTCCACATGAAGCAGAGATCTTACGATGTTGTCAGTGCAATTCAGCTACAGAATGAGTTGGGTGACCTCCCACCTGGCTGGGAACAGGCTAGAACAACCGAGGGACAGATTTACTACTTGAAGTAAGTATTGCGGCCACTTTTTCGTGCATAAGCTAACTCAAAGCCTACGGATCGGCGGCGTTGTTATTACGTAAAGGTCGAAATAGATTTCTGCACTTTTTTGGCGAAAGTAGCGTTTCAGTTTCCGGTTATGCGCCTGTATAGATCCGGCTAAATATTATATCACCGACTGGTTCATGTCTTGTCCTAGTTTGGTTGTCTGAAACGGATGAATAACGCAATCAGCAAGCTCATTATAGAAGAATAAAATGTGCGGAGGTTTTCACCTAGTTTACTCAACAAAAGAACAAATGCTGAGATTCAAAATATTAAGCACATTTATTCATCAGCTGAAATAAACTACATTAATTCACTCATTAGCTAAAATAGCGAAGATAATGAAGAGTGCAATTTGTATAGAAAAAATTGGAATATAAATGGCTATAGTTTATTTTTTTGTGAATATGTGATTAACGATATTGATAGTAAGGTGTGAAAAGTGACCAAAAGTTAATAATATGATATGCATAAGCAGATCCCAAATTTTAGATTTCATACAGCTTTATACTTTTCAAAATTAGGATACTGGCCACTATACTGCCGAGTAAATTTTGAAGATTGTAAGGCCTTAACCCAGTCGAATTTTGGATATTTGACATTAATGAAATAGAAATAGTTTTTTTTAGAAACGTTTATAAAAACCGTTGAAATAGAAGAAATGATACCTTCCAAAATTTAAATGTTGGCATGTTCTTTTTGGGTTCGTTAAATAATTGAAAGATGTGTACAAAAGCATAATAATATAATAGTAATGTTTTCAAATTACTTAATTGGTAACCTTTGTGTCTCAAAATCTAAATAATAAATAAACGTACATTCGGATCATTCTGCTCAAACTCATTTCGCCTAGTTGCCCTAGACCTTTTAGTATAGAATATAAAATTAAACTTCTCCGAAAACGATAAGTCCATTTGGATCTTGATCTCCCTTCTGAACAGATGTCGATCATCGACTAAATTCTGCAATTTCTTAAATTTACTATATTACTATCACCTTCGCTTTGGTCTTCTATGACATATTTTGCCTTCTAATCTTTGTATTATAATTTTTATCGTATTC
Organism: Eutolmus rufibarbis; assembly: GCA_963920795.1. Classification (NCBI taxonomy): domain Eukaryota; kingdom Metazoa; phylum Arthropoda; class Insecta; order Diptera; family Asilidae; genus Eutolmus; species Eutolmus rufibarbis. The sequence continues at coordinate 25,410,104 of OY987205.1, forward strand.
TCATCTGCATTTGTAGCACGAAAAACCCATTTTATTCTTGCGACCTTAATTTAATTCGTATAGAAGTCATTGTTGCGCATCCTTTGCTTATTATTCTGATGCGTATTCACCATAAGTTATTCTCAGAATTTCAGCGAAAATGATCCAAAATACAAATCTGCTCATCATATATTTTGTATGGATTAATCGACTTTTAGACGAGGTAATCATTTAAACAATTAGCTTTTTAGAGTTAAATTTAGCGAAAGAACTGAAAGAAACATAACTGAATCACAATTTTATTTCCTTAAGAAACCGCACCTGCAGTCTTTGTAATTAATTCCCGATTAGATAATATAAAGAGATGCAATAATTCAACTCATTATCAAAGGAAATTCCTCAGGATTTTGAAATTTATTGCCATAAAATTGTTTTGATAGCTCTTTGTAAGGTATGTTATTATTTTTAGAAAAATGAGCCAGGCTAGAGTTCTCCAACTTCTAATTTTTATAACATTTTTATAAAGATTAAGTTAAAATTCGAAAATATAATAAAATACAATTTATTTTAAAATTTATTGATGCTATGATGCTGATTGACAAGTTTAGTGACAGAATAAACTTTTAAAATACATACTTCTACTAACTGCATGATTCAGTTAGTTGATTAGACTTTACTAGCCATTTAACTTTAAGATTTCTATTTGTGCTCTTAACTACTATTTATTTATAATATTTTTTTGAAAAATTATAAATTATGAAATTCGGAGACCATTTTTGCAGATTAATTAATATGTTATTTCAAATGAATTACATGAAGTCACATTTTATAATCTAAGATACTTTTCAGTACTATTGTTCGCTCTTGTAAAAATTGCCTCAAGATTCCTTAAGAATTTTTTTCATTTAAAATTATAAATAAATTAAAATTTACTATTGAATTATTCTAAGGCAAGCATTTCTATGGTTGGGTTTCAGCCTGTAATCTTAACTATTTCTTTTTCTCTGAGCTCCTAAATACATCTAGTTATTAGGAGTTCCCTTAAAACATTCACGCTCTATTATTAATAAGAATATGTCATAAACTCTTTTATTCCTCTTTTAGAAGAACTTATACTTCCAACTGTGGAGGTAATGATGGTACACTTCATTTGTAGTTTTTCCGTGCTCCAATGTTTATATTAATAAGCACTTGCTTATCATTAACAAGAATAATGAATCTTCCATTTCAAGGCGTCCTCGTCTCGTACCTTCGTACCTATCATGTCATCTTTCTATTGAGTAACTATATTTTTTGTAGACTCGTGGGAGTTATTGCGCATATAATCAAATCGGCAATCTGTAAAAAGATTTCTCCGAATACTTAAATTGTAGATAAGAAGTAGATATCATATTTATATCGTCAGAATTTTATTGTATTTTACTTCCGCTAGTCTATTCTGCTCTGATGCTGAATGATTATTTAGTCGGGCGATGTTTGTATCACCGCTCGCTCTGTTCCAAACCCAGAAGACATGAAACCTGTGCAAGCAGATTTTTATCAGAAAGAAAAAAATCGCTGAAAACATAATCAAAACATCTATAGCATCAGGCGGCAGCGCAACAGCTTGCTATTCGAGACGTTGTCGGTTGAGCAGTTCCTGCATGGGAAGCCAATATAAAACTTCCTACGCGAGGTCGACTGCAAACCGAACCATTGGCTTTGGCATGGCAGTTGAGTTCTTTTTTACCCCGCGCGACGCGAGCGGCACTTCCGCTGCTGCTCGCGCGACAGTATATAAAACACTTGACTCGTGGTCTGCGCTATTGCTTGCGCTATTGGCAGCGTATAATAAGCACCAATTCGCACGTACTGCAAAGGTCATTCTTTGTCTGAAAAATCTGATCGGATAGATGGAGGGGGGCTCTATGTGCTGGCAGCGCACTATCTCCTAGTGGGGCCCCAGTGGCGAGCACCTCCTCCTCTTCCTCTTCGATGGGGCACCACTGTAGAGTGTTACATTGGCTTTACTTTACCGGCTGAAAAAGAAAAAAACAATACTGAAATTAAAGAATCCCAGGCAAGCCGTGTAGCAGCAGTGCGTTCGCGAATTTCATAACTAGTCAATTTTTCAACGGTATGGAAGCGCAGAAGCGCAGGGCTCCAATGGTGGGAAATGTTGCAACGCCGGATAGACAGTCACGGCGGCGTAGTAATATTTTAGAATTCTCATGCAGTAAGCAGTAGTCAGTCAAGTATGCCTTCTTCTTCGTGGCAAAGGTAACCGGGCATCGTGCAGTTATTGTATTTCCGCTAAATACCTGGCGAGCAATTAAACTAGAAGGCAGTCTGCGCTTTGCTGTGCGTATCTGGCTTATTTATATCTTGTTTATTTAGCTGATTACGAGCTGAATGAGCGGTCTGGCTGCAGACTGCAGAGATGTGGTCGAGGAGAGTCGAGAAGCAGCAGAAGTGCTCGCGGCAGCTCGCATCCAACACCGCGCGCTGCAGTCGTAGCCGTTTAAAATAAGACGCGACTACGGCGACGCGCCGCTGTGTGGTGGTAAAAGTGTCTCCTGCCAGCAAAAAAGTAAACGTAGTTGAGAATGAAGACAGGTTGTTGCGTGAGTTTAAAGTCTCGCAGCACAGGCTACTGAGAAAATGAGAAATGTCTCCGCGCCCTGTTGTCGGCTCAACGACGTGTCTCTGCCTCATTTTTTCCAACCAAAGTGTTTGTTATCTACGAAGCCATAAATGTTTTTCTTTTCTTATTTAAAGAAAACGACAATACTCATGAAGCCCAGCGAGGTGTACCTTCTTATCTTGGCGTTCGGTCGAAGGAAAGTTGCAGTATAAATTAAAAAAAAAAATAAATCACAAAATTTCCGATCGTCTCAAGGCGAGGTGGAAATCTCTTTAAAACGCTTTTCTCGACACACGGCTACGGCTACATGGCTGACGGCTCACCCCGGTGATCGGTGCGGCAAGCACGGCGGCTCACGGCTGCCTTGCTGCTGCCTTGGCGAGGCAAGCTTTGAGCTGGCGCTGGCCAAAACGAAGAAAAATCAAAGCCGAAGCCCGAAGGTTCGATGAACCGAATGGAATAATTTATTGTTCTGCAAGACACACCGTGTGCGAGAGACGAGGCCGCGGCCGCGGACCGAGAATTTTTTAATGGACATGGCAACATAATTTCTTTTCTGCTTTTCTCACTTCCTCGAACAAATATTACTAACAAGCCCCTGGAGTCGGGGATTCATGGTGAGCACTATCATGTCTTAATCTAATCGCAATCGTTTTATCTCGCGGTTGATATAGCGCTGTCTTCACCTATTTTCCACCGATAAATGCAATTATTCGAGATTAAACTAAAGATCCGAACTTGCTCGCTCTGTTTCTAGGAACAAAGTGTTAGTATTTAAGTGGTAGAATTTTTTTATTTCCTTGTCTTAACCGTCGAACTTTAGATTCACTGATCACTGATTCTAATTTTGTTTTGCTATATAATCATTTTCATTAGGCTTATCCCTCTAACTTATCCAGAAAATTATATAAAAAAAATCATACTTCGATGATCATAGCTAAATAAAATTATCCTGTAATATATAAATATAGTATATATAGGTACACCAGCCATGTTTGTATAGTTTTCCTTTACATAAGATTTTTTTTTTATCATTGTATTACTCATTAATTCCAAACGATCTTTCAAACTAAAATATATGGGTCAAGGCAATGTATAATCTTTGAAAATTATATCTTTGTTCCTTTTCCATTTACGAAATTGAAACTCTGATAAACGGATAAACAGCGTTGCCTTAATAATAGCCTGAATAGCATTTTCTTCAGATTAGATTCAGGTCCGGATCCGGTTTTACTAAATACTAATACGGCTCGGTGCAGGAAGAATTATCAGGCTCTGATCAAGACTGTAACACCTTAAATGATCCGGAACAGATCAGGTTGGGATTAGAATATTCTCTTAAGGCCTGATCGGATACCTTATTGGGCTCTGATCAAACTATCTGAGTAATATTTATAATTTTAAAATTTATTATATTTTTTTTTACAAATATTCAAATGAGCCATATACTGGATGAGTTCAAATAGGACATTCTGATATGTCCAATGCTCAAATAGGGCTAAAGACGGATAAAATAAGGAACTACCAATGCGGAACTGATCAGGTAAAATAGGACATACTTGAATTCATAAGTGTTCAAAGCTTATTAGCAATCAGCGAGCCTAAATACCTCCAAGCATCAATTTAAGATGAAAATCTCATATAGTTACTTATTTTGTTATTTGTAGGTATGTTAGGGCAACTCAAACGCAACATAATCTCTTTTGATCAAATGTTAAAAATTAGAAACTTTGATAATATTTAATATACAATACGATAAGACGCACCATCTTGAAATAATAAAAAGATTAAGCGTTAAACAAGGGCTCATAAGTACGTGTCGCAGCAGTCAATTGCAATTCACGCAAAATGTTCGATTAGAACCCACAAGTTAGTCTGAATTGAGTCAGTTGTTAACACAAGTGGAAACGGAAACCTGTTCAAATACGAAGAACAAACAGATGTCGAATTTTTCCAACGTAAGTCGTCTGTCCCAAAGAGGCAAGTCATTTATATGCTCATGTGACGCGATTATGACTGGAAATTGATTGATATGGATAAGTGCAAAATTACATGCTTCCGGCCGTCCCTGAGCTAAGATTCTTGCGTTGTCAGGAAACACCGTAGGAAGTCTATCAAGGCAGGTGCAGCCCACGATTAAGTTGGTCGCAATCTCTTCGCTGAAGGTGCGAAAAATTATATAATTAAGATTTATATTTCCTCTACTTTATTTCATTTGCCAATTAAACAGTAGCACACCTTTCTACTTTAATATTCTTTAAGAGGTTATACTTTGTTGAAAGGAGGGCATCTTGAAAGATTTTACAGTACAATATTTTTCACAGGCTTTTAAAGCAATTTTTTTGTTTTTTATATGTATATATCATGCAATGAAATTCAAAAATAAATTATAGCGCTTTAAGCTTTCTGCTAACTGATATTTTTCAATCTGTATTGGAAATTTTAATACCTACAGTGGTGTGCAAAACATTTGCAACTTAAAGCGTAATTTTCTTCGGTGTGTAACAAAAACCTGAAGAAACCCCAGTATCTTATAATCTTTATTATACCTAGTTTGAAAATACAATTCAATTCTTGCAGTTTAAGTAGTTTACATTTTACAAGTTTATGTAATAGGCGGTAGAGAATTTCGATTTTAGTTGCAAATGTTTTGCACACCACTGTACCTATTTTATTACCACTTATTAAAATAGTTTATTTTTATAAACCAGACCTAATCTGTATGTGTATTAATATAATATAAAGTACGCTTAACAGAGGAAAGGACTTCTATTGTTCCTACTATATCTATTAAAAACCCGAGTAAAAATGATCGGCCGTCCTACAATGGTCGATCAGGTAATACAGAGACATACAACGTCCTTATAGAGTTTAGATCGCTGGGAAACATTAACAAAGGTCTCCGTCAACCAAATTTTGAGAAAAGACAGAAACTCTGTAAGACCAAGTTGTTCTGCCAAAGAGATGACATGTTTGACCGCTGTAAACTTGAACAAAATATTGAGACGACGAACATTGTATGAACCTTACTTCAAATGTTGAATATTTTTACTCAAGAAGCTAGTTAAGTAGTTAACTTACCTAATTATTTTTATAAGCAATATTCCCGATCGTTTATGTAATGAATATAGCCAGGCAATATAGAATATTAAAAAATAAAAACTTGTTTAATCGAAGATAAAAACATAGCTTTTAATTTTCTCATAATTCTCGTGAAAAAATAGTTAGTAGTTTGCAAAATACAGTAAGAAAATTTAAAAAAGGCTAAAAATTAAGAAATCGTTTTAATAAAAATTCTTCACTATCCATATTAATTTAAATTTTTTAAAAGTAGTTTTTCATTAAAAATGATTCAGTCGTTGACTAAAATTGTTGCGCAAGATGCTAATATTTTAAGATCTTACTCATAAGCACGATGCATAAATAAATTAAATTGAACATCCGAAGATTTTTAGCAACAGAAAATAAGTTGTTTATTTCACTTACTTTCTGTAATAGACAATGAAATCTAGACAAATTCTACCTTAATTAATAAATACTACCTTAATGAACAAACACTATCTAATATTTCTCACTAACCGACTCTAATTAAAAAATTTGCTCCATAAAAAATTGCATTCGAAATCTATTGAGAATAAGCACTATCTTCGGGACGTTTGGGCGAAAACCTAATTTATGTTCGTTACTTTATTTTAGAAGTTCTTTATGAAATTTATATGGATTACTAAGTTTAGTTTTAGGCTTATTACTGCTGTATACTGGATAAAAATCTTATTATACAATAGAATCAAACATCCGTGATCCGTGATCGTCACTTAGGTTTTCATGTCAATCACGCTTTCAACTAGTGACCGAAAACTGATCAAGAGCCAATTGTTGACCTTCTGGGATTTCCCCTGAGTTATACATAGGTATTCTCTTGAATTTTTTTAAATTTAATTTCCTTTCGGTGCTTTTTTATGCAATAAAATGAAAGAAATCACTAGTTCTTGGAAATATAAATCTCCCAACACGAAAAATTACAATCTAAGCTACAGGACAACTTGTTCCCGCCTTCCAAGAAATGAGCCACGTTTTTGACGACGACCTCAAAAACAAATCTTAGTCAAATGGTTTAATTTTAATTGGGAAGTAAATATAGATGGATCACCAAAAAGTGAACGTTGCCCTTTTTATTTAGTCCCCTGCGATTAGTAATCGTAGTTTCGACCCGACTCGAAAAGTTTATAGAGGCGCCACAAACGTGTGACAAACTTGGCGTTAAAAATAGCCTTGCCCGAAATAGATCTCAAACAAAAGTGAAAAAACTGAAAAAGCCTTTAAAAATAAAGTAGTAGTGAAATCATATCGGAGCTGCCAGTGATGATGGTGGCGATAAACCGCGCCGTTGTTGAGCTTTGTTCCTCCGAGACGCAAGATGAGAAGATGGTGTGTGGTGCGGCACTGTGCGGCTGTTGCTCGGTCCACAACGTGCAGCATCTTTGAATCATACTTTTTCTTGCAAATCGAGAGGCAAAAAGTGCCACTCAAATCCGGGGCTAGGTGCCGAAGTCGCCGTCGCCCCGTGCTCTTATGAATCACAGCACGGCGGGCATCAGTTGTGAATGAAATCGTGACTAATATATAATTACAACCAAAATTTGTTGTTAGTTTAGTTTCATGATTTTATTGCACTCCTGGCGGCTAACAACCAAGGAGCCACCTCTCTAGCGCGCTAGTGAGCACTAGTTGGCTGGCTTAAAAATAAAAACGCCCGAGACAAGAACAAGCATCACGCCTAATAAATTTCGCCTCTGTGGTCCATCCGACGTCTTTGGGGCGACGCGTATTCGCCAAGTCTAATCAGAAATTGGCAGCTGAGCTACCTGACTTAGTCAGGCGGGGTATATTTAGCTCACCTTTTCGCGGTGTCATTTTTTCCTTCATTGTTGCTTAGAACGTAACCGGCCAGCGGTAAACATAAACTCTTCCTTCGACCGCGCGAGGCTGGCGGGACGGAGGTGATATCACTGCAGCAGCACTCCCAAGAATTATTTATAAACAAAATCTACGGGTAAATGTTTACCTCAGGGGGCGATTAAGGTTTTTCCGGACATCGAAGACAATGCATTTTAATTTTAATGCAATAATATTGCCGCCTCTGCCTCTGTCGTAGCCTTCGTCCTCCTCCTCATCCTCATCCGCCCTCCTCCCGCTCGTTATCCGTCAGGAAGGAATGCTTTTCAGCTCTCTGACATCTATCTCAATCCGCGGACTTTTGTAAGTTTATTTGCGTGTCTATGTCTGGCGATTCGCTATTTTTGGATATTTAGACGCAAGACCATCGTCATCTTTTAGTGATGCTATCTCACGATCTATGCACACGTGCGAATTCGTGTAGGCAAACTAATCGCGATCTAGTGGGACTTTGGGTAAAAGCAAAAGTTTTTTTCTTTTTTTTTATCATATAAAGCGCGGAATCAATCTGGTCACTTAATTTTATAGACGTTTCGGTTGAAGCTAAAAACGAATTTAAAATTTAACAATTTTAAATATGATCCTTTTGTTATTAAATGTTGATATATATTCTTGTTATTCACTTTTTGTCTATTTGGCTTCAAAGTTATATACATTAGTATTTTTAAACTATAAGGGAAAACGGACTAACTCTTTAGAATTATAAAGATTTTGTTGCAACCCGAAAAAGAACACTTGGCCTAAATTGAGTCAGTTGTCACTCAAATAGATGTTTTAGTGTATGCAATATATATTCGTACATTTGTGTTTAAAATAATAGCATTGAGGAAAGTTAGCTTAAGCGATTGTATAGCATAGTTATAGTACCTACAAGTAATTCTATTACTGCAAGAATGTGAAAAAAAGTTATTATAGTTTTTCGACAATTCTTACATTTGCATTGAATGCAGTTAGTTTTGGATCTTTATCTTGTAGGAAGTTTTTCAATAGTATTTTGTTTTCGGTATGTTCTGTCTAATATTATATTTCGGCAAACCTATCCATAATATAGTTTATTAAATGAATCGGAGTCTGCAATCTGCACATTTATTTTACTTTTATAAAAAAAATGAAATTTTTTTTTATATTAATGCGGCTGTTAACAAAAAACATAGAGACATGATTTCCGCACGTTTTCCGATAATCCAATTCAAATATACGCGTCGTGCAAAACTTCCGCAAGATTAAAGTACACGTACGAAAGTAAAATAATTAATCTGATTATAATTTCTTTAATTAGACGAAATTCGATTCATATGTTTTTAAAACTCTTATCTACAAATTAAGAAAACAAAAATTAGTTAAAACAGAATAATTTCATTTTTTTTTGTCTTTGGCCTTGCCCAAAAACAAATTAGAAGAATTGAAAAGCAATTGAAATAGTAATTTTAATCCTACCGAAATTGGATATTGAATATATCAATTTCATTTTATAAAAATGTGCAATTATTATGAAATTTTATGTGCTTTAACCCAAGTCGATCGGACCAATAGAAATCAAGATATTGTCTACGCCAACTTCAGAAATGTAGTTTTGAGAAAAACGCGTTTAAAGTTTATGAGCAGGGTTGAGAAAGGTTGTCCTACTCTTATTCTCGGGACTATATCTCCTGGAGTTCTACACAAAATGACTTCTGACTTCGTTGACTAAGAAGAAGAAGACTGTAAAATGTTTTAACGGTTTTTTCAGTGTAAAATGCCATTTCTTTTGTCACGTAGAGGTGTGCTTTAACTTGGCGACTTTCTAAAGAAGAAAAAAACGCTCGTGCCTTTCTTTAATAAAAAAATAGAAGATTATTTTGACTTTGGGTAGGAATTTTCATAAAGACTAATAAAAAGTAATGCATCCATTGTGCTAGACTTTCCTCCAGCTGGTGGTTTTATGTCACATGGCAGATTTTGTTTGAATATGCAGTTCCGCAGTTGACTTACGTGCAAGTAAACTGACTGTAAGTTTGACGGAATGCATGCAAGCAATCATGCATTTTTGAACGCGCCCAAAATTCGATTTTTTTTTTACCCTCTAATCCAGACGACCTCCTTAATCCTGTATGGGTTGAATATTTGTCCTGGCTATAAACCCTATCAATTTAGATAAACAATAAATTCAATTATTTTAGAAATTTTATATAATTTATAAATATACATAAAATATTATGATTTTGAAGTAACAACGGCTTACAACGTTTGCAATATTACACTATTATTAATAGATATACTATCATTAATGCTACTTATTCCTTTTCTCATTTTTATATGATTTTGTATTTGATATAGTAGAACTAAAAGGCATAAAAAACACAATCGTCATCACGAATCCTATCTGAGAGCCACAAAGCATAAATAACATAACATAACATAACATAAATAAGTATATGCAAATAGTAACAACATGATTTAGGAAATGCAAAATTTAATATATTATAGTATTATTAAATATACTAACGACGTACACACATAATTAGCTTTTTCTTGTTTTACAAACATCAATAGAAGAATAGCACAAGATAGCTCCTTTGATATTTATGTATATGCTGATTGATTTTCCAGGTTAAAACTGATAATCGTTATAAAGAATGTTGATTAATAAGGAAATATAGTTATAATAAGACAAATACGCCATCTTGCGGGAAGTAATTAAATTATTTTACAAAATATCTGTATATTTATATGTAACTTGAAAGTGGTTAAGGTTATTTTAAACCTTCCGGTTGGTTTAATATTATAAAACGTGGTTTAAGTTACATATAATGTGAAATTACTATTTCGATTTTTTTTCAACTGCTTTGATTGGAAAACCTTTTTACTTAGTTTGTTAAAGCAAAGTACCACCGACACTACACCTCTCCAAACATTCCCAGAACACATCGATTACCGAAACATACCTCGATCAGAGGCCGCTTTACGAAACCATGGAAGCCGAGTCCTAAAAAATCACGTTTGGTGATTTTTTGAGCAATTTGCTTTGATCAAGCCTACGTTTTTCCAGGAATCGAAAAAAAATCCATTGAAGATAATGCCGGTGGCAAAAAGAGAAATGAATGGAAGAAGAGGGTCAGGTTGAGACTTGAGACGTTGAGTGCGCTAACAACCGTCGCCGCGCCGACGCGGACGATACCTGCTGGAGGTATTGTTGCTCGGGGCTCCGGCTCCGGTCCGCGCACGGTACTTCGGTCTTGGCCTCGATAAATTAGCCGAATTGTGCGTCAATTTGCCCCGTCTATATTTCATCAGAAAATACTATTTACAGGAAGGAAGGAGCCCCGTAACGTGGCTCGCTATTTTCCCCGTTAAGAAATCGGATTGTGACGCTATTGCCAAATAATAATAAATATGGCGCCGGCGAGCTGGTGCTCCTCGGGGAGATTTATGCTTCATTCACCCAAATAGTCTGATGCTGCGCTGGTGCGCGATATATTTATATATTTTTTTCGTTTTTTCACTTTTTCCCTTTCGGTCTGGTGTAGTCGCTGGCGAGTGTTTATTTTGTTTTGATTAAATTCTGGGCTTTTTCTTCGCCCCGATACAAGACGCGATAAATTTAGGTTTCGCTCGCTCCTGTGCGCGCGATCGCGAGATGATGTTATTGACTTGGGACTCTGCGTCTCATGCTCTAGAAGAGCTCCAAAACCAAAACCACACTCTAGAATAATTCGAATTTATCTTGATGATGGTGAGCAACAGCGGCTCAATATTGGCGAGCCGATTCTGGACGCGGTCGGGCACGGGAGGATCCCTCACATGATCAGGCTACATCGTAAAGAGGCTGTAGCGCCACATGAAAAGTTTCTAGCATGAATGAAAAAAAAAAAATCATTGTTTTCAAGGAGACCAGTGTAGGACTTGTAATGTAAGCAGAACTCTCGAATCTTTCTTCTCAGCTCGCTGATTTGATGGATTTTCTTGTTTTTCAGGCAAATCTACTAAGTAGTTATGTATACAATTTTCGAACTCATCAGGGAATGTATACATGTACGAAAAGAAAATTCTGTAAGCACGGCTGTTTGCGGCTTTGCGGTTTTTGTATTGGTATTTTTGCAAAACTTTAATTTGTATTTTGAGCGAATGTTACATACATAGTTAAAAACATTACCTATAAATTAATATACAGAGTAACACAGTTTCATTTTAAGGGTTCTGCCCATACAATTTTAGGATTACCACTGCTTTCATGTACCTTTTCATATTTATTATTTTTTGTATATTATATTCGGTGTATGAGCACTTTCTTCTAACAAGCAGATAATGTTTTTTGGATTGAAAATTGTCTAAAACAAAAACAATTTCTATTGGAACAAGGTTATTTTAAATAAAAATTAAAGAATGTTAAATTGGCAATTATTATTTTTATTTATTATTTTGAGCAGAACACTTTGCAGGCAGACACGATCTTTATGCTTAGAAAATCTTCAAGAGACTAACTTTGAAACTCTTTCTTGTACCTACTTATTCTTACCTAACTAAAACTCGTTAAGTGTCCTTTACATATTTTGAACACATGTTTTATTGCCCTATTAACAGAATCCAGAAAAACAAAATTTCCCAGCCTTAGTTTATTGCACTTAGGGTTCGGTTTAAGGAGAAAAACCTTTTTACATTGCAACATCTTTAAGCCTTTAAAGAAATACCTTCAATAGATAATTTTTGTAAACAAGATAATAAAGATATTCCAACACGCCTCCTCAAAAATTAATCTATTGAATACTTTTAGTGATTACATTCATTAATAAAAATCATATTACTAATACTACTTTAATAATAACACACTTAATTCGTGACACACCTGCATTGTGTTCTTTGTGGGACGTTTACATATGGTCCAACATTCGTTGCAAGGATTGGGAAAAACCCAAAAACCCAACCAGACCATTTTACTTAAATAAAATTACTTATTACTAAAAAACATCAATTTAGTCCAAGTCCATTCCTTAGCTCCATAAATTTAACAGCGGGTAATGATTTTGTTAGGATGTCTGCCAGTTGTTTACCTGTAGGAATATAAATTAATTTTATTTCATTTTTCTCAATTTTTTCTCTGGAGAAATGGTATTTTATGTCTATATGCTTTGATCTTTTGTGGCTTGTCGGATTATTTGCTATACTTATACAACTATTATTGTCTTCGTATATCACGATTGGTTTGGACATACCAAGTTTTTATACTAACTGCTAATGATTTTAAAAATAACGCTTCTCTAACACCTTCAAAGAGAGCCATATACTCAGCTTCAGTTGATGAAGCTGCAACAGATAATTGCTTTCTTGTACTCCAACAAATTGTACAACGTTCAAAAAGTTTAAATACATAACCTGTAGTACTTTTTCTATCAGTTATATCATTTCCACCCCAATCTGAATCAACATAACCACATAAAAGATCATTAAAATCACCTTGCGTATACCTTAACTTAATATCGATAGAACCTTTCAAATATCTAAGTACCCTTTTTAAACTTTTCCATAGTTCTTCATTATTTTTATTTAAAAATCTACTCAAAATATTTACAGCCGTACTTAAATCTGGCCTTGTACATAGCATTACGTACATAAGACACCCTACAAGATTCCTACAGGGAGCATCATATTTTTTTTCAGAATTTAAATTTACAAAATTTAATTTACTTTCAAGTGGTGTACTCACTGGTTTACAATCTAACATATTAAATTTACCCAGAATAGTTTTTATGTATGAACTTTGATCCAAAGTGATTGTTTTTCCTATTTTTGTTATTTTAATTGCTAAAAATAGTTTAATGTCATTTAAATCAGTCATCTTAAACTTATTCTTTAGATAATGTTTAAAACTATTCATTGTTTCTATATTGGCTGTAGCAATAACTAAATCGTCTACATAAAGCACTACATAAATGTTCCTTGATATATTTCCTTTATCTAGTATATAAATACAACGATCAACTGGAGAATTTCTAAATCCTTTTTCTATTAATGCTTTTTCAAATGTCTCAAACCAACATCTTGCTGCTTGTTTTAACCCATATAGAGCTTTGTTCAATCTACAAACTTTATTATTTTCATTAATAACTCCTTCAGGAACTTTCATAAATATTTCCTCTTTCAATGTACCGTTCAGAAATGCCGTTTTCACATCCATATGATGAACTAATAAATTATATTGATTTGAGAAAGCTAATATGAATCTAAAACTAGAAATTCGAGCTACTGGTGCAAATGTTTCATTGTAATCAGTTAAATATTCCTGACTGAAACCACGAGCTACAAGCCTTGCTTTATATTTAAATGGATTTCCATGCTCATCATTTTTAACAGTAAATACCCATTTACAATCAACAATATTTTTATTCATAGGTTTTGTAACTAAGTCCCATGTTTTATTAATCAAAAGTGAATCGATCTCATCTTTTATTGCTTGTTCCCATTGAACTCTGTCATCTCTAAATTTTATTTCTTTATAAGACGTGGGAATACTACAAACTAGAGATTTGGCATACATTAAACAATCATCTGGTATATCATAATCATTATAAGACACAACAGGACGGTCTCTGATCCTTTCACTCCTCCTAATTCCCGTAGATATTGGTCTTTTATCATCATTATTATTTCTCGAGATCTCTAAAGGTTTATCTGTTTCAATTACAGATTCATTTGATTCTTCACTTATTTTGGCATTTTTCTTACTAGGTTCTTCTTTATCTGATTTATTTTTATCAGATTTCTGCTCTGTATTTACTGATTTTAACCCTTGGTCAGATTCATCAGTTTCATCTTGGGACTTTTCAAGATTATTCCCTTTAATGTTAATTGCAGGCCTAGTTTCCATAAAATTAATCTCATCAAATATCACATCTCTTACTTTAATAAACTTTTCACTCTCCACATTCCACACCTTATAACAGTTTGGTTCGTGGAACAGTTAAGTGAAAAGTAATGCCTTTCTCTCTACAATAATTTTTCATCTCAGTTGACAAATACTCTCGACCATTATCTACGTATAAATTGACTACTTTTAAATTAAAACGCGCCTCACTTCTTGTAATATAATCTTTAAAAACTGAAAAAACATCGGATTTGTATGTTATTAAATAAGTTACACAATAGTGAGTATATTCATCAATGAACAATACAAAGTAGCTTTTATTATCAATTGTTGTAGGAGTGATTGGACCAGCAACGTCTGAATGTATATTAAATAGTGGTCTTTCTATGTAATTCTTGTCTTTACTTTTATTAAATGGTAGTCGCGCCTGTTTACCTTTAATACATGGCTCACATAAAATATTGTTAGGTAATATATGACTAATCTGGTCGATATCTTCTATCATATGATTATTCTTAAGTTCCAAGAATTTATTTTTGCTCATATGGCCTAACCGTCGATGCCACAGTTCATAATTCGTTTTACTGATAGTGCTATTAAGTTGAGCGTTCCTCATTGTATTTACCACAAAATTAATACTCAATAAATTATTCAGTATCTTACCTGTCATGATGACTATTCCATCTTTATTTATACTCACACCATCCTTATCAAAGTAAATACCCAAACCTGCTTCTTGCATTTTCCTCACAGATAGCAAGTTATATGGAACTTCTGGACAGTAGAGTACATTTTTCAACACTACAGGTAATCCCAAATTGCTGATGACTTCAAGTGATCCTGTCTTGGTTGCATGGACGAACACACCATTCTTCGCCACTGATATTTTCATTGGAGACTGCAAGTTATTGAAATCATCCACAAGATCTTCTCTATTGATGATGTGATCTGTTGCTCCTGAATCTAAGATGAATATGATACCGTTTTCGTCTTTATGTTGAATTCTGTTTTGATATTCTGCTGTCATGAACGCAGTACTATCATATGACATTGATGGCTGACTAATTTTAACTGTTTGAACAGTTCTATTTTGTTCACATTTTTGTTGATATTTGAGGGCCCTTTTATAGTAGAAACAATCCTATGTGACCTCTCCTACCACATTGATGGCACTTAAATTTTGTTGAATATCCAGTATTTTTGTTATTAAATTTTCCACCATTTTTATTATAATAATCTTTAAATTGTTTTTTATCATTGTTTTTAAATTGTTATTATTATAGTGGTTGCCTCGTTTGTTTACAGTTTCAGTAAAATGTTCTACTTGAAGCACTTTTGCACTAGTTTCACTACTATCTGCTTTTAATTTAGTTTCATAATCAATAAGCCTTGTCTTAACAATATCATAATTTAAATCTTTTTCTGATATTGTTTCAATTGCAACTATTACACCATTATATATTGAAGGAAAAGTATTTAGCAACATTGCAATTTTTTCATTTTTAATCGATCCATCTTTTATTTTTACACTTTGTTTATGACAAAAAACCTTAATCACTAAGAGTCACTATCTCACAAACACACTATGTAAAATTTACTTAACAAGCAGATTTAATATATTAATTGACAAATTAATTAATTTTTAAATCAGAGCAACCTGGGCCCATAACCTATTGGAACAAGGTTATTTTAAATAAAAATTAAAGAATGTTAAATTGGCAATTATTATTTTTATTTATTATTTTGAGCAGAACACTTTGCAGGCAGACACGATCTTTATGCTTAGAAAATCTTCAAGAGACTAACTTTGAAACTCTTTCTTGTACCTACTTATTCTTACCTAACTAAAACTCGTTAAGTGTCCTTTACATATTTTGAACACATGTTTTATTGCCCTATTAACAGAATCCAGAAAAACAAAATTTCCCAGCCTTAGTTTATTGCACTTAGGGTTCGGTTTAAGGAGAAAAACCTTTTTACATTGCAACATCTTTAAGCCTTTAAAGAAATACCTTCAATAGATAATTTTTGTAAACAAGATAATAAAGATATTCCAACAATTTCAAAATTGCTCTTCTTCCGTTTTCAATTACACCTCGGGGTCCAAACTGTTGGACAAATTTAGCTTTTTTAAATGTGTGTTGTATTCTGCAAGACGGAATCATAAAAGAGATCATAATTCAAGCGTGGGAGAAGTGGAAAAACCAGTAAAAACAAGTTTTTCCTTCTTGAAAAACAGTTTTTCCTTCAAAACTCGCTGTAAGGTCACTTTTATATTAATGAGTGATTAAAGATGGGGCGGGGAGCTGAATAATGCTGGGCGTGAATTCGTTTTAAATGGGTTTCTAAAATTTTTAAGATTGGAATGGATAAAATGATGCAGAAATTACATTACCTTTCTTTGAACTTTAATTTTTTTAAAAAACTCTTAGAAAATAATATATAATACATACATATGTATATGAGGCATGTTTGACAAGTTAGTTCTTTTGACGACAGATGGCTTTCAAGTCGCAAGCTTAGTTGTAATTTTAATAGAGTTTGTGGTTCTTTATTAGAATAGGAAAAAGGGAATCTTGAGTGCTGCTAAAAATCTGATTATTGTGTAGAAAGACCTTTAAACTAAACAAAAGATAAAATAGTATTATGAGTGCTCTGTTCTATGGTATTTTGTTTTAGCAAAGTTTACGTTTGATGAAATTTGATACTGTATATAATAAAGAAATTACATCTATGATCATCATCACTTTCAAGTTGATGAAATACTTTGTTATACATATGTGCCATTTGAACTAAGTAATTGGCAATGTTAAAAGTTATTTCTGGCCGTAATAAATTAAAACTAATCCTGAACTATACTGTATAGGTATGTAGATTCATTGGAGTGGCCAGTGAGACTATTTGTTTGTAATTTTGTCAAAAATATTTAAGCAAGCACTCTAAGGCCATATAAAGGTTTCAACCCTGTATTTTACCGTGTATTTAAACTTTTTTTTTAAGAATAAAAAAATATGTTGATTCTTATCACTCAAGCAAGCAAACAGAAAAGATATTATATTGTAGATAATATTTTAAAGAAATAGGAATTAAATTAAAAACAGCTAAGTGTCTTGAAAAACTATTTTGGTCATTTAAGCCTGTGAAGATACAGACATCTTTTTTGGCATAGAGTTTTATTTTCGTGTGAAACTATAAAGCTGAGGATGAAGTTTAAACGCAGAAATTTCATTAATTTTAATGGTTATATGATTTATTTTTGAACTGTTCTGCGAAATATATGCGTTGTAATGACCTAGAATTTGGCATAGATTAAGTAAGTCTTTTTTTGTTACATACTTAATTAAACTAAATTAACTAGGTAATTAACAAAATGCGTATTTCGACGGACCAAAAAATTGAATTATTTAAAATCATTTCCGATTAAATGTGTTCAGTTTTAAAAACAACACAGACTTCCGTTTCGTTTCTAGCGCAACTGGTCCATACCCCGAGAAGACACAAATTTATCTTGAAATGATTTTCCTTATTGCGGGTGAGTCTGCGCTTTCTTATTCTTAATACGCAAAAAAATGTTTAAACTAGAATCTGAAAAAGTAGCAGATAGCTAGAAAGCACATGGTTTTTTCTAGCGAGGTCCATAAAGCCGAATGGTGGAGCACAGAATTTGTGTAGTTTTTAGACATTCAGAACAACGACGATTTGTAGACCGCTGCCGCCGCTTCGTCGGACCACCGTCGTCCGTTCTTCGATACGAAATCCACCCATTCAGCAATTTTTGAGCGGCCACTGGCACAACAAAAAGAGCTCCACAGTCACAGTCAACAGCTAAAAATAGATGTTTGCAAAAACACGGCACCAGTAGCGTAAATTTTCTCAAAATTTTGTTTGCTTGGCTAAATGATAGCGCTTGTCCATTTCCATTGATTTTTCAATTCGAAAAGTTCAGGGGGCTACTGTTGATTTTTTGTTTTTATTGGATTATTTTTGCTTTCGTGTTTTTCACAGGCCAGATCGCGTGTTTCAACACATATCAGCCGCAGAGCGACAAGCTGACAAAAGCGCATTTCGTACACCTGATTTGAGGTGTTTGAAGCGACATGCCAGGTCTCATCGCATAAAATCAGAATTTGTCACGTAAAATCTGCGCCGGCACATAATTTTTCCCCACGAGAATAAAACAGCACGAAGCTCAACACGCTGAGCGCCATAAAGTGTTCTTTTCAA
The DNA here is from genome assembly GCA_963920795.1 of Eutolmus rufibarbis. Classification (NCBI taxonomy): domain Eukaryota; kingdom Metazoa; phylum Arthropoda; class Insecta; order Diptera; family Asilidae; genus Eutolmus; species Eutolmus rufibarbis. The sequence continues at coordinate 25,428,724 of OY987205.1, forward strand.
GTTTGACTGTTTTACGACCTTTTCCTATCAAGCTTTTGGCTATTCAAAATAAAATATGGGATTTTTATATGTCCCCTCGAAATCCGCCCGTTTTTATTAAGTGAACTCCTGTGGCATCAGAAAAAAAAAGAAATTTCTCGAAATCCACGATTCCTCTTGTCTACGGTTTATTAGGACGCCCCGCGCCCAATTATTTTATTTCGCGAAGGTCTCGAGCGACCGACGCTTCAAATCTGCCCGCTGCACGCTGCAGACGGGACTTGTTGATTTTCAGCCAACATCAACAATGTTGGCTCACCACTGGCCAGGAAACACTCGGCCGTGTTGGTGTGCGCGAGTGACCTTTCGAAAAATGAGTGACAGCTTCTACACATAAACGCAGTACCTGGGACTGGCCACTGTTGCTGTTTCGCGGCGTCGAAAAGAGCTCTTCCTCGTTCAAAATAGAATAAGGTTAGCAGAAGCTCTGCCCGCGTCCAGAGTCATTTTTATTTGTCTCATACTGTGCCTTCTCTAATTATGTGTAAAAAACAAGTATATAAATTTTTTATGATAAATTAGACCTCCGTTCTGCACGAAAGATTCTATCCCAAATTAAACACTTCGATCAACACCTGCCTATTTTTAATTTTTAAGATCGTATAAAGGTGTATTTCAAATATATTTTCTTCCTATGTATATATGTATATTGTAGAAAATTTCTCCCTCAATTTGTTGTTTCCTTCTATGAAAGATGTAATATAGCTTGTTTTTCAAAAAAACAAAAATATGAAACAATTATTTGAACTTGAATGTGTTTGGTTTAAAAAAATAAGATAATTAACCTCAACAAAAATACGTATTTTTTGTATACAAAAATACCAAATACGGTTTCAAGGGCCCAGTATATAAATTTTAACATAGATACATTTTTTAAAAATCGAAAATAATAACGGGTATTTAAATCAAACTAATATTGTTTTTATTACTGTGTCACCGGTGGCACCAACTTGTTGAAATCGAAAATACTTAATGTCTGCAATTGCTTTCTAAGGCTTTTCTGTATCATTTGTATGTACCTACTTCCTTCTCGTAAAAATTTTTCCGATTTTCAAATTCACAAATACAAATTATTCACGAACTGTAAAAGTCTAAATTTAATCATTTTTCACACATTTTCAAAAAACAACAAGATTTTGATTTAATCGTGAAACACAGAAGTTTCCACGTTTTTTGAAAGTGCACATAATATGTCCTAAATATAGAATGAAAATAATAGGTAGAAGTTTGACATTTAAAACATTAGAAACTATACAGAAGTCTATACATTTTATCCCATAAATTTTGTCTCATTTGAAACAGACTTATGACACTAAATATTACTATGTATAATATGACACCTTAATTCAATATTTTACTAACATTTCAGTGCATGCGCATCTGAAAGCCACTCATTAAAAGGCGTGGGCCGTAAGAATGGTCGCATTATGAACAGTTTTTTCTGGTAATATGAGAGAAGTAGAAGATCTGAACAATTAAGAAGATCTTATCAATTACAGCAATAATTTCTCAATTAGTAAGTCTAAATGTATTACTAAAAATATGCAGTTTTGTATGCTTTTCGGAATTAATCGGCATGGAATTAATGAAACGCATGGAACGATAATTTCGTTTAATGTCTTTACCAATTCAAATGAAGGAACAGATTGATTTTGAAATTTCCTCACGGATTTTGATAAAACTTTATAGTAGTGTTTATTTGGAGTCACTTGTACTTCCCGAAATATTTAACTTTGAAATTTCGCAAATTGGCATTTTACCGCCACGATTTTTGTGCATATTTCGACAAAGTTTCGTTGCGAATCGTTTAATACCTTAAATTAAAGACATTTCACCTTTTCATTCTAAATAATTTTTCAAGGATCTTTTAAACTAACAAATTCAAGGTAAATATAATATCTTTTTCGATTTATCGACGGTGACGAGCACGCATTTGTCTTATAAAATAAAATAACAAATCGAAGTGAAGTAAAATTGTTCTTGTTTTCTTTACTCGTGTAAAATGTTTTACAGAAGTTCGGTAGAAACATTTTTAATTTAAGGTTTTTTCATAATTTTCACCAAAAAATTGTGGGAGCATGAAGAAATTGCGGCGAAAAAGTATCACTTTTCAGAATTTTAATATTAAATACATACCTCAGAAAATATGTATAAGCTGCCGACAAATTTGTTTTGCATATCCGTCACTTTTGGCCCTAAATGAACATTCCTATAAAATCCCTGAGGAGACCTCAAACACAGTTTATGCTGAAAGAATTCTTGATCACTTCTTTTACATTTCTAACACAAATTTTAACTTATCAAGATGATTGAAAGTTTTACCAATTTTTAAGGTTTGAAGATTTCAATCTCTAGTGGCTAATTTACCAAGGGGATTGCTAAAAGTAAAAAGGGTAAATTTACAGATACATAACAGAGGTATTCGCGCTGTTTTGTTTTTTCTTCCGAGTGTAATATTTTTATTAATTGTCTTTTAGGTGAGAAAGTAAAATATTTTAGTAATAGGAAAATCAGTAATTCGTCTTTAGCGGTTTAAACTAATTTTATATTATGTACAAAATACAAGAACGACAATCTGAGAGATTTTGAGAGATACATATTAGGCACAATTATTAGAAAATTAAAAAGGCAATGATATTTCAAAAAAGATAATAGATAAGTAGCAGAGGAAATGCGCTCGAAGCAAATAATTTCTTCTGCAAATAGCCTTTTAATTTGATAACGTAATTGTTATATTGGGAATGATGAATATGGTAATTTTTCGGCGTCCCCGTAATTGTTGAAAAAAAAGGTTCTCACAGCACAGCGCCAACTTTTGGTGTCAATTTCATTGGTTGTGATTTGAGCTGTTTTAAGTGTCATATTAATTCATAAGGCTTTTATCGGATTTTTCGCAACGGCAGGCAGGAACTGAAAATCATAGCAACAGCATATGGTAAAGTTTCGCATAATCAATCTCATAATTACACGAGAGGATACTCAAATATCGGCCGATATCCTGTGTAATTTTATCCAGCCGCCTTTTTGTTTTTGCATATAACCGTTGTGCAACTTGTTTACTCATTAACATGCTATCGATCCCCCCATCAGGCCGGCTTGTCCATTTGGGAAAGTGCTCAGCTTAAGTACTTCTGATCTAATCTCAAATTTCCGGTACCAGAAAACCCAGGTAAACATACCTGCGGAGTTCGGCTTGTGTCAGAACGACCAACTGCACTACCTCTTTTATCTTTGGACGTGCAATTTTTAAAAATTGTTCTTAAGTCCATGGAAGGCGCGCCGTAACGCGTCGACGGTCATCAATTTGTCATTAGCTGCGTAGACAAAATTCGTGGATTTTGCAGCGTTGAGAAAATCCTCCTCAGATTTTCACCACCGTTTGAGCCGTTCTAATGGCTTGGCCATTATTTTTATTTTTGTACTCCCGCTGAAGAAATGGATTTCGATTTGTGGCCCTGTCTTCTGACGTTGGCAGAGTCTCTTTTGGGGCCCCGGCCCATTCATGTCCGTGCAGACCCGATCTGGTGAATACCTGAACCTGATTACCACCGCTGCGGGCGGTGTACAATTTTCGGAATCGCACAATGAACAGGTCTCCGGAGACCCTAAACCTCCTTCTCCACTTAATTGCTCATCTGATCGGCTTTTTTTTTTTTAAAAGAATTCCCACGGGCTGATCAGGTTACGACGGGCCACATTTATATTTTTTGGAAGATGCTCAATGAATAAATTCTGGACCCAGTTTTATGTATGGGTGGTTGCATTGAATAAAAACGGCTATGTGCAAAACATGAATGAATTATAACATGGTCAATTGCACTGTACTTTATACGTAATTTGGAATGTGTAATCCATTCGTAATAAAGTTTAGCAATAAAACTTGTTAGAAGTAGATTTAGTTTATGCCGTATTTGGTAATACCTAAGGTAAAAAAAGGTAATGTGATGCTAATATTCTTAGTGTATTTTTGGTTAAAATCAGCCAGTGTTTATCATAAGAAATAGGTCTTACTAAAACAAATAGTAAAATATAAATAGTTCCTGTTTTATTTTGAATTGTAGAGTGTTTGTGACATACATACTTATATTTTACGTTACTTTCAGTTCTCTTCAGTCTTCGAAACAATGGAGATCATTTAATTATAGACTGTTGTGAAAAGAACTCTTATTTCCATTCAACATACTGGTTATGAATATAAAAAATGTTTTGTTATCATTTAAAATTTCTTATATACATATTATAATATAAGTAATTTCAAACATTTTTGAAAATATTTTGAGAATTTTTATCCGCTTGTGAACTCTTAGCAGAATTTAAAGTAACTATTTCTAAAATTCATATATGAGCTGTTTATTTTGAAAGTGGTACAGGTCCAAAATGTCATAAAGTTGATTTTTCTTTATTCTTTTAAGGTAAATTCGACCTTATGTCAGTTTGGACTTACACCACTTTAAAAAAAAAAAAAAACAGCTCATATATAGGATGTCTGTATGTACGGATGTGCGTGCAAGAGAACGATTGCAATTACTATACATATTTGATATAATTTATTTTCAAATTACATACATATGTTCATCAAATATAATCGAAAAAAATTATAATTTTTGTAGTCTTTACAAATTGTAAATTTAGGTTTAAAGATTGTTCGAATCCAAGTCTTCGTCTTGTTATGACAATTCGTGACGACACACGGAGCTATCTATTCAAATTCAAGTCTATGCTATGAGCTTAGCTACTTCTTTTGCTTAATGAGTGAGTCAAGATTTGGGTTGACTTCATGAGACGGAATGAGATAAAACTGTACGAGCATTTTTTGTCTTCCTCTCAATTGTTATTATAGTTCAGCTCCATAAACTGTCTATAACAAGACATAGACGAAGTCAAAGACTTGCATTCGGACAAGCCGTTATATCGCTGTAACTTACCGACCCACTAATCTATTAATTATATCGATCTCATTGATTTTCTCAAAAATGATACAAGATACGAAAATTTGAAAACTTGCTGCTGGAATCAACTTAAGTCTTGAAGATTCTAAAATTGCCATCGTAATAATGTTTCTTATTAAAAATATAAGTATTATATACCGCGTTTCCATGCAGAGTTAACTCAGGGTTACCCCGAGTTAAAGTCCCATGGAAACCAGGGTTGAGTTAAGTTTCGTTAAACCCAGCTAAACTCAACGAAAGAGGTCGGATTTAGCTGAGTTATGCAAGTGTATTGGTAAGTTGTTTGCTTCTGGGTTAAAAATGGCGTCTACGTCTAGCCGAGTTTTTTGGACTGAGGAAGAAAGTGAATTACTTATAAAAATAATGGAGGAAAAAGAAATTTCAAAATTGCTGGATGGAAAGAGGCATCGCAAAAAAGTCCATTTTTAAACTAAGTCCATTTTTAAACACAAAATTTATCACAATTTCAATTACATACGAATACACCATCAAGAGCTGTCAAACTAACCCAGGTACATGGAAACGCGCAGGGTTAACCTCAGTGATTGAAAACTCAACGAAAACTCAACCCAAACTCAACCCTGTCCATGGAAACGCAGTAATAGAGTTTTCGTAATTGAAGGGCTGATTACATAGCATACATGCCATTCCGTTCCGTCAAGCTGTCAAAATTGAACTTACCTAATGCTGTGAACGGCACGGTGCGGCGCGGACGAGGATTGAGGATATTTGAGTTGAACCTTTTTTTTTACACGGATAAGAAATAACATGGAGTTCTACGTTAATAATCCTCCTTTGTGCCGTAGTCGGGTAAAAAGGATGAAAATCACCTTAATATAAATAGAAGGAGAAGGCAGAATAGGGCAAAGAATTCAGCTGTTAAACGACGGAACGGTTGGATTGTGCTCATCTATCCGTCTGGTCGGAACGGATCGGCTCGGAGCGGAACGACGCGGATGCTATATAATCGGGCCTTAACTCCATTTATAAATTTAGTGTAGAGCCCAAATATTTTAGTTTCGTTCTGTTATATTTATTTTAGGTGAATTGCGAATAGAGTCTTTTGTAGTTGAGTGTATTATGTGGTTATTTCAAGTTCGAGTTCTTGTTTTAAAAAAGCCAAATTGTCTATAATTTTGAGAAATTTATACATATATGACCAGGAAAAGCCAGGATAAATGAAAAGTCTAGTGTTTGTGTTATATAAAATTAAATTTGGAATGATTTTTATTATCATAAAGCTCATTGATAGTTTTAAATGATTCTTCCATTAACTTTAAATTTCCCTTATTTTAAACAAATTAAAAGCATATTAAAGTATGTAATTTTAGTTTATTAAGTTCGGCCAATTAGTTAAGATCTTATGTGAAAAGAAATATATGTACATAGTCAGAAAGTCACAAACGAGCATACCACTTTTCCTTGCATACTTACAATTAGCTGGATAGAGTACCAACATTTCTGCTTAATTCTGAAATGGTTATAATGGTCAAGAACAGATCACACTAAACCAGAAAAAATCAGTATGGTCTTTATAAACAGCTACGACCTCGTTCGTACAATTGGCTGAATTCTGGACTACATGCTTTTTCTGCAATCATCACTGTTTTTGAATTATCTTTTTATTGTACAAAATTCTGTTCCTACAAAAAATTCACTTCCTGAGAAATTGAAATTAAAATTGGCAGTGATCGTAGATAAATCGTACAATTAAGTATATTTCACTACTTAAAGCCATAATTTTAAATCCTAGGTTTTACAATATTTTGTAATTAAGAAAACTGTGCATCGCAGTCAAGTGAAATTTCCTTGGATTTCAAGAACATCGCGCGGATTGATCGCCCAATTAGAAGACAGATATCCTCTAAAGTCTAGATAGATCCAGACCATTCAGCCGATAGTTTACTCCACTGTCCGGCCCCTCCGGAGGCCAGTCGTGGACGGTTAATTTTAGTTATGATTAAATGGCATTTGACCCCTCCAATAGCATGTAAGATGTTGTAACATAATTAATGGTGCAGCTATTTTTAGCATTTTAACAAAGATAAATGCAGATGTGCATTTAGTGGAGTATCTGTGACTGTCTCAGTTGCCTGCCCCAAGTGCTGGAAATTATTAAATTGCAGAGAACAAAAAGGCGCGACCACAGAAACGATGATGGCACTGGGGAAAAAAACCAACGACGAATTGATAGCCACAAGTGTGTGTTATGAGAAATGCTCGGAAGATACTCTGTAATCTTTTATGATAAATGGAGAGCGAATCATTGCACAATGCGACTGAAATCTTATCTATATTTAAAAATATCACCAGTCAAATTATGTACCTATGAAATATAAATATTATTTGCATGTGTCCTTAAACCTCGGAAAAGTAGGAATTATTTAGATTGCTATAAAATCTGAGGAGTCAGTAAATTAGTTACGTTCCTATTTCTGCATATATTATTATTTTGTGACAATTTTTCATTTATAATTCTATACTAAAGCCATTATGCATTGATTGTAGAGGAAAATATGATTGAAAAATCTTGATAAAATCATTTGGAATTAGAAAATAATTTCATTTATTTCGTTTTGGCGAGTTGTTCCATACTCTGGATTAAGTGCTTAATCACTCGTCTAACTCTCTTCTTCCTTAGAACTAGAAATCCTCAAAAATATTGATATGGTGTCCCCAAAGGATTTTCAGTTCTATTAATTTATGTACATACATATATTCTAACTTATCCCTTTTGAGATAATCGGGCACCAACAAGTGAAACGGCAAGAGTTAAATTAGAGCAAATAAGCATACGACATTTTTTTTAAAACAAGTGTTATTTTTAGAGAAGAAAAACAGACTGTAGTTAATTTTGTTTGTACATTTTTACGTTCATTTTACAAACAAAGTTTGTCCAAGAATATTTTGTAATGAAAATGAATTAAATAAAGGTTTTAGAACATATTCATGATTAGCTTATTGCTAAGAATGTTATAGGAAATTGTTACTTGGTTTGAGTAAAAGTTTTAACCAGATACTAACAATAAAATAACGAATGAAAATTAGAACAGAGTGCATGTTCGTGAAAACTGACAAATTTATTTATTTTGTTATTTTTTTAGCAAATTTTCAAAATAGATTACAATACTGTCTTTTGATTTACGCTTCTTTTGCTGTTGATAAAACTAAAACCCTTTGTTTTTAATCGCAGACCGGTTTAGTATCAAGTTTATAATATATGTATATATGTACTTTTACCTTACTTATTTTGAATTGGCTTTTATTTTAAATTTTTTTAGACGCGTCGAATTCCAATGAAAATAAAGAAAAAGAAACCTAATAGAATACAGTAAAAGAGGAAATTTTTAAAAAATCCCACTCATTTATTCTTTGGCCGCCACTTTAGATTTAATTTGGATGTAGTGCGTAAACTTGGACGCGTTGTAGTCCGGTTATCAGGCTAAGCTGAGCGTCATCATCTCTAATCGAGCGCGAATCGCGATTATTTGAACACCACTCGAGTGGAACGGTGCGGGGACAAATTAAGTTTTACCTCGGCCAAATCAAATCACACCTATGTGAAGTTTTTATTTCCCCGAGCTCGACTTTAATAAGCTTAAGGCGCCAGTTATTTTTAAGACCACGACTGCTCCGCCGCAGTATTTCCTTGGAACTTTTGTTTTTCCAAATAAATTTGTGACAAAAAAACTCCCCCCACTTTCGTTAATTTTCTTACGATATTTTTCTTATTTCTTAGCCTCTTTCCGTAATTTTGTTGCAAAATAAACATCTCTGGGACATCGGCGTGATCCACCTCGGCTCGGGGAGTAAGGCTGCCGAGGCCGAACCAGGAGAAGTCAAATAGTCGTGGGGGGATTTTACGAACTATAGAAAGAAAACTTTTAGTTTTCTGTAAGCAACTAAGACATAGTAAAAAAGAAGAAATACAAAACACGAGTTGCATGCTCTGTTTGTAGTGCCGGTTGCAATTGCATTCTGCTCGCCCACCGATCCCCTGATATCCGTAATTTCGATTCTTTCTGCATTATACCATGTCTTTTACTTAAGTCTGCCATGTATGGAAGAAGTTTCAACCGATGTGAGCTCTCAACCAAGGAGGAAATTTGAGCCGTCGTCGTCTCACAGAATGGTTTTAGTAGCGTGCTAGCGCCGGATGGCTGGTGAAATAAAGGAAAGCAGAGAAAATTACAAGTGATTACATCGAGTGGAATTAAATTAATAACATTGGCCACAACTTCCGCCTTCTTCTACGTACATCTTAAAAGTTACTTTTCCCTTACCCATGTAAAGTTACAAGGCACTGCTCAACTTTTCGTAAGTCGATATAGTTCAATTGTTTCAAACATCAAACGCCCATCAACAACATGTTTTGCCCTCAATAATAATTTACCATTAAACATAATTTTCACCTCTTTGTCTTATTTGCGTCAATCTATTTTCCAGATGTTGCCCAAATATTATATCAAAGCTGATAAACAGCATTTTATCGTCACACAACTATGATCATACAATGCGTATTATTGTTCTCATGTTCTGTTTGTACGTAATTACATAAAATTCGTATGGCAATCAATGCATCAATTATCTCTAAAACTTCAGTTGTTGTGGAATAATTCGTATTCCAGCGAAGGTCGTAGGAAGTGACGTTTGTTTATATTATATCAATTCACCCGATTCACACGGAATAACCGCTAAATATTCAATAGAGTTTAAATTTTATATCGCAAACGTATTTTAAGTGACGTATGGATTTTAAAAGAAACTACGAAAATTATGCGTCACTTGTTTTAAAGTCACAACAACATAAACGTAAGGTGGATGTTAGTTTGAACAGTTGGTCCTCAAACTACGGAGATTATTAAAATTGTTGAAAAACAATGGGGAAAAAGCTTAAGAATTTCTTCATTGATCTCAAATGCCTAATAAGAAAGTTCTGTAAAAGTCTAGTTGTGCTCCCACAGGAGCCTAGACAGTACATAACATAAAACATTTTAAAAATAAAAGTTATCTTAAAACACTTATTGTTAACATTTAATGAGAAACAATTCTAGTCACACCAGTTCTCCAGCGCGAGTAAATCGTATCTGATATGCCACAGTCATCATAGCTTTCAATAATTCTAAAAATTTAGAGATTATCACCGTAAAAGAGGAAAACAGTAGTAATATTCATAGCCAATTCATTTAAAAATAACAAAAAAATGTGGGCCAATAATAGAACCTTAAGGAACACCGAAAAGTGGGACAAATGCCTAAAATATAGCAAATTATATCTGCAAGTTGCATTCAAATAAATAAGATTCAATTCAACTTAGAATGGATCCCGATAAGGCATATTTCTCGATCTTATTCAGAAAAGTTACTTTTTAACTCAATCGATAAACAAAATTTTAATTGAATTGTACTTTTGGTTTTAGTTTTTGTAACTATTTTTAATTCGGTGAGAACTAATAAAACTCATCGTAGTTTACTTTAGCTAGTATTTGCTTTGGTGCATTATTTACACAAAGGGTTCCTACTAAACGCACCGAAGTCATTTTAGATAGCTTTTCTTTTGCAGTATGAAAAAATTTTATTTTTGAAATAATATTTTTTTATTTGCTAAATATTGTGACATATTTAGGGTATAATTTAATTGTTAGAATTTTATGCATTTTCTTTCGGCGGAACAGACATATGTATGTAAATCTTAAATTTAGGTTTTTATAAGTTTTTTAATGAAGGAAATTTCAACCTTCAGTTGCAATTTAACAAATCTAGAAAGTCCTGCAATGACGTGTTTTATTTAAGCACCGGCAATGACTGTTTTATTTAAGGTGCAGTGCATTTATTCACTGGTTCTGCTTTTTATAAACAGTTTCCGATATGCAATTATTATATTAATTTTATTCATTGAAGAGTTAAATACTTTTCAAAATATTTTACATTTGTAAAATGTTATGTTGTTCGATCATGAGTATGGAATTAATTAATTTCTTGTCCCCAAGAATCTGCTGGCACTCCTTAAACCTAAATCCCAACAATTTCGTGGAAACGTGCAAATATTCCAATCGAATTGTGGGAATGTTCGAACCTCGGCCAGAAAGATCGATTCTTATTAATTATTCACCGTCATCCGCAAGTGTGTATGCAGTTTCATTCTGCGATAACTGCACTATTCGAATTCGAATCAGAGTCAGAATCAGAATCAGTGTCTAGTGTACAAAACGAGCCAATTTTAATTCGGCTATCTCGCGCGCCAGTTGCCAAACCCACACCAGAAAGTATATCAGGCGCCAGCAATTCAGACGGATGAAATTTTGTTGGTCGTTACCTTTTTGTTGTTGATCTATAAATAATTTCTTGTCTGATGCGCATGGTTTATTTGCTTAAAGGATATGGCACAGGAAAAGTTGTTGCCGCTCTTTTTGTGACGGTGTTTTGTTGCTGTTTCTGTTGCCGCTGGTGCTGTTGTGCTTTTCTTGTATTCCGAGTTTGTTATTGCCTGACAAGCGATTTATATTTCGCGAAACTTGTTGCCGCGAATACTTTGGATATCCAGTTTATCAAAAACAAGTTCTTTAAATTATGGGAATCGGTTTAGCAGGTTTTGCCGAAAAAAGCCACTTAAAGAGCAAATAAATTGTTCCTGCTATTTGGATCAGATTAATAAACATCTGAAGAGGATGGGATTCGTACTTAAGTCACTTTCATGTATGTAGAACGTCTACTTAGCTGAATTGAGGAATTTGCACTTTTGACCCTCTTGCAAGAGCATTCTGCAGGATCATCCCTGTTTTATTTTGGATATTTTAATGCCCTGAGTTTAAAATGTTTTGCACATCATCAAATAGTCGAGATCAATAAAATTTCAAATCAAATCAAAATTTAAACTCAACAAACTAAATTAAAATTAAAATATATTATAATCATTTTTATAACATATATTCTTAAAGTTAAGGTTAAAAAAAAAGCTATAATAAAGCTCATACTGCACTGTATTTTTCCAGTTTAATTGAATATTTCGGTCAAAACAAAATTTTAAAAAAGATGCTAAATCTACCATGGCACTTCTCCATCACAGCAATTGCACGAAAGGGCTAAGTTAGAGTTCATAAATAATAATTAAAACACATTACGAACAAATTTTTCTCAAGATGTTTCTGGTCTGAAAACGTGCTAATTAAAGAATTATGTAGATTCTTATACATAAAACTTAAATTGACGCAGGATAACTTATTGTCTGCAGCTTTTATATTATATAAGAGTAGCCTTAGTTTTTTCATTGGATTTTCAAGAAAAAATTTTCCCCAAAAGCAATTATGTATGTTTTTAAAAATTTATTAGCTTATGCAAACCTAGCAATAATATAGTTGAATGAGTTTTGGATTCTAACATTAAATTGTATGATTTGTATTGTATAATACTTATAAGGTTGAATTCAAATAAATAATAATAATAACTGACTATCTATAGTCTATCAAACTTTCATATATCGGACGACTTAAATTTATATATTTAAATACTTTCTTATATAACGCAATTGTGAAATATAAGCATTTTGAAGATGTGTCTCTATTTTTTGGAGAAAATTTTAAACTGAGGAGCTTCTTTTCAAAACTTGACTATTCCACTTTTGATGAAACTGTTTTTTTATTTAGTTTTTGTTTGGTAACATTCAAATTTACACTCCGCGAAAATAAAATTGAGCCAAAACTTGATAATTACAACAGAAAAAAAAGATTAAAAGGCATGATTTCGTCAAAAATAGATTCTTCCACGTCAAAATGATATTACCCATTTCTACTATAAAATGACATTACCCATACTGTGATTATTGTTTTTTTGTTTTATTTATTTAGAGAAGAAGATGAACCTCAGGTTATTTCAATTCAAAAATGAGATTCCTGATACCTAATTAGTTTCAGCAAAACAAAATTAATCCACAGTGGTTTGAATCAATTCCTCTAGAGCACATAACAAAACTTGATTATTCCAATCAGCCGCGTCAAAACTAGATTATTCCATTTCAAATTTTGGATTTATTCAAAATATATTAGTTATTGCTACATTTTTGAATCCTGTACAAAGCAATGACTATTGTTGTCGTCTACAATAATGCATCAAAATTTCGGGTTAAAAACATAGCTGCATACCTACAAAACTATTTTCTCAGATTGTGAAAAAAACACAAAAAGTGGAATAGTCAAGTTTTGAAAAGAACCTCGTCAACTATGATAAGTATTTACTAGTATTTGTTTGCTAAGTCTTGTAGATCATATGCTTAATTTAGTGGTGTTTAAACCATTTTGTATGGTGCTTTTCAAAATTTTAAAATCGACAGTCGTAACAATTTTTGAGTTAATCTATTAAATACAATTAAATTTTTATTCTACAATATCCGAGTTTAATAATTTTGCTTGTACGACGAGTCGTCGAGGCTAAAAGGAACAATACCCCTTTTAGCGAAAGTAGGCATGCATAATAGAAATCATTAACCAGAGTTCCCTTTGATTCGCAAACTACTGTAGCTTTGTCGAAACATGTCTTAGGAATTCCGTATACAAATAATGCACTCCAACTCTGTTGTTTACAATTGCCTTCTGGCGTAGTTATGGGAACAAACAATTTTTATCGATTTTCCACGTACTTACCCATGAATCAACTTACTAATCTTGATATCGCATAAACTTTACGACTCAACGCTAATTGATTTCTATCGTTTCATCTTTCAGTCATATCACAAAGACAACACAATGGGAAGATCCAAGGACACAAATAGCACAGCAACAGGCACTGGCGCATCAAACAATACAACAATCAGGTAAGGCTGAAAGAAGCACATTTCCACTTACTTCCGAGTCTTTGCGTTGAGAAAATTCATGAAACGATTTGAAGGCACCCACTAGTGCTAATAACCTTTCACGGGAAAATCTGATTAGAATTTAATTTCTTTATTGTAATCTTGGAACGGAAGTGACGGAAGTACTTCTTTTTCTAATAATTACTTATTATCTCTTGGGAAGACTGAGTGTGCAATTAGGGCGCTTCAAGTACTAATAGTTTTATTTTGTAGTTAATTAAAACGTTGCATGTAAAATAAGTATGATTTTAAAGAGAAATGTTGAAAACGATAGCTGAGAGGGAAAAAACGATAAATGCTTGTTATTTTCGAAGGGCAACTAGATATTAATCTCTCAATTCCAGAATTGAAAAATATGCGAAAAAATGAATTGTTTTGTTTGTTTGAAAATGAAATGAGTGAAACTAAAGTTTTTGCTGAGCGTATGAAATGTTTCTTTCGTTGGTTAAACTCATTTAAATTGTATCATACCCCTACAAAGAAAAGCTTTTAAATGAATGAAAACCCAGTTAATAAATGAATTTTAATCAAATCAACTAAATATTTTTAGATGTGGAAAAGGTATGACTTAACTTGATGACTCATGCTTATTCTAATTTCCAATTTAGCGTTCCAATATTAATATGCTCGGAAAATAAGTATATTTAATTGATAGTTATGCGTACTTTTCCAAGTCGGAAGAACAAAATTTATTAGCCAAAGAAATAAATATATTTTAAGAAAAAATATTTTTGTACATCCGAAAGTAAAGAAGCTAAAATGTTTGAAAAAGTAATGGCGTTTCCGGAAAATTAAATACATTTCGGCTTTTATCTTCCTTAATACTGTGAATTCAAACAGAAATTCTTTTGTGAACATATTATAGACAAATATAAATGTAAAACTACACAGAAAGGCATCTAAATTTTAAAACCCCTTAACGTTTAATTATAGGTATTAAATTAGCAGCATAAATACATTTAATTAAATACAATAAAATCAATTGTCTCTGTTACAATTTACTACATTATGCACATACATATATGCATTTATTTCCAGAAAAAGCCACGATTCTCTTCTTCGATACCTCCGATAATTGCAAAAATCATTGGTATTTATGCATGTTACTTTGTCCTAAATGGCTGGTTTCTTGTGGTGAATTCATAGTAAATCGAAACCGATATCAACGAAATAAATTCCTCCGTGCATTCCTCGGGTTCACACGCAACCGGGCACTTTTCACCTGATGTATATTCAATGTTCTGGTCACAATGATAACCTAAAGAATTCCTTGTGCATACGAAAGGAGAATTCAACGAAAGGCCCTTTCATAAAGCCATTTCGCTCCGAGGTGCACGTGTTTCGACTAAGAAATCAAACAGAAATTACAACCTGACACGCAAACTTGCAGTCACATATTGATCGATTCTCACATTTTTTTCGCTCTAGAAGATATACTTCCGTGGTGAGTTATTTACAATGTTACAAATGTTATTAAGAGCTTAATAAATTTTATCATGTCATAGGAGATGTATCTTTTTCTCCTAGCACTATATAAACAAAAAATTCTGTAGTAGTTTTCATCAAAGAGTCGAATTCATATCATATTTCAGCAAATTTTTTAGTTAGTTTCCTCCGAATGATTGTAATTGAATGAGAAGTCTGTTCCCATGCAATCAGCATTATGCAACATGTTTTTTTACATTGTCCAGTCTAGCCAAATTGGGTCCAAATCATAAAGCATTCGGCCAAATGCAATTGTGGCGCTTATTGACTGACTCGTCTCCAATTAATCAATCAAACTGTCTGGACCTGAAATTTTTAGCAGACATTTGGAAATTATGAAAAAGTTTTTGATTTCGTCTTGTGAGAATGAGTTATGAAAATTTCATAAGATAGTTTTGGATGATGTTTTCATTGCATTATTAACATTGAATGTTTCAAACTCCTTATGCTTTATACTCCATTCACAATAATAACATATATGTAAATAGTTGTTGTTTTGTATAAATTATGTAAAAATTCAATTAAAGGAGGTATACATCGTGGTAGGTATATAATAAATCACTCCTGATTTTTTCAATGGGTCTGATGGGACAAAATGTTTTAACACTTTACAGAACATGTTTATATGTAGGAAAATAAAATAATAACAATAAAATCGTTCAGTGCTGTATCTGTTTGTTTCTATATAGCTGCATCATAAAGACGACTAAATGGATTTAATTGGGATTTTCACTTACGTAACTTAATAAAGCAAATGGCTGCTATCACTGCTATGTGATATTACAAGCTAAAAGTCAAAGTCTAGAAAATTGTGCAAAAAACTGAGAGGGGCGTTTGATAAGGTCTACATTTGGATAAGACGTTTGCCATCTTATTAAGATACGAATATACGAAAACATTTTAAAGTAGATCTGTGGAATTGAACATTTTTGTTAATGTCCGAAAGTGGATAGGTTTTTGTTCTTTTTCAATAATGGCAACAACAAAAAAAATAAAAATTTAATATCATGTGATTTGACGATCCACATTTAGCCGTTTCAACTTCTTCAACATGAAGAAAATGACGCTACATTTGAAATGATTTTTCATAAACGCGATTCTTTTTGCATACGCGATTTTTCGTGTACAGCGTGTAGAGGGGTTCACCCCCTCCAAATTTTCAGTTGCGATTTTAGGGGTGAAGGACCGATTTTAGAAGGGGGAGGGGGATTGTCCGGACAAACGTTGATCAGGAGACCATGTAAAATCGATTGATATGCCCCTGTTCAGACCTTAGCAAAACACCCTGTATATCTACTATACGTACCCCACAAAATAATTAAACAATTTCTTAAGGTACTATTCTACTCTAGAATTTTCATAAAATCGATTTTTTTTTTTTTTCATTTTTCGATTCCCTACATCTTCAAAAATGACCACTCAAACTTTTGTAGAGAAATTCGGATTAGTAAAAAAGTTATGGTACTATATACATACAGCCGCGTGAGAGAGCTCGGCCTTTACCAAAACTTTAAACGCGTTTTTCTCAAAATGGCATTTTTCAAGTTGGCCGCAAGTTAATCTCCGGATCTATTGAACCGATTTCAATAAACCTTAGTGCGTTTTGTGTATTAAAGTGTCCTGTATGACAATTCACCACATTTTTGCATAAAAATATAAAAAAAAAATGGCGGAAGATAAAAGGTAAAAAAAAAGTCATTTTTTCAAACTTTGTTTTCAAACATTCGCCATTTTTTTTTCTTTTTGGAATTTTTGACTAACGGTGGTGAATTGTCACGTAAGAAACCTTCCTTTTTAAAACCCCATTCGAATTTTTTGTTTCAGACATGCCAGTTCGGAGATTAACTTGCGGCCATGGAACCATCTTTTTTTTCACACTTGACTTTGGCGCCCTCTATTTAATAATAATAATATGCCCAAAATAAAATTTTTTTTGTAAACTATAAGGGTCCATTTACATTTTGTGAAAGTTTCATGACAATACTTAATAAAGCGGCTGAGAAATAAAAGTTTGAAAAAAGGCCTTTTTTTTGACGCTCTGGAGTAGAATATTACCTTAAATTAAAAATAATTTTTATCAACTAAATTTCAGAATATTAATTTTAGAAACAGCGAGTTTACTCTCTAATAATATCACCATTAATTAATAGCTGAGAGTATATAAGAACTATAAGATATTTAAAGCGACATGCCCAAATGTGGTTTTTTAATATAAAGACCACTAACCTTTTTCGGTTACATATTTATCTCTATCGTAAATCTAAGGCCGATGTACACTTTTATACGAAATAATTGGACTACATATTTTCAATATGTGTCGTTTATCAAACATCACAATATTACTAATGTCCTGCTCGACTACGCTGTTTTATATCCAATTATGAAAGATTTCGTTAACTAATTAATCCTAAATAGTTTATAAATTGGAATTTTAGTTTTAATGAGAAATAAGAAGTCCTCCGAATTAGGAGAAGAAATGTGGTCGCCTCTAAAGCGTAATATATTCAGAAAAGTTGTACTAAAATGTCGGAACCAGTCTCAGCCAACCCATACGGAAGAAAAATTAAATTTCTTAATGTTGTATCAAGCCGCTAAAACTAGATCGCATTCCTCTTCTATTTACAGTAAAAAAAAATATATATCAATTAATGGAATATGTTGTTTTTAAATGTCTGCAGAAAAGATCACAAAAAGATTTTTCTCAAGGTTAATGAATACTCGAAATTGGAAATGAAGGGAAACGTATTAGCAAAAGAGTAGATTTTTGTATAGTATAAACTAGCCCCCTGCAGATGGGCGAATCTATTTCCTGCACTAAGTAGAAAACCCCATCTTAGCACAATAACTATATAATTTGTTTGGTTTTTTTTTCTTGCAGTTTCGACGGCAGCAAAAGAAACAACAGTTACAGATCCACTGGGACCACTTCCAGAGGGATGGGAGCAGGCTGTAACCAGTTCCGGTGAAACATACTTTATTAACCACATTAATCGTACCACTTCTTGGTTTGATCCAAGAATATGTACGTATCACAAAAGTTGACTTTCTTGATTAATGCACTACTGAGAGTTTCCAGTAGTTTTTGTTCTGTTTGTCTTGTTGCTCCTTTAGTTTTTATTGTCATAAATTCGCTTCGTATGTGAACGCTTGCTTAGTTTTATAAATCGAATTTCTTTAAATAGCTTACGAGTCGTGCGGTGTGGCCTTTAATAGGCGAGCATGAGTATGTGTGTAAAGAAAAGGCAGACAATGTTGTAACAATTGAACAGTTATACGACTTCCCTTCGAACGGCTGTATAAACACTAACAAAAATGAGTTCATTGTTACGTGCTGAAAGATATTTTCTAGTTTTTCGTTTTCTTGTACTTTTATATTTATTTTGTTCTGCCGTAAAATAGCTCGACTTACATTTTTCCCAAGAGATTTAGTGGTTATTATAGATTTTGTGATGCGACTGCATAGTACATGGTACGGGCTCTGTAGTGTTATTATGACAATAAGCTTTTTTTCTGGCTCTAGCGCTCCTAACACCTCATAGAAACTATATATTTACTAACATAGTCTTATGCCTTTCCGAAATAGTTCTTAAAACCTGTTCGCGCCTCTTGAGACGATCAGAATTGCTTTATTTTTAAGCTAAGCGCTGCGATTCTGTTATCCAGCAAGATCGGTGGCGAGTAAAGATCACCGAACCGAACACATATATCTGGTTTGAATTAATTTGATAAACTCATGTAATTTGCAAGTCACTAATTACACGATCAGTATTCACTTTTTGCCCATTAAAGCAGCCGTGAATTCAGTGATCGTGTCACCACGTCTTGTATCTGATTAAAACCAATTTAATTACGATCCCGTTATGATCTACATCTAATTGTTTTAGTGTTACATATTATATCTGATTATGCAACCGAACGGCTTATGTTATTCTTCCCGACGAATGATATTTGATCATCTGCACGCGCGCAAATGTTTTCTGTAAGATTTGTGTCTTAAGATCCTCATTAATGTCTGGTTTCTGCTCCCTAGAAACAGACCAATTTTGGTGGAAAAAAAAATATGTGTCCCGCACTTTGCGAATCCCATCTGTTTCTATGGGACAAAAAAATAGTTGTTTAGTGATCTCTTTATTTTTCACGTGCATAAAGCTCATTTTGAAGATATGTTTTCTTTCCTGTAAACATGTTTTTTCCTTCGCATTGTAGTCGGAATGATTTAAATTGAGAAAACGGAAACGATTGAAATTGAATTGCGGTCCATTGTACTTTGTCATCCGGTTTTTACTTCTTTTGAATTTTTTTCGCAACAATGAGACAAAGTGGTGACACAATTAAATCCGTTTCAGGTGATCTAGCTAAGTACTATGGAACTCAGCCATTTCGAATTCAGTCAATTGTTTGCAAAAATTTGTGCTCTTAAAATTAAAGAGATATTTTATTAACGACTAGAACTAGATGAACCAAAAAATTTAGGGAAGAATAATTTCTTTCTTAGTAAAAAGGTCAATGGATCTGCCAAATCCAAATCAGACAAAATCGCATTTCATTGATATGTGTTATCTGTTCCAAAATAAAACCAAGAATTAGAATGGATTAAGTAGATTTATATAATATAAATTAATGTATTTCGAATAATTTTTTGAATTTTTTTAAAATACCGGTTGTTGAGTGTTATACGAGAATCATTTTATTTACAATATTTATTTATTGTAAGCTTAGAAAGAATAATCTTTTAAATTATTTGGGGTCTAATATTTTTACATAGGTAATGTAGGACAAAATCACCGCCTCCCCAAATTCAAACAAGATTTTTTCAAAAAGAACAAAATGCACAACAGCAATATTATATTTGATAAAAAAAAATTGAAATTCGAAATTGAAGATTAATATAACATTAAAAAGCGCCTTCAGCCAAAATCAAGGATGCTCAGTTTTTTCCTTCACTAAACACATTTGGGTTGAATTTCAGAAGATTCGGTATATTATTTATTGAAGTTTACACTTTAAAAAATATAAAGAGAATTCTCATTATAAAACAATCAAATTTAGCTCAAAATTTTCGTTTACAATTGTTTTACAATTCAGAAATAACTAGATTAAAGGAAGGGGAATAAAAAAAACAATTTTATGCAGTACGATATCGAATTTGATAAACGTGATTACGAGAAAAGCACGTTAGAGACGTAACGCTGCGAATTGTAACCAACAAACCATTGTCTGAGATTTTCTCATCTTTACTGAGTCAACTTCATAGAGACCTCATGAAATCAATATGTGTATGTGCTTATGTATTTTATTGTAAATTATAATTAATATTTTCATAAGAGCTCTTCATAGTTTTGTCTTCCACACTATATCTAGAGGATTGAGGAAGCCCCTTTAGTTCCATTAATTTGTGAATCATTTTTTAATAAGTTAGAGATTAGTAGATTCATTCATGCATTCATTTAGGAATGTGCATTTTGTAGGTATATTTTCTTTTTAAATTGCAGTTAAGTCACATAGAGTTATGTAAATGTGATTCACATACGTAGTATAAAAACATTAATCCGTTGAATCATGTAATGAATTTCATTACTGTTCTCATGAAAGCAATTCTGTAGCAATTCAAAGTTTAGCCATGCGAATCCTCGTCATCTTATTTTAATTTTAAAAATTTAGTTTACTTATTCTGTACGAACTTATATAGTCCAAAGAAGCAACAAAACAAAATTAAAATTTAATCGAAAAATTTATGTTCATTTTGTAAAACAGTCATTTCATTAAATAATCAAAATTTTTACAATTATATTCCTATACTTCTTTAATGTGATATCTCTGCTCCATACATTTTCCATATTCTTTAAAAATAAAACAGAATTACACAAAAATAATATAAAAACTTTATCTAAACCTCTTCATTATTTTCGAACGGAGAATATCAAGGAAGAAGAAGCTTTATTCGTCTGAATCTTCAGAGGTTAATTGGTATGGAGAGCATGTTTAAGAAATTAGCTTGGAATTAACTAACTTCCAAAATTCTTAAGATTTGTTGCAAATAGCAATTCTGAAAATCGCTCAGTGCCAATTTTCATTCATTGAAAATCAAAATCAAAAAAGGGTAACTTAAAAATATTCAACGATTTTTCACAATGTTACATTTAAAAGATTTTTAAAATTCGTATTTTATTATCGGGATTAAGGAGCTTTGCAAAATCGCTAGTCTTCCTATAGATAAATGTATTACAAAACATAATTTTTGACAAGAATTTCTCTCCCCTACATTTTAAGCGGAGTACTAAAGAACTTAATTTCATAATAATCATTTATTCTTGCTAGAATCACTTGAAATAAAAAACATTTTCTTCAAAGGTTTTAGGTGATTTACAACCAGAAATTCTAAGATATTTTAATTTTTATTTCCTCCATAGCAATTGTTAGAATTGCTCGGAAATTGAAAAATTATGCCGGGAATATCGAAGAGATAGCGCTTAAAATTCTCATGATTCTGAAAAACAAAAACATAATTTTCCTGAAAATTTTCAAAGTAACATTTTTCGAGAAGAAAATTAGTTTATATTGATATGATGACGTATTAATGACGCATGTTAGATTTCTGTGTATACCTTCAGATTTCTATCTGGACTGTTACTTCAGCGAAAAGTCGTTGGTATAAATAAGTAGACGAAGTGTTCTATTAAAAGGCATTTTCTGATTTACTGAAATATCAAAATTGTAGGTGCTTTAAGCTAGATTATTGTGCTAGCCTACAGACAATAAGTTTTTGGTTTTAAAATAAAGAGAGAAAAAAAATTTAAATAAAAATTTATTATTTTTCGGGCTTATCAAAAATAAATAAAAAAATTCGCGCATACATATACCTGAAACCGAAATTCAAAAAAATAAATTGGATTGCGTTAATGCCTGAACCTTTTACTTTTACAAATACATACTTTATTTTGTAAAATATTTAGTACTTACTTAACGTTGGGTTGACGATAAATTTATCTTTAATTTTTTGGGGCTGGAATACATATTTCTAGAGCTGCTGGAAATCTGCATATATGTATGCCCCCTTTTTTTGGTTTGCTACGCTCTCTCCAAGAGCAGTTTGAATTAATTTCTGTACACTGCCTACACGCACTTCAGCCACATTGGTGTTTATTTTGATTTTTTTTATGTACCAACCTTAAGAAGTTACGTAACGAAAGTTGTGTCTGCGTTTCAAAACTAATTATGTCAAGACATTAATCTCCTGGGGGACTTAAAAAAAGGAAAAAAAAAATGTTCAGTTTCTACTCGAAAATTCAATGCAGTCTGGCTGATTTTATGTTTTAAGTGAAATGCGAACTTTATCTAGAGCATGGAGCTCAAACAGACCAAATGGAATACCTGGGAGCATTGAAGGAACATACAATTTCGAAATATTAAAAATATGCGAAAAATTCTATTTGTGCGCAAGAATTTATTTCTGTGACATGCTGAGAATTTTTCGAATAATTTCCTATCACTTGACTTGTCTTATTCCGCAGTGCTTTGCTTTTTCTGTCCAAGAAGATGCGGTCGGCAGTCAGAAGTGGCCAAGGCTTAGATTAATTCTTTAATGTTTTAAATTCATCGGATGAACGAACTCTGTATTTGCAAAAAAAAAAGAAGCTAGTCGCGTTTCTGTGCAAAAGCTCAATGGGTCAATACCCACCCCAAAATACTTCAGGTGCGAGTACTCCACGTTTGGAAGAGAGCTTGCACAATGAACAGCTGGCGTAGTAAACCTCTTTACCTTTTTGGAGAAATTAAATACAAGATCGCCTTTTGAATGTGTGTTCGGTTCGGTGACGTCTAAATCATCTGCAGAGTACTGCTAGATCATAGAACAGAAGAAACTGGTTCTAGACAGTCTCTCTAAAGATTGTTAATGGTCGATCCGATGGGGCTTTTCAAATTCTGTCCACTTCACGATCGCATTATCGATCTCTGCCTGAAATGGCCTTCATTGATCACCTGGGCGCTGATCGCAGATATAAACACCTTTTGAAAAGAGAACTATTTCCTAGGAATTTTAGTATTTTAAGCAAATAGTTTTTGGAAATCTCGCACTCCAAATTCAGCCATTCTTCAGGAATGGACGTGGATAGTTGTCCCTTAGCTTTTACTTGCATTTTAATGAGTACCCCAGTTTGGTAAAAATAACATGAATTTTTTTCTTGATTTTAGCTGATTATCTGCAGAGAGCGAGTTCGTTGACTTCGCGTGCTGACATGAACACATCAAATTCAAATAATTGGGTAAACATCCGAAATCTTGAGAAAGAACGAGAATACTTAAAACAAAGGCAGCAAGAGATCCAACATCAGGTATGGGTTTTTTCCCACAACAATTCCTTCTTCCAGACGAGTGTTTAATTAATCGATTTATTATTCAGGACTTGCTAACACGACAGAATCAACAAACAATGGGACTACAGATGGATCCGTTCTTGTCGGGCATCACCGATCACACCAGACAAGAATCAGGTGACAGTGGGTTGAGTTTATCATCGAATAATTTCTCAGTAACGCCAGACTTCTTATCAAATATCGACGACAGTATGGACTGCATCAGTGGTATGTGATGAATAAATAATCGAAGATATTCGACTGGAACTCATCTGGAATTTTCCTATATTTTTCTTTTGCAGAAAGTGGAAACCTAGATTCCTTAAGTGGCCTTGACGGTGCTGACGATTTAGTTCCATCACTACAGGTTTGTTCCTTTACAGTAAGCTGTTTTAATTAATTTCATTTTCTTATTAATAAACAATTAGTAGTATTCCATTAACATTAAACATTTCTAAATTGCTTAAATTCAGTATTTCTGAATTTATATGCTCGAAATTGTGAAACTAATTAAAATAAAAGCGTCGTTTATGTTACTTTTAAATTTGTAGGTACGATAGGGGAATATAGAATGAGGACGTTTTTCATTCAAAGCTGATGAAATTAAAACCAATTTGCAACGATATGTAGATAAAAATGTTATTCTTTTGATCTTCGGTGTTTCTTGGGCTGATGGTCTTTTTATAGAATTATGTATTTCCCTACTATGGAACTTATATTTACTTACACATATTTTATACTTTTAGTCTCACGGAAATTATTTGAATCACTTGGTATCATTATCATTGGATTCCTCTTCACCCAATTTTCGATCCGCTTTTTTTAATTTCCAAATTTTAATAGTAGATATTGTAGATTCGTATTAACATATTCCGAAATCCTGTTTTTATTCCGAAATCCTTGTTTTTATTAAAAATTTATTATTCTCAATTTCTCACATTGCAACAGCAGAATCGCAATCAGCGTACCAAAAAAATAGATCGTATGAGAATTAAATCCCGAAAGTGTTTTTCTAAAGACTGTCATAGCTAGTATACATATATTGACATAATTTTTTAAATGAAACAGCTCTTAAAACATTAACCAATTGTATATCTCATTTAGGGCTTATTTTTCAATCAGCTGAAAACTTTATTCTTCAGATAAAAAATCAACTTGACTGTGAGGAAAAATTATTTTCCACTCTATTTGTCAAAATTAACTAATGAATAACGGTCCAATCTGCCGCATTTAAGGAACGAATAACTTTATCCATCTGATAGCTATTTTAAATCAAATCCAAGTTGATTATTGTCACAATTTTATTCGACGTCTAATTTTATTTAACGATTGAAAAATTGGCCCTCCGACTTTAAAGTGGAAAACGGCAAAAGCATGAGCGTATATCACTTTTCGGTTAGTCTCTCTTACGATAACTTTTTGCAAAGTTTCTAAGCTAAAAATTTCCTTTAAGGGAACCCTCTCATGCAAAATTTTCAAAAAATCGATTTTTTGTTTTTTTTACATAAAACTGTTCCTTAGCACCATAGAAATACTCTCTCAAAATTTTATTAAGAAATTCGTAATAGAAAAGCAGTTATAGGTATATACATATGTAACGGCACCTCAGCGTATTTATATAGTGAATTTGTAGTATGAAAATTTTAAACGCGTTTATCTCGAAATCATGTTTTTCAAACTGGTGCGCCACTTTTCTCAAAATCTACTCGACCGATTTGTACAAACCAACATTTTTTAGATTCTATAGAAAAAATACTAGACAGTAAACCTCTGAAAATCCATAAAATACCTCCCCCTCCCTTTCTAAATTCGGGTTAACTACCCCAAAAAAGAGTTTTTTTCTTACTTTTTTGAAAAAACGTTTAAAAAATAAGGAAAATATAAAAAAAAAATAAAAATTTTATAGGTCTATTGTCTAGTTTTGAGTCTCAGGAATAGAACCTCGTTTGAATTTTTACTCTATGTGTTACAGGAAGCCCAGAAAGTGGCGCACCAGTTAAAATGAGCCTTTTGCAAGACGCCCTCTACAGTGGTGATGGTGAACTAAAATGGCCAATAAAATTTTTTTTTATGTATTTCAAACTATTCCCTACAATATACAAAAAGAATTATGTATCTACATAAAGTAGTTTTTCCACAAAAAAAAATTTAAAAAGAGTAATTTTTTTCAATTTAGCATGAGAAGGTCCCCTTAAAAACTTAACTTCACTCGGGTGATCTGATGATACCTAATTTTCTAACTCCTTTTCCCTTTTTCGTAGTCCGGTAAAAAGTGAGTCATTGCTTTTCATCACTTCGTCGGACTTTCGTTAACAATTTTATTTTTTTCGAAAATTGTATCATCACATCACTTCACTTCACTATCATTACAACATAAAACAAAATCGCTCGTCGGGTCTGTTTGCCTGGGTGCGATTTTCTCCGTAAGTACTGAAGGGATTTTGTTCCGATTTTACAATTACGAGTATATAGATTTATTCACGAGGAAGGTTTAAATGTACAATTGATGAATGTTTTGTGTGAATTAACTGACCTACACATAACGATGAATATCGCTGCTAAACTTCATAAAACATAAAAGAAAGGGCTTTTATAATCTTTACAGAATAATAATGGGAGGATTCGATGAACATACTCGACATAAATGCATAATTTTTAATGTAATGACTAGGAATGTCTTACATTAAACCTAGTAAGGGGAAAAGGGTTATTGATTTCATATACGAAAATTTTCTTTAATTTTTAATATCGATGTAGCAGTTAGCAAGTTTTTTTCCTGAAATTATTAGTAATTTTTCTTAAATCCTCCTTGAAGACATTATCTCAATAAATGCAAGTTTTTCAGAAAAGAGCTTTCGAAATAATCCCAATTTTCCGAACATACTCCAAAATTGTAATTCCTGAAAACTGCAATCGTTAAATAAGTGCAATTTTTTCATCTGATTGAAATTATTTTATAGATTTTTTGAAAATGTATACTACATAATGAATTAGGGCGTCATCTCGTGATATCTTTCTGAACTATATATTAAATAACAGATTTTAGAACTAAATGGTCTTATTAAATTAAAGAAAAATATAATAATATCTTAATAATTATAATTTTTTCATTTTTAATTTCTCTTTTAGATCGGTGACAATCTTGAAATGTTAAATGATGTCCAGAGCCTGATAAATCCAGTACCAACGAAGCCCGACAACCTGAACTGGTATAAAATATAACTTAGCAGTAAGACAATCGAAGCAAACAACACGCTAGAGAAAGCAATTGAAACGAAAAGCAATACAGATTTATATAAAAAAAAAAAAAAAAAAACAGAAATCGGCTCACAAAGTGAACGTAAAATAAGGATAGGATTGAAAAGATAAAGGAAGAGATCGAAAAGATAAGATATACATATATAAACGCAAAAAACGCTAAGCTAAACACGAAAAGGAACTAAATTTGTGCCTTATAGTGGAAAATTAAGTGCCTTGAAAAGATTTTTTATCGAATTATTTGTTATACACGTTTATGTTAAAGTTAAACAAAAAGAGAACACTATAAAAGCAAGGTTAAAGCGATGTATAGAGCATATTAGAAGGAGAAAAAAGAGTAGAAAATATTGCACCGGTCGGGCAGGTCTGGTCCTCTTTTTGGGGCTGGATCCTGCCGGTTTTATACAATGTAAATTAAAAAGAAGGATATACAGAAAACAAACTATTTTTATCAGCGTCAATGTTTATTTTTTATTTTTTGCAACTTAATTTTTTTTTATCTCTAATGTTAAACGCATAGGTAAGCAAGTCTTAAGCAGTTTTAGTAACAGTAGGTCACCTAGGTTCGTACTGTAACTGGTAAGAGCTACTTCTGTAAGGTTTTATTATCAGATTATAATTGGTTACTTAAAGTCAATATTGTAGCAATAAACACACGCATATACACACACACGTATTCACCTTATATTCAATACTTTTTTGTTTTGCTGTATTTTTTTTTTCTATATCGAGCGAAGCATTGAAAAGAAATATTCATCAAAAGGTAACATTACGTCCGAAATATTAACTTTTTTAATTTTGTAAGCTATACGAAAAGTCGTGACACCTCTTAAGAAATTATGTATATTTCTCTTCTTAAGTTTTTTTATTTTCATAATAAAAGACACGTTTCTTTCGCCTTTTGATGGATCTTCTTGCTGTATTAAATCAGTTTTAAATTAGTCGTAATTTTCGTCGTACACCCACGTTAACGTAAGACTTATTTTTCGTTCGTCTGCATAAAGGACTAAACACCGTATTTTCAAGAGTTTTTATTTTATTTTGATGAAGAGACAGCAACTTTATATATTTTCGTTATTTACACGTTTTGAGAAATTTTACCGGATTTTTTTTTTCGATGATATACAATACGTTAAAAATACGATAAGATGGTATTTTGCATAATCTTTAGTTCTGTCTAGGCTTAAACACGTACGTTAAAAAGCACTTAGATTACAAGTAATAGTTTCTTTTTTTTTAAATTTTTGTTTATTAAATAATCAGTACTTGTAAGGAAGATATTCAAGAAATAATGTAGGTTAGCGGGGAATATTTTTATAATAATTTTAATTATAAACGGCAAATGGATTGAAACCAATATAATCAAGTATATTAACAGATACGTATTATTTCGAAATGTGAATTGGACTTGAAACTTAACCGAACTCGACTAATTAACAAAACAAGGCAGAAAATGTAAGCAAACAAATAAAATAAACATTCCGGATGCTCCTAGTGAGAAATACACATACACACACAATACACACAAGTTAAAAAAATACTTATACGAAAAAAAAATGATACGAACAAGTCACTTCACACTGTACGTTTAAAGGTTCGTAAGTTACATTTATAATGGATTTACTCACCTCAACACGACAACGAGATTCAATCCATTTGAAATACGGATAAAGAAACAAATTTTATATTAAACGTTGAAAACATTATTAATTTTTTTTCCTTTTTCTTTTTATGAATCAATTACTTTTAGAACTTTTCGATGCCTTCAGGGGCGATTGTTGCGTGCAATAACCAAATGGGAAGTTTAATGTGGATTTAGATGTTTAGGAGTAGTTTTTGGCTAACGTATCTAGCTAATTAGATGAATAAAAAGAGATAAATCTTGGATTTTCCAGATTTGAATAGTTAAAAAAAACTCGGATTAAATAGGGCAATAAGATATTAGTCTCCTTCAACCATACAAATTAACGAGAGTCGATAAGTTCATAATCTCAATTTTCCACAAGTTCTTGATTTTGAGTTAATAATTCGTTTAAAAAATTGAAATTTATCAAGAAGCAGCTACTAAACACTTCTATATAAGAGTACTCTATTTACTTTAGCCAAAGAAAAGGTTAAGAAAGAAAGAGTCAATGTCAAAAAGAATTTGAAATTCAGCAGATAATATGTTATATATTTTAAACACACGCAAAATATAAATAAAGAAAGTTAATGTAAAAAATGAATAGAATTTGATAATGAACTATAGTAGACAGAATATGACCGTTGTCTAGAGGGAAGTTCTAAAAATATCATAATTGCACTTAAACAGCAAATGAACAATATTAAAGAGTAATTTTCTATTTAAAATGAACTCTATTTGCTCATTGTATTATTCAAAAGTCAAACATTGGCCTAACATCCCTTTTTACACTATTAAAAAAGGGTAAAATAAAAACAGAATATGAACCTAATTTAATAAATTTAGATACCAAACAACGGGTGCGAGCTCAACTGAGACAATGTTATGAACTACCAGAGCTCTAAACAGAGAGTAGAACATGTAAAAGCATATGTTACTTCTCATAAGGTTATTGTACGATTGTTTTTGTGTATAAAAGATCGTAGATTGCCTTAATTTAGAACTATAAAAAAGAATTTAAAAAAACAAAAACAAAAAAAGATTAAACATAGTCAATTATTTTAGATTTATATTGCTTTTAATAACCTCAACATTTTTCTTGAATTCTTTTGTACATTGCAAAAAATAGGGCTCGTTTAGAAGAGACTTAAAAGAACAAAACAAAAAACCGAAACGAAAAACAAAAATTCAACGAGTCACTCTTTTGCTGTCTGTTATTGAAATAAAATATAAAACTTTTGTCAAGTCAAAACTTTTTGATGTTCGAAATAAACGAAAGACGAGAAATTTATGTCTAAATAAAACAAAACAAAAAAGTACACGAAACGAAAAGGTATTGAATAACTTTTGTATCTTACTGGATAATTTCAACCGGAAAAAAGAACATATAGTAAAAACTGAAAAACTTTGTATACGTAATTTTTTGCCATATTTGAAACGATTTGCTGCGCAAGATCTCAACTTAGGTGGATTTATCCCACGTAGAATAAAGCAAGTTAAGTATTTATTGCAAACGTGACAAATTGTGAAAAATGTGGCAATTTAACTAAAACATATTTGTTTTTTAATTTAAATGTTAACATAAAAAGTATTTTGTCAAACAGCTCAAAAACACACACCGTGAAAAAAAAATTGCTCAATACAATGAAAAAATCAATGATAATCTGAATGCCGTCCATTTATTATATAAATGTTTATTTAAATTTTTACTATGATGCAAATTTTGCAGATGTTTGCAAACAAAAAATCAATCACTAGAAAATTACGTTCTTCATTAATTAGTATTTTCATCAGAACTTCCGTACAGTATTTACCTGGAAGTAGGAGATTTTTTTCTCTTTTCATTCTTTCATGAGGGTAATCTTATTAAAAAGAAATAAATAATTAAATAGAGCAACAAGCATTTAGGTAGAGGACTCCCGCTGCTCGTTTTCAGAACGAGTCGCTCAGGCCGATGTCCCATTAAATACCACTTTTCAAATTCTACATCATGAATGGACTTTCGCAAAATAGCTAGAGGCTTAAATTTATTTCGGGATGATGTTCAAAACTCATAGATTAATCATTAGAAGCAATCATCTCTAGTCACATTAAGAAGGTCTCCGTAGGGCATTTAACGAAAAAATCAGTAGCCAATCAACGTGAGTTTCAATCAGAAACACGAGCTAAAAAATAACAAGACAATTAAGTAGCAGC
Source organism: Eutolmus rufibarbis (assembly GCA_963920795.1). Lineage (NCBI taxonomy): Eukaryota > Metazoa > Arthropoda > Insecta > Diptera > Asilidae > Eutolmus > Eutolmus rufibarbis. The sequence goes on from OY987205.1 coordinate 25,459,470, forward strand.
TGACTTTTCAAAAATGTCCCAGCGTTATTCACAGTTTTTATTTGGAAAGGTAACTACGAAAGGAAGTGAGTTTTATTAACAGTATTTGTGCGACTCTTTGAGAAAATCGAAATTCAACTAACCACTTTGTTTCCCAATTCAAAATCCTAATAAAGCAGATTCAAGTCGGACTAACAGTAGGAAGAAGGAAAATAGAAGAACCATAAATGCATAAAGCAAAACTCAGTCAGCACTCAACTCTCTATAGCAGGCAGTAGAGACTTGTAGAATGCATGTGACAAAAAATGCTGAACACAAGGTTCATTCGGTCGAACCAAACTAAAGGTTAGCATTTGCCACCGCACCTCTGTGGCGAATTCAAAAAAGAAGTTCTGAGGTTTCTAATTTAAGACTTTAATTTAAACAAAAAAAAAGTAAAGAAAAGTAAACGTAAAAGCATAAAAGTTAAATGTTAAGAAAAGGAGTTTCATCTGGACAATTATTTGGCATTTAATTTTTATTATTGCCAGCCAAGTAATTGGACATTTGTTAAGTAAAAGAAAATAAGAAAAAAAAGAGAAAAATTTCGCAGAAGGATAGATATTCATGCCAGCTTTTGTAAGTTATACAATAGCACATCCGACAAGTATTTTCGTTATTTTGTTCTTATATACGGCTTACACAGAGTTTAGTTCAGTTCACCAGCAAAATCTGTAGAAATATTTTTCGTATTGTGTCAGTTTATCATTTAGAACGACTGGATCTTTACTCATGTAAAGAATGCAAACAAAATTGTATTAAACTGTTTTAATTGTATATTTATAAAAGCCAAGAATAAATATTGGAATATGAATTTTTATTGTTGTTATTATTTCATACATCTACCCCTTTCTTATTTTTTCAGCATAAGTGATCCAACGGAATATATATGTATATAAAAAAAAAAATAAATTTTAACTTTATAATCAATATATACAGGGTGTTCGGATCTTGGTTAGGACACTCTGAAGAATCTTGACTTATTTTCCCACATGTATTAAATATAAATATATATAAATTTAAAATTAAAGCTATATATCCAGGGGCTTTATTCACGAATTCGATTCGTTAGAAATTTAACTCGAATCCGACTTTATGGTATTCATGAAATCGATACTCATGCATTCGGTGACATTTCTGCGTCGTATCCCTTCATTCGAGATTTATTTTTACGTAAGGTTTTTACGAAGTTCTTCGATAAAATGCAAATAATTTATGCTTTGAAACGAATTCCCACCACCAATTTGAGATTCGATCCAATTTGTCAGTACGAAATCACTGTTCGATCGAAAATAAAAATCGAATCGTTTTCATGTTCGAATCGAGTTCATGAATAAGGCCCCTGTAAACCACTGCAAAGTTATATTCCCCTTTTCCTTTACTTTCTACTTGATGAACAGAATTTATTGCGGGAACAACCTGTGAGCGTAAAATTATACGGAGGCTTGTATTACCATGAAAACGAGCACTTAAGGAGCACAAAGGGTTTTAATTAAAATGCTATTTCAATCAAAATGGGCATGTCACGATTTTAGGAGTTGCTGATCTAAATTTTTCAAATTTAAGTAATTTCAATATACTCATTGTAGCATTAATTTTTAATGTTTTAAGACACTTAATCTACAAGAATTTTTTAATGATTTAAATAATTTTGTGACAATATTGCGAGCTACAACCGCATTAGACCGATATTATCTTTACGACATTAGGTTTCTTGAAACGTAAATGCAATTCGAATGTAGTCAATAAGTGATACAAGAGATGAGCCTAAAATAAACATCCGGTCGAATTTCAGCTGGATAGCTTTTGCGTACAAACCTTGAGCTTCTGTTGCATATACTCCCGTAATAAGCCCGAGCAAGTCAAAGTTGTCGGGGAACTTCATCTCCAAATTCCTTAAAAAATAAAATAACCCTTTGTTGATTGTTGCCATAAATGGTCACTTACCTCTCAATGCAAAATTGACTAACGCTGTAAGTCAGTAAGCACAAAATTGCTGGGTAAATGATGGGCATGAAAAGTAGTGTCAAAATAACTGTCGAGTAGATAACTTTGACGACCGTTGGCAAAGGAAGTGGTTGACTCCAAACCTCACCCAAATGGTATAAAAACGGCTTCATGTAATACTTAACCTTTTTGCAAAGACTATATCGTTTCCACTGGAACGAAAATTAATTGTTTTGAAAAATGTTCTTCTGCGGTTGAAATGAGAAATATTTACACATCTTTTGGAATGAAGCTTCTTCAGGTAAGGTTTCATAATTTTTTGTCGGGAATTTAATAAAGTTTATTATAAAATTTAGCAACAGAAATATAAAGATAAAACATCATAAACTTCACATTTTTTAATTTTGGCATCTATTCCCTGACAAAAAGGGGGATTTATATAAAGGCTGTGAACAAAGTAACCCGCCGAGATAACCGCCGAAGTACAGTATCTTCCTATTTTATTTTTGTATGTTATTTTTGAAATTGTGAAGAAAATATAGATTCATTTTTAAATTAAAACGGATACTATAGATAGTACTGTAATACAAAATAATAAACAAAACGTCACATTTTCTTAAAGCTATTGGTTTTCAAGATTTCGACCAAACGAAATTATTTGAATTTATTCATTCAAAAATTTGCTAAGCCATACGACAAATACATTACGAGATATTTGTGAAAAACTGATTTCTTAAACCTTTTACATTACACCCTGTAGTCGTTAACAACAAAACATCCTTACTGATTAAATGATGTTTTACTTCGATTTACCATGGCATAAGACAAAAGCAAGCATGCAAACGATTTACCTTTAATTTGATAATTGCAAAGATTCTTGAAGAATTTTTTAAGAATGAAAAATTGAAAATATCTTTAATTTAAGGTATTTATACAATTTGCAACGAAACTTTGTGGGAATATGCAAAAAATCGTAACGACAAAATGTCAATTTATGAAAACTCACAACATTTCATACCTCGGGAAGTAGAAGTGACCGGCAAATTTTTTTCAGAAAAATATTCGTCACTTTTGATCCTATATGAACACTACTACAAAGTTTTATCAAAATCCGTGAAGAGACCTCAAACTCAATCTGTACCGACATATTTAACAATTTGTCTCGGTAAACAAAACGTATTTTTCGAAGTATTCGAGTGAAAATTGTAAGAGACAACGCTTACTTTCTGAGTGTAATTCGACGTATTTAAATAAAAAATCATTTAAATCCTTTAATTAATCAAGAGTTGTAAGCTAAGTTTTTAATTTTGGAACGTATTGACTAGGCTAATTGGCATTTCACCGAGACGGAATAGTGCAGAGCTGCGGCGGAGTGTTTTATATTACTCATTCATTAGGGCTCCGCTCTTATCAATATGACTTAAAAGTATGAACAATTTTTTATGTATTTCAGTATTGATGAAGTAAAAATGGATTTTGAAATCGCAAGTATCAACTTTATTTTATTATTTAATTTTACCAATATAACATTTTATGATATTTTGCTCACGCATGTTGGGGGCAGGCGCGGATCTAGAAGTTGACTTTGGTCAAAAAAGGCAAATGGGTGTACAAAGTAGTGGAAAACAATTTTTTTTCCCGGGCATAGAGGACTGCATTTTGGCGATTTTTTTTTTGTCCACGACGGCAATATTTACTCCTTAATTAATTATAATAAAATTTTAATGCAGGTAATATAAGACAAAATAATGTACATTATTAATAAATATATTGAGAAGTAAGTGATATTATTTAGTATTTTTAACGGTCTGGATTTACTACTTTGGTCCTAATATGGCGCTTATTAGAAAAACTTAATACTTCTAGTTCTTTTAACGTTACTACTATGCAATTTTGGTCCTAACATGGTTCTAATCCTGATAATACTTGGTATTTTTAACGGTATGGATGTCGTATTTTGGTCCATACTCGAACCTAAAGTAAAAAGTGCTAAGACTAGGTTATTATACTCTGGATCTGACTTGTTCATGAGAAGGCATAGGTTTAATGGCATGCATTAAAAGGCTCTATATATTCTAAGGGTTCTCTTGTGAGTAATTCTAGGCCTTGTAACTTTATTGGAAGGCCCAAATTTATTCGTCTGAAATATGAACCCACAGATTGGAGACTAACGTATAAGTAATCGACCGAATCCTCTAAGTAGCTAACTAATCATGTACTAAACTTTAACTAAAACCTAGATCATAGCCACGAGAGAACAGTCTAGAACCAGCAGTCGCCCAAGTAAGAATAAACCAATTTAAATACAGTACCATAGTGGTTTAACTTTACCAGGAATTTAAAAGGCTTATCAAAATTCATATGTTAATACTGAAACTTATAATTTAAAAAAAGTGATAGCATAGCAGTAATTATATACATAATACATATGTGTGACCCTTATTTATACCAAATTTTATTTGTTTGGCTTGCACGCAATAGAATTATTATTTTAATAAAAACAACTTTATTAGGATAATTAGGATTTGCATCCACAGAGCCTAAATTCTAGCGCCACGGAGGCATGAAAGTAAGTGAATGTTTTGGGCTTAATGCTGCATTGAGAAAATTTTTTATGGATTTGAGGGCAATAAAATGGTTATGATATAATAATTTTTGCAATATAGTAAAAGACTCTATAGTTATAGTTCTGGCATCCTTAAGATAGATGAGAGAATATAGTTTTATAGTCTTTGCATTCGTAAGATATAGTTCATCGAACTATATTTATGGTTCTCCCAGAATATAGTTAAAAATTTCTTTCTGTGTGAGGAGTGTGACATAAATCTAATACTGTTATTATATTACTAAATATTTCTAAATTATACCCAAGTTATCTCTGTTTCACATACATTAGAAGATCACGTTTTTCTTTTCCTGTTTTCTCTTATTTTCTTATATTTTTGCCGCCCTTACGAAATTGGGCCCCGAGCTGTAGTCCTCTGAGCCGCCTTTTCCCGTCTACGGGCATTTAAGAGCTAAAAACGTTTAATTTGTGACGCTATTTCTGACCGTTTAACTATCTTCAAATGAACCCACCACTGAAGAATGGCTACTACCAATCCGGGACAGTCACCGCGCGGTTCGCGTCCCGGGAAGTGGTGAAAACGTCGCTGGTGGCCGGTGCATTCGTCGCCCGTCGCGTTCCGTTCCCTCAGGTTGCCAGCAGTGCCAGACAAACATTTGGTGGACGGTCGAGGAAGAAAGGAACGAGGAAAACATTTGACATGACAGCCTGGACGGTGTGAGCGCAGCGAGGAGGACTCAAGTGTTTTTATCTTCCGAGATAAATAGTTTGCGTTCGCGTTCAATTATGAGACTCAGTCGTTCGCAGTTGTTTTAATGTTGGTTCTATTTCTTTTCGTTCGTAATGTCTTCCAAAAGGTACGTGAGTGCGGTGGCCGCCGCGGTGGTTGGTTTTGTTGTGCAAAAAGTCCATTTTACACCTGCCTCGGGAGGGAGCCGAGTGCTCTTTGTGTGCGGAGGCTGCGGGAGCAAAAAGGTGCTGGCGAAACGCCTCGCCTGGCCGCCGCGGTCTGCGTCTGGGTCTGGGCCGCAGCGCCTCCGCTGCGACTGGCAAGGGACGCACGACGCGGCCAGGGAGTGTAAACAGCAACATTTTTCCGGTTTATTTTGACGGATGCCCTGACACGAGATATTGATTAGTCGTGGATTAATTTTTAATTCGAGATGCCCGCGGGATAAGGTCGACGGCGGCTGGCCGCTGTCGCAGGATGTCTCCGCCGAGAAGGCGTTTTCCCAGCCTGGCTATCGGCGGCTCTAACGTGTAACGCGAGCCCCTCGTTTTGCATTCGGTTGGCATTGATAAGACCGCTTTATCTTCTGCAAACGAACGCTTTCTGCAGGGGCTCCTTATCGTCACGGTTTGTGCATATTTCCAGATTTTCAGACTTTGAAGCAGTGCTCTGCTCGCATTAATCAGGCTGCGATCTCGTCGGCTTGCCCGCCGGCGGAGGGAAGTCGCTTCGGGGCCACTAATTGCTGCTCTCACCTCGTTATTAAGGCAAAATCACGTCCCTTTAATAACAGTTAATTAAGCTGCTTTGGGAAGTAACCGCCAATTTGCATTTCAAAATCAGCATTATTTCATTGCAATTTTATTTTAAACATGCTGTCCACTTCTCGTCTAGATGAGTATCTGTTCTGTATATGAACGGAATAGTTCTTAAAATTAAAACCGAAATATTAGCAAAGGCTGAAACGTATTTTAATAAAATCCAACATCAGACTAAAAGAAAATAAAACATCTTACAAATATATCATTAGAACTTGTAAAGTATTCCATGATAAAACGGATTAAAAATTAATAGCCTGAAAAATACAACAGTATTGACTTTATATTTACTACCGCTCAAATTAGACGGGAAATGATCAGCTGTTTAAGCCTATTTAGTCACATTTCCTGAAAATTACGTAATATTCATACTGGGTAAAATCCACCCCAGCACCTTTGCGCCGTGATAAACAATTGTAGAAAGCAAATACAAAAAAAAAAAAATACTGTGTTACTTTTTAAACCTTTCTTTACAAGAACATATTGATATAAAATCAAAAACTTAACTTTACATATGCCAACAAAATCGAAGAAATTATATTTTTTACAAAAACAGCTAAGATTAAAGTGGAGTGAAATTATTTTTTTTATATATTTACTATGGCATACCCGCAAAAAGCTGCGTGATAGGCACAATAAGCAAAAGCGCAAATATTTTTTGCCTAGGTTTATATTTAGAGGTGCCCCCGTTGGGGGACAAAGTTTTGAAAAAAAATCAGAAACTTGTCAATGTTCGATAGTGCAAAACCAAATGCTAAACTTCATAAAATGATGGTTTTATCAGGGCTAGACTGTCATCACGGCAGATGATGCCTTTTTATAATACTAAACGCGAATTTTCTAGTTAATTGGCTATTTTGTAACATTTTTCTCATAAATGCTTCATAAATATGAATTGCAGTTTTATTGCAAAATTCTTGATTTATTTTTGTTTTAAGAGGTTTTGGTGCACCATAAATTCCAAACTTTTATATATATTTTTATTATTACATAAAAATATATGTTTTAAACAACATGAAAACTACTATTCCGATACATTATTAAGGTTTATATATGTACATCTGAATGAGGCTGTCAAAAATGAATGAAATTATACTTTTTTTCAAAATTCTTTCGTTTCTAAATGACATTTAACATACTTCATTTGCTCATCCATAGGCAGCTTTTTACCACTATGCTATTACAAAATAACAAAAAAAATAATTCTCCATACATTTTCACTCCACCCTAATGGATATATGGATATAATAGTCCATATTTATAAAAATTGGGCTTTGAAGTAAAAGGTTTTGCTTCTTTTTATATTCATAATATTTGGGATCTATTTTGAGATTCGCCACATGTGGAAAAATATTTCAAATTAACTTTATTTTCATGTGAATGCATTTATCGAATGAAAATCTTGCACTTGGTTTCAAAAAACAATCGATTCTGCATACTTTTTACCTCTCATTTTGCATTACTTCTCCACAAAAAAAAATGTTCTTTCACTTAAAAAATGACCAGAATGAATAACTCACCGCTTTAACGTAAATATTCACATTCAGAAACATTCAGACTAGACGAATATCAGAACAGGACTTTTCAAATGTGATTCATTTTTCACGTGAATCGGATCTCAGAATAGGTTCCTTTACCTTTCCCATGGGCTGGCTTTTGAATACGAATATGCGTGTAGTCAATAACCGCAATAGCTGTGGAGAAATATAATCTGGTTAACCATTTCTCTTGTTTTTGGGAACCGAATAATTTTGTTAGTCTTTTCTACAACAGTTTCAGCACCTTATGAAATATTCTAGATACTGTGGGCTGCGCAGATCCCTATTCTTCACCAATTCCGCTTTTGAATCCAGGCTCCGCAATGTAACACAGAAATATTTTCATTTTGTGTGCACAGGTGAGCGCTGCTCAACAAGTTTCTGAATCTTCTCCCAGAATGTGGTCCGCCAACCACACCAAATAGACCTCTTCAAACCTAAATCTGATTCACTATGCGTATCCCTTGAATCAGCTATAGCAAACACAATACTACAACCACAGACCCAAATTGGAAGTACAACTTACACACACTGAAAAATGAATATACCCACTGTAATTTTAAGTAACATTTTCAAATGAAATGTTTATTTTATTGTAAAAAATGAATTTTATTTGGCTGCCTATATGAGCTTTAAAAATGTAAATAAACTTGTGAAAGATTAAACTTATTTGCGTTTGAGGCTAAATTATTTGTGAATGGGTTAAATAATAAATATATTTGCGTTTTGGTTAAATCTATATGTAAATGGTTTCAATATATTTGTGAGGATGTAATATCTATTTACGCATGGGTTAAATATATTTGCGTTTAGATCAAATTTATTTGCGAGTGGATCAAATATATGCGTTTAGTTTAAACTCATTTTCCAAAGGATCAAATTGATTTGCTTTTGGGTTAAGTCAATGTGCGAATGCTATATTTAACCATAAGTTTAAATTCGGTTTAACAATTTAACTGAAGAGTTAAACCTCGGTTAACGTTTAAAATGAGATGATTTCGAAAAGTACGAACATTTTTTAACTGTTCAGAGTGTATGCAATTAATATATAATATTACTTAGCTCGATACATTTTTAAATATTTCATGATAAGTAACTCAAATTAAGTATTGCTGTAAAATTAATTTATATGATTTTTAAGGGTAGTACCAAAACGTAACCCTTATTATGCCTCTCGTATATAATGGGTTTTTCTCGAAATCGTCAATACAATTTTCTTCGAAAAGGTTATTAATTTCAATAGTATTGTCCATTTTATAAGACATCATACGAATTATAATTATAATTAATTTTGAAATAGAAAAAGTGTGACTTTTTTAGATGACAGCAATTAAAAGAACTTCTTTATATTGACCTTTATATTAAGCTCCAAGTGCTGAAGTAAGTGGCAGAATGTTTTGATTTAAATGTTATCCATGACTATTCAATCCCTGAGCTCGGTATGTAAACAATGTTTAAAGCATGCAAGTCTCAAAAGAGGCGAGGTGTAAAATGAACGCAATTTAACAATCCCCGGGCCGCTTTTTAGTTCCCAAATTCAAAGGAATTTTCAATTTCAATCCATAGTGAGTTGAAAAAGTTATCAGAGGAAAGTTTACTCCAACCGCCCGAGAAAGTATTCGACATAATATGCAAATTAGGAGAAGGAAGCTATGGTTCGGTGTACAAAGCGCTGCACAAGGAGAGCAGCGCGGTAAGTGAAAAAAGCGAATTTAAGTTGAGATTGTTTATAGATATAATCTGCGATTGTCCTCACAGGTGGTTGCTATCAAACTGGTGCCGGTTGAGTCCGATTTACACGAAATCATCAAAGAAATCTCAATAATGCAACAATGTGATTCGCCATACGTAGTTCGATACTATGGAAGTTATTTTAAGCAATACGATTTATGGGTAAGTCTCCTTGTTTCCCTTAACCACTTTTGGAGGGTTGGGGCTCTTCATTTTTGTGTGTGCATTATTTTCTTTTTGCCCTAACGTCTTTGGAATCGATGCATTCCTGAGGACTATCGATTTTCCTGCGAGCTTGAACCTTTTTCTGCTTGACTTTGCAACTTTGCAGATATGTATGGAATATTGTGGGGCTGGAAGTGTTTCGGATATAATGCGACTGAGAAAAAAGACGTTGACTGAGGAGGAAATTGCGACAATATTGAGTGACACCCTGAAAGGCCTAGAATATTTACATTTACGAAGGAAAATACACAGGTGGGTAGGCGATCCGAAAGGTACACTTTTGTGGACGTCTTATGAGACTGACTAGCAAGATAATTTCGCGAATATGATATTCAAATTAAAAGACGTTTATGCGTTGCAGGGATATTAAAGCAGGAAATATTTTGCTGAATACAGAAGGCCATGCCAAGCTAGCAGACTTTGGTGTTGCAGGTCAGTTAACCGACACCATGGCCAAGAGGAACACAGTCATTGGAACGCCATTCTGGATGGCACCAGAGGTGCTTTGAGATAATTGTTTTAAAATATTTATTTTATTGAATCGATTTTCGTCCAGGTCATCGAGGAAATTGGGTACGATTGTGTCGCTGATATTTGGTCGTTAGGTATAACTGCTCTGGAAATGGCAGAAGGGAAACCGCCTTATGGTGATATTCATCCGATGCGGGCCATTTTTATGATCCCGCAAAAGCCTCCGCCTTCATTTCGTGAGCCTGACCGATGGAGTACAGAATTCATCGATTTTGTTAGCCTTTGCCTAGTTAAAAATCCGGAAGAACGTGCAACAGCCAGTGACCTTCTGGAACACGAATATATAAGTATGTAACGTGTCAGGGACTTCATATAAAATAATGGAATTTTTAACCGATTTTGTTTAATAGAAAACGCAAAACCTCGAACTATTTTAAGCCAAATGATCGCTGAAGCCTGTGAAATAAGAGAAAGCCAGAGAACGCGTCCAATTGGGATGAAAAGTGAAGCGAAAAGCTTACAAACCCAACAGGATGAGGTATTTTAGTTGTTTATATTATTACATGTTGAATTTTATTTAAAAAATATATTTATTTAGCCAGAAGAAGAGGAACAGCCCCAGGTTAATTCTGGAACAATCAAGGAGTTTCCTGAAGATCCAGGAACTTTGGTACCTGAAAAATACGGCGAAGATCATGGAGGGACGATGATTGCGCATACCGACTGTGGCACTTTAGTTCCGGATAGTGGAACAATGGTAGAATTAGAATCTAATTTAGGGACAATGGTTATAAATAGTGATTCCGAAGACTCAACAATGAAAAGTAAGTACTATCATTAACTCAGTAGGTTAACATTTATAGTTTCACAAATAACGAGATATTTTATGAGGATTTTTCAAGATATTTTAAATAAACGAAGTTTACTCGCTCTTTTGTCAATTTTGGGTTCACCATCCTATATGGAACCTTATTGAAATTTTGAATTTTTAATCAAATCAATTTTATTGAAATTGCAAATTTTCGGTTTCTATAATGGTCGCCATATTTTGCAAGAGCACTAGTAAACAGCCTAAATAGAGACCAATAAGATACAACTTAAAAATTTAATTTAATTAAAATTAGTTCGAAAAGTTCTAAAAAGTTTACGAATAACTCGAAAACAAACGATCAATCTGAAAGAAATTCCCTTTTTATTGAAATATATATTGATTAAATTGCCTTTTTGTTAAAAAATATTAAACTAATAAATAATTAAAATTTCGTTAATATATTATTTATACATTAAAGTTTTAAGGTGTTTTATCAAAGACCTAATTCTAATCCCAGCAATATTAGTGGAAAAATACAAATGATGCAAGAAAAACGTATTTTTTTTTTATAGAACACGACACTAATCCCGATAAGCCAAAGTATCGCCCGCCCTTTTTGGATCATTTCGATCGTAAGAAACCAGAAGCAATAACAAGTAATGTTAATGTATTAAACGTTCCAAACGGATCTGAGGCTTCGCCCCAAGAGCCAAAGACCCCAACGAACGCTCAACCAGTGGCAAATGCTGCAGTTCAAAACAATCAACCGGCTGGACGATATCAATCGCACCTACAGCTACAACTCAATCAAATATCCGCTGCCAATCAACTAGGAATGCAACAAATGTACCACCATGGTGCTGGTATAGGTCTAGACAACCTGGGCAGACACCAGGACAACGGCCCCAAGTTTCACCATCGCAACTTCGTCGATGGCGAGTTTGAATTTGTAAGCTATTTAGAACAATACAAGTTTTCATTTAAAAATATCCCAACTTTTTTCCAGTTAAAATTTTTAAGTTTCGATGACCTTCAGCAAAGGTTAAACAATATCGACTCAGAAATGGAACGGGAAATCGAGGAGCTAAACAGGAAGTACAATGCAAAGCGACAACCAATTCTCGATGCCATGGATGCGAAACGCAAACGACAGCAGAACATAAACAATAACTTGATTAAGATCTAGGAAATCATTATTAGCGCTAAATTATTGATATTATTTGCCTTCGTTTAAATTTACTTAGTTATAAGCCTAAAGCCCACAGTCCGATGCTTCATTGAATGATCAAATTCTCATCATGCCATTTGTTTCCTTATATATAAATTTTTTTTTGTTGTTGTAAGTTTTAGCTCATAATCTAAACATTCACTTTGTGTTCGGATCTATCATTTTTCAAAGTTATTAATTCTTCCACTGTTGTGATGATCGCATCGTGCAAAATCTCAAGATATCTCGTCACTTTGACGCAATCTTTGTTAAAGGTGAATGCAAATCCAATTGTCGATATGAATATACTCTTTATCAAGCGTTGATTTAATTCTTTTTATTTGCTTCCAATAAGTTTCTGTTACTGATTTAATAAAAGTTGTTTTCAAATTTTTCGTGCAACTTTGGATCACTGAAAATAGAGATAAAATGTTTTTATATGTATTTAATATTAGTTTTGTCTCAATATTCGGAAGGCATATCAATTTTTTGAAATGAAATTTTACAATATTTATAAAAATATCAAGATTTTGAATTTGAGGCAAAACAACAAATTTTATTGAACTTTTGTAACGAAATTACGCAATGGATAAATTTAATGTTTACCTGTATAAGAGCGTAATGGACAAATTGTGTATAACTTGTAATCATTATTACATTTAATCCGCAACGTATTATAAATCAGACCGATGATCTTACTTTTATACATATTATATATTGCAAAAGGGCACTTTAAATTTTCGAGTGATTCTTTAGAAACTTTAGAATTTTGGCTTTCACTGCACATTTTAGTACGATTTAACACTAAAATCTTAAATTTATGAAAATACCTGCTAAAACCTATTTTGTTTTTTATACTTTTGTGTTTACCTGTTCCACCATCAAATAAATAAATACCAAAAGTCCTCGAAATGACAGTAACACTTAGAAATAAAATGTTAGAGCCCATTTAGGGCATATTTAGTTGGCTAGGAAACTGTTTGAGTTTTTCTTTTAAAACCAAAATTAATTTATTGGTTCGGGCACCATTTATGATATTTCCCTGTGGATTATTTTATTTTGATGTTTTCTACCTAGCGAGTTTATTGGTGGTGAGAGTTTGCAGTTAAGGGCATACAAGAAGAATGTAGACAAAATTTAAAGTGATTTTGCTCAAGCAATTTGGAATTAATAGAACTGAATATCTGAGGGTTGTTATGCTTGTTAACTTTCAGTAATAAAAATCAAGTGATAAAGTTTAAAAACACAATGTCATGTTCAAAATGTCATGACCCCATTAAAAAATTTATGTAATTCAGAACAAGATAAACATTTTAAATTCAAGGTATAATATTGAAAAATCTTGTTGAAAAAACGCATATAAAATCTGAGCCTACAATAATAATAATTGCTATTCGATTACTTAATAACTAAGCTTAAATTTATCCTTTTACGATGGATGCAATGGTGGAGAGAATCAAAATATTAGTTTTACTATAAAATAAAACAACCTAATTTAAAAAATCCCGTCCAACTACAACGATTTTTTTTTTATTTCATTATCATGCTCGGATTCAATGCTACATATTATTATTTGACTTGAATATATTAATACTGGAGTACCTATAGAAAACCATTTTAATCAAAACACAACAACGAATCACCTGGCTTTACTGCTTGCTAACTTTTCGAAGAGAAAACTTTCACTTCAAAGAGTTTTGTACATTAGTAAAGATTTCTCCACTTGTTACAAAAATCCTTTTTGTTCACCGGTTGTAACAACTCGAAAATGCATAGTATGATCCTATTTCGCTAGTCGCCTTTATGTGTCCGCAATTGTGCGTGAAATTCATTGTCAATTGTTAAAAAATGTATATGAGTCATTCTTTTTAAAGAGTCTACCTCTCTGTCCAAAAATTTACTTAGTATGAAGAGACTTGTGGGGTCTCAAATTAAACCTTAAAGGCTCTAGTTTTGTATACTAAGTGCTCTTTTATACTATTTAACAATAGGACCTTTTTTTGGTCCCTCGAAGAGGACTCGGATCCCCGCACGATTTTTTTAAATATTGCCACCGCAATTTTAACATGTCAGATATTTCGAAAATCGCAACTTTGACCATTTTTATATCGAAATCAACGCACTCTAGGATCCATCTTCATAAGACTTGGAGGTTTTGCTTTTTAACAAGTAATATGTAGTTTTTCAGTATTTTTCCACAACTTTTGTGTTTCGAATTTTTTAATTAATGTTAAAAATTTGAATTTTAAAAAAATCACTTCAAAACTAAAAAAATTCATACATGTTCCTTGTTGAAAATTTAAACTTTTAAGTTCTATGAATTTTGGTCCTTGAGTGCTTTAATTTCGAGCAAAAAATTGCCAAAGTTCTAAGGCATAATTGATCATAAACACATACATAAAAATGCATGTGCCAAATATAAAGCAAACTTAAAGGTTGAAGTATTTTTAGTTCTTTGGTAATCCCCATTTGAAAAATGTAATTTTCGGGTAGTCACACTCTGATAGAAGAAATAGGATAACAATCAACAGAATTAAGTTGAAATGTGTATTATATCACACAAAATATAAGTAAAGAATTTCTACTAGTTTTTTTACGTTACCCGATCACTAAGCACTAAGGTATCCAATTTACCACGATTTTCAAGTCGTCACGCATTTAAATATAACAATTTATAAATTTCTTTCATGATTCAATTGTAATTTGAAAATCTCTTAAATATTGTTCAAACATTACTAAATTCTGTTATTGACTACATAAATGTTACAAATCTTTTAAAATTCATCTAATCTCCCTACAAATATATAAAACTATGTATATATATTTTTTTCTAATAGCAATAGATATATTATTTATTTGTTTACAGATCCAAAGTTGCTATTACTTTAACGTTTAAATGTATCGGGTAAAAACAAAGAGAATAAGATAGTAAAGAGTATACCATTAAGAACTGGATCAAGCAAAAGTTGGGTTTTCTTGAATGTTTCTTAGTAAATGCGTCAAGCAAAATGTATGTACGTTTCAGAAGGCAATCGCTAGCCACGTTTACGTTAGTCTGATGAATAGATATTAAAAATGATGTTGTTCGGTGTTCGAAGTAAAAGTCGGAGTTGTAAATTTGTGTATATATAAGAATTTTATACCTTCACTCAAATAATCAAGCGAATTATAACAATTTGGAGATGATATAAGTAATTTGTTGGATAGTGTTCTGTTAATAACTGCTATGTAGATAATATTTTTATTGGAGAGTCTCCTTTTCAGTTTACACAAATGAAATTATTATGGAGGAGTTCTGTTGAAAATATGTGACTTTCTTCGAAATAAATCTGGAAAAGAAAACTATTAGCGCATCTGATTAATTTAAAAGAATCGAAGAAATTTTTGTTGCCACTTTATGAACATTTAATGCAAGTCATACATTACCTGCGGATGGTGGGATCGTTGCTTAATATGAAGTTGCATATTTTTAATGAATTGCTTTCCATTTTGGATATAGCAAAAAGCAAAAAAACAAATACAACGCAAAACGAAAGGAAGCAGTCTTTATTTAAAACAGGTGAAGCTGTCGATTTCAGGTTCGCTCCGCGAGAATTTGATGAACACAGTCAAAATAGAAAATACAATTATTGTGCCCTAACAGTAGAAAGAGATGAAATCTATAACAAAGTATATATTTTAATTAAGAAGACTGCGTAGATTACAAAACTCATATCCAACCATAATTTTTTATGATTAAAGTAATTGCTCTAATTAACCGTTCTTTCATTTCTAATATATATTAAATTATTTACAGAGGCTTTTGTGAGCAATTTGTTTATAAAAGAGTAAATAAATTTGTTTAGGTTCATCGAGGATATTTCGTTATTAATTACAGTAGAAGTCGTTAAATCAATTTTCAGGAAACGCGTGTGGAAACATCAAGCCAAGTGTAGAAAAAACCAAAGCTCATCTTTACTGCAGTTATATTTAAGGAGATTAATACCTTTCCGTATATTATTAATTTCGTATTTTTTTAGTTGCATTCCAAGCAGAATGTATCAAGACAATTTTTAGGACAAATTTTCCATTTAGTGGAGAATCACCAACAAATTTTAAAAATTTTATGCATTTACTAATACTATATGTACATTTTCAAACCTTAAATGCATTTAGATATCTCAAATTCACCTTTTCAAAATTGGTTGGTAGAACTGAAGTAATTTTTATCCGATTAACTTGGAATTTTATCTTTAGCTTTTTGGATAGATTATCTGCTGAAGTATAAACGGTTTTTATGATTTTTATTATAAAAATTTGCGATTTGTATAAACAAATTAAGGCCGAAAAAAGGAGCTTTTTTCAAATTGATGCCAAATTTGCAAAAAACAATAATTTTTAACCCTAGAAGCCCAATCATATTTTACTAGCTATAAAGCCCAAACATAGGTCAAATTTACCTACACGAATAAATATACTCGTGACTCAGTTTATTATATTATATCTATTATTTTTTGATAATGTACAGTTATGTTCTTTTGTTGTTAAATGAGAAAAAGGAAAATTAGAGTAATATTTATTTATTAAACTATAAAAATTAAAACTTTAAGTAAGGATACATAAAATTGGTACAAAATGAGATGTTTTCGGTTTTATATTAAAATGCTATATTATAGTTAAAAAATCAAATAATACTTCTTTTTACGACTAACTAATCAACTTTTCATAATAATATTAACAGTTTTAGTATATTATTTTCACTTTATGCACGAATCCAAAAGTTACACAAAGCCCAAAATGACCTATAACATTGCGATAACTACAAAATGACGATACTTACCAAAGCGATACGACCATCTCCTGTTAGCTCTTGGTGGGCACTAAGTTGGTTTGGTGAATCACGGCGATCGAACGAAACGCGCGAAAGATACAGCAAAAATACGTTTGCGTGTAGGTAAAATTGACCTAGATTGGGCTTCTAGGGTTAATAAACTTGTGTATGTACTTCAATAGTAGAACTCATATAAATTATGAAAACAATTTTTTTATTGTTTTAAGTGCAGATGCATGTACGACTCTTATAAAAGTTCTAATTCTCGTCGTGCCGCGCCTTAAAAAACAAGCTTGCAGTTTAAAAATTAAAATAAAATATATTGTCATGTATCTACACCTTAAGTAAGACTTGTATAATAGATCCTAAGAACCTTATACTTATCACTTCATTAGTAGATTCGATTCATTTTAACATGCTTGATCTGTAACTTCGTAATATGAGAAAAAATTAAAATTCACTTTTTACCCGCTTCTAATTATCGTATTGATCTGAAGCTTTGCAAAAATATGCAATTCTGATGATAATACAAATAGTATATCTAATATCATTCTAAATTCAAGATGACGGATTGCCTTTTCCTTCACAACCTCAGGCAAATAGATTTTTTAGCTTCTAGAGATCGTTATAAAACTGACGTTCTAGATATGTAGGTTTTCATATTTGTTTAAATAGCTTCAATAATATTCTAAATTTTTCTCATTTTTACCACATATTTATTAACTCGTTTTCTTGTCTGTCTGTTCGGTAAAAATTTTGCAATCAATTTTAAACTAACTTCCTGATGAGCTAGAACTGGATAACCATGCAATATTAACTCGTTTTCTTCTGTCTGTTTATTTGTTTGTCTTTTATATTTATTAGTCCGTTTTAAAAACGTGTATATTAATTTTTTTTTATTTCAATAATTATTTTTATACCTAAATTTTATTACAAAAAGTAACTATTAATTACACTTTTTGAAACTTGAACATTTTAATGAGAGAGCAAAGCACTTTATTAGTAAATCTTATGAAACAATATATTTTTAAATGTAGGTGTTAGTGTTTCTTAATGTTTTCAGCAATAATATCTTTAAAATGTAACTTCAAACAAATGTAAATAAATCAAACACTTTAAAAATGCAACTTTATTGATGAATTTACTAATTTTATAAATGTCTGGCATGCAATTTTTGTGAAAATGAGTTTTTTTACTACATATAAGGTTTTAATAAATTAGATATATTACTTTTACAATAGTCTCTGCATATAATTTTCCTGAAAAGAATATAGTTTTTAAACTCTAATAAAAGACAACAATATTTGGACTCTGTGCCTCCCAAAATCAAGTATTCATCCCCATGGCTTTATCCCAATTATATTTTTAATCATGGTAAACCACCAACCATTGGCAGAAAAAATAAAAAGGCAATGTGGAATTGGAAAAGTCGCCATGTACTTAATCATAAACATTAAGTCTTTTACCTCGTTTATGACCTCTTCCATCCGGATTGAAATTTGATCCGATTTGAAAAGTGTTTCGTCGATCTACACGGACTGTAATTGGCAATAGGTGTAAAAACAAAACAACCAATTTATTAATAATAATTGATTAGTAATTTGAAAGTACATATTTGTTTTCTATTTAAAACAGAAAAGGATTAATTTTTAGTTCTTGCACGATATGTACATACATATGTTACTTCAAAACTTCAGTTCTCAAAATTGATCAAATCGTGTAATATCGTTTAAGTATTATTATTAATTTAAACTAGTATTATTTTCATAAATCAAAAACAGCCCCATAACGAAGGCGCCTTGGCAAGTATCCGGAAATTGCTACATGGCGCTGATGGCCTTGACCTTGAAATATTTTGTCAAGGTCCCTAATCTAAGTCGAGTGGTGGGAGTGGAGGGTTGCGATCTCATGTGTTACCGGGGGTAGGAAGAAGAAGAAAGAAAAGGTAGTCATTATATTGCTGGGCCCACACACCTCTGACGATATTGAAATTTAATGTCGGTAGTTATTTGAAAATTGGGAATCGGAGGAGGGCGGACCTAAAATTTGGAAAAACATTTTCCACACCCCCTCCAAATTAAATTAAAAGAGAAGTTAGAATAATTAAAGGAAAAGTTTACATAATACTTCGATTTGCCATTTCATCAGGCAAATGCGTGTTTGTCACCATTGAAAAGTCGAAAAAGATATTAACTTTTAATTCATTAATTTCAAAGATTTTTTAAAAAAGTTTCAAAATAAAAAGCTGAGCACATCTTTAATTTAAGTTAGTTTCACAATTTTTCAAAGTTTCTTTGAATACGTATGCATTCATAAATCTCTTCCAATAGAAGAGAAGGAGATATTATACAATTTTTTACCGGATTAAAAACCTTTCGTTTCATGATTTTTTTTTGTACCTATTGTATATGCAAGAAAAATACGTCCCAAAATATGTATAAAAAGAAACGCCCACAAAAAATTCAATTAAAGCCTCTATAAATTCGAGGAAAATGCAATTAATAATTAATTCCCCCAGAGACTATGATTCAAGAGGCTTTACGTACCCTTGGTGGTAAGTTGGATCCTTTTGTTCACAAAAAGGACAGATTACTATCTCTAATTAGGCATCATGCTAATTAGAAGCAGTGGGCTTGCTAATAAAAGATAAAAACAGTTCACCTTTTTATTCGACCCTTATCTCTCCAAAATGTTAACATATTCAACTTTTCTCGTAGTCCTCTGCTTAACTTCGGTTGAAAGTGCTAGTGAGA
Source organism: Eutolmus rufibarbis (assembly GCA_963920795.1). NCBI lineage: Eukaryota > Metazoa > Arthropoda > Insecta > Diptera > Asilidae > Eutolmus > Eutolmus rufibarbis. The sequence continues at coordinate 25,479,095 of OY987205.1, forward strand.
AGTTGCACAAAAATCTGTCGAAGTTGGAGGCGAACGGGAGTGAAAGAAGTGCATTAGCGGGGGTGGTTTGTAATTTGGTGCAATGTGTGGGAGTCAAGGCGATACACGTGCACACGTCCGGCAGATCGAGTACAGAAATCACCGAAAAATTGCTTAAGTGCTTAAACTCGCATCAATCGGCGCCGATATTTGTAAAGGACCTCGAATTGGTTTCTGATGGAGGACGTGACTCCTCCATGACATCGCTTCACATATTCATTGGTCCAAGGTTGGCTCCAGAAGACGTGCAGCGAGCGGCACAATTCGCAGGAGTCGAGCCTCTAACCAGGAAAAACCAGAAGTACATTTTCATGTTTGAACGTGCCACCCCCAAAGAAATCGAAGGCAACCTGCACCTCCTCTTCAAGGCGATGAGGCGTAAAAAGATTTTAGATGTCGTCGCAGTTTTCAAAGCCGACCGAATTTTCTCGTACACCTTTCTTCCATTCAAGGGAAGCGGTGAGGCTGGTTCCTTCGGGCTGAGCCCAGTCGGCTGCCCTCAGCCCTACTTCGATAAATTAAGGGATTTAAATGGATACCGCCTCAAGGTATCGTTGTTCTACGACACCATCCGAGCGATTCCATTGAACGAAGGTCCTGAATTCAGAGGAGTCGACGGATTCGTGGCACAGGCATTTGGGAGATATGTGAATGCCTCCATCGAGTACGTCACACCCGTGGGAAACGAATCCGAGTATAAGACATCTCTTTTGGACGTAGCTAGAGAAAGAGTCCACATTGGATTTAATTTGCGATTCGTGCGGAATAGTTCAAAACTCGTCGAGCGTACCTTTCCCTACGCCCACGTACCCCTTTACTTGGTTGTTCCAAAGGCCCAGAAAATTCCAATATTTTTGCATTTATTCAGAACAATGGACAATACAACTTGGATTGCGATTTTAACTATATTCCCAGTTGTAGTAATAGCGGCTATATACCTTCAACAAATTGCAACTAGGATTCCACTTGAGTTCGACCACCATCTCAGCAATACAGAAATGTGTCTTCTGTTTCTATCTTTCTTTCTTGGAAACTCAGTGGACCACATGACCAATCTAAATGGACTTAGACTACTCTTGGCAGCCTGGCTTCTATTCGGCTACCTTAGTACTTCAGCATTTTTTGCGAAGCTAGAAAGCACCTTGGTCCAACCAGAGTTTGGCAAAGATTTAAATAGCTTAGAAGATCTACCTAAGATCCAAACAAATATATACATCGTATCTGGATTTATCCACCTAGTAGAAGACTCCTTAGGTGAAGAGATGTTCAGCACTCTTAAAGGAAAGTTACGAAGGCTCAAATCGAACTCCTTCGATAGCTTGGCGACCATGCCAAAAAATTCATCATTTATCCTAAGAGATGATAAAGCTCGGTATTTTGTTAGACAAACTTTCGACACTGTCAACATGCAACCTGCCTACCACATCATGAAGGACAACCTCGCGTTCATTCCAAAGTCATACATCGTACCAGCTGGATCCCCTCTTTTGAGAAAACTCGACAGATTTTTGCTTGCACTTCGAGAAAGTGGACTGATGAAATATTGGGAAAGATCGACGTTTTTCAGGGCAACTATCGAAAAGAAACTTTCACAGGATCCAGAGGAGGAGTTTGGAGAAGATGACTACGATTACGATGACGATGATGAGGACAATGAGGAGGATGAACCACCAAAAGTAGTCCTAACGCTAGAATTGCTCCAAAGCGCGTTTTATTTATGGATTATGGGAATCTTTGCTAGTATTAGTGCATTTATTGCTGAGAAGTGTACTTTTAAAAGCAAAAATTGAATAAATAATTTTATTTCTTTTAAGTTATGCTCCATATTTAAACAAAAAAATAGAAAAAAAAGAAGATGTATAAATATAATTCAAAATTGAGAGCAGTTTTTCGCCTAGGTAATGACCAGAATGTGACTTAAGAGCAAAATTGGATACAGCTTTACATAGACAAGAGACATTGCATTCAGACCGATATATTCCGAGAAAATTTCCACTTAAAAATTTTTCGTTAAAGCAATTGAAAATGAAAATATGTTTAGTCAGATTTCGATTAATAAACATGTTACATATTTAACAAATTAATTATGATTTATTATGTTTCCCCAATAAAAAGTATTTACTGAACTTCAAAATTTGACTTTTTTTCAATGAGTTTGTTAAATTGCAAACTTAATAAAATTAAAGCAGTGTCGTCCAATTTAACAAGTTTACATTTGAATTTAAACAGAGACCGTACCAGTTTTGTATCTTTATGTACATATGTAAAAAATAACTCAATTTCATGAGCGTTACATCACAACTTGTGGGAAAACGAAGGGGGTGCAGGGGACGAAGTAGTCATGAGCCAAATACATAGTTTTTGAGGCTGAATGGCTTGATTTTCTTTCTTCTTTCCAAAAATAGCAAGTTTTGATTGAAGTTTATAATTATTTTGCCGGCAAATTTATCAAGTTATAGAGTAAGGTCTCAGAGCCGCCAGATCTACGTATATAGTATGCTAATACGCATTCGTTCTTATCTTACCTACTATAGTAAATTTCTATCTATAGACAAAATCTTAGCTTTGATACTAAATATAACGTAGGTCTGGAAGCTCTGTCATCTTGGTCTATTATATACTTAAAATGAAACCTTTCTGCCGAAAAAAAATCCTAAAATGAAATGCTTTATTGACCTAATGAAATTGTTGCATCACAAACTGAATGAATAATTGTAATTAAGAGTGATTTGAATGTTTGTAAATCTATAACTCCAGCTTGAAAAAATAAAAAGCTTTTTAATTTAGATACAAAAATAACGAGCTTTCACAACTTGTTATTTTTGACTCGAAAATCCAAGCAATTCCCTTCAGTATAGTTTAAAAATTTGAAAATACCAATTATTGTCAATCTCTGATTTAACGTTATAAAAGAAGATTACTTTTCGTTAACTTTTTTTTTTACCGAACTGACCCAATTCTAAAAACTATTGTACCAATATAGACCCATTTACATTATTTAATATTATATATGTAGGTATACATACATTTTATATTGATTTCTATAAAGCAACATCTGTTTTTTTCTAAATTCAGCGATATTTCAATTTAATTACACATTTAAACCACAACAAAACAAATAACAAAAATAGTGATATAAGGATAATTTTCTTCTTTTAAAAAAATAGTAGTTATAAATTCAAGTTCTTAATCGACTTAAGAGAATTTATTAATTTAACGCCTAACATTTAGAGTTAATCTAAAAATAATTGCATATATTTATAATAAATATTTTACTGAATAATAGTTTAAAATTAAGTCATTAATACGTAAATTACATTGTTTGGTGATGAAGGAAAGTCACTTTAAAATTACTGAATAAAAATTGTATGTCGTTAAGAAGGAATACGTCTAAAACGGTATGTGTTTGTCCTCTTAAAATGAAATGTTCTAGTGGAAGGATCAAAGATCAAAGTACATATTGTAGTGTAAATCTTATATGTACTAAGGCACTGACGTAAAAGTAAAAGCCGTACGCTAAACAAATATTTCGACGTCATGACTTATTCTTAGAAATTGAAAAATCTTTTCTCGCCTTGCATGAAAAGCCGATTTTAGACTGAACTGTGCTATTGAAGCATATTTTCAAGAAAACGAAGGTATCTCAGATTTCAGGATTAGATACCTATGTATATTCGTATTTAATATTTGTTGAGTATTTCGCTCCCACTTTACACCGCCACAAAAGAGGATAGGGCAATAATATTTACAATGGCATGGAGCGCAAAATTAGATGTTCTTTCGAAGAGATCTCCATTCACGTACTTTTTTCTATTAGAATTAAACCAAATCAAATCGAGAAGACATTCAGACAAAGTCGGATCGCCAGTCATCAGTCATCTTTGACACGCGAATTATTCCTCTGTTTCCTGCAACAAACAATCGAATTAGAAACCGACGGAACGCATCGTCGCATCGGTTCCAAATTTAAAGTCACGAGTCCTTTCTCACTTGGGACTTGTGACTGGCAGCAGGACTCGGGACAGGGAAAAGGGTATTCTGGATGATTCCCATTTCGTCGATTCATTGCGTGTCAATTACTCATTGATGGATGGCTGAGACTCCGCAGCCTCAGCCCTTTCCTTACCTTCGCGCTGCGAGCCAATCACTTTAAAAGTTGTCAATGTGCGGTCCAGCGAAGGGTCTTCCTGTTCACGCCTCATTGAATTTGAAAATTCATCCGGCGCTGGGTGGATAATTGGAGCATTGTCATTTTAATCGGCACTCGTCACCACCCTCATGATTTTAAATCCACTCCTACCTCTTCTTATCGTCTTTATATTCCCCGAGTATCTGTGATAAATGTGTTTTATTATGGACTGTGTAGGAATTAATAAACTCTTCTCACGACGTTGTCTCGCAATCATTTTGCTACAAAGTGAGTGTTTTGTACCTCAATTGATAAAATATTAAATTATAATATTATGGCATTAAGTAATATAAATTTCGGTTACTTTTGGAGTATTCCAGTAAGATTTAATATGATAGGTATAAAAAATAAATTATTTTCGACTACAAAAATAAGAAGTAATAAAATAATTATTTCAGAATACATATGGATTTATGTATGTATGTATGTATGTATTTATGTATGTATGTATGTATGTATGTATGTATGTATGTATGTATGTATGTATGTATGTATGTATGTATGTATGTATGTACCTAGTACCATAGACTAATAAATAACATGTTATTTATTAGTCTATGCTAGTACCTACCAAAGGAAATGTTCTCTTAAAATTAAAAGTGAAATAAATATAAAATTTATATATACATAAATAAATATAAACTAATAGTTGTTGCAGGAAATTCAATATTAACGTATTTGTGATTTTAGTGGATTCGCGTTTCCTGTTGTGTAAACGTTGATACACGAAAAATCTTAGATGTGCTCCAAAGATCTGTAGATTTTGGCATAAATACCCATTTTGATTTTACACATGGGTTTGATTACATCGTACACTTCAATTGATATTGACATTCAAGGCGGTCCTATTTTTGCTTAAAATTTACAATCTTTTCAAGACTAAATATGAGCTCATCCTTCTTTCTTCAAACAAAATGTGACAGAGTCTACCTTTCTAATAATGTTCTATTTGTTTACTTATTTTTAGGTCTGTTCTCAGTTTTATGTCTTTTGGTTACATTTCACACCGTTGGAATACGTTTGTTAATTGTATTATTTCTTTTTCAACCGATGTTTCTTCCCTTTCCCAGTGAAATGTTCTTACAAATACATTCCATAGTGAAATGTTCTTACAAATACATATAATAAAAACTGCACTAAAATAACTTACTACAATTCCAATGCAATGCAATTTTACGAATACGAGTGATATGTATGTATATTATAAGGGTGGCGAAATACATAAAGAAAGGATAAAGAATATAATAACTTAAAATATAATACTTACACCTGTACGCATAAATAAATATTTAACATTTTTTCTTTAATATTTTGATTTTACAATATATTAGTAAATCTACTTTCATAAAATTGATTTTATTTAACTCTTATAAATCAAAAATTTAGCGTTTTAATCTTTAAAAAATGAAATGATCTATTTAGCCTGTATATGAATTTACATACTATTATATATTCAGGTTAATCATTAAACTGATTGACATGAATAGGGTCAAAGATAATAAAATTGGACTGCTGGTTTCATTTGTGATTTTCTCAAGAATTAGGTACTGCTTCGATTTATACTAATTATGTTACATATCTATATATTAAACATTATCATAACTAATATTTAAATATGAAAGTTAGTTTGTTTGTCCCACATTCACACCTCAACTATTTAACCGATTTATTTTTTCGCTTTTCGCATTTGTACCTAACATTAGTTAGGATACTCTAAAAAATTAACAAAAGCTCTATCTCAATTTTTTCATAGAAAAACTGAGCTTGATCTCAGTTAGAAACTCAATTTTTCTATACATACAAAAATCGAGTTTGAGCTTTTTCTTAGTTTTTTAGCAGATGAGCCACTATCATGTATGTCTCAAATAATAGATAGCCTGGGCAACGCTGGGAGTATGTAAGCTAATACCTAATATTTAACAGTGTTGTTTAGATTCGCGATAAATATTGATTTGCGTCGTGCCGACTTAAAAACAAATGTATTCTTCGTATTTTTTAAATCGGTCCATTTTTAGTAAATATTTTATTTAAAGATCGGGAAATAAAACCTTGCATTCGACGGGCAAATATCTTTAAAACGCCCTTGGTTATTGGAATTTAGATCCACTGTCGAAATTAGCTGACTCACAGACCCCCTTGATTGCAGTGCTTTAATTTTCGTTATTTATGTCCCAAAATATTGAATGTTGTAAATTTGCATAACGACCATTTACTATCGCATATGCTACCTTTAGAGACAAATTTGCACCGAAAATCTGCACTGACCACGATCAGATAATTAGATTTGTCCTGCATTCGCTGCCAGTTGGTCCAGGATGCGATTTAACGAGCCGTGTCGTCCGTCAATCGGGGGCGGGGGCCGATTTTAATGTCGGCGGCGATAAATCGAAGTGTGTCGAACCGCCTGCCTGTCTGTCCGGACTCCGGACCGACCAAACGGATGCTTTTGCGCCGGCAGCTGACCGGCGATTGCGTGCTAACGAACTCGTTTATCCGGTCAGTGGTCGGTTTCCTCGTTAGGTCAGTTTTGAGCCGGTGTCCCTGTAAATGTTAATTGTCCCTTCATTCCGGGACGTGCTCCTGTGGGAGTTTTCAGTTTTAACTCAATTAGAGAATTTACCGAATGACGTAAAATTTCAATGGCAACATGCCTTCTTTTCTTTGGAATTTCATTAGCAGCACCCCCGAGTGGGTCTTCCTTTATCTTTGGATTTAATTTAGTTTGCTTTAAGAATGGCCCGATTAGCGCGTGAATGGACTGATTGCGGAAGTTAATTGCAGGTAAATTTTGCATTTGCAGCACGTTCGTGGGGGTGGCATTTCAAGTTCATGGCATTTTATAATCTAGCAGGTGTGGAAAATGTGAGATCTCTTATACGTGACCTTTAGTGGGGAACAGTGGCGTAGCGTGGGTGTCAGCCGCCCGGGGCGGAAGAAAATGTTGCCGCCCTCTTATTTAGGTACATATTTCAATTTAAAAGACTATAATATACAGTAATTCTAAACAACTTTTCGGCAAGAACAGTCATCATTATTGTGTATTACTGTATTGTACAGGTTTCAAATAACAAAGTTATATATGTATATATAGTATGTACAATGTACATATGTATATGTTTTACAATATAATAATTACATTTATTATTAATAAAATTCTTACACGTATGCCACTTATAATGATATAACAGGTTTAGAACACTTATAATTATACCTTGACGATCAACAAGATTAAGTTATTAGCGAATTGAATATAAAACGCAAATCGACTTCCAATTAGAACTAGAACGATACAGTTAATATTTATATTTTTATTGAAAAACTAGCAAATGCCCGCGACTTCGTTCGCGTGATATTAATTTTATTACTTTAATTGATTGCCGTCAGTTGAAATTGTATTCTCAATAGTATAGAAGCGCTTACGAAACGCAATTCAAAATAACTGAAAGTAAGCAAAACTAAGTACGCTCTAGGGCTGTGCGTAGCGGCAAACGATAAATTTTTCCTTTTACTTTGTCTTATATTTGAGTTTTCATTAAGTACAGCTTATAAAAATCACTGTACTATTACAAAAAATTAATATATAATAAACTAAATTATTTAAAAAACAAAAAACCCGACTGCAGTAAAAATATCAACTGAAAAGCGAAAAACAAGCTCTATAATCTATAGAAAATTGTAAGAGCAATGATCTTATAAGTAATGCACCATGCAATTATTTTTTGTTCGATACCTCGTTAACAAATAATACAATTTATACTATTATTTAAATATAACTTAAATATTGGATAAGGTATTGCAGGCGGGGACCAATTAGTCCAAATGTTACTTTTTTTCAAGAAATATGTTTTGTCGTTCATTGCAAAAAAAAAAGATTGACACTTATATATGTATAATAAATAATAACAGTACAAGTTGGAGTCGTAAACGAAACTATCGTAGAGCACTTCAAAATTTTAAGACCAAACGTTGATTTTGGGCATATATTCTATTCCCTAGCCCTTCACTTGTTGATAAGGAGAAGAGGAATGGTGACAGCGGGTGTACATGAAATCTTTGTCTGTCCTTAATTATTTTATAAAATTTTGTTTTAATTCGTGTACTAATTTTAACATTTAACAAAAATAAGCAAAAATGTTGACCGCTGATCAAAATTACTACATTCATATCTTGGAAGAAACCCTCCTTCCATTTATGGAAAATGAAATGCCCTTACGAGGGTCTTTCTTGCAGCAGGACAATGCCAAGCCACATACTGCCATGTCCACCCAGAGCTGGTTGAGAAATAAAAATATCAATTACCTGAAATGGCCTCCTCGAAGTCCGGACCTGAACAGCATAGAAAATGTGTGGAAAGTCCGTAAAGATAGAGCTGCGAAAAGAACACCGGGAACCCTCCAGGAATTAAAGGATATTTTAATTGCCGAATGGAGAGGACTATCGGAAGATTTTGCAAAGAAATTGATGGAGTCCTTACCGCGACGAATGATCGACGTTATAAAGGCCAAAGGACAACATATTAAGGGCTGAGAAAATTGGTCCTATAATTTTAAACACTGTTGTATTAAGTTTTTTATGAGTTTTGTTAAAATTAGTACATGAATTTAAAAAAAAATTTATGAAATAATTAAGGACACACAACAATTTCATATATATCCGTTTCCACCATCCCTCTTCCTGTTATCAACAAGTTATGGGCTTGGGAATAGAATAATTGCCCAAAATCAACGTTGGGTCCTAAAATTTCCGACAGCACGGTATTTGAACATTTTGAGGCAAAATCTTCAAGAATTAAAAGTTTCTTTAATTATATTTTATTATAGCATTCCAACACTGCATCAAATAAGCTGTGATGTAAATTTTGTTAGTAGAAGAAGTTTACTTAATTTTTTTTGTTAATGAACTAAACTCTTGTTATGTTTTGCTTTTAAATTATAATACACTGATTAAAGTTTAATATTCTTGTTTTATTTATATTCCAGTTTGCTTTAAATCCATTCGTTTCGCTATAGAAATTTCAGTAATAGGTTGCATCATTTAAGCTGTGAGTGACTGTAACTTAGTTTACTGAAATTTACTTGTTCTGATTTTTTTTATTTTAATAAATTAAAGCTTGAACAACATAGCAGATAGTCAAACATACAATTACATAAATAAAAACCGTGAATAAAATATTTAATACTCACTTAGTTCAATGTATACACACACGAACAATACAATTTTTCACGAAGTTCAATAACTTAATAATCACAACACGAAGTTATGTCTTATGAGCACAGTATGTATATACAGCAGCTCTGCCAGCTCAGCCATCCCAGCGACTTGACTAGCCCCGGAATCACAATAGTTTCGCTCCTCCAGGAATCACAACGGCTTCGCTTTTTCAGGAATCATAACGGTTCCATTCCTCGAGAAGGAATCACAACGGCTCCATCCTTCCAGGAATTACATCGGCTCTAACTGAGGGTCTTTTAACGGCATAGCGGTACCACGAAATGCGTTGCATTATATGAAATGATTCAAATATTTACAAGATATTATGTATTGTGAAATTTTGCCGCCCCCTAAAGGTGCCGCCCGGGGCGGGCCGCCCCCCCCGCCCCCCCCACGCTACGCCACTGGTGGGGAAACTTAATTTTGCTTCCTTGAAAAGGTTTCATTATAGTCCAGTGAATTGAAATAAAACTTTAATCTTATTTAGAATATACTGCTCAAAATTTACATCTGAAGTAATATGGATGGAAAAAAAGAAATTTTTATAGTAATATGTATATATGGCGGCGGAGCGAAAATTTACCACAAATTGAGTTTAAGGTCTCCTAACGAATATTGATGTAATTTAGGAACGTTCATTTACGGTCAAATAACTTTAAAATTTTGAAAAGTAATAGTTTTCCGCCACAATTTACCCAATATTCCCAAAATGTAATGGCGAAAATTTTGGAAAATACCAAATTATCTAATGATGTTTTCATATTCGCCAATTCAAATAACTCTAGGCGCGTGCTGAAAATAATAATAAAATTTCACTTTGTTCCGTTTTACCATTTCACAAGATAAATGCGTGCTTGTCACCGTAGACAAAAAACGGAAATTAATTCATCCTTAATTGGTTCATTTCAAGGATTCTTCAAGAAAACCGATAAAGTGTTTTTGCATATTAATCACATTTGATCCCAAACGATCGTTTCTACTAACGTTTCATCAAACCTCAATCTAAGAATATTTATTAAGGATTTGGAAAAAAAAGGTATGTTATTAATCATACAATGGACTCATGTTAAAATTGACAAAGTCTATGGAAAAAGAATAGTGGTTCAACTGCTGGATTGCTTTTTTGAAAATGGTTCGTCTGAAAGGAAAGTTCAAATTTTCGATCTACATATACTATAAACGTAGTTTTCGTTAAATGTAGTCTTTTCTTGAACAAGTTTTCCCAAAATGTGTCTAAAAATACGTGCTATTTTCGCATAATTTTGACTTATATTTTTAGGGGATCAAAAAATATTAATTTTCAATAATTGTAGCTAGATTTATGAATCTGGAAGGATAATAAGTATTTCTGATTTTTAACTTGAATATTTTTTATATATTTTTGATAATATGCATTTTCTGAATTTCAAAAACTAAATTTATAATAAAACAAGAGTAAAAAGTAATTTCGGTTGGGTCTACATATATGTATGTACCATTATTAAATCAAAGTCAAAGAGTTTGGTTTTAGTAACTTAGGTTAGGAGAGTTTGAGAAATAAAAAAAAAAACGCAATTTTTATGATAATTATAGCGAAATGATTTCGATGGTTACCATATTTTCTGATTTTATTTTTTGTTTTGCTTTCAATTATACATAAAAGAATTCTAAGAGTTTCCAAGAAAAGAATCCAACTCAAAGCCATGCTTGGCATCTTTTAATTTCTTGAAAATTGATTCCCAGCGATTCCTATGGAAAAGTACATATACCCATCATATCCATATATTTACATGGATTCCTATGAAGAAGGATTTGCATGCGCACGGAAAATCATGAAGATGGATTTATAGGAAAAACCACCCGAATTCATCATACAGGAAACCGCATGGGAATACAACTTAACATCCATGTGAGTGATGGTTGATTGATTAATTGAAGTCAAAGGTAACTGAAATGAATTTATTACAAAATTATATAGAAAGAAACTTTATTAAACACGACAAGGCAAGTGTGCCTTTACTGCTTAGTCTCCAGAGAGTCAAGCGTGATGATATGAAGTCTAAAGCCTTCCTCGAAATAAACCCTAAATGTTGGCGAAAACCGCATCGAAAACTGTTCACAAGTTCTGAAGTTCATCGCAATTGCATAAAAATAGTCAGTTAACTACATACAGAAATCATATTTTATAGTAGAGATGTTTTGTTTTTTAATATTGTCTTCAAATGTATATTTTTAAGCTTAAATCCATAGGGACCTTTTCCGTTTTAACTATAATTAAAAAGGTGTAAACAAAACTCCAGCTATTGTGAGTTAGAAATTGTTTGAAAATTAATGGACTCCAATTAAGATGAATAATTGAAGCCATTTTCAATAGGTCCGGTTCTGCAAGTGAAGTTATAATTTTATATGCGTTGCTTAAATCATACCTAATATTTTTTGTTGTACTACGACGAACCGAAATAACCGCTGTTGTAAATATATTTCAAGTACCCCTGTTGTGCATTTTATTTAAATCGAAATACAAAGTAATTCACGTCTTTATAACTTTAATATGCTAAGGGTTAAATATGTACTTGCAAAAATGCAGTTTATTTGCATTTTATACTCAAAAATAGAATTTACGTGAGATGTTCACGTTTTGTACATTTCTGCAGACTTTCGATAATTTCGAGGGTAACCCTATAAACCTGCAAGTTGTTGATAAGCTAGCTTAACTTCTCCAGCTCTGGACCAATCCTTGAGCAGAACTGAGTTAACTTTTTTTTTTATTGTATCGCATTGATTATTTTTCATCGCAAACCTTCCATAAATTTCACGGCTTCTCCCTTTCGAAAGGAATCTTTCCGAAATTTACATAAGCAATCGAAATCCTGCGAATCGACGTATCCACTTAAAAATTCTGGAGGAGCAGCGATAATTCAATTTTCAATTTTCTTCTGTGGACAGGGCATGGACGGGAACTAGTTACAAACAGTGGTGGCGAAAGATGTCGAAAGGGCCCATAGATCAATCAAGGGCATTTCCAAATTGAGAAAGGGCTGAAAGTTCAGACCGAAGGTTTTTATCGCTTCGGCTCCTGTAGTTATTCGTGCAATTCATAAAAAACTCGTGTTCCGTCAGCACCCGTCCAAAAATGTATTATAAGTTTCCTGTTCTCCGGAGGCCCCGGTGTTTGCGACTTTTTCATAATACACTTTTTCACATAAACTTTTGTTCAACTTTTCGGCCAGAAAAGAAGTCAAACTTGCTTGCACCACTCCGGAGGTGTGTACTTTGCAACTCCTTGAGTACGGTGCGGTGCGCTGGAAATTCGACGCTATCAAAAAGAATTTTTCCTTCAGACAGCCCCAAATGAGTGAGTATAAAGCAGGGTTGGCGTAGACCCGTCTGAATGATTTACGCGCTCGGATTACGCGATTTACACGTATGCATAACAAGGGCAGCTGACGGAGCGGAATCCTCAAACTTCGTGGAGTGATTAATTCAGTGACTCATAAAAAAGTTGGAGCTTATGAAGATAGCTCGGAGGATAATGAGTCAAGCAAAAGGGGGAATTTGATACAAAGAGGGCACATTTATTGAATACAGATGAACTTAGCCAGACACTAATATATAGCTAGTATCTATATGCATAGTACAATTTTCATAAAAATGGGTACCTGGGGTTTTATCGAGGAATATGACAGCAGGCTAGCCGTTAACCAAACCATCTATGTAATTTCTTTTAACTTTCTTACTCGTAAAGCCCTTAATATAGAGATATTTTTCTGAAAAGAATATAATTTAAAAGCTTGGAATTCTTTTGAGAAATATGATATGAGGCCTATCATGCCAACCAAATCTAATAAACAATTAGGAATTAATCACAAAATTTTAAAATTCGTAGTCCAGTTTTGCAAATTTCAAATGGTGGCTTTTTTAATATCTTCTATTATATTAAAATCTGAAAAAAGTTTTAGTGCAATATGGAGGATTGTTTTGGTATTATAATACTTTTTAAATTTTGCAGTCCGGTTTTGAGAACTCTTATAAATAAAAATAATTAACCCTTTGACTGCCATGTCATAATAGGTGACACCAAACATATTCAAAGGGCCGCGTCACCCAATTATGGGTGACGGTTATTGCTCATATTTGCTCTGGTTTGATGAGCTTAATTTGAAAATTAGGTTTGGCAGTCAAAGTGTTAAATAAAAAATTTTTAAAATAAAAAAAGAATCGCCCGATTAAAAATATGTAGGCCCAAAACGAGTCCGCAACACCCTCGGAATTGAAGAAGCGCCCGATATACATATACACGAATCGGGCCCGTAGTATTCTTGAAGAGAAATAAGATCATAGAGACGCCTGCAACACACTTGTTTAAAATAAAAATAAAAATTTAAAGTTCGGTTGTTATCAAAATAATAGATGCAGACCCTTTCTATCTGCCTTTCTTCAGGCGTATATAACTAGAGAAGGATTACTATGAAGAATTAATACTCAAATTTTATTTTTGTAAAATTATTATTATTTAAATCATTTTAAATTGTTATTCCCAATATTCTATATTATTATCTGGTTGTACGATATAAATATTTTCAGTTATTATTACAATAAAACATAAATTAGTAATTGAATTTTGTGTGTGGGCCTGTTGCGGGCGTGTTTTGTACCAATTCAGGGCAGTTGCAGGCGTAGTTTATAAAAATTTGGGCCTCTTGCAGGCGCGTTTCTGGCTTATTGTGGGCGTATTTTTGGGAAATGTAAGCTTGTTGCAGGCACGATGCAGGCGTAATGCAGACGTGATTATTCGACAACCGTGCCTGTTGCGGGCTTAAAAAATGGAAAATGTTAGGGTGTACATCGGGCGCGTTGCGAGCGTGCAAAAATAATTTAAATATTTTTACTCGGAGCGTTTTTAAAACGTAAGAAGCCCTAAGTAGGTCCAACAATTTCAATTTTAGAAAATCCATTTTTACTAACAATTTATACCCTAAGATCATACTTGTATGTTTGAAGGACGGTGCTGCAGGAGTATGTAAAAATGTATTCAATTAATCGCCGAACACTTAAACGCCACGATGCGAGTACGTAATCTTAAGTGTTTTCTGCACGCTCAATACTATGAAATATTTCGTTATTTCAAAACTTATCGTTGCATAATATAAGTTATAATAATTCTAATTGGTTTAATAATAATCATGCGGATTACTACTTCTTATATGTGTACACGATTACAATACTTGCAATGCGTATCGTTGTAATTGTCTGTACTCGCACGATGCTATAATTACTCGTGTTCCAATTCTATATTATTTAATTTAGATTGTCGGTATTTACTACCGATTTTATTTTGCGCTTTTACCTTTATATGAAAATTTAGCATAACTACTAAATTTGTTTAGTTTGTTAATTTGTTTAGCGGCCTAAAGGTTTTTAAAAACTAGGTAAGTTCAGTTGTTTTTTCAACTTGTTACGGTGATATCATAACCTTAAAACACATCTTTTGCAAAATAACGAAAAATTAATGCTTAAAATATGACCAGGGGAAAAAACCCAATTTTTTGTTCCTTAAGGAAAAGTCATTGGATGTTGGATGTAAATACATATGTATATGTATTTGCAAATCATTCAGCTTCTTATATATTTATGCAGAATTAGAAGTAGTGAGAGTGAATCTATTAATTTCCTGTCGTGAGCCATCATGGCCCTTAAAAACACTAATTTGCATGCACAGGTAATTACAAAGCAATCAAGTGCAGCTTGTCCGAAACGTTCGGAGGTAACTGGCACAACCGCTCAGGCCGGAGTACGTGCTCCAAAATTTGGCCTCGCAATTTGAAAGGTAAATAAAGCAAATAAAGTGAATTTCAGTTTGAAAGCTAAATATTTTCATAAGGCTGGAGAAGAGCACCAAGTCAGCAGACGCGCTGTGAAAGGCTGCTTTCACAGTAAATTGCATTTTAAATTGACCAAAGCCCTTAATTCAATTTGGCTGCGTGGACTGTGTCCAGAGCCGTGAATGCCGGGCCCTTTTCTTTCCCTGACCCGCCCACCATTTTCTGTCGTTTTAAAGGGATCGCCCCTTCGTCCAAAGTAAAGGAAGATATGTGGCTCAAGCTTCGCACGGTTAATGCTTTTGAATTTATATTGATCGCATTTCCTCTAGATTCTAGCACTCAAAGAAGCAGTTTGCAAAACAGTGCTAAAGAGAATTGGAAAAAATGTAATTCGCGTTTATTCTTATTTAAAACGTTAAAATACATAAATCAAGCCTTATTTATTTTTAGAGATGAAGTGAGCATACGCACTTTCAAGGAATGCTAATTTTCGTAAAACTTAAAACTTCAAATATTATATGTAGATCCCTGAAAATAGTTAGATTAGCACGAGTAAATAGAGACTTTCTATGTATTTCATCGAATATCACTTAAAAATTATGTATAAGACTCATTGGGGTGTTGAAGTCAAATCTGTCATCAAAATTTAAAACACTAAAAAAAGGGATTCATAATGGAGACCAAAAACTATCCATATATGAAAATCTATTTACAGGGTTGTAGATTTTGTGTAATAGCTCATAGAACTGTGGACATTTTTTAAATTAATTGTCTGATAACACCGGTCTACAAAAAATTTTTTTTATTTCTTGAGTCTCGGTTTATTTCATACCTAATTTTTTATTTGTTGTGTATCAAAATAATGAAAAAATACCCACAACCTCCTTAAAGTTTGCTTTTTTAGTGTTGTTAGTAATTAATACAGATTTTGAAGGCCATGTTTTAACCATTTTTGAATAATCATTAAAAATTAAAGGCTTATCATAGGAGTTTGTAACTTGGCTTAAATGAAAGTCTAAGTCCTAGTATAGGAATACCAAATACGATTTATTTCAATAGCCCTTTTAAAACATCTTGGCGAACAAGTTTTTCATGAGTATGTGCCTGCCACGTTCTTTATTTGCCATCTATTGGTTTATGGAAAAAAGTTAAATTCACGGATTATTTCGAAATTTGTTGAAGGCTTTTGTATTTTTATATAATAGCTTCAGATTCAAGCTTTAATTTAAGTTATGTTACTTAGCTCCTAGAACAATTCGATATTTGTTAATGATTTCTTATAAATGGTAAAAATACGTCCTTTTGTATTTTGTAACCTAATTTTTAATTTTACTGAAAATGGAAGAAAATTGAGTATTTTTATTTTCAAAATCATAATCTACGGAAAAAAATTGTATAGAAATGATGTGCTATCTGTTCGGACTCAAATTTGATGTTGACCTACAAATGTAATTAATACGATACAAATACCATACCTTTCACGAATTTTCCTTTATAGCAACCTTATGAATTATTTTTTAAAGGCTGTTAATTATTAAAATAAAGTGTGAGGTACTAGAGCACTATTAGAAAGTTTTGGAACGATTCGAAATTTTGATTCCAAAATTTGACCTAAACATGCAATTAAAAAGGTTTAGCTCCTAGTGTTCAATTAATTTGAAAAAGAAAAATTATATAAAGAATATCGCTTTGTATGTATAGAAGGCACAGATTACTAATATAAAAGTTAAATTTATGCGATTTATATTTAAATCTGTGTAACGCTACTATTAATGTTAATGTTATTTTAATTTTATAGCGGGAAAAGTACAGTGTATTAACGTAACGTAAAATTACTACGGTTTAGAGTTCGTAGTGACCCTATAAATCTCTAGGTACACATTTTCAGGCACATTTCTTGTTAAAAAGTTAAGAATTGCAGATTATTTATTTATTTTAGTGCACTCTTAATGCATTTTCATAGAAGTAGCATAAAATTGAATGTTGTAATTAAATTTTAAATTTCTGTGTTTTGATAGAGGTTCCTAAAAAGTTTTGCTAAACAATCTCATCAGCCGTTAACTGTACCTACTACCGACTGACACGGTTTAAAAATAATCAGAAAGGGCTTTGTTTGCTCCCAAAATGAATTGCTATCTTTTGTCGAACATGAGTGCAATGTTTTCCCTAATTCTTGAGTCTCTTTGTGCTCCTTCCGACGTTGAACTAATCTTGAAATATATCAGGGCCGCACGCGGCACCCGAGGCCAATGCTCGTCGACTGACCTATAAGCTGTGAATCATGTTTCAAATTACTCTGAAAACCCTTTCGCTTTCCTTGCGAGCAATAATAATTTCTGCGCCATTCCTCAAATTATGTGGACATTGATCAGACAGCAAAGAAAAATCGGCTTTTTGCGCCACGTGTTTGGGCGCACGTTCCAGCGCGTGGCGCGGGCGGCAGTAATTCAAAAGACCTCTTGATTCGCCCGGAACATGTTGTCCTAGCACTCAGGACTAAGGGAAAGGCGGTAGAAAACACTCAATTGCGCCGCGATTCGTCCTCATGAGCCCGGCGATAATGGGCCCTGCAACCTTTGGACGTTTTTGATCAAAAGAAAATTAATTTCTCCCCCAATGAGGACGTGTGGATTTTCACTGCCGCCATCGCTAAAATGGGAGATAGTGCAATTAATATTTTGAACAGCCAAAACCTGGCGGGGAGCAGTCCCAAAAGTGGCAGTTATTCAAATTAAATTTGCCAGCTGGCTTCCCTGCTCCCCGCCGGGTGTTGGGCGGAAACAATAAAACATAATGGCGATTAAAAGAATTTATGATGACTCCCCCACTTGTGCATTAAGCGATATGTAAAAAGGAAACATAATTGAAAATGTTTGAAGTAAAAGTTTAAAGTAACACGCATTCGCCCTTAGAAAATATGATTCTTATAGACTTTCATTTACATTATCTAAATTAAGAAAAGTTTTGAAATTTTCAAAATCTTGTACAAATTCCAGAGGAAGTGAAACTACATTAAAACTGTAAATTTGTATTTTTATATTGTATATTTGTATATTTTTAGCATGGCTATTTTAACTAAATTAGACATTCATCATTATTTTCAAAATAAAGTTCAGGTTTTAATAGAATTACGTTTTTTTATGCAATATGTGTGTATGATCTTAAGGGTAGTAAAAATGAGACTAACAAAGTTTTTTTCGCATATCCGTCACTTTTGACCCTAAATTACTAAAAACTTCATTAAAATCCGTGAGGAGAACTCAAACCCAATTAATTAACACTTAATTGTCTTAATTGTCAAATTGTTAAACATATAGAAGATGAAGATGAATTAATCACGTAAAAAAATCACTTACCTCGTGTTTTCACTTAAATGTATGTACTTCATATAAGAGAAGAGTTTTGAGGACCCCAAATAGATTTAATCTACGTAGATGTCTTACAGAGATTTGCTAAACGATCGATTTTAAATTTAAGGCGGAGTAGCCAACTAGAACTATCGCTCGCTAAAGTGTGGATAATAAAGGCTTCAGAATAACGATCAATAACATTTGTGGGTTATAAAAGACTTCCGTTGAATAGTACCTATAAGTGTTAATATAAGTTAATTATTAATTATTCAATAAATACCTATCTCCGGATGGAAAAATAAGACTGAAAAAGGACGGAAAGGCGACTGAAAATTGAATTTTATACGGAATTAAATTGGAAATAAGGCGGTAATCGTTATTTCCATTAAAAAGTGACGGAAAAATATTTAAATTCAAAATTTATAAAAACCCCGAAAAAAAGTTCTGATGATCTTTAAATGGCTGCACAGATTTTCATCAAATATACAATTGTAAGAACCATCCTGATTAAACCAGTCTTCAAATAAGAAAACCGCATTGAAATCGGTCCATCCGTTTGGGAGGTATGATGCCACAGCCAGACAAAGGCTTCTTCAAACTTATAACATCCCTCTTTATGCTTCGGAGGTTAAATAGACTGAAAACTATGTTTTACATCGAGAAAGTTAAAACGGAATTCAGACTAAAATGAGACGGAAATATTTTAACAGCCTGAAAGGAAACTGAAAACAAACTGATTATTTTATATTTGCATAACTACGTTGGAAAACTGATTAAAGACTGAAATATCAGCTACCTTTGATTAGTAGAGTACCTACCAACAAGAAACTGAAATTTTTCAACTTATGGACTTAGAATTTATTTTCCGCTACTAGGGTGAACAAATTAAACTGAAAACATACTGAAAAATTTAGTACATTTTTCTGTATTAAAGAGCAGTCCGGAAAATATGTAAACTAAAAGTGGATTGAATTAGGTAGTGAACAAGAGACAGAAATTGATAGACAGAGAAGAGGCGGAAAATATAGTAGAGTGAAAAATTTGGACTGAAATTAGGCAATAAACACCATAAATCAATTTCCGTTTCTTCATTCTTTTTTTTACAAAAACAGGTACCTAAGTTATTGCTAAATATGCAAAGAACAAAATTTAATTATTTGGAATGTTTACAATCTTGATTTTATCAGCTTCATAAATATTATGCTTTTTCAATATATTAGAATTACATAGCGTATGTATGTATCATAATATTATACAATCCGAAAAAAATAGATTTTATTCCTTGCATTGTAAACAATAAGATTCAAATTGTTATCTAATTGATTCAAAAATATGCATTTAAAATTTTAAAAATACTGTGTCTTATAATATTAAAATTAAGAGCTCCAACTTCACCGGAATTTTTTTTTACGTATTTCCAAGACCTACATGAGGTGTAGTAAAACACTACATTCAAAACTACTCAAAATAATGACCACTCTGATTTATAATGATCAAATGGTAATAAGGACAAATATTTTTTTTTGGGTTAATTAAGGGATATTAAGAAATGGGGCAACAGTTAGGGTAAACTTATATTTATAAAACTTCAGAACAACTTTTCAATAAGTTTTTCTTAGTTCCAGTTCAATGCAACTGATCCAACGCCATACCACACAAATAAACGACAAACAAGCAAACTATATGTCGTCTGTCGCTCGCATTTGTTTGGTAGGTTTAATTAACACAAATACGAAAGTTTTTAAGTGCACTCTTCAACTTCTATGTATACCGAAATGGTTTCAATTTTTCCCGTCTTCTCTGGAAGTCGAGGGTTTCGAGGATCTAAAATCGGGATGCCTTTCACTCAAAACCAGCAAAACCAGTAATCGTACCGCAAAACTTTTTCAACTTAATAAGTAAAAGCAAACAGAGCTGAATTCAATTTATTTGTTCAATTCAATTTTACCGGTCTTGCGAAAAGCACCTAACAAACAAAATTTGAAGGTTTCGTATAAAAGGCCGAAATGAAAACTGAGGCCAAAACAATTTTCCATGATACATAATACACCTCGAGAAAAATTCATAGAATCATGAACTTTGGTCTATGCGGCGTTCAACTGCAGGTAAAATTAATTATAAAAATATCCCTCTGAAAAGGAAAAGTAAAATCCGGTTCGAATTCAAGGATTTTCGAATTAAAGGGATCCGGTTGCATGTGTCTCTCTGGTCCAGGATATTTTTATGTGGCAACCTTAATTGATGAAAAATGGAAATGAAGAAAAACTCATTTCATTTCAATCAATCCCAAGACAAAAATAGTCCTCGACCGAGCAATTCTCGTTTTAATTGCGGCAATTGTAAAATTGAAGTTCCAAAAACTTTTTAAACGTCGACAGTCACGCTTTAAATCGAGGGCTGGATGGGGTCGTTCTGCTGCAAATCTTGTTCCAATTTTACACGGTCGCAATCGGACTTGAATAGAATGAAAACATTTCACACTGTTTGACATGATGTGGGAATTACAACTGCTTGATATTTAAATAAACGAAGGACTTTATTCATTAATCGCAGGAGTACATATTGCTCCAGTTCAGCGATTTCCTTTTTACTGAGAGCCGAATTGATTGCGTACAAAAGGTTTTATAAATGTTTTTAAATTGTATACATTAGAGTTTTCTTGGGACTATTTTAAACAGCAGCGAATTGTACGGGCTCATTAAGAACAAAAAAGCAATCAAGTTTCGTTCTTCCTTTCCGTCGAACATTTATACTTTTTCACTTAAAAAATATGTAAAAAAACGAAATTTCCCCATTTTGTAATTATTATTACCGCCATTTTGTTAAAAGTGGCGTAACTTAAAATGTTAATGTGCTCACTTTTAGTTTAATTAAAAGTTAATATTTTCATCTTTTTTAGCAATGAATACAACAATAAACAAATTTAAAATTACTGCAAGTAGGCGATAAATAATTCAATTTTTTTGATCCAAAGGTCTTTTCAAAGCTTATATAACCTAGTTTTTGAATCAAAGTTCAAAAATTTGTATCAATCCCTCCCGCTCTGTGCCAAAAAAAAATCAACTTTTGCAAATATAGCAGAGGAAGACTTCAATAACTTCTAATTGGTCGTCCTTGATTTTTATTTTTATAAGAAAAATAATAAAAATTGAAATTTTATGAGTTTAAATAAGATTTATTATTACTCTCGTCGATAAGATAATAATTTTATACAATTGTAATGATTATTTTTAGAGTTTTATTTATTTAATCGAAAATAGTTGTTATTGATTGATTTTTATTTTTTGCTCGAAAGTAATGATTTATTGATTGATTGATTATATTTTCGCTTGTGGTTAAAAATTATTTTTTTATCTAAGCTTTATTTTTCCCTCGTAAGTAACGCCTAGGTTTTGAGTTTTATTTTTTCATCATAAGTAACAATTATTCTTTTAGAGTTATTTTTTCGCTGCAATAACGATTTTTATTTGAGTCTTATTTTTTCGCTTAGCCAATAAACTCATTCTCAGAAAATGTGAATGACATCGAATTTTTTTTATATGTGATGTAAGACACTTGTCCTTATATGTACATATATGTATGTATGTTATTCTGGAAAATTTAAACAAAAAATACACTAAAAAAAAGGTCTATTGTTAAAAACAACAACTTTCACATTTTTCACAACATGTGAAAGTTATTGAAACAGGTAAAATAATTTTGAATTAAAGACGAAATTGTTGATTGTTAAAAGTTTTCCGCTATTAATTTAGGCATATCGCACTTGATTTGAGGCAACAAAAAAGTACATATTTAGTTCAACAGTCGAACTTGTTAAATTGAGTCAGTTCTTCTGTCAGATAGCAGCTTTATTGCGCTTAAACCAAAAAATTCACTTTTAAATAAAAGATACAAGCAGTTTATTACTACCGGAAAATTTCTCTAATAAGTACAGACAGATTTGATAAGTGAACAAATTTCGATTTGAAAAAAATATGGATCTAGATTTAAATTCTTGTACTAATTTGGATGCGCCTGAGAGGGACTTGGCTGCTGATGTTACAATTGCAAATGCAACAATTGAAGTAGTGTGCCTTTTCGTCGAGTGGGGCCTCCAAATGCAAACAATTCAATTGAAATATATAAAAATATATTTTATTCAGAGAATTTCTTAGTAAAGGTAAAAACTTAAAATGCAATTGTAAATATTATTGTTAATTTTCAATGAGCTCTTAGGTTAGGTGCTTTTTGTTGGCCATAAGAAGTAAAGACGGTTTTTATGGAAAATCAGTCGTATAAAATTCTAAATTAGTTGAAATGCTTTTATTTGAAGAATATTGAAGATGTTTCTATACTCGGGAAAAAAATTACTTTGAAAAATGGCGAGGAGGTTATTAGATATTTAAAAGTATGTGGTGCATATAAAATAAGCAATAAATTTGTAATAAATTACTTAACAAATATATTTATACTTTGCTTTTATTTAGGTTATGTACATTTTCCCAAAATAAAGAACTTGGTAATTCTAGAAAAAACGTTCATCTTCACCGATTGCAATGAAATTTATAATTTTTTGCTAAATTTATAGAAGTATTTTCACTACTTATCCCAACAACTTACGCAGTTAATTACCTAGCAACTTGGGCATTTAAAATAAGAACTTCCGTTCTTGTTTTGAAAATATTCGCTGTTGCGAACGTTTGCTCATTTACAACGGATTACTGCGTGCGGCAAGTGACAACTCATGCGCCATTTGTTTATAAGTTTAATATGGACAACATTCTCAAATTGTTCTTAATTATTTAATGTGCAATGAAATTTTGATTGTGTCACCTACTTTAATAATTCATCAAAATCCCTTTCAATTTTTAAAAGTGGCACAACTGATGAGGGCACTTAAAAAAGAGTTTAACCTCTCTTTGGAACTTTGCGTTAAAGCTGCGGCGCGTCGCGTGCGTTGCGTTGGATACGAATTCATTGTAACTCGAAGTACATGCTCTTTTTATATATAGCTCTTTTATAACTTGTCATCGCACGCTTTCACTTTAACAGCAGATAACTCAGACAACAAACATCGTACAAAATGAACAAAACATTTTGAAGAGGAGAGAATAAGCTTTTAAATGTTTCCATTTACATTTTGGAAAAAATTCGTTGACGGGGTGCAACACTCTCAAGGTTCATAAAAAATTAAGGGATTATTTTTCTAACTCTTCTAACGTTTAGCACAGAGAAAGGATGATAAAAAATTGAAGTTTCTGGTTCATACAGTAAAAAGTACAAGTTTTCAAAAAAGGTTTGGGTTATTGAAACTGAATTTTTTTCATTGGGATATATATATGCACTAGTAAATGCCCGCGACTTCGTTCGCGTGATATTAATTTTATTACTTTAATTGATTACCGTCAGTTTAAATTGTACTCTCAATAGTATAGAAGCGCTTACGAAGCGTAATTCAAAATAACTGAAATTAAATTAGCGGGCAAACGATAAATTTTTCCTTTTACTTTATCTTATATTGGAGTTGTCATTAAATACAGCTTAAAATAATTACTGAACTATTACAAGAAATTAAAAAAAGTCGCATCACAATACTTTCGATAGTTTTTCCGTGATGCTCGCACAGACACCAAGCGAGTTACGATTTTATTTATATAGATTACTACTATAAAAATTGAAAAAAAATGGTATATTTTATAACTTCGAAAAGCCAATTTCGAAAGTAGGTTGCAGGAGTATTTACTATGTAAAAATGCAACTAAAATTCTTAAATTTAAAATTTTATACCGAAATATAACAAATAGCTTGCTCGTCTTCAGCATTGCCAAAAATATTATTTATTAGATATATTTACGGAAATAAGGCAACTTTAAAGCGAAAATATATAATTATCGCCTTTATTCTCTATTCTAAGGGGCTGATTTTTGGAAAATAATGATTTTAGGAAAATAATTACTTATTCTTGAAGTTATACTTCTTTAGGCGCGTTATGAAAAAATGATGAGAGTGAATTTTAACGATTCGCGCGCAACCGATACCCAAGTTTACCCTATGAAGTTTGGCGTTATTTACTATTAAATATTATTACATTAAATTAATTAATTAATTTACTAAAATAATAATTTTTGATCGAATTTTTGCATTAATAAATGCCCTTTTTCGTAATCAACGTCCCAAAAAACCTCAATAACGACATCCATATCGATGTTTAGGTTTATTTACCCCATTTCCCCACCTATGGGGTTGATTTTCGAAAAATCGCGAAATACGTATTTGCTTATTTGTTTTTAGGAGTACATACTCCTACGAAGTTTCAAGTCGAAATGTCTATTTAAAATTATTTCTCCATACAAATTTTGAACCCTCATTTTACCCCTTGAGGGATTGAATTTAAAAATATCCTTCCTTATTCCTTGTATATGTACATCATAAAAGGAACCTCTGTGCAAAATTTCAGCTTTCGATGTCCAAGGGTTTGGGCTGGGCGTTGATGAGTCAGTGAGTGAATCAGGACTTTTCTTTATATATTACTATATAGATGTAGGTATCTATTCAAACCTTTTAAAAATTTTTCCATTTTTTGGATTACCTTTTACTTTTACGGTGCTTA
Source organism: Eutolmus rufibarbis (assembly GCA_963920795.1). Classification (NCBI taxonomy): domain Eukaryota; kingdom Metazoa; phylum Arthropoda; class Insecta; order Diptera; family Asilidae; genus Eutolmus; species Eutolmus rufibarbis. Next base: position 25,504,274 of record OY987205.1, read on the forward strand.
CCCACTCTAGCGCGAATAGCTTCAGAACGCGAAATCGGATTCGAGTGCACTTTTTTTCTGAGAAAGGTCACATGACAATCCACAGAATGAAAGGCCAAAGTTAAATTTTGACGCGGTCTCTCTCGTTTGTTTATTGACCGATTCGGTCGTAAGAGAGCTTGAAGGGTCAGCCTTCTAACATGTTAACAACCAATATCCTATGATTTCTCTGAAAGAACTTATATAGCATTTTCTAGGTTCAGAAGAGGAGACCATGTAGAATCGATTGCCGCACCCCTGTATATACCCTAGCAAAACACCCTGTATATTATACCTACATATTTGTATTATTATGCATTAATAAATTATTATATTTCTAGTTTAAATATACAATCAGTCTCCATGCTATTAAAAACATCAGAAAAGAATCGAAACTGAATCAGCATTCGCCCTTTCGGACTATTTGGACTTTCGTAAATGAATAATTTTAAAAATTTCTTTATTAATTAGAGAAAAACGAATGTTATTCTTCTGATGTAGGTATTCGTAAAAACTAAATCTTAAGTAAGTTCATAAATAGTTCATTTACGATTTAGTTTTCGCGAGTAAATAAAAAGAATTTATTTCGTTATTTCCGAGAGTTTTATGATTTAGGAAAGAATTATTTAAAACGATTCACTAGCGAAAGTCTAAATAGTCCGACAAGCTGATTAATTTTAACGAACGGATACGTTCGCCTAAAATAATTCTTTTAAGATTCATTTATGAATCGTATGGTTTGCTGGGAATGACCTATTGACAAATGGGAAAACGATCGAGAAATTAAATACATAAATTAATAGTGGAAGTAAAGGTACAAGAAAGTAAAGGTTGTTGTATGAGATAAATTATAAATAATAATCCACTTGGATTTTGGAGAATTTTCAAGCGCCAGAAATCAATGAAACAATATAGGGGGACATAATTATGAAATAAGCTTCATAAATCTGTACCCTTAATTAATTCCCAAGCTGCAGCTACTCCCATGGCTATTGTAGTGATTTTCATTGATGGGTGTATTTATTGTCTCATTAATCGTTTCGGTTCTGGGAAATTATTCGATACTATTGTGGGTGCAGCAATAATCAACACTGCAATGTTATCTATTCAACACGAATTTGTTATAAAAATTACACGGAATATCTACTTGTAGGGAAGTATACTTTTTAGAGCGTATATATTTCCGTCCTACTTCATTTTGAAACTGCATGGTAAATAAAATGAAATTAATTCCATTCCTCAGAAAACCCCATTTTTTCAAAACTGTTTTAAAAATTCAACACCAATCTTGGGTTCTCGGCACAGTGTAATGAGACCTACTTATTTTTTGCAATTTTAATTAGAGTTCCGGAAGCGACGATACGCTGAAGAAGCCTTAATCCCTCCTCAAACGAAAGCCGGATTATGAGGGCAGCCGACCCGTTTAATCTTCTCTTACTAGCACAAGGATGCCGATGGCGCTGCTCGTGCCAAAAAGGCCCAAATTGATTTCCTGCGGCTTCGCTGTGTCTGAGCCGCAAAACTATTTTAATTTCTCTTTGTGCAACTGGCAATCGATTTTCAGCGCGTCGTGCTGCGTTGCGTGTGTACCGGAACTGGCCTATACGTTGCCTGTCGCATGAATCCGTAATGAGGCCCCGAACAGAACATTCCGGATTCACCCTGCTGGGCCCTCACAAAGTCACAAGTAGCTCACCTGCAAAATCAAACGGAACGAAACGACCGTAATTTGTTGGGGTTCAAGGCCACCGGGTTAGGCTCGGATTAGGTCAAAGCGGGACAGATTCGATTACCTAATTATTTATTCGCAGCCTCGCACAAAAGATAGAAAAGTGCGACCCCAATACGCTCGATTGCCAGCGAAGGCTTCCGTAGGGGCTGGTCAGGTCACATACTGCCCCAAGTTTGGGAGCATTATTGACGTAACTTAGACTTTTAATGGAGGGGTAGAAGATCGTCTACCTAACTTTTATCAATAAATCACGCATCAATACTGGATTCCAGTTTTTAATCTATTACTTTAAAATTGAGTACACACAAAATTTTAAATTTCGAGAGGACATCACTGTAAGGACCCATTTTCGACCTCAATCTTTGACATTTTTTATAAAGAAAGGAATAATGAGAAAAAGTACCTTTAAACGTTATTACTATTAGGCTATATTGAAATATACTAAAAAAATGTTTTGTTGGTAAAAGAAAATACAAAATGGCGGCGTACGAGTTGTAGAAAATTCCCATATTAAAGACAACATTTTTAGGTTAAAATAGTTTAAGATATACCTTTGCTAAAAAAAACGTGGCAGTATTCTCCACTTGTCTAAATGGCCGAAAATGATATTGCGAACTGAAGCAAAATTTCTACACATAAGTATATGTATGTATATTTTATAAACTCATAATTTCCATGGACGAAAAAAGTCATTCGTTATATTTTTATTAATCATTTTTTTTTATGGATTAGCAAAGTATGGACTTTCAACTACAGCTTATTGTTAAAATAAAGATAATTAAGAGTAAATTAAAAATGTGTGGTCTTTTCCACTTTTGCGTGGAATGACCCAAATGTGGATTTGGTTAAGTATAACAACTGGTACTTGGTTCACATTTAAACAAAAACTTCATTGCATTAAATAAACTTGTGGTTGACGAAATTCCCAAAAACCTGTTTAAAGCTTTCTTAATATGCAAATAATTCGTTAATATGTAATTTAAACAAATATATGTCTAATGAATTTGATTCAGTTTAAATTGACAATTTTAATTTGTTTCTTACAACCAAAAACACGGTATGCTGAAAACCTGCCAAGTATTTGCAATGCAAGTTTGATTTTTGGTATGCTTTTTTACCAGTGTTTTTTTTTGGGTTTTGTACCTCTTAATAGAAAAACAGAACCTTTATAAGATCAGATTGTTGTCGGTCTGACAACATCTTTTAAGACCCTTTTTCTCAGAAACGGCTTGAGGTACCAAGTTGAAAGATCTATAGCCTCATACTGCTGTATGATATTTAATTTCTAGTTTAACGCAATAAAAGATAGGTACGGCTTCTTTTAAAGCGTATTTTCATACTAAAATTCCCACTCACTGATCATTAAAACCTATAGGGCACTTCCCAGTGTCCTACAATCTCGAAATTTGGCTCGAAGGGAAAGATTAAATCTGAAAATCATTAATTTCTAATTCTATTATTTAGTCAAACTGATCGATATAATGTTCAAAATGAGAGAATTATTATGTCAAAAACTTAATTTTTTTTCTCTATGACTCAAATTTAATTTGTAATATATTATAAGTACTTACAAAGCTTTACGGTTCCGAACCGTTATACCCTTAAGGCGCGAGTTCTACCCGCACTTGTCCGTCTTTTTTTGTTTTGTTTATAATTCACGTCATAACATGTAAGAATTACTCGAAGACGACGATAACTCGTCGAGGCAGCTCAGTGGTTAGAACATTAGAGGAAAACTTCGAAGGTCGCAACTTCGATTCCTGCTTGCGCTCAGGCCGGTGATTATTGAGTATTCCCGCATACAAACATATAAAGACTGTTGCAGTAAGGTATTATGAATAAAATATGTAAGAAATTTAAAAAAAAAATACTTTTCAACAGCAGCCAGAATGTAGAGGTAGATTTCAATGTGGTAAAAATTATTTTTACATAAGGGAATGTAATGCTGAATTTCCCACCCTCTTTACCGATTGACCCTATTTCCGAACAGAGCGAAGATATCGCCACGAAGAATATGTTAGCCAAGTTTAATCAAAATCGATTAAGAAATATACGGTCTACATCGAAATAAATTAAAATATATAGCGAGGTGAAAGTGCACCTTCCCCAAACCTCGCAATGTTTTAACATGACCCTGATATCGAGCCAATAAATGCATACGCAAAGTTGGATCAAAGTACATTTAGAAATTGCGCCCTTTGACCGCTCATCCAATTTTGTAACACGGCTTAGAACTACATGTTGTGTTGGTCGATAGCGGTTAAGAAATGCGAAAGATTTGGGGTCCAAACCATTTTTATATAACTTACGTAGCCCCTATATTTCCACCCCCTTGACCGATTCCTCCCATTTACGCACTTAACCGAGATATTGGCGAGATAAACGTATAGGCCAAGTTTGGTCAAAATCGATTAAGAAATACGGCCTCTATCGTGTTCACAAATTTCGTCATATCCAATATATATATGTATGTTATGTACTTACATATATACATATGTATGTATATACATACATATATTATAGATATAAATTTTATTTTTGAAGTCTACGATTTCTGAAACGAGTTTTGGGCATCATTAATTTTTCGATATCTTTTCAGCAGGCAGGCTGCAATATGTAGTATTTTATATAAAATCTACCTAAAAATCTTCGTTCTTTCTGTAGTATTTCCTAGTGTATTAATCAATCTAATAAATACCAAAATATTCAAAAAGGCAGGGTGTAGCCTTTTCTGACCCCTATTACGTTACGTGAATGTATGCGATGTGGCATACATCTTCACATGGAGACGTTATTTTGCGTTCATGGAAACTTGGAAGGCTGCATGCAACTTGCAAGACGTTGCATTGTTTCCTTCGCTCACCCTCCTCGAAGTCCCCCTAATCAATGCAGAAATGCACTGCGAGCGCGGACTTATCAATGAGACCCGGCGCAAAGCGGGTCAGGGAGCGGCGCCAGGGTTTAGAGCACCCGTCGAGGCGAACTGATGATGTCGCTTGGGTTGGGTTGGGTGCCGGATTCCAACCCTTATTTTGAGGGATGTGCGCCTGTGCCGGGCTCGGGTGGGCGAGGTGTGACTTCGCCGCCGAGACGGAGGGTGTTTTCGGTTTCATTGAGAACGTGAAGGAAGTCGTTTGCTGGACGTCACAGTCGGTGCCCGTCGCAACGTCTCGACGCACACTTCGGTGGAATTTTTCGCGCGTTTTAACGCTCTCGTCAAAAGTTGCATTGCGTCTCGCTAATCAGAGCGCCCCCTGTGTTAATGTTAATTTAGTTAGTGCCACTAGGTACCGTCATGGGACCTGTGCAGTTTTATTAAGGTGCTACGGTGTGAATTTTTGAAACCGAGTGAAGCGCGAAATTTGTCCCAAATGTACGAGGGCGAAACGCTTTCCCAAATGTTCAAACGAACGAAAAAGTGCTGTGCCAAGGTAAATAATCGCACTTATGGTAACTTTAGTAGCAGCTGCAGGTGGGGACTGTGGGGGAGTCGACGGGGCGATAATTAAGCCAGCAGGGCGGCCGGGTAGCACTAACAAAATTTATCGCTCCGGTGTTTAAGTTAAGTGCCGTCGCTCGTTATTTATATGCCTACAACACTTTCGAAAAGGCTCCCCCGAGGAGCCGTTGAAGTGCCCCATAGTGCGAATCGGTGCTCCCTTGGAGAGTCTAAGCGGCTCGGACTGGACCCTTAATATTTAATAACTTAAGTAATTAATTTCTGCGGACATTTTAATTGTGACTCGGTGCACTTATGTATGTCGCTCATTAATTTACTGGCTCAGTTGGATATAAAGCAGGGTGCCTAATTTGGTCCATGCTGAACATATCTAGCACTTTTTGGGTGACTTTAACTTCCTTGTCTCCTCGCGTTCATCACAAAGGCACAGTCCCATTTTAAACCTGATTCTCTGCTTAATCTGGGATGTGAATCTCTCCGGGAGCCGCCGGCAATGGTGCTTTTAGATTGAGATAATAAACAAAGTCAAACTTTTTGGGTCACAAATTTCAGGTGGCATTATGCTATACCTTTGTTGGTGTCATGGCACTGAATAGTTTTTCTCAGGCAGTAAGCGGATGCCTGACAAATTCGTTCTTAAATTGAACCTTAATTCCTCTTAGATTTGTGATTCTTAGCTGTAAGGAGCTTTATAAAACCTGCGTCATCTGTGAAGGAAAGAAACGTTAAAAATGAGATGTTCTACTCTACTACAATTAAGTATTCAAATTTTGCATAAAAATAACATAAAAAAATAGAAAATTGGAAATTATTGAATTTTCTGAACCATTTATATAATATTTTGGTACAATTGCCTCTCATACCAAGTAAACTTGGTCAGATCTACACCCCAAAAACTGAGTGTAAATTCACCCTAATCTTAAGAGTAATTTTACATTCTTTTGTATGGAAAGATTTATCACAATCACATTTTTGGAGTAATCCAACAAAAAGTACAAAATTACATCAGTTTTAAACTTTCGGTGTTTTAATCAATTAATTTTGTAAATTTCGTGTGATTTTAAATTAGTATAAACACGACATACGACCTAAATTCTCTTATTTAAACCGAATGTCACCGAAATATTTTTTAAAAGTATTTATTCAAGTAAAGATGTGCTCTCACATAACAAAAACTTCTTAACTTCAAATTTGGTTATGTAAATTTTGTAATATAAAATTTATTAAAATTAAAATAAAAAGTAATAAGTATAATGAAAGTTTGATCTAAATTCAACGGTTTGAGAGACCATTTTTCCTTTAAAGCAGGTGTCTTTACAGATATCGTCATTGTTCCTTTAAAAACATATATGATGTAAAAAGACATCAGATCTTCTATGCGTAAATTTAGTACTTTAAACGAGTAAAAAATACACGTCTATTGTGCAAACTTCACATCTTTTATCTTTAATTTTTCGCCGCTATTTGAGTAATATTTTTACACAACCAAAATAATCGAATAACACGGAACGTCATCCCCAACATTATATGGATCATTAATATCAAATAATTCGGTTTTCAATAACGTGAAACCAATCAAACGTGTTATTCAATGGTTGACGGCATTAGCATATGGATTGATGCAAAATGCATGACTTGATTTTATTTATTTATAAATTTTGTTGTTTTACTTCCATGTTCCAAAGAAAACGGAATTACGACTGTACCTACCTATTAGGGTCAAAAACTTGAGCCTGAGATATGTTGCCCCTTTCAATTCTGTTGTCAAATTCTAAACATTGTACTACATATTTTCATAAAAATTAATACATGGGGGTTTCGTAATCACTAGGTTCAAATCTTTCGTTGTTGAATATGGATTTAAAATTTTTTCTATTATATGTAGTGTCATAAATGATGTCAACCCAAAAGTCCTTTACAATCCGAAGCGTAAATTTGTTCACTACAATTTTTATTATATCTACATATCTATTATGTCTTAATACTTTAATTTGTTGTCTATCAGAGAAAAATTTCTGGAATGCTCATATCGGGCGTTCTTGAGATGATGAATGGCCAAAACTTTAAATAAGATGGCCTAGAGTATGTCCTATAATGGTACCCTCCAACCTTAATTGGTTTTTTTTTTTTTCAAACTAAAACTTATGGAACTTATGTTTGAACTTCAATCCTAAAACCAAAAGCTTTATAATGTCTAGGATTTAATTGTACAATATAGGTATATGGGAATTGTTGATTTTCTAACTAATATCTTCAGTTTAACTATTTCCTCGACAAAACCACCTACGTAGGGTAGGTTTAAATCCGTCCTTTTGCGAATCGATCCTGTGTAGGTACAGGAAACTCAGCTTTGTTTTATCTGGTCATTCATTCATTCGTTCTCATCTGCCCGCTTCCTTGCACTAAACAACAAATCGATGCAATTTAATAGAAGGATGCTCGAACCGAACGCAATGATGTTCGTTTTTGCAGAAAAATATGCGCAATAAATGAATGTGAGGGACAAAAATTTCATGCACTTCATCAAATTGGATGTCGTTTACGTCGTCGCCTATGGTGACCTTTTAAAAGCATTGGGAGCTTGTACTCCCTTTCAATTTATTTTTAAAGTGTTGGGCAAAAAAATATTCATGTATTCATTTTTAGGTAGGGAAATATGAGATTGCTAAATCAAAAAAGATAAAAAATCAAGAATGTGTCAGGGTATAAAATGATTCTTTATAGTAACACTTGAAATATGTAGAATTTTGAAATTATTCATTTTCTTTAAGACAATCATATCGTGGAATATTCAAATATTTAACTTTAAATACATCAAAAATATATAAATAGTATAGTTATAATATGTAGATTTGTGTTAAAAGATAAGTCAAAATCTGAGAAAGAAATATTCGTAAACCCAAAAAGCCGATTATCAAAATAAAATTTTAAATAACATAATTATTACATATTATAGAAATTTGATATTTTTGGAATATCGATTATGCCTTTTCCGGTCGTAAAAAAACTTAAAGACCCTGTACAAAGTTAACTCAAAACGGTGTAAAATCTTGACATACTACTTTTACGATAGGAAAAGTTTTATTTTTTGGAAGTGTTGCACTAATTTTTTAACGCAACTTATTTCTGTAATAGTACAGGAAAAAAAACGATTAGAAAATTGCAAAAATAAAAACCTAGGAATCACTTATTCATATTATATTATAAATAGAAATTTACGCTGACTTTAAACTGTTACATTCTTACAATTTTCCGCTTTATAATTAAGTGATAATATATATTTGGTTTAAATTGGTTTAAATAATTGTTAAAAAGAAAAGTATGATTTTTGAAATAAATTTTGATAAGGTACATAGCATTACAAAAAAAAACCTTACCGATCAACAATTTTTTCATAGATTACGAATCCGAAATCTAAACCTTTCCAAGACTTTATTTGTTTTTGTGGGAAAACAGGGTAAAACTATAAAACAAAAAACTGTTTCTAATAGACACTTTTAAATTTATTTTAAAATGTTTTAAATTGTTCTAAGAAATAATATTGTGGTTCAAATAAAACCTTGAATTTGAAGCTATTTTCAAGAGATGCGAAATTACTAGATATTTAATGGAGCACTAAATATTTTTTCTATAAAATACAAAACATTTTGAACTTTGATTCTGAATTGCAGTTGGAGTCCTCTCTAGTCAGACTTCTTGCAATATTAATTTATTTAATAACAGAATAACATGAAAGTGTTTGGTGCATGGACTCCACTAAAGTTTCTATTTAACGCCGTCTATGAACTAGTGCACCCCGGAATTAATCCAGAAATTCACAATTTCGACAGTATTCAAGAATGCTCCTATAGCTAAACCTTATTCCGTCTTATTTACTCAAGTATTTCTATCCTTCTTCAGATTAAACCCAAAAAATGGTACCTATGCATACGTGCAGTACTTTTACAAATTCCAGCATTTCGTTATGTTCATGTTTTAACATAATTAATATCTACAGTGTATAAAAAGTTCCGGGACGGTCGAATCTCTCGCGAAATACACATCGGAGCGAAAAAAGAAAAAACACGTGTCAAATATTTTTTGAAAAGCTATCTAATGACACCAGACTCAACTTTTTCTACACGCTGTATGTATTGTGTACGTTATAATTTTCAAGAGGATGAAGTTTCAAAAATGTACAAAAAACTTATTTTCAAAAACCCTAAGTGATCGAGCATTTTCGTTTCTGGATTTACAATCTACATGTTCTGCACAAAATGTTTCTAGACCAGTGTTATCTATTCTAAAACACGAGTCCAATCGGTTTATTATTATTTTTGTTATCGTGTTGAACTTCAACCGGCTGTATTAACTCGTGTAAAGAATTTCAAATTTTGTTCCAATCTTTTATGTAAATATTATTGGGTAGTTCTATCAATACCTTCAATAAAAACTGGAATTTTTAACCCGACAAAGTAGGTTACGTCCTTAAAATGTGCAATGCAGAAAACCGAGTTGAATTTAAAAAAACAATCGCAAAGTACCATTTTTGCAGTGTTGTTTCAGGCACGTAATTCTTAACTACCCTGTGGGCATATGTTGGCAGCTCAAGTGTACAATTAGTCCAGCTTTTACTATTCCACCGTGAAATACCTTTTACTAATTGGCCAGCAATTACCTCGCAAAGTGCTATTCAAAAATTTCCCGCGAAAAACCGGACTGCGTTCCAAGCTGCCGCCTCAAAGAGTAAAACCGAAAGTAAATTGACTCGTGGTGCGGTCAATAAAAAACCCTACAATTTGCTCCGAATTTAGAGTCCACCTCCACCCGCGCGAGTTATTACATAAAGATTATTTATGGATTGTTGGCTGGCTTCCTCGCGGGGGCTGGCGGGGGCGCTAAGTGGGAATGGAAGACTAGAAGACAAAGATTGCGGAGGCGGCGCGGCGGCGGTAGCATCGGCACGCAAACTTTTATTCGCACAGAAAACTACCTTCGATTTCTTGATTCATGAGGGTAATTAGGGCAAAGGGTGGAGAGCGGGTAGCCGCACCACTGCGACTCCGGCAAATATTAAAGAAAGTTTAAACAGCACTCTGGTGGCTGGCTTGAAACAAAAATAATATTTTTAGAACCCACCGACCTGGAACGAGATTTCAAATGGATCTCTCCAAGCCACTGAGGCTCTGAATATTTTATCGGGAGGCATTGATTCCGACTCCCTTGCGTGAGGGATGTAAAACAATGGATGGCTGTGCGGAAATTATTTTAGGGATTAAATCGGAGACTGTTTGCTCTTCGCAGCGCATCGAAATACGTTCGTACGACTTTGATACATCAGAAAAAAACTCGGTATTCTCGGGAAAGGTAAGAAAATCTTTGAACTAAATTGACTGAGAAATGTGGCCTTGCTCGTTGTATTTTCGAGAATTGAGAATTATGTATTTATGCATGGTACGCCTTATTTTCAATCAACATACAGTTTATGCTGAATTTTACATTATTTTGTATTATTTTAGATTGATGGAAATTTAAAATATGTTATTACTTCTGTCCCGCACCCGAATTATTTCGATAGTTATAAATTTAAAAATTTCAAAATTGATAATTTTCTCCCGCAATTTCTCCATGCTCCCATAATCTTTTGGTGAAAATTAAGTAAAATTTGAAATTGAAAATGTTTCCATCGGGTTTCTGTAATTATGCAGGACTCGTGCAAAATAAAGAAAATTTTACTTTACTTCGATTTGACATTAGAACGAAAAGGCTGATATGTCTTTAATTTAAGGTACACAATTTGCAACAAAAATTTCTGGAAATATGGGAAAATCATGACGGCAAAATATCAATTTACGAAATTATTTCTTGTTACTTGTTAGCACATTCGAAAGTACCCACACCAAATTTCTGCAACTTATTTATATACTTTCTTGAAGACTCAAAGTTGTCTATATAATTTATAATGCAAATATCCAAAATTCGAAGTACGTATTATACATATTTGAGTATTGTAATTTTTAACATTCTTTGTATTTAAACTGTAAATAAAAATTAAATACTTACTACTAAATGCTGACCTTACAGGCAATATTTTTATTCATTTTTAGGGTTCCGTACGTCCGAATAAAAAAACGGAACCCTTATAGGATCACTCGTGTGTCCGTCTGTCCGTCCGTCACAGTCAATTATCTCCGAATCTACTAGACCGATTAAGTTGAAATTTGGTACACATATCAACTTCTGTGACCCAAACGCAGAGGTGTGACGTGAATAGACGAAGTCTGTATATGGGGGTCACTTTTGAGGGGCAAGATGGACAATTAAAAAAAAAATTTTTGCAAACTGCATCGTGTGACATATCAAATGAAAGGGCTTGTTGTGAGGATCTCAAATATATTTTTTTGTAATTTTAAAATAAATAGTTTCCAAGTTATTCAAGAAAATAGACGAAAATTGACCATCCCCCCCCCCCCCCCCCCTTATGTCCGAAACTACTGAACCTAAAATTTTGAAAAAAATACAGAAAATAGTTCTTTACTTATAGATTACAGGAAAACCTATAAGAAGTCTATGCTCTTAAAATAACATGATAAATCTTTCAATATTGTGCGTACAAATTTACATTTGCAGTTGGAATGTATGGGAGAACATATTTTTCAACTACAATGTTAAGTTTGTTCTTGCTTTTCTATGATTCAAAATTAATAGATAATTATAAAGTATAACGATACGGAACCCTCAAGGCGTGAGTTCTACTCGCACTTGTCCATCTTTTTTTTTTCTCTTTACTTTCGCTAAAATGAAATTATTCAATTTGTCTGCATTCTTCAGGTTGTATCTTTGTTATTTTTAAATAATTTTTCCATAAATTGCTCTAGCTACCCCCAATTTAAACTTTAAATTCATATTTTATTTTTAGAATATAATAGACATACCTAGGTATAATGAATTTCAAAAGATGATATCTAAATATTATAAACATATAATAAGAGACTTATGGTTAGAGCTAAATCTGAATTCATTCATCTATCATGGGTTTTGTGGTCTAGCAGATATATTTTCGGTTTTTAATATTGAAAATTAGGGAAAATGAATATGAAACAGAAGTCCAATGAATATTATACTAATTATAATACTAAAAGAGGAATTAAAACTAAAATCTATAATCTACCTACTACTACTACTGCAATCCATCATCCTGACGCTGTTTTAAAATTAAACAATTCTCAGAAAAGGTGAACTTTTCAAAGAAATAGCTCACACATTTGTTAATTTTCTTAGTTGTAAACTCTATACTTCCCTAAGTCATGTAATTTTGAGGTGGAAAAGTACCAAGGTAAATTTAAAATCATCTTTAATATTTTGTTGTTTGCAACTTTTTAAAATGGCACCGTGCAGATTGAATCCATTTTGGTTCTCCATATATAGGCATAATGGCTTGGAATATTTATCTATTATACTTTGATAAGTTTACTTTCCAAATTGAGATTTACGCATCCGAAACATTGCTTTAGTCAAATTGATTTTCATTTCCTTTATGAGAATGTGCGGAATATCCGATATAAATACATATGTAAATATATATAAGAGTGGACCCAGAACAGAAACTTGAGCGACCCCTGTTACATATTATATTTTTGGTGGTATAGAAGATTCAGAGAAGAAACATACATTACATTTTTTGTTATTCAAAAAGTGTTGAACTTCATGTATTATATAGGTTGGAAATCTCAAGGACTATCATTTTATACAGGCACTAACACATAACATAACAGTGTCAAATGCAGACTGAATATCCAAAAGGACAAGCCCAGTGGTTGTTTTCCTAGTAAAATTGTTCTTAGCATGTCTAATAACCCTTAGTGTAAGTTGGAAGGTATTGTGCACACGCAATTAAATTTAAACAAAAAGAATAATAAATTTCTTTTAATTATTATACCTATAATACAACTAATCTTATCATTCCCCTTTAGACTTAAACGTCGAAAATCAAAATTTGCATCAAAGCATCCTTTTTGTTAAGTGAGAAGCCTTCGGGCTTTGTTTATTGTGAAGTAATTTGCCCCGAAACTAAGCGACTTGTTGCTTAAAAAATCTCCTCAAGGACAAGCCATTGATTTTCTCATTTACTCGCTGTGAAAATTTATACACTAATAAAAAAAGGGCATTCGAAACTTTTCAAGGCCCTTCCATCAATCGGAATTTGTTAATTTATTTTTCTAATTGAACCTCCCGGCGAAATGAAATATGTTTGCATAGTTGGAAACAAAAATCTGACCGAAACTGAAGACCTAGTCATTGACAGTCAATTTAGTTTTTAGGCAAACTTTAAAAAGTTTAGTAAAATTATAGTACCTAAGTAATAAAGGAATTTTAGATTAAATTTATTTCATACAGTAAAATATCACTTTGAAGGCGGTTCAATTCGTATTTGTTTGATTGTTTAAATATTTGTATGGATGTCATGACTCTTAATTGAAAAATAAATTTTAATTACATAAAATAATAGAGATCATCCCAACTACAATGTATAATTTTATATCAATCAATACTAATGAATCAGAATAATCCAAACAAATTATTGTAAATAAAGAATAAATGCATAAAAAAAATGTAAAATACTTAAATTAAATGCAACTATCATTCTACATCTTGTATTATAAAAGCCTTACATATACATAGTTTGATGTAAATTATTTAAAACCAAAAAAAAATATCGTTGTTTTATTCTCTTCATTGTGTACACTTTTGCAAAAATACCTATGTTCACATACTTGAAGTTCGTACTAATATATCAATGCCTAACATTTTTATAATATAATGATGTTTACATAAAGCATACATAATTTAGTTTTATACATACATATATGGTAGAATTGTTACTAACATTATTACAAGTGATGCAAAAGCATGTTAATCAAAGAGCATCCTCAATTTTGGGCACACGAATTATAGAGGCAGTATTTCTTGCGGCACATAATTAATTATTACTTACTAAAGTTTAATATTTTTAGCCGAAAATTCGATAAATTACTTTCCTAACAATGTTTGATAGTTTTATGGCTATTTTTGTGATTTTCAGTATTATGGGTCGTAGAAAAAGCCTTAAGGAAGAAAAACAATGAAACATTTTGCGAAATTGCAAAAAAAAAAAAATCAAAAGATCGCCGAATGTCGTGGAACATTTTATAAAATTAGGTACCAAATATGGTAAAATAAAGTTTGGGGTTGGAAGCGTCATGGCGTTTGGTAATCGTGGGAAAATGCCGATTTGCTGGATTCTTCCAAAAATAAAAGCTATAAAATATAAAAGGAAGTCCTAGAACTAATGTTTGATGAACAAGCAGAAGATGTTGGTGGATATAATTTTATGTTCCAATAGGATAACGCTGCTATGTACACAGCAAAACTTTGTAAAGGTTGGTTCAAAGCTGAATGTACTTGTGTTAGATAATTGCACGACCCTTGTATGCTAATGACTGACAGTTTAAGACGGTACATGAACTAAAAATTTAAATTTTGTACACCTAGAAAGACTCATTCTATGTCTAGTAGACTTTATAAAGTCATAAAACCACCAAAGCGAGTGCCAACTAAATATAAATGTTTAAAGGATAATTTTTAGGCAAGAAAAAGCGTTATACTTTGACAGTTTCCTTTGGAATTATTTAATTTAATCTTGGGTTCAATTCAAATATATAAAGCCATTATCTATTTCAAAAACATATGGTGCGTCTAAATTAATTTCGCGTACTATCTTTCTTCGGAGATTAACATTGTTATTAAAAACTGTAAAATATGAAAATTAACATTGGTAACTTTGTTTCTTTACCGCTGTTGTTGTTAACATTATTTTTCTATTTTGGTTTTGAAGGAGTATTTAAGGTGAGAGTCTTGAAACAAAAAATATAAAAAACTAAAGTTAGGAAAGAAAATTGCGAAGCATGCGAAATGCCTTCCATGTGCCAAGAGTTCAAAAAACTACGTTAATTAATTTTCTTTAAAACATGAGCTCTTTTCCGCTTGCAATTTTTCAATAGTAGGTCCATTCTTCATTCATGGAAATCTAAACAAAAGCTAAATTACGGGCTTCCGCTCGGGAGAGCTCCTTCCTGGGTCCTTGCAAGCCAGAGTCGATTAAGGGGGATGAGCGTGCTGGAGGACTCCCCATCGTTTATCATTTCCAACTTGCATGATCTCTCAGATAATCGCGAATCGTTCACTCGGAGCACATTTTAATTTTAAATTCCGAGTGGAAATCGATTGGATCTACCAGTCGAAGGTCCTGCGACCCGAAGGAGCCCCGCCGTTCTAGTTAACTTCTGCGGAGCACAATAGCACGCCTCAGTGGAACTCATTTCTTCCAGTAGTGGGCGTGGGAGCATTCCTGATGGTGGGCACTGACGGGATCGTCCGGGTTCGGGCATCCCGCTAAAACTTTCAATTAAAATAAACAGCGACTTCCTAGCGATGGGCCCGAGTCGCTCAAGCACCTCTCGCAGGGCTTTTTTGGCATTATCAACCGGGGGCTGGCCTTAATTAAAACTTCATGGGGGAACTGCGAGTATATTGCAAAATCCCGAATTGCGCCCCCACTACTTTGGCTTTGATGTGCCTCGGAATCAGCTGGAGCCCCTTGGGGCGCGTTCCACCGACGTAATTCCATGCTCCCTTCGGATGAGCAAATATGTGCATGATTTTATGATTTCCTACATTTCCTAGAGCCTATTATTCGTCACGTATTTTTAAAATAAGAGAAAAGAATCAACCAGATGACGTATGCAGAGGAATCTGGAGCTGAAGCATTTTTCTTCTGTATCTAAGTGATTCGCGTGTATATCTATTTTTTTTTCTTTTCTAGTGAAGTCTGGGGCATTCGAGCAACTTCACGGGGGATGAATGGCTCGGGTTTAATGAATAAATTATGATGCGGAAAATTCGAGAGCAATTTTCTGGGCCAAATAGAAAATAAAATTTTCCCTTTACCGCTCTACCTTTATAAAAACACCTCAACAGCGAAAACCGTTCTTTCTGCAAAAAATGTTGTTCACAATTGTGGAATGGTTCAAATTTGCATACCCGATTTTTATTATAATATAATATATTTTAAAATGAGCTCTGCAGTCAGCGAACAAAAAACTCTCTAATATTGCCTTACTTAATTTTAGAATTATTGAAATATTTAATAAAGGTATTTATATACTATTAATTAAATTTCTTAAAGTATGTGTGTGTTGAATTAAATCGTGTCATCTTTGAATAACGAGCCTACTTGAAATATAAAATAAAACTATATTTTTAATTTCTTAAGCTTTGGCAATCGTTGGAAGGGACCTCGAAATCAAACTCATACATACATATACATATGTATGTATATATAATACGTAAAAAAAGGAAAAACTCATAAGAACAAATTTCATCGTTTACATGTTAATAAAATGTTCTATAAATAATTTTGATTGCAAGTGGAGTGTAGTATTTTCAGAAAATAAGTAGGAAGGAGTGTAATGGTAATGCGTGTTACTGGTAATGCTAAATTATTACTTTTTGGCAGATTTTGATTATTAATATTTGCTAAATAATAGTTCTTTTATACATGTTAGCATAAACAGAGTTGTACAAAATAAGATTACTAGTAACATGCATTACCATTAGGTAATGGGATATAATTTTAGATTACCAGCACCATTACTTGTAATGATAATACAAAAAATCAAATCATCATTACAGTTACTGATACTGATATTTCACCATTACTGTAATCATATGGGCATTACTTAACATTAATCGGCATTATTAGCATTACTTACTCATATGAGCATTACCTAGCATTACTACCATTACTTATTGCTCTGCAATAGTACTCAGTCTTACTGAAAATTATTGCAGTACATACTCAGTTTTAATAAATATTTAGAAATATCCAAAGATATTGCCAACCTAAAAATTCAATACGAAAATTTACAAAAAGAATGAAAACAAATCAATGATACTTTTGGAATATAAAAGCCGAATTTTATCATACAAATGTAAAACATTAGTGCAAAAGCCTAAGTCAAGTCCAAAAGCATCAAAAAGTGCATACCTTGCCGGAGTTGGAATAAATCCAGCGGCAGAAAAGAGGCGTTCGACGTTATTAATTACTAAGTAATGCGAAGTAATGCCGAGTAATGCTTATACGATTACAGTAATTAATTGGTAAAGTACCAGTGCTAATAACTGTAATGGTAGTTCGAGTTTTTGAATTACCATTACTAGTAATGGTAGGAACTGGTAATCCATTTTAAATTGTATTACTTGTAATGAATGGCTATGTTAACGCATTCCAAAGTAATGCAATGCTTTGCAGTTCTGAGCATAGACACTTATTTAAAATTTTTCACAGCTGGTTCAGTTTTATTTTGTATGCTATATTTGAGTCACATTTAGGTTTTTTTTTCTTTTCTTAGGGATTGTATTGTAAAATATGTATATAATAATTTGCAATTTACATATATTGATGGAAGATTTAATTCATTTTTTTTTTATATTATATTTTAGTTTAGTGCTAGAATTAAAAATTCATTCATCAAACAAGTTTTATAAGGTTTTCAGGCTAAGAACATTTTTAAAAAATGTTTCTGCAGTATCCTTTTATAAAATTTTTGAGCTCTAATTCAGCCCTTTTTTGTGTAATTCTCTTGTTGAGAAATGCCAAGATGATTCAGCATAGTTTTTAAAATTACATAACATAACGACTTAAAATGCCATTTTATGTACCAACTTATTTTCCAGGCTCAGGGTGGATCTTCTGTTTATGAATAGGTACAAGGTTTTGTCAGTAAATTTAATTTATTGATAACTAATGTTATATATAATATGTTCAGTTGAATTTTTTTAATTTATTATATAATAATAATTTGGAAGTTTTACGAGCCAAGTTGGAGGGAACAACAAATGTATGAAGCACTGTTATGTAAGCAATATGCAGATGATGCAGCAAAGATTGAGAAAGAACAGTTTCAGTGTGGAAAAAAGTATTGCCAATGTAAACCCTAAAAGTAAGACCAAACTAGGAATTCTTTATTACTACATTTAAAACAAGCGTAGAAGGGAAACCGTAATTTATCATGTTGTGTAGAAGATCGTCATGTCAAACAAAATAAAAGGCAGACTGGACATCGAGGAAAACCAGCCCACAAATACCAAATATGAAATGCTTTCCGTAAATTATAAAAGATTTGAGTTTCTTTTTTTTTAAAATTTGGTACCTATTTTCGTCCGAATTTTTAAAACAAAATTGATTGTGTTTATATCTCTTATTTCTTTACATTAAAAATCTTTTCATTTCTAATGTTCTTTATGTACAGCATTTTATACGTATAGCTAGTATCTATTGAATTAATAACAATAAATGAAATAAATTGAATATTTTCACAATTATAAGATACACTATAATGTGAAAATAAAATTCAATATTAAATATAAGAAAAAGTAATAAAAATATAATAAAATTAGCCCACGAAAATCAAACACCGTACAATACAAACTATCAAGTCGAATTTTTCATCGTTACAGATAAACTCCAAAAAACGAAATAGATCCTATCAAATAAAGTAAATAAAACATAAAATGACGTGACTACATCTCAGGTGATTTTCACCTGAGACTGCTCGTTTTGATTAACAAACTTGCAAATCTTTGAAATGTTTACAATGCCCGAAGATACGAAGGCATTTCATTTTAATTGAAATGTAGCCTATCTACGTATATTCCATTGTACAACATCTAAGAAAGATTTGTTTTTTGTTTCATATTAAATTCCATAAGATTTCGATGAGCTCAATATCCAGGCCCCCGGCATCCACGGCAATCTGTATCCGGGCATCGCATCGTCGTCATAAAGACGTTATCAACGTGGCTCAAAGTTGCTAGAACAACGCGCTGTTAAGTAAATACGGAAAATTGCGTTAAGTCCTCGAAGTTGAAAGCTTTTTCCTAAGATTGATTGCCGGAAATGCGGCCAAATTCTGCTTTATCCTAAGAAGATGTTCCGTCGCAGACGGGTGCTCACCTTCGAAATCGCGGCACGTTGGAATCTTTTGAAGTCAGGCCTAGAGGCTAGCCTTCGAAAAACGAATAATCAACGATTTTGAGGAAAAGTTTGTATAATTTTGTTTCTTGCTTTAAGATGGAGACATAGCAAAATAATAAATGGATGTTTTTTTTTACCCAACTGCAAAAGGAGGGTTATGTTTTTTGAGAGTGTATTTACTTAGTATACTTTATTCATTCTTCCTAGAACAGAAACGCCTTGATGAATGTTGGTAAATTGGGTATCATTATAATTTTAAATAGAAATACATAGTAGGAAAGTTATTTATCGCCTCCTGTTATATTATAACTTTTCCATACAAAACTAAATTTGTACAAATGTAAAGTCCTCAATTTAATTAAAGAACTAGTCAATCTGAAAATTAATTACTGATACCGTAATTTACTATAACAAATTAGAAAATTTAGAGTTAGGTTCTCAAAAAAAAAATTAAAAAATATTTTATCACCATTGAATTTCTTAACAAAATCCAAACAGCAATTCCATTATATATTTTGATATATAATGTATTGCACTTTAATTTCAAGGCAATGTAATAATTCTTGAATTGAGTATTATATGTGTTTACAATTCGATTTTCAATTTCGTTCATAATCTAGAAAATAATTTTTAATCATAGTACCTACATATAGTAAATAATACAGCAAAAATGTTTGTAAAATTTTACTTTGTTTGCACTGAAGTTCTCTATTCTCAAAAAATCATTTCAGCTTCTTTATGACTATCAAACTGTAATCTAACATATTAAATTTTTTTTAAAACTGCATAAATCCGGGAAATTTCAACCGACAAATAAATATTCGTTAAATATTGTTGCAAAGCATCTTCAAAACCTGTGAGGAGATCTCAAATTCAATTTAAACCCGCAGTTTTGCTTTTTGGTATCTGTTAAATAAATTACATTTAAGATACTTTGTTTTGTTGGGAAGTTTATTACTAATTTAAGCTACTTCTGGAAATACGCGAACTACATAGTTTGCTTTTATGTAGAGCTGTATTTATGCGATGCTAGGCTGCATCCTATAGGCCCGCACCACAAAACTGTATCAAATTGCCTGGATTTATACCCACTTTTCGTCAAAAACTTAATCCAAAAATTTATCTGGTTCAAGGTTTGAAGTGAACGTGAGGGCTTATAAAATTCAATTCAATGCAAAATTTGCCATCTAACCTGAGCCATATCTTTATATCAGTTTAATGTATGTTCAGTTTAAACAATTACAATTGTATATTAAAGTCAATAAAACAAAATATATGCACAGAGTGTATAAAGAAAAAAATTTAAAACATTAGTTTTCTTGTGGTACGTAACCTTGAATGAACAATTCATAATATTTTAGACTATGAAACATAGGTTTTTCTTAGTTACTAAGAGTAGGAATAGTTCCAAAATATTCTAGGCTTTCAATTCTTTTCACTATCTCATCAATTCGTTATCTTCTAATTCTAAATACTGTACAGTAAAGAAATATTCAAAAAATTAATATAAACTTCAAATGTATCTTTTTTACCTGAACATGCAAAGGGGTTTATAATTTTAGCAGAACATGTGGGTATAAAAAAATAACCGCCTATGAAATTTTAATAAAGGTAGATTATTCTTTCTTCTTTCCAAATTTGGACGCGACAGAAGAAATATTTTAATTGGAATTTAAAATTTAAACTGTCCTTGAGTGCTTTATGTATTTATTTTTAAAATACATATAAACTAATATGAGGTGATTACCTTTGTATTAAATCACTGCTTTTATTCGATTCGACGTCGATTCAATTAAGCTTTTCAAAAGGTTTGTTGGGATTTGTCTCCGAATTTCGGTTATTGCAGTTCAGAGTTTTTCTAAATTATGAATGGGTTTCATAGTGAATTTCCCTGTCCATATAATCCCACAAATGCTCGATGGAATTTAGGTCAGGGATATGAGCAGGCCAGTTTTTCAGAATTTTTATTATTATTTTTTTTCGTACGAAGTGACAGTACGTATGACAGGATGCATTACCTTGTTGAAAGCTGTACAGTCGGGATGTAGAAAGATTTTTTGTAAATACTTGATAGTAAGTTGAATTGTAAAATATTTATGTACTCCTGCGCATTTATTCTGAATGCCCTTTACACGCGATACAATTTCCCAACATCCTCTTTTGTAAAAAAAAAACCCATATACATGTTTCCCAAGTTGCCTTTTGTTGTTTGTTTTACTAATCTTTCATATCACTCTATCTAACTATTTTGTACGAAAACCAAAGGTACATTGTAAAAATATAACTTAAAACTTACCTACTGTGGTGGCATTGTTCTGGAATAACTTCACCAACACCAGTCGGCTTACTAATATATTCCCTGGACGGAGTGATACTGTAATAGAGAAATGGGTACACAGAATAGAACTAACAACTTGCGTTTCCCTTGATGGTCACTTTTTTTTTTGCATATGCATATACATATGTATATTATATGTATATGTATGGTAGTACATTTATATGAATGTTCCCTTAAACCTTCTACAATATTAGACGGATGTTAATCAATGAAGTATCCTTTGATGCGTCCTGTCTTTTGCGGATTCTATCAGTCATTAAAATGTCAGTAAATATGCGACATATAGAGGGAAATATATTATAGAAGGAATACACAGTAGGCCTTGATCCTGAAGCAAATTGTGAAGGAAAAGAAAATTACTCTTGAAATAAATTTATTAAAAATAAAGGTTTTTAAGTTTCCGCTTAGCAATCGCGGTTTTCATCCGTTCTACGAGTTAAGTGGCAAAACAACGTTAATGCTACTATTGTCAGTGCCTGTTACTGCCCTAACAATAAGTGCAATCTACCCTCCACTACAATCGCGTTCATTCCTATCGCGCGTGCGTGTGTGTGTGTCCTAAGAATAGCTCTCTGACTACAGGGAGTTATATAAATCTCTGAGTGAATTATAGTATCATGTCCACCAAAATGAATTATGCTCAAGTCTTGCAATCTGAAGCAATTCCTACTAAGGACCAGGCAGTCATCCTCGATGCAATAGATGGAGTGCAGATTCAAACATATGCCAACGCTATCGGAGAAAAAATCAATCCCGAAAATATCCGCTTCATCTCTAGAATCTCAAACAACCGCATATGCATATACGTTGCAACTAAAGTAATAGCGGACACTCTTGTTGACACCCATAAGCAAATTGTAATAAACGAACGAGAGGTTCCTATTCGACCCTTAATTTCACGCAATAAAAGACTGATTCTCTCCAATGTACCACCAATCATACCGAATTCTATTATCGAGCAGAAACTGAAGGAGTCGAATATAAACCTCGCTTCGCACATAACTACGCTCCGCGCCGGCTTGAATATGCCAGGATATCAACACATCCTGAGTTTCCGCCGTCAAGTGTACATCCATCCAGATGATGTCAACAAATTACCTACTTCTTGGAAGATCGACCTCGAAGACACCTCTTACTGGATCTATCCATCACTGGATAATTTGACTTGTTTTATCTGCAAAGAAGAGGGCCACATTGCTAGGTCATGCCCAACAATCAGTGAAACAACCACAACCCAGCGCACAGAGTCATATGATCCAACAGCTGCAGCACCTAATGTCATCGCAAATCAACAAAAAAACACGGCTACCACAGATGCACAAGCAGTGCCTACCGTAACATGCGCTCTCGACATCACACAATCTGTGCATTCTACGCCTACGGTATTTCCAAATTTAAGCCATGCAGTAACTTCCAAGCGATTACTATCTGACTCTTCCACCGATTCCTCTTCATCCCGCTGTGTCGCTAATCCTGACATCGAATTCGCTAAGCCCTCGACCAATGATCGAATCCCTAAAAAAAGGAGAATCTCGCCCATTCCTCCCATAAAGGAAAACGAAACCATTACATTACCTGAGATCGAATATGAAATGAAAAAAAATCCAAGCGAATATCATTGTAGCTACCCTCAGTTAATTGAGTTCTTAGGAAAAACCTTTGGCAAAGAGAATATCCACGATACTCTATCAGACCTCAATTTGAATGCCAACGCATTAGCACTTACGATGAGGAAATTGTATCCGACACTCGCATTAAGAAAACAGAAAAATCGCTTTACTAGAATTGTTAAAAAACTAGAATCTGGAACATCTACAGCAAGCGATTCCGGAGATGGCAACTCAACAGATACAAGCACTGAAATTGAGGATGACCTTAGTGACACCAACTCAAAAAAATCATACCATGCGAATATTACAGTGGAATATTAATGGTTTTTACGCCAGACGCGAATTTCTTCAAGTCTTAAATTCCAACACAGCTCTCGACTGTATTTGCCTCCAAGAAACAAACTTCAAAGACACACATCATGCTAACATAAATGGTTACAAAGCTTCTTTTAAAAATAGGACCAATAGTATTCGAGCCAGTGGCGGAGTTGCGACCTATATCGCAAACCATCTCAACTTCGAGGTAATCACAATCGAATCCGAACTTGAGGTCACGGCGATAAGAATTATAAGCAACACTCCAATTACTATATGTAATATTTACCTGCCAAACAGCGTAAGCTTCGACACTGTGGACCTACAACAAATCCTAAATCAACTGCCAACTCCCGTAATATTACTAGGAGACTTCAACAGCCATAACCAGATGTGGGGATCACACTACACCGACACCCGTGGACGCACTATTGAAGAATTTATTGAGGCCAACAACAACTTAATCCTATTGAATAATGGCTCATACACTCACTTTAACAGCTATACAGGCAATCATAGTATTATCGATCTCTCACTTATTTCCAGCAACATAGCTCACCACTTCGAATGGATGGCCATGGAAGATCCTCACAACAGTGATCACCATCCAATCATCATTGAAGATGCTCGGCAAAACACTAGCTACAGTCCTGCGGGGCATCCTAAGTGGTTGATAGATAAAGCAGACTGGAACTTATTCCAGTGGACGCTAGTACATAATTTCCGAGAACTCCTTGATCCCAGCGTATTCCACACCTTATCTATCAATTCCATCCTGCAAAATCTCACTGAACTCATCACTAATGCAGCTAACAATTCAATCCCAATAAAAGCCTCAACGAAAAATACGAAAAATGTACCGTGGTGGAATAAAGAATGTGAGCATAAAATCAAAGAATACAAGAGAGCCTATCGAGAGTACATTAAAGAAACAAATGAAGAGAAAAAAAGAGAAACCAAAATTTCTTATCAAATTAAGAGAGCTGCTGCCAGAAGAGTTGTCAAACAAGCTAGGAGTGACCATTGGCGCCAATTTTCATCACCTTTAAATTATCAAACCCCTCTAACATTAGTCTGGAATAAAATACGCCGTGTCTCTGGAAATTACAAACCTGCGGTAATCCCCAGGCTTAATATCAACGGAGCATCGATAACAGATCGCTATGACATTTCTAACACGTTCGCTGAACGTTTCGCCGCCAACTCGTCAGGCAGCAACTACTCGGAGCGATTCAAGAAATACAGAGCCGAATATAAGGAATGCAACAGCACCTCAGACGAAAAATTGAACTCGATGAATAAGCCCTTCACTTATAAAGAACTGCACCATGCTATTGCAAGTTGTAAAAATAGCAGCCCTGGACCAGATGACATCCCCAATGCCTTCATTAAGAACTTACCAGAACTCTACCTGAACCACGTCTTATACCCAAGATACACGGGCACGGTCGAATGAAGATCCAGCACGGATCATCATCGGTTGAGCCGTGTATCACCGCGGATTAAGTTTGAATCTTCATCCGTTAACTTCATCCGAACTTAATCGGATGAAGTTCCGACAACTTAATTCTCAGCGAATGAAGATGGAAGGCCTGGAAAAATCAGCTGATTTCCAGTATCAAACTGACACTGACAATGACAAAACCAAAATTTTAGCAAAGATTAGCAATGGAATTTAATAATAGAACATGGTATAATATATTTTTTCCCTTTTTTATTATTAAATGTTTATCTCTTTATGATATTTTCCTTCAAACTATAAAATTATTGAAGAAATGAAGCAAGCCATCTGTTTGCATTTTTCATCGTCAAAACGAAATGTCATCGATTCGAATGAAATTCGCAGTATGCTCGTGTATCATGAATGGAATGAATTAAAATCCGAGTGAATTTTCATTCGTCGGATCTTCATTCGACCGTGTCCGTGTATCTTGGGTATTATCCCTATTCAACTACATCTGGACTTATAAATGCTTTCCAGACCTGTGGAAGGAAGCTGTTGTAATTCCCATTCCAAAGCCCAACAAGGACCACACAGTAGCAACCAATTACAGACCCATTTCTTTAACATGCAATTTATGCAAACTACTGGAAAAGATGATCTCCAAACGTCTCCGATGGATGCTCGAAAACAACAATCTAATCTCTACATTTCAATTTGGCTCCCGAAATATGAGATCCACTACAGACCTACTGGTAAACCTTGAAGCGGACATATCCCAGCGGGAAATGAAAAATGCGCTTCCACTAGAAGCGCTTCCCCTGCACTGCAAATTGGAAGCAGGTTGCTGCACACGAAATTTTTCTTTTTGTTTTGGCGTTTAATGTAAATGCGTCATATGTCAGATATCCGCAGTTCGATTTCATTCTTGTTTGGTGCTTGATGCTTGGTGCGTTAAAGTGAAGTGTGCTGTTTTTGCTGCCAATAATTTGTGAAGAAAAATATTTATTTATGAAATGAACTTATAACAATTTGATTTACATAATGAAATAAAGATTTATTCATATGGATTTAGTTTTCAATTAAAATGTTTTATTTTCAGAGAGATATTATACTGAATTGAAATTAATTGTACTCAATGGCCTTAAGTTTAATTTAAAAAAAAATATTCATTATATAATACAGCGAGGTTGCCTATATAAAATCGCCAAAACATGAAAATGTTAATATACTTTAATTTCAATTCAATGTAAAACGATCCTTCTTAAAATTGGTGGAAAACGCAATTGAAAAAAAAAACATTCGCAAGTGCAGCCACAGCACTCGTATCGTTGCGCTTCGGAAGCGCTCTAAAGTATACATGTTTGAAGCGCATCTTTCTGCGGACATGCCCATGTAAAAAAGCAATGAAGGGGAATGCGAAAACGAAGCGCTCCGTGCTACAAAAGTAGCGCTTCAATAGGGCTGTTGAAGCGCACTTTTTCCCGCTGGGATGTGACACCCTTGTATCAAACCTACATCTCCTAATCGTATCCCTAGACATTGAGAAGGCATACGAAATGGTATGGACTAAAGGAGTAATAGAGCAACTCAAAATTCTGGGATTTTCAGGTAATTTCGTAGCCTTTATCTCTAATTTCCTGACAGACCGAAAGATAAGAGTACGAATAGGAAATATTCTATCTGATAAAATTTTGTTAGAAAATGGTCTGCCTCAAGGATCCGTCCTTAGTGGAATTTTATTCATTCTAACTATAGATCCTGTGCTCTCTTGCGTTAAAGCCCCGTTCAAAAGCTATATCTTCGTTGATGATCTAACATTTTCATGCAGTGGCAGTAATATTGAAACAACGCTCAATGTAGTACAAGAAACCTTAAACACAATCCAAAACTGGGCTGATACTAAGGGATTCCGGTTCTCTGCATCCAAATCCGAAACTATGCTAATTAAGCGAGGCCACAAGCGAAATAACGATCGAATTAACGTAACGCTAAATCACCAACCAATAAACCAAGTTCATAAAATTAAAATCCTGGGACTCACATTCGACGATAAGATATCATGGGCTCCGCACATAAAAAACCTAAAAAGTGAATGCAACAATAGGCTACGAATATTGAAGGTACTATCATCTATCCACTGGGGGGCGGAAATGAGCGTACTCCTTACTATTTATAAAGCTCTAATAAGATCAAAACTGGACTATGGAGCAATAATCTACGACTCGGCCAAACCATCAACCCCTTAAAGGCTTAGAAAGTATCCAGAACACTGCTTTCCGGCTATCCTTAGGTGCCTTTAGAACCAGTCCATCCACAAGCCTGGCAGCGGAAGTAGGTGAAACTCCTCTTGACATCAGAAGAAAAGAACTTTGTCTAAAGTATGCTGCTACAATTTCCTCGACTCCTAAGAACCCTGCATACTTGAATACTTTCAAGGATTATAAGTCCTCACAGTTCACTGCATCTCCATCGCTGCCAAAACCACTCCGCATGCGCATCAGTCCTTACAGTAATAGCTTAAACTTCAACTTACCCCCTATAGCTACCAGATCTCTGAACCACTGCCCGCCCTGGGCGAGACTAGCTATACCTGTTGATTGGACATTGGCAAAATTCAACCGACAACAAACTACACCTAAAATGTATCAACAACTATTCCAGGAACTAAGACGTAAATACAAAAACCACGACCAATACTACACGGATGGATCTAAGATAAATGAAGGTACCGGATATGCGATCGCCTCATCGGAGCAAATACTCGAAAGCTACCGTTTGCTAGACTACAGCTCTATTTTTACATGCGAGACTTTTGCTCTTCTTAATACCATAAAACACATTAAGGGTAAAGACAGGGTTAGCAAATTTGTAATTTTTACGGACTCTATGTCATGCCTGCAGGCTATTAACAATCAATTCAGTCTTCAACCCTTAATTCAGCAAGCACAGGTAATTCTGAACCAATTAATTACTTTGGACTACGACATCACGCTCTGTTGGATCCCAGCGCACCAAGGAATACCTGGAAACGAAAAAGCTGATGAGGCCGCCAAGGCAGCAATAAATTTAGAGATTCACCACCAATCTAAGCTCACACACCGAGAAGCAGCTAAACTCATACACACTAAAATTATAGAATTTTGGAACCAGCAATGGCAACAGCTTATACCTACATCTCTTCACCAAGTACGCAGCAACATTTTCGACAGGGGTCCAAAACTTTCCCGAGCAAATCAATGCATAATTACAAGACTACGTATCGGTCACGCCAACTTTAGCCACATTCACCTCATCACAAAAACAAACTCCAGCACCTGCCCCCGATGCAACTGTAGACTCACCGTCCACCACCTGCTTCTAGAATGTAACCAATTCCACCGAGAGAGATCCACAGCCAACCTGCCTAATGACCTAAGTACCATGTTGAGTAACATCGATTGCTGCAACCGAACTATAAAGTTTCTTAAAACTGTAAGGATGTACCATAGAATCTAAACCTTGTAACTGCCACAGTGGTCGCTAATAACCATTGTAGTTCTACAGCGACCTTAAATAAATAAATTAAATTAAAAAAAATATTATAGAAATTGAAAAGAATTAATGTTTATGGAATATTAAAAACTACAATTCCATGCATATGTACTAAAGAAATAAGATTAATAATAGGCTTGGAAAGAAGTTGGAAGTAAAGTATAGGTATAGCATAATCATAACGAAATTTTAATTTAATTTGAATATTGATTATTTAAAGTAATTTTATCGTGTGTAGTTATTTATCGTGTATTCATAATACAATTCTGTCCCTCAATATTCGCTCTTCGTCAGCAAAATTACATCGTTTTGTGATCATTTTTATACTTTTTCTTATTGGGTAATGATTGAATTGTTCACAGTGGTCTTGATTTCTATTGTGGAATAAAAACTTTCACACTTTTCATCTTTCTTTGGTTTGCAGAAGTCTTCGAAAACTTTAATAACTTATGCGTATTTCTTCTTATCGTCTTTGCATAAGTTGAGAGAGTCAAATACTTCTATCTGCTTCTGGCCCATTTGCGTTGAGAAAAATCGGAATTTGCACCACTTCATCTTTCGTCGATAACTCAATTTCTGCCGCAAAAATTTCAAAATTTTTGTAAGACACTCCAATTTTCAGCAATATTGCAGTCTAGCTTTAGTTGATCTACTTTTTTCACGTAATACATTTACTTACCGATATATTTATATAAAACTTGTTCTTGGAGGCCTCCCATGTGGTTTCTTCTCCGGGACTTTCTTGGCTTCTGCTGTTCTCATTCACTAATCTTTTCTTATATCACATATGTATAAACCTTAGATTTTTATTTTATTGTTTCCATCATATCGATTTTGCTGTTATTTTATTATTGATTCTTTACTTTTCCTGTGTTGTCACTGTGCGCGATTGTAGTTTAGATGGGATTTGTATAGCAAAACTCCAGACGTCCCTTCAGTATGACTAGCTCTATTTGACTGGTTCCAGAAATCAACTCTACCGACTAAGCACATCATTGTATGAAATTTTACCAAGTACAAGCATAATCCAAAAATATATAATTTATACGTATTATTCTAATTTGTATGCCCCCAATTTTAACAACAAAATGTTTTTTAAAGGATGCTATTTTTGAACTTTCTTCTCTTCTTAGGTTATTGCTCTAAAATGCGATTTTTCGAGATTATTCTTCTGAAACCAGGTTAAGCCTATTCAGATCCTAAATACGGCTCTGCTTTTATGACTGTGAAATTTACTCTCTATTAGGCTTTGACCCTACTTGAAATGGGCCTTTTTTCTTCGCACTAAAAATGTGGGAAAACTCACCTCCTCCACTAATGAATTCTGGTTGCTATTAAATCGTCCTTTTATTATTTTTTCAGTTGCTGCGGAAGATAAGCTTCACCACGTCCACCCCCTCCCGGGCCGCCATCCGGTTGGGAGGCGATCCATCAGCGCGGTACAAGCAGCAGAAGAACCGGCCGGAGCAGGCGGACACGACTCCGCAAGGCTCCAGCCGCAGAAGTCGCCAGTCGAGCCGCAGTAAGCACGTCTCGGCTGGCTCCAGGTCGAGCTTCTCGGAGGACGCGTCGCACGACGAAGACGAATGCCAGTCCTTCCGCATCTCGCCGAAATTCTTCGGCAGCCACGGGGCGTCCTACGTGCGGGTGGAGGAAACCAACGGCCAAGATGACGACTGCTGCGCCTCCCCGAGGACGAACTCCTCCCAGCTAATGGGCCCCATTCTGGGCAAATACATCACCAAGCCGGGGGCCACCTCCTCGGTCCACTCGGCCGAGAAGGGCTCCAGCAGCAGTAGTCCCCGGGGCGAGGGCGACATCGCCCTCGCCGATAAGAAAATCTACTTGGGAATGAACGTGGTCAGCGGGCCGGGCTCCGATGGGGGCTCTGTTCGTAAACCTGACAGTGGATCGCCCCCGCGGCGACCCAGCAGCGGACCCACGTGGCGGAGCTCCAAAAACGAGACTACCACCAGCTTCATTGTTGCACAAAATCTGATCGAAAAGTTCGACAGTTGCCTCAATCTGGCCGCACAAAACCTCCGCAACACGCTGAGCCCGCGCATCTCGATCTACAAGGGGGGCGCGGAGAACGGCGGCTTCTACCACACAATCGAGTTCGACATCCTCAAGGAGGACAGCGACTCCTTTTCTTGCCAGCTCGACTGCGAGGATTACAGCATCGAACAGGTGAGAATCTTGAAAAATATCGATATATTTAAAAAAACCATATCTTCTGATGGATATTCCTTCTGTGAATTTTCGTAAAATTATATTTCTTACCCATTTCAATTTTGTACCCAAACCCTTATTTGAAAAAACGAGTGGAAAACGTTCGTTCACGCTTTAGATTCTTTACTCGGCCTAGTCAGAAAGTTTAAAATAAAATTCTCTAGGCCTAATTTTGTAGAAAATGCCAGGAGAGGAAATTTTAAACCCTTATGCAATTGCTCATGCGTCCGTCTGTCTGTCTCGACGGTTTTTCTCAGATATTTGTATGAAGTTGAAATTCGGTATGCATATGAATAAAATTTACAGACTAAAATTTGTCCCTATAACTTAAAAAACATTTTTTAAGGTCTCATATGAAAGAGCTAATTAGAAATATTTAATTTGAAAATATTGCCAAAAAGGTGCTATCTTGAAATATAAACTTTTGAAACGTTTGCTACTTATTCTTTCCGCAGTTTTAATGAAAAATGAATCGATTAATGTAGGCGTCGTCAACATAATCACGCGTACTTTTAATTTGGATAAAATTTATTGGATATGTTGGTTACATCAATGAAATTCCATTTAATTCTCAATTTTAGTAGTAATAATTTTTCCTTGGAACCATTTTGAAATTTTTTTACCAAATTTATAAATTCCCGAAGGAAAGTATCCTTTTTAAAATGAATCCAGAGCCAGATTTTTATCTTAAACTACTTTTGAAATATTTAAAAAAAAAAATATTTGAAAAACACAAAAAATTGGCAAACCTTTATTTTCTAAATAAATTTTAAATCATTTGGTAAACTTTAATTTAGTGTTATAACAAAAATATCCACTACAATTTATTCAAATTAAAAATAGTCTAACCGTTTGTACATACATATATGATTTAGGATGGAATCACCCATTTATCAGTCCTTAAAATTTAATAAACTAAGAGATGGTTTCGAAAAATTATGAGCATGCTCTGATAAACTGTGTCGCGAATTCAAAATTGTATCCTGTTTTACAAAGGATTCTCCTAAAATCAAATATAAGTTTTATATGCAAAACTATTTATATTAATAAAGTTCAACATTAGTAAATTTTATAACAAAAATTATAAGATTTAAAATTTAGCCAAAATTACTTTAAAATGTGCAAAATATTGCCTGTCATGCGATACCCCACTTTAATTTCTGAAAGAAAACAAATGAGTTCAAATTTTATCCTTAAAAATAGGAATAGATGCATATTTCTTTTGATTTATACGAGTATTTCGTCTTTATAACCACAAATTTCATCTATTTTACGAATATTCTTTAAAAACGATTGGAAGCTTTTAGGTTCTATATAAATTCAGATTTATTTCGATGAAACAAAACTTGTGATATCAATAAATTCTAAAATTTAGGATGTTTTCCCATTAAAAAATCCTTGTCGATTCATTTGAATATATGCCCGACTAGAAAATGGCTGAACATTATTAGGATCAGGTCGGGTATGCTTGATTTGGAACTGATAATGTTTTTTAGACCAGGATTGTCTGATTTGGAACTAATCAGGTTCATCTGATCAGAAATACTTTATGCGGAGTTGATAAGGTTTTTTTGATCAGAAATAGGCAGACGAGCCCAAAAATTGATGGGCGTTTTAATCCAATAAACCAAGCCGCTCTCATCTCATTGGTGTCCCTGCCACAGACACCCAAATGCATGGATTGAACGCCATATCTGAGTGGCTGCAATATCAAGTGTGAATTATAAGCAAATGCAAATCTGTAACAGCATTTTCAATCATCTGGACTTTGATCCTAATATGGTGCTAATCAGGAAAGCCTAATGCTACTTACTTAGTATTTTTAACTGTATGGATATCCCATTTTGGTACATACTTGAACTTGCGTAGAAAAGTCTCATGATCCTAAAACTGTTATCATACTTTGGAACCGATTTGGTCCTGAGAAGACTACGCCTTAACAAGTCTTGATATATTCTGAGGATTTTCTGAAGTTAATTCTAGTCGGGTAATAGATGAAACATTTTCTTAATTGAAATAAAAAATTATGATTTATACTTCAAAAGCTAGGAACAAATTTTAATAAACAGAAGTCATATTTCCAAAAAAAAAAAGAAAATGTTATTAGGGAATATGCTTTTTACCCGACTGCGGCGAAGCCTAAAAGGAGAGTCATGTTTTTAGTTAATATGTATGCGTATTTCTGTCACCCCGTAAAACGCTAAAACTAGTCATCGGATTTTGTCAAATGAGACATCAATCGATTCGTCATAACGGCGAAGATAACATGTGACATCAGCATAAAGTAAATATGGCGAACAAAAAATGGCGCCTTGATATAAAAAAAATGTATCGTGTATGGTATCAAATGAAAGGTATTAATGAGTACATTGCAAATAAATATATGATATGACTAGCGACGGTTCGCGACCTTATAGTTAATCTGAGATCTCTGTAGTCGGGTTTTTTGTTTTTAATAATCTTCTTGTTTGTTATAATATCAAACATTTTCGTTTTCGACAAAAAATATTTTTTATAATGAACGATCATTTTACACTTGTTAGGAGTTAGTTAAATAAATAAATGAAAAGCTCTTGTTACTCCTAAACAGAATTATAGGAGAATAAAAATTTGCTTCCATATATTATATATGTATGTATATATTATATATTCGTACTTACTAATTTAAAAGTCATAAGTAGAGTTTGTTTGTTTCGGTCCTTTTGAGTGTCTGTGGCAGGGACGCCAGGCTAGTCGCACTGATGAGATCGGCTTGGCTGTCCCGATCGAAACACTCCGCTCATCTATTTTTTGCAGCTTACTTTTTTCAAGCGAGCTCCATCCGCAAAAATAATAATTCTGCTTAGAAGTAACAAAAGTTCTTCATTTGTTCATTTCTTATAATATTTTAGAGCTATAATTTTTCTGAATATGCAGACAGATAGAAGGACAACGAAATCTTATACCACATCTAAGGGTTTTTAGTCTTAAATTTTTTTATGATATTTTATTTAAATTATGACTGAGAATGACTCCTAAATAAGTTTTAAAAACACAGACACGTTATACATCAATAGTTTTTTTTAAAAAAAAAATCAACATTCCTACGAACAGGTCGTCTTCGAGAAGGTAAATTACGACAAGAATAAGAAGTACTTGAGGCACACGCCCTCCAGCTCGAGCACGGGCAGCTCAAGTTCATCTCCGAAGTCGCCGTGCCCCGGCGGCAAGATGTCAATCGAGCGGATGCATTCGACTTTCAGCCTTGACGACAGCCTTTTAATCGAGGAATTCCCATCGGACAACCTTCCGGCGACCGATCGAAGATGCACCGCCAGAGCCCCCGGCGGGGGTGGCGGAGATCCCAACGGAAACGTCCAATACGACCTTCAGGGCAATCGCCGCATCAGCAGCCTCCCGAACCGACACTTCATCCAGTGCGACAGCAACGGGAACTCCTACGACAGCGAAAAGGGGCCCCTCTTCGACGACCCCTGGGACATGTTCGACAACAAAGTGAACCAGGCGCGAGACAAGCGACTGCTTCTTTTGCGGCGCGAGGAAACCTCCACCACGAAGGGGAGCCCCAAATCGAGCTCCACCACCCTCGAGACTTGGGTCGATGACGAGATGTTCGACAATTCGTTCAACGAGGAGCTGGAGCGCCGGTATGTCCCCATCGACAGATAAATCTCGGGACCCCCGAGCACGACTCACGTCTCAGCCTAATTACAGTTTAGGGCTTCTCGAGTGCAAAGAAGGGCCCCACCGCGATGTGGCCACCAAATTGCCTGCATGCTGCGGGGACAAAAATATTTTGTATTCCGAGGGCGCGCCCAATCTCACGTTTCAGATATTATTACACTTTCTAAGCGCGGCGGGCAGAGCTCTCTTCACTTACTCGAACAGCCCCAAAAATAATCAGCTCCCGCATTTTACAGTCCGCCTCGAAATAACCATCCCGCCCAGCCAGCCCCGAAGCGGGGTACTGGCGACACCAGACCTACTTTATACAACGCCCAAAAATATTGGCAGTCAACAACCCTCCGGAGTCTTGCGACTCTTGGGCTCCTTCGGCATCGTGGGGCTCCAGCTCCACTCCGACTCCATTGCGGCCACACGCTCCAGAAAGCCCCACGAGGCGACTTATTCATATTTCATGGGTATTTTGCGTGCCATGTAAAAATAAACAGACGAAGCCAATCCACCTGTCGCCGTGTGTGGACCTTAAGGGCGAATTGGCTCCTTACGACGATCATAACCTCGGCTGGGTCTTTTACGGTCGGAAATCTTATCGTTGTGGAAAAGATTTCGCACAATAAAAGCGGAAAATTATTTTGACAGGATCTCTCCCGAGGGTTAATATGGCCCGTCGCAATATTTCCATTAGCCCTGAAGAGTGGGTTGGCCTTAATCCTATTAGCGGATCTGTTCCCATTTGCCCTTTGACGGATCAAGATATTGCGAAAATGCATGCATTAATAAAGTGATTGATTCCCTTCCGGCACGCAAATAATCCTTTTTCATGTTCCACACAAATTGCGAAACGAACTATTCAAAGGACACCGTTTCTAAAGGGCTTCTGACGTTTTTAGCTAGGTTATTCCAAAATTTCAGCAAGCAAATTCTCTAACTTGGCAATACCAAGTTTTACCTGCATTTTTAAGTAATCACTGGTTTTTTATCTACTCTTATTTGAGGCTATCAGCGCAGAAGTGGTGTAACCCACAATTTTTGTTGGGTAGGGTTTTTGTGTAAAATAAATTCGTTAAATTATGATCTTTCAATATACAATAGTGGCGTAAGCCACCTTTTAGAATTATCAATAGATGGCAAAACAATTGAAATAATGTTCACAAAATAAATGCAATTCAAAAACAATTTAACCACATTTTAATTCCTCATTATCTCGTAAGAAGTAGTCTGGGTTTATACCACTTCTGCGCTGATAGCCTTATTTAACAACCATTATTTGTAATTGAATTTTTTTAATTAAATTAGTTTTTAATTAGTTATGGCAATTACCAAGATTCTAGTTGAGATTGAAAAATAATTTAATTAAATGTCCGAAAATAATAGTTCAAAATTATTAAATATAATATAGATAGAAACAATTATTACGTTTTTCTTTAAAAACAAATACAATAGAAAACAAAGAAAAATTAATTAATTTTGCTTTGTTTCTAATTATATATAGAATAACAGCTACTTAAGCTATTTTAATGCTCTAATACAACTTAAATATCAGTTCAAATTTTAAGTTTTTCATTTCAATTCGCCCAAATAAAAGTTTTTAAATATATAATGGGCTTAAAAATAGAAAGAAAACTATGCAATAAATACTTTATACATTTTTTCCGAATAGCCTATTTCATAAACCTTGCTTATATAAAAATACTGGTTATTTTCGATCCCTGGTTTATTTATACAACTAATAATTAAAGAATTTTATTTTAATTGAATTTTATATATTTCTCATAATTTAGTTGATAATTATAATTAGTCAAAAAATTGTGTGTTTTGCTTTATTACTATTAACTATGTCGCTCTTTCGAATAGCGTAGGCAAAATTTGGAAAAACAACATTTAACTCTTCATTTTCATTCGGAAGACCGAGCTCTAAAATAGTAGAATATGGGTTTCTCGGCCTTTGTTTACTTTTTTTCTTCAAATAGTACGAGGTTGAAATCAAAATGAAAATGTATGTAAATAATAAACGTATGACCAAGTAATAATAGAATCTCTTTGAATTGCAAATTAAATTAGGAATATGTTTGCTGAAATATCGTATCTAAAAGATCAATTCCTATTTTTCCAACTACAATAATAGTAAGCAGGATAAGAGTTCCCGCCCGCCCAACTTTTGAAGGCTTTCATTCGTAAATTATTCTAACAACTTTGTAAATAAGTCTACGGCCATACTCTTAGTAAATAACCAGTTTTTGTATGACTGAATAAAATAGGAAAATGCATTTTTCTGCTTTTCAAAAAAAAAAAATAAAAATATTTTTTCCACACAAAAAAAAAATATATTATACAATACAATAAATGAAATATTAAGAATTATTCAAGATGATAAATACGTCTAAATAAGGTGCTCTTAATTGAAAATATTTGATATACTAAAAAGAAGGCAATGAACTATTTATTTACACAACATTTAGTGAAAATAATCTCATAAAAGAAGCTTTACTATTTTTTGTGTATATTTGCTGTACAATTTCACTCATCGTAAACGTAACACCAAAGAGGAATATTAATTTCCACAAGCTAATAGTTTTGTCTGGCCTCTATTGTTAATTTTAAGCAGGCAAACTTAATTAGTCTTTGAAATGTAAGTCAAAATATCATTTGTTTTTCTGAATAACATAGCTACTGTATCTTACTCGATTTCATTCTACTACTTGTACTATAGGTAAACCCACATTTTTCACAATAAAAACTTGATTCGAACATACCTATATGATTTTTGTGTTTTTTTACTTAACTTACTTACATATTTCAGTAGTATCACCACCTATCATCGATGGCTTTTAGTCCGATTTGCTCATGAGGAACCTTTGTCGACAGTGGTGTGATAAATAAAAGTATTTTAATTACAAAAAGATATCCAACAGATATAGTGTTCTGCGACTTTCTGAAAAATTAAATATTATAAGTTAAAGTTAACGAAAAAAGTCCTACCAAGCTGGTTTTTGAAGACCTTTATTTTGGTATCCTAAACATATCTTGAAAAGTACCCTCAATTTGAACTGAGGGATTTTTTTTTAAGTAGTGAAAAGTGGTGAATACTAATTTTTTGCAAATATCTTGATAATTACGATATTTTTGAGGAAAATAGTCATATGAAAATTTGTTTCTTATAAAATTCTACTCAAAAAAGGTTATCTGATATTTTTTCGTAGAACCAATAATTTCAAATATATACCCTGAATTATGTCTGAACCGAAGTTGCGCACACCACTAGAATATTATACAGGGTGTTTTGTTAAGGTTTGAACAGGGGTATCGATTCTACATGATCTCCTGATCAACGCTTGTTCGGAGACCTCTTCCCTATAATTGGCCCTTCATCCCTAAAATCGGAGGAAAATTTGGAGGGGGTGAACCCCAAAAAACGATTTATAAGTCCTCTGTGAGACATCGTAGGCTTGGTTGAACGATAACTTTTACAACCCAATCCGTCAACAAACAAACAACGCGGTCAAGCTTCGAAAATGGCAATTTCAATGCCCAAAATTCCACTTTGTCCTTTATTTCTGCTGATTTTTTGTATAGGAAGATCAAAATTTTTTTTTGAGCAAAAGCTTTCCTGTCTTGTGGCCTTTCTCAGAGAAAAAATCGCACTCGAATCCGACGACGCGTTCAGAAGTTATTCGTGTTAGAGTGATTGAGGACCTTAGACTGTTGTTATATATGGATGTATTTTTCACTTCGAAAATTTCAATTTGAGATAAATTACAAATAAATCAATGAATCGCCAAGTAGAATCGTTAGCAAGTTGCTCAAACGCATCTTCTTCACATCGCATTCGTTTTGTCAAGATGTATATTCTTTGGGGTAACATTTTCACCCGGCGGAATTTAGGAATGTGATTATCATCCGCAAAAATTTTGATCATCCCGGTTATAAGAAAGCGAATCTTTTTCATTACAACAAATTAAAGACTTTCCTTCCATTAAATTTTTCTATTGACCATACCTTTGAGAAGTTCTCATAGTAAAATTTTGTAAGCAATAATTTTTCATATAACTGTTTTCCTGAAAAAAAGAACATAATTATCGAGATATTAGCAAAAAACTAGAATTCACCACCTTTCACTACTTTTTAGGATATGTTTAGGATATCAAAATAAAAGTCTACATAAAAATTGGGCCCTATCACTGAAAACGTTCGATTCGAATAGAAAGAAGCTTACAAAAGCCGTTTTTCGATAAAAATTCCTTAATGTTCCTAAAATTTTGATAAAATCAATTCAGTAACCTTTGACTTAAATTAATTTTTACGTTCAAAATGTTAAAATAATTCGATTAAAAAAATACAATCGAATTATTTTGACATTATGTGCGAAGAAATTAATTAAAGTGAAAGGTACCTAACTGAATTTATGAAAATTGCAGGAACTTTTGTAAACTCCTTTCGATTCGATTCGAACGTTTCCAATGATAGGGACCTGGTCGGAATTTTTTCGAAATTATGCCCTTTTCTTGTCTAATTTTACTGGACTATATGTAATATGTAATATGTACATATGTATACAATTTTCTAAGATCTGCTATTTTAAACTCAATATTGTTTTTGAATAAGAAGTAGTTTATATGTACATATGTTAAATGTAAACGTACTATACAAACATATGTACAGTATATGAATGGAATTTCGAATTCTATTTTCTTAATTTTTCCAAGCTTTATATTATAAATATAAACTGTTCCGAAAGGCAAACTTGGGCACGATTCTTATTGAGACCAGACGACTGTAAAACGACATTATTAACCGCCAATATCACCTCCCTTAATCGCATAAATTTCGCACAATTTCCATAGAGCCAAGGGGCACAAAAGTCGACCGAAAGGAAACGAAATTCCCCCAGGACTCAGGAGTCAAGT
Source organism: Eutolmus rufibarbis (assembly GCA_963920795.1). NCBI lineage: Eukaryota > Metazoa > Arthropoda > Insecta > Diptera > Asilidae > Eutolmus > Eutolmus rufibarbis. Next base: position 25,543,595 of record OY987205.1, read on the forward strand.
GAACGAACAGGAGTTTTTCCGCTTTCCCACATGCAACCACTTGGAACCCATAAACCGATCCGGGAGCAGGTGTTGTCGATGAACTTTCCCATGGTCCCGGCTGTGGGACAGGACTCACCCCACACGCCCCGGTCCGACCGCATTTCAATTTACAAGTGGTTGCTGCACCCCGTCGCTAAATTTACATATCCAGTTGCCGCCAGATACTCAGATACCAGCCACTTGAGCCGGCCCGATAATTGCCACATTAAGGGAAGGTCTGTGAACGGCGTGGAGTAATCTGTTTAATAAAGTTGTGATTGATTTGCACCATCATCCCGATTGGGATTAGATTAGAACCCTTGGGAATCAGTGGCGGTTCTCACATTCAAATCGTTCAGAAGCCAACCAACTGAAATAACAAATGTAAGTAAAAAATTAATTAATAATATTTATATTCTTATAATATTTCTAGTTTAGTCTAGTTTAGTAACCCGGTTTCATCCGGTGTATCTTAAGTACTGTATTTTAGTTACATAAAGACTTCTCAAATGCTCAAGTTTGATACTTCACCCAGTTTATGAGTGTTACTAAAATCTTTGGATTTAATATTAGGTATATAAAACTCGTTTTGTTAGATACTATGATCCATATCTAAAGGGTTTTTTACCTCTTCTTTACTTAAGCATTTTTATGGTATTTAAATTTTAAATAAATATATGTACATATAAGGGTATACATTTTTTCTTTATTGGTATTTGCTATCGTATCGTTGCATAATGGTAGATCGCTTATTCGTGATAGAAATTATCGTCTACGTATATCTAATCATATTGCCACACATCTAAATGGTCAATATTAAGTTAGTGGTTATTAAATAACCCTATTCCAATATATGTTTTCATGAAATGAATCTAGTCTTAAAACCCTTTATGTATTTAATTTTAATGGAAATCTTTTTAATTAGAAATCGAGAAATTGGTTCGATATCACATGAGATCTACCATTTTAAATTGTGGTTGAAATGTTTGATCCGCCATCATGAAATTCCAAATTTTGATAGTATAGTATGATCGCAATTAGTTTCATCGATTTACCTTTACAATAATTTTCATTAAAATCCCTTGAATTTCAAATACACCGGTCGCCGTTTTAGGTCCGCAATTTGAATTTCCAAATTTGGATAATTGATTCGAAATTAACGCTCTCGAAATACCCTTAGCATCTATTTTAAATTATTATAAATTCATCATTTTTTTATTTGTAAAATTTAGAAATATTTACTTTCACTTTATTACATTTTATGAATGGAATCTTTTATTATCCTCACTTAATAGTGATTTTAATTTTTTTAACTCATTAAATAAAACTCAGAAATTAACCTTTTGATTTTCCTCCTTATGGTACTTAGAAATGAATTTTAATTTCAACGCAGGATATGAAACTTATCAATTAGTTTTTTTATTTCCTCATTATGTATATGGGTCGTTCTACTTTTCTACCGACAATTTTACTACTTTTCTACTCAAATTTTATTTTCACAAGAGTTTTTTGGACCATACAGAGATTATAATAATACTAAAATCCCGTTTTTATTGTTTTTGGTTTTTACAAAATCATTGTGACAGAGTAGTCGAAATGTGTGACAGAGGTGTTTTACATACAAATAAAATGCGTCTCTTTGCGCCGCCTAATGTTACAAAATGATCTCGCTTAAAAAAATCATATAGAACCCTTTAATATAAAATTATTTATTGAACTTCTGAAATATTATCATTCAATTAATTAGAATATAATAAACGTAAAGGTTCATACTATTGAAAAAAAAAATATTTTATCGTTGTCTCCGGTTTTGTATGTTTTTTCTTTACACTCTCTGTCACGCATTTTTCAAAACGAAAAACGCTTCTTACCTGTTTGACCTTCAACACTAAGCAACAGTACGGTGTCTTCTTCCCCCTTGGCCTCACGTCTTGAGGCCCCACCCGGGAGCGAGCCGAGGGGGTCGCGGAACAGAGGTACGTGTGTTTATTCGGCTACCATTCCGTCACGAAAGTTACTACTTTGAAATTTTTATTATAATCCCCTTTTATATATGTAATATTTTTATTTCCCAGTAAAGCTGTCATATTCACCTACTTTTATGAACAAGTCGTAATTTTGTAAACGCTAAAATTCTCGAACAATGTTATTTTACACTTCTGTTATGAGGCACCTCTGTCACAATATTTATCACTCGGATTGTCGGTAGAAAAGTAGAACGACCCATATAACCCTTAAAAATGAATTTTATATTTATTTCAACTCAGTTATAACGTATATGAGGATAAAAATGCAATTCGTTTAAATGTTAAACCGATAATGAAATATAAAATAAGACCATAAAAATCTTCAAGATCAATAATTAAGTGTTATATGTATAGCTTAAAATTAACATATTACATATTAGTCTGTCTGTCCATGGACAAAAATGAATCTTAAATTATTTTGCTAAATAATTTTTTTCATCTTTTACATAGCAAGCATTATCAGAATAAAGAACTACAATTAAAAATATATTTTTTGCCAAAAGTTATACTCAAATTTTACATACAAGATCCAAACTCGTATCTTTCATTTGTCGTATGGGATCCAGAATTTATACTTTTTAAAATTGAATGCTTATTTTGAAATTATTTAGGATTTCTAAAAACACTCATGAAGCTCTTTTTGTGATTTTTAAGTGGGCTCTAGTAAAATACCGGAATTTCGAATCCGCAATATTGTAATTAGGCATTTTATTTTAAATCAGAAATGCCAACGACTCCAACGTAGGGTACATAAGAGGATACATATTTTATTGATTAGTTTTAATGAGCCTAAAGACGTAGCAGCTCCACTATACCTGTACGGAATAAAAGATTAATTTCAAAGAACTTTGGGCTCCTTTTTCGCATTCTCTGATTCCTTTAATTATTTCGCTTAGAAATACTTTGCCGCAACACAAATTGCCCCAAATTGAGCTTTTCTGAAACAAAGTGTATACAAATTGGAAATTAGCCAGTAGTCGGAGCGACAAATAGGCCCAAAAACTTTTCTGGGAGTGAATGGGAGCCATGAAATAGAACTAGAAACAATAGTCCGCTCCAGCTGAAGGCACGTTGCCTAGGGACATTTTTTTTTTGCACAAAATAGAAATTTGCATTCTCAAAATCTCTGAGGGACATATGACCTATTTGTTGCTCTGCCCGCAGCGGCAGCGTCGGAGGTCACCCAAGTTTCCGCGCTCCGTAATTTTTGGTTAACGCCAAAGTCCTGAGCCCCCGAACCCACGAACGTCCAGACCCCCAAACTCCCAAACCCCCAAACCCGCAGTTTGGTCTTAACATGTCGTGTTTAGTCGAGTTGGAGCTCGGGGTGTGGGAACTGGGCAGCTTCGGGCAGAAATTGTCGCACCCGTGGCACGGACTGCTCCCCGGCGGAACCTGCAGGGATCGGGAAGCCAACGAGGCCCTTTCACGGAACATTTTCAGGATTGATTTTGAACATTTGCACGAAAATGTAAATGTCCGGCACCTTCGTGCAATGTACGCGCTGCTTGCCAATTTGCGAGGCGGGATTAAATTTAGACCAAGGCTCGCATTGATTTTCCTGCATGTGTCGAGACGACGAGAATTAATAACCTTTGCCAGATGGCGCCGTTCTCAAATTACTTATGAAATTGTTACGACCTTCGAGCTGTTTTATGTTGGACTGCATTTACGCTTCTTTTAGTAACATTTCATTACCTTAGATATGATTTGCATTAAGAAACACTTCTTTTGCAGAATGAAAAGGTCAAAGGGCACCTTGTAAATGCATTTTACGGAATAACTTTAAATTCAGAAGAACCAATTTGAATTTAAACTGATTTTTTTAAAGCAAATTTCACCGCACGAAAAGGTCGATTAACAATAAAATAAAGATATATGAATCAGAGGTGCGATATTCTAGGACAGTAGTGGCGAACCTTTTTTCTTGCGCGTGCCAAAAATCCACAAATTCTAATTTATGAACCTGATGACAAGCCAGGGAGATTTTAATAGGAGAGATATATGATTTTTGCGTTTCTATGGTTATATTTTTACCTACATATATACATATGTAGGATTTGCAAAATAGGAGAGGCTAGTTTTTCTTAAATCATCTATACACAATACATATTAATATGTATGTATGTATATTTTCACATGTTTTACAGAGTTCTGAGAATTAGTTTCCGCGGTAATTTTATATGTTATTAAAAAAAAAATTAAATGGTTTGCCCATTTAAGCAGAGTTTACCATAAATAAAAGGGTAACTTTGAGACTGCAGCAATGAAAAGGTTATAATTAACTCAGAAATTAAATTAAATATAATTTTACAACGAAATATAATTAGATTTATATGTTACTATGTTGAAGAAAAATGGGAAATTACAAATTATTCGAAATACGATCTTAAAACGTTAGTTAACGATTAATGAGAATTTTCAATTTACCATTAATGTACATAAAAAGTTGAGGAGTATGGAATTAGCAATAAAATACTTATAAAATTACCTCTATTCTTTTTCATTGTATACGACAACCCAAAATAAAAGGAATATCCTTAACAATATTAATCCCAAAGTCCCTTGTTCAGTAATAAAAATCCTATGGTACACCAGAAGGACTTATACAATTTTTCGGCTTGGTGTATTAAAAATAAAATAACTTCTTAATATGTGCTTATATCCAAAATATCAATGTTTATCTTTCCATTGTCTTGCCTCACCCATTACTTTCTCTTACGCTATAGGGAGAGATCATCAGCTCACTAGAACAATTGAAAAAAAATACCTGGGCGTCATTTTTAGGTAGATTTCAAATGAAGCCTACCTGTTGAAAAGATTTCGGAAAATTAATGATGCCAAAACTCGTTTTAGAGGTTGTAGCTTCAAAAATAAAATTTATTTGTATATACATATATTTACATACACATATACGGAATATAAAGAAATTTGTAAACATGATAAAGGCCGTATTTCTGAACCGATTTTTACAAAACTTCGCCTATACATTTATCCCGCCAATATCTCGGCTGAGTTCGTAAAGGGGAAGAATCAGACAAGCGGGTGGGGATAAAGGGGCTACGTAAGTTATATTAAAATGGTTTGGACCCGTTTCTTAACGGCAATTGACCAAATTTAACGTACGCATTAATAACATGTAGTTCTAAGTCCTGTATCAAAATGTTGGAGATCGGTGAAAGGGGTGAGGGGCAACATCAGTTTCTAAAAATGATTTTGTTACTGCGATAACTGCTCCATTTCGTAATTGATTTTGATCCAACTTTGCATATGCATTTATTGGCGCGATGTCTAGATCATATTAAAAAATTGTGAGGTTTGGGGAGGGGAGAGGAGGACTTTCGCCTCGCTATATATTTTAATTTATTTCAATGTAGGCTGTATACATATGTATATCTTAATCGAATTTGATTAAACTTGGCTAACATATTCTTCGTGGCAATATCTCATTTATGTTCGCAAATAGGGTGAGTCGGTCAAGGGGGTGGGGAATTCAACATTATATTTCCTTATGTAAAAATCATTTTTACCACATTAAATTCTACCTCTTCCTTCTGACTGTCGCCGAAAGGTCCTTTTTATTATAAACTTGATTTTTTCACACATGTTGACTATATTGTAGCGAAATCGTGTTCTAATCCTTGGGTTTATATGTAATAAGGAACGCAAACGGTTTTTCAGATCCTTTTACCCTTAGATCTTTATTTTCTTTCGTAAGACCAATCCTGGAATATTGTTGCATCGTATGGGAACCTAATTATTCGTCTCAATCGTCGAGAATAGAAAGGATTCAAAGGCGTTTCAGTAAGTTCACGATTCGATTATTGCGTTGAAACATTTTTACAAATCCAGATGTTTACCACTTGGAGTTCATTCTTTAGAAGTTCGACGAATTCTTCGCTATAACGTTTGTATTGTGTGTTATTTATTATCAAATCGACTGCCTTTTTACTGTGTCAAATAGGACAATATATGCACCTTCTCAAGGCCTTAGATCTCGAGAGCTTTTTCATGTTCCTAATCATAGTGTGAATTATGGATTTAATAAAAACCTATCACCCGTTGGATAGGGCAGGCTAACTCTGTTTGCAGATTCGTAGACCTAAATTTTTATGCCAGCACTTACAGATTGTTTTAAATGCTATTTATACTGTATTAAGTTTTGATTAATGGTAGTTTGACTCCATATTATTAGTTTCTCTAGTCGGTAAGTATAGTCTGTACAAGTTGTTAAACTTAACTTAATGAAATAAATTATTACTAATATTATTTAAAAACATTTTGTTTATAATAATATAGCGATAGTGCGCGAAATACAAATCAGAAAACTGAAAAGCGTTTACAAGAAACATAGTGTTAAACAGTGGAATATATTTTTAAAAAAATTTGGTTTCAAAGAAGCTCAAGACGATCCTAAATGAAAATAATTCTAATAACAGTTTGCTTATGTCATAGATGAAAACGAATTTCGCGGAATGTTTTAATCTTTTCATTCTATTCCATTTGTTTTTTAACAGTTTTTTCCAAAAATAGCTAAAATATGGCTTACTTCATTTTCATTGCTGATTATCCAAAAAATCCTATAATACATAATAAAAACTTTTTAGTAATTGCTTCTAATCAACATGTGTGAAAACTTTTATTCAAATTATATATTTTTATTTATTAAAATTGGTTAGATGTATGTAATATCAAAAACTTTATAGGTATGCTTGTTTTATAAGATACGACCACAATATGAATTTATAATAATTTTAAACTGATTTGCGTAATAGGACCAGAATTAAGGGGAGGTTATTGATTCCTTTATACTAATTTTATAATATTCGTCGATACTAAGGGTATACTTTATGAATTAAATGTATTGTAGAAAATTCTCGGTGCATGAAGAGAAACGTATTTTAACCTATTCAAGAATAAATGTATTTAGGTTGTTACACTTGACAAATTTTTACAAATTAAAACAGCTATAAAAGGAAGTGTGTAAAAATTTATGCATAAACGGTTTAAGGAAAGGTCTTTCAGAATAAACAAGAACATCTCGCAAAAATTGGACAAAATTCACAAGTGTGCAAGTTCCTGTCAGGATGACGGGAATTCAGAAAGACGCAAATGTGTGACGCACAGTAAAAATTTCCGGGTTGCTAAATTTAGGGAAGTGAACGGTGTTGATTCGAGCAAAACACGGTCGCCACCATAAGGCAACAAAAAATGTTCGAATGAGAATAAATTTCGAATTCATAAAGAGATTTGTCTGAGAAATACATCCCCAGGAAGGCGGGGGTGCTTCACCCTCGGTAAGACAGGACTAAAAATCAATTCCCATCCCCGGGAGTGGGGGGAAGTGGATTGTTGACAAACTAGCCGCCACATAATATGCATATCCCCCGGGGTTTTGTGTGCGTTTAGTTTAGTATTCTCGAGGCTTCCTGCTCCTTTATCCCAGATCCTGATCCAAGGATCCGAGCACTTTAAACCGAATGTAAGTTTGCTCGGATTAGGCGGAAGACACGGGAATATGTGGGGGAATGTCGGTAAACTTCCACACTCCCATATTTATGTCAGCTGGGATATCCTTAATTGCTAACAGAAAATCAGATTTCTGGGAATTCCTACAGAACAGCCGACCATTTGCATAATTCAAATTAAATTTCACCGGCCCGAGGCGGGTACTTTCCGGCGAATCCATCCTGATTATCTGTAGGTTTCCGAATTTGTTCGAAACAAGGAGTCCTGTGACCGATGTTTCCCGCGTCCCGGCAACAGCAGCCCGAAATCACCTCAGGACGTGTCCTTGTTGCTCGTTGTGAATGTGTTTAATGGCGTAGAAGAAAACATGAACCCCGACGATCATAAAACCGCCATAAACGGCCCGAAATTGGTTTTGTTGAAATGTTTTGATGAAATTTACAAATCGAACAAGGCTCAATAAGCCCTCAACGGATGTATCTAGTGCGCCCCGGAGGAGGAAGCGGTGTATGCAAATCGCCGGACAGATGGTGGTGGCACCAGTTATTTGTGTTTTTTGGAAACGCTCCGGTAACTCCACAATTAGTGTGTTCTCGACGAATTTTATGAATAATTTACACAAAATTGAATATGCGAAATGTTCGTCGAAGCGAGAACCCGGCATGTCCCAGTCCTGGTACACAGATGGTGCTCCCAGATTGTGCGGAGCAAGTGTCCTGAGTCCTGACCTTTTGATCAAACTGACAAATTCAACCGGGTCGGGAACAAAAAGTATTTTATAACGCGCTTCATCTCTATTTAATAAAGGCTCCGCTGGGACAGCGGAATTTGCATAAAACAATGTTTTAATCCCACTCTGTGCAATTTACTTTTAATTACTTTGCTTTATTACAGAAGGTAAGTGCGAATTTAAGGAATTAGGATTTTAAAGTAACACAATAAACAAATTCGCTCAAACAATTATAATTTCAGGCATATTTAGTTAAAGATAGTGTTCTCTTTCATACAATTAATTTCTTTAATAATAGTGTTTAGAATGCTCATAAAAGTTTTTATGTATTCCTCCTTTAGGAAAAGGAAAAAGGAAAACACAAATTTACGATTCACTAATAATTTGATGAAAGAATATTTTATAAGAATGAGATATACATACATACACTACCGCTCATAATTATTCGAACGATTCATATCAAACTCTAAGTACTACAAGTAAAAAAGACTTCTGGATAAAACTTCTTCAATGTTGGTACGAGATGTATTGAATATGGTCAATATGGATATATTGAAGAAAATGTGTAACGACCTTACTTTATGTATTATTTAGCTTATTATTCTTTCTTCAATTAAACACATCTTAAGGAATACAAATGTGTGCCACAACACGACTACACTGTTTTATTTAAAAAAATATCCATACATAATTGCAAACATATGAATAGTTCGAATAATTGTGAGCGGTATTTACTGATTTTTACTATTCTTCAATATAATAACATTTTTAGAGCTGATTTCCAACAAAGTAGAACCGTTTTTATAAATAAAAATATAGAACAAAATTTTAGTAACCCATTTATAACTAGAGCAACATATCTATAAGTATAAAAAATAAGGATCAATGTGCCAAAATGCACATATCTAAATAAAATTCAAGTTATCCAAAACAAAGTTTTCACATTTTACTTCTCCACCACTGAATTGCACGAAAGGGCTAATTTAGAGTTCATAAGTAATAATGAATGAATTTTGAATTCTATCACTAAATTGTATGATTTCTATTGTATTATATTTTTAAGATTGAATTGGAATAAATAATAATAATAAATAAATAAAAAACAATTATAATTTTTCAATTAATGACATTTTACGAATATTGTCCAAATTTATTTAGTTTTTTAAGAAGAAATTAATGTGTAAAAGCCTAAAAGAATGAAAAAAATAAAACGATCCCATTGGACCTTTAAAGTTAAAGGTAGCCACTAAATGTTGATATCTTTGATAACTTTAATAAAATGATTTTTGCATCAATAGTGTCGAAAATCAAACTTTTTCAGTGTCTGGCTGAGAGATCGTTGTATAAAAACACATGTGTTAATCTTTTTAATATAAATCTAGTCCTACTAATTTCTAAACTTAATTTTTAAACTAAACGGACTTATCACAATTTATATTGATTCATCATGATCAATTAATTCTACTAGTATCCAGTTCCTCTTATTTCAATGTTTCTTATCAATTAACTCAAAAATTTTCTAATTATATCGCAGTAGACTTCAACTAAAAATATGTACGCGACGATAATAGTAAATTTTTCAAAATTTGACTGTAATATTGAGTCATGCGATCATGTCGTATTAAATTGTTTACATTATTTGTAATAATAATGTAATTTTTTTACATTCTATGTATTTTAAATTTAAAAATATTCCCAAAAATTACGTTGTCTAAAATAGTTAGCTAGAAAATAATTCCTCGAAAAGGGTATTATTAATTATTAGAAACTTCGGAAAACACATCGTTTGTTCTTCGACTCTGGTGCAGAATGATTATGAACACTACACCATTAGAAGGTTGATTTAACGTGGTAATCGTCGTGCTAAAATAGTTTATAAATCACTTACCCAAAATTACTTAAGATGAGATAGGGCTGCTATTGTTTTTACAGTAGATACTTAGCGTTATCCCGCTATCCGAGCCTCTATTGGAACAACTCAACTTGGCGGTAAATCTTATCTCGAGTATCATAAAAAGGTGCGGCAGAGCTGCTGATCCCATTTTTGGGGTAGAAACAGCACTCCGATGAACCTGCATTATGAGAGTCAGCAATAAAAACCTCGTTATGTTGCTTAAAGTTGATGTGGCTACAGCCGAAAAACAGTCGTTGGCACTGGGAGCATTTGTTCTCGGAGGCGTAGTGGCACCACATCGACTTTACGACATTTTATTATCTTCCATCTGAATCGATTCCTATTAACTCCTCCGCCGACGACTACCTCCGCTGATTGCGGGAATCTCGGGATTTTTTGTTGGCAACTTCTCCATCTAAGATTTTTAATCGAGGTCTTGAAGATAAGCATACAAATCTTTCGCATAAAAACGAATTTTCAAGACATTTTGGTAGGTGCAGTTTGCGGAGTAGTTGAAAACCGGAAGCAGGGAGTGAGCTCAGTGCTCCGCATTTGCATATGAACCCTAAATTTCCACTTCCCTGAGCTGAGTTTTCATCTTACCCGTTCGGGTCTCGAAGTTTCTCACCCCAAAAGCGTTGTTATATGCAAATTTCCTTTCGTTAACGAGTTTCAAACTTCCGCTCCAAAACCAGTGCACGCGGCGAGCAATAGCCGCTTTCCGCGCCTTCAATAGAACCAATTTTCTCGTTTTACTTTCACTTCATTAAAAACAGGATTCGCCGCTAATCCGCGGCGATCGTACGGTTCTCATTAGCGAACTGACCACCGGTCAATAATGTCAGAAACTTTTCAGTCCACTAGGCAGCGACCAGTCGTCACAAAAACCGCGAGAAACCAATCGCAGCCCGCAGAAATAGGGAAAATATCCACCAATTAAGGAAGACCCGTTGCAACTTTAGAAACCTTTTCATATTTTTATAATTGCTGCTTCATACTCACTGCTCAAACTGAATTTTTATTATGAGAAATGAATCAATAAATGCCATAACTAATGAGTATAAGCAGTACCCAAAGTAACCATGACAATATTTCATCAGAAATTTTTTGTGTAAAAGATAAAATCAGAAATACATACATGTGGCATCAATCCCACTTCTGATACCATATTGTGGGAATTTTTCGAGAATTCCCACATGCATCACAAAATCGTAAAGAAGAGGTGAGCATTTTCTTTCACTCCCATTTTGATATCATATTTAATTATCCTGCTATAATTTCCCGCTGAATTTTAAAATCAATGCAATTTAAATTCAGCTTTAAATGCCTTAAAATGGTAAAGTGAAAATTTATACTGCGAATAATAAATAAATAATTTATGTTAATTAAATTCTGGTTCGCTTTAGGTTGTTTTCTGTGAACACTTCATAAGACCGAAAAAGTACCTTCTGACATTAAACGAAAAACAAAGACTAGTATGAATTTCAATAAAATTTCAAGCCTTGGACTTTAATTCGAATATAAAACCGCAATTACTTCAAATATAAAACCCCAATTCACAAAGCGTGCAAGTTTTTAACTTTCTAGGTGTATGCAACTCCTTAAGGGACAAGATTTTCAATATCGTTAATGTTTTCTAAAACCTATTATTTTAGGATTATTACATATTAAATTAAGGTTTTTATTTGCAAATATCACTTCACTACATCTTCACCGCGGCTGTCTATCTGTGCGTGATTATCTCCGTAACCACTGAAAGGATTTTGTTCAGGTTTTCACGATTATACAGAGTGATTCATGAGGAAGGTTTAGATGTTTATTTGATGAATGTTTTGTGTAAATTAACCGATTTATGACAGAGGTGGGAAAAAAGCAACTGTCGATGAGGTAATCTTCGCGTGTGCTGCGTACACCATATAATTGGTATCCTGGGCATTTACCAAATAAATGTAACTAAAATTAAATTAGTGCTACTCTGTAACTAATCAAATCATTCGATCCATAGACTACGAATTAACAACATGTATGGGCAATATTTGATAAAGGGGCACAGTGTGTCCTGCCATAACTTTTTATAGATATACATACATACATAGATAGTTTTTTACTGCATTTTCTTAATCTTGTAAATTTTATGAAAAAATTTACTTTTAAATTTATATTTTAGTGTTTCTTAATGATTAATTGTACTGTAGAATTTGTTAACTTTATAAATATCCTTTAATATTTTGTATTTCCCCTGACACGGATATTTTTTTTTTTTTGAGAAAATTCTATAATTTTATTATTTTATTTTAATATTTTAATGAAAGAATTTTAGTCTTTAATCAAAATTTTCCTAGCATAGAGATTTTTCTAAACAGAACATTTTTTTAGGGAAGGGAACCGAAGTATTATAAAATTTAAAAAAAAAATGGTAAAAATTAGCGTGAGCAATTTTGGCAGTATTAAAACTGCCCGGTAGTCTATTAGACGAATGGTTAGCTATCTAGGGTTAAAAACTAATAATGTTTCGCGCCAATTATATTCCAGTCTCGCCATGGGACAGTGTTCGGTTGCTCAAATTGTGAAATTCAATTAGGATTTCCTTTCCATTAGGTATGCGCCGCATCTCAAGGATTATTAATCGCATCTAAATTCTCATTAGGCCGCACGCACCTCGAGGCTGCGAGGACGAAGAAGTCAAAGGAGCACGAAGTCGCTAGGATCGGAAGTGCTTTTTATCCAGGAGGTACTTAAGAAGCATCTTCCCAACTCGCCGGAACGCTCCGCGACTGATAAGTATCCATTCTTAAGACTCAGCACCTTCAATGCGAACTAGGAGTAAAATTACTCTTTCGCCCCCGCAGCGTCGCCGCGCCAACCAAGCCCTTCCCGACCGGCAGGACTCGGCCGGAGCGGAGCACCCTTCGAAGGGATTTCATGGTAGTCGGAAGGGCGCAGCTAGTCACAATGACGTGGGAAATCAGAGGGGGTTGCCTGAGATATGCAGGCCCTAAATACCTCGGCGGATCACGACGTCTTGAAAAACGACAACAATAGGAAGGGACGCACAATGGCATTAGCGGAGGTAGGATTTCCTGGAATATTTACCTCTATCAGTGTCCTAATTTCGCTCATTTTATTTACCACGTGAAAATGCTTTTTCTCTGCCAAGGCCCAAGACTACGTGTTGGCTTCGCTTATGCGACAGGAAATCGTTAAGAAAACCGAGCAATTTTCGAATGGGTAATTAATCAACATTATACAACAATAATAATAATAATGATAACATAGAGCATATGATTGATGAATATCTTCGCTACGCTTTCAAAATTCACTACAACGTGCTATTTTTGCTGTAATACATTTTTTCAAAAATTAATATTTTGATATACTAATGAATATGTAGTTAGATTTTCTGCAGATATCCTTTTAATTCCAAATATTGTAAAAATACTCGAACAACTTATAACTTGAAATTTCAAATGTAAGATCTAATACATGGGGCATTTCACGTGAAGCGGACAGGGAAAAAAGGTTCAGGTTTCCGATTTCAATTAAATTTGAGTATGTTGTATCTATACATGTCCTCGACACAGTCACAAAATATTTTTACAGTGGTAAGTCTGGTTCACAAAATATGGGTCTTTGAAGATTTGGGTAACCGTGAGGTATGTACTACTTTGAATTCCTATATTAAGTTAAAAAAAATTTAGTAAAATAAATTAAGCACTGGATTTTATACTCCATTTATTGACCTTTTTAACCTCACAATTCGATTTCAAAAATAACCAAAAAATCACTGAAAAAAAATTAAAAATATATTTTTTTATCGTTTTTTACAAAGTTCGCATTTTTTTATTTTTTTTTTAAGTTCATTAAAAAGAACCTTGTATTGTGTTTATACTCCATGCCAAGTTTCATAATGGGCCGCGCAGTCGTTTAAGAACTACATGTACTATAATACCGAAGCGTGGCGGCAGCCCCGTTCTCGCGTCTAGTCAGTTAGCGCGACTTACTTATCATTCATTCAAATAATAGGTCAATAATGTTTTATCAGATTTTTTTTTGCTTTAATGACGGTTTTATGGTAAAACATAATAAAACAAGAAATTATAACTTATTGGTTTATTTCAAAATATTTACAGTTTTATAAGCTATACTACAGTCACTTGTTTGATGATAATACCCTCAGTGGTCGGAATGAAAGCGTGAAATTTTTTCGTGCCAGGTATGGTTATTGCAGAATCGAAGCGGCTTTTGAGATGTTCATCATCTTTTTTAAACAATCTTTATAGGATGTCAAAGGGATCGCTGACTCAGACGAAATGAACCGTTTATTTTGAAAGTGGGGTCGATTTTTCTATAGAATTTTTCTAGAAAAATTCTTAGAAAAATTCTTAGAAAAATTCTATATAAAAATCGACTTTATGACAGTTTGGACTTGCCCCACTTTCAAAATAAACGGCTCATTTCTTTAGTTGGCTTAACTAATACTTAATAGGCAGTCGTTGTTACTATGGCTCCTTATGGTGATCGGTGTTTTAATCCATTTCGTTTACCGTTTCATAAAAAACATAAGAACTTAAGGAAATTATCTAAGAAATTAACAGTGAAGTGGTCTTTTTCGAGTGATTTATACGTGTGTAAACAATGCAGACAACGTCTTAGTAGTAAATTGCCGCCAGAAGTTAGCCAAGATGTCGACCTGAGTAGCCAATCATCAAGCGAACAATCACAAAGTGTATATTTTATTCCTGAAGATAGTAAATTTACGAATACTTCGACACAGACAGACGATACGAATGAGAATGAAATTCTTCTGCAGTTAAAGGACAAATTTAATGATCCTTCCACATCTACTTCCGTGAAAACAATGATCCTCACTTTGGCGCCTAAATCGTGGAGTGAAAAAAGGCTTGCTGAGGAATTTCATACATCTAGACGGCAAGCCAAAAAGTCAAAGGAACTGGTCAAGAAGAATGGTATTTTATCATCACCTAATCCACGTGGAGGTCGGAAATTGTCACCTGAAACGGAAAACCTAGTAACAACATTTTACCTTAGAGAAGATAATACACGGATAATGCCTGGAAAAAAAGACTTTGTGTCTGTAAAATTAGATGACGGGAAAAGAGTACATTTACAGAAGCAGCTCTTGATGTGCAACATCGACGAGTTATACCAACAGTTTAAATTGGAATATCCTGATATAAAGGTAGGCCTTACGAAATTCTTCACATTGCGGCCTAAGCAATGCATTTTTGCTGGAGACTCAGGCACACATGTAGTCTGCGTGTGTATTTATCATCAAAATGTGAAATTGATGTTAAACGGTGGAGACATTCCATCTCTTACGTCTGAGTCAGCGATCCTTTTGACATCCTATAAAGATTGTTTAAAAAAAATGATGTGTCCAAATCCTACACCAACTTGCCATTTGATGACACAAAAATCACCGTCAAACGAACGTTGTAGCAACTGTCCAGGCCTTACTGAAATTCGTGAGCACTTGAAAACAATATTTGATGAAAACCAAATTACAAGTGTGCAATTTAGTACATGGATTGGTGCAAATCGCATCACAGTCACCACTCAAGTTCTTCCTTCAGATGATTTTGTAGATAGTCTCTGCACAGCTCTAGAAATTTTGAAACCTCATGCCTACATAGCAGACCATCAAGCTAAATATTTTAAATCATTAAAAGACAATATTGTCGAAGGTCATGTTATTGTTCAATGCGATTTTGCTGAGAACTACAGCTTTGTAGTACAAGATGCTGCCCAGTCTTTCCACTGGAACAATGACCAGGCCACTCTTCTGACATCGGTTTATTATTATCGAGAAGGACAAGACATAAAACACGAAAGTATCGTAATGATATCAAATGATTTAAAACACGACACTGCCAGTTTTTTCACCTTCCAAAATATCTTGCATCGGCATCTCCAGGAAAATGACATAATTACTCAAAAATATATCTTTATTACTGATTGGGCACCACAACATTTCAAAAACAAATTTAATTTCATAAACCTTTTGTATTTCAATCACGATTTTGGCACAGAAGCAGAAATCCATTTCCATGCTACTGCTCATGGGAAAGGACCGTATGATGGGCTTGGTGGCAACATAAAACGCTTGGCGACACGGGCCAGTTTACAGTCGGCTCCAAACAAAGCAATCACTACACCTAAGCGTTTGTATGAATGGGCTAAATCATCATTGACTCTCACTACAATTTATTATTCTGATAAAGATGAAATCGACCAATATAGAAAATATCTCAAAAGCCGCTTTGATTCTGCAATACCAATACCTAGCACGAAAAAATTTCACGCTTTCATTCCGACAACTGAGGGTATCATCATCAAACAAACAAGTGTAAAAACTGTAAAGATTCTTAAATAAACCAATAAGTTATAATTTTTTTTTTTATTATATTTGACCATAAAACCTACATTAAAGCAAAAAAAAATCGGATACAACATTATTGACCTATTATTTGAATTAATGATAAGTAAGTCGCGCTAACTGACTAGACGCGAGAACGGGGCTGCCGCCGCGCTTCGGTATTATAGTACATGTAGTTCCTAAACGACTGCGCGGCCCATTATGAAACTTGGCATGGAGTATAAACACAATACAAGGTTCTTTTTAATGAACTTAAAAAAAAAATAAAAAAATGCGAACTTTGTAAAAAACGATAAAAAAACATATTTTTAATTTTTTTTCAGTGATTTTTTGGTTATTTTTGAAATCGAATTGTGAGGTTAAAAAGGTCAATAAATGGAGTATAAAATTCAGTGCTTAATTTATTTTACTAAATTTTTTTTAACTTAATATAGGAATTCAAAGTAGTACATACCTCACGGTTACCCAAATCTTCAAAGACCCATATTTTGTGAACCAGACTTACCACTGTAAAAATAATTTGTCACTGTGTCGAGGACATGTACAGATATAACATACTCAAATTTAATTGAAATCGGAAACCTGAACCTTTTTTCCCTGTCCGCTTCACGTGAAATGCCCCACATATGTGATTGTTGTGGCAAAAAAAATTTAAATTTCAAATAATTTCCGTGAAAACATGCAGACAGAGAACTTCAGGACCGCTGATTGCGCAAATATATAATAATTATGTAACTCTTAATTGGAATTTTAGTTTTTATGTTATCTTTTCTATTTTGTTTCCAATCTTGCACTGTTCGAGATAATATGACAATGCAAGAAATCAGTCCATATTTATAAAAATAACAAACAAATTTTACGGATTTGGATCACATTTTTTCATTTTATTAATGGATCAAACATAAAAGAACAAACAAAAATAGGTAAATCTACATTTTATAAAACTTGCAAAAATGTTATAGCCATGGTAATAGTCATAGTGGCTATAAGAATATTATTACTTGAAATCTACCATTTTTAGGTTTTTTAGGTTGGTGAAAACGAATTGGATATTAGATTTTTGATGTTCAAAATGTCAAATATAGCAACTGAGTTTTGTTTTCGCCTATCCTGAACAAAATGATATTTTGTTTAAATTTGAAATTTGTCGTGAATGTCCCATACGAAATATTGGACATTTTTTAAAAATAGGAATAAAATGTAATGAATTTAATCCACGTTTTTGTTTGCATGAATAAGAATCATGGCAATTAGGTGCATTGTTTATGCAAATTTCGAATCCTTATTCAGGAGAGCTGTTAATAAGCTTCAGTTCAATATAAACTGCTCTATTGGTCTAGATATACGAAAACAAAACGCAGCTAAAATAGCGAACTGCGAAGTGCAAATTCCAAATTCGAAATCTGCAACTCAAAAAATCAATTTTCGTAAAAATAAAAATTGCATCAGTATTACTATAATTAAACTTTGATAGTGTAAACCTTAATATTTTTATATAAAGGGTGTCCCATTTTAATTGACACCTCCTCTTAACTTTTCAGGTAAACAATTTAACAAAAATTTCCGAGATAAAATTTGTAGGGGTCAGAGGGAGCCAACCAATGGTGACCTTGACCTTCAATGTTGTTCTGAAGGTAATTTGAAGGTCAACTTCGTTTTTTAAATGGAAACGCTTATTTTTGACCTCAGATTCAGAAAGAGCGTTAAATTTCACATTCAGATAGGCAGCCATGTCATGGGTCAAAATTACCTCCAAAGGTCATTTAGAGGTCCCATTACTTTTTAGCTGGAAAATCATAGTTTTGCAAAAACTGACTCGGATACAAGTTGAAATGAGTCAAAGGGGGCAACTAATGGTGACCTTGACTTGGAAGGTAAATAACGTTATGGGTCAAAATTAGCAAAGCGATAAATAAAAATGTTATATTGTTACACCTCCAAATATTTTCTGTAGGCATGTAAAAGATTCCTTTCAAGTACTAAGGCCAACGTTTGTCGTTGTTTAAGGCTTTTATTTCAAATACAAAGATAGTCTTAAAAATGTTGACCCAATAATTAGGCACAATATGCAGGAACTTTGATTGACAAAGTTTTTGAACTCTTTTTGAGTTTAATTTCTAGAACTCACAGTAACTTTTAATTGTTTTCATTAACTTTAACTTTTAAGTATAATTTCGTTACAGTCAAGTCAAGGCTCAGATGAATGAGAAGTTAAAGTATTGTAGAAGTTTTTGTGATGAGGAGGATGAAATAAATTGTCTCGTTTCTTTGTTTATAGCTGAATTTCGTTGGAAAAAAATTCATTTACTCAAATCTGTTGAGACAGATGAAATATAAAGAATTTTTCTGTTTTTTTTCAGAGATATAAATAAATATAAATCTCTGTGTTGTTTGTTGTACAATTTTATCTACACAATGAATATGGAATACAGTTAAACACAAACTCGTCTTTAAATAATAAATTTTATTTTCCCTTGTTGCAAAGAACGAATCACATCTTCTTTTCTCGTATAAATGGGCTTCCGCAGAAAGGAAGGCCCGCTTAAAGTCTCATCTTACCTATATAGTACAATAAATATGTTCCAGAGCAGCTCTGGAACGTCCAAAATATTTTTCTGTCTCTGTAATAAATAATCTGCGTATAAAAATATATTCCCTGCGGACTCTAATTGACTATCTAACTAAGGTGACCTCTGGCGGTCGTCGAGGTTCGAGTGACCCACTCTTTGGTGAGTGACCTGCCGGACACTAAAAGTAAATAAATAAAAGGTATCACGCGCTCAAAGCTATGTACAGTGTGAAAGAGTTCCTATGCTATGACTAAGTTATGACTATGATTATGACTGACTCGGAACGAGTGGGCCTCCCCGGGCTGCCCGGGGAGCACTTCACAGCGCGGCTCTCGTCGAAGGGGCTTAATAGGCCATCTCTGCGCCCCACGGCCGGTACGGCTTGGCCCCATTAGCTGCATAATTTACATTCGCGGAAGCGTTGTAGGCCTGGGCGCTGCTCGACGGATATTGGGAATTATTTCCGTAGCCGATGTTCGCCGAGGAGTTCCTGTGGCTGGAGCTGGTCAGCTCGATGTAGGTGGCCCCCTGGTGGTCGTGATGATGCTCGTGGTCGGGGGCGTAGTGCTGCTGCTGGGGTTGCTGCTGTTGCTGGTCTTGGGAGGCCGCTGGGGCCTGCTGTTGTTGCTGTTGGGGCCCCACTTGTTGGGGGTGCTGCTGCAAATGACTCTGGGGCTCGTGGCCCGGCACAGTCATCAAAGAGGCCGACTCTGTCGCAGCGGTGACGGTGGTCGTGGTGCGGTTGTTGTGCGAAATCGGATGCTGCTGATGCATGCTGCTGGTGGAGGGAGGGTTCAGCGTGGGGTACGGCTGGATCGGCGGGGGCAGGTTCGGAACATAGGCGTTGCTCGTCGACTGGGTGGGATACGTCTGGTAGGTGGGGGGAGCGCAGTTCGGCTGGTAGGAGGTCGACGACCAGTTCGGACTGCTGCACGCCTTTGCAGACAGCTCCCGCTGCTGCACGAAGTACTGCAGGTGCGACATCAACCGCAGTCGGAGCGGGTCCTGAATGTCCATCCCCTCGATAGTGACCAAATACCTGGCCACCTCCGCGGCGCACTCCCGGAACCCGATGATGTGGTAATCCATTGCAAATCTTTGAGGATCGTAAGCGATGGTATCGATACCTGGAAAGAGGAGAGTATTTTGTCAGAACCTACTTCAAAAGGCTTCGGGGGGTCTTTGGGGACATTGATCTCATACCCGGCACCCTATTCTGAAAACTCATCAAACATCATTTATATCTTTCACAAAATGGTACTTATTATAGGGGGTTTCAATTCTCAGTTTTGAAAATTCGACCTAAACTTTTTGAAATTAGATAAAAATCGAGGTATGAGAGGATTTTGGGATTGTTAAATTCAAAGAATGACCTCCAAAACAACGATTTTAAGCCCTTTTAGGAGTCCTCCAATTTTTATTTATTTGACTTTATTTTATATTTTTAAACACGAATAACTCAAAAACTACTAAAACTATTTCGATGCGATTTGTACCATTACTTAAGAGGAATAGATTAGGGTTATACATAGGCTATTTATTACATTAAGTATAATATATTTAAATATATGTACATATATTTTAAGGAAACCACACGGAGAGAAAAGTTTATAGAAAAATTCCCTTACTATTACCCAAAGTGAATGCAAATGGTCAGCCAAGGAAATTTTATTTGACTTAAAATGGAAAAATTGCTTGTATACAAGGGAATTTTATTTGACTTTTTCCATTTTAAGTCAAATAAAATTTCCTTGGCTGACCATTTGCATTGACTTTGGGTAATAGTAAGGGAATTTTTCTATAAACTCTTCTCTCCGTGCACATTAGACAGTTCGAAAAATCGATTTTTTTTCTATTTCATATAGTTAGCAAAACCTCTCAAGAATGTGTTCTCAAAGTTTCAGAACGAAATTCAGATTGTTTCCTTTGCTATTCGTAGTTAAGGTAATGCTGCATCGGAGCGCTCGCTCAGATATGTCAAAAACTTAAACGCGTTTTTCTCAAAACATAATATTTTCAATTTACGAGAATAACTCAAAAAATAATTGGCCGATAATTTTCAAAGTTTACATACGTTTACCTTATGCAATTGTGAAGAATATGAACTAACAATTGGAATGGTATTACTGTTTAAAGTACTTTTTTTTTAGAATTCTCGCAGACAGCGAATTCAAGTGAAGACCGTGGGGAACTGCTGATAAGCCTGATATTTTTGGTTGAAATTATTTTAAAAAATTCCTAAATGTACACAAATATATGAGAACATAAATAAAATATAATTAAAGTTTGAAAACAGTCAATTCAGTTCTTGCTTGTAAAAAAACAATCCCAAAAAACAGATAACATCAAATGTGGAATATATGCACAAAAAATTAATGCCGTTCGCACACTATAGCTAGACAGTGTCCCCGGAAAAGCTTAAGCTATTTATATAATATATAATTAGAAAAATATTTACAAACTAATGGTCATAAAGCTGCCCAAATCCACGTTTTAGGTCTATAAATTTATAAGTGCAATATTGCGAATTTATAAGACAGCGCTTTCATGATACTCAAATTTTAATTTTAAAAGATTAGGTAATAAGACAACTGTCCAGAGAGCAGATTAAAGATGACATTTTTATGATTTATAATGATAATCCTTTTATTTTATTTTAATAATAACAATTTATGAAAAGTTATAAAATACGAAACAAAAACAAAAACAGTTCAGGAACAATTTCAAATCTTTAGATTGAGGGAAATTGGCTCAACCGGACTCACACTCGACTTGATCCCAAAACAAACCTTCTAGAAATCTTTAGACACCCTGAAAAAAGTTTCTGCAGAGTGCTATGAAAATAGGACCCTTAAAATTTGGGCAATTTCAGCATTTAATTTTGAAGCAATAAACTCAGTAGAGATGTGATGACATTTGAATTTAATTGTTGTTTAGAATGGCTTTGCCATAAAATTCGAATTACACATGCCAGCCTTAGCAATAACTTTTATGTGTCATGTAATATCTCGGGTTTAAACATGTCAAGGTGTTAACAACGCAGAAGGATCTTAAGATGTAAGATATGAATAAAATAAAAGTCCAATTCGGCGAGTAATGTTTAACCACCTCCTACCCCTTTTAAATAAAAACACAAATTAAAATATTCGGTTACGCTTGGAGATGTATTTTGAATTCTTCCGTATTCTAAATCCAATATGCTCTTCGTTTGTTCCATTTCATCCATATAAGAATATTGTATCTCTTAAAAGCATTTATTAATCTACTTTACTAATATTAGTAGAAGAGTAGCTTGAATTATTTTTTTTTTGCGACAAGGTTTTTATTTTAAATGAACGTATTATTTCAATTTCAATACAATTTAAAAACATTTATTCTTTCTTGGGTGAAAAGGAGGGAAATGGAAATAGTGAATTTCTCCTTTTATCTACATTAATTTGGTATTAGAAAAGTAAAGCGTACTATTCCGCATGTGTTATCCGCTCTACTTTTCCACCTGTTATCTTAAGAATTCTACTATTACTGCCCCACTCATTGAAATACAACCAAATAAAATAATACCGTACACAATCAGATAAAATACCCTAGTTTAGGTTAAGATATCTAGATAGATTTAGGTCTTAAAAATATTCTGCGTCTTAAAAATATTCGTCCTGGGTCTAAAGGATGGAAAGTAACAATCACCTCGCATGACAAAAAGACCTGTAACTATTCTAATGCCTATATTTTGATGATTAAATATTGATGCTGTAATTAGGTCAAACGAGGGCTTTTTTAAAATTTAATTTATTTTAATGCCCCGAGTAAACATTTTTCGTTGGCACATATACCTGTGCGCTAAATGAGGCACAGAACTCGAAGGCATAAACTCGTCCAAACCTAGCCCATATAGCGAACAAATACGCTCGTAACAGGCATGAAAATGTCCAAAGCAGGCACGAAATTTGAAAAATACATCCTTTTCCAGACACATACGCGCCCAAGGCAGGCATGAAAATTTAAAAATACGCCCTTTTGCAGGCACATACTCGCCCAAAACAGGCCCAACATTTAAAAATATGCGCGTTTTCTCGGAATATACGTACGCTCATGTGAAACTAACGAAAATTGCTACGCAGAATGTTTTTTAAACAGTCCAACAGCTCTGTGCGTATTTTATTTCATTTGGCCTGTGCTGGGTCCTTAAACTTTTATGATAGCCATAAACTTGTTTCTTTGTAGAGGACGTAAAGCGCACCGTGCCTTATTTGGGCTCTTTTATGTGTCTGTGACAGGCTACATTTTAACAACATAAAATTTTGCTACGGCCGGCGCACCGTCTCTCATTTGGGTACAAACCGGGTGTGTCGTGCCTCTTTCGTGCTACGTTTAGGCCTGTTAAATTTTTACTCGTGCCATCTCTATAAAATCAGGTGAAAAAAGCCTAGAAGCATAAATTGTAATAAAGTATTCAGGATTTATTATAAAGAATAAAAATTGCTGTAACATGTTTTTAGGACATGCCCCTTTGAGTTTGTAAATCATTTTACTTCTGTAAATTAAAGAAATCAATAAAATTCTCATCAAATTCGGGTTGTGCCTACTAAAATTTCAATTTACGGATTTTATTCAGGTTTTTAAGGGCAGTTCTGATAAGTACCCAATTTGAACCTGAAAGAGCCGGGTACTCACCTCGGCTATCATCCAAAGGACAAGTCGCTCGATGCGGGGTAAGCTTTTACAGTCGTGTTCCCACGCATTTACCCAGGAATGACCAAAACACCCCTTTTGCCGCAATATGCTCCGGGGTACTCAGAGCGATTAGAGGCACAATAAAATTTGTGTTGGGACCAATTTTTAAAACCGTTCCCACGTTTAGGGGACGCCCGGCCAGAATTGGTCCCGGGCGTCGACTTCCCCTTCCTCGTTACTGCGCCGCGCCGACACCAGCGACACCGCCAGCAACCAGTGGGACTGGAAGTTGGAAGCGCCCGTTCCCACACAATTTCGCGCCTGCAGAACTCGACGGCGATCCGCCCCTGCCGCACTGCCGCACCGGGGTGGTTTCGTGAGAACTCCCGAATCCTGGCCCGGCGGCCGCGGGGTGAGTTCGAGGCCCGCGAACCCTCAGGACTCTGCGCCAAGAAAAGAAGGTGCGTGGTGGTGGCTCGGTTTGAGTTATTAAAGTCGAAGAGTCGTGCAGTTCGCACGCCGGCAGGGACCCGGCAGATTAGCCGGCGAAGTATGAAACGATCCACCGATTGACTTCTGCTGCAGGTTAATGAATTAATCCATGGGACCTTTTATGATTCCGTCCAACTTTCGGACTCTCTGAATTATTAATTTATTAACACGGCACAGAAGGAATTTTCGATATTAATACTCCTCCGATGAAAGCAGAACTTTTCTTTTAACTTCTACCTTCGGAAGTGTGAGAGAAATCTCCCCTTTTAAGTTAGTAATTATTATTCTATGAAAAAATTTATGTTGAGCCACGAGTTGCTTTTACGTTCAATTTAGATAATGGAAATATCTTTCAGCAGGAGAGGGATGTGCTGAAATTTAAATTTCATTTCATTTAATTTGATTAGGAGGACCGGATGAAAGGGGTAGATTTTCTTGGGTGGAAAAACAAGCTCTGCTCCGTATGCGAGAACTGGTTGTGTGTGCCAAGATTTAAGGGTTTAAGGACTCAATCAAATTCGAGAGAAATCTGATGGAACTTTTCATGCAGTTAGTCAGCAAAATTGGAACAGTATAAAACTTTGTTTCTTGAAAATTTCTCCTACATTCTATTAAATTAGCCACCTTCCATCCTTCCGAACAAGAAAACAGGATTAATTAATACTCCTTGTTTCTTTAGTGATTTGATATAAAATCGGATACATTGTTGTGAAATAACAAGGTTAAAAATTAAAATGGGTTTTTAAAGTCAATCTTGTAGTTTGTTTCCAAATTAACTACAGATTTTTCCGATTTTCGGTGTTCCCTATTGAAATAAATTAACATTTTTTTCTGCTAGTGTAGGGCATCTTCGCTGATTTAAGTAGGTACAACAAATTAATCAATGTCAGAAAATGCAACAAAAAAATTCGAAATTTATGTCGTAAGTACTTAGATTATGAGTTTTGAAGTAATTTAAAATAAGTATATGATGTCTTCGCCGTTGTTTTTTGAAATTCATAATTAATCCACTTATTGTTTTATATTTTTTGACTTTTTGTTTTTTTTTTTCAAATTGTAGAAGTAAAATAGAATATAATTAAGAGATTCCGTGTCCCTGTGTCGTTGTCGAAATATTCCGTCAAATTAACTTTTTTTATAAACGAATTTATTTCATACAGTAATGAAATTTAGTACAGCACTGAAACATACTCATGAAAAATGTGGCACCTAAAAGTTCTTACATAATAGAAAGATAAAATCCAAACTCTCATATTAATTTCGTTCTGAGTTCTTTTTAACTCTAGTTTTAAGGACGATTCGATTTGAAAATAGTTTGCCGAATCACTTTGGAGGATTTTACTCTCTTTAAGCCGAAGTTCTACAAAATTAGATTGCTGGCAATTCGTTTGTTCTTCATCAATCCAACAATTTATAAAACTACAAATTACAAATATCATAAATTCGTTGTTTGTCGTCATTTTACTTTTGAGTATTTATACATTTTGTATTTTTATGCTTATAAAACTAAGAATGTGTAAGTGTATAAAAGTGAATTTATAGTTATTGGATTTGATAAATAAGTGGCATTCAGTGCACGAGATTTGGAGATGATCAAATATAACTTTCTATAAGACTTACAGAATTGTATTTTTCTAAATAGAGAGTGTGGTCCTCTTTTGAGGAAGGCATTACGTAAAAACATGAAAGTGCGGAGT
Source organism: Eutolmus rufibarbis (assembly GCA_963920795.1). Classification (NCBI taxonomy): domain Eukaryota; kingdom Metazoa; phylum Arthropoda; class Insecta; order Diptera; family Asilidae; genus Eutolmus; species Eutolmus rufibarbis. Next base: position 25,569,563 of record OY987205.1, read on the forward strand.
TTAAAATGGGATAAAAGGGGGCTAGCTAATATTAAATTGGATTAGGGTCCAACGTGGTCAAATTATTGTAACTAAATCTAAAAACATAATGAACTGCAGAGTTGACAGTGGCGTTTAATTTGCGCAAGCTGACAGAATTTAGTTTACAGTAAATTAAAACAATCGCAAACATTCCTAGAGCAAAATGACGCAGAAAAACTACGGGTTCAATTATGCAAAAAGTATCCTAGAAAAAGTGCAAGAGACATTTATTATGAAATTTTTCAAAGAGATTACTGCAGTTTTTCAGTAAAAAATGTAAGAAGAAGATTAAATAAAGCAAAACTTTTTGATAGACTAGCTAGAAAAAAATCACTCTTATCGAAAAGGAGTAGGATGAAACGCCTCGAATTTCCTATTCCAGAAATACCAACAGGATAATGACCCCAAGCACATCGCACAGCCAGTAAAGCGATGGTTGAATTCTTACTTGTTTAAAGTAATTACAAAAACCAAAGAATTAAAAATCCATCACAAAAGAACGTCCAAAGGTTAACAAAATCCTTACCAAGACGATGTGCGGAAGTCTTAAAAAAAAGGTTTCCCAAACAAACATTACATTTACTTATGGTAAGTTAAATTTATATAAAGGAATGTTATATCGTTATCGTTTACTTAGTTATGTTAATTTTCATGCGTGTTTCTCGAAATTATATTTTTACAACTCATAGGTCGGATAAATAAAGTTACCAACTCAATCAATTTAAAGCTAAATCGAATATCTTTATTATATCACTGGTTTAACTAACAAAATATGTAAAATTATTGAGACACAATATTCCTACAATTTGTGAAATAAAATATAATCCTAGTTTGGGCGATAGTGACACACTTACCTACCGATTAAAAATATATGGGTAGACCCACGAAAATTGGATAGCTTTGAATGAAATATTGTGCTTACTATAAATTAAATGCAAATGTTTTTTATTATTATAGAATTAGCGAATAATATATCATATTTTTGAAGAAATTGTTTCCTGGAGACCAACATAAAGCCAGGGAGATTGATGAAAAAAATGCATGCCAAATGCAACAATGACGATAGATGACTTACAAATTTAACTTTTAGATTCTATTTTTAGTGGAAAGTGATATCTACCTATGTTCTTTTCTGGAACATTTCTAGACACATTGATTTAATAGTTATAAATTTTCGAAGGAACATTTTTTTGATGGCTTCATGCCAGTGGCGTGATGTTTTTAGTGTTGTAATTTTTTGACCCGGTGGTCAAAACATTTGAATTTATATGTTGCAATTAAATGCGATTATATTGAAACTATGTTTTTTTAACAGCACTAAGCATTCCCGTGATCATGATAATTGAAAAACTATTAATGTGATCGATATCAAATGTTGTGTAATAAAAGGAAGGGTATGAACGAAGAGTTTTTGATTTTACCAAAAAATTGCAGAAAAACTGAAATTTGAACATCTCGAAAATGAACTGTTCGCTAAAAATATTATGATTTTTTAAACTAAGTAAGTAGTAGTCACCGGAGATTGGGTGTAACTATTTCGGCGAATTTTGAGTAATTCTTACGAAAACCATTATTGAATTTCTATCAATTTATTTATTCGCTCCAAAGAAAAGCATGAATATCACATCGATTTTACTAGGTCGGGCTGTATAAACCTCTTAATAAAATAATTTTTCAATGAAGAGTCTTGCTAACCGCCAACGTATCCATTTTTTAAAAAGATAAATTCGCTTTTTTGATGAGAAAGACCCTTAAATAAAGTTTATACGTAAAACAACTTTAAAAACTTTCTCATCATGTTGTAAGTGTAAATATCGTTTAAATTGAGAGTATCGCACATAAACTTGATCTGTTTATCAACGTGGTAATCATTTTCGCACAGAACCGGAACAGAAATTTTAGATAGTGAATTACAACCGCATTCGTCAAATGAAGCCAAATTGAGTCCCACCTCCCCCACATCCGGACACTTGCCACTGGTCACCGATCAACGATTTGCGCAGCACCTCGCCGCTTGGTCGACTTACCTTTGGCGTGCAAATTCTTAAGATGCTCGACGGTCAGCTGGAGGATCTCGGCCTTCTCGAGTTTCGCGGAGCCCTGCTTTTCGTAGGCGGAGGGCACGAGTCGCTTGAGTTCCGAAAGCGAGGAGTTGATGCGGTCCCTGCGCTTCTTCTCGATGACCCCCCTCCGCTTCTTCCGGCTGAGCAGCTGACAGCTGCTGTTCTCCCCCGGCGAAGTTCTTAAAGAAAAAGAAAATTTCACGGTGATCAGATGGCGCCTCCAAGTCGTCGGGATCGGGAATATTTACTGCTCCTTGGAGGACTCCTCCGAGTAGAGCTCCTCGCAGTCGCTCTCGGAAAGCGCACGCTTCATGGCCCTGGTCTGCGGGGGGACCCACGGGTTCTGCGGGGGTGTGGCCGGATATCCCCAATGCAGCGGTGCGTGGTGCAGGTTGGGGTCCATTCCGCTCTAAAAATCACTGTTTAATTCGAACTTACACAAAAACGAACACGATCGCCACGGGCAAAATGTCTAATTAAATATTTCACTTAAACCAAAAAACAGGATGGTAATTTGCAAAATTAAGAAAAGCCAGACGAGCGCCAGCCACCAAAAAGTTTCCCGAAGGAGCACAAGCGAAGGAAACGGAAAAGACAGTGCGCGCGCGCGTGTGTGGACACACGTGACTTATCGTGTGCATGAACGTCGTTCGACTGACGTTGTGACGTGCGTCAAACGCATGCAGTACATGTGTCATCCCCACCCCAGACCCGGCCGAGTACCACCCTCTGCTGGCCAGCGTGCCATTGGGAAGAGCTTCCACCGCGGGCAGCCCCCGCTGCCGCGACCCCGTGCACTGCACCCAGCGCTAGTGCTAGGGGTGGCCGAAATCATCCCTCGACCCTAGCCGGCAGCAACAATTTCTACCCTTTGCGCCCTTGGCGCAACAAGGACAGGAAGTGCGTCCGGGCGAGACGCCCTGCGTCGAGGGCGCTGCCTGCGAATCAACAAGAAGCCCACGTGGAAGGAGACGCGAACAAAGCGCCACAATTCGCAAATAACGCGCTCGTTACGCCGGTGCTCTTGTCCCGTTATTATTCATTGACGCAATTTGTTAAGACGCAAACCGAAGTGCCTTTGTGCCGCCGGCCCTCAAGACGCGCACACGACCGCCGGTGGTCGTGTGCTCGCCGATGGTCCGGCGACGGCTGATTGCATCGCCCGCGGTTTGCCGGCGGCGTGTGCGCGGATGCCACCTAAATCCGCGGACCTTCATCGGGATGTCGGTCACTGGGCAAAGTGCATTCTAGCACCTGTTATGACATACCTGGACCTGGATGCTGTACGCAAACTTCAAGGTAAGATTTATTTAGTAACAAAAATTAGAATTAGACCCGTTGTGAAAGAAATCACAGTAGCATTCGGATTCGTACAATCACTCGTTTTTTATTAAAGGGGGAGAGTCGTATAAACGGCCCTTTTTTAAAGAATATTCTTAAAGAAACGGAAAAGTTTATTGAATCAAATCAAAGTATAAATTGTAAAATATTAGATATACAGGGTGTTTCGTTAAGGTTTGAACAGGGGTATGCCAATCGATTCTACGTGGTCTCCTGATCGACGTTTGTTCGATGCAGTTTTTTGCCGAGAAAAGCCACAAGAAAGAGACGCTTTTTATCAGAAAAAATTTCAATCTTCCCATACAAAAAAATCGTCAGAACGAAGAGCCAAAGACAAATTTTGGGCATTGAAATTGCCTTTTTCGAAGTTTGACGCGGCCTCTCTCGCTTGTTTATTGACAGATAGGGTCGTCAGACTTATGCTTAGAAAGCTTAAAGGCTCAGCTTTCTAACACGCTATCAACCAAATTCCCACGACGCGACGTCTCTCAAAAAATTATAAACCATTTTCTTCGTTCACCTCTTCCAAATTTTCAATTGCGATTTTAAAGGTGACGGACCGATTTTAACCGGTTTCATGCCAAATGGCATAAATTTTTTTACTGTTTTAAATCGTTTGCTTTTTAGTGAGTCAATCAACCAAAGCTTTCTAAAAAACATGTTCTATCATAATTTTTTCTGCTCTTTCCGAATCCGGCGACAGAATTGTTCTATCTGCCGCCATTTTGTAACTATGGCAGCTGAAAGCAGAAAAAATGTGAAAATGCAAATTTTTTTTTCCAAACAATCGTAAATTTGAACAAGAAGCCACTTAGATAGATTTGGATTTTGCAAATCCGACTTCTGATTCATGAGTACCAACCCCGAAAACTCCTATATACCAAATTTGGTCCAAATCGGTTAAAATTTGGAAAATTTGTCCGTCATATTGGATCCGCCATCTTGGGTTTTGCAAATCTGACTTCAGATTCGTGATCAGCGACCCCAAAAACCCCTTTATACCAAATTTTGTCTAAATTAGTTGACTTTGTAAAAATCGTCATTTTTTGCGTGGTTATGGCCGCCATCTTAAATCCGCCATATTGAATTTCCTTACTTTATCGGTGCTATCTTTTAGAAAAATCGATTATGCCACCAGATACGAAGTATTAGCCTCTTATCTAAGTGGCTTCTTGTTCAAATTTACGATTTTTTGAAAAATAAAATTTGAATTTTCACATTTTTTCTGCTTTCAGCTGCCATAGTTACAAAATGGCGGCAGATAGAACAATCCTGTCGCCAGATTCGGAAAGAGCAGAAAAAATTACGATAGAACATGTTTCTTAGAAAGCTTTGGTTGATTGGCTCACTAAAAAGCAAACGATTGAAAACAGTAAAAAAATTTATGCCATTTGGCATGAAACGGGTTAAAGAAGGTCTCCGAACAAACAATGATCAGGAGACCGTGTAGAATCGATTGGCATACCCCTGTTCAGAACTTAACGGAACCATGTATGTAAAAAATTAATTTTTTCCGCAAATAACATGATTATTGTTTAAAGGGTTACACCACCTTGAGATTTTCAATAAATAAAAAATTTTTTTTTTGCCTAGATTTATTATTAATACTCTTAAGGGTATTTTAAGCGCTTCCACATGTCAAAATTCCAATTATGTATTATCTAAATTACAGCCAATTAAAATGAGCGCGGCAGCGAATATTCCTTGCATTTTACGTTTAAACTTTTTTACTTTTGTGTTTTTCTCGTAACTACGTTTTTCTACTTAACCGATTTTAATAAAATTTAAACCACATATTCTTTATAAAATTATCTAAGATGTAGCATACGCTTTTTTGATTGAATCCCACGTTAATTATCTATAAATTTTTAAAGCTCAACATTTTCATAAAAACCTGTTTTTTCCAAACAGATGTCATTTATACAAAATAATTGTAAAACATTTTTCCGTTGCTACATCTTAGCTATTACATTTCAAATAAGAAACATTGTTTTTTAATATTTCAGACGATGTCTGATAAAGAAAGTACATATGTACACCATAAAGAAGGATTTTGATGACCCTGTTATACTTGATGGCTCATATCTCCGCCATTTTTTAACACTACAATCATATGTGTATAATAAAAATTATTTTATATATTTTATAGCTTCGCCAAAACAAAATTTTCTTTTGTTTCTTGTTTTTGTCTTAGACGTTAACCTCTTAAACAATGTAAATATTTATGTGCCCCCATCAAAATGTTTCTGATTTCAAAAAATATATAAAAACAAACATTTTAAAAAAAATCATCAAAATCGAACTTGTTCGTGAAGATTATGAAATTTTAATGATTTTTCCACTTCATTGATTCGATTGATATCAAGATTTTAAATTTTGAGAAAATGCACTAAATTGCCAAACGTTGAACTTTTTAGATTAAGTTTTAACGCAAAATGGGTATAAATCCAGGCAATTTGATTTAATTTTCCCAAAAGAAAAAAAATGTGATTGGATATACATAGGTAACAATTTATAAATTTCAATTCAATGTAAATTTTTCTGCTAAACCTAGAAGCAGACCCGAAAAAAAAGTAGGAGATAGATAACTCACTGTAAGTAGTACAAAAAATAAAATTATTTATTGAATTGCTTTATTATTTTAAAATATTAAGATAATAAAGTGTAAACGGGAGATGCGGGGTTTACTTTCTGTCGCTTACTTCAAATTGCTGTAACTCAGGTGATAATTGGAATTTTGACATGCGGAAACGCTTAAAATATATTCTTAATACTAGTAATAAAGGTTAATAATAAATCCAGGCGGTACCCTTAAGCAAAAATCGTCACGTAAGAAGAAGCGCCGCAACCAAAAGAGCCATGTGTGGACCTCAGACGGTTTAATAAATAAAATAAAGAGAAAAATCAAAATTGAAATCACTTTTCGGTGTATGCAAGTTTTTTTGAACATTTTATTAATCAAGGATAATTATTTGTATTTCATATCCACAAAAATAAAACCTTTGTATATCATTTTTAATCCTCGATTTAATAAATAATTAATTTATTAACTGAATTATACTTCACGAAAAATTTAATTTCGCTTCATTGGATCGGCGAAATTCCTCGGGGCTCGTCCAATATATTGTAATATGTTTTAAAGCAACATAACTCGACTTATTTATTATTATCTATTCCTATATTGCATGATTTTTACAACGTTGTTTAACAGTTTCGGATGTACTGGAAAAAAAAGTAAATTCGTCACATTTTATAACTCCACTGTTGTAGTTCTGATTCAAATGCCGCTTTAATCCGACAATACAATTTTTTTTATTGAATAAAACTGACAAAATGTAGTTCTCATAAATATTTAAAAAAAAGCAATTATTCTTTCTCTGATAGTTGCATGCAAATTCAGTAAAGATAGCTCTGTTTTGATATAATGAACGACCCAAATGTAAATTGAATGAAATCGATTAATTTCGACATGTAACCTGCACCGGCAACATGCAAACTCAATTCATGATAATCGAATGCAAATAATTTTAGAGATTAAGCAGATATACCATAAAAATGTTATCGGAACCCAAAAATGTTAATTATCTCCCGAAATGATTCATTGCGAACTACATTTATTTTTAAAGTTATCTATAATTAATGATGAAAGACTTTTCGCTTTAAAAATATTTTGTATGTAGAAGTGACGAATTTCATTGAATTTTATTCTATCAGTGTATTAATTAATTTGGATAATAACATTTACATATTATCACCTCTTAAAAATGGCTTAGTTAGTTGAAACGATTTTTCTATGACTGGTAATGATAGATGTATGTAGATAGATTTGATGCTCAATTAAATTTTTGGTTTGTTTAGTTCAGGCATTTAATTAGACCTTTTATAAAACTTTTTGTCCCCCTACTTTTTGTTGGTTTAGACTCTCTATGCTCGTTAATAGTTACTCAATTGATTTGAATACAACTTTTACCGTCGTGTAGGTATGCCATAATTTCCAAAGAAGGCGATATTTTATTACACTGAGTTATATTGGCAACCATGAATTTAAAATTTCAAGGAATACCACGACAATTTGTACTTAAGAGTTTTCAGGATTGCTAATTTCAGATTCTCTATCCAATTGATCGACTTTTAATATATGTATTATTTATTAAATACATTTTGAAAAATCAAAATGGCAACCAAAAATATTTAAATGTGATTCAATCAAAATGAGTACATGGCAATTTTAAGGATTACTGAAGTCCAATCTGCGATTAATATTTCAAATTTAAAAATGTATGTTTGACGGTTAATCGAATATGGCGACGCTGGGTCATGGAAATAGACTTTGTGCGGCATTGCAAAGGTCGAAAATTGTTCGTAATTTTTTAATGTTATTACTATAAATCTACATAAAAACATTTCATAACAAACTTAAATAAAATTTAACATCATGTAAAATCTTAAAATGTCATGATTTCAATTTAATAACCAAAATTAGTGTACAGTATTCGACAATATTTTATGGAAAGTCCATAGACTGGGGCTGATTTTGAGTCACTGAATGTAATATTATAACCCAAAACATAAGCGCATGTTAATACTGCTCACAATAAAAACTAATTTGACTTAACAATACAAGTCCAATATCTTCGATTGCACTCTTTTGCTCGCCCTTAGTAGTGATGTCAACATGTGGATCGTGCAATTATTTATGACATTTTTATCCCTTTGCATGAACAAATGCCACGCTTCAAAAAGCGTAAAGTTCACGGCGTTTCGGAAACTTCTAAGAAAAAAGGCTAGAAAGAGCAAACGTAATATTTGACTAGCACGTTGGTGATCGTGTTTTCGGACGAGAAACTTTTTGTCTTGGAACACCCGCATAATGCTCAACATGACAGATTGTAGGTAGTATCGATAGAAGACATTCCGGAGGGTCAGAGAAACGTTCCTAGATGTCAGAGTGTAGTCGCAGTATTGGTTTGGGGAGCAATTTGTGAGCACGATAAATTTCCCATGGTATTCATCGAAAAAGGTGCCACAATCAACGCCGAATATTATAAAACGGAAATTTTGGGAAAAATTGTTGCCCCAAACTTACAACGCATCTACGGAGAAGATTACTACGTCTTCCAACAAGATAGAGCATCAGCCCACACAGCAAATGTGGTTCAAGCTTGGTGTAGCGCCAATTTTACTGATTTTCTACTCAAGGATGAATGGATACCCAGCTCGCCCGATTTAAACCAGCTGGATCTTTTCGTATGGTCATACATGCTTTCGAAACCTAACGACTTTAAAATTGCAAATATGACGCAGTTCAAGAGGGTTATTCGGCGCCGTGTGAGACGAAATGCCGATAGAAGCCGTCCATGCCGCTTATGACGGGTTTGAGAAGTGTTTGGGACTGGCTAATGAGGTTAAAGGTGGAGCCGAAACACTTCTTGTAACGCTTCGTTGTAAATGTGACTGACAATTTTAACAATACATATGTATTGTATATGTATATTTGTAATGATGGTTTTTATTTAAATAGGTCAGAATAGCTCGCTTTTTCAACATTGCAAATTTAATACTTGTGTCTGTTTATCTGTTTGTGAATTGAGTTATCATAGAAACAATTTCGTTTAGTACCTATCCAAACAGCTTTGATGAAAATTGTTTCATCTTTTACTAGTTTATGTGTGTTTCGTTGATTTTAATAGGTTTACGATATTGAGATTTAGTATAGTATAGTATTTGTCTTTAAAAAAAATATTTTCAAAATATATCATATATAAAATAAATATTAAAAATCCGAGGCTCTATTAAAAAAAACTTAAAAATCCTTTCTTTGCTGTTAAATAAAAAGGATCTGTCTTTTCTCAACTAGATTTCACTTGTCTTTTATCTACATATGATGTAAAAAGTAAAAACTAGTCCATGCCTGAAAAAATGAGAATATTTATTAACTTTTAATTAGCTTTTACGAAATAATTTATTTATTTTTGTCTCATATATGCTTGTATCAAATCGGAAATCTGAATTCAAAGAAATAGATTCTTTTGTGCACAAAAATTAATTCCAAGATCACTTCATTTTATCGTTTAAAACATTCAACAATTCTTAGTCTTAGAGGTAAATTGTTCAAGTCGACTACCACCGCCACAAAATGTTTTTATATTACAGAATTTTTTTCAGATCTGGAAATTATCATTATTATCATAAGTATATTATTGATGACATAGTCAAATTAGAAGATGATTGCTGGGCATTGTTCAAACAATGTTCTATAAGTTAGATTAGAGTTTTTTAGAAAAATATAATACTGAATAAGAGTGAAAAATTAAAAACTGTCGGAAAATCACAAAAATTACAATTTTTTGCAAAAGAATTATAAATAATCAGACGTAGGTAGATATTATGTACACTCATTACATGTATAGTTAAATGTCCATAAAAAACTGGATGAGAGTCGAATGATTAAAAATATTTATAATTACATATTATGAATTTAAGTTTCCTTTTATGCTATTACTTAAAAAATAGAAAATAAAGCAACTACATAATACATAAATACCTAGAGAAAATTTGAAATTAAATTCGCTTAATTGTAGAACCCTCGAAGAAAATATCCTTTAACTTTTAGCCTTAAAAGGATTCAGGGACGTCTTTCAATAAATGTCGCAGCCTAGGGCCAATAATTTTTCGTTCACAAAAAAAAAGTAATGTATTGCGGGAAAATACATCAAATGAAAAATCCAAAAGCCGTCGCGACGCCACCGACTAGAAAGATTCATTGAGCTCCCTCTGGCCGGCCCACCCCTCGCAGCACTCGGGCTCCGTCGGTAAACTCGTGGGAACTCAAATATTCGCCACGTTCTCACACACGCCGAGCACGTGCTGGCGGAGGATTGCCGCCGGGGGCAGTCGATCTGTGGGAAATTTTTTACCTTACCGCGCGAGGCGAGTCCTTTGAGGCGGGCGACTTCACTCTAATTTTTTATGAGCCCATGGAATTTTGAAGTATCGCCGAATGCCTCCTTCGAATATGAAACAAGTTTGCTACTTGTTAAGGGCCCTGGAGTCGGAGTGTCTCCACTTTTTTAAAAGTCCTGCCGGGTGCTTAACCGGTGCCAGGAGCGCTCTGCCCTCGTCCCTCGCCCCGCGATGATGGCGTTTAACCAAATCCGCGCTTAATTAAGGCAAAGCTTTTGAATCTTGGTGTTTCGTGCAAGGGAAATGAGGTAAATTAGTTTTAATTAATTTTTGTCGTTTGGATTAATGTTGCTTTCTTAAGTTCTTATCTTAATTCAATTATTTTTTATTATCCCGATAGTACACATTTTTGGATAGTGCATAATTTAGACCAAATTAAGATATGCAGTACAAATTAAAATATACTTTGTGCTAATGTATGTATAACTTTAGACGATAATTTAATGTTTATATTAAAATGTTTAAAAGCGGTTAAAAAAGCTTAAAAAGAATTAAACATTTTTGATTTTCCTTTTGCTTTCATGTTCAAATGGAAATGAATGTGCAGTACACTCGCGAGTATATGAACTAATTATTATAATATTTGGTGTATTTATGTAAGTATATAAACATTCATTACTTGAAAAAATGTAAATACAGTAGAACCCCGCTTAACCGACATAAAGAGGGAGCCAATTCGGATAATGATTCTTTTCGGTTAAGCCATGAACATTTAACACAGCCTAAAAGGTTTAGAAAGTCAAAAAAATTCAAAACTTTCTTTGTAGGCTAACTTACGCTCTTTTATATACATAGTTATAATTAGTACATTTAACTTGCTTAGCTTTAACTGACAAACGCACAAGTGTGCAATACAAGTTGAGCGTTGAATTCACAACATATTCGTTCAGTGCGGATCTTCAAGGGGTCTTCGAACACAATTGCTCCACTAGCTACATATATTTTTGTCTGTAGAATATTCTTTTATGCACAATAACTTCTACAAAAATGTATTGATTTACATTTTCGTTTTTAAACGTATATCTCAATAAAAACTCCAGACCAACTGATGTTGCTGCCAACGACTCATGAGTGTTCAAATTCTAAACTTTTCCGATTTTCATAACATTAAGTACATGAGGTTTTTGGTTTTATGTTAACTCAAGATGGCGAAATGTCAAATTGTTAAAATTTGTATGATTTTTTTGAAAACGTGTATATAGGGGTTTTGGCGAATGCTGATTTAAAATCAGCTTACATATACATATAAAATAAATAGAAACAAATATAGCACACTCTCCAATTATCAAGCTGCCAATCTAAAGTTTATTTTATTACACCGTTTTTAAAACTTTTCAAATCGATAGTGTAGTGTAGAATTGCATCCTGCCCGCAATATCTTATGAAGTAGTTAAGAAAATTTTAAGGCTTTTGACTATTCTATTATATATTTTGTGATTGAAGAAAAACATATTCAAAACATATTCCTTTGGCGATGCAAAGGAACATTTTACGTGTTATAATACTTATAACAGTTTCAATCAGCATGAAATAAAAATACAATTTGTATGTTGTATATGAGCAGTAAAAAAAAATTTAAACGAACAATAAAATATCTTAAAATGAGTAGGTACCTTCTTGAATGCGTGATCAGATAGTAAAATGAATAATTGGGCAGTAACGCGTGAGGAGTTACTAAATCAGAATCGATCTACTGGAATCTAGAAATATTAGATTAAGTATTTCTGTAAATTTTGTATAAAAAAAAAAAACTACAGTAAATAGTAAATTAGTATGTGTACTTCTAGATAAATACATATTTTTCGTGCAGGACAGCAAGCATTCGTGTTTGTTAATGCAAATATTTATTGATTACACCAAGAACTGCAGAACTATTTCTACAACTGCCCAATCATTCTTTTTACCGCTCAAATAATATCATAATTGCACAGGATATTTATTTAATTTAGCGCTCGGTTACGTTTCGTACTGTCACTGTGGGATTTAATAACTATTCAAATTATTTTATATTACCAGCTACATTTTACTGCCACAATTAACTTACTTGTTAAATACTGCAAAAAAAGTTAACATTCTTTGTGGAACTCCTTCTCTATTGCTTTTGTCGAAGAGCCGTAGAAAATCTTCAGTATTGCCAACAACTTGCTTCCTCGTAAGTATAAAAATCTTCTAAAGGGCTTGAGCAGAAAGTTCTAAACTTGTTTCTCTCTAATGATATAACCATATTAAAAAGGTAGGGATCAGTATATGAATAATTTCAAATCAACGCTTTCGAATTTGTGTTCTTCATTGCTTATTGAATGATTCGCATTCCCGTAAGGTTTGATTGTTATTTCCCAGGTGTATGTATCAATATTTATTTTAGTAGGTTCCCGATTTAAAATTATTCAAAACAGTTTTTTGGTTCCAATATCTCCGTGAAAGTAGTACGAGGCAAAAACCTTTCAAAAAAAATTTGATTTTTGCGAACCAAATTGAAAGCAAATTTTATAAAAGTGTACATATATTTCAAAATTTCTATATCTACAGTTTCCTACACATTAAAAGATGTTTACAATACAAATATCGGTACATTTCACTTCTTAAACCCAAATTTTGCAAGTTTCGCAACTCCCGATTGCTTTTCTTGCGGCTCTTCTTGAGATAATCTGCGCTTAATTCCCACAGCAGCCTGCTTCGCGTCACTCAAAGACGCTTTGACTTTGTACTCCTTCATCGCAATCTTGGTGAGTTCGGCCCCAGTGGCGTCGGGATGCTTCCTCTCAAGCTCGGCCTTATTCCCATTGTACCACAGCATGAAGTTGTTGCGCGACGCATTCTGCGGAAGAGATAGCGAGTTTAATCTCATTTTAAAAATGCAACTTTTCCCGAGGAAAATTAAAAATGCAAAGAGCTAGTGTGCACCTCATTCTTGGGCTTGTTTTCATTGTTAATGGAGCACGGAATGACTTCGCTTTCATCATTTGTCGCTTCAGCCTGGCTGGCTTCATTCGGGGGAGTTGTTGACTCCACTTCAGTGCTTTGCCTGCGCTTAGGCTCGAAACTAATCGCCTTTCCGGTTAAGTGACTAAGTGGGTTCTCCTTCGGCGCTGCTGAACTACTCAGAGAACTTTTCTTGAAAGGATTCCGCTTGTGACTACTAAGCATCATTGGTTTCTATAAAAAATATGCATTTTTCAACATAATTATTAAGTGTTTTAGTGTTTTTCTCATAAAACTGCTCCTTAAATTATATCACTCGGACACAAAAATTACTTTAGTTTGACAAATAAAAAAAAATGTTAAAAATAAGAAATTATTATAAAGTATACAAATAATTAATTTCCATAAAATTGATTTGCCCTTCCAATGGTTCTTCGGTGTAAACAATTAATTAAGCATTATAGATAAATTCGATTTCGAAAAAGTTTCAAATTAGTACGACAAATATTTGGTAAAAAAAAAAAACAATGTTATAACTTATTAATAATAAAAAGAAGTTTCGCTATTTTATTAAATTAAAATAGTTATTATTTCTAAAGACGAGTCTAACCAGGAATTCTTGTAATCAAATCAAATTTTTTACATTTTTGAATTCTCTATATTTACATTTATCTAATTAAAGGCCAATTATTTAATAAGATCAAGTTTTGATTCTGAGCATGTAAAATTCAAAAAGAAATGTGCTCTACACAAAAATATTACAAAAGTTAAATTGCATTTCTTCTTTTGCAAACATTGTAAACATTTTCAAATGTCCAGCATTTTTTTAAGGAGGCATATAAACTTAGCAAGGTAAAGTACAATTTTATTTAAATCGATTATATTTTTTATCTACTGGAAAATTTAAATCAAAGTTCCTACAATTTGTTTTTAGCAAAGCTATATCGTTTTTTTTTTTTCTTAAAGACTTTAAATATAAAAAATGCTTATTTAAATGTTCCGGAAACTTTGCAAAGATCAATTTTGGGATTTGTACGAGAGGCCGATTTATACTTTTTAACGAATCTAAAATTCGCTTACTAGTTGTGAGTATTCAAGCCTCAAATTTGAACTTTGATACAATCTGTTCAGTTATTCAGTCTATTCACATATTTATCGGTTATTAGCAAAAAATTACATATGGGTCGTTCTACTTTTCTACCGACAATGACGTGTCTCCTCTTGAAAAAAAATCGGTATTCGTCCAAAATTGCAGTTTCTCAAATTTTATTTTCACAAGAGTTTTTTGGACCATACAGAGATTATAATAATACTAAAATCCCGTTTTTATTGTTTTTGGTTTTTACAAAAATTACACAATTACATTGTGACAGAGTAGTCGAAATGTGTGACAGAGGTGTTTTACATACAAATAAAATGCGTCTCTTTGCGCCGCCTAATGTTACAAAATGATCTCGCTTAGAAAAATCATATAGAACCCTTTAATATAAAATTATTTATTGAACTTCTGAAATATTATCATTCAATTAATTAGAATATAATAAACGTAAAGGTTCATACTATTGAAAAAAAAAATATTTTATCGTTGTCTCCGGTTTTGTATGTTTTTTCTTTACACTCTCTGTCACGCATTTTTCAAAACGAAAAACGCTTCTTACCTGTTTGACCTTCAACACTAAGCAACAGTACTGTGTCCTCTTCCCCCTTGGCCACACGCCTTGAGGCCCCACCCGGGAGCGAGCCGAGGGGGTCGCGGAACAGAGGTGCGTGTGTTTATTCGGCTACCATTCCGTCACGAAAGTTACTACTTTGAAATTTTATTATAATCCCCTTTTATATATGTAATATTTTTATTTCCCAGTAAAGCTGTCATAATCACCTACTTTTATGAACAAGTCGTAATTTTGTAAACGCTAAAATTCTCGAACAATGTTATTTTACACTTCTGTTATGAGGCACCTCTGTCACAAAATTTATCACTCGGATTGTCGGTAGAAAAGTAGAACGAACCATATATCAAAGTTCAAAGTGAAGAATCTTTTAACACTAATAAGTTGTTTGCAAATGTTGTGAGTAGATTTCGAAATATCTAATTAGGTAGCAATACTTTAGTTACCACAACAATTAATTCTGTAAAGGCATTCAAGGGACAACGTTTTGATACAATAAATATAATGAAGAGTATTTAAGAAGCAATTTTGAGAAAAGAATTATTAAAAAATAATAATCTTCAGTGAACTTTCGTCTAGTAAATTTCCAAGAAAATTTAAGCTCATTTCACAAAAACAAACATCAATTGTTATTACCGGTGCGATTTGCGGCACAGGGCTGCTCCTGTTTTTGTCGTTCTGCTGAAGTAGCAATAAATTAGCCGTGAGCGAGCTGCTCTGCAGGATACTCAACGCCTCAACTTCGGTGTCCTTCATTCGTTTCTCACGTTCCTTTTCCTAAAATATTCACGAAAAAGATATTTTTTACCCTCATACCCCCGACATGACGACCTTAATAACCGCCTTACCTGCTCCTCGAGATGGGGCAGCAATTCACTTAATTTATCTGCTAAGTGAATTCGACCCAATTTGCTGGCGTATTTTACGGCAAGCGGGAGAAGCTGGGGGGACGCTATCATTTCTATCAGCTCCTTGGCACGTGCCTCCATTTCGGTCCTACAGGCGAGCTATTAAAAATGTCCTCAGTAGGGAAATTGGTCTTGTTGCATTTAAAGGAATTGGGAAACTCACAGCGAACAGCTTGATCGCCGTCTCTTTGATTACTTTTTCCGCGTTTTCCACATTAAAATTGGACCACCGAACAAGAGTTTCCTCCAGGGTCGACTTTTCTGAGTCTGATTCCGCGAATGGAATCTGCATGGGCAATTCTGTCATCATGGGTCGTGGGTTCGTCATTGGATACGAACATCCACGACAGAGGATAGCCTGGACGATTTGATTTTTCTCGGATATATCAATTATGAAGAAGTTGTTAGACACACTTTGGCTCTGAAAAATATTGAATTTGAGCAAAGTTATACTATTGTTAATTAATATAAACATATCTAGCAACTAATTAGATATACATTAATATTTCCAACTCAAGTTTAATTCCCCGAAGTTTTAATCAATATAGTTTTAAATATTTTAATACATTACATTTTATTACCGAATTCTTAGGACTAAATATCTCAAAGTATACCTTTATCTTAAGCCCTACTGGGGCGGTCGGCCGCAAAAATAACTCCTTTTCTTCCTTTGAACTTAATGTATACAAATCGCAAAAGCAGAATATTATTTATTTATTTTTATTTGATAAATATCATCCAAAAATGAGAAATTGTGAAAATTTCCTTATATCCAATTTGTTTCATTCGAAAAATAAAAACAATGTTTCTTAAACACTCTCTTCATAAATGTAATTATTGTCAAAATGCTTTAAAACTGTACATGCTTTAAGAGACTTAATAAAATAATTTTGGTTTTACAATTTTCATACGAAATTCAAAATATACAATAGTACAAATGGTTTTCGAAATCAGTAGATTTGCGTTACGGAGACATCGAAAATACCTGGATTTTGGTTTTCTATAATACCTTTTGTGTAAATACAAACAATAATAATGCTATAATCTACAGTGTCGGTCAAAACAAAGGGAACTGAATAGAAAAATAGTTTAGTTTTAGTTTATTATTGATGTGCGGATTTACGATAATTTATATTAGGAATAATAAAGGGCACTGCGGTAATTTATAATAATATTTTGTTTTTGAAATAAAGACTTGCAATACAGAAATATCAAAAGAAATTGGTTTTATTCAGTTCCCTTTGTTTTGACCGACACTGTATATAATTTATTACTCATAAACAAATTATTGTATTTTTCATTTAAGGAATTCTTGCAGATATCTTTAATTATATTTTAAGTAGAGGAAGCAGGAAAATTCCACCGAAATTGAAAGTAGCCGCTTCTCTACGTTTCTTTGCTGAAGGTGGTGTAGGCAACGACTTTGGTGTCTAAAATTTCAGAACCATTTTTTGCTTTTTGTCATCAAATCATTTGCTAAATAAAGACACTTTTATATTGCACTCCATGAAGTAACAAGAACTCCAAAGTCTGGTAAAACTGGTATGTTTACTCCTAAAACTTTATTTATAATAAATTAAACTGAAATTTTCAACAAAATTCATGTACCTCACATTTTTTACTCGGCCTTAAACAAATTCGTGAACAAAAATCCCATCGAAAATAAAACTGGCTAATTACGAAAAATGTTGGTTCTTTACGAAAATGAGAGCACATGAAATTAGTTTCGAAACAAAAATAAGAATACGAAATTTTACATTTTCTCCCGAATTCGTTTTCGTACGAAAATTAGACATGGCGCTGAATTTTGTCTTAAAAAGCTGTGTTCGTATTATTCCTTTTCAAACTTATCAGAAAGTTTTTTCACAAAGATCTATTTAAAATTTTGTGTACTATAGATAAAGTAGAATTTTGGTTAAAAAAAAAAAAAACGGGATACTTAAACTGTATATAATTAATAACTCCAATTACTTATTTACTGGAATAGTAAATAATATAGTGGGGATTCTTCTTCTTCAACCAAGTTTAACACCGAAAAGAATTGAACCTGCAACCTTCGAATTTGCGCTTCGATGTTTAATTGTTGATATATTTTGGCCAATAACCAATACGTCCGAAATTCGAGTTTTGATTAACGACCATTTATTATATATTCAGGACAAAAACGTTTTTACAAGAAATAAAGATAATTTCCACTTACATGCTTCATTGTATCGCAGACTGGGTACCAGCAGTTATTTTTTATATTATACATAAGCACTAGGCCCATGTTATCACAGCAGGCGGGCGAGCCGCGGTCCGAATATCCAATCCAAGTGAGTTTTTTCCCTGGCGCCACAGGTACCCGAGTTTCCCGACACCGGAGCGTGAGACCTATAAATCACAGCAAAGTAGAAAAATCCCACTAAAACCCACTTTGCACGCCTCTACCCCACCTACGGTTTGCAGGAGCATTGCAGACAAATGCTGGTCCTCCGATGCTGGGGCGCTGTGGTACACCACCATTAATTTATCATCAATGCCACACATCGAGACCACCGGACCGGGCAATGCAATCACCTTAAATCTCGTTGGTTAGAAATATTTGCATATCTCCAAAAACAATGGCATACTTCTCTTTGCGTCCCCATGGCACTAAACAACCTCAGGAACCGATTGTCTGTTGCAGCGGCAACAAGTCTGCTGGTCGCCGCAATTGCTACAATGCCCTCGCAGTTCGGCAATTCGACGGACCACTCCCTGCTCCCTGAGGCACCCAGGGCTATGCAGACCAATTTCGTGGAGAAGTCCCCCGAAAGGGCCAAGACAGTTGGGCTCAAACTCGCCATTGTGTGGTTCATGTAATTGTTCATATGCAGGGCGTGGTGGGTGCTCACATCATGAAATTCAACATCTATGGAACCTTCTGCCTCTCCTGCGTGGGCCCGCACTATTCCAACGTTGTTCCAAACCAAGTAGCTGCAAAATTTTATTAGATATTTTCCAGTATTCAACTCGGGATTCATCTGGACGTAAGGTTTCGTGAATTGTGTGAACATAAGAAGATTCTATCTTCTTCACATTCTGTATTCAGAATACTGACGGTACGTATTTTGCGGAAACTATGTATAAATTTGAGTTGAAACTTGTTAGAAATGCATAGCAGAACTTTGCCAATACTTTTCCATTAGCATTAACATTCCAATTTTACTGGGATAAGTTTTGAACTGCGGTTCCATATCACATCCACAGATCTTAGTAGCATTCTAATTAACTTCCAAACTGTGTGAAGCACCAAACCTTAGCATTCGACAAGTTTTTAAGAGGACATACCTTCAAAATATGGATTTTTGAGTAACATACTAAACTACCTGTAGGACCAACATTATTAAGAATAGCATAAGTATTTTTGAGGCTACGTTCGTTCAAAACAAACTTTTCGTGCCAAAAAATTAAATTTTAACTTTAACGAGCCTCACCTTAAAAAATCCTAACGATATTCTGATGGTATCTTAAATTTTATTTTAATCGGTTGAAAGGTCAGAGACTATGACAAAAAACAATTAGCTTTAAAGTTTTGAATATATCAGGGTTAACATCCTCCGGACCAAGCCTATAAAAAAATTGATATTTTGAAGGTTTTAACTCAGGAATACCCCCTTAATTAAGTAGTGCTTATGATACACTTTAACTGTAGCTGTAACACCTTTTCAGAAGCATTTATATTTATCATATAATACATATATAAAATTCATGATTAGCTCGCTTAACAATATCCTATATTTTGAAATTCGAAATGAATGTGTGAGGTATAAAATAACAAATTGAAATTTTCAGAAATCTTACAATTAGTTTCCAGCTGAAAGGGAAATTTTATTCTCTACAGAATTCATGCCAACAAAACTGTAAAAAATGCCAGAGATCAGAAACCATAGAGTAAAATTTTTTGAATAAAACATCAACTTGTGCTTTGAGAAGTAACTCTCACAAGTTCTTTATAAATCGACAAATTCAAAATTCAATTAAACGAAAAAGTCTAATCTGTCGAAATTATAGATTTTGTTTAACCTTTAATTTTAAAATTTGATTGATAATTTAGAAGACGAAAATTACAGAATAAACAAAAAATAATATTTAATATTTATTTAGTGCTTAAAAAAATCATTATATGATGATTTTTAACCGAAATATCACCAGTTATTACCGTCAATTTCTGGGATTTTTTCCATTCATTTTGGTGAGTATTGATAATTTAGTTTTGTTTTGTTTTGCAAACTTACCGATGCTCCAAATCCTTGGGAGTGGCACCTGGCTGAAAAGGGGGCTGTTGAGTAAAAGTTTTATAAACTGGAGCCTGAACGCCCGAGGGACTTGTGCTTCTGCTGCGATTAGATTTTGCTTCAAAATCGTCATCCATCCCGTTTACCCTCAAAGTATCATTTTTAATTTTTTCGAGAGAGAAACAATTCTCGTTATCCAGATCATCGTCATTATCATCCTTGAACTCCACTGAACAGGAAAAAATACTTAAAGAGTCTTGAAAACGTTGCGTGCTAAATTACCTCCATCAAAATCCATCTGCATGTCCTGGTTGGCTTCGCTCGCGACATACCTGTGATTTTGCTCCCCGCCCACCCGGCAACCAATCACCGTGCCCAATTGTCCTGTGGAGTCGCAGTAAGCGAACTCCCCGTTGTTCTTCGGGTTCCAGGCCAAGGAAGTAACCCCCTCAGACTCGCTGCTCGACGTCTCCCCAGGAAGCGATTCCTTTTTATTGAAGTCCCAAACCGACACCTCCCCGGACGTCGTTCCCGCCGCAATGTACCGGCCGCAGGGTGAAAACGAGCAGATCCCGTACTCACCTGAGACACCTTCGTCCGCCAGGGTGAACTGAACCTCCCACGTGCTGCAGTTCAAGACGACAATTTCCTTCCCGCTCGCATATGCGAGACACTTCCCAGTTTTCGGCTCAAATGACGGGGACCCTACGTAAAATTTAATTCAGGAGTTGAATTACACTGAAAGGGATCGCTCTGCAAATACCAAATAATTTCACCGCATCGAAACTATTCGCCTTCGGTAGCCCCGTGATAGCTTTCAGCTCCCTTTTTTCATTCAAGTCCCAGATTTTTAGGGTTCCATCTCCAGAGCTCGAGGCTAGAAGATCGTTGATGCTCAAATCGATTTGGAGAACAGGGCCCTGGTGTCCTACTAATTGAAATTCATGTTCGCTTTTGTCTCGCTTTGCGACTTTTATTTCCGTGTCCTCCGATCCGGCAGCAATAAACTAAGGAGCAATAGGAGAACAAAGTCATTCACAAAGAATCATAATTTCCTATTTTGACCGTCTTGTTGTTATCTCAAATTTTTAATGGGAAAAGGAAACCTAATTTCAATTTGTAAAGTTACTGTCAATATGGAAATATTTAGACATGGGACGCTTTTTAAAGATGCCGAGAAAACAAATTAATTCTATTTAATGTACTTTAATAGTACCTTTAATTTCTTCAAAATTATTTGGATCACTCACTCTTTAATTTTATCTATTAAATGATAAAAAAAATTGTTTTGTTCTTTTAACAACTGTACCGGCTTCGCTTATTATTTCAATAAGTAGTGTTTTGATATAATTTGTGCTACCGTAACGGGTGTTTAGTATTTTATTTACTCGATGAGGTGTAAATTGGTTGAATTATTTTTTATTTTTCTCTGGCAAAAATTATATTGCGCTACAATCTTGCAAATGAGAATTTAAAAAATATTTAGAGTTCTGAAATAAAAAGAAGTAAAGGAGAGGATGTACATATGTGTGTGTATATGAATGTTCCCACAAAACTCCTAATGTAATTGATGGAATAAAAAAAAAAAAACAGGCCAAGTGCGTGTTGGACCACGCATGTGTACGGCTGTTGTTAAGTCATTTGTTTATATGGAGTTTCTGTTAACTTATTCCAGACCTAACAAGATTTCATAAATTTGTCTTATTACCATTACAGCCTACTTACATGTGATAATTTTCCTTTTAAATTCTCTATATCTTTATATACAAAATCTCGTGTCACGATGTTCGTTTACGCTAATCTCCGAAACCGCTGAACCGATTTCGATGAAATTTTGTAACCACCATTCTGTTCTTAAAAATCAATTTATGTAATATCAGTTTTACATTTTTTTGCATCACCCTTCCAAAATGTTCTCCTAATTTACTTTAAATCAATTCTGATTCGCTGGTACTCATTTTCATCAGTTTTTCTTCATAATTCCGAAGTGAAGAAAAATTGATTCCAATTTCTATATTTGGTTGCGATTATAATATACATACATATATATTCGTTGGTGCGTTGGACATAATCGATTGAGGTCATATTTCCACAATATATGTATTTGTTTTGTTGAGACGACGGTTCATAGATATGTTAGGATCCGATAAGTGGCAATGTCAATTTTGATGTCTGATATTTAAATCTAGGATTTTATTTTCAAAATTCAACGTACGAGCTTTAAGTTTGAATTGTCTTACATTACCAATGTTCAATATTTAATATTAAGCAGTTCATTTTTCTTCATTCAAATAAACTGCATTTTTCCGTGCTTCTTCCCCTTGCCTATCCCCCAATCGCGCCAATGATTTTAACCAAATCAAACCCATCGCACCACCTACCGGAAAGGGCAGACCAACGTTTGCCGGGTCAGCTAGTATGTACATACATATATAATACTATTGTGAATACTTTTCAGATATTAAAAAATAGAAAAATAGGCCTTTTAGTTGGTAAGTGATATGGTCACGTAATTATTAACAAACAACAATGTCCACCTTAAGGGGTTATTCTACTAATCAAAAAAATTGTTTTCGATTTTTTTTTTTTTTTTGCATATTTCGATAGAAAAGTATCTCAAGAATAACAGTTTAAAATTTCACATCGATATCTTCCTGGTTTTGATTTTATAGCACTTTCCGTTCCCCTCGGTATTTCGAAAGTTTGTGTATTGTGTATAGCAAAAAATTCGGTTGCAAAAACTTTAAACGCGTTTTTCTCGAAACGTATTTTTTTTTCGCGCGTGGTAAAATTTCAAAAAAACTATTTTACCGATCGACTTCAAATTTTGTGTACATACTTATTTAGTAGTTATCTACTGCACTGACCACAGTTTAGAGCGAAAAAAAATGTGTTGGCAAAATGGCAAGTTATTTTTTAATCAACAAAATGTCGAAAATTGACACTTTTTTTTCAAACTTGTGGCAAAGTGCAAAAAAACATTAATTTTGGCCTAAAGTTAGGCCAGTGCAGTAGTTTATAGCCCAAACTAATAATTTTTTGTTTTTTTTTTATTGCAAATATTCTCACCACAGTTTTACCAGGCGCAAAACTTTTTTTAACTTTTATGTATGACGTCACTGGACTTGGCAGCCGCCATTTTGTTTTTAAATGTGTTTTAATTGACAAAAATTTAATGTTCATTCGATAATAAACAATAATGCAAAATTTCAAAAGGATATCTACTGTAGTTTTTTTTTTATTTTCATTTTAAAAAGACATCTTTTTCACCGGGCGATTAGTAGAATAACCCCTTAAAGCTTAATATTTCGGTACGGATCCCTATATTGAAAAAGTGTTCATGACCGTACCCCAATATTTTTTGAACGCCTATTCAAAAATACCCTACACAATGGAATATGCGAATAAAAAAAGTCAAACTTACTTCAGATGTTGGAAAGTACTATAAACAAATTGTTTTAAATTTTTTATTTCCTAACTTTGTAGACATTATAAATACATACATATATATAACGAACTTTATAGCACTAATAGACTGCGAGTAAAACGGCTGTGACATGCAAGGTAACTCTATATATAGTAGTATAAGTATTTAGCAAATAATATTATGTATGCAAATAATATTATGTAACAAAACCCGCTATGAATTAAAATGTGACTATTACTCATACAAAATAACTACTTACTTGTTCTTTTTCAGTTCATTTAAATGAAAGCTTGTTTTAAAAATATTTTATTTTTTTTATTTAAGATTTTTTTTCTTATGATCCCAAATATTCAATTTAGACATAAAAAGCGGTCAAGAGCATGTCGAGCCATACTTAGTGTAGGGTTCCGTAGCTGTTAAAATACGGTGATAGCTGAAGAGTGACTTGTATAATCCAGCTTCACAAGAGAAATTCGAAAAAAACTATTGTCTATTTGAGTCCCATCACGATTGGTGGTACTCGGTTCTAATAAGGAACGACAAAATAATAATAATAAATTTTGCCTTAATATGAATTAAGTAAATATCACAATTACACTTGTTTAATGTTTATAGCCAACGATGTTATAAAGCTATAAAAATTATCGTAGGCCGAAATCTTAACGTGTAAAGTTGTTTTTACGGGTTTTCCCGAACAGTGTTTTGAGTCCAAATAAGCATAACTTGGTCGTCTATATCTAATAAACTATTTAATTCCAGTACGTCGTGTTGCTTTTAAAAGTAATTTCAGTCTATGTGCTAGTATTCTAGATTTTTTCAGTTTTTTCCGAAATTGCGTTCAAATTGATATCTTGGCCGACATAAATCTAATCGGAAATGACTATTTTGGAGTCGAATATTTAAAAAGAGGCATAATTTTGAAAACGGTTTAAGAAATTCCATAGTGGTTTTAAATTCCCTTTTCAACTATAACCCAAATTTTTTTCCAAAATAATACAAATCTTTGTACAGGGTATAATTATGTATGTGTACCAAATTTCAGCGCCATAGTCCTAAAATAGTCTCTGAATAAAATTACTGACATACGGACGGACACACATAGTGAAATTATTAAAGGTTCCTTGTTTTGCTACGGAACCTTAAAAAGGCTACGTCTGGCTACCGTAGTACAACCTTAAGAGTTTTTCAGAGCAAATAAAAAATGTTCCTAATTCCAGAGAGTTAAGTAAACATAGTCCGTCATGTTATACTACTTTTTGATAGGGTTCCTGGTGTAAATTGGCAAATGTTAACACCACACCGCCTTGTTACAGAAAGAAAATATCTTGTAATTATTGAGTTTTACCTTTTCATTGACTTTAATGCAAGTAACAGGAGCCGTGAAGCGTAACTCAGTCCCATCCCGGTCCATCTCCGGGAAAGTGTAGGCCTGGACCACATTGAGGTCGTTGGACACGAGCAGACGCTTTTCGTATTGCACCAAGCAGACCAGGAACTCGCCGAGGCACTTGGACGAAGGGTCGTCGTCGTCGATGCACTGCCAAGTCCGAATGTCCCCATCCGAGCCGCAAGTCAGGATGAGGCTGGAATAAACAAAAAGTAGTCCTCCGGGCCCCAGCACTGGTCCATTTACTCACTCTCCGGACTCCGAATAAGTGCAGCTCGTGTAACCGTTGGTGTGCGCGTAGCGCATCGGAGTCCTCCTGAACGGCATCCTATTTCTGCACTTGCTGCTATCAGTCACTGGGAATTCCGTTCACAAATCTTAAAAACAAACCGCGGCGGGCAAGTGAAGGAGTTAGAAATTGTCAAAACATTTCCCGCCAATAGGATTTGAACTTATGGGGAACAGATGGCGCTGAGTACAGTAAGAATTTATGCTTTTGAAACGGCTGTATGCTTTGTGGTTCATGCTAGCGATCTGTGAGAAAACGAAAAATAAAGAACAGTCGCAATAATTACGTAAAAATATACACTTAATAAGAAATTATTATCAAAAAAATATTTACTTGATCTGCAAAAATTCATCTAATGAAATGTTTGTCTTTCTTGGTGTTTTTGGAGTGCTCTAAAAAAAATATGAAACGATTTTTTATGGTTAGGTTTTGTAACAAGGTCAACAACGATAAGCTTTAAAATATTCACCTTTCATAAACACATTTATTTCATATTAGTTGAAATACGCGGTTTCACTCAGCATATACTCTAGAAATTGTTTTATCCAATTTAGGTAGGTATGGATCTAGAATTATTCTAGATGTTATTTAAAATCGTTTCAACCAAAATCCAGAAAATATACAATTTGCCATATATCTCTTATTTTAGTCTTACAATTAGTAACCTTAAAAATCGTAAAACTTTTATTCTTATAGATATACTTTGAATTATAGCAATTTTGATTATTATATTTAATAAAAGTTCTTCGTATCTCACCCTTCACAACATAATACTGGAACCCCCACTTTTTATTCTAAGTGTCTGTATTCTTTGTTTAGTTTAAGTAACATATGTTAGTTTTTAGTCAAATTGTTTTTTATTGTAGCTTGTATTACGCGAATTGAAATAAATAAATGAAACATATTCATCCAATTTTTCAAGGTGCAAAAGTTTGGGTTCTGTAGATTAACTTTCTAAAGAAAAAAAAATGTACAAATTTCTTGCTCAATCACCTTGATAATGGGAAAAGAGCCGTGTAGCTTCTGCTTACAAAAACAATTTAATAGGTAGTTTACATACTAAGGCTTACTTCTAGTTTTTCCACGCACTCACTCATTCACTCAAAATACTTTAATTTTTGTTTTAAATTTCTCGTTACTTTTCAGTCATACCTTATATTTTATTGTTAGTTTAAGTCAGTTAAAAATTGTGTGTTTTGTTTTTTTTAATATTTAGCGTGAGCGTGTTATTTATGTAGAATGGGATACCACAATTTTGTATTTGCTCGTCACTGCATTGATTATTCAGTTTAGTTTTTGTTGACCTTGATGATAAATAACTGTTGAACACTTTTTGTAGATCAAAAAATATTGCTAAGGTGTAGTATCCTGTGTCGAGAATATCCAAAATGATTTTTGTCGGACCCTCCAATTTTTTACACTTTATTACGATTTTTTTAACCCCTTTCTTTGTGAATTGGTGATATTATTGCTCTTTTTATATGACTCCTCAATAAAATAAAACATAGAACCCATAAAACTTCGATAGTGCAAAGTTCAAATATTGTTTTAATTTCCTAAACACTTCAAAGGACCCATTTTTTTTCCAAACATTTCAAGTAAATATTTACACAAATAATTGTACTTATTTTAACCAAGTAATCTCAAACAAAACCTTTCTCTTAGAATTAACTATCTTGAGTTCGTAAAAAATTAATTTCTTCCTTGACTTTAGTTTTAAGAGCAGAAAAATTGGCGTTTTATAGTTTTTTTTAGCTCCCAAAACATTGAATAGTATATATGTATGTATTTATTGATAAAACATCTCAAATGTTGGCATTTTGGTTAATCATTGAAATGCATTAAATCGAATTTCATTTCTCATAAGGCTTTAACTCAAAAAAAATAAAGAGAAATGGTTTATTAAAGTTGACTGGAAGCTTCAGAATTTAAATACTTAATTATGACTAATAAAAATCTGCAGTAATTCAATAACTATAACATTTATTTCAAATCGCCATTATTACAAAGTATATATAAATTATAACGACGAAATTTCAACAATTCAAGAATTATAATTTAATTTCTCTAATTGGGCCAGTTGCATTTCGCAACATTTCCTGCCACTTCTTACCCTCAGGAAACTTGTAATTTTCGATTGCATCTGCCTTCAACTCGGTGCTATAACCGGGAGCAGTAGGTGCAAGATAGCAAGCCTTTTCGACTTTAACAGGGTTAACGAACTGCTCGTGCTGCTGGTCAACGTACTCAATAAGCCGGCCCTCTTTGGTGCCGGACAATGAGACATAGTCCCACATTTGAAGATGTTGAACCATTTCACACAATCCGACTCCGCCAGCATGGGGACATACTTTAACTGGAAATATTATTATATTTTATCAATTTATTAGAATATAGAATAGAGAACCAATTTTATTTCTCATCCGAATTAAAGACTTACCATTGAATTTTTTCGCCATTAGATAAACAGACAGAATTTCGTTTACACCTCCAATTCGTGCTGAATCAATTTGGCAAAACTGTAACGCACCAGCTTGTAAAAATTGCTTGAACATAACTCGATTTGCACACATTTCTCCAGTGGCAACACCTATTTCTAAGGGCCTGAAAATTAATAATTTTCAGTTTTTCAAATTTACATATGAAAATAAAAATTAATTTTACATCAATGCCCTCGAAATGAGTGCATGACCCAAAATATCATCTGGAGAAGTTGGCTCCTCTATCCACAAAGGTTTGAATTCTGCCAAATTTGTCATCCAATCGATTGCTTGATTCACATCCCAAACTTGATTAGCGTCAACCATCTTAATTATTGAATTAATTTAAAATATCGTCTTTATTGTTCCAGAACTTTTTGATTTACCAATGTATTTTGCCAGCCAATTGCTTTTCGCACTAAACCGCAACGTTTTATGTCATTCTCGAGATTTTGTCCAACTTTCAGTTTAAAAGCTGTGAAGCCTTTGTCTAGGTATTGCTTGCAGAGGTCTAAAATTGAATCATCACTATAGCCCATCCATCCTACTTGAGTCGTGTAAGCAGGGTAGCCAGTCTTCACTAAATCGTCTATTCTCTGTTGTTTCGAAACTGAACTTTCTTTTAGAATTTTAATGGCCTCTTCAGGCGTTATCACATCAGTAATGTATCTAAAATCGATTGTCGATACAACAACCTGTAAAAAAAGATTTTTTATTCGTTAATAAGAGGGCTATATTTTTTTAAGAATTTGAGTTTTGAAACTTTGTGCGAAATCTTCAAATTAAAAAAATAATAATCTAAATTTTCAAATCTTTGACTGTAAAAAACTCAAGTTGTTAAATTTTAATTTTTATTGAATAATTGATATGCACTGCAACTTTTTATTATTGAAAGTAGAAAATAGTCATTATGAAATAATTTCTCGCATAGAAAAATGTAGAGACATTTTTTGTCGAATATAATTTATCGAATAATTACAAAATCACCTACTTTTTTAGAAGTTAAAATTTTAAAACCTACATTAAATACGCCAACTTTTATAAATAATTAGCTTAGTGCGTTCTTTTTAAAGCACGAACAATCGAATTTGAAGGAAATAAATTTGGTACCACTAAAACTGAAAGACTTATTTTTTGTGAGAAAACAATATTCATAAAGGGAATATGTTTGGGACCAGTTAATACACTGAGAAAAATCCTACATGATATTATAATTAGAAATTTACATTAAAGAATTTAATACAGTTCCCTCATTGAATCTTTCTAAATATACTGAAAGATTATTGGGAAATAAATATAACCCCTCTAATTATAATGTAGAATTTCATCATAAAATTTAGATGTGAATGATTTTCTTCTTAAGTTTGTGAAACGATTCGTTTATCTGTTTAGAATAAGCTGATTTCCGATTTATTTAAATATGATGCCCCTTAATAATAATAAAATATAAAAATAAATAATTGTCAAAAAGTGAAACATAGTGATGAACCTTTAGTTATTATTTTTATATTTTATTTGTATCTGGCCACGCATGAGTGTAAGACCCCCTTTATTTATCTAATGCATTTGTAAGAGTCTTCACGCTCATTGTCAACCTTTTTAAAAATCTTTTGTTCTCCATCTATAAAAAAAACTTTGACGGATTTCATATTATCGTTATAATAAAAAAATCTATAGCAGTGTCGTTCATTAATCATTTGAATCACAAAACAACAAAAATTTACTACCGTAACAACGAAATATAATTTTGTAAGCTAGTTTTATCAAGGTTTGTCCTGAATTATCTTGAGAATAAATAAAAAAAAATTTTATAAAAAATACTTGTTTATTTGTGAAGAACTTGAGAATCATTAGATTGATTTCGACGAAAAGCTCATTATAAAAAACTTCAATTCAGAATTTATTTTTTTCAGAATGCATGTGAAGAAAAAATAAAAATTTCCCATTTTCTTCAACACATGAATTTATGTATGTGTTTGAGTTTAAAATTCTTATTTAAGTGCTGGTTCATCTTTTCTAGAAAATGCGGAACAGAAAAAAGGCATTTCGTTATAAAATTTTATATTGTTGTATTTTCTGTAAAAGTAATTTAAATGCAGCATAAAAATAACGACTATTAAAATTTTAAAAATACTCCTTGCTGTCTACTTTTCGCCGCCTATATTTCAAAAATGCAACTATGTGGCAAAGCCGCACGAGCGTCCTCTGTATTTTCCCAAAACATCAAATCTGTCAAGTTACGGGAAGGTCGCATTCTCCTCGCGTGCTACAGTTTATGAAATTGTTTCACCATTAGAGCAGCGCCAAAATCCTAAATTAAACCACGAAGAAAGGGGTGATCTCATGAGCTTCGCGGTGACTTGTTTGAGCTCCACGTGACCGCATTCCCGGCGACTCGGAATTGCATTTTCGGACCGTCGCGCCGCGCAGTGTTTACAAATTGTGAAAAAAGTGATAAGGCCGCGAGAATCTGCATTCGCTGGAGGAGGCCGCTTGTTGATTTGCAATTCGGCGGCGGGAGCGGGCAGCCAGTGATAAGGCAGAGTGCTAGCGAGCGCATGGATTTCAATTGCTCGCTGAAAATCCGTGCAGCATCGCGAGGAACGCCGTGAAATGACGCAGAATTAAAAATAGCGCAACAGAGGAGGACCAGACCATCGCGCCTTCACGAACACAACCAGCGACCGTTCGCACACACCCCCCGGGGCTGTCAGGCCGCCCAGTAAAAGTGATCTCTGTGCCTCTGAGTTTTGAACAACCTTGACAGACCGTTTTGAGGTTAGGAAAATGTTGTCCAAATCTTTTGAATTGTAAAGCAATTGGTGATTTACTCAATTTGTGCGCTTAACTTACGCGATTTTGGGCTGAGCAGCCCTGAGGAACAGTACGCGGGCCTCTTTTCGCAGACATATCGCAACCCCGGGCTGCGGCGAATGAAATATTTTTTCTGTTTTCGCACCGGCCAGTTCAGCGTTCATTTCTAAGGTGAGTGAAAATTTTGTTATTTCACCCGCATTTGGATGTACCGCGCCAGCAGATACTCTGCCTGGAATTGGAGAAAAACGTTTTGAAGGATTTTAATTTTAAAGAAACTCACTGAAATTGCCCTCCAAAATCTGTAGTTAGAGAATTTTTTTTACAGGCGCATTTTATGCTACTACACAAAGTTCATTCATAAGAATTCCACAGGATTTAAGGGAAACAGAATAAATTTGTATAAAGGGATTTTTGTGGGAACTCATCTACCGTCGTTTGTCCGTGCAATTGGGCGCAGCGCATGATGAATAAAACCAACTCGATTACTCCTTTTTATCTCGTATGTAAATTGTCACATGTGCCCATAAGTAACCATATTCCGTTAACCCTTTTTAAGAAAACCATCCCGATTAAAAAAAAAATTTTAAGCTGATGAAACTAAAATGACTATTTTGTATTTCATCTGGATAACTAATACAATTATTATTATTATTTTAACAAATTCACTTTTTAAAATTTATGTGCAAAAAGTACTTAAGAATATCGAATGAAAATTTTCATAGCTGATGTTTTAGCATTAATTCATTAATTAATATTTTTGTAAATATTTGTGGAAGTAAACGACAAATATTTATTTATTCAAAAAATGCCTTTCGGCTTTGCATTGGGACGTGAAAGGGTTCTTGGACAAGGTCAATTAAATCGAGTTCTTTTAAGGCTGACAGCGGCTTTTTTCCCTTTTAAAATGTTTTCTCCCGTTCCATTCTGCGAGGTATAACGTAAAACTACTTAATACCGACTGAACACTGATGTTATTTATTTTGTCTATACAAAATCAAAAAAAAAATATTGACAAAAAATTAGTATTTACGAGTTTAAGAGTTATTACTGATCCAAGATTGCATTTAGTTTTTAATTATCTTCTGATAATTATAATGGAAATTAGTTTAAAAAATAAAAGCTACTGCTACTGGTCGTATGTACTTACCGCACATATACCTAGCTGATTTTCAATACGTAATTACAGGAATAATTCTTTCCTTCAAGAACGGTTAGTCGAATGTTAAAAATAATAAATTACTTAGTTAACTTTATAAAAATTAATCGATTCATAACATTGTTACACATACAGTCCGTTGCAAAGCTATAGCCGCACCCCGAAAAAGTGCGGTAGAGTTACTTTGAATCGAGAGGGGAAAAATTTTTGTTCATCACAAGTATTGTTGAGTCAAGTAGTTTCTGATCATGCAAAAAGAATTTCCACGTGGATGCAACAGGACGAGTAAAATGGTAAAATAATGGAAAAGTTAGGAAAATTGGTGTTGCATTGTTATAGCCGCACTTAGAATTTAATTATTTTTCCAAATACAGTTATTTCAAAAAAATCAATTAATAATCAATAGCACAGCCACTGTTTACTACTACATGCAGATTCCTTTTCGGCATAGATTCCAGATATGGTTTCAGTTTTTTTGGTGTCAAAGAAGTCCAAGCTGTCTGAATGGCATCTCTGAGCTCATGAACTGCGTTGAACTGCTTTCCGTCCTGTAAACTCTCCTGACCAGCCAGTCCCAGATGTGCTCCATAGGATTCAGGTCGAAAGAACGTGCTGGCCAGTCAAGAACTCTGATATTTTATCTTGGAAAACAGTTCTTAGTTGAATTTCTTACATGTATCCTGGCATTATTCTGTTGAAAGATCAAATTTTCTTCAGGATAACGCCTAATGTATGGACGTAATTTTGAGAAAAGACCTCCTGGTACTCGACACTGTTCATCCGACTGGACGGAAAAGCAACTTCGAGCGGCCCATGGCTACTAAACGCCTCCAAGACCATTAAAGACCCAGCCAAAAATTTCTGGTTTGAAAATAACGTGGCTCCTTGCGCAAATTCCGCCAATGAGCTCAATAAGATTTTGGTTCGTAAATGGGAATGAATCTATGCAAACCTGATTCCAGTTTTGACCACAATATGTACGGCCTGAGTGGTTACTGGCGGGATTAACGCAAGGAGCCACGTTATTTCCAACCAGAAATTTTTGGCTGGGTCTTTAATGGTCTTGGAGGCGTTTAGTAGCCATGGGCCGCTCGAAGTTGCTTTTCCGTCCAGTCGGATGAACAGTGTCGAGTACCAGGAGGTCTTTTCTCAAAATTACGTCCATACATTAGGTGTTATCCTGAAGAAAATTTGATCTTTCAACAGAATAATGCCAGGATACATGTAAGAAATTCAACTAAGAACTGTTTTCCAAGATAAAATATCAGAGTTCTTGACTGGCCAGCACGTTCTTTCGACCTGAATCCTATGGAGCACATCTGGGACTGGCTGGTCAGGAGAGTTTACAGGACGGAAAGCAGTTCAACGCAGTTCATGAGCTCAGAGATGCCATTCAGACAGCTTGGACTTCTTTGACACCAGAAAAACTGAAACCATATCTGGAATCTATGCCGAAAAGGAATCTGCATGTAGTAGTAAACAGTGGCTGTGCTATTGATTATTAATTGATTTTTTTGAAATAACTGTATGTGGAAAAATAATTAAATTCTAAGTGCGGCTATAACAATGCAACACCAATTTTCCTAACTTTTCCATTATTTTACCATTTTACTCGTCCTGTTGCATCCACGTGGAAATTCTTTTTGCATGATCAGACTCTACTTGACTCAACAATACTTGTGATGAACAAAAATTTTTCCCCTCTCGATTCAAAGTAACTCTACCGCACTTTTTCGGGGTGCGGCTATAGCTTTGCAACGGACTGTATTTTGAATGAAGTTTTTGAAATAATTAATCAGATTTTAATAGGTCGTATTTAGGTAGAAGTTTTAGAGGATTTTTAATTCTATCTTTCATAAATAATAATAATGTTTTTACTGCGTAATCGTAAAATAAATCGACATGCTGGTATCGATCACAATATTTTATCATTTTATATCAATAAATAATAATGAACAAAACAAAGAATCTAGCATTTCACTATCACAGAACTTACTGCGATGGGTTTCTTGCATAATCGATTTTTTTACACTAAATTAGAGAGTAATGTGCGACAAATCTAGTTATATTTTAAATCATGCTTCAATTTGTGAACGAGTGTGTATAAAAACATATTCATATAGTAGAAATGCTAAGTGGTCGGATTAAGGGGATGGTTACGCTTACTTTAATATTTTATTTAGTAACTCTCATTTATTTTGCTATAGCTAAAAACTTGTAGTTATAAAGTGCAAAATTATGCAGATTTAATGTAGTTAGATGTTCACATGTATAAAATAAAGTGGTCTGATTACATTTTGATCTGAGAACGATTTCTAAAGCACTTTGTAATAGGGAAGAAGGAAGATATAATGGAAAAAAACCACTGCAATGTTTTCGAGATAATAAAAAAAATAGTGCAATTTTCCCCTCCTAATTCACAATTTTGAGTTTTCAATATTGGACACTGAATTTCAAATCAGTGTACTTAAACTTATGGCCCTGTTCTAACTTTCGTACGAAACGAACCGAAAAGAGCTTACAAAAGTCCTTTTTGTATAAAAATTCCATAATAAAATTCCTAAATATCTAACAAATAATAATAATTTCACTTTGACTTCAGTAGAAAAATCTAATTCGAATTATTTTGAAAAACTAATAGAAATCAAAGACAACTAAAATGAATTTGAGGGAATTTAGGAACCTTAAAAAGAAATTTTTATCCAAAAAAGCTCTTTTCGATTCGTTTCGTACGCGAAAACTAGAACAGGGCCCTTACTCCATTTTTTATAATTTATCAGGTAAATACAATTTTAATTAATTATATGACTAACTAATGAAAGCCATGACTGCCAAAAATGTTTAGTAGAGCTTACAATTAAATTATACTTTTAAAAGTTATAGCCGAAACATGCAAATTTTCGTTTTAATTTCGACACTTCAATTATTCTTAACCCCTAAAGTAATGTGATAGGATAATTTTACAATTCATAATCTACAGATTTTAAATTGTATTGTGTGTAATAAGTGTACATAGTCGTTGATTTTACATCTAACGAAACTGAAGACTTGATATTCTTAATTTTATGAAACATTTTCGATAATTGATTTGAAATTTACACTCTAAAGGATATTTCTATGGTTTAAGCAACAAATAGAAATTAGTACTTTTGACCTAATTACTGACGATTTATTTATTTTTCCTTTTTATTTAGGGGACCATGAATCGTTCAATGGATAACTTGGAGGCGCTCAGCGACAATGAGCTGCGGCACCGCCTCCTGCAGTACGGATTCCCCAATCTTCCAGTCACGGATACAACACGTAAAATTCTCATTAAAAAACTCCGGAACCATATGATGAATGAGAAAGCAAAATTACGCCGTGAAACAAATTATGCGGCCCGGTACTCCTCGGACGACGAGTCCGGAACAGACTCAAAGAGGAATAAAAAAGGAAAAGCATCGATAGTTCCAAGTGTTCGAACAAAAACGTTTAATAACAACGTTATGCCACCTCCAGCTTCAACGAATATTTCTAGAAGGGTGACGACGGTCTCTAGCAACCGCACAACTTTTAATAATATCCACACGCCTCCCTCAAGGCCCTCGTCAAGGATTTACGTGCCTCCGCCGATTATGGCGAACGACACTGATGAAGATTCGGATTATTATAGCTACAAGCCCAAGAATTCGATTGGCAGCAGGTTATCGAATAGTCCGAATATCTCGAATACAGCTGTCTACAATTACAGCCCGGAAAAGTCGGAGGGAGAAACTTCTTGGAGCAAGGGCCGCCTGACTTCGTCGCCGACGTACACTGCGGCGATGAATGCGGAGAATTATTCCACTTCGAACGGGCACAGCTCCATCAACGACTCCCCGTATCCGAATGACTTTACCAGGAGGCTCCTGAACTTGCGCGGGGAGACTATCAGGGACAGCATATACAGGTCGGATATAAAACCGAGATTCAGCAGGAGCTCACTGTCTCCTCTCAGTCCAGATCCGGCCGAGATCGTTCATCAACAGCCGGAGCCAAGAACCGAATTCAACATATCCCCGAGTGCGGCGTTTTCAAATCTTATCAACCGTCTCGACGAGCAATACGGCGTCAAGCAGACCCTAATCCCCTGCGCCCTGCTGAGCGCCCTCATTGTGTTTTTCGCCCTTGTTGCCTTCATGTATATGACCATTAGTCCTGACTTGGCCAACACAATCAGCGAAAAAAATACTCACTATAGCGTCTGCGATCCCCGCAGCGGCACATCGGCAATAGCGACATCCACGTACACTTGCATTGAAAATGGGGCTCTGGATGGCGCCCTTGGTCTTCTCAGATTAATGGCTCCTGAATTGCAAAAGCGGGCAGAGGAAAATCGATGTTCAGACAATACAGTTCCCTTCACCATGAGCGCGAAGGAGATCCTCAGATTGGCGCAAAAACAAAACGCTATCGATGTCCGCAAGACCATAAAGGATTTACATAACGTTGAGTACCTAATCGAACAGAATCCACAGTGGAAGATTAATCATGTTGACCCCAGTGGAGCCCCTATTGGCTTCGAACGGGTTGTCCAGCTGAGAAACACACAAGGCAATCATTATGCTATTCTAGATCCACGACTGCCTTTCACCTGCTCGATGTACAACAAGTTCCAGAAATTCTTCCTCTTCGTAGGAACCATCGGTGTCGTCATTCTGGGAGCGCTAGGTGTCTACTTGCTCTACAGACTGTTCGTTAAATACCAGCAGTCTAAAAGGGACGCTGTAGCGTTCTTCATCGACGAGATAATAAACAACTTGATGAGA
This sequence comes from Eutolmus rufibarbis, assembly GCA_963920795.1. NCBI lineage: Eukaryota > Metazoa > Arthropoda > Insecta > Diptera > Asilidae > Eutolmus > Eutolmus rufibarbis. The sequence continues at coordinate 25,606,056 of OY987205.1, forward strand.
AAGGCTGCCGGGGACCCAGATCAAAGTTCTATTGTAGTAACTCATTTGAGGGATAAACTGATTCCGCTCCACAAAAGGAAAAATTTAGATTGGGCCTGGAAGGAGGCTATCAAATATTTGGAGCACAATGAGAGCAGGATTCAATTCGAAATGGGCATAAGGAACGGAGAAGACTGCAAGCTAATGCGCTGGATTGATACTGTCTCACCAGAGCAGATCGGTCAAAGGTCTCCGGTAAAAAAGTGGCACAGTCCGGCCTTTGATAAGACAAACAAAATATCAAACCCACCTACACCATGCCTAAAAATTCGCCAGATGTTCGATAAATTTGAAGCCAATAATCCGAACTTGAAGACAATCATTCAGGACGCTATTTTAGAGAAGGTTGGGCCCAACTGTAAAATCTATGACATACAACTGGACAAAAAGACGTGCTGCGTCTACGTGAGATGTGCCTCCACTCGAGACGCTGGAATTGTTCATGACGAAATCAACGGATGGTGGTTCGACAAGAGGCTGGTGTCTATTAAATTCCTGCGGCTAGAACGGTATCTCGACCGATTCCCCGAAGCCTCTTCTGGACCAACCTGCCTTCATCCCTCCAACACTAAAAACCTTTCGATGTCCCAGTGCACCCGAGGTCTGGGCGCAGTAAACGGAATTGAAGATGATGACTATGACGAAGAGATCGACGAGGACAGTTAAACGAATTAAGTCGTTCTGTACTCCAGAACTCTGAGATAAACTTTAAAATTGGCAGCAGATTTTTCTTTAGTCATATGGGTGTCAATTGTGGCCGTAATTTTACGAGTAACTTTACCGCATCACCGGTGAATCTTTTTGTAAATACATTGTAACTAGACTACTAAGCTCAATATAACGGTTTCACGCAAAAAAAAAAAAAAGATAAATAATAATACATAAAAAATGTTCTTGCGTTTAAATGGAAACCTGGCACAACACATATTTTAAAGACAACTAGCATCCCTCGTAGAGTCTTAGGAGTTCGTTGAGTCTGATCTTCGATTTGTTGAAGAATATAACCAACTGGTTCTGCTGATGTTCTAACCACCTCAAGGAATTCTACTTCTTATTTATGAAACGTTACATTTAAGCTGTTTTCTCTTATTAGCAAACATTTATTAAGTTTTATTTAAAGACGAAGAAACATTGTTTGTACCTCTACAGTGGCGGCTGCACTGGTAGTCACAAGAGACGCCGTCTCGCCCCGCGCTATGGAATGGTTGTTCTTGTTTACATTCATAAGCTAAATGTGAGGAATATCAGTTCATTTTATAGTTTTAATGTAAACCACTTTTTAAGTACAATAAACTTTTTTGAACTTTTAACCTGGCTCAGATTTTCGTTTTAGTTTTATCGTTAAAAGGGGACACACCTATTTCTCTTAGCAGCAGATGTGGACAAAAAATAACTAAACAAATTGTACTTGGTCGTTCCTCAGGGATCAATTTTGGGTCTCATGTTATTTACCCTATTACCTCATTTAGATTCACTAAACTTGAAAGAAAATAATTTATGCTGATGATGCTTTTACCTTCGTTTGCGGGTTTATTACACGATTGCAATCTATGGAGGACTAACGCCCATATTTAAATATCTTCATTCGCGGTATTTAAATTATGATTTAACAGGCCAGAGGTATTCTGGGGTTTTCGAAGAATAACTAATTTTTGACCTCTTATTATGTGATTTTAACATAGAGCAGCAATAAACCACTTGTATTTTGTTTAATAATCTGCTAATAATTTAGAGTAAAAGTGTGATATATGTTAAAATGAAGAGTTTTCCTTAGTAAGTCGCAAAGCAACTAGCGTAATTTTTAAGCGAAAAATCATACAGAAAATTATTTTTATACATATTTCAGAAGTTATCCTACTGTACTTAACTATTCCAAAAAATGTTTAGTAAATATTTGGTTTTTCTCCAAACATTTTTTTCAAAATTGTGTATGTACACGATATTTCTGGCTGTAACTGATGAACTGATTTCAAATTTGAAACATAAGGAGATAATAGTTATAACTTTTTATTATATTTTTAATAATTTATTTGAAAATATTAATAAAAATTTTTAAGACGAAAATGAAAAATAAATGTTTTTTCCGATAACTAAACAAAATTTATAAAGAGAAGGGGCTACGTCAGGTCAAAGCCAGCAATATAATTAAAAAAACAAATTATCGGAATCAAGTACATCGCGGCGTTCCAGGCGATGGACCAGAACTTAACATGCATATTAATAATAAAATTAGTGTAATATTGGTTTTTGGTATTAATCCTAATTTCTGAATCATCACAGTAAGTAATTCCATCGGGTCGTTAGTCTGATCTTAGAAAAATTTCTTTAAAAACAGAAGATTTCGATTTTTTTTTTCTTAAGGGGTACTCTAATAATTTTGGAAAAATGCTAATATTTGCTACTTGTTCTACACAAGAACAAATGGTTCAATTTGAAAACTAAAAATTCCTAGCGACGGCCGAGAAATATATAAAACGTATGTACATAAACACACAAATGTATGTACATATAGAGTAACCTGTCGTTACAAACTTTAAACGCGTTTTTCTCAATTGGAAAAAACGGTTAAAGATATTGGGTTGAAGTTTTCAGGGCATTTTTATTATATTTTTTGCTTCTGGGTGAATCTAAAAAATTGGAAAAATGACGAATTTTTTGTTTCAGTTGCATGCAATTTGCCCTACCTTGGCTGGCAATCGCAAAAAGCATCAAATTTGAGGCGGCAATTTCAACATTATTATAAAAACCTATAGTATTAATGTAAAACTTATTAGAATACCCCCTTAAGAAAAATTGTTTTGCAAAATTGTGAGTTTGATTTGCACAAGGGTAAAATTTTAATAAAGTGAATTAAGAGTATGATGTAAAATAACAAAATATAAAACGGAATGAAAAAGGCTTGCTATCACATACATATCGTCCGGCTATTTGTTCCGTTATAATTTTGGACAGTATTACGAAGATTTCAAATTTCATACTTATAAGCTAAAGATAATATAATATAAATAAATACTTACCTCCGGCTCCAAATCAACGAGCAGCCTCCACAAAGGCTTATTTTCTACCTTAGCCCACAGATCCCAGAGCGAGTTGATGATCGCCGCGACGGCCAAGTGGGTGGCACCCTTCTCTGGCCCGATCTGAGGAAGACAGTTCAAAATCTAGAAAAATCACCGCGGCTTAATACCAACCCATCTCAGCTGCGACTCCGAAGTCAGTTTGCGCCAGAAGCTCCCGAAGTTTTTGAAAATGCTCACGGCGTCTTGCTGCTCCACCAGGTGTCGCATGCTCTCCACGGCGAGCTTCACCACCTCCGTGCCTCTCCCTGCAAGCAAGCAAACAAAATTAACAAAATATCGCGGATTATGACGCCGTATCTGAGATCTTCCGGGGAAGAGATAAGCCCACCCAAAGTGAATGTCAAGCCGTTGCCGTGGACTCCCAGGGTCGTTTTCAGCGTCACATAAACGCAGGAGTAGTCCGGATCGGTGTGCTGCAATACAAAATTAGAAAATTAAGCAATCTGGAGTCGGTGGAGGATGGGACTTACCATTGCGTCCGAGCCGTGGCTCCCGAGGGATGTGGGCCAGCGGATGTCCTCCACGTCCAGGGAGGCGATGATAAGATCTCTAGCACCGGCCATTTGGCGTTTTCTCTAGTAAAGAACTGGAAGTTTTTGAGCGGTGCAACTCTCGGCCAACGTTGAGGCGGACTAATTTCGTCGGGCGAGCTTCTAAGGCGATTAGCATTTGCCTCTCGTCTTGTCCGGGCGTTCAACCTCCTTAAGCTCAGCTGCAGTGATAAGAAACGAGATTCGTCGTGGGAAGCTTTTTGGTTAAATAGAGGAGAAATTATCGTTCTCAACTTTGTTCGGATTGTGCAGGTAATTCGAGATCTCTAGATCGACGTTTTCCAGAGAGCATTTAGGTTTTAGAGCGAAAATAGTGGTTTAGCCGACTTACTAGATAGTAGACATAATAATAGATTTTATTCTTACGCACTTCTCAGCATGATGCTGGAAACATTCACCTAATTCCGCACCTTGTAAGGTGCAAGAGTGTATGCTCTTTAGGTCCAATCATTTATCATATATCACAATAAAAGTAAAAAGCTTAAGTTACCCCAAAGTCGCTAAGATAGCTAAGCGCTCGTATTAGAGCAGCATAAATAAAACATGGTTTCTAAGATTAAAAAGAGCTCTAATTTAATTTACATTTGCTTGTTGTCTAGCATACATTTGTGAATCTGTGTAAATCTCGTATCCTCCTTATTTATTTTGGAAGTTTAATCAAAAATCAAAAAAATTTTCTTAAATATTTGTCCGTAGTTGGAAGATCCTACTAATAAAATCAATAAAAACTCGAAAACAAAAAAACTGCGGGCATACAAATTTTTAGTTTCGATTTTCCAATTTTTTTTTTTATCTTGTAGGTGTTAACAAAAATATAAAAAATAATTGTTTTCCCTATTTTGTTAGTATTATATCCTCCAATGAATATAATTTACTTTAAATTAAAAAAAAAAGAAGTCGATTGGGTTCAAGATCTAGAGCTTACACAAGTTCAGAAAACTTAGTTTCGAGAAAAACACGTATAAAATATTTCTTAAATGTTTTTGCGATATAAATTACTTCCTTGAACTTAAAGTTATTTGATATAGTAGGTATAGACATCCTTCGTTGGTGTATCCCATGGGAGACGATATAAAGAGAGAGGCTTGTTCATTAATCTCTGCACTTGTTCAGGATTATATTGTGGCGTTTGGGATCAAATGCTTATATGTAGTTACTTAAAATGCCCCAGAACATGAGCATTATACACCAGCCTGGCAACAAAATAATTTAACTTAGCAAATCTACCTATTGTTCCTATATTGGTGTGATTTTCTTTATTAACGTTGATAAATGTGTCTTTCAATTTAAATTCTGATCGAAACTGGCGATTATTGAGTGTTAAAATTCCAAATAGACCCAATTTTTCACGTTTTACACTATATCTATATATGTATGTACGTCTTCTATTAGGAAATCTGGTAAAATCATGTTTGCTTTTTCTATACAATTTAATATAAAATCAAATAATAAAGAATTTGGATTAGTTAAAGAAACGCAATAAGTCATGAAAAGGAAAAGAGATAGAAATTAGGCTTTAGTCTAGATCTGGAACATTCACAAAGGGTCATATCATAAATGTCGTAGAAACTCGAGACATACATATCCTAAAATAAAGCTTAAATACTTAACTGTACCAATGTAATATCAGTTATTTGTAAGTTTAATGACAACTTGTTCAGGAGAAAGTTTTTCATGAGTGTTCTCATATTTTCTCATGTTTATTAATTTCATAGACCTTAGAAAAAGGTTCGTGAAAAAGTCATTCTCTAAGTAATATTTAATGATCTTTCAAACCAATGCTTCTCGAAAACATCTACAGAAAAAATTCTATAAAATTAGTCACCAGATTTTTGGGGCAAACATCTTACAGACCAGTGTTATTAGAGGAGGTATTAATTCTCAAAAGGCACACTGGGTGTGGGATACCTAGAACGGAATGGAGATTTAATGGTAAGGGGAAAAAATAAACAGACTATTACACATTTTCACTATTTAAACAAGTTTTGGGTTTAGGATATTTTCAATCGAGCTAAAGTTTTGAAATTTGGAACATGGTAGTGTTTAAGGTAAAAACTGCGAGAAAAATCAAAAGGTTCAATTTGGCGAATTCTAACATGAATTAACGACTTCTAATTTACCAAGTTACCGAGGGGAGTCGGTGTATACAGGGGGGAGGGGTCTCCGAATAAACGTTGATCAGGAGGCCATGTAGAATCGATTGACGAAAAACCTTGTATATATCCAAATACAACTTGAATGTTAAAAAGTATCGCAAGCGGGGACAAACCAACAACTAAAATATGTTGAAACTTTTATTCGTCCCCGCCTGCGATATATTTTAATTATTTGCTTTTTAAGAAGATATCGCACAAGAAAACATTTCATAGTCCATTCAACATTGCTCAAACAGAATTCTTGAGCTTGTTCTTTTCTACTGAATTATTTGTCTAGTCGGGTTTGTTGTTTGTGTTATTAGAGTTTCATTTACAATCTTGGATATTAGTATTTATTTACATTTTAACCATTGTATAAAAAAGGTATAGAATTTAAACATTTTCAAATTTGGCGCGTTGTTCTTCTGTTCGTTGATCTCATTTATCTTTTTGATGAGAGAGCAACTCTCGACAGTAAAGAAGAAGAAGATAACCACGATGACAGCCGGCGAGGAAAAGAAAGATGAAAAGCCTCCGGAAGGAAATGCGGACTCCGTGAAGGACTCTTGGGCGGTAATAATTCTTTGAATTGCGTTTGAATCCTCCTTTGTAATTCTCAACTTTAGATCCGACCGTGTGAGTTGTACTGGGAGGAGTACGACGACTGCACTAGCTTTAAAGCGCGGTTCCACCAGTACTTCATCCACGGGCAGAACACCGACTGCTCCCAATGGAAGCAGGACTACGAAAATTGCGTGAAGTACGAAAACAACAAGGACATCAAGGCGGGCAAGGAAATCGTCGAGAGCGAGCGACAACGGCGGCTGGCGAGGCTAAAATCGCACTACGCCAACAACGTCTGGAAGAAGCGCGAGGCTCCTCCGGAGGATTGGAGTAAGCCGCTGCCCGAGTGGCTGGCGAAGAAAAATGAGAACACTTTCCTCGAAATGAAGGCGAAGGAACTCGCGGACGGCGTTGTTCAAGAGAAGACCTTCTGCGTAATCATGTGACGAATATGGGGAAGGATTTGAATGCTCCTCGAGTAAATGTAATTTAATTGAATAATAGCGAATTCTCATAATGTTGGCTTTTTAAAGATCAATTGGGTTTGTGGAAGAACATCAACTAATTGTCCATAACTGAACCTTTTGTAATCCGACACAAAATATCACTCAAGTGGAACCTGATAGAAGCGCATCATCACGGTATAGAGAATATTCTCTATACCGTGCGCATCATCATCTTTCAAAAAATCGCCTTTTTATTTCGACTCAATACCGAGCTCTTCAAGACTAACTTCCTGGCCGTAAATGTTCCAACATGACCTGCCTTTCAAAAATTTACAGTGTTGCATGAATACTGACCGAATTGAACCATAGAATAATTAAGATAAAATGTCCTCCCTCGAACAAGGAAATGAAATAAAACCAAAAACATTTGTATATATTGTTTTTGGTTTTGTTTGATTTCGTTGTTCGAGTCTCAGCAGGACAAATGTTCAGAGGAAGAAACTTTCAGATCAGGCATTCGCTTTCAGCGGAGAACTGTCTGTGCTGCTCACATTTCTTAGGGGTACTAAATGCTTTATTTCAGTGTGCAGCGCAGATCCGATAATCAAGATCTAAATAGTATTCTTTAGATAAAAAATCAGTTTGACTGTGAGAAAAAGTTATTTTCCATTCTATTTATCAAAAATTAACTGACGAATAACAGTCCTATCTACTTCATTAAGGAGCAAATAAATTTATTTATCTAATGGCTATTTTAAATCACAGTCAAGCTGATTGTTGCAAACAAAAATTTTGTGCGGAAACGCGTTGCAAATATGTGCACTTCTTTTGGAAGGGAATTTAAACATTTTAAGAATTCCAAACATTCAGCTGATATGCTTTGCCTAATTAACGTTTCTTGCTTTGCAATTAGTGGGTTCATAAGTTTTAAAATGTAACTAAATTGTGCATCCCAGAAGCAAATAGTTTTTGTAATCTTCAGGCTTCTTTATTTTTAATTTTTTCGTAAGTGCAGTCCATTTTCTTTTTTCTGTCGTTTTTAATACGCTTTTATTAGCTTCACCTGTAACTAACTATGTAAAAAAAAGTTATTTTTTATGCACTCCCATGATATGGGTATCAAATGAAAGGGTTTGCTGAGAAGAATACGAAAAATAAAATGACGTCACACTAAATTCAATATGGCGGACAAAATTTTCTTATCTATAACGGAACGAAAAGGTAAAATTGGTGAAGAGGAGTCTGATGATGGAGCCAAGAAGCAGAAAGTGCTGGAGTTCATTTAATGTTGTAGACTATGAGATCCCTCTCAAGCTAAGGTGAGAAACGTGCGGAGGGCTGAATGGTATGAGGGTGGTAAAAAATATCATGTCGCAAGCGTCACCTCAGGGCACCGGGCGCAACTCTGTTGTAGTTAGTCTTACTCCCTTACTCAATTCACTGGGGGGGATCGACCGTTAAATTGTCCGCTACTCGTGGGAATAAAATGAATACAAAAAAAACAAAAAAACTTAAACCATTGGGAACAGCAACGCAAAGAAAACGACGACTAGAAAAGGAAAAACAAAAGCGCAAAAAAGAAGCGAAATTGAGTGAGACAGACAGAAAAAGAATTATAAAACTGTTAAAAATGTATTCTGTATCAGTAATAAACATGTTAAAGTTATTTTAAGACTGAAAAGTATAAAATAAAATATTATAGTTTACAAAAAATAAAAAAACGCCTTTTAGTTATGTGTACTTTTAATTAATTTAGACAAAGCGCTCCACACTTCTTAAATTAGTCATTGGACATAAAAGAAGTGATAAGTATACTAATAACTACCTAGTATATCTATCATCCGTCACGTATTGAATAAAAAAATATATATTTGCGTTTACTCTACAATGAAGTTAAAATATTGGCAAGGGTAACATGCGTACATCGTAACAAATAAAAGTTTATTTAATTTAATTAATTTCTAATTTTTAGTGCGTGATAAAAGCGTGTTGCTTAGTTTTTTTTTAAACTATATTTTATTGCATTTTAAATTAACATTGCATCACCACCCATTAAACTTTTTTTTTTCATAACCATTCAATGATTAAGAAGTGAATGGTTATAAATATTTACTGAACGAAAATCTGCCGTGTTGATGCTTCAGTGCAATCGTCGAACCGATATCGTAACAACACAAGTTGGTACAATAATAGTATCGTTTATTTCCCGTCAGTGAAATTATAATTTTCAGCTATCTTTACGGTTTTCACAATAATTGAAATATTTACTTAATTTACACTACATTTCCTTTGCAATTTAACCAGACTTTTCATACCATCCGGTTGCAGCGTTTGCACAAAAAGTTAAGCTGCTGGCTGACATTTTCAAAGAGCATTGGCGTGGCGCATTTTAATGTAATCCAAATATTTGAATGACTGCAGCATAAATATGTAATTTAGACATTTCCTAAATTGGTAATTAATTGCAATAAATAGTTAATTGTAGGAATATTTCCTCTTCTAAAACATTTCTAATTTGTGTGGTTCGCAGACTAAAAAGACATATACTTAAAAATATATTATGATAAATCCATTCGGATCGCGGAACAATAAATTTCGGAATTCGAAACAAAATTCTAGAAAATTTAGTTCGAACTTCCATTAAGAATTCGATTAGTTTCACCCATATCTGAAATTCAACTAATAACGTGGAAACGTTTGGATTCGTTTTTTAAGTAAAATATCGGTTTTATACTACTCGTATTTTAGTTTTATTTTTTCATAAAGTAGAATCTGGCGAATTTTCATCCCCCTGCTTCACGTGGATCTTCATGTGGCTGTTTAGAGCATCAGTTCGTTTGAAGCTTTTATTGCAGATATCACAGACATAGGGCTTTTCGCCGGTATGAATCCTCATGTGCACGCTCAAGTGGCTCTGCTGGGGAAAGGATTTATCGCAGACATTGCACCTATGCGGCCTCTCTCCGGTGTGCACTTTCTTATGCTTGTCCAGGCTGCTTTTGTGGATAAATCCTTTGCCGCAGGTGCTACACCGATGACTTTTGTCCCCAGCATGAATTCGGATGTGATCCGACAAGTGCCCGGAAGTGAGGAAGGATTTTTGGCAAATGTTGCAAGTGTACGGTCTAACGCCTGTGTGGCTCCTTGTGTGCACCAGCAAATTCGCCTTGCGTTTAAAAGTTTTCCCGCAAGTGTAGCACTGGTGCTCCTTGGAATCTGAGTGGATTATGGAATGTTTCTTGAAGCTAGTTAGGTGCGAAAACGCCTTTCCGCAGCTGTGGCACTTAAAGGGTCTTTCTCCAGTGTGGACCCGCATGTGCTTCTGTAGATCGCTCTTCTGGGCAAATCGTTTACCGCAATTATCACACTCGTGGGGGGTTCCTTCGGAATGGATCCGTTCATGCCTCTTCAGGGCTACTCTGCTAGAGTAAGGGATGTGGCAGGTGGAGCAGGGAAATGTTTCTGGCCCTTCGTGAAGCTTCCTGTGGGAATCTAAAGAAGTGCGATAGGTGAATGTTTTGCGGCAGTATTTGCATTTGAGGCTATCTCGCTTGTGCCATTTGAGGTGTTTTTCTAGAGTCTCCGGGCGGACCAGAGTAAGGCGGCATACGTGGCATACGTAGGGCTTTAAGCCGTTGTGAATCTGGTTCATGTGGAGCACGAGCTCAATTTTGGATGGAAAATCCATATCTATACAAATATTACATTTGACATTTTCTATTCCAGTTTTTCGCTGCATGGGCTTCACTGTCTCTGGATGGACAAGCCGATAATGTAGAAGAATCGTAGTGCTCCTGATGAAGGATAACTTGCACATGGAGCACTTAAAGATCTTTGAAAGACCGTATTTTTTAAGAATAATCTCATTCCCGTCCAATTCGCCAGTATCGTCAAAGCTATTTTTCTCATAAATTTTTAAAATTTCTACATACCTGCCATCGTGCTCCAAACCATAATCCATAATTGCCTGATGCTGGCTATCCACATCTTCTCTGTGCGCAGTCTTTAAATGAATAGCAAAGTTCCTCGGAATTGCAAAATTTTTCCCACAAAGTTTGCACTCGAACACCGAGAGATTCTTGTGAACCCGCAGATGGATGTGAAAGTCGTCCAATCTAGCGAAGGATTTGTTGCAGGCTCCGCAAGGATAATCTTTGTCTAGAGAACAGAAACGCCTGTGATGCTTGAGCTGCAACGCATTTTTACAAGCTTGCCCACACTTAAAACAGTCAAACGGCAGCACTCCAGGAAGGTGGAGGGCTTCGTGCTCAATGAATTCGTCGACGGAGCCCCCTTTCCAGGAGCAGCTCCTGCAGGGAAATGGTATGATTGTTTTATGCTCTTTAAAGTGTTGCAGGAATTCGTCGAATATGATGAATTCCATGGAGCAGTGATCGCAGTTGAATTTCTCTTCGCCAAAGTGCCCGCGGATGTGAGTTTCCAGTTCGATTAAGTCTTGAAAATGCTGGGAACACATAGCGCAAAGGAACTCATTTTCCATATCTTGCTCATCTGGCTTGGTTTCAAGATCCATTTCTAGCAAATTATGGAAGTCATCAAGATTGCCTACATCATCCCGTAGATTTATAATTTAAAACTGGTTTTGGATTTAAGAAAAAACACATTTTGGATTAAATTTGTAATTCTTGGACCTAAATCCTTCATTGTGTCACAACAAATGTTTTCTTCTTACCACGAATTTATATCCGCACTAAAATACTAAACTGAGGGAAATATTACTACTAAAATTACATTCATTATTGTTATTTCCTTGCATATAAAAAATTTTACGAAATCATTACATTTAATTTAAGTTTTTATTGATTATTAATAGTTTAAAAGGGAAAATGAGGAAAAATAAATGCACCTTTTCATCACATATTTTGTACAGTTTGGTACAGTTATTTGAAAACTCACCCTGGCAATGTCGTGTTGTGAAATTTTGTTCCTGTTTGGTTTAGTACTCCACAAGTGTCATTTTTGTCGTTTAGTTTTTAAATTTGATTTTCTTGGTTTATTTGTTGATTTAGCCGGCAGTTCTTAGTGTTTTGTTTATCTTAAATAATTATTCAACAAATTTTCGCTAAGGTGGTGCAAAAATATTGCCTGGAATTTGTGACTCGGCGAGGGGAATTTTCCCGCTGTTTGAGGAATGCTGCGGGCCGCCTCGTCCTTGGAGGTTTAAAATTTCACGATGGGACGCTCCTCGAAATATGAAAGATCAGCAAAAGTCGGATTACAGCGAGCCTCCCATGAGAGCTCCGTGGCCAGCGACGAAGGTAAGGTTAGGGGGCTGCTGGACGCGTAAAATTCAGCCGTCGAGGCTGCTGGGCGTTTTTGGCCACTTGTAGGTTGAAACAAGGTTTGCAGGCTTTTCTTTTAAGGAACTGGAATTTGCGGCTGTTGCATTGGATAACAACTTGCTGTCCAGTCCTGAATTTCACTCTGTTTATCTAATTTTACTGCGGCTTGTTTAGATAGATTCAGTTCGGTCAAATTTCTTACTTCAAGTGGGTGAAAGGCGCTGCAGAACCTTATTCAAAATAAACAAACACATTTCTTAGGCAAACAAATTTTCTTTTATATAAGTGTTTACGTATTTTAGGTAAGGCACGCAGCGTTTGGGAGGTGTAAACAACCTTTTAATTTTTATTATTAAAGATTTGCGCGTCCTAGTTAATCGGTAAATTTAGTACCTACATTTTTGATATGTGTGGAATAGCAAAATTGTTTTTCTAAAAATCAGAGCCACTAATAGGAGTCAATTATTATATCAACACCAAAATGCAGGTGTATGATAACTTTATCTTCCGTAAACATCTACAAAGTAAAATAACGATGACCTTCTGTTTCGTAATTAGAGCAACGGTACGCAATTCAAGTAAAACTCAAAATTATTTAATCTGCAAAGTAATCAGTTACTTGCGGAATCAGCTATCAGCTAAGTATTAAATAAGTTTCAAAATCAAGTCTCATTTTAAAGCTTTATTTCTATATTTGATTCTTTGAGGACTTTATCAGCGTAAATATTATTGGTTCAAAATTGTGGGAAATTGAGCTTTATTCAAAAGCCTTATTAAAAATGAAATTTTTTTGGCGATCGATCTTAACGCTTTCAACTAAAAAAGTTGCGTATAAAAGTTTTAATATCGAAATATTTAGTAAAATAAGGTAGAATAATTTTTAGGCAATTTGTGCTAATTTCTTTTAAATGGTTTAAACTCAATTTTCCGGTTTTAAGGAGGGTATTATAAACACCTTTAACGGGCTACAACTACCGGTTCTAAAATTTTATCATTGTACATTGATATAAATCAAATCATGGACTAAATAAAACCTTTTTTTTTGTAAATAGTCGAACTGTTTTAAATTAAAGAAAACGAAATTATACGAAATTATTATTTATTATTAAATTAGAGCTTAAATATATTAATTGGTTTCATGGATATTAGGCTCTGTTGTGATCCAGGTTCAAAAGTGTTGGTTTGAGAAAAACGCAATTAACGATTCGTTGTTTACCATTGAAACCGGTTTTCATAGATCACAGATTCATAAAATTCTACGAGCAATTTAAAAAAAGCGCTTTGAAATTTATTAGATATTTTCGTTTTATAACACAAATTTCAAGTGGAATAAAACAGCCTCAATAAAGAAATATAGAGAATCGGGAATTTTTTAA